>CADEHL010001357.1:0-1250000 GCA_902827135.1 Harpagifer antarcticus
ATCCATCAATTTGAGGTTGCAGTACCACAGCTCACATCTGGGGGATGTGTTGGCGCTGTTTAAAAACAGCCCTGCTATCCTCCTGTTCTGCTTCTTCTGCGTTTCCTTTACGGCTCACTCACAACAAACATAGCGGCTTTTTGGACGAATAAATGGTCCATGCAGTTGGATATTAACAGAAACTTGATTACAGGGGACACTCACTTTTCACTATAACTATAAATGTATTTGGACATTTCCCAGTGACGTGAGCTAGCTAACTGTAACTTGTCGGGCTCGTAAGCCAAACTTGAGCTGCTTTGCTAACAGAGCAGGCTGAACTTGGAGGACCAGAACGCTTCACATTTGGCTTTTAAATACTACATGTGAGTAACTTTGTACCCTCTCACAGTTTAGTGATATACTATGCTCTTCACTGTCGAATTGGCTGAGCTAATGACACACCTCTCAGGGTGTTAGCCCTGCAATGAATCACATCTGACTCCTAAAAGAGAAGATCCTGGCTCCTATTTCTGCTAAAGACTATTCTGTGTTTCTGTGCTCTTTTATATCCTCACTTAGCTACACTACTCAGGTTATGTGCATCAAAATCAGTTAGCTTGAAGCTAAGGAAATTGATCATTTCGAAGCTTCACCCAAGCCCTGAGTCAGGAGGTTTAAGAACCCAGTCTAGTGCTTCAGTTGAGTCAATCCTCTTCTTCCTTCTCCACATGTTAAGAAGGGGAAATGCACATGTTATTCATTGCCAATCTGACACTAAAAAAAACATGAACAACTGTTTTCCAATTCCAAAAGTGGCAGTGCTGAAACTCAAATCTGTAAAGTCATCAAGTATTCAGTCTGACACTGACAAAAAAAAAAACAGGGCTGACAGGGAGATTTTCTGATTTATACGGAGCCCCTAAAGCAGGGGTGCCCAACCTTTATTGAACCGAGAGCTACTTTTAAAGTTGCCAGTCTGCCGAGATCTACCAGTCCAAATAGAGAGGCGTAGCCATTACTGACAGCCTACTACCAGGTAAATACACACTTCTACTTGTATAAAACTGACTTTTGTACGATGAATACTTCATAAAATACCGCAGATCCTTTATCTTACCTCTTTCTAATCTGCACACATACAAGTATCTAACTGAAGTTACACAACAGTGTTGTTGATACAGAGTTGGAGTTTATTCACACGTCACTACAGTGGGTAATGTTTTCAAGAAACATTGAACAGTGCTGCCACATATGACACAGGAAAAAAGAAAAGACTCTGAACCCTTTCTTTGCCATTAAAATTAGGCTTACTAATAAGACAACTCAGATCTGAAGCTACACAGGAATCTGCTGCCAAAGTGCAATAAAAAAGACAAAATTAATAGAATCAAACCCTTTTTTGTTGCATTTTAGTAGAGTATAAAAAGAAATGCCTTTTTAAAATAGGATGCAAGCAACACTAGTTTCTTAACCTGAATTGATAATAGACTATAATCAATTTAAGTTTGCATTCTTATACCATTTTGTACAATAATTATAATGAATAAGTTCAAACAAACTAAAACTTACAGCTGATTAATAACGGTATCTAACTTGAGTTTTTATTATATCAAAAACCTGTTGAAATGCTTCTGTTATTTTTACTGTCCCCAAAAAGCGCGTCGGCAGCCTCCAGGAATGCTTCTTTCACAACTTCGCCGTCTTTGAAAGACTTCATGTGTTTCGCAAGAACGTGACTGACACGATAAGATGCTATGGTAGCAGCCTTGCTCTTGTTGTTGGGCCTGGTGAAAATGGACTGCTGTGCATTTAGCTGTCCTTTCAGGCCCCTCCCCTTTTGGGAGCGTAGGGCAGAATTAGGAGGGAATTCCGTCTCGTAGCGTTTGTGCACTGTTTTGAAATGCCGCTCCTAAATTACCCTTCTTCGATAAAGCTACCCTCGCATTGCAGATGAGACAGATGGACTTTGAATTGGAATAGATACAAAAATAATCATCCTCCCATTCGGAGTGAAAATTATATATTTTGGGCTTTTTTGCTTCTACTCCTGTTGACACGGACAACGTCAGCGAATAGTGCCCACTGCCCACCAGCCACGCCCCGACACATGGGGTCACGCCGGCCAATCAACAACGCTTTGATGCGGTCAAGTACATTATTCTGGTACAGGAAGTTTATGTTGTAGGACATTAATTTCTATTTTTAGGACACAATCTCTCGATCGACTGGGAATCTCCCCGCGATCGATCGACTGGGTGGGCTTCAGACAGCAGGCAAGAATCCTTCTTAGCCTCGGAAAATGAAGAATTGCGGAACAGGCTAACGGCCCGTCCACACGGCGGCGTGCGCTGAAGCTTCAATGCTTCTGCCCATTCATTTTGAATTGGGGTGACGTCAGGGCTTTGCCGAACTGCATTATGGTCGCTTCGCTTTGCTCCCGTTGCTCGCTTCAAAAGTTGAGCAATGTTCACTTTTGAAGCTTCGACGGAAGCGTCAGCCAATCAAATCATATGCCAGTTCAAGCTCTAGCCAATCAAACCCGCGTGCTTGTGTGTCCGGGGCGGGAGATTCATGTGATTGGGTTGTTGGTCGAGTTTCAGACACGCCCACCGGCAAGCTTCGACACACACCGCCGTGTGGACGCTGTGTAACAGGTGTGTGCTGGTGTGCGTCATATGCCGAGGCCCCCGCCTTAAATAGAGAGCGATTCCTTCCGCCAAAGATTTGGAAATTGGTCCGTGCGCAAAGCATTGTGGGGGATTGTTAAGACCGGAGTCTACACATGTGCAGCCTCGAAATTTCTCGCTACAAAGTACGCCGGCCTCAGTAGAATTCCAAGTATGCTGGACATTGGAACAGTCCTTCGGCGGCACTCGATGACGTAGTATGCTTGAAATAGTGGCTCTGGAGGAGCCTTCCTCGACATTGAGAAGCACCCACTTTTTACTTTTAACCTTTTATGCACTGCCTACACTGTTTTTACCTCCTTTCTAACGGCTATAAAGAGTGACCGGCTGTTACGTTTTAACCACACACACACACACACACACATCGAACTGCCCAATTACACCCCCTTTTATTAGTTTTATGAAGGAGATGTCCGGTCACCAATGATGGGCGGACTGGGACTAAAGATCAGCCCGGGAATCTCACGTAAACTGTCAACGTGGGGAGCCTCGCTGCGGGGAAATGGTGGACCTAATGGCCCGATCGGAGTGGCCCACTTCGGTACCGGGCCTGTTCAGTCCGCCACTGGCTCTGTGTGTATGTGTTCTGAGTGTTTGTTGCCCTTTAAAACAGCTGTGGGCAGCAGGTAGCCTACTCTGAGAGTCACAGACATGAATTCATAGATCAAAGCAGACTGGTTTACAAACTCTCCTGTTTGCCAATCCGGTGCTTAAAGATCAAATGCAAAGCTTCCAAATATGCTACATTTTTATAGAAATTTTGTTTTTAAGACTGCCTGTTTTTTTTATTTAATTTAAATCGAGATAATACACCCAAAAAAAAGCTTTTTATTGATACAAAACTCGACCCAACGCCGTCTGAATTTCTGACATGTCATTCCCAGCAGCCTCCGCGCGCGTGACGTCATCGTAGCCAAACGGTCTCTGGGCCAGGCAGTCTCGTTCACATGTCAGCGGTGGTTTTCGAAAAGAAAACTGAATTATATCCGGCAAAAACATGGGTTTATTGTTGTGCTTTCGGATGTACGAACGGTGCGGGATCTGGGAGAAATTTTACATGCATTTCCCCAAGACAAAAATCATCCGCCGAAACTGGATTATCTTAGTGAATCGTGTTGGCTGGCAGCCGACAACATGGAGCAAGTTGTGCTCTGACCACTTCGCGTGTGATGCATACGATGTTGATCCTGCCATCGTCAAGTCTGTTGGTGGAGAAGCATTAAAAGTACATCGGAGGGCTGAAACCCGTATTGGTAGTAGGCTCCACCTGTTGCTGCCTGCGATTCTGCTTCCACCGGGCGTGTACTGCTGTACGGAGGAGGATTTTACCACCGCTGGGGCCTGCTTCATTCACCCGGGGATACAGCGATTCCACGCTGCTGTTTTGAGAAGTCTACTGGATTCAGGTCCCACATTTGAGCACAAAAAACAACTGAAAGAACGAAAGAGCCGGGCAATGCAGAAACGCCAAAGAATTGAGGTAAACAACTTTTGATTTGATTTCAAAGCGCACAGAGCACAGCAGATAACGGAATTGCAGTTGTATTGCTTATAGAGGTGGGCACCGTTAGCTTCTGTGTCTTTACGATCATAAACAATGTGTTGGATGTGGAGCTAGGATAAGTAATAAGGGAGCTAGGAATGATTTTCGGTGCCGTAATAGGTTAGCATTTTTCACTCGGGGCTAATTCAGAGGCTCACATTGTGTTTTTTTTTCTTCAATGATTTTTACAGTGAAAAAGTTCAAATGGAACTTTATTTTTCTAAACCTCTCTAAAAAGGTCAAATTTCACTTGTTTTGCATCAATCTTGATACAGGGTACTTATTATATGTTATAGTTTTGATTCCTAAAGCTTTTATTCTACTAACCCATCATTCAAGGGTGGTTTCACTATAAGTAATGGTTTTTTTTTTAGGCGGACATTAGAATTGACATGTTTTTACTATGTTCCATCTGAATTTACTTTAAAATAAAAACATCTATATTGATTCTGACACTTCTACATCCAACAATTAATTTACCCCTTTTACAAGTGAAGATCTTGGGTGGCCTCCGACTCAGAATCAGACATTATAACGAAACTAAGTTGTACTATCGGCGGAAGCAGCTGTGAGCGGTAAGCCGGGTGGAAATATGTTTGGCTAATCTGACGTCATGCGACGCCATCTTGCGGAGACAAGCGGCTGAGAAATAAATCGTCTGACTTGGTGTTGGGGGGTTGAACAAAATAAATATTGCGCATTGCCAGACGCATATTATCTCCGATTTTAATCCTGTAATATCTTAGATAGTGTTGTAGCTATATGATTTCGATTTTACTGGCAATTATAAAAAAAGCTTTGCTTTTGATCTTTAAACAAATAGCTCTACATCCCTGGCGACATATCCTTAAAATGAAGTGCGAGTTTGAAATATATCTCAAATAATGTATGCATTGTCATTTCCCCACATAAACATAACAGTCTGCAATGAAATGGTTGTCTCCTGTGTGCTCCACTTCCTCCTTCGCGCACCGGTAACTTTCTCAAAAAAGAAAAAAAAGAAAGTCGGGATAACAGGTTAGTATCTCGTGCGCACGAGATACTAACCTGTTATCCCGACTTTCTTTTTTTCATGTCCCTTTAGGGCAGTGACCACCAACTGGCGGCCCGCGGGCCACATCCGGCCCGCGGGCCACATCCGGCCCGCCAGACATTCTCATCCGGCCCGCACGACGGGGGTTACTGTGGCGTTGGCGGAGTGGTTACTGCGTTTTTTTTACAACGTCTTGTGAGTAAGGTGCAGTACCGGAGTCCAACAGAGAGGCAGCAGCTGCGGGACAGTAGACTGCGTACTGCGAAACCTTCCCTTCCTTGAAGAAGAAGAAGTGATCCTTCGTTGTGAAGAGTCTGCTTTGTGCGCTCCGCACCACAGCAGCAGCCCCTCTGCGACAGAGTCCAACAGAGAGGCAGGAGCTGCGGGACAGTAGCCTAGAAGCAGGGTTGGGTTGTAACGGAATACATGTAACGGCGTTACGTAATCAGAATACAGAAATCAAGTAGGCTAACTGTATTCAGCTGGCGTTACATTTGAAAAACGAGTAATCTGATTACAGTTACTTTCGTAAACCTGAAGTGAATACATTTTGGAATACTTATTGGAATTATTGGTGGAAAAGTTTCCTCACAAAATGTAATCTTCATTACCGGCAGAACTGTGTGCACACTGCACAGCGCTGCAGCGTGTCTGAGGGAGAGAGAGATGCAGCGTGTCTGTGAGGCCCCGCCCCCCCGCACACAGATGAGAGAGAGAGATCTCTTTTAAAATATATTGAAAGTTAGAAACGGAGATGGTTAGATAAAATGTGAAAGATAACGCTTATGTAGCATTTCTTTATTGTCGAAATGATGACATTTATAACGGGATCAGCCTGCTGCTGCTGAATGCATGAGGGCAAGTGACTAGAAAACGTTTTAAAAGTTATTACATCGTTTCAGAATAATAATAATAAATAATGATAATTCATTCTATTTAGGGGCGCCCAAGGACACCTTACAATTCATAACATATTCCAAGGAAAGGTTTTAAGACAGTACAAAGAATGCAGTCCGGGTGATGTTTTTTATGTGGGGAGCAGATGAGAGGGAGCTGTCCAGAATGACACCAAGATGTTGTGTTTGAGTTCTTGATAAGCCATTAAAACAGTAAAATACGTGTCTCCTGTTTACCAAAACATACCCATCTGTTATGGAAAAATAAGTATTCCAAAAGTATTCTAAAAGTAATCTGAATACTTTTTCAAGACACGTAACTGTATTCTGATGACTTTCAGAGCATGTATTCAGTATTCAGTAACTGACGACATTTACAAAGTAACCCTCCCAACCCTGCCTAGAAGTGATCCTTCGTTAACAACCCCAGTCAACAACTTCAAAATTCTGGGCTATGTAAAAATCACTGGCCCTCGATAGTGTCTATCGGATACATTTTGGCCCTTGGACAAATGTAGTTGGTGATCCCTGCTTTAGGGGCTCCGTAGATTTACACTTGAAAACAAGAATTCTTTAGAAATCTATTGGCGTTTTCTCTGGTTTGCATAAAAGCAAATCTGTTTGTATCATAAGTCTCAAGAAGATGCTTACATTATCTGACCAGCTGTCAAGGAAAGCAAAGGATTTTTTTTGGGTCATTTATAAAAATGGGACATTTTCAAACTTGCCTAAATAGCAAATATTTAGTTTTTCGCAGATTCAAGACAAATTAACAGCTTTAGGTTTATCACATTTAATGCAAAATGCAGGGGTAAGTTATCGATGTATATGTAAGAAAAGAAAAAATACAATAAAAACTAACTTTAATGGTTAATAAGATATGTAGTTATATGTTTTTGTTACGCAAAACAGTATATCTATTATAAAAACTGTAATGTATTACTGTGTTTTCAGCAAGTATTTTTTTTATTTCTGAACTGATGAAAAAAACAACTAAGTATTTTTTCCTCTCTACAGAAAACACCATAACAGGAGTGCCCTTGTGATGTAGTCGTTTCTACGTACCGGCTTCCTGTCTATCTACCTTCTGAGAAGGATTTTAGATCACCCTCTAATCACAGCGATGGATGAGGACATCCAAACTCTGAAGCCCAGGCGGATCCAGAATCAGAACGTGGTTCATCGTCTCGAGAGGCGGAGGATCTGCTCGGGTCGCCCCGGAGCTCACTGGTACAGAGTCCGCTGCTTCCACCAGAACCTTTTCCCCAACTTTACTGTGGTCAACGTGGAGAAGCCCCCCTGCTTCCTGAGGAAGTTCTCACCAGATGGACGCTGCTTCATCGCCTTCTCCTCAGACCAGACTTCTCTGGAGGTAAAACGCTACATTTTTTCCATCCATATTTCTCTTCTATACATTGGAGCTGATCTGGACCTTCCCCCCAATACTTTGTGTGTCTCCCTCGTCTCCTCACCCATTTCGCACACACCAAACAACCATACACTTATAAATGATCCTTGTTTAATTTAGTTGTATTCATAATTGTCTTTTTTATTGACCATATTATGTATATTTTATATTTTGAATCCTTTTAAAACTAAATATTATTATTTATATTCATATTTCTCACACACCAAACAACCATTATCCATATTTAATAGGGATGTAACGATATACCGAATCTCGCGGTATCGCGGTAAATAAACCGTCGTGAGACTGACAAAATCTACCGCGATTTAAAAAAAAATATATTTTATATTTTCAAAAAACTTGTCACACACTGGTTTTCTTGTTCCAGTCTGTTACTGTCACTTTGTTTTTGACACTTTAAAATACTGATATCCTACTAAAATGCTGTACAAATCAGATTTATTATTTAATAAAGAAACATTTTCCGAGTAAAACATTTTATTTATTTCCCCCCCCCCCCCCCCCCCTTTTTTATTCAATATCGCGATAAATACCGTACCGTGGACTTGTTATCGCGATATTATCGTACCGTGAGTTTTTGGTATCGTTACATCCCTAATATTTAATTTAACTGAATTATTTTTCTTTTTAATTTGTTTTATTTACCAATTTATTTATCTTTTATGTTTTGAATGATTATTATTTATATGAATCGATTTTTCTGAATTTGTTTTCATCTGTCTTACTTTAGGCTATATATTTGACCTTGCACTTGTCTTCACCCATCCTCTGATTATTTATTCGCCCAATCAAAAAATTAAGTTGAATGAGTTTAACTCCCAACCCTCAAAAGCAAACCACCCAGACTGGAACAGACTTCTGACTACCCCATTTACCTGAGCCAAAGAAATATAATGTTCTCTCTGCATGTTCCTCCCATAGATTTATGAATATCAAGGCTGCCAGGCAGCTCAGGACCTGCTGAGGGGCCAGGAGGGAGAGACCCTCCTGACGGCCAATGACCAGCGTTCCCTCAACATCCGGGGCCGTCTGTTCGAGCGCTTCTTCTCCTTGCTCCACGTCACTAATGTGGCCTCCAACGGAGAACACCTGAACCGGGAGTGCAGCCTCTTCACTGACGACTGCCGCTACGTCATCGTCGGGTCGGCCGTGTACGTCCCGGAGGAGCCGCCGCCCTACTTCTTTGAGGTAAAAACACCATCACACTAACTATATATGTACTGGGAAACTCAAAAATAATTAAAACAACCATATTTTAGCATGGTTTGAAAGTCTGATTTCCATTTCGCCATTGGCAAGATTATAATATGTGTGCTTTTAATGAATTAGCTAGAGACAAGTCCCCAAAAGCACTACACATGAAAATTATAATCCAATATCAATATCCTGCCATTATGTTTATATAATATTGTATTCTTTTTTTGTAAAATGTTATCTTTATTTGAAATGTTTCTTTAAATTCTTATCTTTATATGACATTTTATTTTATCTTTTCGTTGTACATACTTCCTTCTTATGTTTATATTAGGGCTGTCAAACAATTACAATTTTTAATCAGATTAATCACAGCTTAAAAATTAATTAATCATGATTAATCACCATTCGAACTATGTCCAAGATATGTCATTTCTTTATGTATATTGTTGTGGGAATGGAAAGATAAATGAAAGAAGGCGGATATATCCATTTAACATACAGTATCTATGTTTATTAGAACATTTTTCTGTGTGTCAAAATGAAAGACCGCCCACACACCTATCAATCATCAAACCGTGGGGTCTTAATTCATTACGTGTTGATTTCTATCAACGGGGGAGTACTTCGGGAAAGTCGGGGTGGGGGGGGCGCGCTAGTGGAGTACTTCGTGACCACAGAGTGTGAACGTTGTGATCAGGTGGGGGGGGGGGGGGAGTCTCTGGCGTAGTTTTGGCACAATTCCATTGTATAGACCGACGTTAACAGCAGCCTGTCTGTGCACACGGAGACCGACCCTGTCGTACGCAAATGCGCTTTGTGACACAAGTGACGGTACGCATTTCAGATTACGCACATAACCTGCGTACCAGTTATGTGTTCTACAGCAAAAGTATTCTCCGTCGGGACTTCCTGCAACAACACCACGCCGTTATCTTTATTCTGATTGGCCAGAAGACATTATCAAAGATGTTCTATTGAGAAGACGATCACTACGTGACAAAAGTTTTCAAAACCGTTTCTAGTCTTCGGTATTTCCAGACAAGTGGCTACTGAAATCAATCTTACTAACTGCTGTCTGTGCAATTTACTCCGAGTTGGCGGACTTTATTTTGCTTACTTTAACATCATTTTTCATGGTGGGGCTAAGCCATTTCTTGGTATGGGTGTAGCCTACCCCAGCCATACCCTGGCGCTGCCACTGGTGGGATGTATGGGGCGGGCCATTCTGCACATGCGTTAAATGCGTTAAATATTTTAACGCAATTAATTCAAAAAATTCATTACCGCCGTTAACGTGATAATTTTGACAGCATTAGTTTATATACATATTTTTTCTTTCATTTATCTTTTATTACATTTTTTCTAAAATGGAACAGCTGTCACAAAACCCAATTTCCCCCAGGAAGAATACATTATTTCAAGGGCTGTCAGTCGATTAAAATATTTAATCGCGATTAATCGCATGATTGTCCGTAGTTAATCGCGATTAATCGCAAATTAATCGCACATTTTTTATCTGTTCTAAATGTACCTTGGAGGTAGTGGCGGTTCTAGACCAATTTGACTGGGGGGGGCCACTGGGGGGCCAGTTATTTTCTGAGGGGGGCACAATAAATGCAGGACGAAAAAGAGAACTACACAGTATGAAGTAATTGCGTATAAGAAAACAATGCAATACAGTTATTGGTATTTGTTTCAGTACACTTATTTATTTCAGATATATCTTATAGTTATTACTGTTAGCTTCAGCTTAAGTTATAGTACAATCTTTGCACTAACACCATATTTATATAAAAATAAAGGCAATGAACAGTTACATCTCTACTTTACATCTACAATTACACGGATACAATAGTTTAAATCACCTTCAATTATCGTGGTAGTCTCTCGAAACATAGGTTTCAATCAGTCTTTCTTGGATGCAACAGCCTCTGATGATCCGAGATGAAAAGTGTTTGTTTTTCGCGTGCTTCACCCGGACAGTGAAAGTGAGTGCACCGCTCTAATGGGTCCTGAGTGCACCGCTCTAGAATGACGAATAACGTTAGTTCCGTCTATTCCGTCATTCAATAAATCGTGTAATAAATCATACATTTTTCATTTTTTTCACTTTTTTCACTTTTCATTTTTAGGGGGGCCACAGGGGGGTCAGAGGGCAGTGCTAGAACCGCCCCTGCTTAGAGGGATGTTTTTCAAGTTTTGAATACTCTTATCAACATACGAGTGGACAAATATGCTTTATATGTTTGTTTATTATCATTTGAACAATGACAAATATTGTCATGAATATTAAACACAACAACCTCTGAACATTACAAATATTCGCCTCAATTCAACCTGGAACCTCTCTCATACCATAATACAATACAAAGTGTGTGTGTGTGTGTGTGTGTGTGTGTGTGTGTGTGTGTGTGTGTGTGTGTGTGTGTGTGTGTGTGTGTGTGTGTGTGTGTGTGTGTGTGTGTGTGTGTGTGTGTGTGTGTGTGTGTGTGTGTGTGTGTGTGTGTGGTGTGTGGTGTGTGTGTGTGTGTGTGTGTGTGTGTGTGTGTGTGTGTGTGTGTGTGTGTGTGTGTGTGGAGACACTGTGATGGATCGTTGGAGCTATGTGCAACTCAAGGCATATGCTCGTACGGGAGCTGCCTGGACGCTGCAATTATGTTGCGCGCACCATCCGTGCGGAGTGTGCTGACTTTTCGTACAATGTCTCACTGTCTGGCTGCCTGCATAAAGTCAAGTGCTCGGCGCAGTTGTCGGCGAAATGTCGCTCACACACACACACACACACGCACACGCACACACACACACACACACACTTTGAAACAGCTCCTTATATCCGTTAGCGTAGCTAGCTAGCACCAGATGCTAACAACAGCAATACACGTAAAGTGTGCCTCGCTCGCTCGCGCCACACATACACACACCCAGAGCCGGCCCGACCCATTAAGCGACATAAGCGGCCGCTTAGGGCCCCGCAGCCACTAAGGGGCCCCCTAGCACAAAGAAATAAAAAAAAACGTAGTACATCGTCGCCGTGATAAGTACGTTTAATTAATTGTGTTAATATGCCTAGATTGCCTACTCTCCAAGTCATGTATTATATTATTGAGTCAATAATATAATACATTAACCGTGCTTTACCTGAACCTCATCATGACACTAGAGAGGACGGCAGGATTGTAATTTCCCGTGTTCAGTGAATGCAACAGAGGCAAGACACCAGACCAACCAGAGAGTTGAATGGAAATAAACATCCCTCTTATTGTCTGACAGGTACCTATCCTGTGAGCTATGACAATGTTTAAAATAAACTGTCAGTCGGACTCAGAGTTTTTGAAGATAGACATAAGAAAACATTTTCTTAAAAAAGATGACAATTCTCAAGTGGTGGTTCACACAACAACCCCAGAGCCACCACTTGAGCCAGGTAAACAAGGTATGTAAATGTCAGTAAACTTCCAAGTTATGCAAACATGTAAGCAAAGCATAAATTACAGCTACGTTGACATTACTTTGAATCGCAGGGGTAAGCTAAACCGTTAGCAAGTAGCTATAGCTAGCCAGATATATTAAATAAACACTTTGTCATACAATCTAAATGTTATGTTTTTTGGGGTTACCTGGTGATTTCAAAGAAAGCTCTCTGGAAAATGTTGACTTACTGTTCGACATGAAGCTAGAAGCTACCTTACAGTACACAGTTGATCCTGAGTCCTGTCAGTTAAAGTGTTTCATAGTTAGCTTAACTAAGCATCAACCTAGCACTGAAATATATGGATTTTATGTAACAGTATTTCTGAGAAAAAGTCAGCTGAAATGGTGGCATAGTTGCCACTGCTTTACGTGTCAACATCATGTTTGAACGTATTTGCAGCAGTAAATGTGGCTGTTTGGGCACTGACATTGCCATAACAACACCTGAATTTAAATGTGCAACCTCTTTTGATAATGATATTCCTATTGACAGCTAGTTTCATTACATTACATTGCATTTAGCTGACCCTTTTATCCAAAGCGACTTACAATAAGTACATACGACCAGGAAGACACAACCCTGAAGAAAACAGAATCATATAAGTACATCAGGTATCATAGAGCCAAACATTTCAAGTGCTACTCAACTGGCTATAGATAAGCCAGTCCTTTATTAGTATATAAGTGCCTTGTTAGTAATTCTATCGCTCGAAGTGGAGTCGAAATTTCTATGTGAACATTATGAGATGGACAGCCAGAGAGAATACATGAAAAACAGTTATGAAATACTATATGCCAAAACAAGAATACAGTTTAAGTGATTTGTAAAATATCCATAAAGAAAAAAAATCTGTTTACAGTTCTGTTTCATATGGGTATTGAGAGATGTATCCATAGATCTCTTAATTTTGCTCTCAAAGTGCACCAGATTGATGCTTTTAACTTCAATATTTAAACAAAAAAAATCTTCCCCGGGGAGCATCCCCATTGAGGAGGTTAGGTCCACAGTGTTTACATGCTTATTTATACAATATGTGTGCTTATGCTAACATCATAAGACACAAGTTGGCTCCGTGTTGTGTGTGGTGAGAATGCGCTAGAGCAGGGGTGGCCAACCAGTCAGAGGTTAAGAGCCACATTTTTTCTATGTTACTGCAAAGAGCCACATCAAACACACAGTCACTGATACCGCTTGTTTCAGTTTTTTGTTTTCTGGAGACAAGATTTCAACCACAACACTGATGCATTTTTGTGGCATTGGGATATATATTTTTTAAATCTTCTGGAGCAGAGAGAGGAGCTGTGGATTATTGTTATTGATTAATGCATCAGTGTTTCTTAGGGTCAAAAACACTAAACTCACAACTTAAAATGAAAGCGTTTAGTTTATTTAATAAAAGAGCACATGTTCAATGTGAAAAGTGACAGTAGTTATAGATTATTTGCAATTTGGTGCTATATATATATTTTTTTTAATTATATTTTTTAAACACCTTGAATTTCAGGGGGGGGTCGCGGGGCTCCGTTGGCGGGGCGCAGCGCCCCTCCAAGACAATGGTAGGGGAAACACTGGATAGTGTTTAATCAACGATAGAGGTCCCCCCCCCCCCCCCTCAAAGGTGATTGGTTCACTGAATCGCAGGTATTATTGTGATTGGCTCTTGGGCCACATCAAAATTAGACGCGCTGTCATCCTCTCATACTGACACCTGACACCACACATACACACGTAGGGAGTGCCGGGACGAAAGTAACACGGGACGAAAGTAACACGGGAAGAAAGTAACGAAGCGATTTTATCCGAGCCCAAACAACTTTGACCGGCCAAATTACGTCAGAATGATCAGCATTCAATACTTAACAGACCTGCTAAATATCAGGTTTAACTGTCATGAGTAGCTAGTGTTGTCACGATACCAACATTTTGGTTTAGATACCAAGTCAAGAATTGCGATTCTGATTCTTTTTCGATACTTTTCTTAAAAAAAGGGAAACAGTCTTAAATGTAATTATTGTGCTTTATTTCACACCAGATCCATAACCATAACACAAACTTTTAAACAATGAGAACAATAAATAAAATAAATGACAAGAATTCGTATTAAATAAAATTAATACATTTCTTACAGACAGGCCTCGTGGTGTCCGTAGGCTTGCCCTCACTGTCAGAGATAGAGCTCAAATACTTCCACATTTCGCTTCTGGAGTCTTTTTTGTCAACAAGCCGAGGCGCAGCGGCAGCTGCACTCCCACTTGCAGCCATGCTTCTCGTTTTCTCACATTCTCTGGCAGCTAGCGCGTGCAAGAGAGAGGGGAGGGACTGCAGGCACGGCTGCAGTGCAGGGAGTGGAAGCAGAGCACTGAACACACACGGCTCTTAGTAAAACGGCGCTTTCTCACCGGAGTACTTTCCCCCGTCATTCTTAAAGTACCGATACTAATGAAACGGAGGAATCGTAACGTTTTTAACGGCAGGGTATTGCGTTACCTTTCAAGTATCGGTACACCGTGCAACACTTGTCACGAGTCAGTGTCTCTCCCCCAAACTCACACAATTCGATATGAACTAAAGAGCCTCATGAAACTCGGCAAAGAGCCGCATGCGGCTCGAGAGCCGCGTGTTGGCCACCCCTGTGCTAGAGTGAGGGGGGCCCCCAAGCCAAAGCTCGCTTAGGGCCCCCAAAAGTCTAGGGCCGGCCCTGCACACACCCTCCCGGTCCTCCCGATGGCCAGTCAGTGCCTGCCGGTGAGCGTGGAAGTGTGGTCTGCCACAAGCGGGCGGCAGGAGCGGGGCTGTCAGCATCAGCTTGTAGATGGTATTTTAAACTCAATGCTCTCTGAAACTACGGGGCGGCCGAGGACAAAAAATACACATGCGTTAATCGCGTTAAAATAATTAGTGCCGTTAATTTTTCTTTGCGTTATTAACGCGTTAACTTGACAGCCCTAATTATTTCTGAAAGTGATTTTGTTCTTTCCCCTCTTAATAAAATACAAAAAGGAAATAAAATCAAACGTATTAAAATGTCCTTAAATATTTACTCTCATCTATGTTTCATCTCCCTCCAGGTGTACCGGAACAACGAATCTGTGACTCCCAACCCCCGCTCCCCTCTGGAAGACTACTCCCTCCACATCATTGACCTCCACACTGGCCGGCTGTGTGACACCCGCTCCTTTAAGTGTGATAAGATCATCCTGTCCCACAACCAGGGCCTCTACCTGTACAGGAACATCCTGGCAGTGCTGTCGGTCCAGCAGCAGACCATACACGTGTTCCAGGTGAGCAGATTAACACATTCAAATGTCAATCTGCTCCAAATCAATTTAAAGCTAGAGCGTCATAGGAGGGTTTTCATTCTTTCTCTTCCCTCATTTCCTTCCAGGTGACTCCAGAGGGAACATTCCTGGATGTCAGGACTATCGGGCGGTTCTGTTACGAGGACGACCTCCTGACTCTTTCAGCAGTCTACACTGAGGCTCAGGCTGAGAGTCAGCCGGGCTTCCCCCGCCTTTACACCGACAAAACCATCAACTCCCTCAAGCACAGGCTGCTGGTCTACCTGTGGAGGAGGGCGGAGCAGGACGGCAGCGCCACTGCCAAGAGGAGGTAAACTCTCACTTTTCAAAGTCGTTACTTTATTCAATCTATTTTTTGCTGCTTGAACAGGTTAAACCTCACAGCCTTAGCGTAACGTTTTGAGTACTACACATTCTTTTGTGTATGATTTTTATTGACAGGGCGAGACATAAATATACTGTTGGTACTTGTCAATGTCTCTAGGTATGTACATGTAGCCCCGTAAATACGATGTCCTTTATTGTTATCTGTTGTTTTATGTTCATGTTGTAACCTACTTGCTGCCATGTTGGACAGGGCTCCCTTGAAAAAGAGATTGATGATCTTAACGGGACCATCTGGTTGAATAAAGGTTTAAAAAATAAATAAATCGCAGTATATTTTGTCAGTCTCACGACGGTATTGAGACATTTATTTACTGCGATATTCGATATATATCGTTACATCCCTACAAATGACACATTTGGCTTTACAATGTGCACTGCATATGACAACCTCTGTCCTCAGACCCTCACAACATACAAGGAAAAACTCTGAAGGAAACTCCACAATTAACACTGAACAAAGCCAACTCAGGGAGAACAGCGGAGGAGGGGACCCTCTCCCGGGGCGATAGACGTTGTTTGAGATAATACAAAATAATACAATTACAACATAGACAATCCAAATGACCAATTATTTAAACGTATATAAAATAAAAGAGGGATCCAGGAGTAAACGTTTTTTTGTTTACCTTAACAAGATCCCTTTTCCTTTTCTTATATATATTCTGGGGGGAATACATTGGGATAAGGTACCACAGTCTGTCAGTGAGCACACTTACTACATCATACAGGCACTGTGAAAGATACTACATTCAGTCAGCTTCAGGAAACTCAAGCTGTGAAAAAGAGGGGTGTGAGGTTGTTCAAAAGTAGGATTAAAATCAGCTACTTCGGCATAACCTGGTAAACATTCCTGGACTTTTACTACCAAACATATTTACACCGTTTGAGTCTATCAAGCACCTCCCATGACATGCTAATGTGAGATACTCTTTTTCTTCAGATTCTTTCAGTTTTTTGATCAGCTGAGGAGGTTGAGGATGTGGAAGATGCAGCTGTTGGATGAGCATCACCTCTTCATTAAATACACCAGCGAAGACGTGGTCACACTCAGAGTCACCGACCCTTCGCAGGTACAAACACACACACACACACACACACACACACACACACACACACATCTGAATTCCTCCCTGTGTTCTCCTCGTTACTCTCCCCTGCTTCTCGTGTCTTCTGTTGTTTGTGCTGCATGACAGGGATTCCTCCTTCAGGTCTCCATGGACACCTTCCTCTTGACATTCTCAACACTGCTGTGATATATGCTTGGCAACAAACCACATATAGTAACAGACGGATCTAATGAATATATTCTTTATTTAAAATCTCAGCTCTCTGACTACCTCTCCGACCAGCCTTTTTGTCTTACCAATAAGAATACTCATGGTCATTATACACATAAAAGCCAGAGCCTGTAATGCCTTGTTACTCTATCATAAAACCATTCCTGACTATCCTGGCATTTCACTCCATATTTCCTCCTCTCTTCTCTCCCCTCTATTCTCTCCCCTCTATTCTCTCCCCTCTCTTCTCTCCCCTCTATTCTCTCCCCCCCCCACAGCCGTCGTTCTTCGTGGTGTACAATATGGTTTCTACAGAGGTGCTGGCCGTCTTTGAGAACACCTCCGACCAGCTGCTGGAGCTCTTTGAGAATTTCTGCGACCTGTTCCGAAATGCCACGCTGCACAGCCAGGCCGTCCAGTTCCCCTGCTCCGCCTCGTCCAACAACTACGCCCGGCAGGTCCAGAGACGGTACTGAGGAGACACATTTCTTTATTAGGATCCGCATTTGCACAAGCATGAGAATTGTCTTTCCTTCTTGGGGTCCACATACTAACAGTCAAACATGTGATACTAAATCCAAAAAAGGCAACAAACATAAACAACTTATGTAATTAACAATTAACCATGGAAGTAAATGTAAAATATCATCCTTTCATTTATCATTGAGTGGTGAGGGATGATGTGTTTTGTAGGCCAACCTGGAAGTCTTTTTGGGATATCACAGACTATAACTGTGGCAAACACGTTATATCCACATATTAACACCCCTTTATGATTTTAAAAGCATAAATGCTGTCACTAAAAGTAAGTAGTAAGACTCCAAAAAACCACATCACGGTCACATGACTATGTATTACCACCGCTAAGCTAAAGGCTGCTAATGTTCGGCGTGATGATGTTTAGTAGTTCTCATTTAGTCACTTTTAGCAACCAATGCATAAACGACAAATTGAAGCTTCAGACATTTACGAGTGAGGTACAGTGGAGGAAACATGTATTTGATCCCTTGCAGATTTTGTAACTTTGCCCACTTACAAAGAAATCAACAGTCTTTATTTTTAAAGGTAGGTTTATTTGAACTGTGAGAGTTTTATACAATATATAAAAGATATAAATAAGTATTTGATCCCCTTGCAAAACATGTGTTAGTACTTGGTGGAGAAGCCCTTGTTGGACAGCACAGAGGTCAGACGCTGCACATTTCAGGAGGGATTGTGGTCCACTCCTCTCTGAAGATCTTCTCCAAATCCTGAAGGTGTTGAGGCTGATGCTTGGCATCTGGAAGCTTCAGCTCCCTCCACAGATTTTCTATGGGATTAAGGTCCGGAGACTGGATCGGCCCCTCCCTCACCTAAATGTGCTTCTTCTGTAGCCCCTCCTGTGTTGCTTTGGCCGTATGTTCAGGGTCATTGTCCTGCTGGAAGACCCCTCCATGCAGGGCTCTCGACTAACTTTTTTCACCATCCTCCCGGAACCGTCCCGAAATACAATCTAAGCCGTCCCGAAATTAATGTGGACCGTCCCGAATTTAAAATGTTAGTTTTTCTACATTATCATTAGTTAAAATCATTCAAAGTGACTTTTAACATAAATAAAACATCATACAAATCATTAGATGATAATTCATCAACCTTTTTAATTGAGTAAATCAGTAATCACATAAACAAAGGCCAAATATATTTAAACAAACACACAAACGAGAAAATTACTCTAATATTGAATCCAATCAAGTCCCATCCAATTAACAAAAAGAATCCAACACTGTGTCCTGAAGACAGAACCCAGAGTAACCACTAACCAGGATGACAGTCTGTAACACAGTCAGGAGACCTTTACAAACGGCCCCGCCCCCTCGCACACAGACGGGAGAGAGAGATCTCGTCTGGATTGGAAAGCTCGAAAATACATCATAGACCCATGTTATAGTCTTATTGCATATTAGAAACGGAGTTGGCGAAAGTAAAACTGCGATATAATGTGTATGTAGCAATAATACATATGACATATATTTTTTAAATGTCTCTAGTACCGATAAAAAGTCCGATAACGTCGGAGCTTAACGTTACCACTGTCTTTAATAATTCCGGCCGGTACCCATCCCTACATGAGGAGAGGCGCAGCATATTGCTAAGGACTAAATACGATGGGAGGGTTCTCTTCTCAGCCTTATACCATAGGGCAGGGCCGGACTGGGACAATAAGTCAGGCCGGGAATTATACACCCTGCTAGGCCACTTTACAGCATTGCTGCCCATAGTGATAGCCCTAAACTTGAAATCTACTACCCCAGAATAAACATATGGACATGGGTTACTATTTAAAAAAAAAATGTGCAAATCTATTTAGGAACCTATCCATGTGAACATATTTTAAGTGGAGGTGCACCTCAAATCCAATAGACAATTTTTTTATTATTATTCATGCATATTTTACTAATCACTCCCCCCTCAAATGTAAATATGTGTTTACATAAATGGTGACGAAACCGTTTGAGACCCACAGAGAACTTAGACTAAGTTAACTATCTAAACACTCAGAGTCCTTTACCTCACCTGAGCTGTAGTTATCAGTCTCTCAGTCTGACAGGAGAGGACTCTCCTCCACCTTGTTGACAGCTCATTTTATCCGTTAGCGCCGCTAGCTAGCACCAGATGCTAACAACAATAATACACGTAACCGGTGCGCGCGCTTTCTCTCTCGCTCGCTCGCGCCACACATACACACCCTCCCCAGCTTGAATGACACACAGAGACCAATCGAGGGCATTAGTATGATCTGTATGAAAGTGGCCATGTCGGCAGGCCACATCATGTAGACAGCTAGTCACCCTCTGTGAGGCAGAATCAGACCCACATTTGCGCAGCGTTGCGTTCCCAATACATAGCCTACATAAAAAAAATCCTCAGGCCAGCAGGCCACTTAACAGGCCTGGCCATCGGGAAACCTCCCGGTCCTCCCGATGGCCAGTCCGGGCCTGCCATAGGGGATGAAGAGGAGTAAGTAAATACAGAGGCCGGTGCTCCAGGGTCTGGTTCTGCTGTGCGTTTTTGTGATGTAACGGTAAAACATTAAAGAATTCTTCCACGGGATGCCATTGTACATCACTCAACCCGCAAAATACACACACTCAGTAGTACATAGCTAGTCCCGCGAATTTGCTGGGCGGCTGGCTAACAACCAGCTGGGCGGCTGGCTAACAGCCAGCTGCACAGCTGTAGCTACGTGTGTATTTCGCGGGTTGCTAAATGTTTTGTGCGTGTGTGTTTATGTTGACAAGGAGGTTTAATAACTGTGTGCTACACAAAACGTGCAGTCGGTTTCATTTTAATTGCCGTTTGTAGTAGAGTTAGCAGGGTATTTTTATTTTAACTCTCGTCCCAAATTCGTCCCAAAATAATTTGTTATCCTCCCCGACACTATTTTTTTCGGCCCCGGGACGACGGGACGTCCTTAAGCTCGAGCCCTGCCTCCATGACCCATGTTCAGTGTCCCGGCTGAGGGAAGGAGGCTATGGGCCAAGATGTTCACGGTACATGGCCCCGTCCATCCTCTCCTCGATGCAGGGAAGTGGTCCTGTCCCCTTAGCAGAGAAACACCCCAAAGCAGAATGTTTCCACCTCCATGCCTGACGGTGGGGATGGTGTTCTGGGGTTATAGTCAGCATCTCTCTTCCTCCAAACACGGCGTGTCGAGTTGATGCCAAAGATTTATTTTGGTCTCATCTGACCACGTCATCTTCTCCCAAGCCTTCTCTGAATCATTCAGAGGTTCGTTGTCAAACTTCAGAAGGGCCTTTCATGTTCCTTCTTGAGCAGGGGGCCTTGCGGGCGCTGCAGGATTTGGTCCATGATCGTGTAGTGCAGGGGTGCCCAACCTTTTTTGAGAGACAGAATTCTTATTTGTTGCAGGGGGATCAAATACTTATTTCATACAGTTAAATTCAAATCAATTTTGATCTTTTATATAATGTCAATTTCTGGATTTCCTTTTTGATATTCTTACTCTCACTGTTCAAATAAACCTACCATTTAAATTATAGACATTTCGTTGTAAGTGGGTGAACTTACAAAATCGGCAAGAGATCAAATAATTATTTCCTCCACTGTAATTACCTATATATTTTATGTCTTATAACAAAACGTGAAAAGACTGTTTACCACAGATGTTATTCCAGGCATCTAAACAAAATGTGTAACAAATTAAAAAAATGACTCTGAGGCAAGGGAACAGGAAGAGGTAAAAAGCTAACTCACCCTAATGTGCATATAACTAAATCACGGTCTCATCGCTAAGCTAAAGGCGGCTAATGTTCAGCGTGATGACGCCATTTGTCTCTTGTTAGCAACAGCCGTTTTTAAGACATATCGAAGTGCCGGACCATCACATGATGGGAATTTATTTTCAAGCATACCGAGACCATAACCCTAAAACCTATCCCATAATATCTTTGGTGATTGTCTATCCTAACCCTTGCTATTACACATCTGACCAAATTCAGTAAAATCATAGTTTGACCTCATTTTGTCATGCATGTCTTTTACACTTATGTAAGAGCAATCACTTTATTTTGACCTCCTTGTAATCTTTGAATAATATGGAATTGAAGCTCTGGACCAAATGACCAAACAGTAATCAAGCTGTGACCGAACGTCATATGTATAAGATGATTGAATTCAAATGCCAAAACTCAACGTATTTCAGTGTGAACGGTGCTGGCAAACTGCAAGGTCTTCTCTGAGTGAAAGAAAAAAACTCTGTACCTGATGGTGTGCAGCCAAATGTCAGAGAGGATTTGAAGAAGGTGGTTAGGGAGGGAAGCGGATCAGCAGCGATCGCCTGGAGGCGGAAGGAGTTTTAAGACTTAATCATGAGATAGAGGACAGACATTAAGACAGTCAGCGTGGCTGGAGGAGCCGTGATTGTATTTGGCAGTTCGACTCGCCATCGTCAGTGACAAAATCCTCCATGGAAGGTGAAGACGGAGGACCAGGCAGAGGGGAGGGTTGAGGAAGGAAGGGGAAATAAAGGATATTTTAAGCGAGGAAAAAGGCTTAGAATTGGATTTTAGAGTGGTGAAAATTGTTGTCAGGAAGAAGCAGAGGAGAAATTAAAAGCTGGGGCGCACATCTAGTAAACAAGATTTGAACCACTTAGAACTGGCTTGGGTAAACCCATTACACAAGGCATTGAACTGCCACAAGAATAGAAAGGAACCGCAGTTCTGCAAGAAAGAGACAGGTAAGAGGACAAATATGGACAGAACAGAGTTACTGCTAGTGTCTTGGAAGTACACATTAGCCAGTAAATGAAGACAAATGCTTAAACAGTAAACACTGTCGCATTCGCATTTCCACTGCTGCAGCCTTTTAGCTCTTACGGCTCCTACACACGGCGGCGTGCGTTGTCGCCTGCCGGCGGGGGGGGCTGAAACTCGACCAACAACCAATCACATGAATCTCCCGCCCCAGATACACAAGCATGCGGTTTGATTAGCTAGAGCTTGCACTGGCATATGATTCGATTGGCTGACGCCTCCGTCGAGGCGGCAAAAGTAGAACATTGCTCTACTTTTGCAGCGAGCACCGCGAGAGAATCTACGCTTTGCTCCCAGAATGCAGTTCGGCGAATCGTGACGTCACCCCATTCAAAGTGAATGGGCAGAAGCGTTGAGGCGGCACGCCGCCGTGTGTAGGGGCCGTTAACACCAAATAATTGGTTTAACTGCGACAACAATAATATGCTTGACCAAAACCAATATTTGAGAGCAGCATACATTGGAGATTTACGCGAGCAACAGCAGTTAATGTGTTGTTCTTGCCATTCAAACTGGCTCTGTAAGTCTAAGAGCAACATGAACACAGCTATGCCGTCGACATGTTGTTGCTATGAGGGATATTCATGCTGGCGTTGACGTCATGACGTGGCTGCTCTTGGGCTCTGGTCAGTGGAAAGGCAAAATGGTTCTTAAGTGGTATCCAAGTTGAAATAGCCGCAGAACAGAACTAGAACTCATTTCAGTGGAAAAGGTTAATACAAGCACTTTTGTTGTGAATTTGGGCCACATTGCTGCATACTATCTAAGGGATACTGTGCTGATGTCCCTGTTTGTTTCTGCCCCTCAGATTCAAGGACACCATCGTGAACGCCAAATACGGCGGGCACACAGAGGCGGTGCGTCGGCTGCTGGGTCAGCTGCCCATCAGCGCCCAGTCGTACAGCAGCAGTCCTTACCTCGACCTCTCCCTCTTCAGCTACGATGACAAGTGGGTGTCAGTGATGGAGAGGCCCAAGACGTGCGGAGATCACCCCATCAGGTATAGACTCCATCAGGGTCATGCATTGTGGGTGTATTACATTTGCTCCTCCCTTCTCTGAAAAGGGCAGAAAGCAACACTGATCTCTGTCACATTGATGCCTCAGAAACTAAAGGTCTACCCCCTCACCCAACAGGTTTTATGCACGGGACTCTGGCCTGCTGAAGTTTAAGATCCAGGCGGGCCTTCTGGGACGGCCGGTGAATCACGCTGTGAGACGCCTGGTCGCCTTCACCTTCCACCCCTTCGAACCCTTCGCCATCTCTGTGCAGCGCACCAACGCAGAGTACGTGGTCAACTTCCACATGAGGCATGTCTGCGCATGACCAGCTCCTGCATGGCACTGCAAACAAAGTCACACTCGGAATCAAATTGGAGGACTTCTGTTAGGAGGTGGCAATACAACAAACACAAAGCAGTTTGTTCTGTTAGTCCCCCCTCTCGTCCTCCAGGGAAATCAGTGGTCCTCTCCCCGCACCCTCCTAATGGAAGCCACTGTTCCTCGCCTCTTTCCCCCTTCCATCTCACAGTGGTCACTCCACTTCCGCCTGCTCCTCCCCCTCCGCGAGAAGGCAGCAATTCTGCCTTTTTCTTTCCGTCGGCAACGCTCCTCTTTCCCCTTTCTCCGCAGAACAAAGAGGGACCTGTCGGGAGGAGAGGCTGGAAGAAGTGTAAATGGAGATGTAGAGAGTGATTGATGTGCGACAGAGGTGGTAGCCGTAGGTAGCCGAACCACAGGTGTTTCTCTTTCCCTCACTGAGCTCTGAAAGCTGCACATTCTGCTCATGCAGTTGGTCCATGACCAGCTGTCCAACAAACAATCTTTTTATTTTCCTCGCATGGATGGGGAAAATGGTTATTTTATATTATATTGTTTTTACACGTTTTTACATATTGCCGTTTGTATATATTTTATGCCAATAAAATTGTTTAAATGTTGCCATGTTGATTTCTTTATAGCTTGAACAAAAGCAGCGGGATACAGTCATTCTAGTATTTCTTTATCTCTTTTTATTTGAGTGGTTCCATATTATGTTAAGCAATTATATATGAACACTGGACAGGGGAAGGCTCACTGTGGCAGGAGACCTGGAGTGGAATTAGTATTGTCTCTGATATTACCCCACCCCCACTCTGCCAGCAATCACACACTCGTGCACAGTGAAACGCATGCACACACACACACACACACACACACACACACACACACACACACACACACACACTGAGACAGCCTTTATTATAAACCAAGATTACTTGCTCTTAATCACAGTGGGGGTTTTTTGCTTTTTGTGCTCCGCAGTCAAACTTTCTTTCTCAAATTGGGACACTATGCTGTTTAGAATGACTAAATAACCTGTGGCCCTTGCACATGTGGGTCCCTTAGGCAAGCCTGTGCATTTATTTGTGTGTTTGTGTGTATATTACTCGAATAAAAAAATCATCTTTTGTCTAACAGCAGATTCAGTACTTTTCCCATCAAAGTGCCTTTAACGCAACCTAATAATGGACTTACGTTAACAAACCCCCCCCGCAGCATATCTCAGTGGATCCTTATTAACCTGGAATAATGTTCACGTAAATCTGTAACACATAGCAGACACGTGTACGTGTCATATTTAATGTGAATACTGATCCCTGCAGTGTATAGATTCTTAACATCACCATTTTTATATCAGCACCATCTGTGTCAGAGACTAAAGCGAGGGACATCTGCTTAGCTTAAATGTGCAGATATAAACACATATGCAAATGTACAAACACCCGTCACCCGTGACATACAGTGTAAATGTAACACATAAACAGACATACATGTATAATAACGAGACGTAAAGCTAAAATAAACACACACCCAAGCAGCTGCAAGAGGTCGTGGAGAGCAGATGCTGAGGGATTAAGTGTTCTCCAAGCCTCTGGTTACACACGTGTGTGTGTGTGTGTGTGTGTGTGTGTGTGTGTGTGTGTCTCTCTCTCTCTCACACACACACACACTAACAGGAGTTTGAAAGAAGGTGTTTACAGGTGGACAGATGATGGAGAGATCAAACAATTATTGAGAGACGGTGAATGGAAAAACAAGATGAAGTGTGGATCGATGTGCTGTGAGTGCATTACGCAGCTGCTTAGTTTGGCTAAGCACAGTAACTACTATCTCCTGGATCAAGGCTTAAGGAGGCCATGTTATGTCATTGTCATTACAGTGTGTTTGTGTAAGCTGGTGTGACATCATGCTGTGATAATCAGCTAATTACAGGAAGGGGTGCACACTGCAAGCGCAGACAGGCATACATATTGAAGGACTATGTGTTTTATCCTCTGGAATTGTACGGTGGCCGACAGGAAAAAAAACACGTTACAACGACACAAAACATTTCCATTAGGAGAAACCTGCTGCAGTTTAAAAAACAATGCAAATACAAAAAACACAGGCAAATGCACAGCATTTAGAAAACATTTACCAACTTGACGAAACATATTCACTAAAAGCTCTGCATAAAAGAAATGCTTATTTTGCATTTGTTTTGGCATAATTGTATTTTTATATTTACATCGATTTTGAAAGTGCAGGGCATTTCCGCTATTGCAAGTGTTTTGGGCCGTTGTAGCACGTTAGCACCTGAAGGCCACCGTAGCATAAGCACGTCCGCTCGTATGTTCATGGTCCTGTATTAATTTCAAGCAGTGGTTAAAAGTACCTTGGTACATTTTAGATTATCAATATGAATAAACTGATATAATGTACTTTTATAGGTTAAAGTTACCCAGAAGAATATAAAGTAATTGAAATACAACCCACTTTTACCAAGTGCAAAAGTGAAGGGATGAACACATTAACATGCTCAGGGATTAACGGATTACATAATCAGGTTACAAAAATCGGTAACCCCAGGTATATTCCCTTACAGTTAAACGACGTTATTAGATCACTGTTACATTTATTTTTACAAAAATGGGGATTACAAGAAGGATTACAATGCTATTAAAAACTAAAATGAGCATGTGGTCTTGGTTGTAGAAGAATGTCAATTGTATTTATTCTCTGTAAGAAGTACTGTTCTGTAGGCTAATACTAAGTGTGAATGTATACGCTTACTGCCTGAATCTGCTTTATGCTTTTCACTTTCTACGGTTCATTTTTTCTCTTTTTATCCACTGGGTGAACCTATATGTTCATAAAATACTGTGTGAGCTCAATTGTATGTAATAAATCAGAACAGAGCATTTTCTGGCAGCTCGGATTTGATTTCTGCTTTTTTAAACTGCAGTATGTGCTCATGTATTTCATTGTTGTTGTACAAAACACTGCCTGAATATGCTTAATGAAAGCAGGTGTTGCTATAAATTAAACCTCTGAGCAGAGAACACATTTTTCTTTTCTAAGGCAACATTATTTAAACATAATACACTTAATTAAGAAAAAGTCTTATATAGATGTTACTTATCTAAAGTATTTATTTTCATTGCATTTGATATTGATTTAATCCAACAAAAATGGAATGTAATTACATTACTTTAATATTTTGATCCTTAGATTATGTCACAAATTACATTTTGTTATACAGGTAACTAGTAATTGTAATGGATTATTTTGTTTGTATTAACCTTCCCAACCTTGCACATGAATGCATCAACGAAATGTAATACAATCACTTAAAAATATATGTTGCTTTAATGTGCCATTATGCACTATGAGTACTTTTACCTTTGGTACTTAAATCACCAGCAATATGTTTAAAATCCAACAAGTCACTTTTTTTGCTGGAAGCTTCAATGCAAACATATTACTACATGAGCCCGAAGCCTCCTGGTACTTAGTACAATAACACATGTGTTGTATCAGTCTTATTCTGAAGCATCAGGTAAACCCAGAGCCTTCTCTCTGACCTTGGTTGCTAAGGAAACATAACCACTCTCTGCTTGGTAACCAAGTATTTTCTAATTGCTGTTGTCTTGGCAACAGCACAACCAATGTTATCCAGAAAAGGCCACAATCCTAAGTGTTTCCTGTTGCAGTACTCTTCTTCTCAGAGCAGTCTCTGAACTAAACACACAGAGACACATTTAATCATTTAGACAGCAGTTGTCACAAAAAATGTAACAACTGTGGTTCACAACGTGAGCTCTTACCTTTGTAGGTTTGTTTCTGGAGCTGACAGATGGCAGGGTATACACTGTAAACACACACAAGTATATAGTAACAGGACTGAAGGATCTGCAATGCAAAACATCTATTTGAACAATTACGTATTAGCATGTTGTTCAACCTACTGAACATGAAATGATTCAAAGCGTTCTCAAAAGGAACATTTCAGGTTCTATTCAGGGTTTTCTTTTGTTAATGGTCAAAGAAACCATCATTCAAGCTTTATCTACTTTCCAAGGTTAGGGGAGCACTTAGAAACACTCACAAAATGGAATACTGAACACACATTACTGACAATTCTGCCACGTCATCAAATATCCCAACAATTAGCATTAGTAACAATTAGCTCCAGTTATTTTGTTCACTACAGTAGTTAGCTTAAAGGTCACCTATCATGCTATTTTTAGGCAATAGCATAGGTCTCAGATTTATAAAAATATATAAAAGCAAAGGTGTTTTGCTCAAAATACCAAACAGATCACCCATTCTAGCCATGCCACATATCCCTCTATTTCAACCCTCTCACTAAAGTGCTGATTGAAGAAGAAGAAATTAAAAAAGAGGGGGCGGAGCTTATGCCTGCTCATGCGGGAGACTCTTCCGGCAGATTGTCAGCTAAACACTGCCGTGATTAAACGTCATATTATGTTCAAACCCATATCAAGGATTATTTCTGAAACAGTATGGAGCTCAAATGCTTTTTCTCTTGCGGATTTACCAGGTGAGTTCCTTTTTTTATTTTCTGCTTTTTTACACAAACTCTCTCTAGTAGGCCTACAGGTTAGCTCTGAGTGTTAGCGATGCTTGCTAATGTAAACAAAGACCATATTACGTCCAAAACACGTTGCGCATTGTTTCTAATACAGCAACGTTTCTCATAGGGCCGTGGGTGTAATGCCAGCCCACATTGCCGATATTACGTCATATCGGCAGCAAATCTGGATCGGCTCCGTTGGTTGTACCCCCGTTTTTAGAAATGTGCGCACGGAGGAAAAGAGAGAGGGTTGTATTTTCTGACACTTTGTGAGTCTCCTTACACACCGGGGACACATATTTATGTATAAAATACATACGAATTTGCATTTTGCATGATAGGTCCCCTTTAATGTAATGTAATGAGTGACAAAGTTATAAGTAATATGTAAGAGTTGTTGGATTAAACTATTGGATAACAGTCAAACAGTTAGCTAAAAGTGATAGCTACCCGTTAAAATAGTTAGCTATAAGTAATCGATAACACTTGCTAACTTAAACAAATGGGTGACGGTCAAACAGTTAGCTAAAAGTAATAGCTACCCGTTAAGGAGTCCATCAGGACCAAAACCTCTCGCCACCTGAACAGTTATTTCCCCTCCGCTACCCGGCCTCCCCACTGACACTTTACCTCAGCCACAACGCAGACTCTATACACATTACATTAATGCACACAATGTTCAAATATTGCTTACTGCACATATCATATTTTATATTCTATAATTCACTGCATTCTATTTCGCTGTAAATTACTGCTTTATTTTATTGCTATCTATCCATATATGTTTTAGTGTTCTTAATATAGTTCGCTATCTGTATGTTGGAAATATAAAAAAACATAGTATAACATGTAAAAAATACTTGAAAACGCATCATAGTAGCCTATGTCTAAATTATGAGAAAAAAGGTCAAAGCATAGTTTGTCCAAATATGAGAAAAAACGTCATTGTATAGTATGTCGAAAGATATCCGAAAAGTTTCATAGTATAGTATGTCAAAAATGTGAGTAAAAACGTCAGATAAAACGACATGGTCGAAAATGTCGAAAATATGAAAAGTACCAGAAAAAATGAAACTTTACAAAGTCTGAAAATTGTATAGTATCATAATGAAAGACATAAGAGTGTGTTGAAAATATTTGGAAAAAAACATCATGGTATAAAGTTATGAAAATATCACCAAAAAAACAACTTAGTAGAGTACATGTATGTAAAAAAAAAAACCCGCCAATGTCGAAAACATCCGGAAAAAGTATGTACAGGATAGTGAGTACCCAGAGAAGTTGCTTTTTACTCTTCTGTAGCTGAACTGCAAGGCCATATTGAAAATGGCCTTTTCAAAGATCATGGAAATGTTTGGATATTTGAAAAGGTGTGTGTTTTATATAATTGATTAATAAAAACCCTGGTTAAAACTAACAGGTAACAGTCAAATAGTTAGCTCAAATAATTGCATAACAATTGTAATTTTAACCTTAATATGTTACTTATGTCACTTAGTTTTTTAATTGTCAGTTATTTTTAGCCATGGTTGTGTACTTATTTTTATTCTATTACTAATGTGCTTTTCTTCTCCATATTTAAAAAGTGAGCTTACTCTTTAGTATTGCTTGGCTTTTTTACCTGCTATGCCACTTTTGCTGTAACATTGTACATTTCCCCCCTGGACTAATAAAGGAATTCTGATTCTGAAGCTAAAAGTAATGGAGGCATAATAGTTATTGTTTTTAATTATAGCTCATGTAAAAAATGGGAACACACAAAATTTGAGCTTACAATAAGTGTGTCCATTTTCATTTCTCAAGGTGGCTTTGGTTTTTCTATAAAACATTTCCACAGAAATGTGGGTGCTCAAATAAACAAGTTGTACTGTTTTATTTTTTATTTTTTATTTATTGGGAGAAGTGTGTTGCTTTTTTCCAAATGTCCAAAGAAAACATAAATAATGCTAAGAAGGGGCTTGCCTTTTTTTTTTTTGTGAAACGTATGCAAAGCTTCATCCCCGCTCCCCGCCCCATTTACTCCCAATCCCAACCAACATACCAACTCCTCTTCCATATAATCAGTCCTCCCTTGACGTAAAATATTTCTGAAAGTTTCCTCTCTAACGGCAGTGCTGTTTCAAAATGACTAAATCTCAACTGTGATGGATTTAATAGCCTCATGGAGAGCAGTGAGCAGCATGTGGTTTACTACACTGTAAACATTTTTGTAAAAGAACGGATATTTTCTGGCGCCTGTAAAATAAAATACGGAGATAACATGTACAAAAAAAGTAACTTACCTTACGTAGCCTCTATTACTGTAATTTTACATGAAATATTTTTCTTTTAACATATATTATTTGTTAGAATAGAGTCATACACCTCTAGAAAACAGAATAATTCTCTTTAATAAATGATAAAGAAAAGCTAAAATACGGAAAATTACTTTTATTATTACAAAAAAGTACAGAATAACAAAGTAAAGTAAAACACAAAGAAAATAACGTAATTTTACTTTGCAAAGGCCTTAGTTTACATTAACTATCACATTTTTTGCCAAAGAAATCTGTAATTTTACAAGAAATGTTTTTATAATTCCATTAAATCTTTTTTCTTTTAAAGGTGGGGTAGGTAAGTTTGAGAAACCGGCTCGAGATACACTTTTTGTTATATTCCATGGAATGCTCTTAACATCCCGATAGCAATGAATATCTTAAATGCTTTGACAATAAATCCATAAAGAAATGTCACCTGTGGAAGCTGTAGTACTGTAAAAAGCACGACCAATCATCTGAGCCGGCTCGGCTAAAGTAACTGGATGGCCTACCTGCCTGTCAGCCTTCCATCTGTGCACAAACTTATCTCGTGCCCTCATTGGTCATGTGCACGTTCGTGTGTGTTGGAGGAGGGGCTCTGTGAGGAAGTGGCAGATTTGTTCCGGCTGTGTATTTTCAAATTCTGGCGCACTCGAGCTGGTTTCTCCAAAATGACCTACCCTACCTTTAACATATATTAATTGTTAGAATAGTCATACACCTCTAAAAAAACAGAATACATATTTTTTGAAATGATAAAAAAAAAGCTTAAAGACAGAAGATTACTGTTCAAGATTCAAGGATTTATTGTCATTTGTACATTAGCTTCAATGTAGATATTTCAATGAAACACTGAAGTCACAGGCTCCTCCAACAGTGCAACATGTATATACATTATATAGAACATAGTACAAATAAAATAGAATAGAAATAGTGCAAGAAGAGTCTATATGCAAGTAAATGTAATATGATAGCACTGCCGTACCAGGCCGTGATGCAGCCAGTCCAACCCAGTCTCACGGCATTTCGTGTTCACCAACACGATTTTTAATCTATTGATTCGTGTTCACCAACACGATTTCCTCCTTTTTTTCGTGTTGCACAGCACGATTTTAAAAGCAATGTATTTCTATTGGTAATGACGCTCATGGAAGCACGGCATTCGTTTGTGTCGGCTGCCCTTAAAGGCAATGTGAGCGTCCATTCTCATTGGATAACGGAGAATTGTACACCCGAAAGTAAGTATTCCCCTTACTGTCGATTGATTTTACAGCGATATCTGCACTACTCATCGACTAAAAAACACCAGATTATCCTTGTTAATTACACAACATTGATTGGTTTAAATTGTGTGCAATGCTTTTGTATTTTTCCCCTTCGATTCGGAGAAACAAATATTTTTTCGGAGTAAAGGATAGCAGAAGACACTATAGACACTATACTACCCAGAATCCCCAGCTATCGTTTGGACTACACCATGTGCACCATGTGCTCTGTTTGACAAACCCCGTTTTTATCGATAGCAGCGTCCCTAGCAACAATGAAAACGTTCTATGGAAGTAATCTTCGTAATAACTAGCAAACTAAAGATCATGTACATCCACTGCACACATAATCTGAAATAACAACTCATATTTGCAATTTGTGCATTTTCATATTTCTGCAAATATGCCTCTGAATTTAAGGAAACCCTTCACTGCTGCAACTTCTCTCAACACATCAACTTCCCAACACACAGCCGTGGTCACATCCTGGACTTGGTCTGCTCCACTGGTCTCACCATCCATCATCTGTCCAGCCTCAATCTCCACATCTCTGATCACCTGGCCATCATCATGGACATCAACATCCCCATCCCCGCCCAAAAGCAAAAACGCACAATAACCTACAGAAATCTCAAATCCATCTCACCTTCAGCAATCACTGCCTCCATTACCTGCAAGATGTCTGTCTCCCCCCCCCACTTTCTGAAAACCCATCTGAACTTGTGGACTATTATAACAGCACCCTCTCCTTCTGTCTCAATGAACTGGCCCCCACAAAAACAAAAAATGTCTCTTTCATACACTCCGCCCCCTGGTATACCCCCGAACTCCGCCAAATGAAATCAAGGAAACGTCAACTTGAACGCCAACACAAGAAAACCACACTAACAGTCCATCTTCAAATCTACAAAGACTATCTCCAGCAGTACAGTAACGCACTCAAAGCAGCCCGGTCTAATTACTACTCACAACTCATTCAGTCTGGCTCCAGCAACCCCAAGCGTCACCAGCGTCACCACCTTCAAAAAACTTACAAAAACTCACCTCTTCAATCTGGCTTTTAATGTGTGATTGTTTACTATATATTTATTTGTTGTTCCTTCCTTTTCCCTTCACTATATCTGTAAAGCGTCTTTGAGCACCTGTAAAATATTTGTTTCTCCGAATCGAAGGGGGAAAAATACAAAAGCATTGCACACAATTTAAACCAATCAATGTTGTGTAATTAACACGGATAATCTGGTGTTTTTAAGTCGATGAGTAGTGCAGATATCACTGTAAAATCAATCCACAGTAAGGGGAATACTTACTTCCGAGTGTACAATTCTCCGTTATCCAATGAGAATGGACGCTCACATTGCCTTTAAGGGCAGCCGACACAAACGAATGCCGTGCTTCCATGAGCTCATTACCAGTAGAAATACATTGCTTTTAAAATCGTGCTGTGCAACACGAAAAAAAGGGGAAAATCGTGTTGGTGAACACGAATCAATAGATTAAAAATCGTGTTGGTGAACACGAAATGCCATGAGACTGGGTTGGCCAGTCAGGATCCTCTCTATGGAGTATCCTGGAGTCCATGTTGAACCTCCTCAGCCTGCGGAACAATTACCTCATAATGTCCAGGGACTTTCACATGGAGAGAAAACATACACATGTTGAGAGGAAACTGCATTTTTTTAAAGCCATCCGTACGAACAAATTCCAAACTTCATTGCATCGCAACAGAAGGTGTTCATCTGAGAAATAACTGTAATGATGAGCTAAAATACTGTGCAACTTTATCTAAACTAAAACTCTTATTTAGAAACCAAATCCTGAATGGTTCTGAGCAGGACCGGTGAAGTGATGCTTGCTATTTAATGTCATTGTAAAAGTTATTTCTTATTTCGTTTGTTTTGTACAAAATAATGATTTGTTTAAAAGAATGAATCCAATATCACTGATGCTGATGACGATGACCTACACTTGTATTTTCATGAACAATGTACTCTAGGGGGGGTAGGACCAGAAACGTTTTTAAGCTTCTTCTTGCCCCTTTTGAAGATGATAGAAACTTTGAGAATAATTGTTTTTATACCTTGAACCTTGAATTATTATTATTGTTTGTTTTGTTTCTAACATGTTCAATAAATTGACTAATACAATTTTTTTTTAAAGAGCCGCTGTCTAGCTGTTTTGGTGATGGTGTTTGTGTGATGAGTCCATGTCAGGTCCTCAGTGATGTGGACACCGAGGAACCTGAAGCTGCTGACTCTCTCCACCATATGTCCCTCTCTCTGCTGCTTCCTGGGGCCTGTACGACGAAGCCGGTTCAACCTAACCTGGATATGTTTGAGTTAGCCGGTTGGCCTAATCCAAAACATACGCGCTCTCGCTAAACCGTACGACGACGCGGGTTATCAAGTGGATCGCTCAAGCCAGCTGTGTCCTATCTAGTTAGGTGCACGTTCACATGAAAGGGGTGGTATTTGGAGCATTACATTTGTCTCGAGTGTTTTGTCAACTTAATGTGTTAAATAATACTTCTGCATACAGTATGTGACACTGTGAGTGTTGCACGGCCAGATACGGCTGGAGAAGCTGACTCAGATAAGGAAATATATGATACATTATGATGTGATATGCCGCGGACTGCACTTATGTTACTCTGATCCGGTTACTAACGCTAATGTTATAGGCCTAATAGTCAGATTGCTCTGAAGATGGGAGGTGATATTCTATTAATGTTCACGTTCACACAGTCGGTGATTTTTGCCGGCCGTCTGTCCTGCAACGGCAGCTTTTCTGTATTTCCTTTCTCCTGTAATATGACTTGATCGCTTTAAACTCTGCACACTGAGCTCTGATTGGTCAGCAAGCAGTGCTTTCACTGAGTTGAGCTCTTAGCCTGCAACCTAACCTGGTCCCGACCAGGGGGGTATACTATGAATCTATTTCAACCTATCCTGGATATGTTTTGAGTTATCCGGTTGACTTAATCCAAAACAAAGCCGCTCTCGCTAAACTGTCCTACAACGCTGGCTATCAACTCGTTCGCTCAAGCCAGCCATGTCCTATCTAGTTAGGTGCGCGTTCACATAAAAGGGGTGGTATCTGGAGCATTCGACCAATCACAAACATGGAGAAGCATACTGACAGCGCAGCGTCATACTTCCTGAATGAACTTTAATATTAGACATACGAAGAAGTTAAACTTTAAACATCGCTTTAAACTCCGCACACTGAGCTCTGATTAGTCAGCAGGCGGTGCTTTCACTGACTTGATCTCTTAGCCTGCAACCTAACCTGCTCCGGAGCAGGTTAGCCGCACAGCATAAGTTACCATGGAGATCTAGCCCGCTAAAAAGAGAACCAGCGTCGTAGGACCGGAAATCCAGAGTTTTCCCTGAAGTTAGCTCGCTAAGCGACAATCTGGCTTCGTCGTACAGACCTCTTTGTCCACAATCAGGTTTTCGACCTCCTCTCTGTACGCCAAATATATATATTTAAATATAGGCAGAGGTGGGACCAAGTCATTGTTTTGCAAGTCTGAGTCAAGTCTCAAGTCTTTGCGCTCAAGTTCAAGTCAAGTCCAAGTCCTAAACTTTGACAAAACGAGTCTTAAACAAGTCCTTATGTGCTTTTCATCAAATGTAATGACATCGATCAACAGAATAATTTTCGCTCATTTCACTAATGAAAGTCAAACACATGTTTCCACTGTTTTATTGTGTGCATAGGCCTGTCGCGATAAACAATTAAATGACTTATACTAACGATAAATAAAAATGAACTCGATAAATTGCCATTTACATGAGGATGTGACAAGCAGTTTGAAAGGATGTACTTGAATTATTATTTTATATTATCATTATGTCAGTGGTCTAAAATGGTCATACAACGGTGCCGGCAGTGGCGGCCGGCCCATAGGGGCGCTAGGGGTGCCGCCCCACCTCTTCCCACATACAAAATAAAAATAAAAAATATATTTAAAAAAATATGTTTTTATTTTATTTTTATTTTTAATAAACAAGGTAAATATTATATAATTGGTATCAGTGAAATGTATAATCTACAATAAAATCTTGTATAAAATTGTGTTATGACGATGTCTAAAGTTACTGAAAAGTCACATGTTTCCTGCCTGGCCTTGCCCATGTGTCATTACCTTTATATATACAGTCTATGGTCATTACCCTCTCTCGTCTGGGCGGTAAGAAAGGAGCCCTCAACCAGTGCAGCAGCAGCCACTAGCAGCTGACTGTTGCTATCTGTAAACTATGATGCCGAAACATAATTTCAGCCAATCAGCGTCGTCAAATCTGATGATCACCGGACGCCAATGTCAGCGCCCGGTCCAGTCTGTGAGTAGTTTGGACACTAGTGACTCGTATCCGGTGGGGTGACGCAGTACGGCAGTAGTTGACGAGGATGGCTTCATGTGCAGGTGGAGTCTCCGGACCTCGGTCCCCACCCAATTCCGTTCAAGAGCTAATCTCCAATCCTTTCGAAAGGAGAAGTTTGGGAGATAAACTGTTGCTTAAAGACCTTGGACCAGACCAACCCGATTTGTATATATCGCAGCAAGCTCGTGAAAAAGACAAAACATATCAACGAGGCTTCCAACGTAGCTAGTACACCAGAAAGGCATGGCTAGCTGGATGCAAACAGGTAAATGCTGTCTTTTGTTTCCCATGCTTACTCTTCAAACAGCCGGGGACAGATACGATCTGTTCAGAAACTAGACAAAAGTTAAGTACAAACCACATACTGTCTGTGTCATGGCGAATACAGTCGCTGGTTTATTTATGTCTGTATAGGCCGTTGTTGTGAGTGTGGACGGTCGGAGCATTTACAACGTTAGCTTAGCCAATCTCCATTTAGAAAATACGCATTTTAAAAGGTTTTTGCCACTGGGTGCCGGCAATATTATCGTTTATCGCAATAATTTCCGGGAAAATCTATCCAACAAAATTAATTATCGCGAGAGGCCTATACATGAAACACACACACACACAAACAAATCTACAGACTTACTTCAAACTGCCAAATATATTAATTAACACACTCACTCTCATATACTTTTTGACTCTATTTTGGCCTAGTAGAACAATAAACAGCAGACTTTGACTTTTTTATCACTTCTACTGGATCTTAGATCTGCGCATGCGCAATACGGGTCAGGGATTGACCAACAGTCTCCCACTGCTCTGCTGTCTGTTAACGTTGTTAAGAGTGGTGGGGGCGGGGAGGGAGCGGATCGACAGCTTGAGCAGCTGTCAGCTCAACATTGTAAATAACCAACCAAAAACGATCGCCGGTTCATCTTGTTTTTGGCATGAGAATAGTTTGGGCAGCGTGAGAGTGTGAGATTGAGAGTGAAAGCGTGTGTCACACGCCAGATGCGTGAGAGTTGGCAGCCCTGTGTTTGCCGCGAACGAGCCGGCTCAAAGAGCAACCAGCTCGAGTGAGCTAGAATTTGAAAATACACGACCGGAGAAAATCTGACACTTCCTTCCAGAGCCCCTCCTCCAACACACACAAACTCGCACATGACCAATGAGGGCACGAGATAAGTTTGTGCACAGATGGAAGGCTGACAGGCAGGTAGGCCATCCAGTTATTTGATTGGTCGTGCTTTTTACAGTACTACGGCTTCCACAGAACAAACATCTTATGGATTTTTTGTCAAAGCACTTAAGATATTCATTGCTATCGGGATGTTAAGAGCATTCCATGGAATATAACAACAAGCCGGTTTCTCAAACTTACCTACCCCACCTTTAACATAAGATATGTGCTCTACATTAGAACACTTTTTTTTTCAATGAAATCACATAGCCAGAGTAAGCAGATTTTTTTTTGGGCTATTCAAAGCACTGAAACTGTATATTTTACCCCAAAAAACCCAGTTTAGAGCAGTTCATTGGGATTATTTCTTTGATATAAATATCGACATATTTTACAGAAAGATCTGTTGAATAACCATGTTGTTTATTAAACTGTAATGCTTTTTTGGGTTTTCCTTTGTGTGTTCTATAGTTCTTTGTGCATGTAAATGGTCTGCAAAGTCTAAAAAGAGGGAATTTCTCTCCCATACACCTGCCTGAAACACCTCCAGTAGTAGTCCTTTGTTTACTTCTGTAACATATAGTGGCATCACTATGCAACACTCACGCTTCTATTGGCAAGCACTACAACAAATCAACCAATCAGAGCAGACTGGGCTCTGGTTTCAGACAAAGGGTGAAAAGAGGTGCTGCATCCCAGGCAGTATGAGAGAAATACAGACCTTTTTGAACATTGAATGGAGACATGTCACAGTAGAGGCAGAAATACAAGTATGAACCTGAAAATGAGCATTATAGGTCCCCTTTAATGTAACTAAGGAAATACAGTTACCTTTTTTTGTATCCTGGTCACATAATCTCAATACATGCAATCTGTTTCTTCCTAACCCTTCATGAAACGTAGTTTGCTTTAATACAGCGTATCAATACGGCTTAGCGGAGTCAGTATGTGTCATAGATCATTTGTACTGCTCTTATATGCATTGATTTATACAAGTAGTGGAAACTACTTTACACAACGGGACTACAAACACGCACAGAAGAACAGAGCCTTCACCTTTGCCTTCCTTCATATCCATCACCTGTTATTGTTATCGACCACACCAGTTTGATCACTATAACACTGTAACAATGTCAACATTTCATTTCACACGGATTAGCACTTCAGCCATCTCCACAGCTGATTGAGACCTGAGTTGTGCACTTGTGGAGCTCATGGTGAGACCCATCACAAAACCTCCACCTAATGAGTGAAGGGAGCAGGTGGGAGCCCATTGAGGAGTGGAGGAGAGGGTCTAAATATTGACGACAAATATTTGATTGAAGAGCAGGGGTGTCCCCCGACTCAGAGGTCTGTGTGTTCGGAAGCAGAATACACACACGCTGTAACACCAATACACAGTTTCATATGTATACAGCTGTCTATGACGTTGTGAGAGAGGGATGCTTCTTATGTGCACCTACACACACATTCCCCAGGGTGGCCTTCAGCATCCTGAGACAAAGACCCAGCTTGATATGTGTGTGTGTGTGTGTGTGTGTGTGTACGTGTGTGTGTGTGTGTGTTATACTTGCTGCAGCTTATTTTTAACTGACTTCAAAACTAAGAGTGCATTGACGTAGACACATTGTGCCTCTTCACCTATACATCTTAGTTCTTACTCTTTTCCCTTACTGATGGTATGTCATTTGGTTGTGTGTGTAGACGGTGGAAGCAGGGAGAGGCATATACGTGCCTTGATCCCTGCCGAGTCGACGCGCAACTGTTGATTGGTGCCAGTGCCAGAAACACTTTTTAGGAGCAATGCGCTCATGGTATAGATGTGGCGCATACATCTTAGTTCCTACTCTTTTCCCTCACCCTATCCTAAGGGAGTGCATGTACGTAGACACGTTAGTTTAGCTGCTATAGGCTTAGACTGTTGGGGGACACCTTACTGTTCCTTCTCTCTGTCTGTACCTGTGTACTCTCATGTTCCCAATAACCCAGCTTCCCCCAAATCTATTTTTGGTGTCTATCTACGCCGGGATCCTGAGCCGTGGCTGGTCCTGTTGCTGCGGTCCTGTTTCCTGGTTCCTGAATCATGTGTCCTAAATCCTGCATCCTGAGTCCTGCATCCTGAGTCCTGGATCCTTAGTCCTGAGTCCTGGATCCTGTGTCCTGGATTCTCTATCCTGAGTTCTGGATTTGAGTCCTGAGTCCTGGACTTCGAGTCGTGGCTGAACCTGTCTCTGCGGTCCTGCCTGACTCTCATCATACTACTTCCCTGATGGCTCCCACAGGATTGTTGACATCCTCGTGGATTCATCTTCTTATTATAGACACATGCATTTCCAAACATTTGGTCTACCTACGCTGTAAAATGTATTATCTCTTCGATTTACACACGGCATCTATTGTCTGTCCGTCCTGGGAGAGGAATCCCTCTTCTGTTGCTCTCCCTGAGGTTTCTCCCATGTTCCCTTTAAACTGTGGGTTTTCTCCGGAAGTTTTTCCTTGTACGATGTGAGGGTCTAAGGACAGAGGGTGTCGTATTGTCATACTGATATTCTGTACAAACTGTGAAGACCACTGAGACAAATGTAACATTTGTGATATTGGGCTATATAAATAAACATGGATTGATTGAAAACTGTCGTGGACAAGCACAGGTGGATCTCAGGAAGTGCACACAAACAAACAATTCAACACACACACACACACACACACACACACACACAGACACACTCTCTGAGCACCAGTTGGGGGGTTTCAGTTGGAAATCCACAGGGAAATTTTCGTAGCATGGCCCACCTAAAAAATATCATGCACTGGGAGTACCTTGGTGAATAAACCATCGTAACATCAGCTGCTCCTGCAGAAAATAAAAGGAAATGTACACAAGTATTAGTGTATATTAGAAAAATGGGTTGAGGATAAAGTCCCTGACGTCCATGTTACTTTTTCTGACACCACCTGGAGGATTGTTGCGTCCACCTGGATCCAACTTTTATATACGTTCACTTTACATTTTTTATCATTTAGTATTCTTTGTTGTAAATGTATCTTTTAAATCAATACACCTGGCATCTATACAGTATCACATCTCTCCGTCCTGGCAGTCCCTCTGCTGTTGCTCTCTACAAGGTTTATACTTTTTTTTTTCATGTTAATTTTGGGGTTTCTTTGAGAGTTTTTCCTTGTGTGTTGCGAGGGGTGTCAAACATACGAACACAAATATGTCGTTGTGACAGTGGGCTATATAAAGACATATTGACTGATTGATTGATTTAGTAAATACGAGAGGGGTGACCGACAAACACCTCTTACATGTTTGTCCAAGCCTGTGAAGTTATCAATTTGCATTTGGGGAGTGTCTTTAGACATGAACGTATAGCAAGCAGCAGCAGAAGACTGAGAGAGGTAATACTGATTTAAAACCCATTTCTCCATGGGTATTGAGTGCAGTTCCAACCAGACTGAACCCCAGGCTCTGCGCTCCTCAGGTGATTCAACAATGATCAGAAGTCTCCCCCTGCTGGACAATAAGAAGAACTGAACCTTCATTTTGTCATACTTTTAAATGTAAAACAGGCCATATAAAGCACATAAAAACCCCGTCAATATACTGACTTTAGAACTGCACGAAAAAAAGAAGACACATTTAAAAAAGGGAAACAATAACATAGACCAACCGTTATCAAAAGGGTTCTTTCAGTAATTTAAAACATCAGGTTTACAGTACATTCAAAACTAAGATATACATTTATGTTAAGCTTTAGGAAAATGTTCTAAAAGGAAATTGGCTTTGCAATATATATATCGTTGTTTTTCATAATCGAGCTTTGAATACATGGTTTATTGAAATACAAATAATTGTATTTATTGTCTTTTATCCAGAACCCCATACATAATGTTTGAAGATGTATATTAAAAATAAATGTTAAGTGGGCCCTATTTTGGATGAGGAGGATTGTTTGATGTGAAACATATTACGTTGGATTTTAGTAACAGTAATCTTGTAGTCTATCTTCAATTGAAAGATTCTTGGTTTACTTCTTTGAACTACAACTACCTTCAACCCCCGAGTGAAATGAACAATGGTCCTGTGGGAAAAGAACATTTTTCCAAGGAAATAAAAATACAAAAAAGTCATAGACATGGAAAAACCTCTTTATCTAAGGATAGTGGTGGAGATCGGAAGGTTGTGAGTTCAAATCCCGCCAGGAACACCACCACTAGTGTGCCCTTGAGTAAGGCACTTAGTCCTTAGTTACTCCAGGGAGAATGTCCCTGTAATTGGTCATTGTAAGTCGCTTTGGATAAAAGCGTCAGCTAAATGAAATGTAATGTAAAGTTACAGCAAATGTAACACAATGCTACAAATTTGAAAACTAAACCAAACTCTGTATTGAATTACATTTTGTTTAATTGTTTGAATTGTGTTATCCATCACTAACCATATTAGTGGGCCTATAACTTTAATTACCTATTTTAACCTGACATATACATTATTTGCATTGTTAATATTATATGTGTTACATGTTGGTGTTTATTATGTATTTTCCTTGCTCTTTGATACTAACTGACACTAATGAACCCACACTTCCACAGTCTGTCACACACACACACACACACACACACACATAGCACACATCACACATTAAAACAGAGAAAAAGGAATTCACTTCAGGTCAACGTTAAGACCCTTTTGCAAACATGCCACTTCAAATATAACTTTTAATATAACAATTAAAATAACACAAGGACATACAAAAGTTATGATAATAAAAAAGCACAATTAAATAAATAATGATTCAAAGGTTCAAGACAGAAAACCCTCTCAGTGAAACAAAGGAAGACAACATGAATGAATACAATCATTTATTACAAGATATAAAATAAATAAAACACTACAAAAGTAATAAGAATAAAAAAGACCAATTAAAAGAGAGTCGCTAGAAAAACAAATGTGAAAATATGTTTTTCTCTCTGATATGTTCAACAGTTTTTGAGTGTAGCAAAATAAATAAACAAAAATGCAGACATTTCAATTAGCCTTACATTACAAGTTGTAATGTAAGGCTAATTCAAATGTCTGCATTTTTGTAATTTACAACCCAGATAAAACACATAAAAAACACAAGAAGTTAAAGTAACAATGGGCAGTAAAAGGATAACCTACAAATACATGCATTAAAATACGTATAAGAAGTAAAAGTAAAAAGTCAATTTAAAGAAACAATTATGTTAACAGGCAAATATGGCACATTGTATTACAATATTAAACATGTATATTACAATATATATATATATATATAGCTGTGAATGACTTAGATGTGATTCTTTGGTTTGGCAACATGTTTCATCCATACCGTCATGCCAATAAATTCAATGAAATGTAAATTGATCTTACAACACCTCCCCTCTGGCAGAGAACTCACTGCCCGATCATTTGATTGGATTCTCCCTTTTCTATAATCATGAACAATTTGCACATACTGCACATTAAAGGTCTCCTATTATACTATTGTTAGTAGGGATGGGAATTTGAAAGCAAATGTATATTCCAATATTCGACCCCCAACAAAACGGTTAACCGATTAACCGAAATGTACATATCCTATAAAAAATAAAAATGTGAGAAACATTTTTACAAAAAAAAAAATAATATAAATAAAAGACATAAGTAGAAGAAACCAAGTCGAATTTGTCAAATGTATTGAACTGGTGATCACAGTTTGAACAGTTGACAGCTATAGGCCTACAGCTTTCATGCTTAAAACATAACTTGGTTTTTAAATGAAAGAGGGATCACACACGAACAACATAACGGGTTACGTTACCCTAACCCGTGACAACAGAGCTCAACAACCTATAATAGGGCCTATGCACAGAATGCAGCTATTCAATACTCATTCTTCTTTAAGAATATGAGCATGTCTACTCAGGGGAGAGGCGCGTGCGGAGGCGATTCACGACCCTCTCAGCTGGAATTTGGGGATAAGATGAGGTTTGAGTCTGCGTGGTCTGTGTGTAGGGAGGGGCAGCAGCCATGTCATTAGCAAGAACTAGCTAGATCTGATGGATTTGGACATAAGTGAAGTATAACCGGACGCGAGAGAGAGAGATCAGCACCTGCAGCTCTGCCCGCTGTGAGGGGCCGGTGAGCGGAGCAAAAAAAACCTTTAGACCTAACACACTTAGCTATGGCACTGTCGTATACATTGAATTATTCCATTTGATAATATAATCAACTTAGGCACCCCTCCAAAAAAAAAAGAAAACCTCATATTCGAAACCTGAATAATTTGGAATATTCGATTAATCTTTCCCATCCCTAATTGTTAGGCATATATTGTAGGTCTCAGATATATAAACATGTCTATGAAGTGTTTTGCTCAAAATACCACACAGATCACCCATTCTAGCCATGCCTCATATCCCTCTATTTCAGCCCTGTTAGAGAAGTGCTGATTCTGGGTCCGTAGCTTTAAAAAAAAAAAAAAAAAAAAAAAAAGAGAGGAGAGCTCATGCAGGAGGATTCCACCCAGATTCTCAGCTAAACGCTGCCGTGATTAAACGCTATATTATGTTCCAAACCACATCAAGGATTATAGGGTCGTGGTGTAAAGCCAGCCCACATTTGACTAATGTCGTCATGAACGCAGCGAATCTGGATCAGCTCCGTTGTACCCCCGTTTTTAGAGATATGAGTAAGGAGAAAAGAGAGAGGGTTGTATTTTCTGAGACTTTCTGACACTTTGTGAGTCTGACACACCGGGGACACATATTTATGTATAAAAGACATCAAAAAGTGCATTTTGCATAAGAGGTGACCTTTAATATTGAAGCCAGCTACACTACCTCACAATATATAGATTACCTTTAATGAAAAGCTACTGCACAATTTTAATGTATATAGCAAACTATGCCTATATGTTTCTGTCCTTTTAGTAGATTCATATATAAGAGAGTATTCATATTTTATAGTGTGTATGTATTCTTATATACTCTTCTGAATATACGTATTGTTTACAGTTGGTATATATGCATTTTTCGCTTTGAATGTTGATATTATTTTTATTTTAAAGACATTTTGTAATTCATGTACAATGATTGTCATAATGTCGAGAGAGAGAGAGAGAGAGAGAGAGAGAGAGAGAGAGAGAGAGAGAGAGAGAGAGAGAGAGAGGGGGATGACGTCAGAGGTCAGCTGACAGGTTTGTTTTGCTTGCTCGAGCTCGTCCTGATAACAACACAGCGAGAAGAAGGAAGCGAGGACATCATACCGTCTGTGAACTAGTCTCCTTTACTTTGTATTTTAGCAAGAAGCTACCAGCACGGTTGACAACTGAGACTTTTAAACATCGTTTTTAGCTTTTGAATTGTTGTTACAGCCGCTACCTCCGTTTTTATCTACTGCCAACTGGTTGACTTTGACGCAATATGCCTTCAGAAAAAACCTTCAAACAAAGAAGGACATTCGGTAAGTGTTATTACGGATTCTTTTAGCATTTGACACACTCTGCTCTCTGTCTTTTGAGTTATACTGTGTGTTTGAAGCTGTTTATCTGAACTACATTACGTGTATCTAGACAGGCCAGATAGTTGTTGGTTATTATCCCACTGGCGAGTATTAGCGTTCATTTTGTTTAGCTGTTTCAGTTGACTGTTTAAATATATATTTGACTGAAAGAGGGGATAGCATAATGCACGTATGTCTTCGTACAGCTTATTAGAAAAACATAACAATATGTAGCGGTCGTGTCAACTTACTTAAAATATAGCAGACTTTATAGTTTTAATAAAAATGGTTTCCACTCGTATATAAACAGGGTTAAGTATAGTATCTAGGCTAACAGATATGTAATAGTGCCATTTGCTGCAGGCCTGTCTCTCCCTGAGTGTTGGTGTGTTTATTTGCATCCGAGCTGTGGGAGAAAAACAAAGTGGTGTCGAAACGCAGGGCAGAGAAAACAGAGCTGCAGGATTGGGGGATGGGACAGTTTGTGGATAGGAGAAGAGAGGACTTTAAAAAAAAAAAAAAAAAGGGCACACAGTCAAAATGGTACCTAAAAGGAAGAAGATTACCTTTTGGTGTCTTTGTGTTTGAAGGGTAGGCCACAGCCTCGATGCGGATTCTAGTTTCGTTTAGGCTTCCCCGGTCAAGACGATGCCTGTGGTGCTTTTACAAATACTCGAATTAGTTTATCGTTTTTCCACTTGCCTTTCTCTGACGTCATACTCTGTGGTGCTTCTCAGTAATTGGAATTTAAATAAAAACTTGCAAGTACTTTAGTATTATGAAAATGGAAACTTGTCATGAGCAGTGGAATAATTCCCACTATGACTAAAAGCAGCCGACTTCCTGTTAACATCTTATTATTGGTCCAAATGTGCACAACCAGAGCACGTGAAGAAGGCCGGACAGCAAAGAGAACATCTTCACGTGTGTTGGACTGTAGCTTATCTGAAAACAAGCTAAAGAATGCTAAGCTAAAGCTTTAAATGACTCTTTATTAGTGTAATACCTTCAGAAACCTAATGAGGTATGACCAATAAATATTAAACAGTGTAAATACATTTAACAAGTAAATAATTTGGAAATATATCATTATATATCACAACATAGCTTAAAGTGGCATAACTTAGCTGTGTACGTCACCGCTAACAGTTTTCCATTTTAGTGGTTGTTTATCAGAAATGGAACTCTTTAACTTAAATAAAAGTAGAAATACTGTGGTTTTAAAATACTCTATTAAAAAAAAGTCCTGAAAGAGCATTACAAACAGTTGTATCAAAAGTAAAAGTATAAAGTAGTAGGCCCATGCAGAACGACTCTTTTTACAGTAGGCCTATATATACATATATTTTTAAACAAATACATGTAAGAGCATTTTGAAGTTGTAGTTTTTAAATCTGAAACCAAATTACCTAGATCTTAAATACTGGGTTGTATATTAGTAGTAATGCAATCCACCTTTCCATAAGCATATTACAGTAGGGGAGAGTGGGGTAAGTTGAGCCATTTTTTAGTTATGCTGTCCTCTAAGCAAGGAGGAATAAAAATGAAAACACACACCTATAATTCAGGAAGTCTCCTATCAATGGCAATAATAATAATAATTAATATTTGATCAAGGGCAGTGAAAATATTACTTTAAAAAAAAGAAAGTCTTGTGGCTCAACTTGCCCTGGTAAGTTGATCCAGGTCAGGGGGTCAATTGAACCACTGTTCAAACCTGGGTATACCTTTTCAAACCTGGGCATACTTACAACACATCTTAAAGGTAACTATAAACAATAAATAACAAACCAAATACAAGCTTAGTTTTTCAAATATTTTTAATATAACTTTCGATTGAATTGATTAATTTTTTTTTTAACATGTTAAAAGGAAAAGTAATCATACAAATGGTCATACAATTTCATATATCTTACCAATCAAACACAGGGTAAATTCAACTTTAAATGTAGCCTACAATGAGCTCTTATTATCAACTTGGCCTACTTTCATTCATTTCTCCATTGGAAAAACTGGCTCAACTTACCCCAAGGCCCATGGTTCACTTTACCCCATAGCCACCATTTTAGAAAAAATAGCCTAGCATTACAATTCAGTGTCATCTTTAGCTTAATGATTCACATGGTTTAATACGCTGCCAACACATCAACATATACAATATATGTGTTTAAACCTGGATACTTTTTTTTTGTTGACATGACAGCCGATATAGCTGACATCTAGAAAATGTACTTTGACGAGCAAAAAACGTTTTTTTGTAAAAATGTTTACTTACCAGACCACAATGAGTATCTCTCTTTCACAGGCAATGAGAAATGGGTGGAGCTGGCATCATTTCTGGTCACTTCATTACAACTATAAAGCGTTGCCTGGTTACAGGGGGTGGTTCAACTTACCCACTGGCTCAATTTACCCCCTTCTCCCCTATGTGTTTTTCTATGTAAAAAAGTAACAAGGATGAGTTTAAAATAAATATAAAGGTGTACAAAGTACATTAATTGTTCTAAAAATGTAGTGGAGTAGATGTAGCATTTCTGAAGCAAAGTACAATAATGGCAATATAGTACTTAAGCAAATTTACTTGAGTAAATGTACTTTGTTCCTTTTTTATATTGTGATAGTCTTTACTAGCTGCCATCATATTTTGGGTATTATCTGGGCACACATTTGGGTAAATTCAGTTTTAAAGCTTCACCCTTTTGCTAATGTTCACTACACACTGCACTGACACGCTGTATCCGGGTGTGAACCAGTTCAGAGTGCATATCTGTATAATAGGTCATAACAATGACTCAGAAAATCTTCCAGCTTTGCCAAGTGGTACTGACTATTTCCCATATCCTGACGAAAGACATATGTGGAATACCCCGTATGCTTTTAGAACAACTGCTTCCTATTTTCAGCTTTTGTTCTCTTTTATGACTGAAAAGTGATGAGTCTGTTTGTCGCTTGCTGGGTGCGGTCAAGAGAGTCAGATGAGACGCACACAGAGCTGCCTGTTCCTGGGCGATGAACTCATCCTGATTAACACGCAGCCATGAAACAATGTCCTATTTCCTCAAGTTGGGCAGGAAACTTGTGGCTACAGCAAAATAAACATTTGACAGTTGATTTAATTACATTTCGTAACATTTAGCAAACTAATGACCTTTTTAAGAATGTAACAAGTCTAAATGCTAGTAATTCAAAGTACTCTGACAGACATCAGGGCTGCCGATTAGAAATTTGAAATTATCAGGTAAAACATGATTCATTACGATGGATAAACATATTGTGGTATACATTACATTACATCGCATTTAGCTGACGCTTTTATCCAAAGCGACTTACAATAAGTACATTTGACCAGGAAGACACAACCTTGAAGAAAACAGAATCATATAAGTACATCAGGTTTCATAGAGCCAAACATTTCAAGTGCTACTCAGCTGGCTTTAGATAAGCCAGTCCTTTGTTAGTATATAAGTGCTCTGTTAGCAGTTCTTTGTTAGTAATTCTATCGCTCGAAGTGGAGTCGAAAGAGATGAGTTTTCAGTCTGCGCCGGAAGATGTGCAGGCTTTCTGCTGTCCTGATGTCAATGGGGAGCTCATTCCACCATTTTGGAGCCAGGATAGCAAACCCACGTGTTTTTGCTGATGGGAACTTGGGTCCCCCTCGCAGCGAGGGTGCAGCGAGTCGTTTGGCTGATGCAGAGTGGAGTGCACATGCTGGGGTGTACAGTTTAACCATGTCCTGGATGTAGGAAGGGCCAGATCCATTCGCAGCATGGTATGCAAGTACCATTGTCTTGAAGTGGATTCTAGCAGTTACCGGGAGCCAGTGAAGGGATCGGAGGAGCGGAGTGGTGTGGGAACATTTAGGAAGGTTGAAGACCAGACGAGCCGCTGCATTCTGGATGAGCTGCATAGGTCGGATGGCACATGCAGGTAGACCAGCCAGGAGGGAGTTGCAGTAGTCTAGGCGTGAGGTGACGAGAGCCTGGACCAGAACCTGGGTGGCTTTCTGGGTCAGCTGGGGACTAATCTTCCTGATGTTGTAAAGCGTATATCGGCAACAACGGGTTGTAGCAGCGATGTTTGCAGTGAAGGACAGGTTGTTATCTAGTGTCACACCCAGATTCCTTGCAGTCTGAGTCGGGGAAACAACAGAGGTGCCGATGTTGATTGTCAGGTCAAGAGTGGGACAATCTTTTCCGCAGCGTTTACTGCCTATGACTTAATGGTTCTCTAAATCAATGCTTAGTTTTTTCTATTTCTACCAAAGGTTAAGTCAACGTTTAAAACTGATGGGAATGACTGTCGATGTGAGTACAAAGTGCAGTAAGCCCAGGGTGTTATCTGTAACCTAAAATGGGGTTAAACCTCAGAAAGGAGGGGCTACCACAGCTCATTAGTGCCCAACAGATCCATCCAATCAGCAGCCGTGTTACTGACCTCATCTTTTGAGTAATCATTGTGGAGGAAAAACTCTTTAGCTGAGATACTTACACTTGAGCATGATTTTAAATTATGTAGCTTATACTGAGGGCATTTAGTGAATAAAAAGGGTCATTGTTGTATCAGGAGTTTTGAAAAAACAAACAAAAAACTGAAATTAGCATGCTAACTGACTAGCCACAGAGGCAACAGTGAGTCAGTTCTATCCAGTGGGGGCCCTATTGTGCTTTTGGGGTTTACCCTTTCCTGTAGTGTGTTATATAGGTTTTTGTGCATGTTAATAGTCTGCAAAGGCTCCCACACACTCGCCCCCCCCCCCCCCCCCCCCCCCATGTTGGAAACGCATCCATTGGACTCCTTTGATACTTCCATAACATCATGACATCATCACAATGACGGCTAACCAATCAGAGCAGACTGGGCTCTGGTTTCAGACAGAGGGTGAAAAGAGGTGCTGCAGCACAGGCAGTCTGAGAAAAATAAAGAGCTTTTTGAACATGAAAGCATGGAGACATGTCACAGTAGAGACACTACATACTGGAAATGTGCAGCAACCTGAAACATCTACAGTAGAAAGCAACAATAATAGAGTAATATTAATCTAAAAACATCCTATATAATTGTAGAACAACAAATACAGCTCAATCTTCAAGTAGATTTAGCTGATACATATTTTTCTGTGTAAAACATTTAATAATTCCCCCAGATGTTTCTAGTATTGAGAATGTAATAGGAATTGTTATGAATTGATTTCAAAGCACTGGGGTCTGTGTTTCTGTACTCTATGCAATGCATACATGGGTGGAGAGAGAATTTCTGGTATAACCTGCCTGTAGGTTTGTTTACACCTGAGTATTTGTGTTCTCTGTTCATGACTTTGCATCTGCTTTGTCTATTATTTCGTCTGTCTTCATCAGTGCTAGCCTCTACTGACCTGCTTATCTTTTGTTCTGTTACTTTGCATTAACCTGAGTCTGTTTCTCTTTCCAACAGAACAAAGAGTAGAAGATGTGCGACTGATCCGAGAGCAGCACCCCAACAAGATACCCGTGAGTTCTGATGCACTTGCAATCATTGAGTGTACACCAAAGCTTATACACTGAAGCCACATTTTTCTCAAGCCATTTTGAGAAACACTTGTAGAGGAAGAAATGTCTGAGGGTGACGTGCATAACGGCATGCAGGAAACGCGAGTAAGAACAAGAAAATCATACTGCAACGGAAAGTGTTACTACAAGTTTCCTGGGTGTACTCTGAACTGTCTTTTTAATAGTTTAAATGTCGATTGTTGTCAGAAGACACATTTCTTAAAAGGCCTTGTGCTTCTTGACTTCTGTTTTTGAGATGTTATTGTTGCATTGAGGGGGATTATTCTAAGTTTATTTCATAGTCAGTGGTAGAGGAAGTATTTAGACCCATCCATCCATCCATCTTCTCCCGCTTATCCGTGGTCGGGTCGCGGGGGTAGCAGTTCCAGCAGAGAGCCCCAAACTTTCTTTTCCCTGGCGACATCAACCAGCTCTGACTGGGGGATCCCAAGGCGCTCCCAGGCCAGCGAAGAGATATAATCCCTCCACCTGGTCCTAGGTCTACCCCTTGGTCTCTTCCCAGCTGGACGTGCCTGGAACACCTCCCTAGGGAGGCGCCCAGGTGGCATCCTAACTAGGTGCCCGAACCACCTCAACTGGCTCCTTTCGACGAGAAAGAGGAGCGGCTCAACTCCGAGTCCCTCCCGGATGACAGAACTTCTCACCTTATCCCTAAGGGAGACACCAGCCACCCTGCGGAGAAAACCCATCTCGGCCGAAGTATTTAGGCCAAACCATTAAATTATTCTGTTACAAAAAAAGTTGAAAATGTTACTTGAATGATGCAGGTATAACTAGGACAATCTACTTAAAGTATAATGTCCCCTGTGAGTGGTATACTTTCATATATTATATCATTAGGTTATTTTGACTTAGTGCATTAATGTAAAGAAATAATTCATTTTTAGGTGGAGCTCATATTTAACTATTTTGTATAAGACTGCAAGGAATGATTATTTTTCATTATGGATTAATATAAGTATTACCTTATACTTTGATGTTTATAAGGTTAAAGGGTTATAAAAAATAGTAAATAGTGAGAATTATTGTCACAATTACCAGTAGCCTAAAGTCACACCTTTGATATTATTTGTTTTGTCCTATCAACATCTTAAAATTATAACAAAAATACATTAAAATGGTTCAAATAATTTAAAGAAAATCATAAATCTTGACATTTTGGTAGCGTAAAAATACTAAAACTTAGTTATTAAAGTTGCTCTTACAGTCGAACTCTACATACCTTAATCTCTAAAGTAACTAACACTATCGGATAATTAAATGCAGTGGAGTAAAAAGCTCACTGTTTCCCTCCTAGTAAAGGAGGTTCCCATGGTTACTAGGACGTTTCCCTCCTAGTAAAGGAGGTTTTCCCTCCTTAAAGTTGTATTTAAGCACAGTACTCTAGTACAGGGGTTCCCAAAGTGGGGGTCGGGGGGTCGCGAGATGATTACAAATGAAAAATTTAAAATAAATAAATTATAAATTAAATAACCCTATTTTTTTATTATTATTAATAATAACGTGTGCATAGACATTTTTCAGGGGTGGACTGGCCATCTGTATAATTTCCCCGCAGCGAGGCTTCCCCCGTGGCACTGTTATTGTGGGGGTCGCAGGCTGAAAAGTTTGGGAACCCCTGCTCTAGTATACAGGACTGTCTCAGAAAATTAGAATATTGTGATAAAGTTCTTTATTTTCTGTAATGCAATTAAAAAAAAAAAAAAAAAAAAAATGTCATACATTCTGGATTCATTACAAATCAACTGAAATATTGCAAGCCTTTTATTATTTTAATATTGCTGATTATGGCATACAGCTTAAGAAAACTCAAATATCCTATCTCTAAATATTAGAATATCATGAAAAAGTATACTAGTAGGGTGTTCAACGAATCACTTGAATCGTCTAATTAACTCGAAACACCTGCAAGGGTTTCCTGAGCCTTGAAAAACACTCAGCTTGGTTCAGTAAACTAAATCACAAGTATGGGGAAGACTGCTGATCTGACTGCTGTCCAGAGGACCGTCATTGACACCCTCCATCAGGAGGGTAAGACACAAAAAGACATTTCTCAAAGAGCAAGCTGTTCACAGAGTGCAGTTTCAAAGCACATCCACAAAAAGTCTGTTGGAAGGGGGAAATGTGGCAGGAAACGCTGCACAACCAAGAGAGATGACCGCAGCCTTAACAGCATTGTGAAGAAGAGTCGCTTCCAGAATTTGGGGGAGCTTCAAAGACAGTGGACTGAAGCTGGAGTCCAGGTATCAAAAGTCACTGTTCACAGACGTGTCCGGGAAATGGGCTACAATAGCCGTATTCCCATGGTCAAGCCACTTCTGAACTCAAGACAACGGAAGAGGCGTCTGACTTGGGCTAAGGAAAAGAAGCACTGGACAGTTGCACAGTGGTCCAAAGTCCTCTTTTCAGACGAAAGCCAGTTTTGTATTTCATTTGGAAGTCAAGGCGCCAGAGTCTGGAGAAAGGCTGGAGAGGAGCAAAATCCAAGTTGCTTGAAATCCAGTGTGAAGTTCCCACAGTCAGCGATGGTTTGGGGAGCCATGTCAGCTGCTGGTGTTGGTCCACTGTGTTTCATCAAGCCCAGAGTAAATGCAGCTGTGTACCAAGAGATTTTAGAGCACTACATGCTTCCGTCTGCTGAAAAGCTCTATGGAGATGAGGAATTCATTTTCCAGCATGATCTGGCACCTGCCCACAGTGCCAAAACCACCAGTAACTGGTGTACTGACCATGGCATTACTGTCCTCGATTGGCCTGCAAATTCCCCTGACCTGAACCCCATAGAGAATATGTGGGGTATTGTGAAGAAGAAGCTGAAAGACACCAGACCCAACAATGCTAATGAGCTAAAGGCCGCTATTGAAGCATCCTGGGCATCCATAACACCTCAGCAATGCCACAGGCTGATTGCCTCCATGCCACGCCGCATTGATGCAGTAATCCGTGCAAAAGGATTCCCAACCAAGTACTGAGTGCATTAATGGACATTTTCAAATGTTTGATTGTGTTTTGCTGTTATAAATCTTTTTTTTTTACTTTGTCTGAGGAACTATTCTAATTTTTTGAGATAGGATTTTTGAGTTTTCTTAAGCTGTATGCCATAATCAGCAATATTAAAATAATAAAAGGCTTGCAATATTTCAGTTGATTTGTAATGAATCCAGAATGTATGACATTTTTGTTTTTTTAATTGCATTACAGAAAATAAAGAACTTTATCACAATATTCTAATTTTCTGAGACAGTCCTGTATGTTCATAGTTACTTCCGTAAATAGTTTTTTTGTAAGCAGTCTTTTTTTACTGCAGTGACCACAGTAGTTTTCCTCATGAGAAACGGTTGCAAATGCTTCCCTTGATAAGTCAGGTGTGCAGAATCTCCTAGCAACCACCAATAGACAAAGGCACACCTTGAGTTTCACCTGCTCGATTAAGTGTGTGTGTGTGTGTGTGTGTGTGTGTGTGTGTGTGTGTGTGTGTGTGTGTGTGTGTGTGTGTGTGTGTGTGTGTGTGTGTGTGTGTGTGTGTGTGTGTGTGTGTGTGTGTGTGTGTGTGTGTGTGTGTGTGTGTGTGTGTGTGTGTGTGTGTGTGTGTGTGTGTGTGTGTGTGTGTGTGTGTGTGTGTGTGTGTGTGTGTGTGTGTGTGTGTGTGTGTGTGTGTGTGTGTGTGTGTGTGTGTGTGTGTGTGTGTGTGTGTGTGTGTGTGTGTGTGTGTGTGTGTGTGTGTGTGTGTGTGTGTGTGGGTGTGTGTGTGTGTGTGTGTGTGTGTGTGTGTGTGTGTGTGTGTGTGTGTGTGTGTGTGTGTGTGTGTGTGTGTGTGTGTGTGTGTGTGTGTGTGTGTGGTTTACAAACTGCCAAGTCATGGTAAATGTTGACACCAGAGGCAGATGCGCTGTGTAACTGTAAGGCAACTCCATCGGCCGGCCACAGTGGAGGGGGGAGGGAGGTCTGTCATGCAGCAGACTGTATGACAGACAGATTATAGCTTTCAGAGCAGGCTCCGCCCCACTGAACAAAATTAAATAACCCGGCTTTCTGACCAAACAGAGGGCGAAGCACTTATAATACTTGCTCAAATTTCCCATTTATTTTTCATGTATGTGTAACACAGTAAAATTCATATTGATTATCCTTATTTAATCGAGCAGTTTTTAGCATAAATAAAAAAATACAAACAAATTACACATACACATATCTAACTATCATTTTTATTGATTAAGTATTAATCCGCTGATTATTCTTTGATACACTGTTTGGTCTTCATCATGAAAACTGTCAGAATCACAACTCTCCCAAGCTCAATGTAACATCATCAAATGTCCTTTTTTACTACTCGATGTTCAAACCCCAAAAATAAATAATGTAATGTAATGTAGGTCAAAGAATGGCAGAGTGAGAATTTGTGGATTTTTTACGTATTGCAAGTCAAATATAGATTTCAAAAATAGTAGAGACTATTTATCTTCAGCAGGATAATGTCCACATAAGAGTCAATGCAAGTGCCAAAAGTAAAAGGCTAATGTTAGGCTTTGAACAAACTACCTCACGATCACATGATTTCATGATCAGAATATCAGTATCAGAATTCCTCTATTCGCCCGCTGCGGGGAAATGTACGCCATCACAGCAGCAAAGATACACTGCAGGTAAAAGGCAAAAGGGATCGGAAAAAAGTAGACTTGTATATTGAATTAAAAAAGCATGTTAATAAATAAAGTAATGAAGGAGTATATAACGTTAAAGGTTTGTAAATAAACTGTAAAAGTAGTAATAATTGCACAATAATTGTTTTTTGATATTTACAGAAGTGTTCTTGCACAACATTGGTGTTATTGTCCTTTTTTAGTTTAGTACTTTCATTTAGTCACTTGTTAGCACCGCCATTTTTCAAACCCAAGTGCTTCAGATATTCACCAGTAGAGTATTTACTGACATATTTCATGTTGGAGAACAAAATGTAAAATATCTTGTAAGCTTGGGTTAACCATCATTTCCGGAAACTTGCAGAAAACCATTGACTGTGACGAGAGAGCCTGGCAGTGTTAAAAATGCTCACTCATTTCAGGGTTGAGGACTCATTCCTGCACCACTGTATTGATGTCTAGCACTTAGGAGCTCCCTATCACTTACATTGAACAAGGATTATTATAGCTTACACAGGAAGACAGTGGATGGCTCAGATCAGTAACTGAGTGTTTTGAATTGTATACCCTCCGTCTGTGCAGCAGGCCTCAGTGGATTAGTGATACAGCAGCACTGTGCCCTCTGTCAGGGAGGGAGCGCTCTGTGCTGACAGTGCTGCTTTAAAGGCCTTCTCTCTAACCTGATTACATGTATCACTCAATGAAAGATTCCATGTTCGTTGCTCAAGCAGAGCCATTCACCAGGACAGGGCAGAGGGCCATCAGTGTTTAGCACCTGATATGTGTGACTTCCTCTATCTCGCACTATTGATCAGGGACTGCTCTAAAACAAGCAGAGGAACTACAGATTTCCCTTTGAATAGAAGAGGAGATTGATGTGATTCATGTATTGTGTGTTGTGTAGGTGATCATTGAGAGGTACAAAGGAGAGAAGCAGCTCCCCATCCTGGACAAGACCAAGTTCCTGGTGCCAGACCACGTCAACATGAGTGAGCTCATCAAGATCATCAGGTAACAACTTCAGTCCTCTACTCTCTGCTCCTTCTCTTTCTCTATGTATTTTTCCCTTATTCCCTTTCCTGTCATTTACTTCCTGTTTGTACTCACCTTTCATTTGTTATCACTGCCTTTGTTCTCATTTCCTTCCTTTTACCTTCCCATCAAATGTATGGTACTCTCGTTTACTTTACTATTCTCTCCTATCTTTTCCTATCCTCTCCTTTCGTTTCATTTCCTCTCCTGTCTTTTCATTTATTAATATTCAAGTCTCCCAGTCTGTGACTTTTCCTGAAAGTGTGTTATGTAGTCTGTTGTTAAAAATTGTCAATATGAAGTCAGATTGAACAAATATTTTCCTCTCCTTTCTTTTCATTTCCTCTCCTATCTTTTCATTTCCTCTCCTTTCTTTTCATTTCCTCTCCTATCTTTTCATTTCCTCTCCTTTCTTTTCATTTCCTCTCCTATTTTTTCATTTCCTCTCCTTTCTTTTCATTTCCTCTCCTATCTTTTCATTTCCTCTCCTTTCTTTTCCTAACCTGTCCTTTCTTTTCCTATCCTCTCCTATCTTTTCATTTCCTTTCTTTTCATTTCCTCTCCTATCTTTTCATTTCCTCTCCTTTCTTTTCCTAACCTGTCCTTTCTTTTCCTATCCTCTCCTATCTTTTCATTTCTCTTCCTATCTTTTCAGTTCCCTCTCCTATCTTTCATTTCTCTCCTTTCTTTTTCCTAACCTGTCCTTTAGTTTCCTATCCCTCCTTTCCATTTCATTTCCTCTCCTTTCTTTTCCTAACCTGTCCTTTCTTTTCCTATCCTCTCCTTTCTTTTCATTTCCTCTCCTATCTTTTCATTTCCTCTCCTATCTTTTCATTTCCTCTCCTATATTTTTATTTCCTTTTTTCATTTCCTATCTTTTAATTTCCTCTCCTATCTTTTTATTTTCTATCTTTTCCTATTCTCTCCTTTCTTTTAATTTCCTCCTGTTGTTAAAAAAATTGTCAATATGAAGTCAGATTGAAAAAATTGCCCAAAAAATTGCCATTTATACCCATCAGCGCCAGCGGGTAATATTTACCTTATAGAAAATGCAGTGATTTTCGTGCTATTGATCTCGCGTGAAAACATAAACATGACGTGTTGCTATAGCAATGCCTGTTGTTTACTACGGTTCCTTATAGATGGATAGTTAGTTATAGATAGATAGTTAGTTATAGATAGATAGATAGAGAGAGATTTATAGATAGATCGATAGACACTTTTAGCGATCTTTTATACTTCATGCAATCTGCACAAACTAGATATCATATGAAAGCTGTGAGTCCACACATTCTATTGGTATACGTTTAATCACTGTGCGATCAAAACTCACTGTTAACCCTGTGTTCTAGTATGATAAATAAAAGAACATTGTACCTTGAAAATCAATGCATTCTAATAGCGGGTACATTTTACCCGTTGGCGGTTTTAGGTATACAGCGACCCCTGGCGGTTCTAGTGTTAACTCTCCTTTCTTTTCCTGTCCCCCTGTATTTCCCCTCCTCACGCTGCCATGTCCTGGTCTCCCCCCCCAGGAGGCGCCTGCAGCTGAACTCTAACCAGGCCTTCTTCCTGCTGGCTAATGGCCACAGCATGGTCTCCGTGTCAGCCGCCATCTCCGAGGTGTACGAGCGTGAGCGCGACCAGGACGGCTTCCTCTACATGGTGTACGCCTCCCAGGAGACCTTCGGCACCGCCCTGACCAATCAGTGAACCACTTCCTGTTTCTTCTTCCACCTGACAGGCCATCGGACAATTGTAGTTCTTAGCCCCCCTCCGTGTTTAAGCCACACACCTTTTAGTCTTGCAAACTAAATCTAAACACAGCGTAAGATAATTCCCAGATTGATTGGTCGGGATATTAAGATGAGGAACCCGTTAGGTAGAGAAATCCCCAACTGAGTCTCTGCTTCTTTATCGCCCTATCTGGTGAATCATGTCTGCTGTCATGGCAACGTACCGCCTGTTCTTTTCAGTTTTGTGGTCTCCTCGGCTGTATTTATGTTAATGTATATATACATTTCAGGTAGTGCTAAAGTGGTAACGCTCCACCACTTATATATAAATATATACATTAGCCAATGATCAAAGCCAACCTTAGTTTTAAGGGTTTTTGGGGACAGACGCTGGAGAAAGTTAAGGGTTTCTAGGGTTGTTTTTATTGCAGTTAAAGGGGAACGTTTTAGATTTTTAGAGTACTATTGCCAGAGTAAAATGCTAAGGAAATAGCAAAGATCTTATTCATCGAAGCATCTCTGCAGCGTGTGTCACATTCCCTCTATTCCTCTGTGTTTTAACCCCTCCCTGCCTTGTATCCTAAAAGCATCTTCACTGTAACAAAACAATGTTTGGGAACTGCTTCTGCTCTTGAAATGGATGATTGTTTGCAACTAAAAATGCCTTGGTGTACAGATCATAGAGCTTAAAGTATAAAAAGGGTTTCCAATGATAGTGTGGACACACTACAAGGAGCATGATCCGAGTGCATGTGTGAATGGAGGGTGATAAATGCTGGTGAGAGGAGGGGGCTGCCATTTTTTTACTTGTATCTCCTTTATCACAAGTATTTATTAAGGTGATGAAGAAAGGTCAAATCTACAGGGCAGATTTCCCAGAGCTGTTCGGTTTGACTCCGCTGAAACTCAACAAGCACTTTCACTGTTGGGAAAACCTGCACTCTAAAAAAATAAAATAAAAATCCTGTCCGTCTCTAGATGGTCCATCTGTCCTCCTGCTCCTCACCATCTTCTTCGATTTAGCTGCTTTTATATATCGCAGTATTTTATCATTTTCTTTTACGTGATTTTTATTTTCTTAGTCTGACATGTCTTCGCTGTCTACTGTATGTGAATTACAAAGCCACTGTGTGTATGTAACGGGGGGGGGCATTCGGCACAGTGGTCTTCTTTCTGCCTGCCCCTCTGTTTCACACACGTATACACACATCAATATCACACAGCCTCTTATGTATTTTTGTTGGTATTTTGTAAACAATAAAAGGAGAAAAAAAAGTACATTTTCTTTTTTGTCTATTTTAAGTCATATTCACTTTATTAGATGTTTATTTGGAAGTACGTGCAAAACATAGCTGCCATAATGGTTCAGATATTAATGTTTCATATTTACAGTAACCGGACATCATTTAGTGGGAATGCTGATACGCACGAAATTCTTTATTATTCCGCCGGGTTAATTTGCACCTCTTCTGCACCCACATTCCACATCGCAGAAACTCCGTTCAAACATAAAAACGTTCAGCTCGGCCGGGAATCGATGGCTATTACTTTTCTTATAGTAACTTTCACAATTCCAGAGATACATCCCATAATTCATCACATTTTTAACATGGAAGTCAATGGAGAAACTCTTCAGACTTGAACAATCTTCATGCAACTTCAACTGCTAACTGCTCCTTCATACTTTCACTCAGAAACCTCATTCCAACTTTAAAATGTTCCACATCTTTCTGACATTATTCGTGTAACAACTTTTAAATCTGATTCATACTTTTAGAGATATTAAACATTGTTCAGACCTTGGTATAGAGGCCTACTTCAGATCTTAGAGTGTGTGTCACAGCTAGAGTGGAGGATAGATTTAATTTTGCCTTCATATTTTCTTTTAAACCTGCCATAATTCCCAAACCCTACATTCCTGAGACATCATTTTTCATGAAAAAACGTAGGAAGACATCTCGTAGCTTGAAAAATGAAAAAGAATTAAGCAAAAATAATTAAACAAAATGTCTCTAGAGGGCATGAAGTGACAACAACTTTCAACATGTCTCCATTAACCCCCATTGTAAGTTCAGCCTCATCTTTCCCCACCACGGCAGCCGCACACCTTTAGTTAATCTGCCAAAAAGGCCACATTATTAACCCGAAAGTACACTTCAGATGCTCAAGTTCCTTGACATGCTTCACGCTTTGAAATTTCACCGATATCTGTTATATTCTACCACAAAACGTTCACATGTAAGAGGTTTATCTCTCATTCGGAACAATGAAAATGCTCTCCTCTCACTGATTACTGTACATCACCATGGAAACCTTTGATCTCCGGACACTTCATTAGCTCAAATATAAACACCTGGGTCATGGAACACGATGATGTCATAACTCCAACTGACATGCTCAGAGCAGCAGATTTCTGATAATGGTTAACACAGCTCTACATCAAATCTGATGTTACGTAATGTGATGTTACTATGGCAGCACATCCCTCGCCATAAAACAGCAGCAGACTTCAGATAATGGTTAAGGGTCCAGCCCTCAACAGCTCTACGTCAATTATGGGGTGTCATCATATGCCGTTTTCATGGCAAGGGATGTGTATCCCTCGCCATAAAAGACGATGTCGCTACAACTCCTATGAAAATGTTCAAAAAGTGCTCAAACTTCACATGTGTGCTAACAGTCCGGCCGTGAAGACATCTACGGGACAGTTTTGAGATTTCTTCAAATGCCGTTGCCATGGCAACACAATGCTCGGTTTTCTCATAACTTTAGTGAAAATGCTCCAAACAGCCCAAAACTAAACAGGTTTGGTAACGATGCAGCCATCAACATATCTAAGCGTATTATGTAGTCTCATCAAATACCGTTGCCATGGCGACAGATCATTCGCCATCAAGTTTGTTCTTAACTTTCTTACACATTACATTTCAGCATAGCAATTCAGCGTCAGCTTTTCAGCATAAAGCATTCTCACTAGCAATTTCTTCAGGAATTGCATTCTCTAGTTGTTAAAATAGTCTGCAGCCAGGGAGTAGTGTATTATCTGGAAGAATTATTGAAATACAAATGTAAAACGCACAATCATAATAGCTTTTATTTACCTCTAAAATATGTGCTAATTGTGTCAGAATTAAATAAAAATGTAATAACATTTTTACTATGGCTTGCTGACGATATGAAATAAACATGGACAAGCCATTTGTGAAAGGTCAACCCTGCTTTACGGTTGACAATATTCAAATATTAATTTAATTGCGAAATTAAAATGTAATATAAATAATAAAACGAATGGAATGGAATAATCAACATTTTTTATATAACAATTCTCTGAAAATTCAAAAAACACAAATGCTAAAGCCATTTGGCCATTTACTTTTAAAATATAGTTGACAATATTCAAATGTGAAAATGGAAAAGCATTGTGCAAAATGCATCTCACTCTGTTTCTCTGAATAAATATAAAGTGCACTTTCTTTTTTAGATTCTAACAACCTGTCAGTCATTCTAGTCATCGACAGGAAGTAGCATTGTTTATCTGCCGCAGGCTAAATGGAAGCTGCTTTATATGAAATTACAAATTATATGGGGTTGTGTTTTTTAACAAAAGGGAGAGTACACACAAGGTCAAAGGTGAAGACTTTCTGGACATCCTGTTTGGATGAACAGAGCCTTGCTAGCTTTGGTCTCTGGGGCCAGATTGATGCTAACTTCATGGCTGTAGAATATTCCTTTAGCTAGCAGTTGGAAAGCAATGCTGGAGAACTTTACCTGGGTGTTGAGATGCTGGGAAAGCACTGGGCAGAGCAGCGTTCCTTTAACAAAAAACAAAAACAATCCCAGCTCTTCCTTAATGTTACGATGAAAAACTTTATTTGACAACATATCATCCACCTTTGCCTTTTATTATTTATTCAAGCTTCTAAATCTTTTTTTGACATTGTTTTTTTTATGATGAGTCCCAACTGGAAGATCCCTGCTGTGTAACTTTGTATGAATGACTTTCAGAGCTCAATCTGATCTGCACATGGAGTACAGCATTAACCCTCTGGAGTCTAAGGGTATTTTCTCGATTTTTTGATGTTTTCTTAAATCCCCTTTTAAATGTATTTCTTCTAACATGGCACCCCATGTGTTAAATATCAAAATGTTCAGGACAATCTCTGGTATTGCTATATATGCAAATGACTCACCTTAGAGCACTGTTTGATGAGATAAGTAGCTCAAAAGCTTAAAATGTTGCATCCGATTTTCGGAAAATCTTCAAAACTCTTGTGAAAACACAAATGTACTCATGTGATTGAATTCTTTTGGTGTTTTAGATTTGGTTACCAAAGTCTTAGGATCACAAAATCATTGAAATATTTGAATTAAACTGTATATAAATGTGTTATTCATGTCTAAAATGAAAAAAATGTAATTCGAATTTGGAGTAAAACAGGTGTTTATCACTCTACTTTCACCACAGCAGGGACTGAGATACATTAGGACTGAATAATGACCTCATATTACATACCAAGGTTCATGTGATGTGTACAAATACAAATTGAGCATTCAATCTTTTTTTTCAACTAACAATTTATTATAAATATGTTTTTTTCAACCAACTATTTATATAAATATAAGAAACTGGAAAATCTCACTATTTACAATATTGAACATCAGAACTTTCAACCAACTATTCATTATAAATATCAAGACAGTGTCAAGGTCTTTGTATGTCTTCCAAGACAGTGGGTCTGGCTGCTGTGTAGGTGGGGGTGATGGTGCATGGGCTGCTGTGTAGGTGGGGTGTACAAGTGCTATACGAGACCTCCATGAGACCTCCTTGCTGGCTGGGTTGAAGGTGATGGCTGTGGTGGAGCCTTTGTGTTGAGGTGTATCTTGACCTGATGGCAGCTGCAGATGGAGGTGGAGGCAGCTGTAGTGATGCTGGTCTGCTGGTCCTTGGTGGTGATGGCTCTGGTGAAGGCCCTTGAGCCACGGTAGATCTTGACCTGGGGGCCGGCACAGATGGATGTTCTGGCTGCTGGATAAACGCCGCCTGTGGGCCACTAGGCCCAGACAGCTGTGAAACCTCTCTGTAAAACAAATAAAAATGTAGGAAAATAATTACAACTAATTTCATTGAAATAAAGTTTAAGTAAAATGTTGCTCAAGCACAAATAACAATGCACACATAAAAAGAAAGTTTGGGAGGTTGGAGAAGGAATCTCTCTCGATCTCTCTCTCTCTCTCTCTCTCTCTCACACACACACACACACACACACACACACACACACACACACACACACACACACACACACACACACACACACACACACACACACTACATTCAGTATAAAATCACAGACACACATATACATAGGCTACATCTGATTACAAAGTCTCATCTGTACAGGACGGTAAAATAATCACAGGCACACATAAATAAATCTATGACAAAGTCTCATCTGTACAGAACAGTATGATAAAGTAATCGATGGCAAAAACATGTCACTGTAAATGTCATGTCTCCATTGTGGGACGAATACATGATTAATTTAATCATCTACACATGTAATCTCACTTTTACACACCAAAATAACGTTAACACAGAGTAAACGTTTGCTAATGGAGTCTATTTTGTCCCAAGAAAAAGTTCATGACTATCGATAAAAAATATATATCAATAAATCTATTGTTCATTTTCGCGGTATTCCCCACACATTGCCAGTACACTATTACTGTAATATTTACACTTACCCATGTCCAAATGGATCCTTGTTGTTGTCTTTGTGTTCTTCTTCTTCAGAAGAGTCGAAGACTTCAGGTTCTGAGGCGCCATCTTCACTGCTGCTAGCGGAAAAAATCTCTAGCGAAGTCGGCAACTGTAACGTTTTTTTTAGCCATTTTCTCTCTCTCTCTCTCTCTCTCTCTCTCTCTCTCTCTCTCTCTATCTCTCTCTACTCTCTCTCTCTCTCTCTCTCTCTCCTCTCTCTCCTCTCTCTCTCTCTCTCTCTCTCTCTCTCTCTCTCTCTCTCTCTCTCTCTCTCTCTCCTCACAGACGTAAACTGATGGGAGACACGTGGTTAATGTTTTGTTTACTTGGTGGGTAGGCCCTTAGTGATTTCTCGATGTCCATTGGTCATTTCAGACCATGATGGCTGTCACTACCCGATCCGTCGCCCTGCCCGATCGGTACTGCGCATGTGCGAGATGGTCCACCATATTGGACAAGTCCGGACGGCACCCAAGATGGACACTTGACACAGTGGCTTTTAGCAAAGCTCAAAAAGAAAACTGTCATGAGTTGTCATAATGTGATGAGTTATTGTTATTACAACGTGACTTCACTTTTATTTAACAACTCTTTTTATTGGGTTCTTTTATTTGGGGTTAAGTACATTGTCAGAATAAGTGAGAAATGGATTTAACTTCTGTTAGACAGCTATATGCCATACATCTTTGCATACATTCACAGTAAATATTTATTCAGTATGATAGCTGTCTTACATAAGCACCTACAAGGTAACAAAACTAAAACAAAAAGGAGTAACAGACCAAAATAGCATTTCAAGCTGGTTTTATTTCTGAAATGAATCCCTGAATGAACTTCTTATTATGGGAAAACGTCTTTTAAAACTACAACTCCCAGTAGAGACGTGCCATAGATAGAGAACATGTTGCGAAACAGAATAGCCAGCATGTGTAGTTCTGGGGACGGGTGGGGGAGGGGGAGACACGGTGGACCCGTTCAAATCCAGTTTTGGACAGTCTGCCGTGGTTCCATCCCATTTCAAGTGCTGTTCGAGGCTCGGAGTAACCCTCGGAGCACACTCTCCAATCACAGAGCTTGAGGACTATCACGGGGTTTGTCAAACAGAGCACATGGTGTAGTCCAAACGATAGCTGGGGATTCTGGGTAGTGTAGTGTCTTCTGCTATCCTTTACTCCGAAAAAATATTTGTTTCTCCGAATCGAAGGGGAAAAATACAAAAGCATTGCACACAATTTAAACCAATCAATGTTGTGTAATTAACAAGGATAATCTGGTGTTTTTTAGTCGATGAGTAGTGCAGATATCACTGTCAAATCAATCGACAGTAAGGGGAATACTTACTTCCGAGTGTACAATTCTCCGTTATCCAATGAGAATGGACGCTCACATTGCCTTTAAGGGCAGCCGACACAAACGAATGCCGTGCTTCCATGAGCGTCAAATCCCGCCGCCGATGGGAATACATTGCAATCAGTTGAAAGCTATTTGCGTCCCTTTATGAAGCTGAAGGAGCCTAGGAGCGTCACGACTGCACGCCACGGACACTGACCAAACGTCGCTCCTGGACGATTGTGGAGTGAGAGTGTGTTGGCTAACCCTAACCCTAGCCGGACAGGGGATCGTGTCCGTCTCTGTGGCTTCAGGCTTGATCGCTGTTCAAATGACAGTTTTAATGATCTCAATGGGAATGGTTAGCGTTTCATATGCACGCAAATAAAATAAAATATAAGCCAACAGAATCAACCAAGACAATAAATGAAGTGCAATACTGTCTGAATCCTGACTAGACAGCTTTAGAGCACGTCTTTCACATCAGTTTATTTTTTTATAGTTTTTTTTATAATTTTTTTTTTTTTTTTATCACGATAGATACGATATCTCTGAAAAAGCATATCGTGGAGACCTAATATCGTCACGACGATATATATCGTCATATCGCCCACCCCTACTTTTGGCCTTTTAGTCAAACATCACAAGACAAAATACAATGGATAAGATTCCAAGACAGTGTATGGCTCAGGAATACCTAGGTAATATCACTCAAAACCTCAGAGTAGCACCCCACTTAATGCCAACATATGACTGGCTGGCTGTACAAGTACACGAGGAGTTTTATTAGTTACAAACATTGAGAGTTACAAAAGTAAAATATGTAGTGAAACGGTGTGGTTGCTCAACTAAGTGATCAGTATATGTGATGGAAGATAGTGTGTGTGAGTGTGTGTGTGTGTGTGTGTGTGTGTGTGTGTGTGTGTGTGTGTGTGTGTGCGTGTGTGTGGTGTGTGTGTGGGTGTGTGTGTGTGTGTGTGTGTGTGAGAGGGAGAGAGAGAGAGAGAGTGAGCGTGTGTGAGAGAGAGAGTGAATGAATGAGTGTATGAGAGTCAGTGGATCTTACCTTTTAGAAGTGTTTCTTCCTTGCCTTTCTCTTTGAAAAGTCTGTGATTAGGTCATCAACATCCAAATCCCTCACAAGATCAGACTCGATGGCCATCAAAGAAAGGGCTGAAAGTCTCGTCTGAGCCATGGCTGTCCTAAGTTCATTGATGCGTTTAAGCTGTGAAAAGGACCTCTCACCCTCGCAGTTGGTTACAGGCAGTGTGAGAAAAATCCTGAGCGCAACTAAAAATTGGGGAATGTTGTCTGTAGTCCATGTTTTAGCACCACCTGCAGTCTGTTTGCAGGAGTGTTATCTGGCTCTGTGCTGACAAAAGCCCTAAACTGGATCAGCTCATCTCCTAATGACTTATCCAAGTCAGTAGGATATGATGAGGAGAGACTATTGGCCCGTCTGCGGAGATCAGTGTCATCACAGCACATGTCAAATAGGACTCCAAAGTGATCATGTATGTCTTTGTATGCATCCAGGCGTTTGCTAAGTCCAGAGAGCAACCTGTCAATAATTACATTGAATGTCTCAACCTGGAATTGTGTACTGCCAGTCAGTGCCACCTCGTGCTCCACTGTCTCGTCATCAAATACTCGTCTTTTACCAACACGGTGAGTCTCGTGCTGGTATGTCTGTGTCACGCCGGTGAAGTCCCGGGCAGATGTCTCAAAGTCCGAAAATGTCCCTCGTAGTGATGCAACATAAGTGCGCAGCCATTCCAAAAGTCGCACAGCGGTCATTAGGTCAATGTCTTTCTTTTGCAAGCCAGTGCTCGTAAGCTTGAATTGGTGCAGTACGGTGTCCCAAAATATTGTCAGCAGAGCAGTCTCTAGTTTCCCAAGTTTGCCACACAGCGCAGAGGCCTCTCGCCGTGTGTCCTGGCGCTCTTCGTCATCAGCCGCCAACATTTGTAAAGCCCCTCTTATTGCAGTGTAATTCTCACAAAGAGCTCTTGTGGAGTCTCCTCTGCAGCTCCATCTTGTACAGGAGAGAGATTTTAGCGTGAGTGTGATGTTTTCAGTGAACACTTTATTCCATCGGTGGGTAGAAGCAGAGCAAAAAGCATAAAGTGCTTGAAGTATATCAAAAAACTGGCTTGCTTCACGACAACTATTTCCAACACAGTTGACGCCAACCAAATTCAAGGAGTGTGCACGGAATGTAATGTATGAGTGGGTTGCTTTTCTTGAGATGAGTTTGCAGCCCATTATATTTGCCTGACATGTTGGATGCGTTGTCATAAGCCTGGCCACGGCAGTTTGAGAGATCCAGCCCCATATCAATGACCATCTTCATCACGCAGTCAGCCAGACTTGACCCAGTGTGCCTGTGAATGGGTTCCAATCCAATAAATCTCTCAATGACTTTTCCTTTCTCACTCACAAATCGGAAAACAAAAGTTAATTGGTCGACGTGAGACATGTCAGGTGTAGAATTTACGATGACAGAGAAATACCTTGCTCGCTGTAGTTCTGTTGCTATTGCTTCCTTTGTTCTGTCACCCATCAAACCAATAAACTCTTCACAGATAGTTGATGACAAGTATGAAGTCCTACCACGTCCCTTCTGGCCAAACTTCTGCAAATGATCCTTTAAAAATGGATCAAACTTCGCGAGCAGCTCCAGGATTCCCAGGTAGTTCCCGTTATGTGTGGATCCTAAAAGTTCGTCATTTCCCCGGAAAGGAAGCCCCCTCTCACTCAAGAATGTAATCACCGCAACTACACGTCTCAATACATCCTTCCAGTACTGACTTTCTGTGTCGACCTGCATCCCTAGAGAAGCATCCACAGTGCCCATGAGTTTAGTGCGATGCATAAGTAAAAGTATGCATTTTCTGTGCTCACCACTCGTCTCATGTTCCGTTATCCTCTCAGGATGCTTCCAATCACTAAAGCCGAGAACAAATGCATTCCTGTGGCTGTGAGTGGATAAAAGTTTGCAGGCAAAACAATAAATTGCTCCGGTAGATGGAGAATAAATAATCCAATCGCGTTGAACGATTTCTCCATTGTGAAGCTGTCTGGTCAGCATATCATTGGTCAGTGAGCGTGTCCGGCTGCTAGCATCGGTCTCCCTCCGAGATGCTGGATACTTCGTTGCCTGATTATGAAAGTATGAAACCTCTTTCATCAAAGTCTCCTCCCGGACTTTTCCAGAAATGAATCCCCATTGTGCAGGGTCCTGAGAGACACAGGGAACTTCAGATGAACTCGAACCTTCACCCTGCTCTGTGACGTCCTCGTCAGGCTCGTCTTCATCTTTATCTTCCTCTTCTACTCGCTGCTACGTTAGCATGGTAGGTTCAAGGCTAACATTGCTCGCTAGCTCAACAACATCCTCCGTGACCGCCGCCACTGTTCCTTGTGGTTGTTGCTGGCCTATTACGTCACTTTTTGCTTTTTTGAAAAAGCTATTTATTGTTGGCACATTTTTTAATGCAGCCGCCACTCTCTTCTTTTTCTTTCTTTTCGCAGCCCGCTGGGCGTTTGGCTTCCGGCACCATCCATTTCCTCTGCTCACGTGACAAAATGTGACATGAGTGAGGGTGGGGCTGTGATTCGGCTATACACTGCCGCCGCGTAGTAATACATTTGAGCGCATACATAGTGAGACCTACAGTACAGAGACGGTTTAGAAAATATATGAATTTGACCCTATAGAAAAGCTGTGTTATTTATAGCGAAGAGTGAGTGTCATTTAAAACGATGTATGATGAGTGAGGTTGTGCCCGAAAAAAAAAAAAAAATGTTCATCTTGTCACTGAGGGCCCTCTTTGCTCAAGGGCCCCTGGGCACTTGCCCAGGTTGCCCATATGGTTAATCCGGCCTTGAGTGGGGCTATGTGAGATAATAGTATTGCAAGATTGTTGTTGACCCAGCCTCTTTAGAATATGTTGCTACCATTTCTTTACACAATTATTTAATGTTTCTTTTGGACACCTTTTGTATTACTCTTAGTGTGGTTGTCTTATTCTTAAAGTATACATACATACATACCAAAAATATGATAATTTCGTTGTGTATTTTTGTCCACTCCTATACCCTTAAAGGTGACCTATCATGCTATATTTAAATGATATAGTGTATGACCATACCTATATAAGGTATATTTATACATTTTATTTTTCAAAATACCAAACAGATCATTTTTTAGCCATGCCTCGTTTCGCTCATTTTCGCTTTATTCCAAACCTGCCTATGAAAATTCTGAGCAGCAGCTGACCACGCCCCCTGCAGAAGAGCCGGCGAGAGTCACGTTACCATGCTTGCTGTGTTTACGAGTGTGGAATACACATGTCATCTCAGAGCAATGCATGTGTTCAAGCATATTATCAATTTGATCCAGAAACTGAAGCAGCGGAGGTTTTGGTGGAGGTGCAAACATCTCGGTTGCAGCAGGACGTTTCTGAATGGTTAGTTGACAAGCTGTTGTCCCTATTTATTTTTACTCTGTTTGTTACTTATTCCATTCATATTTTGGCTAATTAGCAAGAATGCAATGTGTACAGTTTGTAACGCAAACACAGCGATACATATATATATTTATAAAGGGAGACATTCATATTTTCAGCATATATACAATGGCCTCATTGCGTTTAATAGTTTACAGTCCTTTTCTTCCAACATCGTGCAACAACCGTTGGAAAGTTCAATAACTTAGGGTGATAAAAAGTATAACTCCAACACCTCAGTTGTCAGCAATGTGTGTTTCATGTGTTTTAAAAGCTCAGTTATTGACTTCTTTCTAAAGGGGTACATGTGCAACTTGCGCCACGATGCCTTCTGAACCGGAGCATGTGCTGCATGGAGATACCACACGTAACATTAGCTTCACTAAGTTGTCTGTTTAGAGAATACATTTTTCACATGTCATTCAATATATGTTTATCACACTAGGTGTCAAGACGGATGCAGGAACATGAGGACTCTGTAACCTGTGTGGGGGACCATCCTGGATTTGGTTTTGACTGAAATTGTAAAACGAATGCTAATATTGTTCATGGAAATAAATACTGGTGTATATGGCTTTATGCAATCTTTCATTCTGTCATTGTACATGTACTATTATATACTACACAGCAATGGCAAAACACACCCATGTGTACGACAACAAGTCCACACACAACCTTATGCTTTTGAAATCAGAATATTCTTTACCCATCCAAACATGAATAATCACGACACATTTGATATCAACTCGGAACTTTATTGTCAAAATCAACGGTTATTTGAATCAGGATCAGAGTGGTGATTCCGGCCTGCGTTGTCCTCTGATCCGTGAAATGTCTATGTTAGGTTCAGACAGCAGCCAAATTGAACCGTGTAGCATACCCGGCGATGACCTCCTCCCTGTCAGGTTGCTCATAATGGTGCAGGGTCCACAAAGACTTGGTCGAAGATGAGGTCCATCAAGTTGGCCACGTAGCCTGTGCAATGTTAAAAAAAGCACAACAAAAAAAGTGGTTTAGATTAGAATATGCATGTCGTCAACAACATACCAGGGCTTTAGCTCCGTTTTACTCGTGGTGTGTGTCCCCTCGCATACATACATACAGTGTTGTATCCTAACACACCCCCATTTATATTCATGTGCGCAAACAAGTAAACATGCAAAAGCTTTTCCATATAACGCTGCAAAAAACGGCATGTCTCATTAGCTTAGCGTAGCGTAGCTTAGCTTACAGATCGATGATATATGATCGTTCTTACAGACTACAATCACAAAAGCTTTACATAACGCTGGAAAAAACGGCACTTACCTCCAGAAGATTACGTTTGTTATTATAACTTACTCAATATGATTTTTTAGAGGATACAAAATACTAATACATAGGAGAATAAATACTTGTGTTATCGGCTAGGCTAGGCGTGGCTTTACAGCCTTCACACAGATCGCCATTACGGCAGTCTGAACATGTTCGCAAATGCCTGATAATTAAAATAAAAGACAAAGCAAAGACTGCGGAGCGTACAAAATAAAATGTTACAAGAACATATAAACACCTAACCGATTACTAGTTGGGGTTGAGGCGACATTGATACGGCTAAGCTACATGCTACATACTACAAGCAAGAGATAGCTTTATCAGGAAAAACACTGCTAAATAAAAACTTACAGCTTCAGAATTGGATGTGTTCTCACTGGCCTGGTCCCGGATGGTTGGTATTGATCCCGGGTGTAGCATTAGTTTGGAGGCATATCCGTGTTGGACTTGAGAGAAGTTCATAAACATGTCCGTGGTAAAATGTTTGGAACACACACACAGAAATCTGCCGGGGTCTTCTGGCACATGTCCCTTGAAAATGAAGTCTAGCCACAGATTATTCTCTTTTTGCACTGATGGCATTGCATGCAGTCCCCTGTTCCGAGTCTTGCAGCCAACAACAGCACAACGTTTAACTGGCTAAGACATCCTAGAAAGAGCAGGCAGAAACACAGATGTGACTGGGGTTGATTTAGCCTGCCGATAGCCTATATGCGAATGAGAGGTTTGGCAATGCACGTGGCCGTGGCTCATTCCCCTGATAGGTGGAGAGTTGACCAATAAGCGGAGTACGTCTTTGTGACGTAGAAAAGTGTCGGAATGTGGATCCATTTTTTTCAGATCTGTTGCAGCCCCTTTTTTAGAGATTTGGCGAAGGAGGAAAATAGAGAGGGTTGTGTTTTCTGACACTTGGCGAGTTCCCTGGAACACCGGGGACACATAATCATGTATAAAAGACGTACAAAGGTGCATTTTGCATGATAGGTGCCCTTTAATGTTAAAGGAAAGAAGGGAGGAAAATGTTGACAATAATTTATATATCTGGCTACCTTTCTCATGTTTTTAAGGTTTCCCAAAACCGAAGAGAGGAGGAGGCAGTGGGAACTCGCCCTAAGAAGGGACGGTTTTGTTTCCTGTGACAGGACACTGCTCTGCGAGCACTTCACTATGTATTTATTAAATCTTCATGTTCCATGAGACGCAGCACTATGTTCCCCACATATGTTTATGTTTGCTCAGTCTAATAAACTCATAACATGGTTGTGAAAGAATACCAAAGCTGAGGCTGGACGATGATTGGTTGTTGGTGTGCCATGTGTCACCGTGTGTCTTATTGGTTTTGTGTTATACTGTATTTTATTGTGTGCAGCTGGTCCTTATCTCCATGACACATTTAAAACAAATAACCTTGAACCTTGAAGCCCCATCTCTCCCCACCTGCTCCTGCTTCCTACATCCCCTCCACACCACACCAAGTTGTTCTTCTTCTTAATAATAATAATAATAATAATACATTTATTTTGGGGGGCTGCCTTTCATAACACCCAAGGACACCTTACTGGGGCATAGGGGCAATATAGGGAACAATTTAAACAGTGGATTTTGTGATATATCGGGGTGAGACAAACCACAAATGGACTATGGACACAAAAGGACACATGGTACAGTTTATATTATTCTTGGTCTTTTTTCAATAACATATTTCAAAGGTTCTGGATTTGTTTACAAATCTAGAAACTAAATACAAAACTAGGATGATATGAAGATCTCATGTCAAAAATAATTGTGATAAATGAGACAGAACTGGCCTGTCTGTGAGCACATTTTATGTTGGTTTGGTTCTTCTGATAAAGGTGTGAATATCTAAATAATATACCAACATATGCTGTTCTTCAAGCTAGGGCATTGCTACATTAACAACTCCTGGCTTACAGAGTGGTAACATGAGACCGATTTTTATATATAAAATATAAATGTATTTTCATTTTATAATTTATTTATAATTTATTTTAAATATTAACAATATAATAAAATAAATGGAAATATATACACCGGCAAATATTTAATATAAATACCTTGTGTGTGTGTGTGTGTGTGTGTGTGTGTGTGTGTGTGTGTGTGTGTGTGTGTGTGTGTGTGTGTGTGTGTGTGTGTGTGTGTGTGTGTGTGTGTATAGCTATTGCTTTATCTGATTAATGTTATTTTCATATGAAAGTCCATGATTATAAGTATGCAGTATCATAAATACATCTTTGATGTTTATAAAAAACTAAACCGTTTGAAAATTGGTTGAAAATTGAGCAAGCTATGGTTATTTAAATAGTAAACCATAATGTTATGAATGAGAGAACTGCCTGTGGCAAGATGGCGGCCAAGTGGCAACGTCGGTCTGCATTGGCCAGCAGCGCGGGTGAGTCATCTAGTGTTTATATATATATCTATGATCCTACCCATATTGTACAGACATGCTACCCATAGACGGCAGAGGTTTCAAGATGCCAGAGCACTGTGCGGCGTATTGCTGTGCTAATCGGCCGACGATTGGGAACAGGGGTCAGGGGATTACTTTTCACAAGTAAGATTCAACATTATTATTGGTTGTATTTTGTAAATAGAATATTATTGTACTGTATTGATGTCCGTCAGCGAAATCGTAGCCAGCAAACATTATGTTTATGGCCAACTGAGACTTTATAAATCATATGCTGCTGTAACAAGTGAATTTCCCCGTTGTGGGATGAATAAAGTAAAATCTAATCTATCTAGGAAGAAGAAGGAAGAAAATAAGCTTGACCTCCTTCTTAAAAAAAATGTGTGTTGACTCTCTCAAATCTCCCGTTTTTATTTTGAAGGTTTCCCAAAGACAAAGATGAGGAAGCAGTGGGAAGTTGCTTTGAGGAGGGAAGGGTTCACTGCAAGCGAGTCATCCGTGATTTGCAGTGAGCATTTTAAGCAGGACGAGTTTGACAGGACATGACAGATTGTCCGACTCAGAGATGGTGTTATTCCCTCCATCTTCAGCTTCCCGGTTCACCTCCAAAGAGGTGTATCATCATAAGGCTATTAGCATTCATAAATGTAAATATTCTATTATCAATAACAGGGCAGGGTGAAATACCTATCCCTGTGTGTGTGCGTATATATATATTAGGGCTGTCAGTCGATTAAAATATTTAATCGCGATTAATCGCATGATTGTCCATAGTTAATCGCGATTAATCGCAAATTAATCGCACATTTTTTATCTGTTCTAAATGTACCTTAGAGGAATATTTTTCAAGTTTGTAATACTCTTATCAACATATGAGTGGACAAATATGCTTTATGCAAATGTTTATTATCATTTGAACAATGACAAATATTCTCATGAATATTAAACACAACAACCTCTGAACATTACAAATATTCACCTCAATTCAACCTGGAACCTCTCTCTCTCAGTGTGTGTGTGCGTGCGTGTGTGTGTGTGTGTGTGTGTGTGTGTGTGTGTGTGTGTGTGTTCATTGGAGCTATGTGCAAATCAAGGCATATGCTCGAACGGGAGCTGCCTGGACGCTGCAATCATGATACACGCACTATCCGTGCTGACTTTTCGTACAATGTCCCACTGTCTGCTTCCTGCATAAAGTCAAGTGCTCGGCGCAGTACACACACCCTCCCGGTCCTCCCGATGGCCAGTCGGTGCCTGCCGGTGAGCGTGGAAGTGTGGTCTGCTGCAAGCGGGCAGCAGGAGCGGGGCTGTCAGCATCAGCTTGTAGATGGTATTTTAAACTCGATGCGCTCTGAAACTACGGGGCGGCCGAGGACAAAAAATACACATGCGTCAATCGCGTTAAAATAATTAGTGGCGTTAATTTTTATTTGCGTTAACGCGTTATTAACGCGTTAACTTGACAGCCCTAATATATATATATATATATATATATTCTTTTCAAGTATTATGCTTCTTCATTTTAGCCGGAAAAGGGCAGGACTACGTCTACTTCCAGAAAAGCTGAAGAGAGCCTGTCTGTGGCCCCTCAGGACGACCCAGAAGCTTCAACCTCACACTCACAACCTCAGCCTAATGATGTGAGTATTTCTATTTTCAACATCATATCATAATGGTCCTAGACAAAGTAAAATCTCTCTTCTTTGCTGCCACTCATATTAACCAGCAGCAACATCCAATGTCTGCCTGGCTTATCTGCTCAAACTAATTGGCATTTCAGTCTTTGTTATGTTTCTGTCTGAAATACATGGCAAAAAACAAGCTTCCCATAGCCTGTGTCATCACGCAGGATCAGGTGACCTCTAACCTCCGCTAACCTGGAGCTTATGACATACACAAAATCAGCCAAGACAATGCCCAAAATAAAATGTACACCCTCAGTTTGCAATGTCAGAAACACACCAACAGCTACCACGCCCTTTTCAGGGTACAGTCAAGAATAATCTTTGTCTCAGGAACAGAGTTGTTCAACCCCTTCCTCGACTGTGAACACAACATCAGTATCTTACATCACTTTCCACCAGTGACACAAAAACATCTCAAATGAAAGAAGCATACAATGCCAAATCATCCATTTCACAAGATGTAAGCACCTGAGCCAAAAAGCAGTCTCTGACAGGGGCAGCGTGTTCAGCAAGCTCTACCTATTAAAGTATCTGTTATAATATAGCAAACTTATTAAGACATATTTACCAGCAAGAGTGTCACCTTGTTTTGAAAGTGGTGGGGACAAATGATTTTTTAAATGGTCTTCAACATATACAGTTTAGGAATTGTAATGGGGGGATCAGTTTATGGAGTAGATATTTATTATGATCAGGAAAAATGAAGAAATGATGTCAAGAATGTTTTAAGTAACCAATCACCACATGCATGATATTTGGTCATTGTGAAAATAAACCTTTCTTAAAGTTTAATTTGTTAGTCGCAATTGGCACAAGCTGTTTCTCGCACACATACTATGAAATGGTGTGTTTACTGTTGACTATTTATATTTGCAGGCTATTAATAAATAAAATGCATTTTATGTTTTATTATAGTGATTGCAATATGCCACCTCTTAGCCCCACGGAGCCGCCGAAGGTGCCAACATCACAACATCTGCAAGCAAAAGTGTCTGAGGGCTTCTTAAGATTTAATAAACTATGAATGTTTCATATATATGTAACGGGAATGTTAAAGGTCCCATGTCATGCTTTTCCAGTTATTACCCGTCCCCTTGTGTGTTATGAAGGTTGTTATGCATGTAAATGTTGTGCAGAGTCAAAACCCTCAAAGTGCACCATGTAGCGAGTAAAACTCTAACACAGGAAATACCTCCCCAAAACGCCTCGTTGGAGATACGTCACTGTCCATTTGATTCTTCCGGGTACATCATGATGTCATGTCGTCCCCGGAACGAAATGGACCAATCCGTGGAGCCGTTACGTTACGTCCGCGGAGCCGTTACGTTAAGCCAAATTGACCAATCCACGGACTTCCTCACACACTCAGTGCAGGCAGCTCTGCTGATTTCTCCTCCCTGGCTGCAGGCTGATAACAGACAGTTGGGATCGCGGTGAAATTCTCTCTGCAGACCCATTCTCTCTGCAGACCCATTCTCTCTGCAGACCCATTCTCTCTGCAGACCCATTCTCTCTGCAGACCCATTCTCTCTCTCTCTGCAGACCCATTCTCTCTGCAGACCCATTCTCTCTACAGACCCATTCTCTCTGCAGACCCATTCTCTCTACAGACCCATTCTCTGTGCAGACCCATTCTCTCTGCAGACCCATTCTCTCTGCAGACCCATTCTCTCTACAGACCCATTCTCTCTGCAGACCCATTCTCACAGCTTTTATCAACCTTTTTCTTACTCAATATCAAGCCACACTTATTGTTTTTACTTCGCCTGTGACTCAGGATGAGTTTGGCTGTGTTTCGCTGTGTATTGCTAAACAAGGAAATCACACCTCCACGGAACTCAGCGTCCCGACTGGTCCCGACCAATCGGAGCACACTGGGCTCACAGGGAGGGGGGGGGGCAAGAGCTGCAACGAGCCGTTTAGTGGAGAGAGTGAATACTGCTGAATACACATACTGTACAGAGATGCTGTATGCGAAACCAATGTGAGTTTGGAAAATTGTACAGTATAAATCTATTCTAGTAGACCTCAACAATGGAATTATGATCAGTGGAAATGGCCATGACATGGGACCTTTAAGTATTACTTTGTAATATCCCCCTTACTCCATGTTTAATGGTACGTCCCATTGTGCACCCTTACTCCATGTTTAATGGTACGTCCCATGTGACGTCATAAGCAAGCGCGGAGCGCTATATATCTCTTGTTGTTGATTACGCAGCACTGCCATACTGCTGGTTCATTCCCTGAATAAATATATGAGAGAAGAACAATGACTGCGCATACTTTATTAGTTTAACAGGTTATGGGCCCAGGCAAAGTTGGACTCATGTTAGTTTTCCGGAAGAAGTTTAATGCGAAGTATTACACGGGACTTCTACAAACTATGTGGACCAATAAGTAAAGAAGTGGCGGGAGATATTACACGCAACGTATTACGTGAGAACCCAATGCTAACAAGCTAGTTTAGCAAGCTAATCGCTGTGCTAACAAGATGGCAAGCAGAGCAACGGGAGTTTTCGCGCCACAGCTTTTGTTCGATGGAACCGACGATAAGTATGACCTTTGGGAAACAAGATTCTTAGGCTGCCTACATATCCTGAAATTAAAAGAAACTATTCTCCATGAACCCACTGGAAATAGTCCTGAACAGCTGGCAGAAGACAGGAGAAAGAATGCTGATTGTAGATGATAAAAGCCTATCACTGATTAGACACGATGCCGCTGATGATGGCAGGAAGGCTCTAAGAATATTGAAAGAACATTATTCTGGAAAAAGTAAACCACGGATAATAAACCTCTACACGTCGTTGACCAAGCTACACATGACAAACAGCGAAAGTGTTACCGACTACCTTATACGGGCGGAGAACATTATCACGGCTTTCAGGGAAACAGGTGAGACCATGAGTGACGGACTCATAATCGCCATGATAATAGGAGGACTACCAGACACCTTTAAGCCACTGGCTGTTCATGTAACGATGACTGCACATACTTTATTAGTTTAACAGGGAAGAAACTCAGCTAACTGATCTTTTTTTTTTTTTTTAAACCTCAAAGCCAACGCTGAGCCTCTGAATTAGCCACGGGCAAAACAATCTTAAGGCCGTTAGCACAGAATTCTAGCTATACCGATCGATATACTTATTGGATCTGCACAAACAAGCTTAGATAACATCCTGAGATTCCACAGATTATAGAAATATAAGGATCATCACTGAGCAAGGGGAGAGGGGAAGCAAATACAGACAACACACGAGTAGATTTAGGTAGCAAAACATGGAGATATACTCACTTTAGCTGTTATTCTGATCAAAAGACGTGTTCAATGGCATTAAAACGAGAAAAAACGTGGCTGAAGGTTAATCCAATGTGTCTGTCACTTTGGAAAAATTATTGATAATCCATAATTACATTTTTATGCAAAAATCGGAGAATACAAATTAGCCGCTAATGGTAGCCACCAGAGGTTAGCGCAGCTTCCGGTTTTTCTACGTGTCTCTCTTACTCCTTATTTGGTAACCTGTGTGTGTATGTGGAACTTTCCCTCGATTTCATTGGCTCTGACGGTTAAAAAGAGATGTCAATCATCAAAATCGAGCAAGGGGGGCCAGAGATATGGAAAATCCACCCAAATGAACCCAGAAGTGTGTTTTTTTTGCTCAATCTCTCTAAAAAAGGTCAAATTTCACTTGTTTACACTTGTTGAGTAGTCGATTCTTGTTCAGTTTTCTGTGACTATCTCCCTCACCCTCTCAGACTTTCAGTTGGGCGCGCTACTAAAGAGACGTGCTACCATGGAAACCAAACAATGGTGTAGCTGTATTAAAGTCCGAGTGGAAACAGTCCTGAGTAAATCTGATTTTGTCAGAAATCGGGAGAAATGCGGGAGAAATATGACCCCGGGAGAGGCCTGAAATCGGGAGTCTCCCGCGAAAATCGGGAGGGTTGGCAAGTATGGGCTTGGGGCCTAACAGGTTCATTCGGGAATATGAATGGGGTCATAAGTCCAGTAGGGGCGAAGGTTGTTTTTGGGGGCCCCTGTGTTCAATTTTGCTCTGGGCCCTCAAATCTTCAGAAACAGCCCTGGTCTTAAGGCAGGTTCAATTGAAATGCGTGCATCACTTCTTAGTGTTTGTGGAAACAGTTTCCGATGTCATGTGGCGACACTGATTGTGTTGTTTTTTCTCTGTACATTTTCGGAATTTATAGCAAGGTGAGCTCTCAGACCTGTAATAACTGAGGCTTGAAATCATACTTAATTTGCAGACTTCCTTCCTGCTGCACACACATTTAGAGAAAATATAAATCAGAAATGTTTCCTTTATGTGCATTCCATACACTTTTTAGCTCATTGGTTCCAAAATGATGGCAACAAATGGAATACAGACAAAAGTTATTTTCTGCAACACTAAAGATGTGTCATCTAATCTTAGATTGTAAATATGGGTCTGTTCCATCGTCTGCCCTTTCATTTTCTATGGATTAGAATAGTGGTTTTTTTATCCATGACAAAATAAGAGCTGTAATCTCAGAGTTGCTCAACTGATTCAAACTAATTCCTCCAGCCCACTGGAAAAGCTCAAGGATTTAAATTCAACAGCTTGAACTGGACATTAAACATGGGGGTTACATATGAAAGACTTCCATGCTTAAATCATTGTTCTTTGTTGAGTAATGAGAAAACCATGTTGAATGTTAAACGGATGCAGAGTTTAGAACAAACACCATGTTATGAAAGACAGAATCAGAAAATACTTTATTACTCGAAAATCCCTTAGTTTTGATAAAACAAACAAAAGCAATACAAAAACTGACCTACAAATGAACCCTGTTCAAACATTTGCACACAATATATGATCAAAGCACTTTTTCTAAACTTGAACATTCAGTTGCGGCGCTGTTGTGATTCTTTATGGAAACTGCCTAATGCCAGAACAGCAACAAATGGAACTGTGTTACATAAAAACCTGAAAGAAGGCACTCTTTGGTTCATTTACTGTGCAACACTGGACAAAAGTGTACTAGTTGATTCTAAGCCCCTACTTCTGAGAAAAAGCGACCATAATGTTACATTATAAAAGTTTTTTTTTTAAACAGACAGAAGTTGTTATACATACTGAATGTTCAGTATTTAATATTTTAAATAAACACCCCTGCTCCGCGTCCTGCAGGGACACAGAAGGAGCTTCATCTGAAGGACCAGCCGTCCTCGTGTCTTTAACTCTGGGTCCTGCCCAGATCCTCGTCAGTCAGAGACCTGAACACACTGTGAAACATCTTCTGACTGACCTGTCCTGGATTGACTTTTGCATAAAAAGAGTCTGCTCCACCACTCCTGGAGTGAGAACAAGTTTAAGATTTAACATCCGGGACACTCAACATTCATTTTCTTACAACAACATGTCAAATAAAACATCATCAAACTGAAATGAAAACAAATTGTCACCTTCTGAAATGTCCAACAATGAAATACTCTAGTGAAAATACTCAGTGTGTATTGTGATTGTCAAGAGGATGAGTATTTAGCACTGGAGAGGAGTTTGCTCTGAGGTGAGCTTAGAGGCAGAGAGCTGCGGATCACCCCCAGCTGATGGAGTCCGCCCCAGGCCCTGGAGAAGGCTTTTCATAGAAATGGCAGTTGGTACAACCAATCTGTGATCCCTCAGCTGCAGGAGAGGGCTTCTAGTGTCACCTGTCCTCCATGTCTATATTTCTGACCCAATACGTACTTCTTCCTGCATTGTAAACGTCCATGTTTACCACCAACATGCTCATCAAGACATTACTCCGTAGTGCAACAAGTAGTAAAAAGTGCCTCAGGGTACCTTTAAAGTGACTCTTATTTTTTCTCTTTTTTGGTTCTGTCCAACAAAGATAAGCAAGAAGTTGATACAGCTGAAAGCCTCTTGACAATCATAGTAGTTTGAAATGCTTCCAGCAAATATAATGCATTACTCGAAAGGAACAAAAACAATAACAGAAAACAATGAGTTGTGAGTAGCAGTCAAACTTCCCTTTGTTGAATTGAATATGCGGTTGTGTTCTAAAGTCGGATTTTGATTGCCTTCGCTTTGCGCACGTATTTCATAAGTGTGTTGATTTATAGCTGCGAAAACAATGTTAAATAAACATGAGTACATCTGTAGTGTACACAGCCTCATGCCGTCTACAGGCGCTAAACCTGATCACCATACTATACACAAGAACCATTTTCAAAAGTATCAACGCTTTGTAAAATATGAACATTTGTACACCAGCAGATTCATTCAAAGGGAAGGTAAAACTGGAGCTGGTATCCAATCCTTCACAATAAGAGCACGCTTTGAGACAAGGACAGATGCACCTGACTCAGAGAGTTCTTTGGATACTACACTGAACAAAAATATAAACGCAAGACTTTTGTTTTTGCTCCCATTTTTCATGAGATGAACTCAAAGATCTAAAACATTTTCTATATACACAAAATAACCATTTATCTCAAATATTGTTCACAAATCTGAAAAAATCTGTGACAGTGAGCACTTCTCCTTTGCCGAAATAATGCATCCCACCTCACAGGTGTGATATATCAAGATGCTGATTAGACAGCATGATTATTGCACAGGTGTGCCTTAGGCTGGCCACAATAAAAGGCCACTCTGAAACGTGCTGTTTTGCTTTATTGGGGGGGTCCGAAAACCAGGCAGTATCGAGTGTGAGAGGTAGGGGTAGGGTTAGGGTAATGTTGTGAATTGAGTGGCCCATGGTGGTGGTGGGGTTATGGTATGGGCAGGCGTATGTTATGGACGACGAACACAGGCCACTCGATTCACAACATTACCCTAACCCTAACCCTCACACCAGATACTGACTGGTTTTCGGACCCCCCCAGACCCCCCCAATAAAGCAAAACTGCACATTTCAGAGTGGCCTTTTATTGTGGCCATTCTATGGCACACCTGTGCAATAATCATGCGGTCTAATCAGCATCTTGATATGCCACACCTGTGAGGTGGGATGCATTATCTCGGCAAAGGAGAAGTGCTCACTATCACAGATCTTTTCAGATTTGTGAACAATATTTGAGAGAAATGGTTATTTTGTGTATATAGAAAATGTTTTAGATCTTTGAGTTCATCTCATGAAAAATGGGAGCAAAAACAAAAATGTTGCGTTTATATTTTTGTTCAGTGTATAAATGCTAAGTTATTTATCTGGGAAGCAGATTTGGGATGCATACTGTACGTTCCAGCTACATCTCTGATGTAAGGCAGGGCTTCGAAAAATCTTCGGGCTTTTTTTGTGGAGGACAGATGAAAGCTAATATGACAATTCACGTCTATCTTTTCCTCTTCCGTTCTTCTATTTATCTCTTTGTAAGCTGCTGTAAAAGGATTAGAAAAGAGAGCGGTGTTGCCTCCTTTCCCCAGAGGCGGGCTGCCATCCGAATGTCTCCGGGCTTCAGCAGGAACATGAGGTGTCCTTGTGTCAGGAGAAAGATGTTTCTGCTGCTTAGTCCCCCGAGTCCTTACTGTCAGAGTGAGGAGTGTACTTCAGTCGAAATGACCCTGTGGAGCACAACAGAGAAAAACACTTCCTGTGTTAGAGCTTTGGCAATAAAGGGAAAGAGAAGTGGGCCAAACAGCCTGTTCTTCTGTCTTTTTGGATAGGTTGTACCACATTACCAATACATTCCACCATTCTTGACACAAAATGTAATGTACTCCAAGATATACTAAATGAACAATTTAATAAGATTACATTCCTGCTTAACGTTTAGTTAGCTGTTATTTAGCTAGCTGTTTTAGGCTAACTGATATTTAGCTAGCTGATATTTAGCTACTGTTTACTAGATCTTCTGGCCATTTCAACATTTGTTGTTCACATGTAGCATTATCAAAGTACACACATTTCTTCTTCAATATGGTGCATTTAAAAGAAATGTATTAGGCAACAATGAATCTCTTGTAGAGATGTACCAAAGATTATAATATGCACAATGTGGGAAATCAACCACTTACTGACCTTCGATTTGAAGGATTTACATTTTGTTGTAATTACATTAAGAATACCACGTGTTGTTTTGCACCAATAAACTGAAAAACACCAACTAATGAATCCGTCCAATGATTTTTCAGCAATTCAGTAGAAATCAATTGATCCAGAATTCATAAAAAATTGCTTTTAAAGTATGCTTTAGAGGAAAAAAGATCATTCAATTTGCCAAATCCAAATTACAAATGAATAATTGAATTGAACTTGATCATTTTTTTATTGAACACTACAAAAAGTGAATCTATTTTGATTCATCCGCGGTCACTCACCCTGCTGGGCGGAGTCCATGGCTGGCAGCTTGCACTCCTCCGCTCTGTGTCCGTTGGCGCCGCAGTTATAACACGACATGTTCCCTGCTGCCCGTTTCTGGCCTCCAACAATGACGTGGGGCTGGTAGAACCCATAGCCCTGCTGCTGGTCCTGTGACAGGGGGCTGTGGCGGTAGAGTGGGGGGGGCACCATCATTGGGTAGGAGAATGCTGTACCCCCACTGACGGAGGCGCTGGGCGAGGCTATGAGGGGGCTGAGGTGAAGCAGGGGCCCCAGGGTGAAGAGCGAGGGGCCTGCGGAGAATGGCTGGAGGTACCCGGCCGCTGCGTATCCGGGCAGCGCCCCGTAGGCGCCGCAGTTCCCCCGACAACCGCAGGAGCTGCAGACGCACATGGAAGGGGTGTGGCCTGAGTTCTGATCCAATGAAGACGCAGAGGAGGGGGAAGGGGAGGGGCTACAGGTAGGCTGGGATGGAAAGTAAGTGTTGCCGGGCACTGCAGCTACTGGCACACTGCTTGCGGTTGCCATGGGAACAATGCCACAGCCGCTACTAGAGATGCCAGATTTTGCAGAGGAACAGGACGAGGAGAAGGAAGTAGGGGGGTAGGAGTAGTATCCAGACGGAGAGGGGGGTGTAGAGGAGGAGAGGTGGAAGTGCAGAGGGGGGTGGGACACGTGGTGGAGGCTGTTGGATGTGGAGGTCAGAGCCGCACTGGTTTCCACCATCAGGCCCAGAGGTTTAGTCCTTTCATCGGAGCACAGTGGAGGGGGGCGGGGCTTACGAGGCGAGCTCAGGATGCGAGCCGGGTTTGAGACAGAGGAGAGCAGGGGCGGGGGGAAACTGGCCTGTGGGTGGTAAGGAGACTGCAGGGGGCAGAGCGTGGGGTGGGAGGAGCAGGAGGGTGAGTGTAGATGAGCAGGGTCTGTCTGGACGGGAAGGACCTGGGCTGTGGGGCGACTGGAGCCTGGGGGGCCGCTGGAGTTCAGGATGAAGAGACAGGAGCGCTCCTTCTCTGGACCCCCACCTGCTGCCTCTGGGCCCAACACTCCTGCAATACAGACACACAGGGAGGGGAAAGTTACAATTAGGTATTCAGTTGTTTGTGGGATTAAAAATATCACAGCCTTTCTTAACTTCCATAATAATCTTATAGAGGAAGTATGGGTCCAAAAAGAGGGTACTGCTTGAACTACAATAATATTAGTCAGGTATGTTAGTCCACTAACACAACTTTCAAGCTGCTGCATTCAAGAATTTCACAGTCCTGTGAGAAAACGTACGCCTGTGAATGTCTCTGGTCCTGTCGAAGGAGGAGTCACAGTAGAGTGGTGTTCGGGGGGAGCAGGAAGAGCTAGAGTAGCCTGAGGACGAGCTGCTGTCTGTTGAGACGGGATGATGGTGCGGCACAGCGTCCACCTCCACCCGCAGCTCTCCTGGAACACATTTCAATACACTGCAACTTAGGGTTTTATAATCGATAGGGAACAGAGCATTGTGGACGTTTATCATCAAACAAGGAAACAAATGTTGTTCCCTGGTAAACTGTGCTAAACATTGTAAACTTAAATAAATCCAAGATAAAGCCTGAACAAAAAACAGCTGTGTTACCTGCAGGGGAGATGGGATGAGCCAAGGGTCCCATGTGACTGGAAGGCGTCACTCTGGCGATGCCGCTGCAAGGACGCTTCTCCAGCTTAATTTCCCTGCAGGACACACATAGGATGTTTTACTCAAACTGTAACAGAACAAAATATCTCATTAACATACATATATATTTGTTTTAAGTTTCCTTAAATATGTTTCCAACTCATGTCGGTAACCTATTTTGCATGACTACAATCAGTTCATATCCAAGAGCTGAATGTCAGTGCGTTTCCACCAGAGGGAGCCATTACCCACTCATCCCGCTCCTTAGCATCCCAGCATCTCCTTGAGTCGAGACAAACACATCAACCCCACACATGGAAAACCACAGCAGCAACTTTCCATTTCCTGTGTCTTAGTCACACACACACACACACACACACACACACACACACACACACACACACACACACACACACACACACACCACACACACACACACACACACACACACACACACACACACACACACACACACACACACACACACACACACACACACACACACACACACACACACACACACACACACACACACACACACACACACACACACACACACACACCCACACACACACACACCACACACACACACACACACACACACACACACACACACACACACACACACACACACACACACACACACACACACACACACACACACACACACACACACACACGTTGCTACATGCCTAATGGACACCTGTTGACACTGTGGATGGAAACACGATCAAGAGATAATAAGAGCAGGTTCACATGAGAACAACCCGTGTGTGTGTGTGTGTGTGTGTGTGTGTGTGTGTGCAGTGGTGGAAGAAGTATTTAGATCCTTAACTTGATAAAAAGTACCAAAACATTATTGCTAATACATTTAAAATCTGTATGAGGAAAAGGTACAAAAGTATTGTGGGCAAAATCTACTTGGAGTATCAAAAGTACTCATTCTGCAGAAAATGGCCTCCATATTAGCTCTAGCTGCATGTGCCATCCGACCTCTGCAGCTCATCCAGAATGCAGCGGCTCGTCTGGTCTTCAACCTTCCAAAATGTTCCCACACCACTCCGCTCCTCCGCTCCCTTCACTGGCTCCCGGTAACTGCTAGAATCCACTTCAAGACACTGGTACTTGCATACCATGCTGCGAATGGATCTGGCCCTTCCTACATCCAGGACATGGTTAAACTGTACACCCCAGCGCGTGCACTACGCTCTGCATCAGCCAAACGACTCGCTGCACCCTCGCTGCGAGGGGGACCCAAGTTCCCATCAGCAAAAACACGTGGGTTTGCTATCCTGGCTCCAAAATGGTGGAATGAGCTCCCCATTGACATCAGGACAGCAGAAAGCCTGCACATCTTCCGGCGCAGACTGAAAACTCATCTCTTTCGACTCCACCTCGAGCGATAGAATTACTAACAAAGAACTGCTAACAGAGCACTTATATACTAATAAAGGACTGGCTTACCTAAAGCCAGCTGAGTAGCACTTGAAATGTTTGGCTCTATGAAACCTGATGTACTTATATGATTCTGTTTTCTTCAAGGTTGTGTCTTCCTGGTCGAATGTACTTATTGTAAGTCGCTTTGGATAAAAGCGTCAGCTAAATGTAATGTAATAATATTATGGTAACACTTTATATTAAGGTACACAAATTCACTGTCAACTAGTTGTTAATTAACATGCATAGCAGTATATTGGCCCTTTATTAGTCATTATAAAACACTTATTAATGCCTTATTCTACATGACCGTATTCTACAAGTAATAGTAAGTAATAATAGGTACTAGTTGAGAGTTTTTCCTCAGTAACCCTCTAATAACATGTATATGTATATATAGTTTAATTATTAGTATTTCAGCAGAGCAGGGGGTCACTGTGGTGCTGGACCTGGAGGTGCTGACCTGGTGTCAGTAGGACATTATCTGGGCTGGTTTAGGGGAAAAAGGAGAATATAAACTGTTATAATCACAGCTATTAAGATTAGAACACTAATATCGTTAAGAATCAATCTATACAACATGCTTTTATTCATTAAAAAAAACATATTGTTTTATTAGTAAAGAAAAATTAAGACTTATTTTAAATATGAAATAATATTGTCACTGCCGGTTACCGACCGGCTCACTTGAGTACCGGCCCATCGGGATTCGTCCCGAACGTCCCGATGGCCAGTCCCGCCCCTGCCTTGGCCGTTTATCAATGTCGAGTATACCTGCTGCAGAGCCACTATTTCAAGTATACTACGTTATTTATTTTAAATCAAATGCACCTGTTTTAGATAATATATTTATTTTGATGTAGGTTCATTTGTAGGTTGGTTGTATAATTAGGGCCTGAGCACGAAGTGTGCGAAGACCTATTGTTCTGCATAGTTGTTGTATTGTTACTGTGTATTTTATTATATTAACTAGCTAGTTATTACCAGAGAGACAGAGAAAGAGAGAGACAGAGAGACAGAGAAAGAGAGAGGCAGAGAGTCGGACGGAGAGGCAGAGAGTCAGACGGAGAGGCAGAGAGTCAGACGGAGAGGCAGAGAGTCAGACGGAGAGGCAGAGAGTCAGGCAGAGAGGCAGAGAGTCAGACGGAGAGGGAGAGAGTCAGACGGAGAGGCAGAGAGTCAGGCAGAGAGGCAGAGAGGCAGACGGAGAGGGAGAGAGTCAGACGGAGAGGCAGAGAGTCAGACGGAGAGGGAGAGGGTCAGACGGAGAGGCAGAGAGTCAGACGGAGAGGGAGAGGGTCAGACGGAGAGGCAGAGAGTCAGACGGAGAGGCAGAGAGTCAGGCAGAGAGGCAGAGAGTCAGACGGAGAGGGAGAGAGTCAGACGGAGAGGCAGAGAGTCAGACGGAGAGGGAGAGGGTCAGACGGAGAGGGAGAGAGTCAGACGGAGAGGCAGAGAGTCAGGCAGAGAGTCAGAGAGTCAGACGGAGAGGGAGAGAGTCAGACGGAGAGGCAGAGAGTCAGACGGAGAGGGAGAGAGTCAGACGGAGAGGCAGAGAGTCAGGCAGAGAGTCAGACGGAGAGGCAGAGAGTCAGACGGAGAGGCAGAGAGTCAGACGGAGAGGCAGAGAGTCAGACGGAGAGGGAGAGAGTCAGACGGAGAGGGAGAGAGTCAGACGGAGAGGCAGAGAGTCAGGCAGAGAGTCAGACGGAGAGGCAGAGAGTCAGACGGAGAGGCAGAGAGTCAGACGGAGAGGCAGAGAGTCAGACGGAGAGGCAGAGAGTCAGGCAGAGAGTCAGACGGAGAGGCAGAGAGTCAGACGGAGAGGCAGAGAGTCAGACGGAGAGGCAGAGAGTCAGGCAGAGAGTCAGACGGAGAGGCAGAGAGTCAGACGGAGAGGCAGAGAGTCAGGCAGAGAGGCAGAGAGTCAGACGGAGAGGCAGAGAGTCAGACGGAGAGGCAGAGAGTCAGACGGAGAGGCAGAGAGTCAGACGGAGAGGCAGAGAGTCAGGCAGAGAGGCAGAGAGGCAGAGAGTCAGACGGAGAGGCAGAGAGTCAGACGGAGAGGCAGAGAGTCAGACGGAGAGGCAGAGAGGCAGACGGAGAGGCAGAGAGACATTATGAGCAGAGCATAATAGACCAAAACTCATGTACAATAACTTCCTTACTTGCAATAAATAAGCACTAATTAGAGGGTTATTGAGGAAAAACTCTCAACTAATAGCTTATTACTTGTAGAATATGGTCATGTAGAATTAGGCATTAATAAGTGTTTTATAATGACTAATAAAGATCCAATATACTGATAATATGCATGTTAATTAACAACTAGTTGATGGTGAATTTGTGTACCTTAATAAAGTGTTACTGTATATATTGCTATATCAGTGTAAAGTACCATGTAACTGTTAATATACATACATACATACACATACATACATACATACATACATACATACATACATACATACATACATACATACATACATAATAGATACATATGAATGTCTAGGACATTCTTTCCTCTGTTATATTAGTGTGTTATATAGTTTTTTGTGCATGTAAATGGTCTGCAAAGGCTATAATCCCAAAGTTCCAGGAGTTTCTCTCCCATACACTCACCCACCTGAAACACCTCCATTGGACTCCTTTGTTCACTTCGAATACATGATGACATCACTGTGTAACACTGTGCTTCTATTGGCTACCACTCCAACAAATTGTACGTGATAGGCTAAGTGTGGGACATCACTAAGCAGTTGACTAATCACAACAGATCCGGCCAACTAACCAATCAGAGCAGACTGGGCTCTGGTTTCAGACAGAGGGTAAAAAGAGGTGCTGCAGCACAGGCAGTATGAGAACAATAAAGAGCTTTTTGAACAATAAAGCAAGGAAACATGTCACAGGAGAGGCATAACATATTAATATGAACCTGGAAATGAGCCTCTTTCACTGAGGTTCATTTCATGTCGTCTGATCTGAAAAGTAACTAAAGCTGCTAGATAAATATTGTTTCCCCTTCTAGTGGAGTAGAAGTATAAAGTAGCATTAAATGGAAATACTCAAGTAAACAATGCAAGTAGTAACTTTCTAGAACTGGTCGTGTGTGTGTGTGTGTGTGTGTGTGGGTGTGTGTGTGTGTGTGTGTGTGTGTGTGTGTGTGTGTGTGTGTGTGTGTGTGGATAGATGTTTAAGCAATGTATTCAGAGCATGTGGACGCATGTGCTTGAGAGTACATGCATTCGTGTTTTCTGATGTGTTTCTAGTGGTTATCTCCTCCTGGGTATATCTAATCTTACAGCTGGTTAACCATTGACGCTGTATGGAGCGTTACTGCTGCTATTTACTGTCCAGATCAGGAGCTGATCGCTCGGTCTGTTAATCATTTAAAGGACAACCATCTGCTTACTTCACCACAGATCTGTGCAGTAAAGGGGCAAGTCTGAGGACAGCAGCAGCATCACTTCCAGTAAATCAGCTTTGCATACACACCGAATGGAGAAACTCCACCTTATGGGAATGTTTTATTAACTGAACTTTAATACGACAAACAAATTCAACTGGTAGCTGATATGCTAGGCAAAATAACAATTGTCATATGCTAGACAAAAATTATTTGTGATGTTTTTATGCCCTCAGTTTAAAATCTGCTCTTGAGAGTTTATCCAGATGCTTGGCAGATGATTCAGAGCATGTGAGTGTGACAGAATGCATGCTAAGCAGTGTCTAAGAGAGTGACACTTCACTTCCATGGAGCTTACATACAAGTCATACAAACTGTTTAAACTTGCACACTGAAGTTTGACAGTGAGCAAAGGTAAACTTGTACTATGCTTATGAATCTGTCCTTGCCTCTAAGATATTTACTGATATTTCACTGTAGTTACATTTCTTTGGTTGTTAGAATTCCATAAAAACAAGGGTCATGAAGAGTCAACAGTGAAACCTGTCTCCTTTATACAGAGGTTTATGTAGCATTCTGTTTCGCTGTTCATTTTAGAATGATTGTATTAATCCATTAAGGGTTGGGAGTGCTGTATTCAGATTGGCTAGAGGCAGTGTCTTATTTTCAAAGCTAAGCATCTCCTGATATAAACCTCATACAAAGCGCTCATACGTGAGAGTATCATTGTTCTCTACCTCGCAGCAAGAAATGAATTATTTCTCACATTGGCCATGTATGCCTTTAAGTAGGCTATGTGGTTTGTTAGACATTTGCATTTGTGAAAAATGATTATGTTATTAGCTTCTATTACTTTTTTAAACTACTCATTGTGGATTATTCCTTTTTAAATGCCCCTTTATTAGCAGATCACAACCAACTGATTAGTGATGCAGTTTCTCAATTGACTTTAAGATCTTTAGTTGAGTCTTTGTAGCTCTGGTTGATCTGTATTTGATGGGTTGCCACTTGTTTTAATTAAATCTTACCATAACCAAATAGAATACTGTATCCTGATCAACCTTCGGCAAAAACGTTATACTTCAGACAAGAATGTTACCATCTCAACTTTTTTTTAAAGCAACTATTTACCATAATGTCTACATATTGCTTTAGCTAAGCTATGTTGTTTCTAAGTTTGACATTGGAGTCATGAACCTTTTTTGTTACTATTTTATTAATAGTCGATTATCCCTTATTAAATGACCAAATCATAACTGAAAATAAGTTGTGATTTGATATACCGATATAATTCGTGTGATATCTGCAGCTTAATCTACTAACTTTTGTATCTCCAGTTGAGTCTTTTGTAGCTCCAGTTGGGTCTTGAGTTTTTTCTTCGCTCCTTGGGTGAGGTCGTACATGTTCAGGTCGTTCTCCGTCAGCGCTAAAAACTGTAGGAAACACAGGAAGAATATATATATATATATGTATATATATATATACCTCAAACATACTGGCTTATTGAGAATAAAAAGCTCCAGTTTTAAATACTGACTGTATTGTTTCCAGTAAGATATCTCTTAAGAAAACAAATGATGGAAAAGCATCTAAAGCTAACCCACCTTCTCCATGGTGAGCTGTTTGAACACAGGGTAATATTTATGGAGCCGGAGCCTGCGGAGCCAGTCCAGGATGCCATTCTGCTCTGCGGTGCTGGGCAGGGACAGGGATTGGGGCAGTGGGTGGGACAGGGAGCGAGACAGGGAGTGGGACTGGGGGTACAGGAGGGAATGTGAGTGGGACGCTAACAGGGAATGGGACGGCTGATGGGACTGAGCGCTGGACTGACTGCTGCTCTGTGGGTGGAGGTGGTGAGGAGAGAACAGGTGTGACAGACTGTGCTGGGGATGTGGGGGTGAGGAGGGATCACCTCCACCGGTCATGGAGCACTGGGAGAGAAGTGCTGGCACAGGGGGAGGGAGGGAGGACAGCTGAGGGGGTGGAATGGCAGGAGGAAGGGGAGGAGGGAGGGAGGAGAGGTGAGGAGAGGGGCGAGTCAACACAGAGCTGTGGGTGCTGACGACCGGCTGGACGCTGGCCACTCTGTACACCGCCCTGAGAGAGGATATACAGTCAGAGAGGGGGGGGGCACACATGATGAACTATAGAAAGATAAAGATATAAATAATCTTACCTGTTGGCTCCTCTGTACTGAACCATACAGTCGAGATCTGGGAACAGAGTGAAACCAACATTCCTTTATAATCTTCACTATCATTACAAGTAAAGTGTTTCAGGCTGCAGTCACATGACAAGCTGTAAAACGGCTCTGTCCTGACGTTGCCGTTGTGCTCCTATCCTCGGCCCGCGCACCGCTCGAAATATCGACAAGCGCTGCTCTCAAAGTTCAAATTATTTCAACTTTGAAGTTGATTGCCAAAAAACTTGCTGTGTTCAACTCAAGGCTCTGTAAGTAAAGCTGAATTGACCGGGTTCTATTGTTATGTCCCCTGCTAGCTTGTCAGCGTTAAACAAGGAAAAAGTTAATACAATTTGAACTTGCAACGCCCGGCGAAAAAAATTTGAAGTGTGTGCGAGCGACGCTGAAGGCAGCACTTCTGTCTAGTCGGGCAGCACCGATCTCAGAAACATGACGGCAACACCAGCGCAGAGCTGTTTCAGTGCGTATAACTTGAATGCGACTTAAAGAGCAAATCGAGTTGTGTGAGGTCACCCTGTAACACTGAAGTGACGAAAATGAGTATGAATTATATTATAGCAGCAGCTTGTGAGTAGTGGACTGTGATATTGTGATGGGGGACAGAGCTGTGTGTGTTAGTGGCAGCAAATGACTGCACAGTTAGACATATTTGTATTAGTTTAGCTCTCTGGGGTCTCCTACGACACAGACACACATACATACACAAACACACACACATATTGAAATACTCTCCTGGATGAAGTCATAAAATCAAACACACACACCAACATGAAGTCACCACACTGCAGGCTTTCCAACACAAACATGCCACTCTGAATTCCCACACCAGACTAAAATAGACCCGTCCGCTACAAACACAAAGTGAAAATCCTGCCTGCAGCCTCAGCTCCCTCAACTCCTCACTACCAGCAGCCAAGACCTTCTGTCCACCCACAGCCGTGTCTTCAAGCATCTCTTTTGTCTGTTCTCTAACACCAACACCATGAGTCATGACATTCATTATTTTATCCTCCATCTCTTGTCGCTTCCCTCATTAGCATTCTTTGTTGAATGTTTTCTATCCCCTCTGCCCACTTTAGATACAAACTGACTTTATTAGACTTAATCAATCTCAGCCATTCATGAAATCTGCAGTTTAAATATATGTATTCTCCACATCTGAAGAAACAACAAAAGCAATCCCACATACACAAGGGCAGCACGATATGAGGAACATATGCATTACTCAATACTTTGTCTAATACTGCAATAAGGATACTACTTGCAATAAATAAACAGATATTAAAGTGTACTTAGTTTGGTCTTTCTGCTGCTTCCAGTAAACTTCTAAAATACAAATGAAGAGTGTTAAAAATATAATTTTATCGAACAAATCAAGAATGAACTCAACAAATAAAAAACTAAATGCAGAAAGTGTAGTTTTGCCACTCACTATAAGCTAACATAAAAAATCCTCAAAATACAATGTCACAGTCTAATGTAGTGTGTTAAAGCTACTAGTTGACAATCAGATTAATAATAATAATAATGATAATAAATATTAAGATTAGGATCAACTTTATTTATCCCAGAGGGGAAATTCAGTTATTCAATCTTGAGTTATAACATTTGTGTACATACAATACACACACACAGGACCTAAAGACATGCACTAACAGAGAGGGGCTTCTGCACCGAGGAGCAGTCAGGGGTTTGGAGCCTTGCTCAAAGACACATCGGAGGAGGCAAACTGGCACCTCTCAAGCTACCAGTCTGAACCGGCAACCTTCGTTTTCCCAAGCCAAGTCCCTACAGACTGAGCTACATGTTTATGAAGACAAACTGTTTTGCACAGCTTTAATCCATCTCCACAAAACAAATACATAAGATTGTAACAGATATGATTGGCAACAAGACAAAAACAAAGACTTACTAGAGCTGGAGGCGAACGGGCAGGTGGGGGCAATAGGAGCCGTAGGAAGGCAGGAAGGTAGAGGAGGGAGGGCATGAGGAAGAGGGGCAGGACCGTTGGGAGAGAGAGGCCGGGTGGAGGTGAAGAACTGCTGGACGCTGTGGTGCTGGAGGACATGGCAAGGCAGCGCTGTGAGACACCTGGGGGTAGGCAGGGAGTCAGAGGGGGAGACAGGGAGTCAGACGGAGAGTCAGAGAGACCGGGAGTCAGACGGAGAGACAGAGAGACAGAGAGTCAGAGAGACATGGAGTCAGAGAGACAGAGAGTAAGGGAGTCAGAGAGTAAGGGAGTCAGACGGAGAGGCAGAGAGACAGGGAGTCAGAGAGACAGGGAGTCAGAGAGACAGAGAGTCAGACGGAGAGGCAGAGAGACAGAGAGTCAGAGAGACAGGGAGTCAGAGAGACAGGGAGTCAGAGAGACAGAGAGTCAGAGAGTCAGACGGAGAGACAGAGAGACAGACGGAGAGGCAGAGAGACAGAGAGTCAGACGGAGAGGCAGAGAGACAGAGAGACAGGGAGTCAGAGAGGCAGGCAGAGAGACAGAGAGTCAGAGAGATAGGGAGACCGAGAGACAGGGAGTCAGAGAGACAGAGTCAGACGGAGAGGCAGAGAGACAGAGAGTCAGAGAGACATGGAGTCAGAGAAGCAGGGAGTCAGAGAGACAGAGAGACAGAGAGTCAGGGAGTCAGAGAGACAGGGAGTCAGAGAGACAGAGAAGCAGAGAGACAGGGAGTCAGAGAGACAGAGAGTCAGAGAGACAGAGAGTCAGACGGAGAGGCAGAGAGACAGAGAGTCGGAGAGACAGGGAGTCAGAGAGACAGAGAGTCAGAGAGACAGAGAGTCAGACGGAGAGGCAGAGAGACAGAGAGACAGGGAGTCAGAGAGGCAGGCAGAGAGACAGAGAGTCAGAGAGACAGAGAGTCAGATGGAGAGGCAGAGAGACAGGGAGTCGGAGAGACAGGGAGTCAGAGAGACAGGGAGTCAGAGAGACAGAGAGACAGAGAGTCAGAGAGACAGAGAGTCAGAGAGACAGAGAGTCAGACGGAGAGACAGAGAGTCAGAGAGGCAGGCAGAGAGACAGAGAGACAGAAGAGGCTTCTCAATTCTTAAATTTCCCCTCCTCGACTCCCCTCATCGAGACTTAGTCGCGCCCGCAGGAGATGCGAGCAGAGGACCGAGGAGGGGAACCGAGGAGAGAGGAGGGGAAGCAGCAGACGTTTAAAGAAATGAGAACTCCTCTCCTCTGAGCGGTCATATTAAAGCGATGTCCATTCGTGGCAACAGCTGCATCAGCTGTCGAGTGTTTTGTCACATTTTGTTACATCAGCTGAACATTGTTCCCCCACATATTTACTTTGAATTCATTGAGAGTGCGGTATAATGAGACAGGCTACAGATGCGGACACACACAAATATATGTATATAAATATATACAATTTAAAGTATGAGAGCACTCTCATAATAACGTTACACAATCAGAGACTGGATATATCCCCCCCTCTCTCTGGTCGACTCTTTGTTTGTAGATATCTACTAAACTAAAGCAAATAAAGAGAGTAATGTAGGCCTGTTATACTGAGTGATATATATTTTACACACTGCTCTGCTTTCTGCACGGACCTCACAGCTGTTCTCACTGTAAACATCGCGACGCGATGAAAGCAGTTTCTAAAATAATATGCAGAGGATGCATGCAGAGCCGTCATTGGCTGAGATAAGTCCGGCCGTGCGTCACGCCTCCACCGTTCCCGGAAATGCATCCGCGGAGGAGCCGTGGAGGAACCATCAGTGTATCCTTGGTTAGAGCTCCTCCAGAGAGCCTCCTCGACGCTCGATGCTCGGTGTGCATTTAGAGAAATGAGATGTCCTTCAAAATGGCGCGCTGAAATTCATTTCCAGGTCACTACCGGAGGACCGAGGAGTCGAGGAGGGGAAATTTGAGTATTGAGAAGCCTCTAGACTAGTCAGACGGAGAGGCAGAGAGACAGCTAGACAGAGAGTCAGAGAGACAGAGAGTCAAAGAGACAGGGAGTCAGACGGAGAGGCAGGGAGTCAGATGGAGAGGCAGAGAGACAGACGGAGAGGCAGAGAGACAGGGAGTCAGACGGAGAGATAGAGAGACAGACAGACAGAGAGGCAGAGAGACAGAGAGTCAGAGAGACAGACGGAGAGGCAGAGAGTCAGACGGAGAGGCAGAGAGACAGAGAGTCAGACGGAGAGACAGAGGGAGAGACAGAGAAACAGAGAGACAGGGAGTCAGACGGAGAGACAGAGAGTCAGACGGAGAGGCAGAGACACAGACGGAGAGACAGAGACAGACGGAGAGGCAGAGAGACAGGGAGTCAGACGGAGAGACAGACGGGAGGCAGAGTAGACATAGAGACAGAGAGACAGACGGAGAGGCAGAAGTCATACGTGATAGGCAGAGGACGAGAATAGTCCAGACGAGAGACAGAGAGGGAGAGACAGAGAAACAAGAGACAGAGAGTCAGACGGAGAGGCAGAGAGTCAGACGGAGAGGCAGAGACACAGACGGAGAGACAGAGACAGACGGAGAGGCAGAGAGACAGGGAGTCAGACGGAGAGGCAGACAGACGGAGAGACAGAGAGTCAGACGGAGAGGCAGAGAGACATAAAGACAGACGGAGAGACAGAGAGACAGGGAGTCAGACGGAGAGGCAGAGAGATAGAGAGTCAGACGGAGAGACAGAGAGTCAGACGAGAGACAGAGAGTCAGACGAAGAGTCAGAGAGGCAGGGAGTCAGACGGAGACACAGGGAGGACAAAGAGAGCTAACTGGGGGTAAAAACTATTACAAAAAGATGCTTTATTACATGTAGTTATAAGACAGTGAGATTCCCCAACAATACTGTTTTGTAGACGTGGAATCATTTGGTATATTCAAAGCTGGGTTGATAGTTTTTCTTCCAGATATCTCTGCGTTGCAAGACTGTCAATTACCAGCAGCAGCTGCTAGCACAAAGATACAATAATACAAATATGTTTTAGGTTACAGGAGAATTAGAGATACCCCGGAGGCTTTTGTAAATGTTACACTAAGCAGTTTCTGTTCTGTATTTATGCTATTTCACTGACTTACATTTGAATGCTGTTACACCTTCCTTTCCTTCGATGGAACACATCATTCCACGATGAGACCAAAACGTATCAAAGGCAGACATAAACAGGAAGTGAATTCACCTGGGGTCCAGCTCTTTGGACATAGGAAGGAAGTTCTCCACTCCGTCATCGGGAAATGCTTTTGAGAGCTAAGAGAAAACAAAAACACATACGTAACTAGGTGCATTGTGCAATTCTGTGCTCATGTATCCAAGCTATGTGTCCTTGGAACCTGTATAAATAGCTTAATGCTTCACATTGGTATACCAAAGACAGGTTTACTATAACAAATCAGAAACAGAGAGGGATTCTTTCTTTCAGAAAACTAGAGGCCCTTTTGATATGGTCAATCTGTAAAATGAATCATATTGTAGCCTCAGATTATTATAAATATGAACCAGGGAGTGTGTGTCAGTGGCAGTCCAGACCTGGCTCAGCAGCTCTGTCACCTCCTGCTGGGTTCTGATGACGGATGAAACTAAATCGTCCGACCAGCTGGCCTGCAGGAGGAAGAGGAAAGGAGGAAGGATGGTGATGTAGTAGAGAAAGTAGAGAACCAGAAAGGGTAAAACATGACTATATGAACAGAGAACAATTAGAAAAGTTAGCAATAGTTGTGTTTCACTGTCCCCACCTCATACACGTATTCACTCAGCTCCTCAGATGTGTGTGTCACTGCTCTCAGCAACACCTTCTCTATCACCACTGAAAGAAGCACAGATTGTTTCACACATGAGTAACCGCACATCATTTAGTCGGATTATCTTAGTTTTAATGTTCGGGAGGAATTTCAATTTGGCATTCTCCCAAAAGTAATAAATGATGTGAGGATATATACGAGGTAGTTCAAACAGGTGTAATTACATTGTCTCTGATGTGAACTGGCCAGTGGACTGCACTGTTACGTGTTGGCACATAGTGACTGTAGTGGGTGCATAACGTTGATGGGATTGGGCCACCTGCAGTAACTCCATGTATATTACCCTTCAAGACGCTGATATATCATTCCTAGAAAACTACTTTCCCCACTTCATGCATTGAAATGCTTCGAGATGAATGACAGTGCCATGACTGTTATTGCAGGAGCGTATGTTTTATGTTTGTGGCCTGATTTACATGGAAATCAGTAGAAGGATGTATCAGAGGAAAGACAAGAACCTATGACATTTTGAAGCAGATACAGAAATTATATTTAACATTTTGTTAGCCTTGCGAGATGGAGGTCTGCGCTCTTCAAATGTCCTGGTTCTTAATGTTATTAGCTTACTTCCTTCTCACTGTTGTGGATGTCTATTTTGTCAGTTGTTGCAGACTAGAGCTCACAAGCACGCCAGGAAACTCCAGCATCTGTCAGTGCATTATTTTATTTAAAGAAATCTAAATAACAACTATTTTCTGTTATTTTGACAACTAAAAGCCAAAGAATCAATAGTTCCAGTTTGTAAATTGAAGAATATGCTGACTTCTATATCGGATGTCAGTGTTAAGGTCATATGTTTTGGTCAGTTTGTTGGAAAAGAACACTTATTTGAAGACGTCATATTGAACACTGGGAGATAAACATGTGCTTTTTTTATTATTTACTGACTAATTTGAGACAAACATTTTAGGTAGACGATATTATTATGTGTCTAATCAGAAGATTGTCTACCTTCACAGATGTTTACACACCCGTTATGCTGTGGTATGTATTCTTTAAGTATCTCTGGTTGAAATAAGTCATGAGGGCAATGTTACAAATGAAAAAGCAGGAATGCATTATGGAAATATTGGATGACCTTCAGCATCACAATAAAATAAAAGGTTAATGTCATGATTATCCTGGCTAATGATTACTAGTAATAATTATAACTTTTGAAATGGCACTAAAATATATTGGAATCACTTCATCTTACATTTAGTTAATAGTAAATATTTGGAGACATATTTTTTAAACCAACCGCCATGTTAGTGAAGATGTATTATTGTGAACATTTAATAGTTGAATAACTGAACATTTCTCCATCAGATGAGGCTTACTCTTGGCACTAAGAGTATGCACTCTAGTTTTCCATCTGGACAGAATCTGAGCCCTTCACACAGCTGCTACTGTACAGCTCATTCAGGACGGTGCTCTCACCTGGGATTTAACCTCCCGAAATCCTGCCTAAATCTGTCTGGTCCAACCTGCACTCTGCCACTGGCTGCCTGTAGCTATTTGGATCCAATTTACAATACTGTAGCTAGCCAAGACTATAAAAGGAAGTTACATCTTGATGTCCGAGTAATAATCCAGCCCTCTGGCAGCAAATCCTCTGAGTCCTGTTTCTGTAGTTTTAAAATGACATTTCCAATTACCTCATCCCCAATCATCCAGTGTAGCTAGGGAACACATTATATTTGTATTAAAGGAAAGAATTATGACTTAATAAAGAGAAATGTCTAATACTGTCAAAAGGCATATTGGATCGTAATTTGGCTATGTGTAGATAGCACTTACTTATTTACGGTTAACAAATGGATGCTCATCTGTCACAACTGAGTTAAAGGTTGCATTTTTAAAGGGGTAAAGCTGTCGTGACGTATCTTGGTGTTAACAATAACCTTATTTATAAAAAATTCTCAAGTTATTTTTATATATTTCATAGTATTGTTTAAAATGATCTAGCATCTCTTCAATCGTTTCTGTTGCTTTCCATTCTCACTTTGTCTTCCTTCCCAAACACATCCGTGTACCTCATGGTCACAAACAGACAAACGCACAATAAGTAAGTTCAAAAGGAATTGAACTTATACGCTTTTTTTCCTTCTTGGAATTTTCTAGAAATACAGCGATAATATTGTCATTGTGAATTATTTTTAAGGATTTTACATCTTGGTACCTATGAGTATTAATCTGGCCCTCGATGCTGGCACCAAATCCTCTCACTTGTTATTTACTCTAACCTCATCCCCAATCATGCAGTGTAGCTTGGGAACACATATTTGTATTAAAAGTTGAATTATTATGTCTTAATAAAGTGACATTTGTAAGTTAATATGGCCTCTTCAAGTCGAAATATATAGTATCCCTAATTTATTCGGTGTATATATATATATATATATATATATATATATATATATAGCACTTTTTTAAAGTTGATTTAATTATTATCGATGCAAATCTACCAATCTGTACATTACAATTTTGCATTCTCAAAAAACATGTATTAACAAACCTTTGATATCATGTTAATACACATATGATCATTTGGATAAAGTCATCGAGCATCTATAAAACCAACAATCAACAATTTTGGTCAAATAAAGGGAAAAAAACACAATAGTTTTAAGTGTAAATTGAAATAAATAGGCTTATTTTCTTTTGAAATGATTCCTAATGAACATGCCTATAACAGTATTGTACATCTTAACTACACAGTGAACATCTTGTATTGTGACGACCCTCATATGTATGCACACATCGTGTTTTTTTTGCGCATATTTCTACTTCTACGTCTGGATGCATGCCTCAGTTGCAGAGGCAGGTTCGGGCTGCTCCTGCCATTAGATCCATGCCATTAAATAGAAGGTGAGAATGAGTTGAAGTGGTGGAAACATGAAATAGATGGGTGTGTGTGCAGGAGAACACCTCCGGCTATAGATTTAGACACATTACACTCCCAAACTGTCTGTCTGAAACCACATGAGGCGTGCAGGAACAAGCAGCCGGGGAGGAGAAGACACGAGTTTAGGAGGAGAGAAATAAAGAGGGGGATAAAGAAGGAACGAGAGAGGAGATCTCAGCACACACACGCGCAAACACACACACACACACATATCCCTCATCACCATTGGGCAGCAGCTGTGGAAGGCTCTAAATGCCGCCTGCCATTCACTCTAATCTAGGCTGCCACACACACAAACACACTTTGTGAAGTCCAGGACGGTGTGTGCGAGACATGATCAAAAGAAGAGTTTAAATGATATCCAAAAAGTTAATAAAGTATATCCCTGATGTTGCCTCTTACAGGCAACTACAGTTGATATGTGTGTGCCAAAAAAAAACACAGGTAAAACCAACACAGGTCTCATTCTGCAGGCCTGAGGTAGCAAAAACTGTGAACACACGCTGAGAAAATGGTAGGGTAACAGCATATAAACTTAATTGTGTGGGCCTGTGAGAGTGTGTGTCTATACATTTATGCTTCATGCGTTTGTACACGCTCGATACAACTTAGTGTGTGTATCGGGTGTGAGATTTACGCTGCTGACAGCTATGTGGTGTGACCATGAGGTAGTGGGATGGTTGTGTATTGTGTTACCGACAGAGGCAGGGGGCCAAGACAATAACACACTGGCCTGATGAGGCTCGCCCAAACTAAAACCATATACTGTACACCCCGAGGCACCAGCTGCTGGCCAGGTGATTGATCTCACATGAGTGATAATGGAAGATATCCTAGGTAATCAAATGATATTATGAAAACCAATAATTCATAGCCAGCGTGATTGTGACTCCGAAGGGATAAGACACTGCTGTCAGCCCAGTCATCATTTATATGTTGTGTTTACATTAGGGTGCCCTTGCAGTGGAGAACATGTGATGCAATGCCCTCCAGAGTGCCCTTGAAGAGGCCCTATTTTTGGACTTTCCCCTTCCCCGTAGTGTGTGATATAGGTTTTTGGGTACCACTTTACAATAAGACTACCCTTATAAAGGATTCATAAAGGGTTTAAATTGGGTTATTTAATTAGGTTGTAAACACTTTATTAATCATTAAGAACCATTTATAAACCAGTTCTAACGTAGTTTTCATACATCAACACAGGCTCACTATTTGGCAAGATGACTAAGCCTTATATTGGCTACCTAGCTTACTTCGTCTTCTTCATCAGCCAACATCCTTGGTATCTGTTGTTCACTGAGTTGATTCCCCCCCCCCTTCCATCTGGCTGTTTCTTGGCATCTCTTTATGACTATTTATCTTTGAGTTACTAACATGTATAACTGCCAAAAGGGAGCCTTGTAAAGTGTAAAACACATTCCCATGTATTAATGAGTTACTACCATTTATAATTTGTTTAAGTTATATTAAGTTATATTTAAGTTATATTAAGCCTTAACGTTATGCATACATAAAAAAAAATTAAAAAAGAACGAGGCCAAACCTTGTTCTTTTTATTAATGGTATTACCAAATTGGTATCAAATAAATAGTAAGCATTGGTAAGTTAACACCAATAAACTATTTTATTTGAGTAATTGTGTCTGGGAGAAGGTAGGCCTACTGTACCCAGTTCCTATGTTCGGCAGTTATAGACTGGGCTTTCTTGTACAAGAGAATACAAAATCAATATGGACCATTACTGTATAATTACCCTTAAATGATGTTATACAATGCACCTAATACAAAAGTATGGCATTTTGAAACATGATGTGCAACCATTTTACTGTAATTTGTGTGCATTTTGTTGTTAAAAGAGCCTGTGACAGCATCCCAACAACTGTTGTGCAATGAAATATTGGGCTACTGGTAATCTCGAACCGTCAGTTTAAAAAAGAAGGTGCGATACCGTTCCGATAAATATCAATAATTTTGATCATCGTGGGGAAATTCCTTCGACTCATTTTGAAGTTTTGGGGGAAGCCGGAAGTGACGTCAATGCGGGAACGCTTCACTGTGCGGCGAGAGAGCCAAACACGGACAAAGTGTGTTGTCATGCGTAGAAATGGTGAATTACTGAGTTGAGGCACGTTAATAACGTTTTAATGAAGTTGACTACAGTATATTCATATTTGTCAGTGCTTTCATGTCAATTTTGTGAACATATGATACATTAAATGATCGTGAGGATGATGATTTAAAAATCATTTGTTTGAGCCGGTCTGCATTTCCTGATGAGAAAACAAACCGATGCTTTGTGTAGTTGTAGTACCAACGTGGATTAAACGTGAGGTTTTTTACCACAATGTTGGGAAATTAATGGATAAAATGCACGGATTATTATTATTATTCCCACTCCGATCGGGACACTAGGTCCACCGTTTCCCCGCAGCGAGGCTCCCCCGTTGACAGTTTACGTGCTGGGCTGGGTGCAGTGGTGGACTGGCCATCGGGACGAATCTCGATGGGCCGGTACCGAAGTGGACCGGTCTGATAAGTCACTAGCACATCCCCCACTCCCCCCGTTGACAATTTACTAGCGGTACCGAAGTGGGCCGGTCGAGAGTCCCGGGCTGATTTTTAGTCCCATTCCACCACTGGCTACATGACCGTATGATCGCCCATATTGACGCACCTAATTCCTAAACTTCTAACAGATGCAACATAAACCGATCCTTCAGCCTCATATGAGCTCTCAGACACGTTCAAAATTAAACTGTCATCGCTGTCTGAGCTTCCTGCTGTGTGCGCCATCGTGTGTTTGCATGCAGATGCTGGGATCCTGAACGGTGCAGCTGGAGCTCTTGGCCCGCAATTACGTCACACATAATTTGGCGGGATTTGAAGAATCCCCAAGAAGATCCAGAATATGGTCAACATTGAAGGCCAGATTAATGGTTATCAAAGTACAAATATCCAAAATCAGTTCAGTAACGGTTTTCAAGGGGACAATATTTACAAAAAATTGATGGGTATGGATGATGGGGGAAACCCGTGTCAAAGGCTCTTTAAAGGCTCTTTAACTAAGGTTTACTGTAATTAGCGACTTGCATTTAGCAGCATAACATATCTTTTTTCATTAGAAACTTTTCTAATGAGTCGGAGGAGACCAAAACAGAACAAAAAAGGGAGGAATTATTGGATGTTCACTACAAGTCAAAAGTTTCATTCAAGGTTTGTTATTTATTTGAATTGTTTCTACATTGTAGATTTATACTGAAGACATCAAAACTATAAAAGAACACATGTGGAATGATCTAGTAAACAAACAAAATCCAGAATATGATTTATATGTTGCTGGCTACTGCAGAATGCTGGTATCTGTGCCTTGAATTCTGAATTATTCACCAACCTCCTCCATGCTTCATGGTGGGAACCACACATGCAGAAACCATCCGCTCACCTTTTCTGAGTCTCTGAGTGGTTCTTGCTATAATATGGATTACAACAGTAGTCAAATAGGGCTTTCCACTGTGTACTACCCCTACCTCTGCACAACACAACTGATGGTCTCAAACACATTCAGAAGGCAAGTCATTCCACAAATGGACTCTTGACAAGGCACACGTGTTAATAGAAAACCATTCCAGGTGATGACCTCATGAAGCTGACAGAGAAGCCAAGAGTGTGCAAAGCTCTCATCAAGGCAAACGGGGGCTACTTTGAAGAATCTAAAATAAAAATCATATTCAGGATTTTTTAACACTTTTTTGTTAACTATATAATTCCAAATGTGTTCTTTCACAGTTTTGATGTCTTCAGTATTAATCTACAAAGTAGAACAAAATTAAAATAAACAAAAACCATTGAATGAGAATGTGTGTCCAAATGTTTGACTGGTACTGTATATGTGTATCACTGGTTGAAACACGACCCCAAGTGAATGCGGAAGTTGATGCATTTCTGCTTGCTAACATGTCCGTTTTTAGAACTAAAAAGGCCCTGATGAAAAAACATAAAAATAATGAAATATGGACAAAATGTGTGTTTTTTATTTTAATTTTATATGGGGGTGTTCTAATACCACACACACCCACACACACCCCCACCCCCACCCCCACACCCCACACACACACACACACACACACACACACACACACACACACACACACACACACAAACACACACACACACACACACACACACACACACACACACACACACACACACACACACACACACACACACACACACACACACACACACACACACACACACCACACACACACACACACACACACACACACACACACACACAACACACACACACACACACACACACACACACACACACCTTAGGGCAGCATTCTTTGTGCTTAGCTGTGTTCAGATGTACCAGCATGTCACATCTTGTTCCAGTAGACTAAAGTTGTTGCATACGATGACACACACACTTGGGAGCAGAGGACGATATTATGGTAAAAATTCCTATGATGCTAATGTCTATAATAAATTATAAACATACTATAATGGGGATTTCTTCTGTTATTAGCAGGGGACCAAGTGTACTGTAAATAATTAAGGATCGTTATAAGTTAGAAACACCACATCAGATAATTAGTAGGTATATAAAAACATCTGTAATGACTGCATTAGGCTCACCTTTTCGTTCTTGTTCCCGGTGGTTATTGGTTGGAGCTGTTGCATCCTTGCCCTGTCCAGCAGGTAGAGGAGGCAGATGGGGAGGAAGTGGTGGTGGTGGTGGTGGTGGTGGTGGTGGTGGGGGAGGAGGAGGAGGAGGAGGGGGAGGGAGGTCTGGGTGAGGAGGGTTGAGCTCCTGGCTGACAGGTTGGTCTCGTCGTCCCGTGGTGACCCCTGAGACTGTGCCGGCTTCTCTGGTCCGGCTCTGATACACAGGGGTGAAAGGTCACTCAGAAAGACAGAGGGTAAAACCACAGAGAAGAGGTCAGGGATAAATAGACAGGGCTGTAATAACTCCTTAGCTGCAGAAAAGCTAGTTAGCACACTGGAGCATGTGCAGTACCAAGAGGGTGAATTTGAGGAGGTACTGTATGTCTTGGGGTCAACTATCCAGAAAGTAGATCCATAAACTTTCCCCCTTCCTGTCAGCCAGGAGCTTTCATATGGGCACTAATTTAACAGCCATTAATATGAAGGCAACACTGAAGCTGTGCTGTCATTGCTTGAACAAATTCAAACACTGAGCAACACATGCATAGTGTTAAGGCAGAGCGAGGAGAAATATCTGCCATTGAAAGCAAACCAATATTTAACAAGGCTCGTACAAAAGGGAGCCCCTATTTATTTATTTATAGCACACTCTGGAGGAGCGGAGTGTTTCTCATAGCAGAAAGAGTCCAAACACAAACCGTAGGCTGCTTTTTTACTTTTTGACCAACTGCTGATCCGATTAAAATCAGGATTCACGTGTGTTCTAACACCTCGAAACTGATCCAAGATCTAAAGATACTCCTGTTATAGCAACTTTCTGTCGGATGTACTTTTCTTTAACTTTTCTTTCCACTATTAGTTCCCGAATTTTAGACCAGGCGAAAAAATATAAATGGTTGCTTTTAGTTCTCTGGTTTTTGTTTTCACTGGTTTTCCACAAACTAACCAAGAACAGTGAGCATGAAGTAAAAAAGGGTTTTATGAATAATAAAAAGCAGGTAGCTGTAGATCAAAAGGAGACCACTAATATTCCAAGGTTCCACTTAGTAGCAGCGTTGAAATGGTCAGTCAAAGTACATGAGTCGGATACAATCACAAAATAACATAGTTTGAACTGTTTTTGACCCTCTGATTGATGAGGGGAAAATCCCCACAGTTAAAGACACAGTGTGTAGTATTTGGCAGCATCGAGCATTGAGGCTGTGGATTGCAACCAACTGAATACCCCTCGACTCACCCTTCTATTTACAAGATTGCAGTTGTTGTTTTTTTCCAATGGTGTTGGAGAATTACAACCATTCACTGTATCTTGCAATGTAGGATAGTAGGCTCTGTGATGTATGGAACATGGACCCAATGGTTCAGTATTTAAGTTATTAGCTGAAATACATTGCTATGTTTACAACCAGTTTGTAGATTAAATATTTTTCCTATCCCTATAAATTAAGGTTGCTTCTTATCATAAGGTTAAACAGGAATACAACTCAAAATACTGTCTCGTAAAACTAGAAATGTGTTTGCTCTCTTACTATTTCAAAGAAACACCAACCATGTGTTAGTGCCTGCATTGCAATCATACACACACACGCACACCATGGGCCGGTAGATCTGAAAACAATTAAGTGCGCTGCTGCCACATCCGCATGTTACTGCCCTCGGTGCCAACTCTCTGTCTGTATGTGAGGGAAAGGAGAGTCTTACTGTCACACTGTAGGTACACCAAGTAAAAAGAGTAGCACAAGTCAGCAGGAGGGGGGATAAGAAAGAAATAGTAAGATAAGTGTGGGAATTAAACTAAGAAGCGGATATTTAGAAAGCATGTGCAATTCTCCAACACACCTAGTAGCAGTCATAGTATAAAAACAACGTGAAACCTATAAAACCCAGCATGTGTGCTCACAGCAACTCCTCCTCCCCTCTCTTACAAAAGTCATTAACTCTGCGGCTAATTCTGACACTGGTACTGTTTTTATAGATATATAAAGCACTCACATAATGGGGTGATTATGCAGTTTTGCACATGTGGCCTGTGTACTGTATGTGCTGTTTGTAACGCTGCACTGTTGCAGCATCCTGCTGAAGAAAATCGTAACTATTTTTCCTCTAGTGTGAATCAGCATCCATCTGTTTCACGTTAAATTAAACTCATGCAAGTTTAAAACCTCGAAGAACAACAGATGGTATTGGTCGTATTAAAGGTGGAGTAGGTACGTTTGAGAAACCGGCTCGAGATACACTTTTTGTTATATTCCATAGAATGCTCTTAACAATGAATATCTTAAGTGCTTTGACAACAAATCCATACAAAAATGTCATCTGTGGAAGCCGTAGTAATAACTAGATGGCCTACCTGCCTGTCAGCCTTCCATCTGTGCACAAACTTATCTCGTGCCCTCATTGGTCATGTGTGCGTTCATGTGTGTTGGAGGAGGGGCTTGGTAAGGAAGTGGCAGATTTTTTCCGGCTGTGTATTTTCAAATTCTAGCGCACTTGAGCTGGTTTCTCCAAAATTACCTACCCCACTTTAAATATGGAGTTTTATCATATCATATCTTATTTTAGCTTTTGGATTTTAGCCTTTGCAGACCATTTACATGCACAAAAAACTATATAACACGCTACAGGAAATGGAAAACCCCCAAAAGTAGAATAGAGCCACCAAATAGTAAAGTTGTGGGACATTAAACCATAACAATACGCTAAAAGATGCTGAGTCACATTTAAATCAGTCTACATCTGGCCAAAAGCTGCTTTACTGTAGGTAATGTACGTGACTCTGGTCTACAAAGAAACCCTGTCATAGGCTTCAGAGCCGTGAGGGAAGGAAAGGGAGCCACAGAGAGAGAGAGAGAGCATTTATAACTTCCTGGGGATTCACTGGAGACACACATGCACACACTCGCAGACACACACACCACAGAGGGTTGATTTCAGCACAGAGAAATGTGCTGACCTGCACTAAGCAGGAGCCAAGGGCAACAAAACACTAAATACAAACGCTCCTCTCTGAGCCGGGTACTTTCCCTTCACTGCTCGTACATGTTTAAACAGTCTGCCTGCTCCTGTGTGTACATCTAAAGAGGGACTGAAAACACAGCATAACGTTTCTTTAACTTTATTTTCACTTCTCTCTCAACTGCATTGATAGAGACCTCCAAGTCCTGATTCATGTCTCGATAATCCCTCATTAGCTCTCTGCAATATGATCCCACACTTTACTGTAAGGGAGGCTTACTCTTTGGGAAACCCCCACCTCTCCCTCCACCTTTAATTACAACACATCCATGCAGAGGGACCACATTTGTGTAAACAACTCTTTCCTGTCCTGTTTTATCATCAATATTTAGGCATGTAGTGTTTTACTACTGATCCTGTTGCTTGAGAATTGCATTTGTTTTACACAAAGACTTAGATTTCTTCACATTTCAAAACATTTATCTTTACCAGAAAGAAGACTGATGGTTCAAACTCCACATCCAGCTCTACCAGTTTGAGATTAGTCACTACACTGGTGGTGAAAGGTGAAAAGTCAAGGTTAAGTCCAAATAGGGAGATTATGAACTTCTAAAGCATGGAATCTGACCAAATATGTCACTGTTTTATTTGTATTTCCTACAGGATCTTTAGCAGCTGTCATAACAATGTTTTGCACACACACACAGCTCACAACTTTTGAGGGTTAATGTAAACAGTTTGTTTTATGTATGACAGCAAATCGAAGCAACCATGTCTCACATTTAGCAAAGAAGAAGTTAGTGTCAGAAGTACATACTTATTATGCTTGAATAAAGTAATAACATGTTTGTTTATGTAATTGATATGATGCAACACATCTGTTTAATATGAAGAAACATTTTTAACTCAAAACAGCTGGTGTTAGAAAACTCGGGCAAACAACACGTGACTCTTTTGTAATAAAAAATAATAACTTTTTAAATATTTACCGAATTAGCCAGCCATGTATGATAACCTGCAACTCTAACTCAACTATTCCTTCAATAGAAAAATAATAGTCAACAACTAAGAAAATCAATGACTGATTAATGTCACTTTTACAAAAAAAGTGCAGAAAAGGCTGTTTTCAGTCTCTAAAATATCGAGATGTTCCTGCTTTCTCTTTTTCATAACATATTATACAACATGTTTTAGGGTTTTCGACTGAAGCAACCTTCAAAGACATAAAGACACTACCTTGGACGACAATCAATTGATGTAGAAAATGATAAGCAAAATAATGGATGATAAAAATAATCGTTAGTGGTAGCCCTGATGATAACCTGTTAGCTTAACTAATCACATGTATTTGGAGTGAAAGCTAGCATTAGCATCGTTTTGTTTTCCTGGCCTGAATAGCTGAGTAGGACAACGTGCAGAACGACTTGCTGAAGAGAAAAATTAATTGGTGTGTGAGGTGATCATTTCAATAAATACCAGAGGTGGGGACTCGAATCACATGACTGAGTCAGACTCGCTTGACTAACATTGATAAAAGACTTGACTTGGACTTGGTATTCATGACTTGACTTAAGCTTGAGACGGATGACTTGAAAGGACTTGACTTTCTAAAATTAAATATTTGCGTTTGTTTTTGTATTGAGATATTACGTTTAGTTTTTTCGAATTGTGATTGGGTGATTATAGCGCCATGTCAGTTAACATTGCGTTAACTAGCGTTACTTCTCTAGCGTTACTTCTCTAGCGCGTTCTCACTACACACAACACAGAACCAACTTTTGTCTTATGATGTTAGTATAAGCACACATATTGTATAAATAAGCATGTAAACACCTTGGACCTAACCTCCTCTAGGGAGGTCCTCACCAACTCTAGGGGGGTCCGGGGGCATGCTCCCCTGGAAAGATTTTTTTTTTTTTTAAATATTGAAGCTAAAAACATCAATCTGGTGCACTTTGAGAGCAAAATTAAGAGAACTATGGATACATCTCTCAACACCCATATGAAACAGAACTGTAAACAGATTTTTCTTTATGGATATTTTACAAATCACTCCCCTTTTAAACTGTATTCTTGTTTTGTCATATAGTATTTCATAACTGTTTTTCATGTATTCTCTCTGGCTGTCCATCTCATAATGTTCACATAGAAACTAGCTGTCAATAGGAATATCATTCAGAAGAATTATAATTTCATGCAAACATCTCTCACAAAAAGAGGTTGCACATTTACATGTGTTGTTATGGCAACGTCAGTGGCCAAACAGCCACATTTACTGCTGCAAATACGTTCAAACATGCTGTCGACAGTAAAGCAGTGGCAACTATGCCACCATTTCAGCTGACTTTTTCTCAGAAATACTGTTACATAACATCCATTTGGTTGATGCTTAGCTAAGCTAACTATGAAACATTTTAACTGACAGGACTCAGTATCAACTGTGTACTGTAAGGTAGCTTCTAGCTTCATGTCGAACAGTAAGTCAACATTTCCCAGAGAGCTTTCTTTGAAATCACCAGGTAACGCTAAAAAACATAACATTTAGATTGTATGACAAAGTGTTTATTTAATATATCTGGCTAGCTATAGCTACTTGCTAACGGTTTAGCTTACCCCCGCGATTCAAAGTAACGTCAACGTAGCTGTAATTTATGCTTTGCTTACATGTTTGCATAACTTGGAAGTTTACTGAAATTTACATACCTTGTTCACCTGGCTCAAGTGGTGGCTCTGGGGTTGTTGTGTGAGCCACCACTTGAGAATTGTCGACTTTTTTAAGAACAAATGTTCTTATGTCTATCTTCAAAAACTCTGAGTCTGACTGACAGTTTATTTTAAACATTGTCACAGCTCACAGGATAGGTACCTGTCAGCCAATAAGTGGGATGTTTATTTCCATTCAACTTTCTGGTTGGTCTGTTGCCTTGCCTCTGTTGCATTCACTGAACACGGGAAATTACAATCCTGCCGTCCTCTCAGGATGAGGTTCAGGTAAAGCATGGTTGATTGACTCAATAATATAATACATGACTTTGAGAGTAGCCAATCTAGGCATATTAACAAAATGAATTAAACACTTATCACATTTTGTTAGTCCACACAGCGGCGTTGGAAGCTTCTTCCAACTAGTGTTAATTTCGTCAGCTATTTTTTTTATTTAGTTTTAGTCTTAATCCTGTGTTAAATTTCCTTTTTAGTTTTAGTCATATTTAGTCACCTTCATCCTGTTTTTATTTAGTCAAGTTTTAGTCGACTAAAAGTCTGAGCATTTTAGTCTTATTTTAGTCGACTAAAACAGTAAACATTTTAGTCAAGATTTAGTCGACTAAAAGTCTGAGCATTTTAGTCTTATTTTAGTCAAAGAAAACTGTTGAGTGTTTTTTAGTCATCAGATTATATAGAACATTTCAGTCAAACTGGTCTAGCCAAAACCAATAATTTGTCATTTTAGTCAAACATATTTCACAATAAGATTATATCTTGTCCTTATTTGATGAAAAACACAGGTTGAATGATTTAGAATGCAGCTTTGCAGAGAGTATCTGGTCAGGTTTGTGGTGTTTTTACCAGTGTTATGGCCGCATTGCTTCCCTTCTGATAAAACAATGCATTTGCTTTTTTTCTCCGCCTCATTGTAGCGAAAATGGGCCCAAATATCACATTGTTTCTTTCTCCCAAGCAGTGGTGGCTTTAGACTTTTTCGTTGTCAGTCATTTTGACGGACAGGATTGTAACATTTCCGTCATAATCCATTATTATCCGTCGAGTGCACAATTTATCAATCACTCGCGCTGACGGGGGGTATTCGGTTAACGCGAGTGCGACCACTGCTCCCAAGCCCTGTTGTTGCCATTTTATTTTCTGTTAAATAAGGTTAGTTAGACCATGAGTTAGACCTGAGTCTTCCTGACAATTCATATTGTGCCGCTGCCCGGTGTACAGGGGCGGTTCTATGGGGGCCAGTGTCCCCCTAACACTGACCTCTGACCCCCCTGTGGCCCCCCTAACAATGAAAAGCTTCTATTTTTTTTAAATGTATATTTTCTGGTACTCGGTTTGCCAAAAACTGCAGGATTTTGTTGCTGTAATGTGAGATTGTGCAGACAGCCTTATGTAAAGTAGAGATGTAACTGTTCATTGCCTTTATTTTTATATAAATATGGTGTTAGTGCAAACATTGCACTATAACTTAAGCTGAAGCTAACAGTAATAACTATAAGATCTATCTGAAATAAATAAGTGTACTGAAACAAATACTAATAACTGTATTGCATTGTTTTCTTATGCGCAATTACTTCATACTGTCTAGTTCTCTTTTTCGTCCTGCATTTATTGTGCCCCCCTCAGAAAATAACTGGCCCCCCAGTGGCCCCCCCAGTCAAATTGGTCTAGAACCGCCACTGCCGGTGTAATTCAAATATACCGCCGCTCGCACCACCGACACACAGCTGCTGCCCTGCCGCAGCACCAGAAATGGAACTGCTGGGAGAAAAACTGACCATCAGAAATGTAACGTTATCTTTGATAATATTTCGTCTCCTCATTTTTCGTCAATGAAAGTAAAGAGAGATTTTGGCATAGTTTTTATTTAGTAAACTACATTTTCGTCTCGTCACTTTTCGTCAACGATATTGCATGATGATTTCGTTACAGTTATTGTTTACTGCCGTCGGTGCCGTCTCGTCATCGTCTCGTTTTCGTCATGGAAAAAAAGGTTGTTGACGAACATATTTCGTCATAGTTTTAGCCAACGAAATTAACACTACTTCCAACGCTTCTGCCCATTCACTTTGAATGGGGTGACGTCACTTTTCGCCGAACTGCATTGTGGGAAGCAGAGCGGAGCTTTCCTGGCATTTCAGGCTGCAAAAGTTGAGCAATGTTCAACTTTTGAAGCTTCTGAAGCTTTTGGTGGAAGCGTCGGCCAATCAAATCATATGCCAGTACAAGCTCTAGCCAATCAAACCATTGCTTGTGTGTAAGGGACGGGAGATTCATGCGATTGGTTGATGGTCGAGCTTCAGACACGCCCGCCGGCAAGCTTTTTCCAAAGCCGCTGTGTGGACGGGCCGTTAGTGGCTGCGGGGCCCTAAGTGGCCGCTTATGCCGCTTAATGGGTCGGGCCGGCTCTGGAGAAAGGTACGTGCATGTGTTGTCTTAGCTAGAAAGCTAACGTTAAGTTTAAGCTACGTTAGACTTGGTTTCAAATCGATTAAGCATTGAGAAGACAAAACGGTAAATGAACACTAGAACCGCCAAGGGATTCATTTTTACTAACCCTGATACTGACGGGCTGTCAGGAGAGGGAGAGAGGGAGAGAGAGAGAGAGGAAAAGAGAAGCCTCGTTTATTTCCCATGTTATTATCAGAAGTTACTGTAAACTTTTGAATAATGTAGTTCATCTACTTTTAGTAGTTTGTTTAAATGTTTTAATTATGTTGTTTTTGTTTGTAGAAGTGCATCATTCTTTGATTTATTGTAAAATGAAATCTGAACTTTTTGATCTGTTATGATGATAAACTGAAGCAATTTCAAATTGAACCCAATTGATGGGTTCAATGATGAAGAGTAACAAATTAAATGATTTGAAAATGATATCTATGTAGGTGCTGACGCTGTTGGCGGTTCTAGTGTTAACAGACATTTAAATTAAATATGTGTAATGGAAAATGATTTTCTTACCTGAAATTCTGCCTTTTTGAACAGACTTTTTGATTGAGTCCTAGCTATATTGTCTGCAGTTCTAGGGTTAATATTAATCTAATAAGATTGTCATCGGTCTAAATTAGATTTCAAATGATTAACTGTGTATGTAATGAAGATCATAGTTTGGGTGGAATCCATTTTCATAACCACTGTCTTTTAACTGATTTAAATGCGGAAACTGGGCTTATTCATCAGAATTTTGTATGACTTGACTTGCTTGACCTGAGCAATGACTTGACTTGCTTGACTCTCACCACAGTGACTTGGGACTTGCTTGATACTTGTAGGTCAAGACTTGAGACTTGCTCATGACTTGCACATGTAGGACTTACACCGACCTCTGATAAATACAGAGCCTCGTCAACACATGTGCAGCGTTTAGAAACGTTACCCAACTCGACAACTCCTGGAAATATTTATTTGATGACACGTGCACAGATTTTACAAAAAGTACTGATTAGGAAAACAAGAAGCTCATAACACAATGGAAACTGTTTCTGGGGGACACTAAAAGTGACGCACATGGCTAGGACCACAAGCTATTTTGACGTTTATGGTTCGTTATGAAGTTATGAAAGTCAGAAATCTGTCATTGTTCATGGCAAATTATATAACATTTATTTTCTTTTTTGGAATCATTAAACTTGCTTTATTGATAAATATGAACATAGCCCACTAAACCCTGTGTGTTCCTTCCTACCTTGTGCCAGCAGCTGCAGTGTGTGTGGCAGGGGGAGCAGGCCGACAGAGGCAGGGAGGCAGCGCTGGCATCGGGCAGGGGGGAAGCAGCGGGGGTCAGGGGGGCCGTCAGATGGAGGAGGGGGTGATGAGGCTGAGGGTGACACGCGGCAGCTCGATCCCCAGCAGCTTCCTGAGCCTCTCCTCCTCCTCCACTGCTCACCTGCAACAACACATGTAATCAGTAAGAGACCAAATCTGACCAACAGCTAGAGTAAAATGTTATTGTTTTTCTGCATAACTCTTGAAGGGACAGTTCAGCACAAAATTAATATTACGCGTTTTGCTGTGAGTTGCAGAGTGTTGGAGTTATCATCCTTCTTTTTAATAGAATGGAACTAGTCAGCACTGGGATTGTCAAAAGATCAAATGTAGTTTTTGGTGCTTTAAGCAACACAGGCCAGCTACCACCAGAGTGCCATCTAGTTATATTTGAGACACCAAAACAGTGTACATAAATAGCAAATAAGTAGTTGGGCTGTTAAAGAGGACCCAGGGAGCTTAACTTTAACAAATATAACCAGGTTATTTTGGTTATTTCTGAGCTTATATTTTCTTAAGATAAACCCAACAAAGTTTGATATCATTGCAGCTCTAAAAGCCTTGAAATTAAACTTAGTGAAAGATGCATGTAAACAATGCAGATTTTTCATTTAGCTTTGAATAATTTATTTTTAAATCGGACCTCAGCTGTGTTGACATCACCTACAAGCATGTCATTTCCTGTGTGAACCTCTGACTCACACATGACTGAGGCGTGTCTATGTGCAGGCAGTCTGTCATTGACTGAGTCTGACCTGTAATTTAAGTCTATAGGTCCTATGTCAGTAATCATCTGTTACATATTGGCTCTTCCAGGTCTCAGAAAAGCCTGAAATTAGGTCAAATTACTTTTCCTTTTTCTTTGACAGGGTGAACACATAGGTTGTGGCCAGGGGCCTGATGGATGGGCGGACATGGTGATAACACTGGTGAACGTCGTCCGGTGCTCTGAATTTATAGGAGACATATATCCTGAAGCATGCACCTTGTCAGATAGCTGAGGATTTATAGCAGAGTAACACCCTCCAGCAGGCTCACCACATTGGCATCTGCCCTGCTTTATGAGCTCTTCCATGTCACATTTTGATCAGACAGTGGGTAACCACATGGTCTGCGTGCCACTCAGGCGAAATATCATTAGTTGTTGCTTTTTCTTCATGCCATTCACAACCACAGGACTATACATAAACATGTTTGGAGCTGCTACACTGCTTTTCACTTGAATTCCCATCACTCTCCATGTTAGACTTATCAGCTGCTATGCACCTATGTGCCCATGTACTTATATCTGTTTGTTTTTATTTGTTTTGTGTTTAGCTTTTTAATCTTATTTATTGATGTGTATCTTGTCATTTTGTATATGATATGGACCTTGAGTCTGAAATAAAGATTGAATATCCATCATTAAACCGATTTTTCTTTTAGGCATCTGATTAGGAGTATAGAGAAATTCTGCATGTTGGATTATCTAAATGTTGAAAGTGGCATTTCTCACTAGAACAAACTACAAAGGTACAGTATGTATGTATGTATTCAATCCTGTTTCTTGTCCTTTCAATCTAAATATTATGTAGAAAGTAATTCAATTTTAGCATTTGTGGTGTGTTTTGTAGCATGAAATAATAAATATGGTTTACTTTACTACTACTAGTTTAAATCTGATTATTCCTTTAAATGAAATGTTAAATGAATGATCAGTGGTGGAAGAAGAAGTCAAATATTTTACTTCAGTAAAGGTTTTTTACTCTGGTAAAAAAAATATATAAACAAATGTACTCATCATTTGATTGGTTCATTTCTTATTATTTTATTACTTTGTTATAGAAGCATTCATGTGTGTGAAGCCCTGTTGTAGTTTGTTGAGGTGAATTCAAATATTTAATCAATAAATAAATTGTCCAACAACCAATCTAATGTAGTCTTTTGAGAGTTCCTAAAACATATTTTGCAGAGAATACTTGATTTAAAGTGTGACTTAAAAGTACTCAAGTAAAGTATACGTTTCCTAAATGTGTAGGTAAGTATAGTACGTGTGTTTAAATTAAGTAATATTATTTTAAAACACAAATTCACTTATTTTTCTTGAAAATGACTGAATAGGGTTCAATTATTTTTCAAAAAGATCTTAAGCAGTCTGGGCTGGTCTCCTGGTGATGAGGTAAACCAGTGACCCCCCTTTAAGCCTCCCTCTCACCTGCAGGGTGTCCTGGATGTGGCCGAGCTGCTGCCTCAGCACCTGCTTCTGGTGGAAGCTGAAGGCAGGGTGGTGAGAGGCCATGGTGAACAGTAACAGAAACTGCTCCTCAGTCCTCCCGTCGTTCAGGGCCAAACCGTAGTTATTGATCACCGAGTCTATGTGAGTTAGGGTCCGGTACAGGACCCCCGCAGCCTCCCTGTTGTCAGAGCCGAGCAGGGCGAGGGACACCAGCAGCTTGCTCCGCACCACCTCGTCCGTGATGTTGGTAAGGCCCGAGAGGTCGGCGGGGTTGTTGGCTTTGATCTCTGCATCCCGGAGGGAGTGGTAGTCCTTGCGGGCCAAGTCCTCCAGACAGCAGCCGAGGAAGCGGAGCTCGATGGGGACGCAGAGGTCCAGGAGGCCGCACAGGAACTCGGCTCTCTCGGCTGATGTGAGGGAGCTGAACCAGCGGTACACCCCCTCCCTCTGGACACAACTCCGACTCTCCACCATACTCATACATCCACTCAAACAGATAATAACTGGAATTAAAAAGTCAAACTTTCAACGGAGAGAAAATGTCACAACAAAGAGGGCGCGTGCGTGTGGACAGTGTGCGTTTGAAGTTGCGCTGGCGCGCGTGGGCAGCGCTACTCTGTGGCCATACAGTCAGAGCTAATAAGTCAAACTTCAAGCTATTGACTCCGTCGCTCACTGTGTTTGTTTCCAATCACTGCAACCACAGCAATGACATGCACGTTATTCCCTTTGTTTGTGGCGAGCGAGCAGCAGGCCTTTCCAAACCATAATCTCTGTAAATCCCCTCTTATCAAGACAAAGTAGTCTGGTTTGTGTTCAGTTTTCAGCACGGCAGCCGGGAGCAGTCGCTCCGCCGTGTCCCTCCCCGCCGGTCGGACCGCTGCCCCCCTGACAGCGGACTACAGAGACACTTCAAAACACACCGCCCCATTGAAGGAGACGCATGAGCCGCCCCGCTCTCCCTCCATGTAAAGTTGCTCCTCCGTCCTCATGGTTTTTCCACAATTTGTGCGAGGAGCAGTCGGCTGACAAACCGCTAGCAAGACTATGCTAGGTTAAAGTTTAAAAACAAAACTAGCGTGGCTTGAAGCTAATGCTGCCACTGGAATTAACATTATAGCCTACCGATACATTACCTCATGAAACGCCGCTGCAGAGAAAACACAAAACTCACAAATTAAACTTTAAGTCCATGAATGAGTTTAGTGCAACAAGTTGTTCTACGCTCCCTGCATTCTCCCATGAGTCTTGAAATCTAGGAAAAACAGCTGTGTATAACATTAACCCAACTCTGGCAGCAAGACCCTCCTATCATGCAGAAATGTTTGCTCTGATTGGCTGCGAGTACTGTCTGCATGCGAGGTTTGCTCTTGTGATTGGCTTAAAGGGATATCCGCTGCCCTATATTTCACATCTTTTTCTCATGCGCTCATACATATCTCAGCTTTATTACTTTGGCTTTAAATGGCCAGATACATTACATGTTGAACTGACTGATTCCATATAATATATGGTATATTATTCTTACCAATATCATCTATTACTTTTAACTTTTTAACTTTTAGAGGGAATTTAGCCAAGTCAGATAAGACAGGAGGAGGAGCTCACCTTATATTATTATTTATTTTAGAAAACACCCACAGATGGACGAAGCAGTCTTAACTTTGACTTAAGTAAATTAATAATACCACAGGGTAGAAATACTTTTCAAGTAAAGGTTCAGCATTTAAAAATGAGTTAAAGTTAAAAAGTATTAAAATGACCTTACAGTAAAAAAATAAAAACATACACTAAAAGCCCCAGGCAGAATCATTTATATTGATACAGGCAATAATGATCTGCATATCTAGAGTTGAATACCATATTCGAAGTTCATCCTTTGTGTCAAGCCTGACCCTCTGTTGCTCTTATTGTGTAGTTCATCTAGGACCAGAAGATGGCGGCAGATGTCCATGTTGAAACCTGATGCTGCGACAGAGTTTCTTATGGATGTTGTGTTGCATCCATCATGACACCTGGCCATACCTCCCCACAAATGATGAGCACAGAAAATATTTAAAATGTGAATGAAACACAAATATACTTGACATAGGCCTACCTGTTGTTTTCCCCCAGCCACCCCTCTCAGTAGTTCTTTTCTTGGTTCTTCCTCCTTCCATCCTCTCATTGAGAACATTGGTCTCTAGAGGTAAGCCCCGCCCCCGCACACAGGCCGCGCCCCTCCGCTGACGGAGGAAAATTCAGTTAAGGTTGCTATAGTAACCATATCCCTCTCTCTTAACCAGTCCTGTACCACTCCCTCTCTGCATCAAGGATGCTTCCCAACACACAAAAACTACAACACAGCAACACAAAGACTGAGATAGACTAAAAACACGAGAGCCAAGAGACTTTTTCTTTCAAACACTTTCATTATTTTCTCCACATAACTCAAAAACAAAACAGAGTAATTCTCAGGAACAGAAAGAAAGAAAGAAGAGTCAAACTATAGAGAGCTTGGCATGCTGTAGCATGCTGCGGACTAACAGGGTGACGCAGGGCATTGTCACCTGGCTGATGGCATACAGCAGAGCTTCTTGAACCTGTTTCAGTCTGGACCCAAAATGAAATGAAAATACATTGTTCTGCTTACCGGGGGGTGCAGGCACATTAGACTGTACTCTTGTAATAATGTGGGGGAAAACCAGAAATTACCCTTAAGCTGAGTTTGAGTTCCAGTTTAAGAAACGCTGTCCGACAGAAAAACAACTGCGAACCTCCCTGCTCCCTGGAAGTTGTTACCAATGGCAACGGGTTCAGCCATCCCATCACGTGTAAAGAAGAGGATGATCACACATGTTCACACAGTTCGATGAGCATTCATCTGCACACATGCAAACAAACAGGCTGGTAAGGTCTGCTACTTTAAGACACACACATTCACATACAGAAAAACCTTTACAAAAAGACACAAATAGTGGTGAAAAAATCATTCCGAAACGCTGGAAATTAGTTAGCATTTTACCACTTCAGCTTCCCTCGTCTCTAGTCAACGTTTTTTTGAAGATATTAGATGCCTGAAATAAGGTCTGTGGTTAAAACAAGCTTAAGAGAAATTCACCTTTTCTCCTACGACATAAAATACGTCAGTAAATACCCCACTGGTGAATGTCCCAAACTTCTGTCTCATAAATAGTGGTTGCTAACCAGGGGTTTAATAAGACTATTACACTTCATTACTCCAAACATTAGCCGCCTTTAGCTTAGCGCTTGTGATGCATGATGTAGCTATTTCATTTATATCCTAATATTAGCTTTTTACTTCTGTCGATTGCATTTACGTTTAAAAAAAAAATTGGTGTTAATATGTGTAGGTTCTCTTGCCATGTGTTTGACACTGAGCTTATTTTTTCAGATATTTTTTAATCCAATGGAAAGATCCCATTGCTTTCTGCGGAGGGAGCAGTTGCGATGCTAACTTCCAGGTCGTCATACAAGAATACTTCAAAACTGCACCACTCTATTGTGACTGATGTGTATGCTTGTCTATTAAGTCTTGGATCTTTGGAAGAAAGGCTGAGTAAAAGTGGCGATAAATCTCGATGTTTGATCCTGGCCACTATTTGATTCTACAAAATACCTGCTAGTTCCCTTAGGGAGCTGGCAACATCACTTATCCCCACATATAGGTTTAATTTAACCCAGAAAAAGATATATAAAAGTCCATAAAGTAATTGACTGTACTTTTTAATCCTAGCTTCTTTCCAGACACTGCTCCTATCAAACCCTGTTGCATGTGCTTCTGAAGCTTGTGTTGCTTCCAGATCCAACACATAACTAGGATACTACAGTAGGCCATTATGCATGCTTTGTCTTACTTTAATCAAATTGCGCTACAAAAGCAAGGCAGGGGGCGACTGTTTTTTTTCAGACATCTTGCAAGTATAAAGGTGTTTTATTCAGGTTATGCTTTGAGAGAAGCAGTGGGAGACTGTGCAGGAGGTGCAGGGCTGTGTCTTGAACTCACACCAACTCAGAGGAAGCTCCATCCTCTGACTGGTGTGTGGAGGTGGGAGAGTGTGGGAGGGAGAGACGGGGGGGGGGCACAGCTGTCAGCTGATGCTAGTAGGCTAGATGTGGACGAGCTGCTGCCGTGTCTTCATGAGATGCTCTTGTAAAGTTCATGAACAGCGTGAAAGGCCACTGAGCTACTTGGAGACCACACCCGACACACACATGTACATCCACACACATTGTTGGAAAAGGACCTGCTTGATAGAGTTGCAAAAACACTCACTTTCACACAAAATGTGACCAAAATGAGTATAACAACAACAAACCCTAGAAAAACGCTCTTGAAAAAAGAAATAGTTCTTTAGAAAAAATATCCTGCAAAAACGTTTTTATCCTATTGTTTAACAGAACAAACCATTAAGATGACTTCCTAAAGGGATCCGCAGAATTTCATTTTTGATCATTTGCCCCTCTGGGCTTCCGTACTGTAAAAAAGGACAGAAGACGGACATTAGAACTGATGAATGACAGGGAAAGTGTAGAAGCAATGGATGTGTGTGTATGGAAATGGAAAGTCACTGACCATGTATCCAGGCAGCAAACACTCAAGAGTCTTACATACACCCACACACACCTGTATTGAACCATCTGTAACAACTCCCAGGCAGGCAGAGGAACCAAAAGGCAGGAGTTATATAAAGAGGGGGTGGAGGGTTACAAAATAAAGAATATATCCATCAACATATTGTACATGAGAGAAACTGTTAATAAATAAAGTTACAAATCTGTTGAAAACTATGATTTGAAGATGAAAAAGTCTGTCTGGTCAGTCCTGTCTGCAGACAGTGGAAGCAGACATCTCGCTGTAATGCCAGCTGCAGCTCTCATGGCCTCGGATCGGAACTCTTCAGCCCGTTTGAGTCTGAATATGAGCCATTGAAGCCCACTTAAGTCCAGTTTCTGGACTACTTGTATCTCCCTGGAGTCCCGTTACCTGGCCTGGTTTACCCCTCGTTCCTTCGCTTCTTTGGGCTTTGCACTTGAGCATCTTTTTAAGACGATTGGACCAAATTAGCCAAGGTTAGCCCCTTGTTAACTAACTTAGTCCAAATATCGTTGGAGCCTTCCTCGGCCCTCGTCTTCCCTCGGCTTGCAGTCCTCTCACTGGGAACACCAAGGGGCAGCAGATTGGTCGTAATACTCATAGGAACTTATAGTTGTTCGTAGCATAGATAGGCTGACTCCGAAAGCAGTGCTGTCTTTAAATAAAAAAGTGGATAAACAAAATAGCCACTCCAATGTTGAGCAGAATCACCATGACAACCAGGATGGAGCTGTAAGCCTGCGTGGGAGAGAGAGAGAGAGAGAGGAGAGAGAGAGAGAGAGAGAGAGAGAGAGAGAGAGAGAGAGAGAGAGAGAGAGAGAGAGAGAGAGAGAGAGAGAGAGAGAGAGAGAGAGAGAGAGAGAGAGAGAGAGGGAGAGAGAGGAGAGTGTCAATAATCAGGACACACTCAACGCTCACACAAGAGGCTGCTTTTGGGGAGTTATTTCCTGTCCGTTGCAAGGGTCTACGAATACGGAGTGTCGTATGATGTACAGTGCGTGAAGAACCCTGAGATACATTTGTCATTTCTGATATTGGGCTATATTAATCAAATTTGACTGATTTGATCGATAAATATAGTATATTTAACTTTCTTATACATACACATCTACACAATCATGTATTCATTTTGATCCAAGACATTTCTTACTACCACAGATGGTCCTTTACATGTCAATTGAAATGCTATACAGTAGAGCTGCAGCAGTTTTTTAAACAGAAAAATAATAATAAAATCAAAAATAATGAACAAATATTTGTTTAAAAGTAAGGGCCTTGTACTGGGGCTTGGTGTCCGTGCAGAGGACCGGGTTAGAATCTGGCCTGGGACCATTGGCTGTGAGACATCCCCTTTGTCTCCCCCTTTCAACCCAAAATATATATTTAAAAATATATAATTTATTATAATCAATTAAATGTTGACATTATTTATCATGCAGTAATGTGAAACAATGTTGTTGTAAGACTCTCAAATATAAATATTCCACTGTTCATTATTCCTGTTATTTTTATAGAACATTAAAATGAATACCTCTGGTTATTTGACTAACAGAAAAATCACCTTGGACAAAGGAAACCAGAATGGACATTGTTATGACATTTTATAGACCAAAATATTTTTTTTTAAAACGTTTCATTCTGCGATTAAATCAATAATGGAAATAATTGTTTATTGCAAACTAATATGCAGCTTAAAGAGATTTGTTAAAAAATAAACTAAAGGGAAATACAAACTGACAAAAGTATGGACAGTAAGGTGCCTTGCGTTATACATTTAAAAAAAGGACCAAACCACAGTGTTTAGCCTAAAGGAAGAGGATTCTCCTCGGTTTTATCAATATTTGGGGATTTAATTTTCTCTTTGCTGTGCTTAAATAATTTCACACTTTTAACATGACTTTTATTGGATTTTGCACAACTGCATGCACATCATTCATCCCACGGCTGTCAGGTGAACTCTAGTTACGGTCTCTTTGTTGAAGGAGAATCTTTTACTGGTTCAGAAAATCCTACAGCCCTGGGGCCTCATTTATAAAGGGATATACGCTCAAAGAATGGCGTACGCCAGTTTCTACGCAATGTTTGCGATTTATAAAATACTAACTTGACGGGAAAATGTGCGGTCCTCCACGCAAACTCTAACCCATGCGTACGCACTAAGCACAAACACGGGAGAGACGAGAAACTGCGACACCGTTGGCAGAAGGAAGAATGGAGAGAAATATGTGGAAATAATACCATGAATAAAATGTTACCTCTCATTTATCATATATGAAGAATTCATTTTCAAACGTTGATTAAAGCCAATCTTACAATTATTAAACAAACGCCTGTTTGAGACTCCTCCTCAGTGCACACACACACATCACTTGGAGAAATAAATAAATACGGATATGTTATTTAAAACCACCTCGAATATGTTGTGTTAATGTTATGAAATGTTTTCTCATAAATGATGCGGTAAGCAGAAGGACAGAATTACGTCTAAACTGACGCCGTTTTGCATTTCTATAGGTTGTAGATACGAGCATGGTTTTATATACTATCACGTTTAATCGTGTTTTATGCCGTTTGCCAAGACTTGATAAGTCGCTCATAAAACACAGGAGGTATGGAAGCTAAGAACACCATATGTGGTCAATTGTACAGCGAATATAACACAACACATTAGTTGTATTTCCTTTAACTGGTGGATTATGTTATATATAGTTGTTGAACGACAGCTGGAACAGAAACCACCAAATACAAACAAATAATTCAGATCCAGTCGTCATGACTCCACTCCGGAGGGATTCCCCGATCATTCCTTAGAGTCTCTCATCAAGGGGTTGTCTCCTGTCCCCGGTGCAAACACACTGCCTGAGGAAGGCTATGTGTATTTTATTTATTTATTTTGGTGACGATCCGACCTCCATGCTGCTACTCTGGTTCAAACTGCATCCACCAAACAATATGATTTATCTCGAACTCTCCAAAATAACCAAAATCTGACACGGTGTGAGATGTATTTTTTAGCTGTTCTGTCGTCATTTCCTGCTATCTTCTTCAGTCAGTCAAAATGAATGAATGAATGGGCGTTTCTTTGACTATTTATAGGCAAATATGGGCGTTACGTGAAGCCCGCAAAAGCTGCACCGCATTTCGAGTCGGTTGTGATTTATAAAGGGAAACCGGCGTAGGAAGTGGTTTCTATAGTGGTTTATAGTCACTTTCCTCGCCGGTACGCAATGTTTGGTGAATCGGAAAATGTCTGTACCTATTTTTTTTATTTCTACTACGTAAGCAACCTTCCCACGTGAATCCTACGCACAGCGTTATAAATGAGGCCCCTGGGGTTTATAAAACACAACAACATATAAAAAAACACAAGGGTGGTCAATGAAATGCAATGCTCTCACATTTTGAAGATGGAAGGTTTTCACCTGACAGCAGCAATATTTTCCAGTACTGTAAAACATGTTGATACTGGCTTTAATGCTGCTGTATGCTAATCTTATAAAGTTGTACTGTTCTTGAGTTTTGAGTTTGAGAATTTGAGCTAATGTCAGCGTGTCTAATGTTCTCTTCAGATATGTGGAGGAAAGAAACCCCACCAATTCATTTGGCTTTTCACCAAGACCGAAATGACCAGCATGTAGTTTTTGTCCACGGACAAAATAATCATGGGATCATTGCGAATATAATCTTTTTATTGAAATATACATGCTTTATTGTAGTACAGTGTGCACATGTATACATCTTATGTCTTGTAAATATATTTTTTTTTATTGGACATTTAACTTTGACTTCTTATGTTTATATATCTATTTTAATCATATTTATTTGTAAAAAAAAAAAAAACTATCACAAACTCAAATTTCCCCCAAGATAAATAAGAATTCTGCTTCTTTCCAAATGTCGCTCACCAACATAACGTTAAGTGTCTTAGTAAGTTAAGTTATACGTTTTTTTCAAGGTTCTCTCCTCCAACTTGATTGGATGCTACCGGACAGTTTAAAATAAAGTTGATCTGTGTAATTAAGTGTCGACTTGCTAGGAAATAATACTGTTAATAATAGTTGATTCAAGTAGTGTGGCACTTTTTTCAAATGTATGCATTATATTCTTAGGTCTAGGAAAAGGTTTCAAGTATTTTCAAGTCAAAAGGTTCATGTCAAAGTGAAGTCACAAGTCAATCATGGTGTTGTCCAGTTCAGTTCTTACTGCAACACTCTTTCTTGTGTTTGGTTTGCATTGTTTTAGTGGTTTCCGGCAACGTGACACGATAAAAGAACACATTGTCTGCAGTTTCTTTGCAGTGCATGTAAATAATACCAATGCAGAAGCTCGGTTCAATGTACGCAGTGCAATAATGAAGGAGCAATTTGCACTTTAAGATTAATAATACAACAACCCATGTTGATCCCACAAGGAGTCCCACCTCCTCTGACAGGGGGGTCAGAGGGTGAAGTCGGCTGCAGAATAGCGGCCTGGCGGGGAGTCCATGTCTTGCTCAATGACACTTAAGCAGATGCTGGCTGACAACCTGGGTCATGAGGGTGAAGGCCAGCCTTTCTGACCACCTGTCCACTCTTAGTAAATATGTGAAATTAAATCTGGTACATTCAATGACATAATCATGGAGGAGTTCTCTTTTACCCCATGCAGAACCACTCACTGAAAATATAAAAATATAAAAGTATTAACATAGAGTTTATTTTGGACTTATCCAAGGATCAACCAAAAGAAGAGGTACATAAATATGGATTTAATTAGGTCAAATAATTGTTTCAATAATTGCAGTGTGAGAGGGGAAATGGGACTGCGCACAGATATTAAGCAGCATTAGTGTAACATTGTTGTAAATTAATTTATCCAGAGTTGCTAACAAGGTTTCTGTTGATCAATCCGGTGATAAGCTTATCACAGATCTGTGTCCTAGATAACTACCCGACCAGGTGAATACATCTTCTGATCATTGGCCTTTTATACTTCTATTTAGTAAGAACATTTGTGATTTTTATGTTTCCATGCCTTCAGTACGATTCCTCACTTCCAGAGACACATGTTAGTTTCCAGTATATAAAAAAGGGGCAAGTTCAATACAAAATAATTTGATTATTTGTCAGTCTCATTATTTCATTTGAGCTGAAAGAGCATAATAAATCACAATTAGTATTTTAAATGAGTAAATCATATTGAAACTCTCCCATCTTAGCAACAAGACCTGTATCTGAAACTAAATATAGATTGACATGTTTTTTTTCTTGGGTGGGTTTAATTTGTGATGAAATGGGACATAACTATACTTTTTTTTTTGCAAGTTAAAATCAGAGGCAAAATTATTATTTATTTTATTACAAAAGTCTAGACAAAACTGGACAAAGAACGGTCCAGAATGTACTGGAAGAAGTTTTCCTTGTTGATAAGATATGTAGCATTGGAAAATATGCTTTGGTTTGCTTCCTGCGATTGGGTGGGATAATATTCTAACAGAAACTAAACCGCATCAGGGTTCAGGACCACCTCTTGCAACTGGCCTCGTACTGCGTTAGATGGGGAAATCGCCCTAGGAGGCCTGATCTTCTTCTTTAAATAACCTCTTTTGTTGCTCTATGTCTGTTTAGTATGTGAACAGGTATCACTTTGCTAACATATACAATTATACATTTGTTAATTTGCCACCAAGTGATCAAAGACAATTCTGTCCTGGCTTTTCGACCAGAAGAAAGACAGAAAAGCATGCTTAAATGCTTTCATAAAACTGCAGAAATGTGTGAGGCTCAAATGCAATGTTGCAAAAGAATAGGACACGTAATGGAATGGAGCCATCATCATTATGAATGCTTTCCATTCGTTGACGAGTTCAAATGTGTGCTGTACATTTTTACAGCACACGTATCTTGTAAACGGCTAAAGTATTTTCTCTGTCTGGCTGAAACTTTCTAAGTATCCAGTCTTTTAGAAATATTGACTTCTAGGATACTGGAATGCACCAGGGCTCCATTCTGGGACCACTGTTGTTCAGACATCTATTCTTATACAGACCATAAACAGATATTTAAATTCTGCAAGCCTGTTTTAGGCAGGAGACACAGACCCACATTTCCTGTATACAATATAAAATAACACAAAACAACACTTCACCACATTCTTTTGGGTTGTAAGCTTTCCTAAAACTGATCAAATCGAGACATTTTATTACACGCTCACATACAATATAACAGAAGCACTGCCTCTTATCCTCTTAGGAAATACTGAAAAGGTAGAGCCACGTGTCTCCCATGCAGATACAACAGACTTATGAATGCCTTTTCTTTGCAGACGTGATTATAAAGCTTCCCCTTGTGACCCTCCTAAGAAAACTTTACAAAAAATGCAGACCAGCCCCAAGGAAGCAGCGTGTATGCCAGAGTCAGCAGGAAAAGGACATAGAATGAATAGATCCACCTCTCCTTGGAGTAGAGACAGTTTACATGTCGAACATGCTTTTAAGATGTTTTCCTGCTAAATCTTCTTTTTCATCCGACAATGGCCTCATGGATTCAAATGCTTCATTTTCAAATTCACAATAGTTATAGGGCCCGATTAGGCTTTTTGGGCTTTTCCTTTCCTGTAGTGTGTTCTATAGGTTTTTGTGCATGTAAATGATCTGCAAGGGCTCAAATCCCAAAATGCATGCCAGAGGGAGTTTCTCTCCCACACACTCTTTGTATGCTTCTGGAACATGCGGACAACAGTATGTAACACTTGCGTATCTATTGGCTAGCGCTCTAAAACATTGTACGTGTATACATTGTATAGGCTAAAGAGCGGGACTTATCTAAGCGGTTGACCAATCAATCAACCAATCAGAGCCCGCCAGCTAACCAATCAGAGCAGACTGGGGTCTGGTTTCAGACAGAGGGTGAAAAGAGGTGCTGCAGCACGGGCAATATAAGAAAAATAAAGAGTTTTTTGAACATTAAAGCATGGAGACATGTCAGAGTAGAGGCACAAAATACAAATATGAACCTCACAATGACTTTAATATGTCCCCTTTAAACTATTTTTTTTTCATTTTGAAATGAGCATAATAGGGCCCCTTTAAGTCCCAGGCTCCTCCAACAAAGCAACATAAACACACCTTGGATATAAAACAATATAAATGATGCAAAAAATAAAAAATAAAAAAAATAAAATAGTGCGAGAGATCTACCATAGAGAAGTGTGTTTCTAGTGTATCTGGAGCTGATGGCATCCAAATCAATATCATTTTCAAGCAAAAATCTTGAGACATTAATTAAGCCCGTAGGTAGGCTGTATAAACTAACCCTTCCTTTGATTTTTTTTGCGGGATCTCTTTGTCATCTTTTTAGTTTATGTTATTGAGGGCTATCAAATGCTTCATCATCAAGGGACAGTTGCTCACTGAGGTGTTGTTCCTATGAATATGAGCCTTCGGGATGCACAGAGTGGACTGGTTGATGTCTATGAGTTTGAGTGAGCTATTTTGGTACATAGGTTTCACACTGGGTACAGTAAAAGACTAAATGTTTTTCTTTCACTTTTGTACTGGAATCTTGCACGATAAGCCCCACGTCAATAAAGTTTGATTAATCGATTGGTTGTTAAAAAAAGAGCTTGCCACATGTGTGTGTCAGAGTAGCCGCAGTGTTCCCATGGTGTTTGCAGCGCACCCTGTGTTCGTTTATCAGAGTGTGATAGTATCAGTGTATGCTGTGAACCTGTCTTACAAAAATCTCACTTGCCTCTCTGCGGCTGCAAACAGACACACACAAACCACCTACACCCACCCTGTCACTGACACACACCCACCCGATTGGCCGCTGTTGAAGCAAGGCATAAGCTGTTCCCTAGCAACAGAGAGCTGGTTAACCAATAGGGGGCCTTCTGTGAGGAAGGGGCTAGCTTGCCAGTGTGCTGTTACTAAGGTGCAGAGAGGACCGCTGGGGTTCTCTCTCCGCATGTATATCCGTGTGTGTGTGTGTGTTTGTGTGTGTGTGTTTTGTCTTCATGTCTTAATGTAGCAGGTATCAGAAGCAGCAACTATGAACTGCTAGAGTTCTTGCACTGATGCATGCACATTTTGATTAAAGTTAGTGAGTAACATTATTTAACATTTTACACACAATAAGTGTGTGTGTGTGTGTGTGTGTGTGTGTGTGTGTGTGTGTGTGTGTGTGTGTGTGTGTGTGTGTGTGAGAGAGATGGAGAGACAGCGAGCTCGTATGTATAATGTGCTCTGTATATCTCTGAAGCCTACGATGTGTGTTTTTCACTTGCTGCTGATTCTCCTTTTGGTTTCACTAGCTAGTGCTGCGACTATATTATCATCCGGGATTAGCGTGCTTGGGTCCCTCCAACAGCCTGAGTCAAGACGTAGCCAAAAAATGATATTAAAATGGTGTAATCCCCCTGCTTGGTCATAGTACAGAAACAAATCTTTCTTTATTTCACAGGGTTAAACCTTGTGCCTCTCCCACGGGATTATCTTAATATGTGGGTTAACATTGTGTTATGTCACAGGGGATGAAGGTATCCTCCTGACAGTGGGCAACAAATCCTTTTAGTCAAATCAATGTGCGGCAGTCAAATGATAGATATGACCAATGCACTATACAGCTGTGTGTCCAGGGAGATAGTAATGCCAAATGCAAAAGTTAAAATTACTGAAATGTAAAGCTTCTATAATTAATATTTTTAATAATAACAATGGATAGAATGACTACATGTACTGTAAAGTGAAATGAGTGCACATAGTAATAAACATACAGAGGGTTATCAACTGACTCTACTAGAGCTGTAATAACTCATTTTTACAGCCATGTATGGATTACTGAAAAAACCCACAAAGGGTACAAAATAACAACAAAGAGGCACAAACAACCACAAAGACACACAACAAATACAACAACACACACAACTATAAAGAGGCACAAAGCAACTTTGAAGAGACACGTAATGACAACAAAGATGCATAAAACAATAACTAAGAGACACAAAGCAACTACAAAGAAACAGAACACATATCAAGACACACAAAACAACACCAAGACACAAAACAACTACAAAGACACACAAAGCAACCACAAAGAGACAACTACAAAGAAATACAAATCAACAACAAAGAGACACAACATTACAACAAAGAGAAACAAAGCAACTAAAAAGAGGCACAAACAAGGACAAAAAGACAACTATACAGTATCTGACTTGCTTCTGTAAGAGGTGGCAGGGTCTTCTGCATGTCTGTGTCTACTGCCTAGTCTTTATGAATTATTATTATAATGTACCTTTAAGCTACATTTGTGGAGACAGGACAATGTGGAAACATTACACCTGTAGTCATCAGAGATAATGTGTTTGTTCTTGGTGTTACAATAAGACCTCACTGATAGAAAGGTTAACAATTAGATCATAGAAAACAGAACTAGAGAGTAACGTGACATTTATCTGTGGTCTCTTTACTTTAAACATTCTCAGACATCATACAACTGGTCATGCTATCCGTAAGGCATTTCAACTTTTAAAATCAAACTACTACATTGACTTACTCTACACTCATACATCTCATACACACAGGGGTTGAGATTTGTGAGGTCTAGTTTTCTTTGTTAGATATAACCAAGCGGCATAAGGCAAATCTAAACTAAAGGCATTTTAGAAAACCAAATGTAATGGATGGCTGATTAAGTTACATTTTGAAAAGAGTGCCAGTAATGGTATTTTTCTCCTAAATGTCAACTTAAACTGCCGTAAACCAGAAGGGTTTTTAAAAAGAACGATGTTTAGGACATCCTCAGTTTGGTTAAACAAAAATCTTGCAAATGTAATCTTATCTGAGTACACTAAGTGTTGTATTTGTGTGTACCGGAGTTATGTTAGCGTGCTCGTAAAAGTCTTACCGAGTTGCCTTTGCTCTGCATGAGGCTGAGGTCCTGCTGCTCTCGTGTGATAGGTGAGGACTTCAGAGGGGGGGAGAGGGTGAGGTCCCGACGTAGAGGCCGTGAATCCATCTTTTCTCCTGGTCTGTCCAGCTTGTGCTGTGAGTCTTTGCCCCCTTCCTTGCCCTCTTTTCCTTCCCTCCCCTCCCTCCCTTCACGGTTCTTATGCCTCTGTCTCTGCACGGTGTGGGAGCGCCCCTCTCCGTGAGCATGCCCCTGCCTCTCCTCCCCGTGCCCATGGGGCTTGTGGGTAGTGGAGTCTCTGGGCTGTAAAGGCTTCATCTCCATCTCATAATTGCTCATTTTCTCCTCATCCTGCTCCAGCAGCCGCCCCCCCCTACCGCGCACGCCCCTGTGCCCCGACGTCCAAGAGGCAGAGGAGGACGACTCCGTCCACTTGTCCCCCTTGGCCTGTCTGTGATTGGATGATCCATGCTCCCGGGACTTGTGATTGGAGGAGCTGTGTTTGTGTCCGTTGGTCCGGCTCGCTCCTCGCCCACTGACCCCTCCTCCTCCTTTGGACAAAATCCCTCTCCTCTTGTCCTCACCCCAGCTGTTGGCCCTTACGTACTCCCCCTTCCCTCCCCCTCCCCCGTCTTCACCTCCCCCACTTCCACCCTCCATCAACACCTGAATCTCCGTTTGCTCTCCTCCACCCTTCTCAGCCCTTTCTCCTCCATCCTTTGCCTTGTCCCCATCATCGACGGCGCTCTGCCGGTGGAAACGGGCACTTTTGCTCCGATGGGGCGGCCTGGCAGGGGGAGGCGGGGTGTGTGGTGGCGAAGAAGAAGGGGGGCTGAGGTCAGGGGTAGCGGCATCGTTAGAGGGGTCGTCGGAAGCTGCGCTCTTTACGTAGAGATCGGGGCTGTCGGCGGTGCCGGCGCTACTCGACAACCCCTCGCCCTCCACCTCGCTGGACACCTGACGTTTGGGACGCTGCACCTCCATGCCTGCAAACGACAGATGACATCATGAAAATGTACATTTTGTGTGCGGATGAATCATAGATATAATGTATAAATATAACTGGCTACAGCAGGGCCAGTTCTGACCAATTTGCTGCCCTTGGCGAGATTTTAGCTGGCAGTGACAGCGCCAGTTACAACTTGTCGCCTCAATGATTTAAATAGGGCTTATTCAAGTGTCACACTGATTTACAGATGTCTCTTTCCCAATGTCAATTGGAAAAAGTATTTTTTTGCACAATGACGTGGTTAACGCTGAAGTTGTAATACCACCGTGTCGCCTCTACGAAAATGTGTTTTATCGGCTCACTTCCTGGGAGCTCGCTCTAAAAGGAAGCAGCATTAACAAAGCAGTCCATTAGACGCATTCAAACGAGTAGTATATATTTAAGCAATAGCTCACGACAGGCCGTGGTATATGCTCATTATATCACAGCTAAGGGGCGTGGTTCGGCCCGACGCGAAGCGGAGGGTCGACAACCCCCTTAGCTTAATTTTATAATTAAATTTATGATTGGTTCTTAGCCGTGATATACTGAGCGTATACCACGGGTAGAATTGTAAGTTACTTTTCACAACAAGTCAGTATCCCTCCGCGTCTGAGAAAAACAGTATACCGTTGGGCTGAAAAGCAAAAAACTGGAACAAGAAAACAGCGGAGAAGTAACGGGGTAGAAACCCTCTTTTTTACGCAGCGGTCCAGACATAGACATCAAACGGCAAAACATATTCAGTGTGCAGTTCCTTTGGCATTAGGGCAGGGATATCTAGATACTTTCCAAAGTTTGACATAATGAATTATGCTACTTTTAAAGCAAGCAACGATGTTTTCAAATCTGTAATCAAAGAGGTCCGCAAAAACACTACAAAGCATAAGATGGAAACATTTAAGATTAACTTCGACCTCCGGGGGGGTCTTACTATGGAGGAGTGGATTGAGGAGTGCCTATCTCCAGAAAAAAAAAGCACCTAAACGACGACATGAAGAGCTACGTGAAGAGCAGGTAGACCAACTGGAAAAGTACCACCATTCAAAAGCGTTCTGATGCGGGTCTTGAAACAAAGCAGAGAAATTATGGCCGTTAGTGGCCACAGGTGCGAAAGCTCTCTCCAGAGCTACTGGAAGCCCAATCTCGGGGACCGGAGAAAGTGGAGCAATATTCCCGCCATGCCAAGCAACAGCCTAGAACAGGGATGGGCAAATGGCGGCCCGCGGGCTGCATGCGGCCCCCACCTCCTCTTTTTGTGGCCCTCAGATTAATTTATAAACAACGTAATTAATAAAAAAATAATCTGGGACGCATTTGTGTGTATTGTGTTTGTTTGCCGGGAAAACCCTCACAAGAAACACCGGTTGTTGTTATGCCTGCTGTGACGTTAAGTTGCCTCTTGTAATTATGCCGTTGAAGCTTAAAAGTTGTATTTATCATCTGAATTTGGCGAAACAAGTTTAATATTCTTAAAACCAAGACTTTGTTTATTTGAAATCAGATGAAAACAAACCGTCACGGACCCTGCCGTGTTATCTATGATTACTACGCTTTTCATTCATAATGTCAGCGGGAGGGAAGGGGAGTGGTGCTGAGGAACAGCAGAGTGCGGGCTGACAGGTGTCTGTGTTCCCCTTATTGTGGAATAAGGGGAATGCAGAGACTGGCTACAAGTGTTTTAGGTTCAAGTTAGACAACTAATGTCTGGGTTAGTGTTCATTACTTAATGTGTATGTCATCTAATGGTTAATCTCAATACACACACATTTTCCGTGCCAATAGTTTAAAATAGTTTTATTCCACTGTTTAATAACCTGTTCAATACAAACATGCCACTTGTAAAAATGAAATAACATTTCTGTGAACTGATATTTGTTTAGTGAGCTTATTAGAGGATGTTCCCATTTTTTGGGGATGTTCCCTTTGATTGTAAAATGTCAATGAAGATGTCAGACTTAGTATATTTGTTAATAATTACATACAAGACATGGCATTTTTGTGTGTGTGTGTTCCAAGTGAATCTGCGGCCCTCTGGTGGCCAGTACATCAATGACGTGGCCCCCACCACCATCAAAGTTGCCCATCCCTGGCCTAGAACAACCTCAACTTATACAAGTAACCACGTAAGCCATGCTACTGATGCTGGAGAGTTTTTCAGTGGGTGCACAATAAACGGCAACATACAAATGAATGTAAATAAATAGCCAAATAATGGATCAACGCTCTCTGTCTAATATGTTCGCTAGCTGTTAGTGTTGTTGCATAGCAACCACCTCGCACTATGTTTTGTGAAGAAGGCAACGGAGGGACTATTTTATTTTGAACATCATTATTTACTAATAAAAACTATTTAAATTAGAGTGTGTATTTTTCTTTCATATTGCCACACACTTGGTAACCGCTTTATAAAAGCAATAGCTCACTTCAGGCCGTGATATATGCTGTCGTGAGCTATTGCTTAATTATATCTCCGGCTTTATGGAGTGTGCCAAAATTATGAAGTTTCGGAGCGGGTCACATTTTTTTTTCTCAAATCATCACACATGCCTGATGGCCAGGCCTGTTGGAGACGTTTACTCCAGAAAGGCAGTTGCAAAGAGTACAGCTTAAACCTTTGAAAAGCAATCTTTGTGATTTCATCTTTTAAAACATGTTTTCCAACACATCTCCCAATGGAAGAGAGAATCTGGGATGAAAAAACCTTATATATTTTCTGCCACCCGATTCCCATTTATGTATAGTTGCCAATTTAATCTGTAAAGGAATACCAACAAAACAGTCTGGTACGCGATGATATCAGGGTTATATGTCTCAACAGAAAGATGTTGCAAATGTCAGCACCAATATTTGTCGTCATAGATGTCCTCACAATAGAAACAGACAGCCGCTGAGAGCAGAGTAGATGGCAAAAGAACAATCACTGTCATCTCAGGTATCGGTGTGTGGGAGTGTACAGTACGTGTCATAAAGTCAGTGTGTATGTGTGTATTATTGTGCTGTCTAGTGATTGTTCTCGTGGGTTGGCTACCTGCAGTGCTGGACAGGTGTGAGTGACAGAGGCAGAAACACCAAGCTGGAGGGTGGTTTACACTGACCTTTATCACTATCCCACACACGCATTTATGAGGTGTTGCTCGTTCATGCATGTGTGGGTATGGGGACACGTGTTGTATATGTCCGCTTGACTGGGTTTGTGAATTATGGACATGTGTGGTATATGAGTAAATATGTTTGTTGTGATTTTGTGTGCCCACCGTTTCCTGGGTGCTGGAAGGAAGGGGAGAACTGCTTGGCGGTGACCCGAGCCATGCGACTCTCCTCCTGGGCTTTCTGGGATGCTCCGACCGCTGCATCTGCTTTACCCTGCGCATGAGCAGTCCTGAGACATAGAAGACAGGAAACAGAATTTGAAGAGGACAATAAATACAATCTAACTTAAAATAAGAACTTGAAATTGAAAAGAACATTAACGAAAATGCTCTACTAGGTACAAATCAAGCTGCAGTAACTGACCTTTGGAAGAACAAAAGTGCCAACGGTGCACCCCGTTTACAGTTTTCACTGAGATAAAGTTGGACTATTTGTGTTTAGCCCTGGGTTATTCAATACACACAAGACTCAGTTCACCTCTATCAACTTAATGTTGGATTCTGCTGTTGTTTGAGGTAACTTGGTGTTGGGATACCTTTCGATGTGGACAAAATGCTTTGATAGTTGGAAGAATATTAACAAATGTAAATGAAAGAATTGGTTTGTTCTCATATTAGTTCAAGAAGGAATCTTTATGACTTTTCTGACCAACAAAAAAAGCAACTAGTCTGACTAGACAAATGATTTAGAGAACATAATGTACATTTTACCCTTTTTCAACAGTGCATTTTGAAATTACTACCACTTTGTTCTTATAGTTGTCTGACAAAACATAAGAACAGCTATTGTAAATAATGTGTTAGGCTGTATTAAAGCATAGTGTGGTTGAGCTGGAGGGGACATAACAGAGCTTTAGCTAGCTGAGAATCAGCAGAGTATCCAGAATGTGTGTACGACTCATCAACAGACGTGAGCTATGATTCAGAGTGTTGTTGTTTGCCAACTTAAACAATTATGATGAAGAAAAAAGAATGAAGCCTTTTTAATGACGTGTGCAGTTTCAGTTTGGTTGGAAACATTTTTGAAAACGTCCTGAAACACTTTGCGATGACACGCATCAATTTCTCATGCTAACTGAGTTTTCTAATTAGTTGGCTTGGTGTGGATGTCCATCATTTCTTATATGAAGATTAAGTAAATTATTTAGTTTTGCCCAAGCAAATAATGTGGTTGTCGCTCGATATAAGTTGACAGACGCTTCAGTAGTGGTTGCTAGCTAGCATAAATGTTTTCGCGCAGATAAGATATCTTTGCTAGCTAGGAACATGACGTGGCTAAAATCTGATTCGAAAAATGTCTCTTATATGATTCAAAAATGAATCTGAGATGGTAGCAGGGATTGAGATATATTAGATTAGTCATATGTAGCTTTAATGTGCATTTGTTAAATTAGGCTTTGTACGAATCATTTTGTACTTTTCTACTGTTTGCAGTAATACATGACATTCTCCTATGATTATGGAAAGCAGCAATAAAGAAGTTGTGCACAATATAATGGCTCAAGATCAGGGCCGCCCCTGGTCAACTTGTGGCCCCACGCAAAGTTATATGTTGAGGCCCTCTGTGTCGCGAGCGTCGACACGGGGGGGGGTGCTAGTGGAGCCTCGCAGCGGTGAAACTGTGGCACGTTTACACTGTAGGTGCGCCGCATTTGCGCTTCAGATGAGGCACCCTCCGCAAAATGAAGCACCCTCCGCAAGCTGAGGCCCCCTCCGCGAGGCCCCACGCAGTCTGCGTGATCGGCCTGTAGGGAGGGGCGGCCCTGCTCTAGATTAACAAACCCCAGGAAAAAGACGTCTCAAAGAAAGTTTGTTAACCACTGCACAACCAAAACTGAAAGAGGTTAGCTCGTTTCCCCCAAAGTGAGTGTGTTGTTAGTTGCTAGGCTCTTAAGGAAACAAAAAGCAGCCAAGTTGTTGTTTTCCATTTTAAATAATACATCTACCTACAATCAAATGTTGTTCATTCTGAGGTATCCTTATGAAAAGAACATGCGGCATACACCCCTACATTGATATCTGGGGTATCTGTTCTATTGTGTGATGTTGTGACTGACAAATCTCATTATAAAAGACACCTGAGCCAGAGGGTGAGAAACACACACACACACACACACACACACACACACACACACACACACACACACAAACACACACAAACACCATGAACAGCATATCTCATGATACCTCACACAGTAGCAATGGGAGGACAATTATGACAGAGCTACAGTACAATGAGGTGCTATGTATTCATCTGGCTCTGTAATCATGTGCTTGAAGATGTGTTTACTATCACAAAGTAATTTATCTCACTGCACCGCCTCTGCCTGTCGGGCTTTTCACATCTCCGTCATCCCTCTAACTGCTCCTTTACACCCTCCTTTTCAATATCTCTCTTTTTCTTCCCATGTTCCTTTCTGCCTCTTCCTAATTGCTCCTTCTTTCTTCATCAGAATCCCCTTTTCATCTGCCTCTTGTACCATCCCCTCTCTTTCTCTGCTTTTATCAAATGGATCTCTTTCTCTCAATTACAGCCAGATTCTCACCTTTGTCTCTTTCTTTCCATTTGCCTATCTTTCCTTTTGCCTATCTTTCTATGCCGAGAGGCTCTCGACTTGTGTAAAATAACCTCTCCATCCCTCCCTCCCTTTGGTCTCTATGGGCAGTGACAGTCTTGATGCAGTGTTGCATGTCGATGGCTATTGATCTGTTTCCTCTCTGCTTCTCTCTGCCCCTCTCTGCACTCTGCCAGTGCTGCTCTGCCAGGCCCACAGTGAACCCAACACCATGAGTGTGAGCACATGGTGTTGGTTGTGAGAGAGAAGGGGTGTACATTTCATAATATATAACATTACCAAGTACCTCTAAAAACAATGTAATCCATAACCTCATCTAAGTATTAGACTATAAAAGTAATTTACATGAGCCTAACCCTAATTTCTGTAACTTTTGGATTACCTCAATATCAAATGCATTGCAAATAAATACAAGAAAAGGGAAATATCAAGACGATTGCTTTTACTTAATTGTATTATATAAGACAACAGAACAATACAACTTTAGAAAAAAAGAAAGCAAGATATTTTATTAAAAATATGTCTGACCCACACATTTTTTAAGAGAGAAAATGTATTTAATTTAGCATATTAAAACAGTAGTCTATGGAAAATGAAACACATGACCATACTGTATAGTCCATTTCAAAAAAGCAAAAGTAGAATCTGAGCATACAGGAAATGCCCTGTTTTAGTTTAAAGAGGACATATTTGAATCATTTTGAGGTTCATATCTGTATTTGTTGCCTCTACCGACATGTTTCCATGCTTTAATGTTCAAAAAGCTCTCATCCTGCCTGTGCTGCAGCACCTCTTTTCACCTTCTGTCTGAAACCAGAGCCCAGTCTGCTCTGATTGGTTAGCAGGCCGGCTCTGATGTGATTAGTCAACCGCTTAGAGATGTCCCGCCCCTTAGCAAATCACGTGAAATGTGTTGGAGCGCTACCCAATAGAAACGTGAGTGCTACATACTGATGTATTTATGTTACAGAAGTTAACAATGGAGTCCAATGGAGGCGTTTCAGGCAGGGGGGGGGGGGGGGGGGGAGAAACTCTGGAGGGAACACAGGGATTTTAGCCTATGCAGACCATTTACATGCACAAAAACCTATATAACACACTACAGGGCCCCTTTAATACATACAGTAGATGGCGAAATGTCCACCCAGTAAAAAGCATTCTCTGAACTAGAGGCCACGATGATGTACTGAAGATAACCTATGGTTTTAATCGAGACAGGTGATCTAAAAATGTATCGCTACATTGTAATCCTACTATCAATCTAAATGTGTCAAAAATGCACCAGTAATCCCATCACATCATTTTTGATGTGATTGTAAGGGATTACGCTTACCTTTTTTTATACTAGTTATGTAATCCCTATACATGTATTCCTTTACTATCCAAGCCTGGGTGTACGAAGAGAGAATAAGACTGTCTTACTGTCTCACATGACATAACCACAGTTACAAAGTCTTTAAATGTCACGGATAAACTGCTTCCCACTTCTTGGCACAACCTGCTCTCACCTTGGAAATCACACCACAACAGTTCTTTCTCTGTCTCTCCCTGTCTCTCATCCCTTCCTCCACACTTTCCTCTCCCACTCCCAAATTCACCGGGAACAACCTGTTTTAGGATGAATCTGACTGCCAGGAGAGAAACAGGATGCCTGGGGCTTGATGCTACAACACAACATCCTGTCCAAGAGAAAAAAAGAGTTGCTGATGGAAGGCAAGAAGATAGAGAGGAAAGGGAGATGAAGTGAGGTGACGAGGAGGCATGAGTGTGTGTGTGACAAAGGAAAAAGTACATTGTAAAACGATGTAATTAGAGCAGTGGCCAAATATTGACAACCTCTATACCTCTATATTAAAGTAGAAGGAGGGGGGGCAATGGGTTTTATGAGCTACGCTATCTTTATCACTTGGCTGTTAATGCTGTAAAATACAGTTCAAGACAAAATCTCCCCTCTGAACTCTGATGTCATAGCATCTTGGCATTCATACAATGGATTTCTCCAGAATAAGACTCATGTAAAGGCTCCTTTAGCCCCACAAGATAATGTACAGTTAGCTAATGATAAGACCCATGACTTTTGGGGAGTTGGAAGTAACGCTAGGTTTGTACTGTAGACAACTGTCTATTAAACACAAAGAGACACAACCCTGCAAAAACGATACACCAGGATCACTGTGCCTTAGTGAGCATGTTACTGTGTCACGGCACAGTCTCCTTTTTATTTCACCTCTCATGTTACCAGGTTAGAGCAGCAGCACAGTTTATAAGCATGAGCAGTGTGGCTGAACAGCGTGTCATCTGTGTGTCAGTTGTGTTTCTTTAAGAGATTCCAGGTCTTCCCTTTCATTTGTTAACATAAGACTTGTGTTGACAAAGTGCAGTGACTTGTACGGCTCCATAAACTTAAAGTGAGAGATATGGAGCTGGATATGGAGCTGGAGTAGTGCAGACTGTGTGGCCCGGGGACTATACTTAGTACCACTCTTATTACACCTTTAATGCAAACAGCTTCAATGTGGAAAATACAGCGCTTGACAGGCCTGCAGCGCAATTACTAAGCTAATCAATCCTTATACCTAAATGACAGAATAGGTCCTTTGTCATTGAGTCCCAAAACCACATATATGACCACTGTATTTAATGGTGTGAACAATTCCCACAACACAACGACAACAATGTTAAGCATGTAAATGTTCAATATAAGGTTGGGAAATGAACCGATATTTAAACATGGTGTCAAACCGAACTATTGAGTTATGTTCAGGCAACAAAATGACTTGGTTAGGTTTAGGATAAATAAGTATGTTTATTAGGTACTTTTGTATGTGACGTAGTACATGACATAGTTATGTATTAGTGTAGAACCGGGGTTACATCCATAAACTAAAATAACTCAACGTGTTGACGTGCAAACTGGATAAAAGTTCCCTTTTTCTTGGGTAAATGTCTTGGATTGATTTATCCCACTCGAGTATAGTAGTACACCTAATTTTCTGATTTGCTTCCGTCCCAATTGCTATGGCTACTAGAGGCCAACAACAAATGTCATTATAGGGCGTAATACGCTGACTGCATAGATGACCTAGGGTCAACAACTTGACTTGACAATCGCTGTTCACTGAAAGAGTTCAGCAAACGGTCAACTATACTGAAGTACTGCCTATAACTTATTAAAGGTATACCGATGTTTGAAATGCTACATGTAGTGCCTTCAAGTGGATAAAGGGATACCAAGGCCAAAAGGGCGAGGACGATAAAGGAGGGCAGGGAAGCAGAGGAGAACCAAAGCAAAGAGGAAGACAGACACAAGCATACTGAGGTGAGGTGAGGTAGGGTGAGGAGAGAGACATGGAGAGAAAGTCTAATCCAGGACTCTGCTAAGCTCCTCCATCATCTCCGTCATTACTCTGAACCAGCTGATGAGGGTGATTCATACCTGAACATCTGACAGAGCTTTCCGGTTTGCAGCCCCGCTAATAGTGTGTGTGTGTGTGTGTGTGTGTGTGTGTGTGTGTGTGTGTGTGTGTGTGCGAGTGACAGTGCGTGTTGGGCTTCAGGCTTTCTGATGAAAACAAGGTCACAGGATTGCTGTGAATGGCTCCATCCACAAAGCACAGTGAGTCACTGGTGTGTTTGTCTTGTACCGACTAATCACAGGTAGCCACATCAGTTGCATCAGCACAGCATGTGACAGCTGTGCATATCAGCCTAGTATCCTAAACACAAACACACACACACAAACACAAACACACACACACACATCCAGGATGTATTGTTATATCAGCCACTTGGACAGCAGATTCAGCACTTCTGTTCGACAGCAAACCTCACCTTTGACCTCTCTTCTTCCCGACCGAATCAATATTAAGAAGTTTGTTAAATGTTCATAAACAGACGATGCACCTATTTAGAAACAGGAAAGTGTGACAAAGAGCTGAATAATTGGTGAGGAAGATATCTATCATATAGCTCTGGGACTATCTGCAGCAAATACCCTGTGACTGTGTTTCACCTTTCAGGGCTTCTCCTGGTGTTCCACAAGGAAATACCCTGCTGTTCTGTTCTGGGACAGAGATAGAGAGAGGGAGGGAGAAGGAGAGGATGTCCTGTCCTGCTGCTGTCTGAATCTGGGTTAGATATTTCTGTGTGGGTGAATGTGCGTATTGCAAAGACAGAGCTGGTTTTGAGACCATATGACTGTAGCCTACTGCATGTACATTTTGGGTTATAGCAAATATTAGAGAGTAACCGAGGAAACCATCATTGGATACTTCATACAAGGACATCCTGCACTAAACTTGGCAAATGTTCTGAAGAGCAAACTTTCTGCTGCTGCCTAAGCACTTTTTTCTGCATCAATTGCTATATCTATTTAATCTCTGTCACAACACACAACATTTTGTGGTTTTAAAAACTAGTTTAAATTGAGAATTATATTTCTGAATGTTACGGCCCGTCCACACAGCGGCGTGCGTTGAAGCTTCCAACGCTTCTGCCCATTCACTTTGAATGAGGTGACGTCACTTTTAGCCGAACTGCATTTTTGGAAGCGACGTGGAGCGTTGCTTGCGTTGCTCGCTTCAAAAGTTGAGCAATGTTCAACTTTTGGCGCCTCGGCAGAAGCGTCAGCCAATGAAATCCCGTTTATGCAAATCTGCCAGTACAAGCGCTAGCCAATCAAACCGCGTGTATGCTGGGAGAGACTACGCAGGTCATTTCCTCATATTTCAAAAAATGGAGGGAAAATTCATTATAGCGGTAGTGAATCACCCGGTGCTGTATGATCAGTCTCTGTTCATCTACCAGGATACAAACCGGAGGAGCGAGGCATGGAGGGAGGTGGCAGAGACAGTGGGTGGAACTGGTAGGTTTTCGCCTGTTTGGGGATTTTATATCCAGTTTACTGCGTTTTAACATTGCTATTGCTTTGTATGTCGGGGGCGGGAGATTCATGTGATTGGTTGTTGGTCGCGTTGCTCGCAAAAAATCCCCAAGCTTCAGACACGCCCACCTCCAAGCGTCAACGCACGCTGCTGTGTGGACGCTCCGTTAATCATACCACTGCCTTCATAAAGTAAAACTGTATCATTTAAAGGTAATCAAAAGACGGGACTAACTTCCACACTTCAATAAAGCCACTTTCCATAAGGCCACTTTCCATAAGGCCACTTTCCATAAGGCCACTTCTAACGCTCTTTCATTATGCCAATTCCGTAACATCAATTCCTAACCAAGAACTGTTGTTGCCTAAAGCTGACCAAGTACTTTTGATGATTTCACAGAGTTTGACTGTAGGGGCTGTGGCTGTCGCACTGATTGCAAAAGAAGAAGAAAATAGATATTAAAAGGAGTTTAGTCTTTTCCCAAAGGTCATTATACTTGTGAAAAAACACCTGCAAAAGACATGAACATGTGTATGTGTATACATAAAGGCCATCGGAACAATGGCATGTCACCATCAAGATGTGTCAGCATTTAGCTTCAAGCACCTCAGCTGTGCTTCGCCTCACAGCTGCTTTGCATGGTTAAATACCCTGATGCAATGCACTCATGAAATCATTTCTTTCAAGAACTTTTTGTATTGAGATCAGGGTTTATTGCTTTAGGCATCTAAAAAGTGCACCCTACTTTAGACAAGGGCACTCTGTCCCTCCCCAAAAATAAATTAAGCATTAACCCCTAGTGCACAAGCCTTCCAAGTATCCAAGGACAACTCTTTTTAACATACATTAGCTGAAGTTTACATCACCTGATTGTGTAGGTTTACACATTACTTTCTTAAAGCAGCCAGATTCAGGTAGGAATTGTGACTATGATTATGATCATTCAAACATAGTTCAAACCCACATATATTTGAAATGATTTTTTTTTTAAACGAGAGACAGCCACTGGATTATACTCTGACAACAAGACAGAGGCAGACAGACAGATGTAAACCAACAGATTGACAAAGAAGCAAACAGTTTGACGGACAAATACAACATGCTGGGTTACGACAGCCAGGGTTGCATTGTCAATAACGTTTTGAGGAAGAGATCATTTGTGAATATCCATGTAGGGTTTGGGTGGATAAACAAATATCTAACTTTCACCCAGGAGTCAAATTGTCATCGTACGTAACTTCAATGATATACAAACCAGAGTTCCCGTTAGCCGGTAATTACCGGACTACGACCGGTAAAATATGCTGAAGACCGGCAAATCTAAATCTCTCCGGTCAAAGTGTCCGTTCAAAATAATTTCCGTTTAGCGCAATACCGCATCAGTTGCGCAACTTGCGCCACTTATGAGACAGACAAGAAGAGTATGTGACAGACAAGAAGAGTCCATTCTAATGTATAACACTTAATGTGGAGAAAGAGATGTCCTGTATGGGTTGATTGTGCGTTGATCTGTTGGTAATGCCTCGGGGTTCCGGTGGGCATGTAAACAAATGCATAATGCTGCACTATACTTTGTGGCCTCACCCGGTTGCATAGCGACGCTTATTGTTTAGGTGTCTTTTAATAAGCAGTCCTATCATTAGCTAGAACTAGATAGATCTGATCGATATGGACATAAACGCGAGTAAAGTCTAATCTGGCGGGAGAGAGAGATCAGCTGCTGCTGACGAGTCGACACCATGGTCGACACGCAGCTCTGCATGATCACCTGCAGCGGTGAGCGGAACAAAACACACACTTCAGGTTAGAATATCACACAGCTATTTTAATGACCTCTCAAACTACCTAAACTAGTTATAGATACATTTAGTTTTACTGTCGGGTCACTCATTACTGATCCGCGAGCTGCATGATACTGACGGGCTGTCAGGAGAAGGAGAGAGCGCTCCGTTTATTATTCCCGTGTTATTATTCCCGTGTTATTATAAATTACTGTACACTTTTGAATAGTTAATCTACTATGATTAGTTTGTTTAATATTGAATCATATCAATTTGTTTTAAAGCACAATAATTAACTAAGAAGACCTTTGACCGGCACTTTTCTCATTTTGTCCGGAAGATTTCAACTTTAACGGACATGTTGACCGGCGAAAAAATATTCTAACGGGAACTCTGATACAAACATACTTATTTTCAAGCCAAACCATGATCTTTTTTCTTAACCAGGTAGTTTCGTTGCCTAAACATAACTGGGTAAAAAACATACTTCCCCTCGCAAACTAATTTAGTTGGAAGCTCTATATTTAAATCTAGAGTCCGCTTTTCGCATTCATACCGCTTGTATTAGCAAGGTTTTGTTCCATATATCCTTAATGTACTGTAAGACAGACCAGTGACTGATGTGTCCACTGAATAAGGTGAGCAGCTGTAGGACATTTTGGTCAAACTGCCCTACAGACTGTCATAAGTGTGTGTGTGTGTGTGTCTGTGTGTGTGTGTGTGTGTGTGTGTGTGTGTGTGTGTGTGTGTGTGTGTGTGTGTGTGTGTGTGTGTGCGCGTGTGGACCATAGTTCAGTATCTTTGCCCTCTCTCAGGCTGCTTGCCAACATTGTTTGCATAATGCGGAAATCAATCTCACTCGCATTTACTTTTCCTGTTTCCCTTTTGGATTGTTTTATCTCTAACTCCTACTTTTACACTATTTTCTTCTCACTCATTTTCTTTGTAATACTTGTGTGTTCACATTATTTCCTTATCTAGCTTGTCCATCTTAGTCTTTACACATGTATGAATGAGGCAATGTTCTCTTCAACAAATGCAAGCACAATGACATGTACTGTGTACGTACTGTACATGTAAGTAGGGATGGGCAATATGGAGAAATCAAATATCATACATTTTTCAGGAAATACCTCAATATATTGTTACAATATTGTAAAGTAAACTAATGGTGACGTTTTTACATATATTGCATTGGTTATGTGGGTATAATGGCTAAGTGGGTAAACAGCTACAACAGTCTGGTAAATTCAGCAAAATAAATCCCATTACTGTGTACTGCATTTAAAACCACTTTTCGACTTAAAAATCCAACACGATATTTAGTCTCATATCACAATATGCATATAGTATTGATATATTACCCAGACCTACATGTAAGTTACAGTAATTGTCATGCTGTTAGCGTGTTCCATTATTGATCTGTTTCAAGGTCAACTTCTAATCAGATAGTAAACCTAACCCCTTTATGGACCACAGGTTCATTCACAATTCAGTGTCACTGGGTTTGTGAATGGACCTGTAAACATTTATCCCAATTGTTGCTCATATATATCCTTTGCAGGATAGGACACCTCTTGTACAACTCAACCCAACAGATGGGTGCTAGTATTTTAAGGCTAGTTGTCTTCTTTGAAAATGTTTAATATCCAAATGACAATTTAAGTTTGAAATGTTTGCTCGGTAAGTGCACTTAACCAAATAAATAAACTCACGAAAAAAACAAATTGAGACAAAGAGAATCCTATCTAATTTCAAAGCCAACAGGGAACATATTACAATACAATCAAATGCTTTTTGCCATTATGTAATGATCAAACCTTTAGTTTTAAAAATGCAAGTCAGAGGAAATTCCAAGTAATTTTACAAGCGCTGATTCAATCCAGCCAATCATCCACCTTTTCCACTCAGGTTCATCTTAAAAAACGGCTTAAATACCAATACAGCCATTGGGAAACTAAGTGTTATACTTTTGACTTTCTATATGACTTTTTAGAACTGGCTAACTATCTTCTGGTGGATATAAAAGTATCTGCAAAATGGAAATCTTGTGAAGCTAGCAGCCAAATTGCTTGCTCATATTTTCTCCCTGGCTTGAACTCATTATCCAAATGTTCACTTCGACACTTTTTCAATGTTCTTATCAAATCCTTACCTAACAACCCCAATCTACTAATGAGGTTTTAAAAATAAGTTTTGACAGAAAGTAGTGCCACAGAACTACTGTATACATGGCCTATAACCTGATTCCTTGAAACAACAAGGTCTGGTAGCAAAATAGGTCATAGGCCTACTTGTGATGGCTCTCCACATGACACAGAGTGTCGATGTGTATCCATGACTACTGGTCCCAGGACAGCTAATTCATTTCTAGATGGTTCTCGGCTGAAAAACAAAGATTACTGCTTTTTTTTCCTGTCCAAAAGTTTTCTATCTGTAAAGAAGATCAGGGCAGGGCGATTAGCATCAAAACCCAGACAGTGCCCATTGTTTTAGTTCAATGAGCAGTTCTAACGAGAGCAAGATCTCATTTCCATTCAGCAGAACATCTTCATCATCACCTTACCACTGACCGTCTCGCTTTACGTGCCGTTTCACTTACATAACCTCCTTAACCCTCGTTTTACCTTAACCCTAATACTGTTCTTAATCTGCCATTGATCGCAATGCGTATTCAGGCCTTCTACAAGTGTTATCACTCCCTCAAGGAGTCAGACACATGGTATTGTGTATTTGGTTGACTCTGGAACAATACAAAGACATGAAGATAAGATAGAAAAAGAAAGTGCTGAAGTTGAGGAATCAATCATTTCGTCACTGACCATAGAGTTCATTCACCTTTTTCATCACATCGCCCTTGAAGTTCCCTTTATTATTTTATAAGTGAATGCCTATCCATTCACACCAATTCAACATTTAGTCCTGATTCTGACTGTTCAGTTCTAGATTTAGATGATCCGAGTTTAGATACTTTACTTTCAGTATTAAAAACAGATTCATACGAATAGAGTTCAAAATGTTAATGGATCAAAATACAGTCTTTGGCAAGAGAGTTATTTGGTCATGATTTTGTTGTCTTTCGCTGTCTCTTTAATGAGGAAGTACCGTAACAGTGTTCTCAGTCTCCTTTGCTAAGAGCCACTGATTTGGTCAGTGACACTGATGGTTCATTGTATTCTGTTCATTTTGAAGATGAAATGTTTAAGATTAGTACGAACATGAAGACAGTTAGTGGAAATGTTAAGAAAGTGATTATGGCTACACCATATGACCAGGCTCTGTAAAACCTTGTAGAGATATTAGTACTTTTCCCATGTCACTTCAGAACAGAACACGAACCAAGAAAACTCTCATGTGAAAAGAAAATAAATCGCTTTGGAAGTAATGTTTGTGCTCATTCAGGACCCCATCTCTAACAGTACAAAGTTGATCTTCAAGGCCTCTATCACATCACATTAGCCATGACCTAGCTAGCAAACACACAACCACTTCTAGACTTGGTGGCCTTTTACTTGCACCAAAGGAATGGTGGAGAATGACTAACCCAACAAGTCAGACTCATCCACAAACCAGCGTAAAGCGCCTACCTGGACATGGCGATCTCAGCCTTCTGACGGGCGATGTCGGTGGCTTTCTGCGCTCCCTCCACGGCTCGGTCCACCTTCTCTCGGATCTTACTGGCCCGGAGCGGGATCAGGTTCTTCCTTTTGCCGCTCACCAGAATGTTCTGTTTGTACTTCCCTTCCTCTTTCGTGCCATCAGGAAACGTGGTGCAGCCGTAGCCATGGCGCTTGTTGCTAAGCCACTCCCCCTCGTACTGCAGCCCGTCGGACCGCCGGCTAATGCCGAATCCTGTTCGCTTGTCGTTCTTCCACTCCCCGCAGTAGGTCTCTGTTGCCGTGGCGTCCACATCGTCGTCTGCGACGGCCAATTCTGCATCTGCATCTCCGAGGCTGAAAGATAAAATGTGGCATCGGTTTTGCTGGTACGCTAATGGCAATGATTTCCATCTCCAGTGTTTATAAAGTATTAAGATGTGATCAGGAAGTAGTTAGCTTAACCTAGCATAAAAACTGCAAGCATGGAAAGAACAGATAGCCTGACCAAATGATAAGCCTATCACTTCCTACAAAGTTCAACAATGTGCAGTATGAAGTCTATTTAAATTGCACACAAAGAGAAATAGGAAGAGAAAAATATATTTCATAGAAAATTTAAATGTGAGATTTTATGGGAAGTTTCATGGCTTATTTTCCTTCTGTTTAAAGTCTAGTGCTAAGCTAGGCTAAACATGTCCTCAGTCAAGTCTAAACTCTTATCATACAGTAAAGACTTGATATAATTTGTCACCTGGAAACAAGGAAAATATAGGACTGTGATGCCCCTGTCTGTGGGTTGATCTGGAGAGGGTGTGGCTGTGCTACATCCAGCTTGATATGGTGTGTCTCCTCTTTGTTGTGGCCTTTTGAGCCAGGTCATAACAACGACCTTTCCATAATGTTAAACTATTTCTAATACGTTTTAGAGCAAAACATTTGGAAACAACCTTTTAATTCAAAAGATCACAGCTGGAAATGTATATATTGTTCTTGATGTGCTATGTAGGATAAACATCTGAAGAACTTGACAATAGATAAAACAGTAAAAAGGCCCCCATTCACTTGTCCCTGTCTCTTCATGTGAAGCAAACCTCTGTATGAAACTCCCCCATGGTCTGCTACCGTTCAGTCCTTTACAAGTTGCTAGGGAATCTTCACATTGGCTTGTTTTAATCTTGCCTCCTCTGGCCTAGATTTTTTACTTCCCTTTAGTATGCTTTTTACTGGCCAAGCATAAGATGTGTGTTTATATTGGGTTGCCAAGATGATACACTTCAGTAAATATTGTATAAATTGCAATACACTCCATAAAAAGGATGTAATTAATCTTGCATTCATATACAATCCCTGAGAGTCAATGTTGTATACATGTTTACAGCAGTAGAGTGGATAAACCTAGAAGTTGTTCTCCTTATCAGCTTTGCCAATAATTAATCAGACCTGATAAGCTGCTGTCAGCCACTTCGCCAACCAGCAGGGTAAGAGCTGCTGACTCTTGTCGTCGAGTAATTGGTACCTTTAGAAATAGGCCAACTCAATCCAGCGTACTTGGAATGTTACATTAAGCCTTTCTATTGGTACACGATTGATTAATTTCATTCGGAGTCAACATGCTACTTTTTACACAATGAATATAACACGCCATTGGTACCTATTAGATTGTCCACTCTTTGAATGACTATTGGCTGGTGCCTCCAATACGATTGATCAGAAAAGAGAAACAGTGGAGTAGAGAGGTGTAAATAACAGGCTTAACACTGGATAAGACAATGTAAACGTTTTATCAGGCCAGCTGACGAGCAACCTGATCTTTTGACCTAAAGGCCGGTTTGGACCGGGTTCCAATCCATTTTTAAGAGGCTTAAATAGGACAGGTGCGTGTTCTTACCTTGAATCCTCCCAATGAAGGACGGTTTGCTTTCAGCGGCCTACGTCATTACTTCCTGTCTAATCACTCTATCTTTCTCCCTGCTTTTATTCATGTAATTACTCAATGACCATTGGTTTGACTCACTTTCTGATTCCTCCAATTATTTAACTGTTTCCAGTTTATTTTTTCAGGACTTTTTATTGTAAGAGTGCTTTAAGTGCAGAGTCAGCTAGCAGAGTATGACGTTATTTATGTTATGTTGAAAGGACATTGAAACAGCTTTGACATTTTTCTATGTGAAACAGGATATTTGGGGACTTGAGGAAGGTTTTAGATTAATTCAGTTAAAGATGAACAGTATAGATTTTTACATAATAATGTGTAAAATAGCCAATGTAAAAAATGTTGTGTATGACAATCAGAACTTTAATATCAGACTAGGGCCTTCATATTGGACGACTCAAACCTGGATCAGACTGAATCCCAACTTGTTTTTGTGTTCTTGCTTTCTACATTAAGGTGCTTATTGAAATTAGGTGGAGAAAGATCTTAGTAAAAAGGAAACAGTTAGTAAAAAACTAAGACATTAATCCTGTCTAACTCCAGTCTCTTGCATCAAAGTCTGAACCGAAATGCTTCAGAAAATTGGCACTGAAGGTTGTCATTGGACATCAATTGTAAGGTGCGAAATATACCAGAGTAACTCCTAGGGTACCAGTTTACAATATAAAACGAAGCCTTTCATTGTGTCCATTGATCTTTGGTACTAAACCTTCTACCTCACTAACTAGTAAGGCGTAACCCTCCCTGACCTGCAGTAGGGCTTTCCCACCCCACCCCCTCCATTGTCTACTCCTGCCATTACCTGATAGTAGAGTTGATATCAGATGCAGCTGAGGACACGGTACTCATCCCAGCCTCGCTCCTGAACGAGCTCTGTTTAGACCTCTGGGAGGCCAAAGAACTTCTGGACTCGGACTTCCTCAGCTTGAGCCCGGAGAGGATGGACCTCCGGAACAGTCCGCTTTTTCTCTTTCCCTTAAGCAGCTCAGCCTCGCTGTGCGCCGTCAGCACAAACCCCCCCCGAGACACAGCGGGGCTGCTGCCGCTGCTGCCTGTGCTGCACATGGAGACGCTGGTGGTCAGAGTGCCAGGACCAGGATGAGTACCAGGAACCACTGCGCCGGTCCGGTCCAGCAGGGCTGTGCCGTTGCTGTGCTCCGAACCGGAGCGCAGAGAGTTTATGGAGGTACGGAGCGGGGAGCGGATGACTGCCGCCATGCCGTATGGGACACTCTGCCGGACTCCGTAGCCATGCCGCATCCCACCGACCCACTGGCCTTGAAATGTTCCTGAAAAAGAAAAATACCACTTAAATACCAATTTCCATAAATATTCTCTGTAGTCACATACTGTATGTCTAATTATTTAACAAGGTGTGAAAGTTGGTGCTGCATACACAGGATGACTAGGCTACTAGAAAAACATATATCTTAAATCATAAGAACCCTTTTCAAAAATAATAATATTTTTTCAAGGGGAAGCATGCGCAACCAGACAAATCGCTCACAAAAGTATTGGCTTGAATGCTAAGCAGTCGCTAAAAGTCGATAAAGTGATACAATGACTTCAAAAGTTGTGTCTTCGCATTAGATTGCCTTCAATTTACAACGCAGTAGTAGAATCCTCTTCCTAAAATGTAACTATGTAATGTAAATGTCCTAAAGTAGGATATTGACGTACTAATTTTCCTGAATGTCAATCCCTGCTTCCATTCACACATAACCCCATGCAGAAAATGTTGCTAAACAATGTAAGGGTTAGAATAGACTGCATTTGTTAAAAGGGACCTCAACGTTAGCACACAGTACAGTATGTACTGTAGAATGCTTCCTTCAAGCAGATTCCGAAGAGAATCAATCAACAAAACCACTATGGGTCCACTGATGTAATTGTATGTGTTCGCTTCAACAAATGAATGTTTCCAAAAAGGTTTTCAAGACAAAAGAACTCAAGGAGGAAGAATGGTTGGTTTGGCAAATGTTGGTCTGGTTTACCGACCCACGTGCCTGAGCTTTTGTCGGATGGAAACTCACAAAGCCTTGATATTTATACTTATATTGCTACATTTCAGTGTGTCTTTTGTCGATATGGGGGTCAATAAAGGGTTCTACAACATTATTTGACTTTTCTGGTCCTGGCTGGACGGGAGGTACAGTATAACGTGATTGGTGTCCTTTCCTTTTGTTCTGCATGGTGATGCATGGCCATATTGACAAAGGTTTTTTTTAACCTGAATTGACTTTGAGTAACATCCCGAAACTGCAATAACTGAACAGCAGTAAAAGATTACAAAACTTCTACTCTGTGATATATTTTTCTGATTAAATAAGTAGACAAAGTAACAGTTTGAGGAGTAGTTCTGTACATGGGAGTCACTTCCTCTTTTTTGTCCATCTACTCCCATTCATTCACAGTGTTGATGCACTACCCGCTATCACTGCTGCATAACAGTCCTTACATCCCCATGTTGCGGAAAAGTAGGCCATCTGAGTATGTGTTTGTGACATTCCTCTCTCTCTCTCTCTCTCTCTCTCTCTCTCTCTCTCTCTCTCTCTCTCTCTCTCTCTTCTCTCTCTTCTCTCTCGCTCTCTCTCTCTCTCTCTCTCTCTCTCTCTCTCTCTCTCTCTCTCTCTCTCTCTCACACACTCACACAAATACACACACACTCAAACGGAAGTATGTGTACCAATAGGAGTGCAAGTGATCCATCCCGCCTGCCCGTACCTCTGATGTAACAGCACTCTGATTCATTCTGTAGCGAACGCACTGGCTCTAACCAAACTACATGCCCATATATGGGCTGCAACCACATTCTTCTTCTGTATCGCAAACACACACAAACATTTCCCTTGTGGGCTTGAGTGTCAGTGAAGTGGGAAGTGCTGAATGAAGCCAATTTTATAAGCCAATCGTATTCTTGCTTACGTTCCAAGACAATCGCACAGGAACAACAAGCACACACACAACACGATCCACAGTTCTTTTGAATCACTTGAGTTAAAAGTGGTGTTACTTCTGAATCTGCCCTTGTCATTAAGACAATGTGCTGCCTCATCCCTCATATAAAGACAGTGTTTCCCATATATTGATTTATCTGTGGCAGCTGGTCTAATGGATAGTGAGGTGGGCTGATGATCGGAAGGTTGCAAGTTCAAATCCCACCTGGAACACCACTACTAGTGTGCCCTTACTAGTTACTCCAGGGAGAATGTCCCTGTAATTGCTCATTGTAAGTCGCTTTGGAATAAGGCGTCTGCTAAATGCCTACATTGTAAATCATATCCTCAACTCCGGTGTGTCTCACTCATTAACAACGCAACACAGAGCAACAAGAACGTTGTCTACAGTAGCCATGAACTCGCATGTATTTTCTTATTTAAGGGGGGGGGGGATGCGTGGGCCATCCGAATAGGTTAAGGGGCCTTTGGCTTTTCTTGCCGGGGGGGGAGCACAATCAAATTATGTGGGAAACACTGAAACACATAACAAAAAAACAGGCTGTGTCATAGACAGCTGGTCAGCACATCTGGCCTTTGTAATCATGTCAGTACACAGCTGTATGACCATATGACAGACAGATCCACACACACACACACACACGTTCCTGTGTCTTTCTGCTTACAGTGCATAAACAGGTGGAATCGATAAAAAAGAATGACCTGTCGGCTTCAGGAAATAATAGCAGAACAATTCATTACGTTTTAGAGTTGCTGACAAGTGGATTGTGTTAGCTAGCTGTTTCCCTTGTTTCCAGTCTTACTGATACGCTAAGCTAACCAGCTGTTTAGCTTTATATTCCCCATTCTTTTATTTGTATTGTATCAACCACTCTTGTACTTTGTATACACTAGAGTCCAGTTTGGGGTCCCAAGAGTTGCTTCTCTATTCTGTGCAGATGTGCTTCTGATGGATTTAAAGTATGCGCTGGAGCATGAAGAGATTGGGATGAGTGTCAGCACCTCAAGGTCTGAGGCTAAGGTAATTTTTCAGAAAAACAACAAATTCCCAGCGGGTGGGGGCCCAGTTGCTGCACTTTCCGAAACGATGCAAATAAGAAAACTAAAATGTGCCAAAACACATGCATGTGAAGAAACATCTTGAGCAACCACCTGACAACAAATTCCCAGCATTTAGAAAACATTCAACCAAAACGAGGGAACATGTGCAGTAAAAAACGTTCAAAACAAACTTAAAGGTCCCCTATTATACTATTTTTCAACAATATATTATAGGTCTCAGATATATACAAACTCTGAAGTGTTTGGCTTGAAATACCAAACAGATCATTGCAGCGTCCCATAATCCCCTCTGTTTCAGCCCTGTTTCAAAAGTGCTGATTCTGTGTCTGTAGCTTTAAATGAAATGAGCTGCTGCTGGCCACGCCCCTCTGTAAGATGTTTGGTTTGAAAAAAACAATGGTGCTCTTGGAGGAGATTCAGTTGACAAGGTGTGGGGGGATTACCTTGGTTGGTTAACCGCTAATCGTTGCACACCCCAAAAAATAATTGTGACATCACAAAGTGGCCAAAATCTGATCAGCTCATTTTCAGACAGGATTTTATATAAATGGATCAGGACAAAAAGGGAAAGAATATTTTTTTCTGAAACTTTCCAAATCTCGTAACGCAGAGGGAACACATGTTGATGTAGAAAAGACATGAAAAAGTGTATTTTGTATAGTAGTACAAGGGACCTTTAAGGGGGATCCCACCTCTGTTGCTCTCCCTGAGGTTTCTCCCATGTTCCCCTTAAACTGTGGGTTTTCTCTGGAAGTTTCTCCTTGTACGATGTGAGGGTCTAAGGATAGAGGGTCTAAGGACAGAGGGTCTAAGGATAGAGGGTGTCGTTTTTCTCATACTGATATTCTGAACAATCTGTGCTGTTGTATTTGCTGTAAAGTGTCTCTACTGTAGGCTATTTTTATTATATGTACAGCACTTTGGCTCGACCAAAAATCGTTTATAAATGTGCTATATAAATAAAACTTGATTTGATTTGATTAAGACTACTAATTAAAGTAAATAAAGTAAACCTGGCCATCGTCTGACAGGATTCCAAACTACAGCCTCCATGCTCCAATGTCTATAAAATTGAAATAATACAATAAAAAGTTGCCTAAAAAAAACGAACTATGCCAACACGACAGCAGGATTTACAGCGTCAGACTGCATTGGTTGGACCTAGGTGTTCCTACAAAACTGTCAACTTTGCGTGTGAGGGAATAGATATCTGTTTAGCAGTGAGGGGGTTTTTAGGTTTTTTTCATGATTCCTTGGAAGCATACACCCCCATCAATCAGTAATGCCTGAGTAAATCAAATATTCAGTGGGGCACCAGTCTGCTTTTTCAATGGTGCCCTGTTGCTCTCCATGGTGCTGAAATATACAGTGTGAGAAGGCAGGCTGCTGATATTCCTTTTAAATCAAACACATTTACAGTTTCTATGTGACATCAGTGGCTTAACACTAGAAAAATATGAGCATCTGCCAGACTGAGGTACACACTTTCAACAGTCAGAAAAAAAACTCTGCATTTTTGGACTTTCGAACATAAACGCTTTGCCTGCTTTGTGACAGGAGACATGTCACAGCTGTTGGATTTCTGTGTAGGTAAAGGCCTCAACCCTTGGGCCGACAGTTGTGAGCAGAATCTGCTTCACAACTCGCATGCCAAAACGATTTCACTGATTCTGCCTGGAGGCCAAACAGGAAGCACTCCCCATCATACGGGGCTATGAGCGAGGCCGAGGCGAGCGCGGGCACGATGCAGCCGCACGGAAAGAGTTAACACGGAGAGATCAAAGCTGTGGAAACATCACAGAGGCACAGCGATTTGATCACGCGCCAACCCCTGGGCTGAATTCATAATTGTCTATTTAACAAATGCGCGCGTCTGTTCTCTATTTCTAGGTTAAAGACCATCTGTCTCTTAGGGTCTGTATTTCATTCTTAGCAGTAGAATACACTTGTCAAAATCTGTAATATCTACCTGTTAGTTTAAACCGAACTATCATTTGTTTTTCTCCTCTGATACCACTTTACATCTAAATATGTTGATTTGTGAAGGGCAGCAGTAGGAAGTGTAATCATGGAGCAAAGCAGACTGTGAAGGAGTTGAAATTGGTTATTTTATGAATTATTAATGTGTTGTTTCTACATGTAAGCACTTGTATTCAAAGATTGTCTGTGTCTTCATATGCGAGAGAAAAACAGAGGGAGAAACAATACTACACATGATCAATTTTCTCACACAGTGTACTTTATCTGTCATATTGTTTTTACCAGGAGGGGTTTCAGTGAAAGTGATTTAAATGTTTCAGTACTTATCAAATGCTCTAGACCAGGGGTGTCAAACTCAAGGCCCGGGGGCCAAATCCGGACCGCGACTTCATTTGATGTGGCCCTGCAAGAGCTTGCAAGGAATATAATACGTTTACTATACGGTTACATGCCGCTTTACAGAAGCACGTTGCCAATAAACTACATGTCCCACAATGTATCTCATTTTGTGACATGCGCACTGAAGAGACTTGCAATTATTTGCCCCAGACTTCTGCTTTCAGACGTATAGTTAATTATGAAGTTATTACCCTATCTGATAGTAATCAAATGCAGAGGCAATAATGTAATATAATACATTATTTTATATATATTTATATATGTATATTTATATAGTCTTAAAGTTACAACCGGCCCTTTGAGTGCAACCAGAATGCTAATGTGGCCCGCGATGAAATTGAGTTTGACACCCCTGATCGAGACCACAGCTCACATATGTATTCCTGTGGTGGAATAAGTACTCAGATCCTGTACTCAAGGAAAAAGTAGAAATACTATGGTCCTAAGACATATGGTGCGGGAGAGAAACTTCTGGACTTGAGCCTTTGCAGACCATTTACATGCACAAAAACCTATATAACACAGTAGGCAAGGGAAAAAAGGAAGGTAAGGAAAAACCCCAAAAAGTACAGAAGGGCCTCTTTAATTAAAGGTTCAGTACTGCATCATATCATAAGAGTGATTAAGTTGAACAAAATATAATGCAGTGAAAAACAAAATATCTGCCTCAGAAATGTGTTGGATTAGAAGTAAAAATGTGCAGAAAATGTAAATAAAAAAATCAATTTTTAATGTAAACTCTTGTTATGACCTAGAAAAAAGTGAATACTCTTCTACCAATATCTCTAAACAGTTCAACAATATAAGTAAAGCAAATCATCATAAATAGCCAAAGGAGTCAACGCATCACTATTTGCAGGGCCGGCCCTAGACTTTTGGGGGCCCTAAGCGAGCTTTGGCTTGGGGGCCCCCCTCACTCTAGCGCGTTCTCACTACACACAACACGGAACCAACTTTTGTCTTATGATGTTAGCATAAGCACACATATTGTATAAATAAGCATGTAAACACCTTGGACCTATCGTCCTCTAGGGGGGTCCGGGGGCATCCTTCCCCGGGAAGATTTTCTTTTAAATATTGAAGTTAAAAGCATCAATCTGGTGCACTTTGAGAGAAAAATTAAGAGATCTATGGATACATCTCTCAACACCCATATAAAACTGAAATGTAAACAGATTTTTCTTTATGGATATTTTACAAATCACTTAAAGGTGGGGTAGGTAAGTTTGAGAAACCGGCTCGAGATACACTTTTTGTTATATTCCATGGAATGCCCTTAACATCCCGATAGCAATGAATATCTTAAGATTAAAAAATCCATAAAAAATATCATCTGTGGAAGCCGTACTACTGTAAAAAGCACGACATTGTCACAGCTCACAGGATAGGTACCTGTCAGCCAATAAGACAGATGTTTATTTCCATTCAACTCTCTGGTTGGTCTGGTGCCTTGCCTCTGTTGCATTCACTGAACACGGGAAATTACAATCCTGCCGTCCTCTCATGATGAGGTTCAGGTAAAGCACGGTTAATGTATTATATTATTGACTCAATGATATAATACATGACTTTGAGAGTAGGAAATCTTGGCATATTAACAACATTAATTAAACATACTTTTCACGGCAACGGTGCTGAGGGGGCCCCTTAATGGCTGCGGGGCCCTAAGCGGCCGCTTATGTCGCTTAATGGGTCGGGCGGCTCTGACTATTTGAACATGTGCAACCATAAAGTGAAAGATATTCATAGAAATCATTTTGTATTATTTTATCATTAAGCTGCAAGGGGAATGTGAAATAAAATATATTACTACAGTGGGGGAAAATGAAAAGACTCTCCTCTGCTCTTCAAAAACAAAGTGACACTACCCTTGGCATTTGTCAGACCGTCCTCCTCTCTATTAATGTTCATACATTCTCTGTTTTTAGAGAAGTGGCCTTCACATCATACTCATTAGTATGTCCAGTCAGTATTGCATCAGCAGTGTTGCAGGGCAGACTTCCCAGATAGATATTTAGAGTTTTTATGTTTCAGACATCACTGCTAATCCTCACTACAAACATCAAACCACTCTCATTACATAAGCTAAAGCCTGCAGAGGGCTTGTTGTGGTAGTAGAGAAGGTATGTATTACTAGCATCTGTGGGAATTCAAAAAAGCAATGTACTGAACTAAACTAAAGGAGAAATGTGGCACGTGTTGGTGTGTGTCCTTGACAGCGAATGCCAGTTGTTTTGTGTCACTTTTATGAAGTGATACAAACTGTATTGTAAGAAATAACAAAGAAGGAAAAGGAGAAAGCAAATATCATCAAGTAACACAACATAGAAGCCTGTGACCTAAGATTTTCAACGACATAATTACTCTCTAGCTATGTTAATTTGGCAAAAAATAACCTTGAACCTTGATATCAGCTGGAGAAAACAGAAACGTTTGCTCAGCTAAAAAGAGACAGATGGTTACTAAAGACAGGTAGAAAATACAACTGGCAAGAAACAAGCTTTTTAAAAGACAAGACAGCAACAGAGACGCACTGCAGACAGACGGACAAGCTAAACTATGCTCAAATCACTGAAAGCAAGGGAAGTCAGTAAAAAGCTAAACCCCTGCCTGTGTAAATCGTTGTGTGGGACCATTATCCGTTTAAGAGATTTTGCTTAGGCCCCTTTTCGGTCTGTCTTTCAGATTCCCATTTGAGGATTATTTATCTGCAAAAAAATGTCATGAAAAAGACAGTCATAACATGGCAGTTTGAACATTTGAAAACGTCCACATTCTACATTCACGTCACGTCTACATTCTACATCCACATTCGTCCTCATTGTATATTATAGTCCAGTATAATCTGTGTATACAAATGGGTGGTCTTTACTTGTACTAACCTATGGACCAGGGGTCGGCAACCCCTGGCACGCGTGCCAGCATTGGCACGCGGCACCGTAACCAGTGGCACACTAGGAATAAGTGGAATAAGTGTGCAAAATATTTAAATTGTATTTTCGGATCCTGAACGAGACCACTTTCTGCCGCTTTCCTCCGTGGTGCTGATCGTTTCACCACAGAGGAAAACACTTCACTAATTGCAGTTCCCATAAGGAGCTGTACAAATGCCGCAGTTTTTGCGTGGCTGTGTATTTAGTTGAAAGCCCAGTGGCGATCTGCTCATCTCTCATCGAAATAATATGCTACAAAGGGGCGGACTGGCCATCTGTGTGTTGAACTTTCCTGTCGGCTCCCAGACCGTAGTCGAGGAGGGCAGAAGCAACAAGCTTCAGGTTCAATAACCCACTTTCGCTTAAATGACTGGAGAGAGGCGAGCTCTTCTTGGGAGGCCGTTGCATTTATTTAGCTGTTTCACAAAATACATCACAGACCTCTGTTTTTCTGCTTCCTCGTTTCACTTCCAGAAACATACACACGTTCCCTCCATAGGTTCTCTCACTGTCGCTCTACCATCCACAAACACACATGCACAAGCCACACCCCTCTCTCTCTCTTAAAGGGACAGCGATCTCACCTCACTCTGCATGACCTTAATATCATAGTGTGCTCTGGAGAATCACAGAACGGACGATCGTCCTTATTATTATGCCGTTTAAACCAATTATTTAAATGTGTTTGTTAAATTCCGCATCATGTAAGTTGCGCTGACAGGTCCACACACTCAACCCCCCCCGCCGTTGATAATTTTCGATCGTTGGCACGCTGATAACAATTTTTTTTTTAAATGGCACTTCATATCAAAAAGGTTGCCGACCCCTGCTTTGGCCTATCCAAATCAATCATACGAATACATGATGGCAAACAACATCAGGCATCAAATGGATGGCATGAACACCAACAGTCTCTTTAGAAAATAATGGCAAATAGAGTGGTGCAGGAACCTAAAACCGGGGAATGAGTTACAACTCATCGATTGCATCGATGCTTCAAAAATCTGAAAATATTTGAAGATTATCCTGCTGAAAAAAAAGTGTTAAGTATCATAAACGTGTGTTTGCCTCAAAGTTTATTTTCTGCAATATACAAAAAGCCAATGGAATAATCCCATTGGCTTTTTGTATGGGGAACCCTTGCGATGCTAACCTCCAGGTTGCCCTACAAAAATATGTCATCACTGCACCACTCTATAAGTCTCGACAACAATACATCTTTAAGATGTGGTCAGAGAGACAGTCCTGTACTAGATCTCAAATTAAGTGTGTTCATCAACATCCAAACAATCTGACAAATCATCCGTGACAAACCCACAATTGAAGAAAGGACATGCTGAATCTTCTCAGGATTTAAAGACACCTCGTGGAAATCTGGAAAGGCATCAGGACCTGCCAACATCCCTACTTTAACAGCATGATGGAAATGCTCCACCCTCTCTTCATCTGCCATACACGGCAGCTGTAGCGAGTGTGCAAACTACAGAGGGGTCCTATCCTTCCCAGGCAAAGTGCTTAACAAGATCATCTCGAACAGAATAAATGTATTAGTCAGCATTCAGCTGCATACAGCAACAGGAGAAGCACGGTGGGACAGTACTGACCAGATTGCAACTGTGTATGCAGACTGAGCAATGGTATTCCGCACCATATCTATGTTATTAAAGTGATGTCTTCAAATAAGGTAACTCAATGTTGATTGGTCTTATGGCCCAACTATCAAAGTCCTTGCATCTGCAGTATTAGTAACTGGGTGTCTTAGGCGACAAAACTGGGGAAAATACCTTTATTGTATCGCTTATTGCCATACTCTTTGAAAAACAAATCTCAATAGTGTCGTTGATTTGGTTTCACGCAAAGGATATAATAATATGATAAAATATCCGTTTCAAAAGAGCTATTGTAAGGTTGTGCTTACCGCCTTTCAATAAACACTTTTTTTTGGGCACTTCTACATAAACATCACTGCTCAGACCTAAACGTCGACGCCTGTCAAACACTCATAAGGCACTGACCTCGTATTGAACTCTAACAAATTCACAGCAGTCACAATATGCTTATCAATTGAGGATTTTTACCACAGTCTCTTGCTCGTCTACAATCAGTTCTGCTCCCACAAATAACAAAAACTGACAGTCTGCAAGGGAGAGATGCATTCCCGAAAGTAAATCCACTATTACTGGTATAAGAAGAAACAAATTTACACCAAATCATTATGAAACACGTTTCGTTATCAACACGTTTCGTTATCAACACGTTTTGCTCAAATATTGCAGCACCAAACTGTTAAAGAAGGTGGTTAGAGGAATGGAAGAGGCAGTCTGTTTTCGCACGATCCAACAAGTCCGCCACCGGTGGATTTTTTTTTTTATGTGTACTATGCACAACTGCATGTAAATGTTAATATTAGTGGAACATTTATTTGCATAAGCCCCAGTTCAGGAGGAATGTTGTCTTTTTTGGAATAAGGGCAAACATCGTAGTTGATAAAGTCATTGATACTGTAGGTAAGCCGCAAATATAGAAAAACAACATTTCTGCAGGTAAAACTACCCTTGAAAAGGCACTAAGGATAGGCAAGGCAAGGCAAGTTTATTTATTTAGCACTTTTCAACACAAGGCAATTCAAAGTGCTTTACAAAAAATGAAAGACATTAAGAAAATGGCATTTAAAATCAGTGATTAAAAAGAAAAGCTAATAAAATAAACATTAAAAGAAGAAATACATGGATAAACATTAAAAGAAAAAATACATGGATAAAAGTTACAGTGCAGTCTAAGATATGAATAGTTCAATTAAAAGCAGCGACAAAAAGAAAAGTCTTCAGCCTGGATTTAAAAGTAGTCAGAGTTGCAGCGGACCTGCAGGTTTCTGGGAGTTTGTTCCAGATATTTGGAGCATAATAACTGAACGCTGCTTTATCATGTTTAGTTCTGACTCTGGGGACAGAAAGCTGACCAGTCCCTGAAGACCTGAGAGATCTCGATGGTTCATAATTTAGCAGTAGATCAGAAATGTATTTTGGGCCTAAACCATTCAAAGCTTTATAAACCAGCAGCAGTATTTTGAAATATATTCTTTGACACACAGGAAGCCAGTGTAAAGACTTCAGAACAGGAGTGATGTGATCCACTTTCTTAGTGTTAGTGAGGACTCGAGCAGCGGCGTTCTGAATCAGCTGCAGCTTCCTAATAGATTTTTTAGTGAGACCTGTGAAGACACCATTGCAGTAGTCGAGTAATCTACTGAAGATAAAAGCATGGACAAGTTTTTCCAAATCCTGCTGTGACATTAGTCTTTTAATCCTAGATATGTTCTTTAGGTGATAGTAGGCTGATTTAGTAACTGTTTTAATGTGACTGTTGAAACTCAGGTCAGAGTCCATGACTACACCTAGATCTCTGGCTTTATCTGTTGTTTTGAACATTGCAGACTGAAGCTGAGCGCTAACTTTTATACGTTCTGCCTTGGCTCCAAAAACCATTATCTCAGTTTTATCTTTGTTTAATTGGAGAAAGTTCTGACACATCCAGTCATTGATTTGTTCAATGCACTTACTCAGTGTTTGAATTGGAGCATAGTCTCCTGGTGAAACTGTTACGTAAATTTGTGTGTCATCTGCATAGCTATGGTAACTTATTTTGTTATTTTTTATTATCTGAGCCAGTGGTAGCATGTAGATGTTAAAGAGAAGAGGCCCCAAGATGGAGCCTTGAGGAACCCCACATGTCATATTTGTCAACTCAGATGTGTATTTACCTATAGAAACAAAGTTGTTTCTGTCCTTTAAGTAGGATTCAAACCAATTTAGGACTGTTTCCGAAAGTCCCACCCAGTTTTCCAGTCGGTCTAGTAATATGCTGTGGTCAACAGTGTCAAACGCAGCACTGAGATCTAATAATACTAACACTGAAGTTCTGCCACTGTCTGTGTTTAAGTGGATGTCATTAAAGACCTTTACAAGAGCAGTCTCAGTGCTGTGGTTTGGACGAAAGCCTGACTGGAACACATCGAAACAGTTATTTAAATGCAAAAAATTACTCAACTGTTGAAAAACAACTTTTTCAATGATTTTACCTAGAAATGGGAGGTTTGATATGGGCCTATAATTGTCCATTACTGTAGCATCTAGATTATTCTTTTTTAAGAGCGGTTTAATGACTGCAGTTTTCAGGGCCTGTGGAAAAATACCTGAGTGAAGAGATTTGTTTACTATATGAAGTAGATCTGAGGCCATGCAAGGCAAAACATCTTTGAAAAATCCCGTTGGAATAATATCAAGGCAGCAGGAGGAGGATTTCAGAAGTTGTATAATGTCCTCTAGGTTTTTATCATTAATCTGATGGAATTGTGTCATGGTGTTTGAATTGATGTTAAGTGGACACAGAGACAACACATTTGCTGTTCCTGATGCAGAGGCACTGACTGCTTGTCTGATTTTCTGAATTTTATCAGTGAAAAAGGAGGCAAAATCATTGCACGCCCTGGTGGATAGAAATTCAGAGGCTATTGACACTGGGGGGTTAGTTAGTCTGTCGACGGTAGCAAACAAGGCACGGGCGTTGTTTTTGTTTTTGGTAATGATGTCAGAGAAGAACGATTGTCGTGCGTTTTTCAATTCCAAATTATAAAGGCCAAGTCTCTCTTTATAGATTTCAAAGTGAACCTGGAGATTTGTTTTTCGCCACCTACGTTCAGCTTTTCGACACTCTCTTTTTTCTGTTTTCACGGTCATGGCCTTTCTCCATGGAGATATTTTCTTGCCAGACACTTCCTTTACCTTAGTTGGAGCAATGGCATCTATAATATTTTTAATTTTTGAATTAAAATGATCTACTAGCTCATTTACTGAGATGTTAGCAGGGGCAAGTGTGGAAGAAAAATTCTGAGTAAACATTTCCCTAGTATTTTCAGTTAAATAACGCTTTGTGGTTACCTCTTTTTGAACATTTTTGTGAACAGAAATAGAGCTCTCAAAGAAAACACAGGAATGATCAGAGAGTGCAACATCAGTCACCACAACCTCAGAGATATTCAGACCCTTTGAGATAATTAAGTCCAGAGTATGCCCCTTATTGTGTGTGGGCTCCGTCACATGCTGAGTCAGTCCATAGCTATCAAGAACACAAAACAGTTCTTTTGCCCCTCTGTCCTGAGGGTTGTCAACATGGATGTTAAAATCACCAACAATGACTAAACGGTCAAAGTCAATACACACTATAGACAGCAGTTCAGTAAAGTCATCATAAAAGCTTGCACAGTATTTTGGTGGTCTATAGATATTTAGGAACAGAGCTCGAGAGGAGCATTTCAGCTGAAGGGCCACATATTCAAAAGAAGCAAAGTTCCCATAAGATGTCTTCCTGCATTGAAGAGAATCATTGAACAGAATAGCAACTCCACCCCCTTTCTTATGCATTCTTTCCTGACTCATAAAACTAAAGTTGGGAGGGGTTGATTCGATAAGAACAGCTGCACTGTCATTTTGTTCAATCCAAGTTTCTGTTAAAAACATAAAATCGAGATTGTGCTCAGTGATAAAATCATTGATTAAAAATGTTTTTCCTGCCAAAGACCTGACATTTAATAAAGCTAGTTTAAGTTTGTTAAACACACTATCAGTCATGTTTTTTGTAACAAGCTGTGGCTGACATGGAATCACTGCTAAATTAGATAAACTCACACAAACATTTGAGCACTTCCTGTATCTAAGATGATTCACCGCTCTTAATCTATTACCTATCAACCCAGATATCGGCAAAGCTATAGGCAGGCAGGGCCCCAGCATGTCCTGGAAAGAGTTGAGAGTGCCATACGCCCTTGAGCTTGGACCCAGCACATATCAGTAAGAGATTGTTGCATTTTGTACACACACATCCTTATCAGGCTTCGGAGACTGCAGATGCTTTCTTGAAGGGAGGGGCGGTGGTTGACGTAGGCACGGTGATGGAGACGGGGGAGATGGTGCGGGGGTAGAAGACATGCTGCCAGGGGGGGGAGGTGGTTGACGTAGGCATGGTGATGAAGACGGGGGAGATGGTGCGCGTCTCTGCAGTGATTTTGGTGGGCGTCGTTGAGGAGCAGGGGTAAAGGACATGCTGCCAACCCTGCGTATCGCCTTAGTTTGGTCTTTGGACTCCAGGAAGGAATCGGTGCCAACCCTCTGTATCGCCTTCATGTGTTCAGGGGGGGGGGGGGGGGGGGTGACGGGCAGTGGAGACTCCTCCATGTGTCTTCCATAATCAGAACATTCCTCAGGCGGGTGCAGTGATAATTATTCAGGGTTTTCTGCGCGATGTGTTGTGTCTTTCTCCTGTTTTGATTCCTCTTGCCGCTTGTCCTTGGCAGAGGGAACAGATTGATGATGCAGGCAGTTGAAAATGTTAGAGATAAACAATATCACTCCTGACTTGTTCAGGCAAACTCCATTTGCCTTGAAAAGATGTCTGCGATCCCAGAAAAAGTTAAAATTGTCAATAAAATGGACTGAATGGTCAGTACAGGCATTGGAAAGCCAGGTGTTCAGTGCAAACAATCTGCTGAATCTCTCCACTCCTCTTCTGACTGGCGGTAGAGGGCCACTGATGAACACCTCCACATTTAGAGAGCTGACAGTTTCCAACAAACATTTAAAGTCTTCTTTCAGCACTTCTGACTCTTGTTTCACAACATCATTTGTTCCAATGTGTAGTACCACATTATTCACAGTTGGATGTTCAGCCCCAATATGCAGGATCTTCTCAGCCAAGTCAGAGACCACATCCTTGGGAAAACAGAGTACTTTGGTGTTGTTCTTATTACACAGACCTTTTACATCTCTTACAGCAGAGTCACCCACAATCAGAGTTTCAGGCCCAGTCGTTAGCTTTCCCTCTAGCCTTTTACTTTTGGAGTAGCTATTGTTCCTTACCCTGCTGTGTGAAGAGGACAGGTTATCCAGGTCATCAGAAAGAGATCTCCGGTTCTCGGTCAGCGGAGCGTATCTGTTTTGGATTGGCACACTTGGTGGTTTAGGAGGATTGTTTGTAATTCTCCCTTTAGCAGCTGTCCACGGCTAATTCCTAGTAGGAACTGGGGTTGAAGAGGCGCTCTTCCTGGGTGATAACAATGCAGGCCAGCCGGTCGCATCACAGATTTCAGAGCGCTGGGCTCTTCCTGTTATCCGTCCTCCCAAATCCCATGGAAATGATTTACTCTTCGGCTTTACACCCAGAGAGTTCCAGGGAGGACTACCACTTGTAGATTTATTACCCAGTACACAGCCCTCCTGTTCCTTGGAATCCTTGTAGCTGCTAACTAGCTGTGAGTTAGCATACCCTTCTCCATTATTTTTGCAACACTGGTAAAGTGGTGTCATTCCCACGACATAGTCCATTCACTTCCACGTTAACTTCCAACCGTTGCATTTTCATTTCCAACACATCGATCTTCTGTATAAGTTTGTGGAAGTCATCTGTAGAGAACGGAGGCATTTTGCTACCAACTAGCATGCAGTAGCCTACCAGGCTTTAGCTGTTGCTAGGCCACGCTACTGTAAGACTGAAGTCGTCGTAAAAATGTTGAAATATGGCTGAAACCCTCCGTCTATTTACGAAGATGAACTGTCCCAGTGATAAGTTAATGTCCAGGAGCCGCTGCTCAAAGTTTTCAGAAAATAAGAATAGGAAAATCAGCATAAAAAGTAAGCAGAGGCAGGAGCAAGCAGAAAAGTGTCTGCACTGTAAGAAAGATAAGAGAAATAGGCACTTAACACCAACAACAAGTAAGTCATAGGCTACTTCATGAGGAGATAGATGTTCACCATGACAGCCAAGAGAATGCTGAAGGATACATAGAATACAAAAAGGATCAAACAGGGATAACTTGGTCAAAATAGCAAACTAAGAATGGCAAACTTATAAAATTGGTTCTCAATGGTAATCACAACTGATCTGATTGGTCCATAGAAACACGCTTAGTTACAGTATAATAGAGAACAGGGGGGTACTGTTAGCTAAGGAGCCTCCTCCCACACGCCTGAATATATTCATTCAAATACAGCCTTTTACATGCACCTGTTATCGAGCTACAAAATGTTGCATCTAACCATGAAATGACCCAAAGGAAGCATTTATTTTTTATCTCATTTGGCTATAATATCTCAGACTAGAAACTAATTTCTGTAGTCGCTGGTGTACTTAAACATGGGGAGAGAATATATTATGTCAGCTTACATAACATGGTCAGAGCTGGAATAAGTACCACACAGTTAGCGGCTTTTAGCACGCTAGCAAGATTTGTTCATGTAGGACAGGGGTGCCCAACCTTTTTTGAACCGAGAGCTACTTTTAAAGTTGCCAGTCTGCCGAGATCTACCAGTTCAAATAGAGAGGCGTAGCCATTACTGACAGCCTACTGCCAGGTAAATACACACTTCTACTTGTATAAAACTGACCTTTGTACGATTAATACTCCATAAAATACTGCAGATCCTTTATCTTACCTCTTTCTAATCTACACACATACAAGTATTTAACTGAAGTTACACAACAGTGTTGTTGATACAGAGTTGGAGTTTATTCACACCTCACTACAGTGTGTAATGTTTTCAAGAAACATTGAACAGTGCTGCCACATATGACACAGGGAAAAAAGAAAAGACTGAACCCTTTCTTTGCCATTATATAAAAATAGTGTTGCTACAAAAGTAAAAATTAGGCTTAATAATAAAACAACTCAGATCTGAAGCTACACAGGAATCTGCTGCCAAAGTGCAATAAAAAAGACAAAATTAATAGAATCAAACGCTTTTTTTGTTGCATTTTAGTAGAGTATAAAAAGAAATGCCTTTAAAATAGGATGCAAGCAACACTAGTTTCTTAACCTGACTATAATCAATTTAAGTTTGCATTCTTATACCAATTTGTACAATAATTATAATGAATAAGTTCAAACAAACTAAAACTTACAGCTGATTAATAACGGTATCTAACTTGAGTTTTTATTATATCAAAAACCTGTTGAAATGCTTCTGTTATTTTTACTGTCCCCAAAAGCATGTCGGCAGCCTCCAGGAATGCTTCTTTCACAACTTCGCGTCTTTGAAAGACTTCATGTGTTTCGCAAGAACGTGACTGACACGATAAGATGCTATGGTAGCAGTAGCAGCCTTGCTCTTGTTGTTGGGCCTGGTGAAAATGGACTGCTGTGCATTTAGCTGTCCTTACAGGCCCCCCCCCCCTTTTGGGAGCGTAGGGCAGAATTAGGAGGGAATTCCGTCTCGTAGCGTTTGTGCACTGTTTTGAAATGCCGCTCCTAAATTACCCTTCTTCGATAAAGCTACCCTCGCATTGCAGATGAGACAGATGGACTTTGAATTGGAATAGATACAAAATAATCATCCTCCCATTCGGAGTGAAAATTATATATGTTTTGCTTCTGCCATAATTGCGGTCTTGTGTGTGTGCGGACTGTCACTCCTGTTGACACGGGCCCTTTCTCATTTCATCAAATCCCCCTCCTCGACTCCTCGACTCCTCGGTCCTCCGGTAGTGACCCGGAAATGAATTTCAGTGCGCCATGTTGAAGGACATCTCATTTCTCTAAATCGAGGAGGCTCTCTGGAGGAGCTCTAACCGAGGATACACTGATGGGTCCTCCACGGCTCCTTCGTGGATGCATTTCCGGCAACAGAGATGTTTGAAAGAGTCGTGACGCACGGCCGGACTTATCTCAGCCAATGACAGCTCTGCATGCGTCCCCTGGATATTATTTTAGTAGCTCTCATCGCGACGCAATGTTTCCAGAGAGAACAACTGTGAGGTCCGTGCAGAAAGCAGAGCAGTGTGCATAATATATTATATCACTCAGTATAACAGGCCTACTCTCTTTATTTGCTGTAGTTTAGTTTAGTGCTTCACATAATAAAATACACAACGGCTGTTAGGTGTGTGTGTGTGTGTGTGTGTGTGTGTGTGTGTGTGTGTGTGTGTGTGTGTGTGTGTGTGTGTGTGTGTGTGTGTGTGTGTGTGTGTGTGTGTGTGTGTGTGTGTGTGTGTGTGTGTGTGTGTGCGTAGATGCAGCGGACAGACAGGTCTCAGTTGGTTTGGTGTCCTCTGCTTACTTTTAATACTTGTAAATAAAACTTTTGGCCCGTAATTTATTTTCCTCATTGTAGTGACCAGAGAGGGGGGGGGGATATATCCAGTCTCTGATAGTGTTACGTTATTATAAGAGTGCTCTGTTTGATTCTGAAATGGTATATATATGTATATAAATATACATATATATATATGTGTGTGTGTGTGTGTTTCCGCATATGTAGCCTGTTATTGTCTCATTATACCGCACTGTGAATGAATCAAAGTAAATATATAAGTCATCATGAACACATCTGTCCATCAGACAGGAGAGGAGGAGTTCTCATTTCTCTAACCGCCTGCTGCTTCCCCTCCTCTCTCCTCGGTTCCCCTCCTCGGCTCCTCGGCACGCATCTCCTGTGGGCGGGACTAAGTCTCGAGGATAGGAGTCGAGGAGGGGAGTCAAGGAGGGGAGTTAGAGAAATGAGAAAGGGCCACGGACAACGTTAGCGAACTAGTGTACTGTCCACTGCCCACCAGCCACGCCCCGACACAGGGGTCACGCCGGCCAATCACAAAGCTTTGATGCGTTCAAGCGCATTATTCTGGCACAGGAAGATTATGTTATAGGACATTAACGATAAAACAGAATATTGTTGTTCTATTTTTAGACACATCTCGCGATCGACAGGGAATCTCCCCGCGATCGACCGGTCGATCGCGATCGACTGGTTGGGCACCCCTGATGTAGGACAATTACAATGTCATTTAGATGCACTCCGAGATAAATAATGTTGCACTTCTTCTTTTATATTCTGTTTCTGTAAAGTGTTCATGGAACAAGGGATGTCTAAGTGAGCTTCTGTTTGACACTGTGTGTGGTGTTTTTGATGTTAGATACAACAGCCACTACTGCTGTAATCTGGAGCTGTTCTGCCTCTCCCTTTGTGACTCACTTCATTTCTCACTAAAATGATTACAGAATCTGTCGTCTTATTACTCTACTTCACTCTCTCTTTGTGTGTGTGTGTGTGGTGTGTGTGTGTGTGTGTGTGTGTGTGTGTGTGTGTGTGTGTGTGTGTGTGTGTGTGTGTGTGTGTGTGTGTGTGTGTGTGTGTGTGTGTGTGTGTGTGTGTGTGTGTGTGTGTGTGTGTGTGGTCGGTAATCAGCCAGCTTAGCTCTTCATCTCAGTAAACACCATTAGCCCGGAAGGCCGAGCCAGCCAATCAGAGCCTGGTAGAGCCGGCTGGGCGGCCAATAGCGGCAACGAACACTCAGTCCCTCGTGACACGCTGACCTGCTGCATGTCGGTGAGCGTTGCTATGGAAACCCTACTGTACCGATCGGCTCCGTGGAAATGCAGTGGAGCGAGGGAGGATAGAGAGAGGTGGGAGGAGAGGAGATAGAGGAGAAAAGCCAAACAGCAGAGTTAAGATAGAGGAGGAGTGATTCCTGGAGATGTGGCATCAGGTGTAGTTGGAGAGCAGAGTGGGACTGGCAGTGAGTTAGACCTGACTGTGGGAAACATAGCTGGCTCTGAAGTGCACAGCGTGTTCCAAAAGTATGTAGGCAGCGGAGCATCTTGGCTCCTCACTCTTATTGCTACGGACATTACGGAGCCTCAAGGTTTTCAGCTTCAATCTCAGAGCGACCTGCGTTTGGCCATATCGGAAGACAACGTGAAGACATATAACCTATGGTCACTTTATTTTGCGATTCCAAAGGAACTTGTACATGTTCAAATCACTTGTTCAAGGGGCCCTATTATGCTTTTTGGAGTGTGTTAAATAGGTTTGTGTGCATGTAAATAGTCTGCAAAAGCTTAAATCCCAAATTCTCTCCCAAGCAGTTTGAGTGGTTGAGATGTTGACCAACCAGGCAGTATGAGAAAAAAAGCACTTTGTGAATGTTAAAGTATGTAAACATGTCACAGGTGAAGAAACTAAATATAAATATGAAACCTGAAAATTAGCATAATAGGGCCCCTTTAAAGGGTTAGGGTTTTGATTTTACAATTAAAAAGTCCTGAGGATTATCCTCGGTCATTTATGCATAATTGAGGTCCAGTACACTGTAATAAATCACAAAGGCTGACATGTGAGATGTAAGATGATAATTAGAAAATACATGTAACATTTATAATAACGGTCAAAATACTCTTTCGTTTAATAAAGTGGCCATAGAAGTAGAATTGTTTATCTTAAGGTCCCATGTCATGCTTTTCTAGTTATTACCTGTCCCCTTGTATGCATGTTAACGGTCTGCAGAGTCACAAACCCTCAAAGTACCCTGTAGCGAGTAAAACTCTAACACAGAAAAGACCTATCTATGCTGCCCCAGAACGCCTCGTTGGAGATTTCTCATTTTCCATTTTTTTCTTCCGGGGCCTATTGACGTCACCACGTCCAAATGGACCAATTGGCACACAGCTATAGAACAATAGGCACACCCTCTGCCAGGGCGGACTCCCGAGCAGCTCAGGAGTCCGCCCGGGAGGCTGGTGTGAGCAGACAGTGTGAGGTGGATTTCCCGCTGTGTTTCCCAAGCTCAGCGGAGCTCCGCACACACACACACTCACTCACTCACTCACTCACTCACTCACTCAGCTCCGCAAAACAACATTGTTTTTAAAATCTGTGATGCTATTCCTGCCTGTTTCTCCAAACTCAAGGCTTGCCGGACGCTGCCAATGTAAGTAATACACCAGCTTTGGATAAGTTCCTCATAAAACCCCACTTTGAACAATCCAAACTTTCCTTCTAGATGCACAAATGGCTCTTTCCAATAAGATCGCACCAAGGTACAACAAGTCCAATCTGTTGAATCTAAAACTACTCTTCCTAATTAATGTAATTTAACAGTTATTTTTCTCTAAAATTCTCTCTTGAATTACTGCTATGAAAAAAAAGAATATAAGTCAGTTCTAGATCCACTAAAAATTCATAATTTTCCAAATCTGCTCCTACCCAGGTGTGCTGAATAGAATACTGTTTTTACTTTTGCATTTATCTGCACTTTACCTTTGCTGTACATTTCCCCTCTATGAAAAGAATAAAGGATTTCTTATTTCTGACCTTAGTAAGTTTGCCCTTGAGCAATCGTACATTGTTAGACTAATACAAATAAGAATGTGTATGTTTATCGATCTTGCATAAGGACCAATGTCTCTCTTCAATGTTATTAAAGTTTCTGTAGCACTAGCCCATTACAAATATATAATCTTGGTCTTTACCTGTGTGAACGCCTGAGACAACTCGCCTAATGTGCAGACACAGGATCAAGCTGAGCGACACAATGTGAAGACGGCTCAGTAAGGCCATGTGAAAATCTTATTAGTTGAGTAGGTCAACCATATAGCAATGTTTCTTATTATCTCTCGGTTGAATGTTGTTGTGTTATGATCAACCTTGATCATCAATCCTTTCTATAAAAGCATGTTATTCTACCTCCTAGACGAAATCAAGGACAAATGCATGCTGTTATAATAAGAACACTGTGTACTGTTGGAGCTAGATAAATACTCAGAACTAGGCCAATCTCTGCTGCATTTACAGTATGTGGCTTCAAATACTTCACTGAGCTCTCTCCAACACGTTCCTCTTTGGGCGGTTTTCCTATCCTATCCTTTAATACTGTAATGATCTCATTCTCCCCTTCATTATAGCATCTCTCCTAGTAATCATGATCGTCTTCCGTCATTCCAACCAGCCATCTTTCCATTATCAGTTCATCAATTAACTGATACATCAATCTGTACATCTGTCGCTCCATCTATTCCTCCTTCCCTCCTTCCGTCCATCCCTCCCATCTGCCTGGTTATCTGACAGGCCGCCTCCTTCTCCTTTGTCCTGATTCAACTCCTTAAAATCAGTCTGGTCTGCAGATTTTATCAGTGTGTGTGTGTGTGTGTGTGTGTGTGTGTGTGTGTGTGTGTGTGTGTGTGTGTGTGTGGTCCAGGCCTCCTTGTTGTAGAGTTATGCAACAAAGCTTTAACTGCATGTATGCTACACTCTCAGCTCTGTTGCTCAACACCAGATGTGTGTGTGCATCTTTGCATGCACAATGGCCATGCAGGGTCCTGTGTGTGTGTGTGTGTGTGTGTGTGTGTGTGTGTGTGTGTGTGTGTATATCTATTTTTAAACAGGAATCCATATGGTGTGGGGTGTCTCATTAACAGTGACTGACCCGAGCCTCGGTCTAAGAGACTCAAAGTGCATTGATTTCAATTTCAGGGCAAATCTGATGATTCAATTGATTCTACACACGAAAGGTATTTTGAAATATGTGTATATATATTGTAAATAATTAAGGAAGAGGTTTGTACATTTTTTCTCATAATTATTATTTTTCATATCATATAAAACAAAAATGTATAGTTTCAAATATATTACATGCATTAAAGTGGCTAACACTTCATTCAGATTAACTTTCGCTTAAAATATATATATATACATATACAGTTTAAAGCCAGTGTAAAAATGCAGTATTGAAAATGAAAATGTCGCCATGTCGTCCAAAATATACTGTTATTGGCTTAATTTTTAGCAGCATAGCTTCAGGGTTCACTATGCATTACATTACACTATGCCAGTTGGTTGATATCATGGTAAATGTTAAATGGGCTGTATTTATATAACGCTTTATCCAGTCTTCAAGACCCTTCAAATCACTTTACATTCAGCCTTTCACTAAAATAAAAAATGATGAAGAAAACAGTGCCAGCGGATCACGGAGCAGAACGAACCACTGATTCTGTTGTCGATACTGGCAGTAATCGTGCTGTGGGTGTTTCTACCCGACACGTTTAAGAGTGTTCATAACCAACGCCTCTGATTAGGGCCAACATATCCATTAAGTGTATGGAAGTTAGGCCTGATGCGAACACACAACAATGATTGATTCAATTTCTCCCAAAAAGTCAAAATGTTCTTCTCCTTCAATTTGAAACGTACTAGGGTTCACTTGGAAACATTCCATAACCCCTCTCGCAAGTGTACGTTGACAGGTTGTTATGGACCGCACAAGGGTACGATTGCTGTATTAGTTTTTTGCCCAAACAAATCGCACCAGACTCCGATTAAAACCAACTCAATCTTGGCTTGTTGAAATGCCTTTTGGTCTGGACGCACAATAACTACAACTAGGACTTCACTCGTTTGGAGGTCCCTCCTACAAATGCTAGTGAAGTGTTTATCTTTCTAATGTGGTATATTTAACAAGATATTTTAGAGCGTAGTCTACAGGGGTTATTAAGCTGGAATGGTACGTTAAAGTGGGGACATCAAGTTTGAGACATGGATTTTAACATCTATGCACTTTTCCAAAAACACTTGTTTTCTTGGGACTTGTTACTTTGGAGCTGCTGTCCTCCTCTGTCCTTCCAACCTTTTATACATCCCTCAAGACTCCCTGGCCTGGATTGAAGGCCTCCAAAAAACGCAGTGTGTTCTCATGCAGCCAAAATTAGGGGTAAGGGTTGAGAGGAAAGAAAATGAGAGCGGAAAAGATGAGTTAATGAGAGAAAATTAGAGGAGATAGAAAATCATTATGATTGCCCGTCCTGATGCAACCCCCTGCCTGTGTGTGTGTGTGTGTGTGTGTGTGTGTGTGTGTGTGTGTGTGTGTGTGTGTGTGTGTGTGTGTGTGTGTGTGTGTGTGTGTGTGTGTGTGTGTGTGTGTGTGTGTGTGTGTGTGTGTGTGCAGACTAAAGGATGACCCGAGGAGACCTCCAGACAAATTCCTGTCACCTCTGTAACTCTTCATCAACACGTCAATCAAGTCATTTTCACAGACGACAGTTGTCAATCAATCTCAAAGATTGCTTCTTGACAAGAACTGTTTGGTTCACACATCCTTTCATACACCCTCAAAACACCCACAATGCATTTGCCCGTGTCTCAACTCCCAATCTTACCTCCATCTGAGTACGTCTCTGTTCCGTATCCGTCTTGCAGCCCGTTGTTCCAGGTCCCCTCGTACTTCCCACTCGTCCCCGTGCTCTCCCGCAGGCCATAGCGTCCCTTAAAGCCATGCGTCCACTCGCCCTTGTACACCCAGCGGCCTTTATTCTCGATGCCCACGCTGTGTCTCTTGCCCTGAGCCCAGGTGCCCTGGTAGGTGTTCCCGCTGGGCCAGGTGTAGACGCCCAGCAGTTCGAAGCCATGGGCCCAGGAACCGCAGTACTCGCCCTGGCCCTTGGGTCCTGTGCAGATCCCGTGGCCGTGCGCCTTGCCCTCCTCCCACCCTCCGCAGTATGACCCCCCATCGTCAAAGTTGAACCTGCCGCCAGTGGACATGCATGAAACAGGTCTTGGCAATTCCCCTGAAGCCTCGACAAAAAGAAAAAGGAAAAAAAAAAGAAAACGTAGGGAGAAAGAAGACGGACAGGTTGGTGCTAAAAGCAATCCATGGAGCTAATTCTGGAGGTGGGTGAGGTTAGGGGTGTGGAGGAGGAGGAGAGAGTGGGAGGGAGGGGGAGACAACTCCCACAGAAATCAAACAATGCCACCCCTTGTTTTCAGCTGGTTGGCAGAAGAGCAGGGAGAAAAGAGGTGAGCAACACAACGTGGCCCCTCACTGGGCTGTCAGGGGTCTCCCGGCTTGGTGGGAAAGGGTGATGCTGTTCACACCATCCTTTTGCTGAGCTGTTGTAGCATGGCCTAGCACTTCTCAGCTTGTCTGTGGCAGATGCAGGTGAGAGAGGAGGGGAGTGGGCCCAGAGCTGCCATTATCCTCCCTCAGCAGGAGTTAAAACCATCTCCGGCCCCCCGGCTGGCCCCTTGGCCTGCCTACACAGTCAACGACACACACGCACAACTCTTCCTCCTACTCCTCTCTGGCTTTGCGCTCAGACCCCCGAGTTCTGCTGCCTCCTACCTGATGATGCCCCCACCTCTCTTGGGTGTAGAGTCGAGAAGACTCTCCGGTGGCAGCCCTTCAATCCTCCAATTCTCCGGCAAAGAAGCAAACCATCTGATCGACAGCAATGCCCAAACTTGAGTTGTGTGTTGAGGGATGAAGAAAAAGGCAGTTCTTTCTTTGAGTCCGGTCCTGATGATCAGACAAAATAGAAGACCATTTAGAGTCAGGCTTAGAATCTGTAGATCACTTCAAGCTTCCCCATCCTCTTCTTATTCTCAGCCTTCACACACACACTGTGCCTGGTTGTGCATGGAAGGAACACACACACGCATAGAGAGAGGAAGAGACAGAAATCACATAAGGTAATCTGCTTGGCTGCCTTCTTTTAGTTGTCTGTCCTGTGGTGCCGGGGAGCAGCAATGCAGTCTCCAGCCTGATGCACACACACAATCTTTCTGGCAGAAAGTGCGCACACACAGACAATGACAATAAACAACTGAATTGACTAATTTATCCTCCTCTATTCCCCCTCTCTCTCTCTCAGTCTGTCTCTATATCTTTAATCCACTGCGTCCATAAGTGGTTTATCCTCTGCGTGGGCTGCCTTCAGGTTGCCCGCCTGATGAAATAACATCCATCTATATGATCCTGTTTTCTGTCCTCTTCAGCATCTCCTGCTTGTGTCCATGTTTCCCTATGGGGTGCCGGCTGACGCACAGCCTGCCTGCCTGCCTCCTGTCTTGGTCTCACAATCTCTTCTCCTCCTATGGCTGGATCTCTGTATTACTCTCTCTCTCTCTCTCTCTCTCCTGATCCATGTGTGTGTGTATGTCTCTCTCTCAGCAAATCTGCTCGTTAAAGAGGACTGTTCCAATGCAGCCAACCAACCCCCCTCCCTCCTGCTCAATAGCACGCTCCAGCTCTTAAAGAGACACACGCTCAGCACAGAGAGGAGCTTCTAGTGTTTTCATTCACCTGTGGCTTCTTCCTCATTACTCACCCTTTTCTTTCTTGCTGTGTCTTGTCTCAGTTGGTTCTCAGATGTCTGGCTGGATCTGAAACACTAGTCAGATATTCTATAAGCAAAGGCACAACATTTTGTGAAATGCACTTAATCCATTTTTAAAAAGAGAAATAAGAAGATTGTCTCATGCCTTTATGGTAAATGTAAAGATACTGCAGACGGCGGCTTAGCTTAGCCAGAGGTGGGAAGTAACTAAGTACATTTACTCAAGTACTATACTTAAGAACAATTTTGAGATGCTTGTAGTTAACTTGAGTATTTACATTAGATGGGACTTTTTTTTACTCACTATATTTATTTACAATATCTTCAGTTAAAGTGGACCTATCATGCGATATTGAAAAAATATATTGTAGGGCCATACCTATACAAAACATGTCTGCCATTGTAGCCATGCCTCATACTGCTCATACTCCTCTTTTGCAGCCCTATTAGAGAAATGTGGATTTTGGGTCCTTAGCTTGAAAAAAGAAAAGAAGAGGAGGCGGAGCTAATGCCTGATCAGAATTCTACCGGAGATAAAGTTAAATTCTGCTGTGATAAAACGCCATCCAAGGATTATTTCCTGCTTTTTAAACACATGTGCTCTACAGCAGGGGTCCCCAAACCTCATTTGGTACCGGGCCGCAGAGAAAAAATACATTACATTACCTTACATTATTTCCGTTTTATTATCTGAGTCTGAACAATGTTTTATTTTGAAAACTGACCGGATTCCCTCTGTTACATCCGTCTCTGTCGCTAATCCGTTGCCTCTAAAATTAAACCCACAAGCTAGCAAAATGAGTAAAAAACAAACGTCTTTGGAAAGTTTCTTTGCGAAGGGGAAAAGGCCCAGTGAGGAGACAGAAGAAGGAGTCCTACTTAAAATATGGATTTATCGCGACAGGTGATGCCCGCGCACCAAGCCCGCTTTGCATAATATGCGGCAACCGGCTCTCTAATGAGGCAATGAAGCCTTCAAAACTGCTTCGCCACTTGGAGACCAAGCACCCTGCATTAAAAGACAAGCCTTCGGAGTATTTTGAAAGAAAAAAGCATGAACAAGAAGGACAGAAGCAATTCCTGAGGGCCACCACATCAACAAATGCGAGTGTACTGAGAGCATCATACTTGGTGGCTAACCGTATTGCTAAGGCTAAGAAGCCATTCACCATTAGTGAAGAATTGATCCTGCCCGCCACTAAAGACATTTGCCGTGAACTTCTAGGAGAGGCTGCGGTTAAGAACATTGAGAACATAGCAGAGGACATTGAGACACAATTGTTGGAGAGGATTAATACATCACCGTGGTACGCACTCCAGGTTTACGAGTCTACAGATATTGACAACAAGGCAATACTACTTGTTTATGTGCGATATCTTTATCAGGAGGATGTGCATGAGGATATATTATGTGCTCTATCCTTGCCAACCAAAACCACAGCCGCAGAACTATTCAAGTCGCTGGATGATTATATATCAGGAAAACTGAAATGGTCCTTTTGTGTCGGCATATGCACAGACGGAGCTGCTGCCATGACCGGACGGCTGTCTGGTTTAACGACTAGGATTAAGGAGGTTGCACCAGAATGTGAGTCTACGCATTGTGTCATTCACAGGGAAATGCTGGCTAGCCGAAAAATGCCACCGGAACTTAACAGCGTATTGAATGATGTGGTTAAAGTTATTAACCACATCAAAGCACACGCCCTTAACTCGCGCCTGTTCGAGCCTGTTTGTTTAGTTCGAGTCAGAACTAAACATGGTGAAGCAGCGTTCAGTTATTATGCTCCATCTGGAACAAACTCCCAGAAACTTGCAGGTCCGCTGCAACTCTGACTACTTTTAAATCCAGACTAAAGACATCTTAAACTGCACTGTAACTTTTATCCATGTATTTTTTCTTTTAATGTTTATTTTATTATCTTTTCTTTTTAATGACTGATTTTAAATGCCATTTTCTTAATGTATTTCGTTTGTTGTAAAGCACTTTGAATTGCCTTGTGTTGAAAGGTGCTATATAAATAAACTTGCCTTGCCTTGCCTTTGTGAGGAGATGGACGTGGAGCACAGACGCCTTCTCTTATACACAGAAATAAGATGGTTATCCCGACTCCCGAGGGAGATCGCTGGCCAGAATTACGAGAGCCGCTGCAGAGATTTCTCTCAGAAAAAAAGTCACCACATTTCAGTGGCGAGGAATGGGTCGCAAAACTCGCTTACTTGTGCGACATATTCAACCTGCTCAATGAACTCAATCTGTCACTTCAGGGGAAAATGACAACTGTCTTCAAGTTGGCAGATAAAGTAGCTGCATTTAAAGCCAAACTGGATTTGTGGGGACGGCGCATGAACAGAGGTATATTTGACATGTTTCAAACATTCGCGGGGATTTTGGAAGAGACTGAGCCCGAGCTTTCATTCTCCCAGATGGTGCATGATCACCTGTCTTTGCTTTTAAAAGAGTTTGACCGCTACTTCCCAACCACAAAAGACCCACGAACTGCCAAGGAATGGATCCGCGACCCATTTGTTAACAAACCAGGTGAATCAAGCATGTCTATGCAAGAAGAAGATCAACTGCTGGAGATCTCAAATGACGGTGGCCTTAAAAGTATGTTCGAGACAACAACTCTCCCGGTGTTCTGGATTAAAGTCAGAATACTCTGAGATCGCAACAACAGCACTGAAAACCCTGTTGCCATTTCCGACATCCTATTTGTGTGGTTTTCTGCAGTGACAGCAACCAAAACAAAATGATGGAGTAGACTGGACATAAGCAACACACTTCGGGTGTCATCGTCTCCCATTACCCCCAGATGGGACCGTCTCGTTGCAGAGAAACAAGCTCAGGGCTCCCACTGATTTAGCGTTATGGTGAGTTGTATTTTTCATGCACTTTATATTTGTTTTTGTGTTGTATCTTATTTTGAAGGCATGTTTAAACGTTACCATAGCGACCAGAGAGTGTTAGGGGGCAGAGAGGATGTTACTCATGTTATGTTGTTGGTGCGATGTTCCGAGGTCGCTGATAATAAAGTTGCATACGAGTACACAGTGGATTCACGTTTAATATTATATTTATGAAAATACCACAGTTTTTATGCCGGTCGTATCATTTTATTTTGTGTATTTATCCACCACACCTTAGAGGCCGGTCCGTGAAAATATTGTCTGACATTAAAATGGTCCGGCGCAAAAAAAGTTGGGGACGGCTGCTCTACATTACAGGTTAGCTCTGAGTGTTAGCGAGGCTTGCTAATGTAAACAAAGACGACATTATGTCCAAAACACGTCAGGCATTGTTTCTGATAGCCGCCAATTTGACGTCATATCGGCAGCAAGTCTGTGTCCGCTCGTTGTACCTCCGTTTTTGAAAGATTTGGGTACGGAGGAAAAGAGAAAGGGTTTTATTTTCTGATGCTGCGTGACTTCCCCACGACGACGCACCGGGGACACATATTTATTTAAAAAAGACATCAAAAAGTGCATTTGGCTTGATAGGTCCCCTTTAAGTTAGAGTTAGGCTACTGTATAACTGAACTACATCACCGTAGCATAGCTGCACGTCAAGACATTCAAGCTAAAGGCAGATCAAGTTTGGTGGATGACGTCTAGTAGTCTCTTGTAAACAACGCCATTTAAAGACATGTAAAAGCTTTAGAGGTTCACCAGTACCACATATTTGATGTCATAGAACAAAGCGTGAAAATGTCATTAGCTTGTTTTCACCATATACCTTGTGGACTTTGAGACAAGAGAGGGCTAACATGCTGGCTCGTTTCTGGGTGTAGGACTCATTTGGGCACCACTCTATTGCTGACTATTGATAAATACAGAATGAAAACTATATTTTAAAACAGGATAAAGGACGCTACAGATAGAAGCCACGTCAGGACAGAATGTTTTGATTAAAACCAAAAAACATTTGTTCTGTAGACAGATTAACAAATAATGCAGCTAAAACGTGTGTCTGGTGTGTTATCATTCTTAAATAATTGAAACATTACATTTTTCTATAGCAACAACTCTTCTAAAGACTAAGTGTGCCTGTTACACAACGTAATTAACATAGTTCATATTGTAGGAAAACAACATTTCAGTAGTAGTAAGTCATTCTGCCAAAAACTGCACGAAACTAGGGTATTGTTTCTATACAGAAAAAAAGAAGTGCAAACACTGCGTCATATTTGCTACTGTCTGCAAGCCGGAATATGATGAAGGGAAACCCAGAGATTGATATTCATTATCTTAGAGCACATGGTTCCAAGGCATCCGTTTTGTGGCATTTAAAATGACTGATTTGATTGATTGCACCAATGACAACATGAACCAGATTTGAAGTGCAAACACATACAGCCACGGATAATCACTGGTGGCCACTAAGAGGCTTTGGCTTTACAGTTGAGGGTTAAAGGGCAGATCATATCAGAAAACGGTTGCTGCAGTGTTCACTATATAAACTCTCAGACAATATTGGGACATTTTGGATTAAAATACTTCAAACTGTGTTTGAAAAAAAACGACTAAGGACCAGGCAACAGTTGACACTGACTTGAGGTTTGCTTTGTGTTTTATCTGCAAATGTCGCAACAGAGGCAATCCATTCAATAATTAAAGGAATACTTCACCCTCCAAATGTACATGTGCACATGAGTTATTCACCCAGCGTGTCTTTGAAGCCTCCAGAGTGAGTGTAGGATTTAAAAAATAAATTGTCGCTGAATTTAGCAACAGCATAGCTATATCAAATCTCTTTTACCTACTGTCAGTGACGTGTTAATGCAGAAGTGTATTCAATAATAAAGTTACATGTGTTTGGGACGTATTGAGCATACGACAGGATAAATTCATCTTGGATTAAACCGCAAGATTCATGTTAGAATTCGTAAATGTATGTTTTGATAGAGTTGTGCTGTATATGGCCCCCATTTACTACAATTCATCAAGAAGGTTCTCAGTTTCTTATTGGTTCACCAGGGAGGCATCAAGTAAACCAACCTTATCTTCAAGAATTCAAGGGAATATTGGGTAAAAACAAAAGTATTATTTTATTAATGCTGTATACGGTTTCCAGATTGAACCCCTTAGTTCCATGTACGTTTGCTTTGTGTATACTGTTAATGTTTTTCCCTCAGGCTTTCATGTTTACAGCGTAAACATTGGAGTCCTTCCTATTGGACTAAGTGGCACAACAATTATTTACTGTGCAATCCTTACTGATGTTTATTCACTTGCCTTTTCTTTTTTTTTCAATGGGCATTAGTTAATTAATTAACATGTTTTGTTCCAAGTAAATACGGTGGCCGACAGCCTTCACATTTACAGTACAGTCTATGGGGCAACGCACTACAACAGCCCAAAACACTTCCATTAGAATTCACATATTATTGCAGATCTGCAGAGAGATAGCTAGCTAACGTATCTAACCTAGTCAATTCCAATAACATACAAAACACTTACAATACCGAAACACACCAACTCCCAATACCCGAACGTCAACACTCCGATTCCAGCTGTGTGCATCACTTTTTAGTGTCCCTGTTCTGTTGTGGTTTGAGCTTCTTGCAGCATTTTGTATTTGAAGCGTTTGTTTATGCATTGCTTTAAGTAAACCCTGAGCATATTTTGTCAAGTTGGTCAATGTTTTCTAAAAGCTGCTCATGTGTTGTCAACTTTGTGAAGATGTTTCTGCATGTGCATGTGTTTTCACACATTTGTGTTTTATATTTCCATTGTATTTGAAAGTGCAGCGCGTTTCTCTGAATGGATGTGTTTTGGGTCGTTGGAAGACGTTTGCACCGGTTGGCCACCGTAGTAAACACCAGATGATACTAAATGTATTTCAGATAAACTCCCTAAAGTCTATTATTTTTATCTATCCCCTCCTACCTCTGTCGTCTCATCCTTCCTCCTCCAACCATAAACTCTCTTCCTCTGTACCACTTCCTCCCACGCCTTCCTGTTCCTGTTCAGCTCCTCCCTGCAGCTGTCTTGTTGCCGTTGTTGTCCTTGTCCTTCTGTCTGCCACGGTCTGAGAGAAGTTAAGCCAATTCCAGCCCAGATTAGAGTAATAAAATCACTAAGGCTACGGATTAAGGTTTAGGCCTCTAAACACACTGGTAGTAGGGAGAGAGAAAGAGGGGAAGAAGGGAAGAGGAAGTGCGGGGGGGAGGGAAAAGGTGAGCAGGTGATTGAGAGGGCGGTTAGAGAGATTTCATGACCACAACACAGGGATTAGGATTTAGAGAAGTTAGTAACACAAGTGTCTGAGCACAAAAACCCATGACGTCATCCACAAGAAACAGAAGTGAGGGAATAAGAAAACACTGACAAACGCATGGATAAAGGTCACTGGGTCAAATAAATAAAATATGTGAAAATTGTGCATGAAGGAATATATAGGTCCCAATTCAACATTTAACTCTCACACAAGTTAGGGGTGTCATATATACTGTATGTAGTGAACTATATCAGATTAAACCGTCTGCTGTTTCAGTGTGGTTATGTATTATTATCTCTATATTAATTACCTTTTGGTTCACAGGGGGTGGTGGCGAAGTCGATAGGGACTCGGCTTAGCAACTGGAAGGTCACCAGTTCAAGTCCCGGCAAGACCAAGTGCAACCGAGGTGTCCCTGAGCAAGGCACCGTTCCCCACACTGCTCCCCGGGCGCCGTTCAAAATGGCAGCACACTGCTCCTAACACTAGGATGGGTCAAATGCAGAGAAACAATTTCCCCACGGGGATTAATAAAAGTTCATCATCACTTTGTTTGTCTGTCTTTGAATGAAGCAGGATGTAAGATATGCTTTCCAGCCGACCGCTTTATCTCATTGTTGTTTTCTGGTACCTTGTTTGCATTATTATTTAATGAAGTTAGAAGAATAACTAAAATAAAAACCTTTTTGAAAGAGGGAAGCATTGTTTGGAATTATATATATTCAAATAAAGATTGATATATTATCGGTAGACCTCCTTCCTGATTTTTTATTTGTGGTTTTCATTTAGGCTACTGACATTCTTTATTTTTAATTCATTTTTAAACCAGAGCCCACTGATTGGTTAGCTGACAGGCTCTGTGATTGGTCAACCGCTTAGAGATGTCCCGCCCCTTAGCCTCACGTCTAGCCAATAGAAGCGGAGTGCTACGAAGTGATGTCACTATTTCGCAAAAGTAAACAAAGGAGTCCAATGAAGGTGTTTCAGGCAGTTCGGGGGGAGTGTGTGGGAGAAACTCCGTCTGGAGGGAACTCTGGGTTTTTAGCTTTTGCAGAACACTTACATACGAAAAGCTATAGAACACACATAAAGCATAAAAGGACCCTTTAATATAGAGGTTATCCAAAAGTAACATAACACTCACGTCACGTCACACACACACGTCACTTTTATATTGTGATACACAGATTAGGTTACTGATTAAATGTTATTCGTGTGACTAATACTTTTAAGGAAATTAAGGGTTGCTAGTTGTGGCCACTTTTACACCTTCTTATATACTTTAATATGACTTAGTGTGATCATGTATTTTTGCAAAAGAAGGTACACTAAGTTCAGAAAAAGCTAGAAACACCCCTGTTCCTATTCAGTGGTTCTCAAATGGGGGTAAGCGGACCCCTAGGGGTACGTTGGAGTACTGCAGGGGGTTGGAGTACTACGTGAGATTTATTTTATGTTAATGTAAAAACATAATTAATGCATTTAAACAAACTACTAATAGTAGATGAACTACTTCATTCAAAAGTTTACAGTAATTCTGGATAATAAAATGGGGGAAATAAACGTGGTGCTCTCTTTTCCTCTCCCTCTCCTGACAGCCCGTCAGTCTCGTGCAGCTCGCTGAACCTGTAATAAGTGATCCGAATAAATATATGTATAACTAGTTTAGCTTGTTCCAGAGTAGATCAACTAGCTAAGTGTGTTCTAACTCTTAGTGTATTTTGCTCCACACAACAGTCCGTCATAGCGGGGGAGCTTTGATCCGGATGAGCTGCATGTTCTCCGTCAGCATCAGCTGATCTGATCTCTGACCCCTCTCTCTCGCGTCCGGTTAGACTTCACTCGGTTTATGTCCAAATCTATCAGATCTAGCTAATGATATGACTGCCTGCTTATCAAACGACCTAAACAATAAGCGTTGCTTGGCAACGGCGTGTGGCCGCAAAGTATAGCTGTTGTTATTGTACGTTTATATGAGGGGTCAAAATCCCATGCTCATAAAATGCTCATATTTTTTTTCTCTTCATTCCCCACGCCCCAAAATAAATAAATATACCAATTTTAGGAAAAGTAACGAAGTTTGAGCAGTGTGGGTTTTATATGAACAGTTACACATATTTTCAAAACACGAAGTGTAATAACTGCAGTGGCCTTCCTGTCACCGAGAATGACAAGCCCATGTTTCTCACTAAATTGTAAGTACAACTTATTAAAAAGATCAGTTCAATGCAACTAATGTCGTCTTAGTGTTATTGCATGATGTTAAAATTGATTTGCCATGAATTTAGTGATGGATTGTAAACATTTGAAATGTAGCATTTAAGTGTTTCTCAGTTACAATGTTGTTGTTTTAATAAATCAGACACTGATGGTGCAGCACTGTACTGTACCTCCAGTGGCCCATAGGGGCGCTGGGGGCGCCGCCTCCCCTCTTCCCACATTAAAAATTAAAAATATATATTTAAACAATACATTTTTAATTTTTAATAAACAAGGTAAATATTATATAATTGGTATCAGTAAAATGTATAATCTACAATAAAATCTTGTTTAAAATTGTGTTACGATGTCTAAAGTTACTGATAAGTCACATGTGTCCTGCCTGGCCTTGCCCGTGTATCATTACCCTCTCTCGTCTGGGCGCTATGCACAGCGCCCAGACGAGAGTGCAGCAGAAGCCAACTGTTGCTATCTTTAAACTATGCCGCCGAAACATAATTTCAGCCAATCAGCGTCTTCAAATCTGATGGTCACAGGGCGCCTACGTCAGCGCCCGGTGCAGTCTGTGTCGTTTGGACTCGTATCCAAGGAGACAAAACAGGAAGCTGTCATACACTCTGGAAGCTATCATTAGCAGCTAATATGAAAACTCAGTTTTTGACATAAAAATGGAATTATGGATAATCAATAATTTTTTCAAAGTGACAGACACATTGGATTAACCTATGGATTAACCTTCAGCCGCGTTTTTTCTCGTTTTTTATCAGAATAACAGCAAAAGGTGAGCATATCTCCGTGTTTTGCTACCTAAAGCTACGTCGTGTGATGTCTGTATTTGCTTCCCCTGTTGCGAGTTCTGATCGCTCAGTGATGATACTTATATTTCTAGAATCTCAGTTTGTTAGCTAAACTTGTTTGTGCATATCCGATAAGTATATCGATTGATTTATACCTAGAGTGCGTTAGCATTTTTTCGCTCAGGGCTCATTTAGACGCTTCTTGTGAGACTTGTGTTTTGTTTCGGTAAACATGGTTCATATCATCAGTTAGCTGAGTTTCTTCCCGTTAAATGAGTAGGACACATTAATAGTTTATTACATTTTAAGAAGCCCCGAGACAAAGTTTCGTGAGAAAAAAAACGGGGGGGAAAAGCCCCTTAACAGGTTAAATGGGAATTAAATCATTTTAAGTGTTCCCAAAGCCCCGGTGTTCTGCAGTTTGTGTGGGCCTACTGTACTGTTGCACAGTTTATACTGTAGAAACTATGTCCAGGACAAGGTGTTTGGATGTTTTGGAATATTCATAGCTAACCACACTGAAGATTATGGAGGTATTGATCAGTCTTCTCATATTTTTAAGCCTCAATTTGTCCTTCCCCCCCCCCCTCTAACATCACCAAAAGTCATCATTTAAGGGGTCTTTTCTCAATTTTTTTTACCGGGTGAGCATCCCCCCGGACCACCCTAGTATTGTTTGGTCACCATTTCCACAGCCCCTCCTAAAATATTTTCCACCAGCCGCCACTGTGTACCTCTTTATATATCGGCATTTTGTCCCTAACAAATTGTTTTCGCGCTGATCAGGGGGTACATTATTGAAAAACGTTTGAGAACCACTGCTATATATGATACATACCTGTTTCTCTCTCGCACACACGACTGACGTGTCTCTGACAATTACATGCTACGTACCCCCACGCAGTGCACCCAAAACAATCTCCACTCTTTAGTTATTTATAAAATCTTTTTTTGTCCCAGAGTTAAAATAAAAAAGAGGGTTGCAGGAAAGAAACGGAAGAAGGGAGGGGGGGGGGGGGGCTGTGAAGAGGGGAAAGCAGCCTCATTCTCATCCATCTCTCCCTCTCCTCTATTATTCATCAGCCTCTTCTCATCCCTCGTTCAACATGCTGATGGAGGATAAAATAGGTCAGAGGGAAAGGCTGGTGCTCGCACGGTGACTGATGTCTTCCCAGTCACGTCGTGCACTCGTCTCGTCCTTCTCTAACCCCTCGCTCCTCCTCTCCCTTTTCTTCCCTGCCACCACTGTCTTAGCATCCCATCTTTCTCATCCACTCTATACCTCTTCTTCCTCCCACCCTATGATGATTCCTGAATACTGGCCTCTGTTCAGCTCACCTTCCTCTCTTCCTATTCTCTCCGCTGCCTGTTGTCGAGGAGTTAAACTCAAACAAAGGAGCTGTGTTGCTGCCAGCAATCTGCAGGGGGCACACAAACCATCACATCTGTGAATCAGTTACCTGGGAAGAAAATAAGGGCCTACAAGAAGTTGTTGGAAAATAAACTTAGCTGGAATGGTGAAAAGGATGACCAGTAGCCACGTGGGAAAGTTAAACAAGAGCAAACTAAATAAATACCAGATCATGTACTTTTCCCTATGTATGCTCCAAGGAGTCGGTTTAGTCTTCACAATAGACTTAAAGTAGAAAACAAAAATAACCCCACGTATATTTTTATTTGTTCAGTAAACATACGTAAAGCACAATGCTTTTGCTTGCATATCCCCAGCATATTTGGATCTTTGTAAAGAAATTTAAACTAATACCATTTATTTCCACCTGTGACTGACTGCAGTGTCAAACATGTCCACAAGATGGGGGTAAAGCCTACGGAGAAATAAACATGTATCTTTGGGATTTTTGTTGTTGAAAAGCCAGATCTTAAAAATAACATTTGCAGAGAAAGAGTGGTTGTATCATAAATGTATTTATTTTTTCTTTGACAGTATTAAATAAAGGCCCAGCCAGCGGTGATTCAACACTTTATTTTAAATGTTGTGAATGATGTTCTCAGAGTATCCTGCATTATCATCTTTTGATTGTGTTCCATGCATTCAAAATGTGTTACTGGATGTAACGCTTATGTTGTGCTGCTGACAGCTTAGAATGACGTAATAACAACTGCACGTCTGATTAAGCATCAGAACAAATACATTTAGGCTGCATTAATCAATATTTAGTATTTAGTAGTAAACATACAGCTAAAAAGAGAGTAAATATTGTTTGGCAAGGGCCCAGAAACAGGTGTGTGAATAGGAAGCTGTTTGCCAGCTCATTCACAATATAACTTAACATAATGATAATATGTTAAAGATGAATTTACACTGTGGTCTGTGTGTTAAACCAGTTTAAGTTCAGACAAGTTGTAATTGTGTGACTGCTCTATGACATCACTAACTGGAATTGTAAACAGCAAAACAGAGAAAAGCTACAGAAATTGACAGATGTTAGAATATGTGTTACCAAAGAACCATGTCAAAGAGATTTATAACTTCTACAACTTGTCAGTTCTCACAAAACCCACACCACATGTGATTTAATGTAATGCTCACCTGCACTAAGATGTCTTCTTCACTTTGCTTCACCACAATGCTCAAAATTGGTAGCAGCATTTTGGATAAACAATGTTATCATTGAGGTTACTTATTGAAAATGAATGAAAACTGTTGTGCTCAACAATCCATTATCTACCAGCTAATGTATTGTTAAATTCACAATAGATCAGTGGGAGAAAACAAGTTTGTGTTTTCAAATTAAATATAATTCAATCTGCATTACAGCACAGTTTTTAAACGAGATGTTTTATAAAAATGTTCATTACATACGACCACACACGGTCCTTGGAACATACTGAGGACACATGTGCATATACCAACAAACACAATCTGGGATCTTTCTCTATTGTTTGTCACACACACACACACACACACACACACACACACACACACACACACACACACACACACACACACACACACACACACACACACACACACACACACACACACACACACACACACACACACACACACACACACACACACACACACACACACACACACACACACAACACACACACACACACACACACACACACACACACACACACACACACACACACACACACACACACACACACACACACACACACACACACTATTGGTCCTCAAAGAAGACTTTAGCCATGGCGAGGGCGATCTTGGCCACCTTTTTGTCCTTGGCGTCGGAGCCCAGGTTGACACGGGACAGTCCTGTCCAGTACTGCTCTGTGCGACTCTGGTAATCCACCAGAGTCTCTGCCTCCTCCACTGCGGGGTGCTCCTCTTCATCTGGAAAGTTACACACACGGGGAGAGAGGTTTAAACTGTTGCTAAAAAATCACCTCCTAAAAAGGAGACAAGTTGCTCAAAATGCCAAAACGAGCATATTTGATATATTCAAGCGACCAGCGGTGGCTCGGGTTAGCATTGGGGAATTCTGGTTAGACAAACATTTTTTGTTTCTCAACATATGATTTAAACAGACCTGTCTTTTCTTTGGCAGGGGAGAAGCTTAGTACATTCTGAGAAAGATAAACTATTAAGGTTTTTACACATTTTTTGCCAAAAAACATGGGGAAGCAAATAGTGGATAGAGATTCAGAAAGATGTGGAATTCACGCAATAAAACTGATGGTTATTTATCAATGTCTTTTGAACGTGAAAGAGGACATTCTGCTCGTTTCAGGTTCATATTTGTAGTTTGTGTCTCTACTGGGACATGTCTACTTGCATTAATGTTCAGTATTACTCTCATACTGCCTGTGCTGCAGCACCTCTTTTCACCCTCTGTCTGAAACCAGAGCCCAGTCTGCTCTAATTGGTTAGCTGGCCGGCTCTGTTGGGATATGTCAACCAATTAGAGATGTCCCGCCCCTTAGCCTATCACGTACAATGTGTTGGTAAGCTAGCCTATAGAAGCACAAGTTTGACATAGTTAACTATTGTGGAAGTAAACAAAGGAGTCCAATGGAGGTGGAGGAAGGGGGGGGGGGGGGGGTGTGTGGGAGAGAAACTCCCTCTGGAGGAAATGAAATAAATCTTAATAGAGCACAAAGCGTCTGCAATCAGTTGTTTAGCCATGCCACTCGCTGCTAAGCTAGGTGGCTAATAACCTGTAAACCCCAAATCAGATCTCTAATTTCAGATGTTTTAACATGTGTTTGGAATGTAGGAATATCATAATCTGTTTAATGCCAAGCCTTTCCTGAAATACACACTGTATTTGTTGCTCAATATAAACTGCTTTTGAAGGTAAATTGTAAAAGAAAGAAAAGCAATAGACAGTGAAGCGGCAGAATAATCACTTGCCTTCCTCATCCTCGCTTTCCTCTTCAGACTCCTCCTCCCCTTCTGCTCCTTTCGCCGCCGCCGCCCCCTCCACCCCCTCCTTCTCCTCCTCCTCCTCCTCTCCATCTTCCTCTGACTCAGACTCATCCAGCCACTCCTGTGTCTCTGTGGAGAAAACAAAATCATAAATCCAAATGAAACAAGACACATCTGCTCCTTTGCAGCTATCTGTTGAGCTGAATACATTTCATACAAATGTGTGTCTTCATGCATTTCTTTGTTAACCATTCTGGAGATATTGTTACTTTGCTTCAGCATTCTTGAGAAGTCTTTCTCACTCACTTGGGTCCATCTCCACCAGAACCTCCCACTGGTCCATCTTGTTGAGGTCCAGAGAGTAGAAGTCGTTCAGGGTGAACTGGCGGTCACCGACCTCAAACATCCCTCCAAACAGGAACATCTTGCCCTGGCGCACCGTTGCCATGGAGCTGGACCGTGCGCAGGGCTCCACCAGGGGGGCCCAGGCTGAACAGGAAGAAATGAATACGTGATTTTCCAAAATACCTGTATTTTTGCTATTTCTTTCATAACTTAAATACGTGTATGTAATCTTACCATCTTCGTCGTCGTCCTCTTCTCCTTCCTCCTCTTCCTCCTCCTCCTGCTGCTGAGCTCCGGGGATCAATTCCTTGATGGTCATTACTGTACCGTCCTCCGCGATAATCTCCTTGATGACCTCAGTAGGTCCTTGAGATGCCCCCTCTTCCTCCTCCCCCTCCTCTCCCTTCTTCTCTGCTCCTTCCCCCTCAGCTCCACCCTTCTTCCCCCTTCTTCGTTTCTTTTTCTCTGACTTGTTTCCCTGGATAGAGAACCAAGACAATTAATAATCACAAATATCGAAACATCCATACCCTATAGTCTTCCGGCAGCTTCCAGCTAAAAAATGTTTTAGCCAGCCTCTACTCGTGCTGCAAAGTAACACCATTCAGGAAGTCAATGTGTTGGCCAGTCAATTGTATGTTCACTTTGTAACATGGGAAATTTTTTCCTACAGTACTTCAAATTGTAAAAGATGTCCCTCCCCTTTGCCTATCGTGTACAATTTGCTGGAGCGCAAGTGTGTCACTATGTAAGTAAACAAAGGAGTCCAATGATGTCGTTTCGGGCAGCGGTAGTATACAACACACTACATGAAAAGGGAAACCCCCAAAGCAAGCCTAATAGGGCTCCTTTAGCCAAGCCCAGCAGTGACGTTGTAGAGTACTGAAATACCTTTCATTTCATTACATCCAACACAAATAAAAATGTTAAGAAGTTTTGACAGCACAGCATACCAAATAGCATTTGATTTAAAATAACAAACTTCATTTGTAATCCGTGTGAAGACAAAATTCTTAAAGGTAATCTGAAAATGCTCTTAAAAAACAAGATTATGAGAAAACAACATGACTAAGTGAAGTAAATCTCAGTTTGATATTTATACCCAAACGTATACAAAATGTTCACCCGCAGCACGCCGGGGAACCAGCGGTTCTTCACTGTGTCGTACAGGTACAGGTCGTTGTAGAAGTCGCCCTCTAGTGTCTCCTCCTCTTCCTCGTCACACACACCACCAAACAGCAGCGCCCGCCCTGCAGGGCCCATCGCCGAAGAGAAACCAGAGCGAGGAGGGGGCTTGCTCCCGGAAGGGCTCAGCCTGGACCACAACCACTTCTCTGGAAGACAGAGAAACAGAAGAAGAAAGAAAGAAGAAGAAGCAGAAGAAGACATACTTTATATATCTTTCTAGGGGAAATTCACTTTTTACTTTGTTGGTACACTTTTGTGAAAGGGAAACAAATACATATTTTCCTGAAAAAGGCCCAACAGTTAATAATTCAAATGTTTTGTACCTTGGCCGTCTTTCCCCTCTCTCTTGAGAAGGAACATGTCAGAGTGGATGGTCCCCTTCTCTACGTCCTTCTTCACTCTCTAGATAAAACAAACGCATGCATTAGGTCGAAAACATCACTAAATATGACGTGTTATGAATATGTGGGGAGCAAACACACTCACCACTTTGGAATATCCCCCATAGACGATGACGCCCACGCCATCGGGCGTGGAGGTCATGAGACAGGCGGAGCGAGGTAAGGGGGCGGTGCCTGATGGAGAGAGGCGGGACCAGGAGAAGGTGTCCAGGGAGAAGGAGTAGACGTCGTTGTAGTAGATGAAATCCCTGCAGGTGGGGAGAGGAGAGGAGAGGGCTGAAACTGAATGACATTTTTGAAAGAAAAACTAAAAACAAGACCTTTAAGTAATAATGGTTCATAGACACTTTTTGTATATCTTATTATATTTAATCTGTTTTATTTAACTTTTTCTAAATAATATCAGGTTTATTTAATTTTTAAATAAAATGTTTTCTTGAGTTTTTCTTATAATGTATGTATATATATATAAAATAATGTATGCATTAGTTAGAATTGCTAAAATTATTAATGTTAGCAGCTGTCTTTAGGTGCTGTATAAATAAAGTTTGATTGACTATGATCAAACACACACACGCAGTTGTCCAATAAGCTAACCCAATGATTAGGTATCCAACTGTATTAGCTCGGCAGCTTCAAAATGCTCCAATAAAACATTGAAATGAACTGTATTTGGAACAGTCTCCCAATAATCATTACAGACGTGGAAGTAATGCTCTAAACCAGAGGTCTTCAACAAGGGGTCCGCGGAGGTACTGTAGTGGTGTCGCGAAATCTTTGGTTGATTAGACAATTTTTTATATTTCTTAAAAAAAATGTTTTCCCACAAATTGAAATTTCTTTAAATGCACATTAACATGAATCCAACATATTGTAGCGAATGGAGAAATGGAGGAAGAAGACATTATCTTTCAGTCAGCAATGCACGCATTCAGCTACACACAGAAGCTATCTCAAGCTAGGTGCTGGTTCACTCACGGCAGGAGACTACCCCGGACCTGTCCCACCAGGCCTCCTGTACACAAAGGGGAGGACCCGCCTCTATCGCTGCTGTACCAATCACGAGGCCGCATGACACACGCTGGCTCTGTCAGGTTCCCCGTGATTGGCCGAGAGCCTATTCAGACCCCAGTTTACTAAGGACCCAGACACAAGGATGCACGCTGCGATATTATTGAGAAGACCATACCTTTATACAGGGGCGGCGCCAGGGGGGAGCTAGGGGGGGGTGCTGAAGCACCCCCCAGGATTGCCAAAGCACCCCTTAAGCACCCCCAATAAATATGTTTTTATTTTATTTATTTTTTTAATTATTATTATTATTTTTATTAAATTAGAAAGATTATTGATTACATCAATACAAATGTGAAACAAACACATAAAAACATAAAGCCAACACAGGTGATATGATTAGGCCAATGGCCATTCGATTTGTGACCTACCCATAGGCTAAATTACTTTGACACTTGAGTGACTTCCTGTTAGCTAGAGCACCAAATTATTTGCTCACAGCAAAGTGAAAGATGGACCGTTTTTTACTCCTTAAACGTCCACGTGTGGACACTCAATCAAAATCACCTGAAAGCGAGAGGGATTCTGCACATAATAGCCTATAGCGTCGTGAGTAGCCTACAAGTAGCTTCTCTGGTCTTTGTGTTTCATTCAAGCTCTGCTCTGTGTGTGTGTGTGTGGCACAAGCCATTTTGTGTATGTGCGCGAGCGAGAGAGAACTCGCCTCGCGCACCGGTGGGTATCTACCGGAGATCGTTGTGGTTAGCATCTGGTGCTAGCTAGCCAAGCTAACGGATATAAGGAGCTTTTTCAACAACAAGGTGGAGGGAGAACTCTCTCCTGTCAGACGGAGAGTCTCAGATAACCTCAGCTCAGGTGAAGTAAAGGGCTCTCAGTGTTTAGATTGTTATCTTTAGTCTAGTTATCTCAGTAGGTCTCAAACGGTTTGTTTTAAAAGGGTGTGTGATTTGTAAAATATCTAAAGAAATAGAAAATCTGTTTACAGTTCTGTGTCATATGGATGTTGAGAGATGTATCCATAGAGCTCTTAATATTGCTCTCAAAGTGCACCAGATTGATGCTTTTAACTTCAATATTTAAAAAAATCTTCCCGGGGGAAACATGCCCCCGGACCCCACTAGAGGAGGTGAGGACCACCCTAGAGGAGGTGAGGTCCACCCCCCACTTGTAAAAATAGCACTTTACCCCTGCTTACACCTATATGCCGTGAGCTGATTATCGAGCCTTCATTGTAACAGTCGCCGGTACACTGTGTGTGCGTGTGGGGAGTGTTGCAGTAGAAAATTCAACTGTAGCGCTGGTGCATTAATGGGAAACCCTTAATGTTTGAGCACCCTCTATGAAACGTCAAGCTACCCCACAGCACCCCCTAGAGAAAATCTCTGGCCGCCACTGCCTTTATATATATATATATAAAAATGGATCGTTTTGTAACTCGACCAAAAAAATCCACAAGCACAAGAGAGATACTAACATCGTGGCGAGGCGGAACCTGCTGCTGATGTAGCAGCTAATAAGGGTAAGCGCAAACGAGAGAAGCCCCGAAAATATGCATATGCCATCCACAGATGGTTTGAGGATTCACTGTCCCTTCTACATGTATGTTTAAAGTTAAAATCTGTGAATTAATTTAATAGCTCAGTGTTGTATGCAAGATGTATGTTTATAAATGGCAGTGGCACGGCCACCCTGTACATGTTTGAAGTTAAAACTTGAATCTGTGAATTATTTTAATAGCTCTGTGTTGTGTTCAAGATGTATGTTTATAAATGGCAGTGGTACGGCCACCCTGTACCTTGCACATGTTTAAAATAAAAACATGACTATATTAACCTGTGTATTATTTGAATAGCTTAGTATTGAATGTACAATAACAGAGTAGCTATGTTTATACACGACACTAGGCCCCGTTTAATATAAAACACAATTGTATGCCATACATATAGTAGGGGGGTCCCTGCTCCATCAGTTTGGGGGTCCCTGGCCTGAAAAACGTTGAAGACCCCTGCTCTAAACAACAGTGTTACCTGTGCACCATCCCCTCCATTACAGCATGTATCCTTGTTTATCTTTCAGTAACTACCTGTTGCTCTCATGGAAACCTCCGAACACCAGCAGCTGCTTCTTGCTGAGCACCATCCTGTGGCCGCTGCGCCCTGATGGACCCCCGGGCGCCCTGGAGAGACACAAAAGCATCTCTGGTCACTCATGTCTGTAAAAAGGATCATTAGATATTCAAAGTAAATATCAACGACACCATGCACCTCTGGAACTCCTTTTATGGAGCTGTCATTTTGTATTACCTAGGCAATCAACTTATCCACTGATTGGACATTACAGGATATAATGAACTAATTAAGGTGTCCTCATAACTTCATTGGATATAAAATAGTATTTATAGCTACCATCAGATCCCTGTGTTCAAACAACATTATGATGCCCTTCATTTATAATCACATTTGTTTTTATGAGCCTCCATCCACACATACTTCATGTTCTCCCAAGTGTGTGTAGCCAGGTGCAGCACCCAGAGGTCCTTGTAGTGGTAGAACTGTTCCCCGTTGGGAGAGGCAAACTCTCCCCCGAACACCCAGAGCTGTCCCCCGCCCTGAGGAACGACCACCGCCTGAGGGGGGAGACAGAGGGGAGAAGAAAAGGAGGCGAGAGAGAAGGGGATGAAGGATGTTTAGTGTCCTTAGATTTGATTGGTTTTCTAGCAGCCATGGTGATATGCTTATAAAGTTTCTGCTCCTCAGTGCTGCAGCAGTGTGCCCCCATGTGTTTAGATGAAGGATCACACATTTGAGCAGGGACCTACAAGCAACATGAGGTTCTTGTAGAGCAGGGACGTCCAAACTATGGCCCCCGGGCAGGGTTGCAGCACAGGCAGTATGAAGCTTCCCCATTTTGAATCGGCCCTCAGCAAATTCAAAAAGTATAATGGAGTATGGCCCAAAAATGAAACTTGTGCTTGTCTTGTATTGTATTGTATTGTACTTCTTAAATATACATGTTCAAATAAATTACACAGTATTCATGTGTTAAGAAGCCCACTCTTCAAACTAATTCTGTCAATTCAAGTTGAAAACGTTTTCTATCAAATATAAGTTGATAAGAAAAAAGCCCAATAACTTATTTTCATAACACGCTTGAAATAAACCCTTCCTATTTCCTCTTATGATAAGCAATCTGAGGCTCCCGTTTTAAGGAATGAGTTGCTAACAAAGTTAATGAAACCCCTTTTGAGAGCTGTGATGTAGGATGTTGTTTTCTTAAAGCACATTCAAGTATTTTTTTATTTTTTTTATTTATCCTTTATTTATCCAGGAATGTCCCATTGAGATACAAGATCTCTTCTTCCAGGGAGTCCTGACCAAGTAGTATCAACCCTAAGGTATCAACGCGTATCAAGTATCAACCCTAAGGTACCTACATTTGATTGATTTTGCTAACTTATAACTGAACTTATGAGGTAATATACCTCTAGTGAGTGGCCCAGCCCTTTGTATGTTTTTCTATATGTGGCCCTCAGTGAGCAAATGTTTGGACAGCCCTGCTGTAGAGCAAATGTTGCCCCACCCAGGTCTATTCAATATGGCTAAACTTATTATGAAACGTGCCGTTTGGATTTAAGTCCCATGGTTTTGTTTATTTGGAAGAGGAACTTGGTTCTGAGAATCACCTAAAACACCATTCATCTGAGGACACAGTTAGGGTTACCTGGTGAGCGCAGCGCGGGGGAGGGGGGTTGGGGATCTCTGATTTAACCCAGTTGTTCTTCTTGATGTTGTAGAAAAACAAATCATTGTACAGGTACGTCTGCAGAAAAAGGCAACAAAAGGTTTTCAAATTAGGAATGTATTCAACAGTTTCAGTTGTAAAATATAGGGGAAAAAAAGAGTGTGAGCTTTATAAACAGTTTGTACAATGTTGATGATTGTGAAATGATGACAGCTTATTAAGGCCATTGTAGGTTTAAAAATAAAATGACGGTCCTGGGGAGGCAAGTCATTTCAGGAAAAAAACCCAGATTTCATTCATAAAAAATTGACATTTTCTGATTTATACGCATTTAAAATTACATATTTACATGAATAAAATCTTATTTTCTTTGACTAAAACACCAATTGCTTCAACTTGCAAGGTCCATCCTTGTTTTTCCTACAATAGCCCCGGTACACCACAGTATGAAAATGTATTGAGAAAACAATAAGAAAGGCCATGCTTTAAATACGTTTTCCAAATCAGCCGGGTGGACATCAAGTCTTTTCTCCTACCTTCCTTCCATTGAAGAATTCTCCTCCAAACAGGATGAGTTCATCCTTCTCAGGATGGGCGGAGATGGACGCGCTCAGCCTTAAAAAAAAAAATCACAAGACATCAGAAATTAAGATTATGCATGATGTCACGATCTCCCCTTTGAAATGGTTCCCAGAGCCTCAGCACTTATCCTGACAATCATTTGTCAAATCTCATTTTTTGTTCTGACTAAAAAACCTTATCAACTAATTGACTGTCTTGATATTTGGTGCACAACTTTTGTCTCGTTGAGGGTGATTTGTAATATTGTTTTAACCTTCAACTTTACTCAAATAAAAGCTGCAAGTCAATCAGGGTGCTCGTGCTCCAATCCATTTTTGTTTGTAAATGGTTAACATTATACCTTTTAAACATTAGCGCTTTAGTATAGGAACTACCCTTTAAGCTTAAAGGTGGGGTAGGTCATTTTGGAGAAACCAGCTCGAGTCCATGGCTCGAGTGCGCTAGAATCTGAAAATACACAACACACACGAACGCACACATGACCAATGAGGGCACGAGATAAGTTTGTGCACAGATGGAAGGCTGACAGGCAGGTAGGCCATCCAGTTACTTTAGCCGGGCCGGCTAAAATGATTGGTCGTGCTTTTTACAGCACTACGGCTTCCACAGATGATATTTCTTTATGGATTTATTGTCAAAGCACTTAAGATATTCATTGCTATCGGGATGTTAAGCATTCCATGGAATATAACAAAAAGTGTTTCAGAAATAAATTACATACCCCACCTTTAACTAAACTGGTCTGTCTGTAAAACTCAATATACACTTTTATGTTTATATTTGTTGCGGTTGGTAGTAGTTTGTATTATTGTAGAGTATAACAACTAATACTGTACATTTATATTGTAGGGCTGCTCGATTATGGCAAAAATCATAATCACGATTATTTTTGGTCAATAATTGATATCACAATTATTAAAAACGATTATTCATTTACTTTGAAAACATCAATTTAAAAAAAAAAATATATACATTTAAAAATAAAAATGATATTAACTTTTCTTTTTTTTTAAATAACAATAACCGTTTCATTTCGATTACATTGTTTTCGTAATCGTTGCAAGCCAAAATCGTAATCGAGATTAAAATATGATTAATTGCACAGCCCTATTATATTGTTCATTCATATAATCCATAACTACTTGGTGTAGTGATCTCTCAACAGGCTTTGCGGCAATGGTTACAAATGGAGGCTTTATCTCTAAGATGAAGAGTCAGAGGAAATGATTGTATCTCTCGTGTCTTTAAACAGTTAAATGCCCCTGCTTTAAATCACTGATGATTAGGGTGTTAGCTATCTGAATTTCCCCACAGGGATTAATAAAGGTCCATCTTATCTTATCTTTTACTTACTGATACTCGTTTTATGTGTGCTTGTGACGGGGTTCTATTTGTCCGTTCGAAACACTGGCCCAGTCGGTTGTTTTAAGCTCCAAAACTTTAATCACAGCAGCAACAAAAAAATAGCGAAACAGCACAACTTAAACAAACAAAATAAAAGTCCAAATCAGGCGGTCCATCACTCATGGAGAGTAAACGTGTTCTGCTGTTGCCTTCTCTGCAACAAACTCCCGAACACGTCCCAGCTGTTGTCTTCACTGCAACATTCCCCCGAGTGACCCCTTCCAGGGCCAAACCCCGTCCCTTTTGAACCCATAGCCCCTCCCACAGGCTTACCGTCAACAGGTGACACAATTAACTTGTTAACATAAAAATCCGACCCAAACATAAACAGGTTAACTACCTCTTAACACAATCATTCCCGATAAGTAACAAACGCAAAATAAATAAGAAATTACATGGTTCATTTCACGGAAGACAGCAGGAAATGTTTGGTGTGTGTGTGTGTGTGGTGTGTGTGTGTCGGCTGTCAGTGGCGGAGTCAGTCACTCTGTGATCCGCTCCGTCACAGCGCTGCTGACACAAGTGTGTGTTTCATGAATGTGATCATCTTCTGTGCGGTCTGGATATGCAAGACGACTTTCCCTATTAGGGACAATACATTCAAACTTATATAAAGGGATCAAGTCTATCACCTTGCTGATGGAGGAGGACAGGTTGTCTCTACAACTGTTGTCTTCTTTGCATCCAGATTCTGAAACTCAGCGATCATCGCCTCCAAGTCCTCCTGCAGACAGAGAGGAGGGAAGGTAAGAACAACAAACCAGAAGGATGTAAATGGCTTGCACAAATATGCCATAGTTGTGGGTACTAACAATATTGCTATATTTCACATTAGCATTATTGCTATTCATTATAAAAGACAGTTCTGTTACCTGGTACTAATTTATCGGAAGCTGAATCAAAATAATGTATTTCTTCCAGGGGGAAACTGGGTTTTCGGGTGACAGTTCCTTTATATTAATATAAACAAGTTAAAGTAAAACTATGATATAAAACGACACAATACAATTATTATATGTATACAATCGTAAGAGGTCAAAGCAAAGGACGTTCATTCAAAAATGTGTAATACAAAATATAATATAACACAAATATTGAAATAAGCACAAGCAGTTTGTTTAAAAATGTGCAATAAAAGAGGACACAAGTGCATTATTTATTATATGCAGTGTATTAATGTTAATAAAGATATGCATGCTGAATTGCACACTTAAGAGGGTTTTGCGTCTGAATGTGACATAAGTCCAGTTTCTGTGTGAGTTTAATTTCTATTAGCACTGGTAGTTAACGATGTATTTTTTTTTTTTAAACCTATTACTAAACATGTGTGCGAAACTACTTTGTATAATGTGAAATTAACAGAATTGAACACAAGGCTAACAGTTCAGTGTTACCTCCTCTCTTTTGGACCTCTTTGAAACCTTTTTCTCCATTTTGGCGGCCGTCTTCTCCGCTCCCTTCACCTTCTTCTCTTTCTTGCTTTTTTTGCCCATGACTGCTGTGATAAACTGCCGGAAAAGCGTTCAATTTAGCGGGTTGTATCTGTTATTTTAAATGAAGTCGCTGTCACATGGAGTTCCAAACAAACTCGCATGCTGAATGATTTCCTTTCCCCCTAAGTGGGGTTGACTTCCTGTAACAAACGTAACGTAAGCAACAGCGCCTTCTGGCGGGAAGGAGGACACATCTCTAATGTGCTGGCTATTACAAATCGAACAGCCTTAAGTGCCAGGAATAAAACTAACAACTATATTCTTTAACAATAGGCTATTTTCACAGAACTTTAATAAAGAATAACCCAGCTGCAAGGTTTTATTTTCTTGAGATCTACGAAATACAACATTTTAAATGTAATTTACCCTGCTAATTGTTTTATCGCTACATTTACAGACATTGACATTTCTTGTTTCTTTCTCGACACAAGTTGTATAAATATGGGATTAGGTTTGTGTCATAAAGATAAAGCAACACTTTCTCAGAATAAAGCAAAAACTATGAGTTTAAAAAAAAAAAAACTGAATCAAGCAAAATAAAATACATTTAAAAAATGAAACTATAAGTTGCAAACAAATCATTTGTGTAATCATGTAAACTATAAGACTTTTTTCTTTGTTTTAACATAGGTTTTTGTTTGCAATTCTTGTTTCTTCTTTCTCAATGATCAGACTTTTGCTCTCGCTGCAGCTTTCTCTTTTGCGCTCCCTGATTTTTTGTTTGAGATTCTGACACAAACCTCCCAGGTGGGCAGGACTTTCAGGATTGCGTCCCCATTGGCTACTCAGTTTTTGAGTGACAGCCCAGTCCTCCAACGATTGTTCAGTGCAGGAAGCTGCGGTGCGGTAGCTGAGCGTGGATAAAACACCCCCAGAAGAACCAGCATTTCAATTATTATTATTATAATAGAGAGGCACGCCCATCTACTTCCGGTCCATGGGACCCCGGAAGCGAAAAATTATACATTGAAGTCAATGGAGAGAAAAAAGTTATCTTTTGATCCCGTTTGAATTGTGCCACGAATGACACATATCATGTTTGTCAATCTTAAACCATCATTTCCATGTCAAAAAAGTCACATTTTGTCGTAAAACTGCTGAAATATAAGACTATGAAAAATACGCGACTACAAAAACTACAAATCCCAAATCCCATTCTGGGTCGCGTAAGTGATGTCATAGGCGATAATGCTCCAAGACTGGTTGCGACTCGCAATTAAAGCAAAGAAGAAGATCTCATAACTGATTTATTCCCTCCAATAAATATAAGAGATTTCTCCAATAAATGAACTTTTACAAGATGCCTGTGTGCTTTGTACCAGGTTGGAATCACAAAAGTGATCAAACCACTTGCTCGTTCTATCGCTTCCCGTCTGATGAAAGGACCAGGAGTCGTGGGACCAAACTTATCAGGTAATACACATGTTTTGCATGCAAATGGTTAACATTGAACATTAAAAGATCAGGCAGTTCAGGGAGAGTCGAAGGAAGGCAGGTGTGTTTCATTGTGATGATAGTGAGGGTGAGTAAATTTTCTGAGAGAAAATTATTAAAAGAGATAATTATTCAAAGTGTTGTTACTTTAAAGTGTTAATACTGACCTTTTTCTCTTTTATTTTCTTTACCTCACCTGTAACTGCTGAGACCCTGAGGAACATGCACACTGGACTGACCTGCTCTGGCAACCTGTACGTAATAGTATTTGGTTATAGTATATTATTTATATACATCAAAGGCACAATGCACCCCCCAGAGACACACATGTATTGAGTGTGATATTTTGCATAGGTCATGTGAAATCATCTTTACATACTAGAAAACTGTAGGAGCAGCAACTTGTTTTGAAATTGAATTTTTAATATCCGATAATAAAGTTGATCTGTTTTATTTATTCTTCTCTTCCCAGCAGCTCCATCCATCACCATTCTCTGTTCCTGCAGGTTCTGCTTGCTAATCAATGCTCATGTGTTTTTAGACAATTACAAATAAAGTCAATGTATTGTATGACATGAAGTTGTGCTTCATTCTGAGTCAATAATAAATTCATTCTGCCTTCAACTGCACAATGATTGTGGACTGCACTGACATCCATGTAGCTGCCCCCCAGTAAGATGAACCAAGCAAAGAGGGTCACTATCATGCCCAAGGACATCCAGATGAGAGAGGGCTTAGACTGACCTGAGACCAGCACACCCAAACACAACGGCTCTTTTAAGAGCCACCTACAGTTTCAAAGAGTTGCAATCCTACGTTATTATAATGATTAAACTGGTTCATGTATCACTTAGTTTACTGAACCGTGATGAATGAAAGAAATTAGTGAGGTAGTGGTTTACTGAAGTTACAAAGACATTAATATATGAGTAACAGGTCAGTGTAAATACAAGCTTCTGTCAATTATGGATCATTCAAACTATTTATATAAAAATATGTAATAAAGTTCTAAAACAAGTATTCGGTATATTCCTTGATAGCTTTTGGAGAAGGTTGTTTTTAAGTTTACTAAAATATGTCGTTTCAACTGTTTCACTTTATAAAAAGGGAACAGGTGAGTAGAGCATCATTGAGTTTCTTATTCTGTCAGTAAATTATCCAAATGAAATGTTTTTCATTATTTTAGTCAACCCTAAACAAATTGTACCTTTAAATAATTACATTACATGGTCGTTGGTCGCCAAAGTTAAATTAACTTCAGAAAATCAAATTTACAGATATGTATACAAATATATATATCCTATATACACCATCATGTATAATGATGGTGTATGATGTAGAAGGTAGTGTGGTAGATAACAAGTAAATAGAGTTACATACAGATCCATGTTACAGCAAAAGATGGAATAACTAAGAAGCACGCAGTATAATAATAATTACATGCAACAATTAAATAACTGCTCAGCATCTCCACCACAATCCCAATCTGCTGTGTCCTGTGTTCCTCCCCTCTGCATCACACCCCATCACACATAGGAAACACAACGCAGAGTCCGAGGGTGTTAAGAGTATGTTTATTTACATGTCCTCCTCTCTACTGGCCAACACAGGGAGCATGCTGGAGGAGGAGATTTCCATGCCATGCAGGGTCTTTGAGGATGGGGATGATGATCGCCTCCTTCGTGGTCCACACAACAAAGTAGCAGAGACTCCGGTCTGTGATGTGCAGCTGCCCTTGGACCTGGAGCCAGTATGGGTGATTCTCCTTGAGAATATATGAGCCACCCTCCTCACGGAGACAGAAGGATGGTAACTGGACTGCCTCCGCGATGGTCATGTTCCTCTGGCTGTGTGGACACTTCACCTCCAGCAGGGCAGATGGCTGCACAAGTCCATCGGGTGATGCTCCCAAAACACCCGACTCACTCACAAAGAGACCAGACTCGAACACTGTCACCCGATAGGCCTGCACAAAAGCCTTCACCCCTTCGGCCTCGTTTACAACCCCCCAGTTGACAGCCATGACTCCGTCCAAGTTGTACCCCCCAAGCACCCTCTTCATGAAGGACGCGCATGGAGTGGATGAAAGTCCCGACCGCAGCACAGCACCAACATTGCTGGCTGTCAACCTGCCCCGTCTGTGTAACTGCCACTGAGGATTTGCCCACTGTCCTACGGTGGCTGTCTGGATGGCAGCTTGCTAGTCTCTGCTCAGTCGCAATGAGCCCCCGACCCCCATGCCCCTTCACCAGCTCGGTGACAATGGCCTGATGTTGAGGCCGCGGCTCTGGCTCAGGTGACAAAAGCCATGCCATGCCACACTTTGCGCCCCTCAGTGCAGACCTGAACCAGTCTACATCCTCAGTGGCGATGTCTCTGGCCAGTGGGTTGTATGTCTCCTCTCGCTGTTGGTAAAGTTGAGACACCGGCTGGACTAGTTTTTAAATGCCAGGCTTCCTCCACTGGCACTCAACATCTGTGGAGCTGATCAATATTGCCAATGCTGCAGCGTGGCTGCATTAGTACATCCCCCGTGCACAATCACAGACAGCGCTCTGCATCGCGCCATCGTCTCCCATGCAGATCTGTAAAAATAAAGTAAGTACCATTTGTTAGCATGCTATAATAGATTGAATGAGCAATAATACAAGGATAGTCTGGATCTGGGGGGGGAGGGTTTATTTCTTTATTTATTTTTGATTGTTGTTATTGTTTGTTTTTTCTGTATTTTTTGTAATTTGTGTTGTATTGGTTGTGATTGTACATTGTATTTTTCTAAATGTGTATGAATACATTTTTGAAAAACATTTGATCAACAATAAAAAAGGATTTGGTCAGGATCTAGACTCAGTGTGTAGTTTATTAATTAATCAATGCTCTCTACATTAGGAACACACATACCAGTGTACCAGAGGGAGTCACACACAGCTGTGCCTAGATAACCAAACAAATTGACAAGATAACCAAAATCCTTGAATCTACACACAGCAAATAAACTCAAATGACACAAAGAGATGTAAAAGGAGATGACACATACAGTATATAGTCGATATAAAACTGGCCGCTTCAATCTGAAGAGCAACTAAAACAAAACACAGGAGTGTATCTTGTTCTTGTGAACACTAATGTTATCCACAGCATACACAGAGACCACGAAGTAGAAAACTAGTTGCTAAAACAAAAACACGTTAGTGTACCTTGTTAGCTAATGTTAGCTAGCTGACATTAACGTTACACATTGCACTCATATTACTCACCGAAACCTTGTAAAGCCGGTCCCGCTGCTCTTACAGAACCGACTAACTCCCCTTGCGTGTATGTACAGCTCTCAACGTGCCCAGACTTGTAGTGATGTTCACCTCGTTTTATACTTTTCGCCTCATTCTGAAAGAAACAGGTGAAATTTGCTAACGTGTTGGCCGTCTTTGTGATGGTGACGCGTATTGTGCGAGACCAGAGACCTGTAGTTCACTGAGCGATTTCACACAAAAAAAATTGTAACTACACAGTTTTACGACACATTTTTATTGTTTTGACTTGCAAAATGTTCTTTTAAATTGACAAACATCATATGTGTCATTCGTGGCACAATTCAAACGGGATCAAAAGATAACTTTTCTCTCTCCATTGACTTCAATGTATATTTTCCGCTTCCGGGGTCCCATGGAGGCTCCCGGAAGGGGAGGGACTTCGCCTCTCTATACTACAAGTGAAAATATATGCAAGTATTGATCATTTGTGTTGTTTGTGCTGTACTATACGGTCTCTTTCTTTATTGTGGTAAGTGAGAAGTAAAGCTGTGCTATGAAAGTTAGCGTTTGCTACCTTTAGATCCATAACAATGCAAGCTAAGTAGCCTAACAGTTAGCTACATAGCTAGCAGTGAGTGAGCGTTCAGACACCGGCGCACACACTCAAACGGGCTCGTGTGCCTGACTCTACCAACAGACTTTCATGATTCTGTTTAGATATGCAAGTATAAGCCATGATAGCTTATTTTATTAACACGCTAATTTGATATGAAAATCAATGGAGGCTGAGTTAACTTTGTAGGAAAACCTACCGTCCATGAGCTGTGTTTTATTTGTTAACTTCAGATTTTTCATTTCATATTAACAGTGTGGATCATTGAGACAGCGTGGTGTCCATAGATCTTATCCATGGATGTATAATAAGAACTGGATACAGCGTGGGAGGCGGGGCCTCATTCATTCCTATGAGAGCTGCTCATTGGCACATGATGACAAAATGGCCCAACTTTTGAGAGAGCGAAGCGTCACGAGAGGCTTCTCAATACTCAAATTTCCCCTCCTCGACTCCTCGGTCCTCCGGTAGTGACCCGGAAATGAATTTCAGCGCGCCATTTTGAAGGACATCTCATTTCTCTAAATGTACACCAAGGACCGAGCATCGAGCGTCGAGGAGGCTCTCTGGAGGAGCTATAACCGAGGATACACTGATGGTTCCTCCACGGCTCCTCCGCGGATGCATTTCCGGGAACGGTGGAGGCGTGACGCACGGCCGGACTTATCTCAGCCAATGACAGCTCTGCATGCATCCTCTGGATATTATTTTAGAAACTGCTTTCATCGCGTCGCGATGTTTACAGTGAGAACAGCTGTGAGGTCCGTGCAGAAAGCAGAGCAGTGCACAATATATATCACTCAGTATAACAGGCCTACATTACTCTCTTTAATTGCTGCTGTGGGGAAACTATGGAAACTACAGTTTTCTATACAGTGGACTACAACATGGATGTTTAATAAGAACGAGGGACTACTGTAAACTCATCTAGAGACTCTGCACCATGCTCTGATGCTGTTGCTTTATGCTTTATGAACGTGGACAACAGAGAAACATATTCTTCATGACCAAAGTTGGAATTGAAATAAAAAAGGAAAGTTAAACTTATGCTCGTCACCCTCTCCCTCCGGTCCACATTAATACAAATGATCCCAATACGTATGATTGTATGAACCATGAAAATATCTTAAAATCAATACCAATGTATTTATTATAAACGTGAGTCTTTAACACCTATCACTGTGTACATCACCATTCAACCATCTTTTAAAAGTTGAACAAACCCCACACAGCTCAGTGAAATGTTGACTTTATTTGATCATTTTAGTAAAAACTAACGTTCATATTTCTCTTTTTGATTATAATACTGATGAACGTTCAAAACAAAGCACTTTGGCAACTTACCACATACGCGTTAAAAAGCTTAATAAGCACCGTAACTTTCATGATATCATTTCTCCTCATAATCGATTGTTTCCGTGAACGGTCGACTGTTGTGTGACGTCAAATGCTGCGGCTGCAAGGCATTGTGGGGCAGCATTTTCTCCTCTCCTTTCGGTTAGGGAGGTCCAGTGGTTCCTAAGCTAAAGGAGGTTATAAAGGAAGTTTGAAACCTCTTTTCCTATCATTCTAGAGAATTCGAACGGCACTTATCATGGCTGCCACTGAGGGACTTCCGGGTCATTTCACTCCGTTAGGAAGGTTCCTAAACTAAATGGACTATTCGACTGCAGCCCTGCACCATCTTCATCCACACTGGGCGTTGTTGTTATCACTTGCTCAATGCCATTTCATTTGACCAAATATCTTTGCATATACATTTAATAGATTTTATTATTATCCACCTTCTTGTTTTATGTCCTTTGTATTTAAAACATTCTTTGAGACTTCATCTTCTGGTTCAAATTTCAATAAATGTAATTTGTATAATCACTCTTTTGTCTTTATTCTACATGAAAATGTTAGAGATTCCATTCAAATCTGTTGATTATTCAGATCTTCCTCAGGAATAGTATGTCGAATTTTTAATGCTAAATGTATATCATTTTCTCACAGGATATAGAATGAGACAACACAGTTTGTATCCATTGTGTATGAATGCTTCAGCTCTTCAGACCAACATAGTAAGATGTGAGCATGTTCCTAATTGTGTTGGTATGCAGCCTAGATCTGGTCTGTTTAATAAAGCAAATCTGCCACTTTATATTGTAGAATTTATTCAATTAAAGCAGTCTTTAATTGTTTGTTCTAAACATAGCAATATATGCTTTTGAAATGTCTTTGAAAAATAATATTATACAGTTTATATTGTGCATCACCTTTAGCTTGAAAATACATAGATGTGTTTTTTTAATCTATAAAATAAATAAATAGACAGACACTTTATCAATCCCAAATTGGGAAATGATTTAACAGCAGCAGTGTGTTCAGGTGTTCAGGTATTAAAATATTTAAAGTTGGAACAAAGTATAAACTACACATCACAAGTATAATGCACAGCAATCCATAAGATAAGTCCGATATGTTCATGGGAGCCTGCCTGCAGACCTCCACTCTCAGGACAGTTCCGGTGCAGACCTCCAGTCTCAGGACACCTCCACTGTCAGTACAGGAAGTGACGATTCTGACGCGTTTTTTTTCCCGCACACCGAAGGACTCGTTTGATGGAAGTTTTCAAATCACAATGGAGACTCATCACGGAGGTGATGAGTCCACCCACCGTGCACTTTGGGTCGGCCTTGGTCAAGCCCTTTTGACCCCCCCAGCCTGGTTCTCGTAAAAGTTTTTCGTTCAAATGACACCATGGAGGAATGTAACGGGAGTTGACAGAGGACTCTGCCCGCCTCACGAGTACCTTTACTTTTCCCCGGTTTTATTATTTTTTTGGCTATTTCACCCGGTTTCTACTGGGGACATGATACAAAACTAATCCCATATATAAACTATTTATTACCTTTTTTGTTTGTCAAACTATGGATGGACTATTTTGAAGCTTCTAATTCTTTCTCCTCTTTTAACCCTAAATATTGTATTTGTTACTGTGATAATGCAGATGATAGATCTTTTAATATTCACATTTTATTCTCTTCATACGTTTCATATTTCTAATTTATGTTAGTATGTGCTGCTACAGTATCATGACTTTTTTGTAAATTATCCTTTTATGATATTGATCAATATGATATCTAAACTTTGACTGTGTGCTTGCTTGCCAGTGTTTAATTTTATGGTAGAATATTAGGCTATTTATTAACGCAGAGATCACAAACAAAGGCACACATTTCACTAGAGACGGTACTTGTCGATGCATGCATGGTGTCCCTATTAGTTAATAAGCACCTAAAAATGAGTTACATAGCCTTTTTTATAAACCAGCATGGTGCCGATTCCCTTAATTGATATGAAATAACAATAAGGTGACCTCATGATCCAGGGTCTTATGAGTCACTAAACAAAGCCCCACATCAAGACAAATTCTGCAGTGTTTACGGATGTAATATTGACAAGCACTTGAGTCTGCTTGAGTCAGGGCAGCTCCACTTGCTTTGCTCTGAACTGGGGTCAGGTCGTGGATGTATTAAAGGGGTCCTGTTCTGCTCATTTTCATGTTCAAAATTGTATTTTCTGCCTCTACTGTAACATGTTTCCATGCCTTAATGTTCAAAAACGTTTTTATTTTTCTTATACTGCCTGTGCTGCAGCACCTCTTTTCACCCTCTGTCTGAAACCAGAGCCCAGTCTGCTCTGATTGGTTAGCTGGTCGACTCTGTTGTGAATTGTCAGTTGCTCAGATGTCCCGTCCTTTCAGGAGAGGAACTCCCTCTGGAGGGATTAGCTTAACTATTTACAGGCACAAAAACCTATTTAACACACTACAGGAAAGGGAAAACCACCAAAAGCCTAATAGGGCCCTTTTAACATATTATTATTATTATTATTATTATTATTATTATTATTATTATTATTATTATTATTATTATTATTATTATTATTATTATTATTATTATTATTATTATTATTATTATTATTAATAATAATAATAATAATAGGGGTCTTTGGAAATTGCTGCATTTTAGATCTGGACTCAAATGGCCAACTGCAGGTTTTGCACTTCCATATACACTTTACTGCTCACAAAGGTATACAGTACACACTCTAAACATGAACTGTTTGCGTGTATTAATACACGTGTCCATTTATCATCAGCGTATGTAGAATGTCACAGAGAGAAAGGACAGGTGCTAATAAGTAGGAGAGTGACACCTTAATATGACATTGGTTTGTCACTTTAAAGCCTCTGCATGACCTCAGCTGCAGGGATAACTCCTGTTATGTTGCAACAGATAATATTCAGCTAAAATATGATGCTTTGATATGAAAGTCAATTAACGTATTTTTCTCAATAATGAAGTGAACACCATGGGGAAGCAGAAAGTTAAGGAGTAAGTGACACTTTAAAAAAGGAGGGCAGTTCTGTTTATATCCAGAGGAGGGTAGTTGTGTGTTGTTTTTCGAGCCAGTCATTAAAAACGTGAATGACTTGAAGCACAGCATTACTACAACAAGGCACCTGCAGGGCCATTTGTGTGGATCTGCTTTGATAATAAGAGGCTGAGAAATGTTTTAGTGCCTGACACTCATAGAGATTAAACTAAAACGACACCTAGATATTGTTTAATGATATATACATTTCTTACAATTCTTGATACTATGACACCACTGATATATTGTAATATGTTATTGTTGCGTTCCCTCTTGGCTAGGGGTACAAAAGGGAAACAACACGACCAGATTGGAATTGGTAAATGTTACCGGTGGTTTATTTGTAACCAAAAATGATGAACACAAGAAGGTACACAAACAGTTTGACACCAACAAAGGGCCAAACTGTTACTAGTTAACAAAAGGAGAACTCCGAACGAGAGTTGCACCGGGGTATACAAAAGGAAAGAAAAGTACCTCACTTCTTAAAGTGGAACAAACCAATAAACAAAAAGAGACTGTATGAAAACACAGCTGTGGCTGATCAACAGGTGCTAATCACCTGGGTCTAAGCAATACTCCCGCAAATGCTGATCTACAGGCGCTAAGCTAACCTGGGTCTAAGCAGTTTCACAATATCAACAATCCTACATGTTGTTCAACAGGATCTAAGCAACCTGGATCTAAGCAATACACACCCACTAAGCTATACTAAACACAGAACACTTAACACACTGCTAGGCAGTCTAACGACGCACAGAATACACACTGCTAGGCAGTCTAAAGAATCACAAGATATGGCGGGGTATAGCGAGAGGCTTGAGGCGTCTGTTCCATAATACAGAGCCTCCCGAATGATGTCCGTGCCCGGCCTTTATACTCCTCCCCCGGATGACTTGGCAGAAGCGGGCAGGGATTAGATGACGTCAGTCCAATCGCCGCGGATGTTGCAAGGTCGGGACGCCCAATGACAGCAAAGGCACTGCACAGCTCACTTACATACCCACACACAAACAGAGTTAAAGAGCCTGTGACACGAGTTTCCCCCATCATCCAAACCCATCAATTTGAGTAAATATTGTCCCCTTGAAAACTGTTACTGAACTGATTTTGGATATTTGTACTTTGATTAATTAATCTGCCCTTCAATGTTGACCATATTCTGGATCTTCTCGGGGATTCTTCAAGTCCCGCCAAATTATGTGTGACGTCATTGCGGGCACAGCGCTCCAGCTGCACCGTTCAGGATCCCAGCATCTGCATGTAAACACGATGGCGCACACAGCAGCAAGCTCAGACAGCGATGACAGTTTAATTTTGAACGTGTCTGAGAGCTCATGTGAGGCTGAAGGATCGGTTTATGTTGTATCTGTTAGAAGTTTAGGAATTAGGTGCGTCAATATGGGCGATCATACGGTCATGTAGCCAGTGGTGGAATGGGACTAAAAATCATCCCGGGACTCTCGACCGGCCCACTTCGGTACCGCTAGTAAATTGTCAACGGGGGGAGTGGGGGATGTCAGGGGCGGCGGGTGCTGTAGGCTAGGGAAGGCTAAGCCTTCCCAAATATTTGTGACACTGCATCCTGGTAAAATACAAATATAATGTATAATGTCTGTGTCTTTGACATTAGCGCTGCTAGCCACCTGTGCCCTGTACTACGAAGCCAGTTCAACATATCCTGGATATGTTTGAGTAACAAACAAACTAACAACAACAAACTAACAAACGAGATCTCGCTAAGCGGTCCTACGACGCTGGTTATCAACTCGGTAAATCAAGCCAGGGTTTCTCTCACCAGCTGAGAGTGCATTCACGTGAAAGGGGCGGGGTTAGCTACATTTGACCAATCACAAACAGGGACAAGTGCACTGACAGCGCAGCGTCATACTTCATTAATGAAAAGTAAACTAATATTAGACAAATATGAGCTTTAAACATCCATGACTTAAACATATAATCAAGGATACAAGCCACAGAGTTGCACCTGCAAGGAGAATACAGAACAACTGGTTAAAAAATAACTAGGCCTACCGAGTGTTTGAAAGCGTATGATATCACTGCCCCATCTAAGACACGAGTGGATCTGACTTTAATTACATTTGACTCGAGTGTTTCGTCAACATAATGTGTTGCTTAAAATAATACTTCTGCATACAGTATGTGACACTGTGAGTGTTGCACGGCCAGATACGGCTGGAGAAGCTGACTCAGATAAGGAAATATATGATATATTATGATATTATATGATCGATGATCTGATTGATGGGATAATATGAATGATAAGTGCGACACGTCGACGTCTTCTCTGCATACGGCAGTTTAAACTGTATTTCCTAACCCTGTAATATGACTTGAGAGATTTAAACTCCGCACACTGAGTTGATCTCTTTTCTATAGACGCCGGAGGCGGGCAGCGTCAGGTAAAAGAAGTTATTTAGCCTTCCCAAACCTGAGCCTCACGCGCCGCCTATGGGGGATGTGCTAGTGACTTATCCGACCGGCCCACTTCGGTACCGCCAGTCAGCCACTGCACCCAGCCGACGTACACTGTCAACGGGGGGAGCCTCGCTGCGAGGAAACGGTGGACCTAGAGTCCCGATCGGAGTGGGAATAATAATAATAATAATCCGTGCATTTTATCCATTAATTTCTCAACATTGTGGTAAAAACCCACACGTTTAATCCACGTTGGTACTACAACTACAAAAAGCATCGGTTTGTTTTCTCATCAGGAAATGCAGACCGGCTCAAACAAACGATTTTTAATCATCATCCTCACGGTCATTTAATGTATCATATGTTCACCGAATTGACATGAAAGCACTAATAAATGTAGTTTCATCCACTTGAGTTTACAACTACAAAAATAATCGATTTGTTTTTATATCACATCCGACGGGAGGAAATTCAGCAGCTCTCACTACCGATTTGTAACCCTAATTTAATCCTCATCTTCACCACGATCATTTATGTTTATGTTCGCCGAATTGACATGAAAGCACTGACGAATATGAATATACTGTAGTCAAATTCATTAACGTGCCATTAACGTGCCTAAACTCAGTAATTCACCATTTCTACCCATAACAACACACTTTGTCCGTGTTTGGCTCTCTCGCCGCACAGTGAAGCGTTCCCGCATTGACGTCACTTCCGGCTTCCCCCAAAACTTCAAAATGAGTCGAAGGAAATTCCCCACGATGTTCGAAATTATTGATATTTATCGGAACGGTATCGCACCTTCTTTTTTAAACTGACGGTTCGAGATGACTAGTAGCCCAATATTTCATTGCACAACAGTTGTTGGGATGCTGTCACAGGCTCTTTAAGGGCACAAGGTAACAGCGGCTGTAACAGTTATGCATTTACATAGTCATACAATTTGCACATTTTACATTTTTAGGTTATTTAGATTTTGTTTTTATCCTTCATTGCACATTTTAATTTTTAAATGTTCGTTTCACATGTTTTTCACATTTAATTTAATTAAAGATACTTATATAAATATTTTTATTTATTCTTTTTTATTTAATCTTTTATTTTACATTCTGAATTGTGTACTTTAACTTCTTATGATTATCAATATTTCTCTTCCTTTATTTTCTTTTTTTTCTTTAATTCTAAAATAGAGCATCTGTCACTAAACCCAAATCAAGTATTCTGATTCTAATTATGATTCCTTTATATTGCTTTCACACTATCAGTCTCTTTTTGTATGCCTTCCGCTCTAATGAATGGGCTGGCCCTCTGGTTAAATAAAAAATCTTATCCTTCATCCCAATGACTTCTAATGATTTCCTAGCTGAGACAATGTTTCCAATTGACATGTGGATCCATCAAGGCCGGTTTCTGCTGTGGGTGTCAGCTTTTTCCGAGCATCTGTCAGCATATTGTGATATTCATTTCCCTTCCCAGCATCTACAAACACACATGTACACACATGTCAGCTGACTACTGTCGTTGTCCAAAGAACCTTTAGCTAGCCAGTAGTCTTCAGCTTCTCCAGAGCTTTGTAACATTTTCAACAATTCAAGCAATATTTTGATTCAGTTAAATAGAAAAATGTACCGATCATCGCCTTATGTTCAACAACAGAACAATGTGACCTTAGTAAAGAGGAAACCAAGATATTTGTGTCAAAAAAGTGTACTCTGCTCAGGGATTTAATTCATTTAGCATATTCAGGCAGTGGTTTATACCCCAACAATGAAACACATGATCACATTCTAAAAAGCAGAAATAAAATCTGAGCTGACAGAAAATGCTCTGTTTTAATTTAATACACACAGTTAAGCTCACACACACTATTTAATGAACATATAGGTTCACCTGCTGAATGAAAAACAGAACAAATGAACCAAAGAAAGTGAGAACCATAATGGAGATGCAGGCAGTAGGCGTATAGATTCACACTTAAAGTATTAGCCTACAGAACAGTACAGCTTTCAGAGAAGAGATAACACTGATCCTTTAAATCAAACACTATAGCCTATGTTCTTTTGTAAAATTGTAATCCTGCCTCATCCCCAATTTTTGGAAATGTAACAGTAATCTGATTACTGTTTTTTTAACTGTAAGGTAATACAGTTACTGTTTTTGGTATCCTGTTACATGTAGCCTATTCCTTTACTCCCCAAGCATGCTCAAAAGTGCTCGCTTATATAGACCCAATTCAACTCATCCTGTTTTTCTTCCCCAAATGTTCATATCTTTGATCTTGACTTGTATCTGGATTTCTAGGAATTTATCAGTTATGGCTTTTCTTAGAAAATCTTTTTTTTTTTCTTTTTTTTTTACAGAAGTTGGTTTTATTGTGGCTTTAATTACGCTGGCTGGCTGACAGGGGCACATTTGTTACAGTGGCCTAAAACACTTCCATTAGGAGATACACTCAACAGTGATGCACACAGGGACCGGAAGGCTTCTAGAGGTTGGGGAATCTAGTTTGTTTGTTTCATACAGTAGGTGTAAGTGTTTTGCAGTCAGATCTGCAATAATATTGGAAGGTTTTGAAAACTTGTCACATAGTGATCGTCTTCTCAATAGAACATCTTTGATCATGTCTTCTGGCCAATCAGAATCAAGATAACGGCGTGGTGTTGTTCCAGGGAGTCCTGACGGAGAATACTTTTGCTGTAGTACAGTGATTCTCAAAGTGTGGTCCGCGGACCACTGGTGGTCCATGAGCGCCCCCTAGTGGTCCGTGAGTATATTGGTAAAATGTCACATTTGAAATAAATAAATACATTTAAGTTTTCCGCACTCTCGCGGGAATATCTCCGCAATGGAGCGAGCTTAAGTTTCACTTTCAAGTGCATGATATAGCCCAGAAAAACACCTTCATCACACATGTGGCCACTCGTTTGTACCATTTTCAGGCGATTTGTAAAAAACGATGTGTTTTTGGATATTATTGGAGTTAGGTGGTCCGCGAGTGTTTTTTTATTGGTTAAGTGGTCCTTGGAATGAAAAAGTTTGAGAAACACTGCTGTAGTACATCTCTATGCATCGATATAAGACCCCACGGTTTGATGATTGATAGGTGTGTGGGGTGTCTTTCATTTTGACACACAGAACAATGGGGGCTATCCACCCTTATCCACAATGTAAAGTAATTCACACAGCCTCTTCCCTCTTCTCTCTGTGAGGAGCAGCAGGTTCAGCTTTCAGAACAAAGTAACAACAAACTAAAATGGCATTAATTTTTTTAACCCTCCGGTATCATTCGATTGGACTACGCAAATTAGTCATTCGAGACAAAAATGTCCACTGCAAAATGCTTTGATAAAAACATTATATTAAAAGGTTTTTTTCACAACTTTTTTGGGTTTTTCATGACATGTCATGCTTTTCCGGTTATTACCCGTCCCCTTGTGTGTTATGAAGGTTTCTATGCATGTAAATGGTGGGCAGAGTCAAAACCCTCAAAGTACACCATGTAGCGAGTAAATTCTAACACAGAAAATACCTCCCCAAAACGCCTCGTTGGAGATACGTCACTGTCTGTTTGATTCTTCCGGGTACATCATGATGTCATGTCGTACCCGGAACTAAATGGACCAATCCGGAAGAGCTATGGCCACACCCAGCGGCACTGGCCGCACCCTCTTCCAGCCTAACATGTTGGAAGCTCTGGTTCAGCTCACAATCGATCCAGTCATGCCAAAGCCAAGGACCTGTTTCCTGAAATGTGAGGAGAAATCTGAGCTGTTTCTGCTACCGACGGAAGAACCACGACGAAGTCAGTGGTTAACATTTCTGTTTAACACTGTTCCTTCTGAGGTTCGAAGATCGTCACTGTGTGCGCGGCATTTCACAGACGAAAGCTTCCAAAACATTGCCCAGGTTAAGGCCGGATATGCACAGTGATTGAAACTGAAGGACGATGCTATTCCTAGTTTGTTTGGACCGTTTGGAGCAAGGGAAGATTCGAGTACACAACCTGTACGTTTGCATTGTTATTAGTGTATTTATCAAACAAGGTATCTACCACGACTGTTTAAATCTGTAAACTTGTTTCGGGCTGCTATGGCATTGACACAGTGCTAACTGGGCTAACTAAGTTGCTAGCGTTTGCAATTGCAATTGTAAAAACGTTATTGCTAGCCTAGACAGTATACTCCGGGTTATTTACCCTACGGTCAGTACATTTTAGTTGTCGTTCCTTATGGAGCTATAGCGTTCATATCGTGTCGAGATGAACCACCGCGCTACCGGGAGCTAGACATGCTAGGCGATAACATTGTTTTCATGGCAGCTCAAAAGAATGACCGAAACGTAGAAGACTACTGTATAAGATTTCAATTGTAAACACGTTATTGCTAGCCTAATATGAACCACTACCTTTTGTTCATGGTAGGTTGGCATTTTTCACTGAACAACTAGCAAACGTAGGTTAGCATATTCATCTAGCTGGCAAGCTAACGAACCTGAAACAACAAAGTTTCTCTAATATTTGTGATTTGCACTTGATTTCGTTAGGAATGTGTCCCAGAAAGTGTTGCTTTTAGGAAATTGACTGATTTAATCGTAAATTAATTGTATGAATATTATGTGTATCTTTCTTAGAGTACATCACAACAGGACCCCGGTACCCCCCACCGCTCCAGTACAGTCAGATGCCAAACAGACCGTACACAGACTGTTTCTGTGGGAACTCTACAGAGGGCTGAGATACGGTCTGTGGGAACACAGACAGTGGAATTGAAAGTGTCAGTTGCTAGACAGTTGTCCTCGGGAACACTGAAGTCGGCACACGTGAGAAGCAAAGGTAGACTATAACACTGACATTGACTGTTTTATTTTATTTGTGATACATTACCTTAATTGTGCTTTTATTACATGTACAGCACTTTGGCTTGACCAAAAATAATTTTTAAATGTGCTCTATAAAAACAACTTTAATTGATATTATTGTATATCACAGAAATACTGTTATGTGTACTTCAGGAAATACAGTACTGTTTGTAGTTTTTTCTAAATTGTTCATGAATTAATCTGTCAGATGTACACAAGTTGTTGGCCTTTTACAATGTATTAGTGTATTATATAATGTATTTATGCACGTTTCCCTTTTATTAACAGGCATCCAGGCCACAGTGTCTTTCAAAAATGTTGGCACTAAAACTTCAACCTACCCAGAATTCACCTTAGCATCTACACCAATAAAGGGCCCAGGATTGGGACCTTGCAAAAGACCTCGACTAGAGTTGGAGCAGGAACAAGGAGAGACTTCGATTGAATTTGAAGAGACTCTGGATTCGAGTTACCACCCTGATGATACTGTAGAAGAATCTGACGTATCGTAAGTTTGGTATATTTGGTACACATTACTATTACTGTTGTTCAGAGTTGACATCTAACATTTTGTTTTGTTACATTAGACTTCAGACACGATCCACGCACAGTGACGCAAAGTACACTGTGTTTGAAAGCTGCCTCGGACCGCTGTTTGAAAAATGTCCGGTTTGTAAGACAGACTGTGATGTCCAAAAACAAAAAAATGGGACTTTTGTGGCGTTCACACAGCGTTGTCCAAACTGCAGTTACTTCAGACAATGGGAGAGCCAGCCCATCATCGGAAGTACCCCGGTTGGCAACTTACAATTATCTGCTGCTACATACTTCACTGGTGCTTCCTTCTTCCAACTAAAAAAGGTATTTTACCATCTAACATCCATAGCATATGAAAAATTACAGAAGTGAACTTTTTCAAATACTTGTCCTGTTTTTCTATTTATTCATAGATATGTAGAGCCATGCAGCTGGAGATCTTCCAGTATGATACCTTAAGGAGGCATGCTAGGCATTATCTGGAGCCTGCTATTATCCACAAGTGGAAAACTGATCAGCTGAAGATTTTCCAGCAACTACACCACTAGGGGGGAAAGGTCACAGTTGCAGGAGATATGAGAGCAGACTCTCCAGGTAAGCAGAAACAAACAAGACAGTCTAGTGCCAGAGTTACTGGTGTATATTACAATTCATCAAACTTATCCATTGAAATTCTGTTGAAAGGTCTTGAAACCTCCTGTATTATATTTTCTTCAGGCCACTCAGCCAAGTTTGGGAGCTACACACTAATGCACCTGGGAAGCAACACCATTGTGGACTTCCAGCTTGTTCAGGTGGGATTCTCTTTCTGGGTGTAATTTTAGGCGTGCTGGCTGTTGAAGCATGCTTCAGTGTATTTATGCCCTATTTCTTATTCACCAACAGAGCAATGAAGTAGGTGGTAGTTACCACATGGAAAAGGAGGGACTCAAAAGATGCCTAGATCATCTGGAGTCAAATGATTTGACGGTTGAGTACATTGTGACTGACCTGTCTACTCAATTTGACAGGCCCTCAAAGGAGAAAGTGGTAGCCCGCCATGTCTCACGTTTTAGTCTAGGGGCGGTCGGAAGCCCACATACTGTCCAGCCAGATCAGGGAACTCCTGGCGTATCCGGCGGACCACACACGACGGGATGACCACTCTGATTCCTCGTCCCAAAAAGCCCCAGCACCAGCTTACGAAGCTGCAATAGGCCAGATGCCTAAAACGCCTATAACAGGAGGAATGGATGATAACATATATGTGCTGTCCTGTTTTTCACCCTTACCCTCTGGCTGCTTGAACAACTGAATTTCCCCACAGGGATTAATAAAGGTCCATCTGATCTCATTAAGTGTATATATGTATATATACACATGATCAATTTGTACATTTATCAAAATAAAGTTTGATGGAACTACTTGATAGCCTTTCTTCCCTGAATTATTTGCTCCTAGATCATTCATATATAGCAAACCATTATTTGATTTTTCATCTAATACAGTAGTAGTTTATTATAGCTAAAATGAACTTACTCTTCTTCAGTTCTACGCCTCAAAGGTCCATAATCAAACCGATAAATATCGTGGAGGTTCTGCAGGGTGTAGGGATTGAGGCAGTTTGGTTCTAGTCCGGGGTGGTCAACCATGCACACAATGGGTTCTGGGACTTGGTGCATTCCTGTTAAAACCTATAGGAGGATAAGATATTTGTAACATAACACGTTTAGCAATTAAATCCAACTATGGCGAGGTTTACAAAATAAACATTCAATTACTATAGAATAAATAAAAGGGCATATAGTCTATTGACTTGACAAGTATGTATGGAGTATATAATGTTGTGTGCTACTGTTGGTGTTTTGGTATTTGTTGTGGTGACACCCTGTTTTGACCATAATTCACCTTTGGTATAGTATTGCCACACGGACCCTTTAGTGTGTGCTCTTAGGTTTAGCTTGTCATTCCTAGCTTGTCAGACAGAGCAGACATGTATTTTACCTGATTCTAAACACACCGCCCCCGACTCCCTTTCATCTGCACTACACTGTCACCTTTATAATCTCCCTGCAACAGAGGTTTTCCACCTCGGTAGGCATTACTGCGCAGTTTCCACACGTGCACCTACATAACAACAGTTGGAAAGTTTGGTTAGTCAGCGGACACACTTGTTACTGTGATGTAGATAAATCATGAAGTTCTAACATTACATGTGGGGTTCCTCAAGGCTCCATCTTGGGGCCTCTTCTCTTTAACATCTACATGCTACCACTGGCTCAGATAATGAAAAACAACAAAATAAGTTACCATAGCTATGCAGATGACACACAAATTTACGTAACAGTTTCACCAGGAGACTATGCTCCAATTCAAACACTGAGTAAGTGCATTGAACAAATCAATGACTGGATGTGTCAGAACTTTCTCCAATTAAACAAAGATAAAACTGAGGTAATGGTTTTTGGAGCCAAGGCAGAACGTATAAAAGTTAGCGCTGAGCTTCAGTCTGCAATGTTCAAAACAACAGATAAAGCCAGAAATCTAGGTGTAGTCATGGACTCTGACCTGAGTTTCAACAGTCAGATTAAAACAGTTACTAAATCAGCCTACTATCACCTAAAGAACATATCTAGGATTAAAAGACTAATGTCACAGCAGGATTTGGAAAAACTTGTCCATGCTTTTATCTTCAGTAGACTCGACTACTGCAATGGTGTCTTCACAGGTCTCACTAAAAAATCTATTAGGAAGCTGCAGCTGATTCAGAACGCCGCTGCTCGAGTCCTCACTAACACTAAGAAAGTGGATCACATCACTCCTGTTCTGAAGTCTTTGCACTGGCTTCCTGTGTGTCAAAGAATAGATTTCAAAAATACTGCTGCTGGTTTATAAAGCTTTGAATGGTTTAGGCCCAAAATACATTTCTGATCTACTGCTAAATTATGAACCATCCAGATCTCTCAGGTCTTCAGGGACTGGTCAGCTTTTTGTCCCCAGAGTCAGAACTAAACATGGTAAAGCAGCGTTCAGTTATTATGCTCCTAGTATCTGGAACAAACTCCCAGAAACCTGCAGGTCCGCTGCAACTCTGATTACTTTTAAATCCAGGCTGAAGACTTTTCTTTTTGTCGCTGCTTTTAATTGAACTATTCATATCTTAGACTGCACTGTAACTTTTATCCATGTATTTTTTCTTTTAATGTTTATCCATGTATTTCTTCTTTTAATGTTTATTTTATTAGCTTTTCTTTTTAATGACTGATTTTAAATGCCATTTTCTTAATGTCTTTCATTTTTTGTAAAGCACTTTGAATTGCCTTGTGTTGAAAAGTGCTATATAAATAAACTTGCCTTGCCTTACATCTGAAACGTAGCAGCTATACAAAATTAAAACGTTCCACTGTGAAACCGCCTGCCGTATTCTTGTTTGGGACGGTGGATCAGGTCCATCACGGTCCGTTTCACTCTCAGGGTCGGGCTCCGGTTCGTACACATATGGCTTTACTGACGCCATTTCATTTCTGCTACTGCGCTCAGAGCCGAAAAAACACCATGGGCGGAGCCTCTCTGGTGGTTGACAAATCAGAACAGAGGGGCCGAGCTGACCAATCGGAGCACACTGGGCTTACAGGGAGGGGGGGCAGGAGCTACAACAAGCCGTTTAGGACAGAAAGTGAATACACATACTTTACAGAGATGCTGTCTGAGAAACCAATGTGATTTTGGAACATTGAACAATGTAAATCTATTCTAGTATACCTCAACAATGGAATTATGATCAGTGGAAATGGCCATGACATGTGACCTTTAAAGCAACTTCTGCCCTCATAGAAAATACCAAAAATGTAATCATTTTCAGGATTTTAACCCTTTAAATGCCATTTTGAATACATGAAACCGCTGTTTTTTTTCATGATGAAAACAGAGAAAATTAGTTATTTTCCAAAAAATACATATCTGGGGACTGGCTCTTTTTTTTTTTATAACAGTCTTGGATATGTCAAAGATTAGCAACAAAATTGATTTTTTTGCATTATTAGTTTTTGCACAAAATCAGATTGAACAAAAAAGTTACAAATTAGTCATTCGGGACAAAAATGTCCACTTCCAAAAACTGCTCTAAAATGACAGATTAATGACAGATTAATATTTTTAAAAACATTTTGGGGTTAAATGAAATCTTTCAATCAACTTCAGTCCTGATCAAAAATACCAAATGTTAAATTATGTTCAGGATTTTAATCCTTGAACTGCCAGTTTGAAAACATGAATTTTCGTTTTCTATGAAAAACATGCACAAAAAGGCAGTTATTTTCCATATGATAAATGTTGGGGGGGTCGACATATCCAGTCGTGGATATGTCAAAGATTATTATATTTTTGCACAGAATCAGATTAAACAAAAAAGTCACACATTAGCCACTCGTGGACAAAAATGTCCCATCCACTCACATTATAACCACATCTTTTGATCTCTCCGCCATACCGGTATAAAATCATGCATTTTGTAATGTCAGGGTTTTATATTGGAGGAAAATAGTTCAATTTGTCCTTTTTACTCTATATCACCAGATGTGACATTTTACCATTGAATTACATGCTTGTCATTTCTTGGTTTCTTTGCCTGTTGTATAATGGGGCCCTGCCAGCCATTGGAATACATGTATGCAACTAATATGATGTAGGTGTGTTGATATGGATGTGGAAGAGTGGTATCAGCTGAGAAATGTGTGTGTGTGTGTGTGTGTGTGTGTGTGTGTGTGTGTGTGTGTGTGTGTGTGTGTGTGTGTGTGTGTGTGTGTGTGTGTGTGTGTGTGTGTGTGTGTGTGTCTGGATGTACAGTGTGTGTGCACAGAGGCAACAATATACAGTAGATTTGGTTTACAGCAAGTCGCAGTTTTCGCCTCATATCTTTCTTTCTCTCACTCCCTCATTCCCAAACTCATACACACTTACATATTAAACCTCCTTATACCTTGTATGTGTGTGAGTGATTGTGTGTGAGAATGAGAAAGGAGTAAGTGTGCTCTCATGGCGTTTTGTTTTTCATGTGTGCTGTTTCATGTGTCTTTGAGGTAAACAGATGTATGATCTTGACCCAGCTTGACCTCGATGTTTTGAATTGTTTGGAACTTCAAAGTCCTTTGATAATGTCTCTTTAGCAAACAGACATACACAGCCATACATATACTCCTTGAAGTAAATAAAAACACCTGGCTGCAAAGGCAAAGCTTCAAATATGTGTCATTTGGCTGGATGGTCATTTCATTCCTGTGATACGCAACAAGCAGTAAGATGAAGAGGAGCTTCTCTGTGGGACAAGAGGTCTCATGCAGCCCGTAACTTCAGCTGCAGGACTCATCCTCTGAAACAGAAACACCCTGAGAAGGAGAATCTGGTGTGGATCTGAACTGTGCTTGAAAGGATTCAGCACAAGGATAAAACACTTTTTTGCCAAATAGTTTGCCAAACAGTTCATTTATCAGATGGGGGCAGAGAAGAAGGAACAATTCTGCCCCGAATCCCACGTTGATACAGAGGAATCGATGAGGTCCTTTGCTGAGGAGATTGAGGAGCTGCTGAGGAACTGCTGAGGAACAACAAGATGGTGATGAGGTTGAGATGTATGAAGGACTACAAAACCTTTTGGATGAAAAAAGCCTGATGTTCACTAAAGTGCTTAGTGATCCCCTCCTCAATCACACCACAAAGGGGATGATAGCACCAGAGATTGCCACAGGAGTAACAAGAATATTCGTTGCGCCGCCACGTGAAGCCATGCTTAGAGAAATGATCAGATGCTTGTGGTGGAGTCTGATCGTTCTTTGTCTGACCGCTCCCCTGAAAGTGGAGAGGACACAGAGGATCCCATCCCGTAGCTGCACTACATTCCTCTGCACTATCCTATCCAATGTTTGCTCAAACATCTGTGGCATCAACATCCCTCCACTTTGCCACCGAAAGTCCCCCATGCAGGTGTGTCATGTCGACAATACTGCTGATGATCTCAGGGGTAAAGAATAAATCAAAAAAGGATTCAACGTCATGAATTCTTATTTCTGCCACTCGTAATGGCATAACGCGTGGGTCCTGAAACCAAACCTCTGGCAGCAGGAATGTAGCGCGGCGTTTCCTTGTGAGAGGGAAACCAGATTTGAAAATGTTTTGATGTCCACCCACTGCCATGACGGACACTATCCTATCCAATGTTTGCTCAAACATCTGTCAAATCAAATCAAATCAAATCAAGTTTTATTTATATAGCACATTTAAAAGCGATTTTTGGTCGAGCCAAAGTGCTGTACATGCAATAAAAAACACTTATAATCACAATAAAAGACAATAATTTACAACAGATATATAACAAACACAGGGAATAGTCAGGAGTCGTGCTCCGCTCTGACTAGAAGGCCTGAGAGAAGAAGTGAGTCTTTAGTGAGGATTTAAAAACCCCTAGGGTCTGGGCCGACCTCACGTGGAGGGGCAGAGTGTTCCAGAGCCTGGGGCCAGCTGCTGCGAAGGCTCGGTGCCCTCGGGTTTTGAGCCTGGTCTTGGGCACTACCAGCAGCAGATGGTCAGCAGACCTTAAAGCTCTGGCTGGGGTGTAGCGCTGGAGGAGTTCAGCTATATAGGCCGGAGCCAGCCCATTTAGTGCTTTAAAAACAAATAAAAGGATTTTAAAATCAATTCTGTACCGAACTGGAAGCCAGTGCAGTGAGGCCAGAATTGGGGTGATGTGGTCACGCTTTTTATGGCCAGTCAGCAAACGTGCAGCTGCGTTCTGGACTAGCTGCAGGCGTTTAATTGATGCCTGGTCCATACCCATATACAGAGCGTTGCAGTAGTCCAGTCTCGAGGTCATCTGTGGCATCAACATCCCTCCACTTTGCCACCGAACGTCCCCCATGCAGGTGTGTCATGTCGACAATACTGCTGATGATCTCAGGGGTAAAGAATAAATCAAAGAAGGATTCCACGTCATGAATTCTTATTTATGCCACTCATAATGGCATAACGCGTGGGCCCTGAAACCAAACCTCTGGCAGCAGGAATGTAGCGCGACGTTTCCTCGTGAGAGGGAAACCAGATTTGAAAATGTTTTGATGTCCACCCACTGCCACGATGGACACGATTCTCCGGATAGGATAGTGCAGAGGAATGTAGCGCAGCTACGGGATGGGATCCTCTGTGTCCTCTCCACTTTCAGGGGAAGGGTCGGACAAAGAAGGATCAGACTCCACTACAAACTCCACATCAGATTCTCCTTCTCATGTTTGGCAAAAAAGTGTTTTATCTTTGTGCTGACTCCTTTCAAGCACAGTTCAGATCCACACCAGATTCTCCTTCTCAGGGTGTTTCTGTTTCAGAGGATGAGTCCTGCAGCTGAAGTTAGGGGCTGCATGAGCAGAGACCTCTTGTCCCACAGAGAAGCTCCTCTTCATCTTACTGCTTGTTGCGTATCACAGGAATGAAATGACCAGCCAGCCAACTACACATATTTGAAGCTTTGGCTTTGCAGCCAGGTGTTTTTATTTACTTCAAGGAGTGTATGTATCGCTGTGTATGTCTGCTTGACATTATCAAAGGACTTTGAAGTTCAAACAATTCAAAACATCGAGGTCAAACTGGGTCAAGATCATACATCTGTTTACCTCAAAGACACATGAAACAGCACAAATGAAAAACAAAACGCCATGAGAGCACACTTACTCCTGTCTCATTCTCACACACAATCACTCACACAAGGTATAAGAAGTTTTGATATGTAAGAGTGTGTATGAGTTTGGGAATGAGGGAGTGAGAGAAAAAGAGAGAGAGAAAGAAAGAAAGATATGAGGTGAAAACTGCGACTTGCAACTTGTAAACCAAATCTACTGTATATTGTTGTCTCTGTACACACACACTGTACATCCATACACACACACACACACACACACACACACACACACACACACACACACACACACACACACACACACACACACACACACACATTTCTCAGCTGATACCACTCTTCCACATCCATACCAACACACCTACATCATATTAGTTGCATACATGTATTCCAATGGCTGTCAGGGCCCCATTATACAACAGGCAAAGAAACCAAGAAATGACAAGCCTGTAATTCAATGGTAAAATGTCACATCTGGTTTTTACAGTAAAAAGGACAAATTTAACTATTTTCCTCCAATATAAAACCCTGACATTACAAAATGCATGAATTTATACCGGTATGGCGGAGAGATCAAAAGATGTGGTTATAATGGGAGTGGATGGGACATTTTTGTCCGCGAGTGGCTAATGTGTGAGTTTTTTGTTTAATCTGATTCTGTGCAAAAACTAATAATCAACCAAAATCAATGTTGTTGCTAATCTTTGACATATCCAAGACTGTTATAAAAAAATTCATGTTTTCAAACTGGCAGTTCAAGGTTTAAAATCCTGAACATAATTTAACATTTGGTATTTTTGATCAGGACTGAAGTTGATTTAACCCCAAAAGGTTTTAAAAAATATTAATCTGTTGTCATTTTAGAGCAGTTTTTGGAAGTGGACATTTTTGTCCCCGAATGACTAATTTGTAACATTTTTGTTCAATCTGATTTTGTGCAAAAACTAATAATGCAAAAAAATCCATTTTGTTGCTAATCTTTGACAAATCCAAGACTGTTATAGAAAAAAAGAGCCAGTCCCCAGATATGTATTTTTTGGAAAATAACACATTTTCTCTGTTTTCATCATGAAAAAAAACAGCAGTTTCATGTATTCAAAATGGCATTTAAATGGTTAAAATCTTGAAAATGATTACATTCTTGATATTGTCTATTAGGGTGGAAGTTGCTTTAAAGATTGAACCCAAAAAGGTTGTGAAAAAAACCTTTTAATATAATGTTTTTATCAAAGCATTTTGCAGTGGACATTTTTGTCTCGAATGACTAATTTGCGTACTCGATTTGTTACACAGTGAATTAAAGACCGATTTCAAAAATTGAAATTGGAATTCCAAAATAGATCGAGAAAATAGCCTTGTTACAAAAAATCAGGCCATTTGCACCAACACAACCAAAGTTATTGCAAAATGAAAAGTGAAAAATGACCCATATAGACAAAAACGTCCACAGTGATACCAGAGGGTTAATATGTCGTGTAGTAATAGATTTATTTATTTTTCTTCTCAAGAGAGTACCAGAATGTGTATTTTATGTTAGTAGCCTATTTCAAAACAAACAAAAAAACAATCTTGTGGGGGAGAATCCCCCCAGACCCCCCTGCAGGGTTTGGGCTTTCAGCATGTCAACTCTTTCACCTATGGGGAAGTTGCAGGATTGGCTCCAGGTCGCCCTTTTTATTTACTACAAGTCAAATGTGCCTTTTTATTTCATACAGTTCAATTTGGATTGAGACAGGGAAATCATCTAAACCTCACGCGTGGCGTTTCACTGTCAAGGGGAGCGTGTATGTAATTACATTGCAAATACTGACTTGAGCCCCACCACTGTATGGGTTAGCCCTACCATAGATTACCCAACACAAATACTCTCTCGCAACTGCCGACCTGTATTGCGCATGTGCAGATCTAAGATCCAGTAGAAATGATAAAAAAGTAAAAGTCTGCTGCTTATTGTTCTACTAGGCCAAAATAGAGTCAAAGAGTATATGAGAGTGTGTTAATTAATATATGTGGTAGTTTGGAGTAAGTCTGTAGATTTGTTTGTGTGTGTGTGTTTCATGCATAGGCCTCTCACGATAATTTATTTTGTTGGATACATTTTCCCGGAAATTATTGCGATAAAGGATAATATTGTCGGCACCGTTGTATGACCATTTTAGACCACTGACATAATGATAATATATAATAATAATTCAAGTACATCCTTTCAAACGGCTAGTCACATCCTCATGTAAATGGAAATTTATCGAGTTCATTTTTATTTATCGTACGATATGTCAATTAATTGCTTATCGCGACAGGCACACAATAAAACAGTGGAAACAAACATGTGTTTGACTTTCAATAGTGAATGAAACGTTGTGCCCTTTATAGTCTGTGTCCAATATTGTGTATTTGTATATATTGTATATATATCATATATATATATATGCTAAGGTCCCGCTGCTGACACGATAGCAGTCATTTCGTGCGCATATGTAATTAAACCCATGATATCAAAATCTCACTCCAGCCAGGTACCCAAAGTTGGCAACCCTGACTAAACAGTCCTCTGAACATCTCCTACATTCCTGTCAAATCACGTCAGGCTATCATTTTAGATTAGAAATTATTATATTTCCCTTTAATTGTTACAAAGAAATAAGACCTACGACCTTTACATTGTTATAACACAAATGGCGCTATGTTTGCTAATGTTTCACTATTTGTGCTTCTGAAGATTGTCACTTACACAAGTACACTTACCATTGACACAAGAAGATTACATACACACACACACACACACACCACACACACACACACACACTGAGCACATGACTGCCATGCCCACCACTCATTCCTGAGGCCCCCAGGGCATGTGCTACTGGGTGTGTGTGTGTGTGTGTGTGTGTGTGTGTGTGTGTGTGTGTGTGTGTGTGTGTGTGTGTGTGTGTATGATAGCATGTGACTTGGGGACACAATGGAAGTACATGTTAAGCCATTTACACCCTTATTATGCTGTGTGTATCATGTCTTTATGATGTAAATGGTTAGGTTAGGGTTAGCAGCAGTTTGTTCTTATGGAAAGATCAGCGGAAGGCTTTAAGAACCACATCTTCAGAATCTTTACCTTAGGCAGTCACACTTTTATCATTGGCTCTGCATTTGTGCTAGTCCAGATCATATCGAGCTTTTTTTCATGGTGAACTACACATTCTTATTGTATATTTATGTTCTAAATAAGAAACATCCTACTTCCTTCGAGCAAGGACCACTGTAATATTTCTTTGGAGTCATGTGTGGATCCATGAGACAGGTGCCCTTGAGCAATACTGGTTCCCAGATGAGAGACCAGACAGGGACTTACTGATGTAGCAGTATGCACTTCCATGCCCTCTAGGTCAAAACGTGGCACACAAGCACTTGAGATATACTGCACTGGTGTAATCAGGCAGATCAGCAGACATGGTGACTACATCAATACACCAAGCTTTTGATAAATGAAAATGCATTGTTGTGTTTTTTTGTATGAATTACTCCATTGTTTATGCTTGTCAGCAGAAACAGCTTTTACTATAGGACGCATGTTATAATAAAAATGTATGCGAAACAAACTCTCTGGCAGATCCAATTGACGTCCATTTCCTGTTGTCGGTATACATCTACACTAAACTGCAAAACATTTTAGATTTTGGTTAGCTGCACTGGACTTAACCACGAGTGTGAATAGTGTCAAAACGAGTTGCTTTTGTAGCTCTTACCCTCTCAAAAATGTAATTGTAAACTGAATGTATTTATATGGCGCTTTATCCAGTCTTTCGGACCTCTCAAAGGGCATTCACATTTACAAGTCATCATCATTCACCCATTCAAACCCCATTCATACATATCAAGGTGCCAATTGCTCAAGGAAGCTAACATTCACACAAATTAAATTGTGTGTGTCATTATGACAAAATGCGGAGATGTCTGAGAGGTTTTAGGACCAATTATTCTACTGAGACTGCATGCTGCTATTTAGTGGAAGGAATCAAGGCTAAGTTAGACAAAGGAGGGATAGTTGGAGCAGTGTTCCTTGACCTGCGAAAAGCATTTGACACAGTAAACCATACCAAACTTTTATCAAAACTCAACAATTTCAACCTGGCAGTTAGCACAATACAATGGGTCAGGTCTTATTTAACTGGTCGTTCTCAATGTGTCCGTATAAATAATAAACTGTCAGAAACCAAGCCATGCTCAATCGGAGTGCCACAAGGCTCAATTCTTGGACCGCTGTTGTTCAGCATATATATTAAAAATCTCCCATCTGATTGTGAGGATGTGGACATCCAGATGTATGCTGTCGACACGGTGGTTTACACCAGTGGCGGCTGGTGGAAAATATTTTTGGTGGGGCTGTTGATATAGTGAGTAAAACATTTTTTTTTGGGAGAAATGACCCCTTAAATTAGGACTTCTGGTGATGTAATGGTGCGTTTCCAGTGCAGCGCGGAGCTCGCTTTAATGCTGCGTTCAGACCGGATGCGATGCGAATATTCGCTTCGCTCTAAACGCTCCTATCGCATCGCTCGAGTTTCCCCGCGGCTGTCAGCTGTGTTTACTCGCATCATTCAAACAAGACGCGCTGGCTCGGGAGCTACAACTACAACAAAATGAACATATTTTACCGTGATTAAATTGTAATACACGTTTCTAAATGATGCCGACGTAACAACATAATGATACCGGTTAGTAAAAACAATGAATTAATGCTTTGACAAGTCTGCAGACAGACGGCAGGCAAAAAACCTTGTAGAATGCTTGTTTTCTGAATGGAGCTTGGCTAAGCTAACGTTATATATGCTCCGACCGTCCACACTCACAACAACGGCCTATACAGACATAAATAAACCAGCGACTGTATTCTCCATGACACAGACAGTCTGTGGTTTGTACTTGTTTAACTTTTGTCTAGTTTCTGAACAGATCGTATTTGTCCCCGGCTGTTTGAAGAGCAAGCATGGGAAACAAAAGATAGCATTTACCTGTTTGCATCCAGTTAGCCATGCCTTTCTGGTGTACCAGCTACGTGTGAAGCCTCGTGATACGTTTTGTCTTTTTCACGAGCTTGCTGTGATATATACAAATCGGGTTGGTCCGGTCCAAGGTCCTTAAGTATCAATTTATCTCCCAAACTTCTCCTTTCGAAAGGATTGGAGAGTAGCTCTTGCACGGAATTGGGTGCGGACCGAGGTCCGGCGACTCCACCTGCACACCATTCTCATCCAAATACTGCGTCACCTTGGTCACTCACGAGTCTAAAAAACAACTCACGTCAACGCACGTAAGCAGCGTGGGCGCCAACGTGAGCGCCCTCGTGACCAAAATATTTGACGGCGCTGATTGGCTGAAATTATGTTTCGGCGGCACAGTTTACTATTGAGACTTTTGCAACGTGCTGGTTGCTGCTGTTTGGCTCGGGGGCTCCTTGCACGGCGCCCGGTAATGATAAACTAATGCCATGGGCAAGGCCAGGCAGGAAACATGTGACTTATCAGTAACCTTAGACATCGTAACACAATTTTAAACGAGATTTTATTGTAGATTATACATTTTACTGATACCAATTGTATGATATTTACCTTGTTCATTAAAAATAAAAAATATATATTTAAAACATTTTAATTAATTAATTAATTAAATATTTTTTTTAATATTTTTTTTTGTATGTGGGAAAAGGTGGGGCGGTGCCCCAAGCGCCCCAATGGGCCGGCCGCCACTGGTTTACACTCATGGGAAAGATGCTGAACAGGTTGCCTCTATGCTCTCGTCGACACTGCACAAAGTTGCTCAATGGTTAAATGACTCGTGTCTTACTCTAAACACTAACAAAACGGTGACAATGTATTTCACAAATAAGAAAAAAAACAACCACGCATCCACAGCTTCGTGTGAATGGTAAAATAATTGCAAACGTCAATGAGGTGAAATACTTGGGAGTGTTCTTGGATGCCAATTTGACTTTTGAAAGCCATATTAGAAACATGACTAGAAAGCTGAAATATAACATTTTCAAATTTAAACATTAACATAAGCATCGAAAACCTTTTTGCATGCCATGATACTATCGGCTTGCGTTAAAAAATAATAATAAACATAGGCTTATTTGTAAAGTGGGGGGACACAAACGGGATTTCTAAAAGTGTCACGGTTAAACTCCTTGTGAAGTGGTGAGATGCCGCTCCACATTGCTTTTCTTCCCCACTGCAACGCTGTTGTGTGTGTGTGTGTGTGTGTGTGTGTGTGTGTGTGAGAGAGCGTTTCACATGTGTGTACGAGAGATTTTTACATATGTCTGTAAATTATTTTGGTTTAAGTTGTGTGTGAGCAGGCTCGGATTGGCCATCGGGAGATTCGGGACTTTTCCCGGTGGGCCGCTGCCGTTGGTGGGCTGCTGCCTTCGGTGGGCCGCTGGCTCTGGCATAGGTAAATGGTAAATGGAGTGTACTTATATAGCACTTTATCCAGTCTTTTAAGACCCCTCAAAGCGCTTTACATACTACATGTCATTCACCCATTCATACAGAGCAGTGTACCTTACTCTAGGACCTAACATTCACACACCGTTGGCCATGCCATTGGGAGCAACTCAGGGTTAAGTATCTTGCCCAAGGATACATCGAAATGTTGACTGCATGGGCTGGGATCGAACCCACAACCTTCTGGTTGAAAGACGAGCGCACTCCCTCGCAGCCGCAGACGCCCTTACGGCCCGTCCACACGACAACTTCGACAGCTTCAAAAACGGTTTCCAACGCTTCTGCCCATTCACTTTGAATGGGGTGACGTCACTTTTCGCCGAACTGCATTGTGGGAAGCAGAGCGGAGCTTTCCTGGCGTTTCAGGCTGCAAAAGTTGAGCAATGTTCAACTTTTGAAGCTTCTGAAGCTTTCGGTGGAAGCGTCAGCCAATCAAATCATATGCTAGTACAAGCTCTCTAGCCAATCAAACCGCTGCTTGTGTGTCAGGGGCGGGAGATTCATGTGATTGGTTGTTGGTCGAGCTTCAGACACGCCCAGCTCCAAGCTTTTTTTGAAGCTGTAGTGTGGACGGGCCATTAGGTGGGCGTTGCGAGTCTCCGGCTGTAACAGTCCCCTCGAGCCCACGAGGACCCAGGTTCGATTCCGGCCTCAGGTCCAAAATGTATTAAAAAAATTAAAAAATCTCCCGCTCATCGTGTCCATTCCTGTCCCACCAATCAAATCTCTGCGCCCCACCAGTGTGGCGCGCCCCACACTTTGAGAAACGCTGATTAAACCCAACACAACTTAACCTGACTTGGGGCTTTATTTAAATTAATGACTTGATTGATGAATTACTTCTCTTAAAGGTCCCATGACATGGCCATTTCTACTGATCATAATTCCATTGTTGAGATATACTAGAATAGATTTATATTGTGCAATTTTCCAAACTCACATTGGTTTCTCATACAGCATCTCTGTATGCGTATTCACTCTCTGTCCTAAACGGCTTGTTGGAGCTCCGAGACTAGACTTGACTAGACTTGACTAGACTTGACTAGACTTGACTAGACTCGACTTGACTCGACTTGACTGGACTGACCAACAGACTGACTGACTGACTGTCTGACTTGACTGAACCCAATCCAACTTAACCTGACTTGGCTTTATAGAGTGACGAAGTCACGCCCATCTACTTCCGGTCCATGGGACCTTATTTCGGAAAAATAATGTATTGAAGTCAATGGAGAGAGAAAACGTATCTTTCGATCCCGTTTGAATTGTACGGAGCCCCCTAGGGGACATGGAGAAGAAAAAAAATAAAATAAATGTTTTGCGAGATCTCGCAAAACCTTTTCCTTTTCCTGGTCAGTTCGGCTGCTACGGCAACACAGAAACCACAACAATGGAGTGGTTCATCGATTTTACTTTGAGCTTGGCCTTAAATATAAAGATATAACATCAGTGCTTGGCAATAGGCACAGGTTTCACACATAGACTGTATATATAAAGGGTTTCACATAAGTGAAGACACCTCAAGAGAACACTCAGAGTGAGGGGACATGCACGTCCCTCTGAGCTGAGTTATTGACAGATACGAATTTCGCGGATCAATAACTCATGAAGCAAGGTAGACAACGAGCTACAAATATAAGTCGTTTTATCAAAAGTATGTTTTGCGAGATCTCGCAAAACATTTAATTTTTTTTTTTTTTCAGATTATTTTTTTTTTCTTCTCCATGTCCGTAGAAATGTGCCATGAATTACACATATGATGTTTGTCAATCTTAAAAAGTCATTTCCATGTCAAAAAAGTCACAGTTTGTCGTAAAACTGTTGAAATATAAGACAAAAATACGCAACTAGAAAGACTACAAATCCCAGAGTCGCGTAAGTGATGTCACAATTGTTTTCCTCCACTAAGAGATAGTTAAGATCAGCGCCATATAGATATAATCTATCTATATGGAGCTCGCTAAGATAAGATAACTTTAACAAGATGCCTGTGTGCTTAGTACCAGGTTGTTATCATACCAGCAATGGGTATTGCTCGTTCTTTCGCTTCCCGTCTGATGAAAGGACCAGGAGTGGCTGGATCAAGTTAGCTACCTAGCTAGTAGCTAGCACGTTAGTTAGGATTACAGCCTTGTCATTTTTATTAGCCTTAATATGAAGTAACATTAAGTAACCCAAAATGTTAACCTCTTAAGCCCCACAGACCCGAGCTCGGGTCCAAACATGCTATATATGTAGCAACAGTGCTATATCTGAAGTGTCATTCATGAAACTATTAATATTCCATACCCATCTGACCGGAGGAAACTTGGCTAACTGACGATACGAAAAAATGTTTTTAGAAAAATAAGTCCCACAAGAAGCCTCTAAACGAGCCCATGGCAAAAACGGGCAATTGCTATTTCTGCTCATAACTCACAAAAACGATCATTTATAATTCATACTTTCTGCACAAACAACACATCTTCTGAAAGCTGAGATTCCACAGATTCCATGGGTATACACCCCATCACTACAAGCACAACATTAACCGAGCTAGCAGCCAGAACTGAGGTTACCTACTGTAACCCCGCTTCTATGAGTAAATGGTGCAGCCCCCTAAGGCTATCGCTATTGGGTAATTCCCCTGCGCCCCCGCGCAGCACTGAAAACTTGTAGTCCACGCTCACCCGCAAGGTGGGCCCCACCCTCGGGCCTCCTTCCGGTATAAATAAGGAGGCCCGGCAATCTGCTCCCATACAAAATAACTTTTCTTCAGCTATTCATAGAGCCAGTGGGGCCCAGCGCTTAGAGGGCTGCGCCATTTACTCATAGAAGCTGGGGTTACAGTAGGTAACCTCAGTTCTATTTCGTATATGGCTTCGCCCTCTAAGGCTATTGCTATTGGGTTAAGGGCGAAGCATGATGTAGTCTGCGCCCCACTGGGTCCGCCCGGCACTAGAAGCACAGACACACCTGCTCAATAACACCCCCTGCCTGTTGTGCCATGCGTAATGGCGCATCACCGTCCCTGGAACATAGCAAAACATGCCTATCTTCCCTGACGGGGTGAAGGCTGGGAACAATACCAGCCGCTGTGAGAAAGTAGAGACGAAGGTCCCACCTTGCCCAGCGATCATAGAGGGGGAACAGCAGCTCTCTGCGTGTCAGACAGGTAGGAGAGCGCCCAGCTGGATCCCTGATGTCACTCACTCTGACCAGGCACTCTGCACAAAGGGTGTCAGAGGAAACAGGAACATCCCTCCTATAAGAGGGAAAAAGGGCCGCTCTCCAAGTGCCAAAAGGCAGGAGAGAGGCACACAGCTGGCTCCCTGACGTCACTCACTCCGACAAGACACCCAGTACAGGGTGTGTCAGAGAGGAATGGGAGACATCCCTCAAATAAAAAAGAATAAATGAACAGGGGGAAGACCAAGATGCAGCAGTGCAAATATCTTCCACTGACATTCCTCCGTGCAAAGCCGTTGAGGAGGAAATTCCTCTGGTGGAGTGCGCATTGATGTTCTCCGGAAGCTCCACCCCAGAGGAGACATATGCGTGTGACACAGCTTCACACAGCCAGTGTGACAGCCGTTGTGCAGACAGAGGTTGCCCGATCGAGCACTCTCTATAGTGCACGCCACATAGCAAGACAGCGCGCGCACAGGACAGTAGAGATGAGACGTGGCTTCTTCCTTCGACCTGTAAGGAGGGGGGAATAAGCCAGCCAGGGTGATCACTCTTGACCTAAAAGAGTGACCTTAGGCATGAAGCCAGGTTAGGGCGTAAAACAGCTGAACTGCCATCTCCTTGGATCCGGAGCTGACGGCGCTTTAGTGCGCGTAACACCAAAGCCAAATCCCACTGAGGCGCCAGTGTGCGTGACACAGGTCTGAGTCTCCATACTCCTCGCATACAACGGCTGCTGCGTTCTGCGAGCCCCCCATGGTTTGCTGAAGAAAAGAGGGAGCAGATTGCCGGGCCTCCTTCCTATTTATACCGGAAGGAGGCCCGAGGGTGGGGCCCACAAGTTTTCAGTGCTGCGTGGGGGCGCAGGAGGATTACCCAATAGCGATAGCCTTAGAGGGCGAAGCCATATAAGTAGTAGTACTGATACTGTTTCAATCACATTAGTATGCATAAAAAGTGACAGGTGACACGCCCCCAATTATGCAAATGAGCTAAGTCCCGCCTCCCCTCGCCTCCCATTGGTCGAGAGCCTTTTATCAGAGCTATGTCCCGCCTCCCATTGTTTGAGACCCTTTGATGTGAGGGGTGATGTGTTATAACGGGTAGGTGTGAAAAGCCCCCCTGTGTAGTGCGTTTGTTGTCTAATTCTTTGATGTGTTGATTAAGGTAGTCTCTTTGAAGTTATGCTGTCTGGTCCCTCAGGGGTTATCTAATCTAATTAGCCTTTGATGTTTTGCCCTTTGATGTGGTATGTTATAAGCCAGTGATGTTAATCTAGGTATTTTTATGAGTGAGACATGTTTTGTTGTCTAATTCTTTGATGTGTCGATTAAGGTAGTCTCTTTGAAGTTATGCTGTCTGGTCCGCTCAGGGTGCCCAGGCCTCTCCCCCTTTTCTCCACCCCTTCCTCCGGCAAGGAGATTGTGGGAGGTGGAATTAGATGAAAATAGAAATATGCTCAAAACTAAATAAAAGACAGTAATTTCCACTTACCAAGTCACCTTTCAAAAAAGAAAAATTGCCAAAATGTGACAACTTACCGCCATCCGTCCGGGGCTCCAGTCAAGAAACGAATGCCGCATCTGTGCGGGGTGCAGACGCCTACAGCCAGAGATCTGTGCACAAACTTTTCTTGTGCCCTCTTTTGGTCAAGCAGGTTTCTCCCCCTACCTCTAACAGCAATTAACACACACACACACACACACACACGTTGGAGTTGCCCCCTTTGATGTGAGGGTTAGAGATAAGCATGGGATGGTAATCTACATGTTGATTAAGACACTCTCTGTTAGGTTTTAAAAAAGAAATACGCTCAAACAAAATAAAACAGCCATTAATTTTCACTCACTAAGACACCTAAAAACGTTAATGTCCTCTCTAGATTTGATTCAAGGTTTGTTTTAAATGATTTGTGTCTGCTAAGAATGTTTCTTTTCAAGTTTTTGGGAAACAGTTAAGACAAGGATATATCTGTTTTGCAAAGAGGTCATTCATACTCATTTTAAAAGAGCTTATTTAGATTTTAATAGTGATAACTAAGTTTCACTCTGTGTGGGGCAAAAGACGCATCGTTAAACACCTGGATAAAGGACTCTTTAAAGCAGAGACATGGCGACCCCCTCAACATAATAAGTCCCGCCCTCCCCCTCCAGATCATTTAAAAGTGAGAACGCCTCAAGGATATTCATTGAAACACTAAACATGGATCTGAGAAAAAACAAATCCCTCCCCGCGAGTTGCACCCTGGAGCAAACGCCTGGAGGGCCACCATCCTCTCCAACAATCTGGACCCCCGATCTCGACAGCTATATGGCGGGCATTGATATTACTGACTGGCTGAATGTGTGTGAACCTCCATCTACGCCATCCGAGTCTCCAGAGGGATCAACAACTTGTCCCAATTGTCCCCCAGTAGGTCCTGATGTGCCGTGCCTTTGCCCTGCTCCAGTGAGTGATGATGCAGAACGTGTTAGGACATCGGCATTTCTGCATACGGTAAAAGCTGTCGTAGTTCATCTGCTAGATAGGGTCCTGCATCTGTACAGAAAGGAAAAATGTTATGGATGTCAAGTCGACCATCCTAGTCAAATGCAACACGAGTGTTTGTACTAAAATATACTACAACTTTAGGGGGGTAAAATGTAACCAGCTGGGGCTTAATATTCTATCTTTCCTTATTCTTTTCTTCTTAAGCGAGGCACTCGGAGGTTCTCCTGCGGTGTCTGGGGTTCCTGCCACCTCCCAGCTGAGGGTCGTAGGAGATGATTTATTATTTCTTCTTCTTCTTTTTTTTCTGGGTATATTTTCTCCATTTGGCTCGCCCTCTTTGATTATACGATATTGTTCACGAGCGTGCAGGTTTTGAAAAGCTGTTAAAGGAATGTTGAGCTCATTCAGACTATTTAAAAAACCCCGCCAGCCTTTAGGCTCCAGGGCATTCGTTTTATACGGGCAGGATAAATGTTTAAATAAGTCTAACATGTGGGAACCTTTTACTGTTGTACCCTTTTCTACAAATTCCCCAGTCGGTGTCCATCCAGCTGTACTCGTGATTAATTTACTCATAATGTACTCGGCATTCTTACGGTAACGCATAGGGAGGTTTTGAAGTACCTCGTTCTTTATTTTATCAATGGACATGCCATCCTTTTCTTCTCCTTTTACCAACCCAGTGTCTTCAGGCAGAGTTAAAGTAATATGTTGTTCATCCTCCCCGTCTTGTTTGAGTAAGGTGAGATATCTCTGTAACAAAGCGTTGTATTTTCTTATTTTTTCATAAGGGGGTAATCCTGTTTCGTTTAGCACCGCTCTCATTTTTTCATCCAGAACATCTTCGGCAGTGCGTCTCATTGTTTCCTTACTATGGGGGTTAGTTACACCCGTCTGATTGAGTTGATTAAACTGGTGAGGTGACAACAAAAACATCTTTTGACTCATGATCGAGTGAGCCCTCCTAAAAGTTGTCCTAAAATGGGGATGACCGCACCAAGCAGCGGCAAAAGAAAACCTCCAGACTGTTTTCTTAAGGCGGTGAATTTAGTTTTTAAATTGGTCCTTTTATTTGCCAAGAGTTAGAAAATGCTCTTTTGTTTCTTGAGTTTCTTATACTGAGCGCCTGATAGTGGAATGTTACCCTTTAGAAGATTTAGAGACAGCTCACAGAGTGATTGAAGAAAATCCGTGGAGCAGCTATTGAGAATATCCTTACGCTTCGAGGGCTTGGCGTTACACAAGGCCTTCAGCAGAGGCATGTTTCTTTTTAAACGGGCCGACATACTGATTCAAGTTTTCGTTTTTGGTATATAAACAACTGGCCACTGATTAGGTAGTGCTCCCGATCTAAGTCTGTAGATGTCTGGACAGCTAGGGGTCATGTCTACGATTAAATAACCGTGAGGATCCGTGGTGGCGTCCTCAAAACTTTGTAGGAAAAATGATTTATTACCCGGGTGTATTTGTTGAGCCAGTATGTTCATTTGTAACCTGTCTCTGGGGTTTTTAAACAAGACCATGTAATTAGTATTCAAACTAATGGTACGACTGTTTTTACCCTGATGAAAAACATTCTGGGTAAGCATCATAACACTCATATTTCTATGATGACGGTATTGGGTGAAAAGTCTGACTACTTCAGGATGTTCCGAGGCCTGAAATATAACATCGTCCAATATAATCAAATGACTTTGATCAGGAGGAAATAGAGATTCATCTTCAAATGATTCAGGCAAATCTTTGATGAACTTTATATTTTTATTCTTTTCCTGCAGTTCGGCATACATGGGCTGGAAAGAAGTATAAATCCACACAATATTTTGAGGGTGTACATCCATTACATGAATACAATTTAGCAATACATTCTTGACAAAAAAAGTTTTTCCACACCCGCTGGGTCCAACTACTAAACAAGAAAAAGGAACACGCAGTCTGGGCTCAAAATCTATTTGACGGTGTGAAAACATTTTTGTCTCTTCTTATTATTTCTCAATACCCAAAAGGCAAAGTATTTCCTCCGTCTAGCAGACGTCTCTTGTCAAACACAACTCGGAACTTTTTGGTGAATGACACATTTCTCAAAACGAAACCCTTTTTAATCCGTACAATGTTGTGTTGGGGGGCCTGAAGACACCTCCCCCTCTCAGAGTTTTGAACGTAGCCTTCCACCAGATCTGCCAGACTGTCAAAGTTCACTCGTTCACAACATTCGTGCGTCTGCGTAATGCCTTTCACACGCATAATCACCTTTTTTTTAATTTTTGGTCTGGTAAGCATAACTTTTAGGGCCTGCTGAGACAAACTCTTCAATCGTATCCCCACCGAGCTCATCTGTAAGATCCCCCAGATAAACCCCCATGGGCAGTGGAGTCTCCCCCTGTCTCGTCACATAGATGATACTATCTGTGTCGTAGTAGAAGACTCTGTGCTGTAATTTCTCCAGTTCACTGTACAGTTTCAGCCTGGCATACGCCGTGGTAAACGCAGCAATGAATATGTTATCTACCTTGTTGGGAGGAGAGTAGCATTTTTCACCGTAACACCACTGAACAAGAGCCGTTCTGTCGTTGAGGAATGAGAAATACTTAACCTTATGTTTAGCTGAAAACAAGAGGTTAAGAAATTCTTCTGTTTTGGTCACAATCTTAGTCTGAGTCAGATTGTTTCTCTGGGCAAATTTACCCCAGAAACTGTTGAGACATAGTTTTGCCACTTGTCTTTTGGCAGGATTTGATTTGATTTTATCTGCATCCAGCAAGATACCCTGCTTAGCATGATAGTCTGCCACATACTTTTGTCTGCTCTCATCATCTGTGGCCTCTGAAGGATAACCTGATGCTTCTTGTTTACCCTTCAAAAATGTGTGTATATAGTCTACAAAAATGCTGTCACTTTTCTTCTCAAAATGCCACACCTCTGTGATCTGAGTCATCTTGTACCCCATGTCCAGGGCTTTGGTGAATTCTGTGGTCACCCAAACTCCTGTTAATGCTCTTTCCTCCCTGCCGTGCATGCAGGGCCCATGTTGGTTGTTAAGCTCCGCGCATGTACGGCAGAGGGTGAACACTAGCTTACCCGCTGCAGTTCGGTAGGGCAGGACAGGAAAGTAAAGACCCCTGGGAGGTTCTACTGTGGCCCTGATTAACCCAAAATAACTGTGAGGGTCTTTAAAATCTTTGAATATGATCTGGGGGTGTCCAAGTGGATACAGGCCTGTACAGTTTACAAAAGGGTAGAGTGAGGTGAAATCACAATAATGAACCAGTTCATCTGTCGCTGTCGTGTGCCTCAGCTTTACTGCACATGTCCTTCCTCCGTATAGAGCATCGCGGGGGGTCAATGGTTCTGGCGCATTGTATTCCCTGAGGAAAGCCTGCAAATCTTGATTGGATTTTTTCATCTCAACCCATGTATGCTCACGCATAACGATCACTTTAGCCCCGTGAACAGACTGTAGCTCATGCAGCTTTTCCTCACTAGCAGCATGGAGCTGCTCAAATGTGTTACCTGTCAAGGGGTTTTTCTCATGCCCCTTGTAGCAAGATGGGCACCCGTGATAGAAGCAACCAAGAAATTCCCAAACAATCTTGGCCCCAGCTACTTCAGCAAAACCATCCACGACAAAACGTCCCACTCGTTTTTCTCCTTCATTCAACGCATGTTGTATGAATATACCTTCAGTTTGTGCTACCCACTCTATCCATTGAATACCTGCGTCTGAGTACGTCTTGTTTTCACGGCGGTAGTCGTCGGGTGGGGGTATTGCCAGGGTTTTTGGCTGTAGAAAGTTTGTGGTAAAAACTTTCATACACGCAGAAGCTATGGTCGCACGACTAAAAGGATCAACTCCTGTCTCTCTGAGAAACCCTTTTCTAAATAAAGTGGCCCCCTGAGCAAGAATATCCACATGGTTTTTACAGTAAAGCAATGCCTGCTCTCGAAAATCAAAAGTACCCATGCGTACCGTCTCATACCAGGTGAAAAAGTCACTCTTTTCATCAGTTGTCATGCGTTCTACCCCATAACAATGTGCTGGAGGGTAAGGTCCGATATAACTCAGATTGGCCTTAGAGCTGAAACTGTGAGGGAAGTACCCCTTGATTTTATCTTCAAATCCCAAAGCTTTTGGCATTGCTGCTAAACGCATAGAGAGATAAGACAGTGAGTCTATGTACTTTTGTCCGAAATCCTGGATCCGGGCGCCTAAAGCGTGCCAGAAACTGCAGTGCACAGTCGGTTCCCTCTGCGACCCAAATTTCACCCGCCAGGGTTTTTGTGCATACCAGGAAGGGAACATGTACACCGTCTGCCCCCGCCATTGTTTCAAAATCATAAAACACAATGTTGTCATTGTGGTCTGTCTCTTTGGGCAACACTCCGATGTAACACAGATGTTTTTCACACTCGCTTGTAGAAGCAGAGGGTAATTTTTCGCTGCATGTCTTACATTTCTTCACAGCGCACTTGTGTGTTTTATCTGCACTACTCTTGGGAGTGTAGTAAGAACGTTGACAATCTACACACTTTTTGTGTAAATCACAGTTACTGGCAATGTCTGATGATCTCTGTGTCTGTTTTTTATGTCGAGCGTGACAGCCAACTGTACGGCACGTGTTGTTGCAGTCTTTACAAAAGATGGGTTTAAACTCTTCCAGAGTACATGAGGGATCGAGGCAGACATAACAATGACCAGTACAGGAATGATTCCATTGAGCACTATAGCCTGTGTAACAATGTTCGCAGACATATGGAGACCCTAAAAACCCCTTCAAGTTTTTAATCCCATAGTAATGGTTCTGGAAGAGAAACAAAAACACAGTTTTGTCTCGTTTGGAACCGTATGTCTGGAATTTACAGTGAGTACGATCTTCATCGCCTCTGTAAAATACCACAATCTTGCATTTTAAACTCTCTTCGAATTTATCAATGTCGTGGAATGTCACAGCTGTCTGATCTGTCAAACATACACCTCTCTGAATCTCTTTACCACGTTCGTAACCTTCATTATCAGTGAGGTTGTCATTTAACAACAGTGCTAAATTAATAGCAAAACACAGCTGGTTGGAGGGGTTCTGTACAACGTAAAGAAAACGCCTCTTCTTTTTAACAATCTCATTGTCCAGCATTTTATTAGCCAATCTTTTAGCACCACCACGGGTACCGCCACGGGGGGATTGTACAATTTGCACCACTAACTCAAGGTTGCTGTCTGCCATTACCTCCAAATTTGACTGCACCGCATTGAACAACGCGTCCTCAAAATCATTCAGATTATCACCATTGGGATTAAGAATGGCTGAGACATTAGCCTGCAGCTGCTCGCCCTGTAGCTCAATTTGAACAATATCCTCCCTCTCTGCCCGTGAAAAAGCCTCCCTTAGCATTTCACGTACATTGTTCATCAGAACCCCATAATAAGCTGTAAAGTCTGCCTCATCGTTAGGAGGAGTTAGGACTAGAGACTGACGCAGTTCTGTGTTATTGAAAACAGGTCGAGACAAAACACCTGGTGAAGCATTCTGATTAGCTCCTCCACCATTCTGTAGCGAGGGGCCTGGTAATTCTGAAGCAGTCGGGGTGTCATTTTGGCCAAAGCTACCGCCATAGCGCACGGAGGAAACTGATGACTCCGAGTCATTAGAGGGGTCCTTAGCACATCCACCATTCTGCACAGTGGAAACTGAAGATTCAACATTGGCTAAAGTTATGCTATTTGCTCCATCCAGATGGAGTACTCCTTCTGCGAGCTGATTTAAAAGCCCGAGACCGGGGTAAGTGTCAGAGTTTTGGTAGCAGTCTAACACCCACTCCAAAGTACTATCTACGGCTGGTGAGGGGCTTGGGCTTGGTTGTGATAAGGTGGAAGGTTCGTTTGCAACTGCTTCTTCGTTGTTTAACTCACTGATATTGTCGGAACACCGAGGAAATGACATATCTTCATACATGAATTCCTCATCACTGCTTAGTTCATTTATGTCATTTATAGAATGAAGGAAAGAAATTTCTCTATCTGCTAAATCATCCATGTTTGACCTTTTATGAAACCAAAATAAAAATCAAAAATACATTTGTCACAGCTGAAGAAACATACCGTTCGGTTACATCGGCACAAATTTACATGAGACCCCCCTCCAGCTTATTCAGTTGGTGTGACCATAAAGTTGACAGTAGCAGCAGCAGCAGCAGCAGCAGCATCGGTCCTCTGGATAATAGTTTAGTTGCTCTATAAAGAAAAAAAGACAGAGAAAAAGAAGGATAAGTATTTGAAAACATAGGATTATACATTTAACAACTATTCATTTTATCGAACATCTTATAAAATAACCATAAACCTCATTACCGGGGTGGTATCTCGTCAGGAAGGGATCTGTCAGAAGAGCAATATCGGCCTGAATCTCCCGTAGAGTCTGTGCGGGTAATTCGTCCTCGACCTGGTGACGAGGGGCTGAGTCTGTCTGACTCGATAGGACCGTGTCTGGGGCGGGGTGTAGCTCAAAATTGTCCAAATAGACACTGTATGCGTCAAAATCTGCTTGAAGTTCTGGCGGAATCTGTAGGAGGGTTCCAGGTCCTAGCTGTTGCAGGGGGGTGTTGAAAAGGTGTGAGTCTGGGTGGTTATCTGAGGCACGGGGGAGGGTGACAGCTGCACCCAGGAGATCTGCAGTAGCATCTACAGGTATGCTGAGAGTATACTCCACATTCGGAAAGTTTTGGTACACTGATGAGGGGTCTGCGTGCGGGTCATCACCTTTTTTTAAATAAAAAGAGTAAAAACGTTAATTTTGGGTACTTTGCACATAAAAAAACAAAACATCTGATTTCAAAGTAAAATACAACTAGTTTAAATATACTCACTTTCCACAGGGGGTGAATTAAGGTAAGTTTCAAGTACATGGTAGATCCTTTCTAATATCATAGGCCTTATTTGGCTCAGAGTATCTTGAGCCGAGACACGTAAAAAAAAAAAAAAAGGATTTGATTAGAATCTACACAGCATTTTATTGATATGTCACACATCAAATAAAAAAACAGAAACTCACCTAGTATCCTATGCCCCCACACTATGGGATTTTCATCATACAGGGTCTCTACTACAAACAGAAAAATATAACATTGCTTTAAGTATATAATAATATACTATCCACATTATATATATATATAAACAACATCTAATAATTACATGATATTATAAAAATAAGAAGTACTTACCACAATAGCTTGTGATGAGGTCTAAATCAATAAAGTGCAGAGCAGGAATGCGATAATGGTTCATTGTATGCTATCTCCAGACTGTAGAGATCGGGTCTCCTTATAAACCTCCCAAGTAGCAACCCCCCGGTCATTGCCTCCACAAAATTTAAAAAACGACCAATCGATTTAATTCTTAGAATCAACTGCTTTAAAGGAGACCTTATCCTTGTCATTAACTATGCGTCTTCTGCCCCCCCACAGAGGGCCAGACTCCATCTCTGCATTGGTCTTCAGTAACAGAAAACAGCCTTGTAACTGACTAATTTAATTTACCCTCAGACTGTTGATTCTACGTATTTAAAGTGTTTACAGCTTTTTTTCTTTGTTCTGATCAGCCCCACTGGAGCCGTCCTGGAGTGAATGGAGCAGAAACCCATTTTAACAAGAAAACTTCTCTTTTATGAATACAGCAACAATCTAATATTACATCCTCACATAACTTCATATTGGGCTTCCTTATAGTTGTGTGAAGTAATTATAAAAAAGACAAGATCATGGGAGGAATAGGATATTTATTATCTCCCTCTTCAGAGAGACTTTATAGTTAATAAAAGTAATTACACACTAGTCCAAAATACATACAAAACTAAAGAGAATATCCCTAAGTATCAGTATTAAAAACCTAAATAAGCTCTTTTAAAATGAGTATGAATGACCTCTTTGCAAAACAGATATATCCTTGTCTTAACAGTTTCCCAAAAACTTGAAAAGAAACATTCTTAGCAGACACAAATCATTTAAAACAAACCTTGAATCAAATCTAGAGAGGACATTAACGTTTTTAGGTGTCTTAGTGAGTGAAAATTAATGGCTGTTTTATTTTGTTTGAGCGTATTTCTTTTTTAAAACCTAACAGAGAGTGTCTTAATCAACATGTAGATTACCATCCCATGCTTATCTCTAACCCTCACATCAAAGGGGGCAACTCCAACGTGTGTGTGTGTGTGTGTGTGTGTGTGTGTGTGTGTGTGTGTGTGTGTGTGTGTGTGTGTGTGTGTGTGTGTGTGTGTGTGTGTGTGTGTGTGTTAATTGCTGTTAGATGGCGGTAAGTTGTCACATTTTGGCAATTTTTCTTTTTTGAAAGGTGACTTGGTAAGTGGAAATTACTGTCTTTTATTTAGTTTTGAGCATATTTCTATTTTCATCTAATTCCACCTCCCACAATCTCCTTGCCGGAGGAAGGGGTGGAGAAAAGGGGGAGAGGCCTGGGCACCCTGAGCGGACCAGACAGCATAACTTCAAAGAGACTACCTTAATCGACACATCAAAGAATTAGACAACAAAACATGTCTCACTCATAAAAATACCTAGATTAACATCACTGGCTTATAACATACCACATCAAAGGGCAAAACATCAAAGGCTAATTAGATTAGATAACCCCTGAGGGACCAGACAGCATAACTTCAAAGAGACTACCTTAATCAACACATCAAAGAATTAGACAACAAACGCACTACACAGGGGGGCTTTTCACACCTACCCGTTATAACACATCACCCCTCACATCAAAGGGTCTCAAACAATGGGAGGCGGGACATAGCTCTGATAAAAGGCTCTCGACCAATGGGAGGCGAGGGGAGGCGGGACTTAGCTCATTTGCATAATTGGGGGCGTGTCACCTGTCACTTTTTATGCATACTAATGTCATTGAAACAGTATCAGTACTACTACTCATATACGAAATAGAACATAGCAAGTAAACAATATCAGTTTTCAAATCCATGACAATAATTAGGTCTTACCTTGGCTGTTTTGTGATTAAAAGTTGTGTTCAAAGGAATAAAAACGCTGCTCAAGGTTAATACAATGTCTCTTGTCACTTTAAAATGATTACTGATAATCAATCCTTTCATTCATGGCAGAAGAGTAGGTCCAACGATTAACAGTCCGTGGCTTCAGCCGCGGGAGATGCAGTTTACGCATAGCTCTCCCTTCGCAGGCGTAACGTATTTACGTATTTTTAAACTGCCACTCGATTCGATTGGCTTTAACCATTCAAAAAAGGTGTCAATTACCCAAATCGACCAATGGGTTCCAGAGATAGGATTTTGCGTAAGTATAAATAAGGCAGTATAGCTGGTTTACACGCCCACTCTTTTTACGCAGCATAGTATAGCATAGCATAGCATAGCATGTCCCGTCCCGCGGCGACAGGAGAGCAGAGAATGGCAGATCAATCAGCGAAACAGCAGGATTTGTTTTCTTTGTCTCTATTGTAACAATGGCAGCCAGAAAGAAGACTTTTTTGTCCGTCAAGGAGGCATTGGACATCGTATTTCAGGACTCTTTTTTGAGTGATATGTTATTTCACACACTCAAAATTGATGTTCTGCTGTTGCTGTAGAGAAATTATTTCTGATTTGAGTTACAAGTTGAAAGTACAAGCCAGAGAATTAATCTATTTGTTTTCACAGTGAGGAAGGCGATGAGGATATGGCTTCCGGATGCCCGAGTATTATGGGGAAGATGCCACCAAGGTCAGGAGGTACTGCAGGAGGTGCTCTGATGCTGGCAACAGAAGGGTGAAGACACCTGTGTACTGCAGGAAGTGTCAGGTCCCTCTGTGCTTCACTACCAAAAATAACTGTTACAGGGCATGGCATGACTTACTGGAGGAATACTGTAACATTCAGGGTTTGTATAAAGTTTTTACCCAAAAAATGCTTGTTGCCAATTTTTTTTTAAATAAATCTGCTCCAGTTGGAGTCAAATGTTTCCTAACTTTCCTAATTTTTATTGTGCAAGTAACATGCATCTCATGCAAAGAGGGAACTTCCCACGCACACACACCATTTTTTTTTTTTACAATTTTTTTTATTTTTATGGAATGAATACCTATAGTGATAATTAAATGTTATACATTGATTTTTACAGTCTGGTACCTGAAAAAGGTTAAATGGCACTGATGGAACCAAATGTACCCAAATGTGCCCAAAGCTTAGTCTGCTTGGACTTTCTTTTGCTAAATCTCTCTAAAAAGGTAAATTCTCACTTGTTTTGCCTCAATCTTGATACAGGGTACTTATTATATGTTATACTTTGGATTCCTAAAGCTACTAACCCATCATTCAAGGGTGGTTTTCACTATAGGTAATGGGTTTTATTTGGGCGGAGACAAGAATTTACACTTTTTGACTACAGATGTAGCGCTTCATTTCAGACGCCTACCCGTGCGGGTCTGTGAACGGCACGGGGTGGGCCCCTGCTGAAAAGGAAAACCCCCCGCAGGACTTGAAACGCCCCCTTGATAAATACATTTAATTATAATGAAACCAGCTGCAATGGATCATGGATCCACCAGGGGGAGCCGTGATTAAAAAGCTGCCACACTGGAACTCATGTGAAATAAACAGCTGATAGATCTACAGGTATCTCATATAGCGGATATTTGTTAAGATCCATATGTCACGGATAGGATCATATTCTGTGCTAAATAAGAGACATGTAATCATTTACTAAACATCACCATGTTTTTATTTAACAAAATAATGTTTAATTCACGTTGGCGTAAGTACAAAACCATCGCTATGTTTTTAGATCAGGAAATGCAGCCCGACTCAAACAAACGATTTTCAATCATCATCCTCATGATCATTAATGTATCATATGTTCGCGAGTTGAAATTAATGCACTAAATTTAATCCACGTGAGTTTACAACAACAAAAATAATCGCTTTGTTTTTATATCACATCCGACCGGAGGAAAATGATACACGGCTCTCACTACCGATCATCCTAATCCCACGGGCAAACAATAATATGTACAGTGTTAATAGTTTACTGTATTATTAGTGTCTAATATTACTGGAGATTTCCGAATGGTACTTGTGGAGGAAACTTCTGTGTAGCAATTGCACTAGGAGTCACCGACTCAGGAAGGAGACACGGTAGAGCAGGAGCTTTTGATGTCAAACACTGATGGTTTATTTGGAGTCACGGCCGGAGGATTCACATCACAAGTCACAGCAGTCACGGTGAGACTGCACGGGTGGGTTGCCACGTCAATTCTGGAGCACCTCTCTCTCGTTAGCCCATTTAACTGGTTTCACAGAGAGTGATCAACATATTTTGATAAGATAGTTTAGACAGTTGGGCACACTGAGTCCACTTGCATCCGTCACCTATGGCCTCGAAGATTTCATACACAAAGAAGGAAGTGTCCCAGTGCACCCACAACAACAGACCATCTGTGACCTAGTGTTGACCGGTCACAGAATGGGAACAATAACTTTATGGCTGAAGCAGCCTATGTCCTTAAAGGAGATAAACAGACGTCAGGGTTGGTCATGCACGTCATATCTAGGAGTCGAGGACAATTATTTCCATAACAGTACTGGATTTTGATTTATTGTATCGGCTTCATATCGCAATATATTCCCGAAGTCTGAAATGCAAAAATGTCCCACATTAGGGCAATTCACCCTACATTTAATCATTCAAACAAAATCATATTTCGTTTCTTTTTAACTTAATAAATGTGGTTTAATCCACATAATTTACTCTGTTAATTGTTTACTGTAGTATTGTGCACATTACTTTTCGCTGCTTGTTGCACCCCTGGTTAGAAGCTAAACTGCATTTCGTTGTCTCAGTACCTGCAATATGTGCAATAACAATAAAGTTGAATCTAATCTTGAGCAGGAACAAATGTATTTAGGCTACTTAGTACATATCTGACATTAACGATTAAACACATTTGTGCATTCTTTAAACCGAGTCAAGCCGACTCCGGAGGTGGCGGCACATTAAAGTGTGCACCTGATTGTTTAACTTGAAGGTGCCTGATGACATTTAATCATTCAAACAAAATCATATTTAGTTTATTTTAAACTAAATAAATGTGGTTTAATCCACATAATTTACTGTGTTAATTGTTTACTGTAGTATTGTTTAACTTGAAGGTGCCTGATGGGAACATTTCCAGAAGAACTGTAGCTTGAATGGCCTTTGTATACAGTAGGCCTACAGTATAGCCCAACCATTTACACCTTCCTTTTTTCCCGTCCAAAGTTTGAATTGGATAAAGGCAATGGTTATCGATGGTGCTTTTATAGCCTATTGTATAATAACTGTGTGATTTATATTGCTTTTCAAATGCATATGGCCACCCATTTACACTGCTCTTCCCGTCAAGAATATGAATAGAACTTAGTTAGATCACTTTACATTTCTGCAAAATAATTCTTAATCACACACGTCTCCCCACGTCTCCCCGTCCCGAAAATAATAAATAAAATAAAAAGAGGAAACAATTTTCAAGTTCAGTTTTCACCGTTTTATTTAAAATAACTGCCATAACAGACACCATACTGTAGGCCTATCTGCAGCGGAAACCAGGACGAGCTATTTCGGGATCTGTTTTTCGGGGGCTCCTCAGTCTCTCATTTACCCGGCTCCTGATCTTATGCCACTGGTCAATGTTCAGATTTGGGAACCAATTGGAAACATAGGACTCAATCTTTTTTAACCTCTTGACGGAAAAAAGGAAGGTGTAAATGGTTGAATGATGAATAAACAGTGAGGAGGGGTACAGTATGAATACACTAGATATACACAGCAGCCCAGCCTGTGAGCAGTATGAACACCAATGAGCGCTCAGCTCGAGATACCAGCGAGTCGAGAGAGAGAATGATATCTGCATTTTCTCTTTTGGTTTGATTAGGACACATCCTGGGGATTGTGTTTACAAACATTGACCAGACCGTTCACCAGCCCCCACCCCCCATGTTGCCTATGCTGTCCTGTGTTGCGAACTCTTTGTTTAAAACGAATTGGCCATCGGAATGTGTGGAGGAATTCTCCCAAGGGTCACATTCCACAGCTGAGCATTAAAATATATGAATATGAGAGCAAAATGTATGAATGTGTGAGGGTAAATATATACGTGTGTGAGAGTGAAAATGTATGTATGTAAAAGGAGAATATATGTGTGTAAGAGTGAAAATATACTGGATTTTGAATGTCCGATAGTCCACCATTTCCACCGGAAATATCAAACATTTAATAAAAGTGAAAAACAATGAACAAGACTTAACGTATTAATAGTAATTAATAATAATTAATTCTATTTATTCCGTTTGGATGTAGGATTTTTGACTTTGTTTAGAGCAGTGATCTTCTCTGCAGCAGAGAGCTAAGCGCTGTCAGACCGGACCTAACCCTGAAAAGTATTATCATCTGAAACTAATCATTATGTTATTAATATTAAATACATATAAGTATTGTTACAACTTGTATTTAGAAATACTCTGTTGTAATTATTGATGCATAAATGAGTTCATCCATTCTATGTGGCATCTGCTATAATGGGGTTAATGTATGATATTACTTAATAATACAATACATTAGAATATATGATATGATAATTACATTTAAGTTTTATTCATTTCTTATTTCATAGTTTCTCATTATTTTTATTTTTATCGCTCATCTTATTTTTGATTTTATTAATCTGTGCTATCCTGTTTTTCACTCTCACTACTGTGTAAAAACACCCCAACAATATTACAAAAAATATACTGCATAAAGCAAACTATATACTTTATTTGATCCAAAACTGATGTTTTTTCATTATAGTAGCCTGTGAAAACCATAACAAATAAGTGATTAAATGCTACAGTATTCAGCAAACACAACTGCAGAGCTGCAAACATTGCAAACAGACTATGTTCTACAACACCCAGTTGTCTTTGTGTATTTGTGAATGAAGTGCCATCTCATGGTTAAATCCTGTAATTGAACAAATGGAGAACTTTGGCAACGCCCTCTAGCAATTTGGCAACACCCCCAGCCACTGGGATCCGCTGGGTTTTTGACTGGGACACACCCATGTGAGTCCTATCTGGAGTGCTACATCTGTATGTTCCATCTGGATTTACTCTGACACTGAAACATCTTTATTGATTCTGACACTTCTACATTCAACTCACAGATGTGACCTTGCTTTGATAAAAGAAATTATTCATATAACCCTTTTAGAAGTTAAGTTATAGTCCTTTGTTTTGGGCATGTCATTTTCGAGCCTGAAACCTGAAAAACAGGCTTGGGGCTTAAGAGGTTAAACAGTAAGAGTAGTAGTCATATTTCGTGAACCCTTTGAAGAGTACTGTCACACCGGTGTGATCATTCTATAATACACAATTTAAGCCCGGGGGGAAAATGCTAACGCTAGCATCGGCGATCGCCGATCTTTTCTACTTCATGCTATCTGCACAAATGGTTGACATTAAACATTAAAAAGACCAGGCAGTTCAGAGAGAATCAAAGGAAGGCAGGCAGGCAGCTTTGCATGACATTCTTCTGGACGTGTTTCATTGTGGTGATACTGAGTGTAGTCAATCGTTTTGTTGACAAGACAGTAGTGACGGCCATCTTGGTGACGTGTGTTGTTCTGCGAGACCAGAGATGTAGTTCATTGAGCGTTTCACACAAACAAATGTGTAACTTCACAGTTTTAGGACACTTTTTTTTTTTTTGACTTGCAAAATTATCTTTTAAATTGACAAACATCATATGTGTAATTCGTGGCGCAATTCAAACGGGATCGAAAGATAATCTTTCTCTCTCCAATGACTTCAATACATAATTTTTCCGAAATAAGGTCCCATGGAGGTCCATCGGAAGGGGAGGGACTTCGCCACTCTATTTAAATGGACATGACTTGACTAAGTTGACTTGAATTAACTGTCTTGACTTGACTGACTTGAATTGACATGCCTGGACAGAACTGCGTTTCAGTTTTGGCTATATCTTTATTGTAATGATTGATCTTGATTTTGACTGGACAACACAAGACTCTGTTTTGTCATGACATTGGATGAATACACAATCTAGTTTGATTCAGCTTGATCCGCAGTGACTCAGTCAGTCGGGGCTTGGACTATGAGCCGTAGGTTCGCCGGTTCAAGTCCCCGACCAGACCTAAATATGGAGTGTGGACTGCTACTTGGAGAGGTCCCAGTTCACCTCCTGGGCCCCTGTCGTGGTGCCCTTGAGCAAGGTACTGGACATCCCCCTTCCCCCCTCACTCCCATTGCTCCCTGTCCAATAGCTGCCCACTGCACCTAGTACTAGGATGGGTTAAATGCAGAGAATACATTTCATTGTGTGTGACCATTAAAGAGGGTTTCATCCCTCCGATTCTATCTTCTTCTATCAAGTTAGTTCAGGACAATTTAACTGGTAACACAGGTAATCTGTGAGCCAAAAAGGAACATGGACACATCTTCTCTAAACCTAATGATGTTTACTCTGACCTGCACCTGTGCCCCTCAGCATGGACACACAAACACACATAAACTAATTGATTTGTGACTCAGCCTCCTTGCGTCAATCCTCGGCCTCATGCTGTCTGCCTCTCAGCCTGAACGTCTGGTCGTGACTGAAGCTGTGGGGTGACAATAAATGAGGTGATAAGATGGGCAGGGATATTGACAACCAAAAAGATAGGCAATTACCCAGGCTGTGATTATTAAGGTTTTAAATCAACGTTATTGCTAAACATAAGCAAAGATAAACACACAGATGTGGACCATGAGATTATCATATCGTGTTATTGCTATAGCAACAGACATTTAGTGTTTTTACAATTCTTGTGTGTGTGAGTTTCACATCTTCCTTTGTGCTTCTTCAAGCCTCACAAACAATAGAGAAAGACCAGCACAAATAAACAGGGACTGATTTAGCCCAGATTGTGCTTGTTGGCATGCACATGTGTCCTCAGTATGTTCCAAGGACTGTGTAAATAACTCATATGTGGAGAGGTTTCAGCGTGTGTGTGTGTGTGTGTGTGTGTGTGTGGGTGTGTGTGTGTGTGTGTTATGGAGCTAAGTTCCTGCCAAAACTACAAAACTACACAAACAAACTAAACATGATTTACAAATGCCTTATGATTCACTAACACACACAGTGTGGTTTTGCAGGAAATTAGCTCCATAGTGTGTCTCGTCTGCAATCAAGGAGATTTGTACACCCACGTGCGTTTACCTGTGTGTGTGTGTGTGTGTGTGTGTGTGTGTGTGTTTATATAGGGAAGTGAAAATCAGAGCTCACACCTGTCTGTGTTCCCTGTATTGTGGATACAGACTGTTTGTTGTGCTGCAGTCAGGATTCCTCTCACACAGCCTTTATCTGTAGTGTGGGAAAAATAGGGGATAGTTACCGGGAAATGGGATGACTCCAAGTCACTTTTATAACTCTTAGAAAGGTGTGTAGCAGAAAACATTGTTGTAATCTAACACATTATCAATTGAACAGGACAAAAGCAACACACTCCTATTAATATAGGCGTTGTAGGTTAAACTTGTTAGCAAAATGGTAATGAGACACAATGGAAGCATGATCAGCATTATCCTCCTTATTTAAACTTAAATAATGGATTGCGTGTAAAGCACTGGCAAAAGACCAATAGTTTACAACAGACCCGCACTCACGGATATAGGATCTTCTTATGCATACTTTATTGTGAGTGCAGTTTTCAGTATGGTGCAGTGTTAATTATAACACTTGTTTTAATCTTTAGAAACAGTTAAAAGACAGAACATGTGCTGTGACTGTTAAGCCCCAAAGACCCCTTCGGTGGGTCTTTTCTTTTTTTTTCACGACACTGTGTCTCAGGGCATCTAATATTTAAGAACCTATTAATGTGTTATACCAGATTAACGGGAAGAATCTCAGCTAACTGACGATATAAACCATGTTTACCAAAACAAAACACAAGTCTCATAAGAATCATCTAAATGACCCCTGAGCGAAAAAATGCTAACGCACTTTGGCACAGAACTCAAGATACCCTTATTACTTATCGTAGCTGCGCATACAAGATATCCGATTAAAGCTGAGGTTCCACAGATTATATAGGTATAGAGTGGCGAAGTCACGCCCATCTACTTCCACCCCATGGGACCTTATTTCTGAAAAATTATGTATTGAAGTTAATGGAGAGAGAAAACTTATCTTTCGATCCCGTTTGAATTGTGTGAGTTGTAGTTCATTGAGTGCTTGACACAAAAGAATGTGTTACTTCACAGTTTTACGACACATTTTTATTTTTTTGACTGTTAGATATTGAAAGGGATTGACGCTCCGCGTTTCAAATCTCTCCGCGTTCCTACAGAGCTGTTTATATGGAAGGAATCCAGATGCCAACAAGTAAACAATAATCTACTTTAATGGTAATACAACAATGCATACACAATCAATACAATATACATTCAATACAGAGCACACTGCAACAGTACTCCAGGCTCAATTCCTACCACCGGGTGCCATACGTACCACGACAGCCAGTCCGGAAGAGAGCTCTGAGCATACAAACTTTACAGTATTTATACACATAAACTGGGAGGAGTCTTTGGCCGGTTGCCTAGGCAATGAGTCAGCAGTTTGTTGATTCCATCTCCCTACAGTGTGTGTGTGTGTGTGTGTGTGTGTGTGTGTCCCCTCAGGCAGTCCCGTCATATAATTTCACAGACAGAGAAGTCTTTAACAGAACGCACACACCTCTTTCCCCCGAAAACATCTTTAACACACACATCTGTTTCCTCCAGCTCACCACACCAAGGCAAGGCAAGGCAAGGCAAGTTTATTTATAGAGCACTTTTCAACACAAGGCAATTCAAAGTGCTTTACAACAAATGAAAGACATTAAGAAAATGGCATTTAAAATCAGTCATTAAAAAGAAAAGCTAATAAAATAAACATTAAAAGAAGAAATACATGGATAAACACTAAAAGAAAAAATACATGGATAAAAGTTACAGTGCAGTCTAAGATATGAATAGTTCAATTAAAAGCAGCGACAAAAAGAAAAGTCTTTAGTCTGGATTTAAAAGTAGTAAGAGTTGCAGCGGACCTGCAGGTTTCTGGGAGTTTGTTCCAGATATTTGGAGCATAATAACTGAACGCTGCTTCTCCATGTTTAGTTCTGACTCTGGGGACAGAAAGCTGACCAGTCCCTGAAGACCTGAGAGATCTGGATGGTTCATAATTTAGCAGTAGATCAGAAATGTATTTTGGGCCTAAACCATTCAAAGCTTTATAAACCAGCAGCAGTATTTTGAAATCTATTCTTTGACACACAGGAAGCCAGTGTAAAGACTTCAGAACAGGAGTGATGTGATCCACTTTCTTAGTGTTAGTGAGGACTCGAGCAGCGGCGTTCTGAATCAGCTGCAGCTTCCGAATAGACTTTTTAGTGAGACCTGTGAAGACACCATTGCAGTAGTCGAGTCTACTGAAGATAAAAGCATGGACAAGTTTTTCCAAATCCTGCTGCGACATTAGTCTTTTAATCCTAGATATGTTCTTTAGGTGATAGTAGGCTGATTTAGTAACTGTTTTAATGTGGCTGTTGAAACTCAGGTCAGAGTCCATGACTACACCTAGATTTCTGGCTTTATCTGTTGTTTTGAACATTGCAGACTGAAGCTCAGCGCTAACTTTTATACGTTCTGCCTTCGCTCCAAAAACCATTACCTCAGTTTTATCTTTGTTTAATTGGAGAAAGTTCTGACACATCCAGCCATTGATTTGTTCAATGCACTTACTCAGTGTTTGAATTGGAGCATAGTCTCCTGTTGAAACTGTTACGTAAATTTGTGTGTCATCTGCATAGCTATGGTAACTTATTTTGTTGTTTTTCATTATCTGAGCCAGTGGTAGCATGTAGATGTTAAAGAGAAGCGGCCAATGTCACATGTCTTTCTCTAAGAAAGCCATATTTGTTGAGGTTTACCAGTCATCATCTCATGACATCCTCAGGACCAGCTAACCAACTAAGCTTAACTGTTCCCATACCCTAAGGCCATTTCTGAACTTCCCTTGCACTCCCAGTCAGCTCACCCAGAATCAGAAGGACCATTGTCTCTCTAATTGTGTGTGACCCACTGTCTCCTGCTCTTTCCTCACTGTGCCCTGGGGCTGCCTGCTCACAAGCTTCTCTCAAAAGTCACCTGCTGTAGGCCTCCAAAGCCCAGCTCACAGTTTTACCCAAATAATTAATACATTCAAATATTCTCCTGCAAATCCCCCTTTTGATTTAAATTTAATAAATCAACTATTTTCAAGACATTCACATTCATTCTGGGATTCAGACTATTTAAACGTTCAGAAATGGCTCCACATATCAACTTCATACGACCGTGTTAGAAATACCAAAATATGTAAATAACTCCATACAGCAATTACATCACTTAGTAACAACAAAGTTAAAACCCTTCAATCAGAATGATTGAGTATAATAAGGTATAACCTTCACAGTGGTGATTCAATTAATCTGTAATCTGCAAAATTGCAGTGTCTTCAAGCTTTAACATTACTTCACGTATACTTCATTACGCTTTAGTCAAAATTAGATATTTAGGAGACAGCAAGTCTGTCTTCTCATAAATATCAACAACCTGAAATGCCCTGCCTCCTATCATAAGAAGAGGCAGCTGCAAGGTCATATACAGTTCAGAGCCACACATGATATCAGTGCATTAAAACTTCCCAAAGAGTGGAGACAACAGTATGTCTCCAACATATCCCTCCTGTTTATACTCCGGAATAACATAGACCTTGGAAAAATACAAATGATTGTAAAAGATCAAAAATTCATATACAAAAGTACCCAAACGGCTGAGGTAGGTAGATTGTATAGGCACATGTTTTAATGTAATCCCCATGGTCTAATTCTTTCTCTGTACATCGTCAGTTTCTATCCCTCAGACCCGTTACTGTTTCCCTGCTCACGTCCACTCTTTAAATTCTACTGGGTTCTGTTGGTTTCTTCACTGGTTTGAGACAAGTGCCCTTATTGGAATCACCTCCCTTTGTAGCCAGACTTCACCACAGTAGAGGCGAGTTTCTGTCTTTTAGGTTTAAACAGCTTCAGTCAGATGTATCCAGGATGGTCTCTCCGCCACTCTAACTGCAGTCGATGTAGACAGGAGTGCTTGGTAGGGACCCTCCCACTTTGGCGAGTGCCTGCTCTTCCTCTTTATCGCTCTGGTGAACACTCACTCTCCTGGTTTCACTGTCTGCGTAGTGTCAGGTACTTCCATCCGTGGCGAGACCCGGAACTCCTGATACTGCGTCCTTGGATACGCTTTCCACACCGTGGAGTCGCCACCCTTGCTTCATTTCTCCCCCCGAGGGGCGAGAGCCCTCGCCACCTGTCGTTGGAATGGTCACAGCTTCATCACGCAGGGCTACCTTGGACAGGTACAGCAGGCCCAGCACGAGGAGGAGGATGACAGCTTTCACACATCCTTCCTGGAGGTTTCCCCACTGCTCACTGATTCCAGTGGTACCAGATGTCTCCTTTCCCTTCCAAGCGGACAGCGTGAGATGTCCTCTGCATCACCCGATGGGGTCCAGAGAACCTGGGTCTCAGCCACTTGGGTCTGATGTCCCCCTTTTGCCTCTGTAACCTGTGTGGAGAAATCTGATACAAATCCCTCAAGCCTACGCTCAGGGCTCCTGATTGACATAAGAGCTAGAGGCAATGCGTCTAACCATTTCATGCCTGTCTCTTCACATGTGGTCTTATATCTAGTAATATATTTTATTTCATGTTTTTTACTCATAAAACAATATGACATTGTCCAGAATAGTAGTTAACTTTATATAACTTTTACTCTTTCTAATCTTTTCAAACATCTTAATTGTCTTGTCTCTCTCTCTCTCTCTCCTACATACTTTTTCCAACTTCACTCGTGGTATTTTAACCACCTTTTATCCTTCTGAGCAAGATATCACTTCAACACATTTAATATCTTGCCCTGTCCATCTATTTCAGTCTTCTTTACTGCTATTTTTAATTTACCAATTGATTAATTCATGGTTAATACAACTTTTTATCTTTACTTATTTATCAAGTCAATTCAATTTCTTTAAATTTGTTTCTTTAAAATACATTAGTAGATACCTTGTGGAGTATTCACAATAACTAATCCTCTCTAGGATATGAAATCCATTCATCTTTAACAAGATACTATTTCCCTATTTATTTTTAGTTCATGATAAGAATGGTATAAAAACCACATGTTTTACTCATAGCTAGTTTCTATGTCAAGATTATTATGTGTGACATAATAATCAGATGTCTTGTTTGCTAAACAAGAATAATAAACTTTAATATTTTCAGCATTCCAGACCATCATTTAAACAAGCAGCCTCCCATCTAAAACACTAAACCTAATGTTGTACACCACCCTCTGGAAAACTCTTGCACAGTTATGCTGTCAAATCCTTGCATAATTTCTTCTGTTTCTGTAGTGAGCAACCTTTCACTTAACACACTGATTCAGAGTACAACCCAAAGGTGGCGCACAACTATCCAGTGCTGCTGTAATCACAGCAAATCAGCAACTGGAGAAAAACTCAATTTAAATCTCTCCCCCTTTTCTGAAAAAGAAATCCCATTTACTGTGTTTTCATTTTCAGAAACATCAAGAAAGAATGGTAATGCATCCTCATAGCTGTCTTTTAATACCATGAGGGAACAGAAGAGTGTTAACTTCATCTGTTTTTATGGGGATCAATCTCTTAATCTGTTCCCATCGCTCCCGGTAACTCCCTGGAATTTCAGAATCGTTTTTAGCATTCTGTCGTTCCATATTCACTTCGCTTTTATTTATCTGACTCAATTAATATGTGCTTACATGTATTAATATACTGGGCTATTGTCGTAGTTACTATTAACGCGCTTCCCGTCTTAAATACCGGTCAGCAATGTAATGTTTAAACTCAACGCTTGAAGCTAAACTCATATAAAAATGTCAAAGGTGTACTACCCCCTTTCAGCCACTAGATGGCAGCAGCAGACCACAAATGAGCTTCACACATCCGAGTGCATTTTTGAAAAACCCCCAGTTTTTAGACGGCGACCCGATCTAAAATCGGGTTTCCAGGTTCTGTCGTGCGGGACTCAAACCTCGCAACTCCAGACTGCAACGTCTCCACGCCACTCAGGACTATATCTACCTGCAGATCCGCGCTAAACTGTCTATGTACGCCACGCAGGACTATATCTACCTGCGATCAACGACTATGTTTCTTATATAATAAAATATGCATTGTATATTCCATTTAAACTTTAAAAACACTGTGAAACGCCTTCAGACAATCCTAAAATGTTAGTGTATTCAATCACAGACAATCGATTTTCATAACAGGCGTCTGTAAGTACCTTAGAGTTATGCAGGGCCCTGCTTGATTGTCTGAGGTGTTTAAAAGCGCTTATTCCCGACCCAATCCGGTCGTCTGAATTCCTCCTCAGCTCGTTATCCTGCACGTCGGGTCACCATTTTGTTAGATATTCAAATGGATTGACTCTCCGCGTTTCAAATCTCTCCGCGTTCCTACAGAGCTGTTTATATGGAAGGAATCCAGATGCCAACAAGTAAACAATAATCTACTTTAATGGTAATACAACAATGCATACACAATCAATACAATATACATTCAATACAGAGCACACTGCAACAGTACTCCGGGCTCAATTCCTACCACCGGGTGCCATACGTACCACGACAGCCAGTCCGGAAGAGAGCTCTGAGCATACAAACTTTACAGTATTTATACACATAAACTGGGAGGAGTCTTTGGCCGGTTGCCTAGGCAATGAGTCAGCAGTTTGTTGATTCCATCTCCCTATAGTGTGAGTGTGTGTGTGTGTGTGTGTGTGTGTGTGTGTCCCCTCAGGCAGTCCCGTCATATAATTTCACAGACAGAGAAGTCTTTAACAGAACGCACACACCTCTTTCCCCCGAAAACATCTTTAACACACACATCTGTTTCCTCCAGCTCACCACACCAATGTCACATGTCTTTCTCTAAGAAAGCCATATTTGTTGAGGTTTACCAGTCATCATCTCATGACATCCTCAGGACCAGCTAACCAACTAAGCTTAACTGTTCCCATACCCTAAGGCCATTTCTGAACTTCCCTTGCACTCCCAGTCAGCTCACCCAGAATCAGAAGGACCATTGTCTCTCTAATTGTGTGTGACCCACTGTCTCCTGCTCTTTCCTCACTGTGCCCTGGGGCTGCCTGCTCACAAGCTTCTCTCAAAAGTCACCTGCTGTAGGCCTCCAAAGCCCAGCTCACAGTTTTACCCAAATAATTAATACATTCAAATATTCTCCTGCATGACTTGCAAAATTATCTTTTAAATTGACAAACATCATATGTGTAATTCGTTGCACAATTCAAACGTTGTCACTCTATAGTATCATCACTGAGCGATCCGAACTTGTGACAGGGGATGCGAACACAGACATCACAACACGTACCTTTACGGAGCTTTTACAGGAGATCGTCTCACCGTAGCTGTCAATCTGATCAAAAGACGTGTTCAATGGCATTAAAACGAGATAAAACGCGGCTGAATTGGTTAATCCATAGGTTGATAATGTGACTGTAGCTTTGAGGACCTTTTAGGAGAGTGTTTTGCTGTTTTGTGATTACGGCTCGATTTTGTTGCCTAGATTTCAGTTTATTTGCAGAACCACATTGTGACTTATCACAGATAACAACATCATCTTAAATGAGTTGGATGGAAAACCTGTTGTATTACTAGTGTTGGGGTAGTAACTCTAGTTACATTACTTTTTGATTACTGTACTCTGTAATATCAACTGAGATGAAACATAAATCAAATAACAATATAAAGTTAAACCTCATTTATGCCCAGATCAGCACAAATCCTTAATCTAATAAGGACAACACTGTACGCAAGACCCCTGTTACGGCTCTTTGTTTGAACATCATGTTTTCTTTAGCTCAGTTATCATCCCAACATAACACTGGTCCAGACATCCATGAAGTCCTGAGTGTAGTGCAAGCTCCTGTTATGCAGATATTGGACCTTAAAGTAACAAGATCATTTCATGCTCAGTAACTGTAATGTGATTCCTGCTGAACCAAGTTACCCGTTACACTACTGCGTTACGGACAAATGTATTCTGATTACTGTAACGTGTAGGGCGTTACCCCAAAACTGTGTATCACAGATATTATGTTCTACTTTGCATGTGAGGAATGTTTGTGGACCTTAAAGTCCCCTATGTGTACAGTCAGATAACATGTGTTTTCTCTGCTGAGCTCTGAAGAATGATTCAATGTTTACTTATTCACACAGAGGCGCTGACATTTACAGAGCTTTATCTCATCGCAGCTTGTTTAACGGCGACTCAGCGAGCTTGTAAATCAGGTTAGAGAGTGAGAGAGGGTGCATTTGTTATTGTGTTGGCAATGTGTCAGTCATTATTATTATAGTAATTGTGTGTGTGTGTGTGTGTGTGTGTGTGTGTGTGTGTGTGTGTGTGTGTGTGTGTGTGTGTGTGTGTGTGTGTGTGTTATGGAGCTAATTTCCTGCCAAACGTGCTTTATGATTCACTAACAAACACAGTGTGGTTTTGCAGGAAATTAGCTCCATAATGTGTCTCGTCTGCAATCAAGGAGATGTGTACACCCACGTGCGTTTACCTGCCAATAACACACCTTGAAGTTAATTGTACAAAAATATGAGAGCAAGACAAAAACATAAATTGGGGTGGTGAACATGAGTGCAACTACTAGGCTTAGAAAACTAAATGCTCTAATAGTTTCAAACTGAAAAACCAGTCACACATGTTTTGTATTATCCTTGAACATGTTTAATCAGTGTTAAAGCAAAATGGGCAGAACATTATTTAATGATATATCTTGTCAAATGTAACTACTGGTCAAAGATGATCCTTTATAATAGCTTAGTATGTCTTGGAATTGTCTGCGAAACAAGTTCATTTAAGTTCCTCAGCTTGTTTTCTGTGATTTAGTCTTCCTAATAAAAGTGGAGGCCTTCCTCTTTCATCGCAGACAGATTTACACGCCTCGTCTCACTGACCAAAGAAGCAATAAAACAAAAGGCCCATGTCTAAAGGTTCAACTGAGTTCAAAATTCAATAAGAGAAGTTCAACCGAAGATGGATTTCACTGAAGTCCAACATTCTCTCATAATTGTGTTAAAACTGTGGAATCCAGGTTAAATTCCATGCTTTACTTACCGTTAACAAAACAAAGAAGATCTGGGGTTACGTACTGTAACCCAGCTTCTATGAGTATAGGTGCAGCCCTCTAAGGCTATCGCTATTGGGTAATCCCTCTGCACGTGTGCAGCACTGACAGACTTAATCCACGCCCACCTATGATGTGGGCCCCACCTACGGACTCACTTCCGTATAAATAGGAAGTAGTCCATACAATCTGCTCCCACACAAACAGCTTTTCTTCAGCTATTCGCTGAGCCAGTGGGGCCCGAACCTTAGAGGGCTGCGCCTATACTCATAGAAGCTGGGTTACAGTACGTAACCCCAGTTCTATTTCGTATAAGGCTTCGCCCTCTAAGGCTATCGCTATTGGGTTAAGGGCGAAGCAGGATGTAGTCTACGCCCCACTGGTCCGTCCGGTAACAGAAGCACAAAAACACACCTACTCAATTAATAACCCATGTCCATTTCGCCATGCGTAAATGGAGCATGACATTCCCAGGGAATATAGCATTTAAAAAATTAATATTCTCCATACGGGAAAGAAGGTAGGCTAAATAGGCTACCTGTCGTTTATAGAAAGTAGAGACCAAAGTCCCACTTGTTAAAACGATCAAAGAGGGGGGGAAAGGGCAGCTCTCTAAGTGCCGACAGGCAGGAGAGAGGGCACGCAGTTGAGTGCCCGACATTACTCACTCTGACAGGACACTCAGTACTGAGTGTGTCAGAGAGGAATGGGAGACATCCCTCAAAATAAACACGAATAAAAGAACAGGGGGAAGACCAAGATGCAGCAGTGCAAATGTCTTCCACTGTCATTCCTCCGTGCAACGCCGTGGAGGAGGAAATTCCTCTGGTGCTGTGTGCTTTGATGTTCCCCGGGGGATCCAACCCAGAGGAGAAATACGCCTGTGACACAGCCTCACACAGCCCGTGTGACAGGCGCTGTGCCGACAGAGGCTGCCCTATTGAGCGCTCTCTGTAATGCACAAACAGATGCTGGGAACTGCGTAAAGCAGCCGTGCGTGCAATATAGCATGACAGTGCGCGCACGGGACGGAGGAGATGAGATGTGGCTTCCTCCTCTGATGTGTGAGGAGAAGGAAAGAGCTCTAAAAGAGCTTGTGATCACCTTTGGCATAAAAGCCGGGTTAGGGCGCAAAACAGCTGAACTGCCCTCTCATTGGATCTGGAGACATGACGGAGCCACAGAGAGAGCAGACAAATCACTCACCCTTTTAGCTGATGTCAGAGCCAATAGCAGAGCTACTTTGGCTGACAAGAACTTTAGGGGGACCTGATCTAAAGTTTCAAATGGAGCTTTACTCAGTGCGCGTAACACTAAAGCCAAAAACCCATTGAGGCGCCAAAGCGCGTGACACATGTCTGAGTCTCTGTGCTCCCCGTAGAAAACGTTTTGTCAGCGGGTGACTAAAAAAACTGTGCTGACCCCAAACCTACGTGGCAAGATGAAATGGCAGCAGCATATGTTTTTACCGTGCTATGAGCCAATTCCTGTCCAGCAACAGCTGGAGGAACGACAGCACGAGGCAGGGGGCCCAACGGGGTCCAGGCTTTTCCCTGCACACCACACGGAACGCTGTCCATTTGGCTGTGTAGGATGTGTGTTTAGCAGCTGCGCTGATCGAACACCTCCCTGGCGACTTATGTAGGCCGCCGCTGCTTTGTTGTCTGTTTGAATCAACACATTGACGAAGTGCTGGAGCACTTTCCATACGGAGAGTAATTCCAGCACGTTTATATGGAGAGACATGTGAGCCAGCCACTGTCCCCCCACTGCCTGCGACATGCACGTTCCTCAGCCTGCGAGAGATGCATCTGTGAACACTGTGGTGTGTGACGTCACTCTGCTCAGGGGCACCCCCACTGACAGGACGTGGAGATTTTTCCAGTAGGTCAAATCCAAAACCACGGAAGGAGGAATGTACACCATGAGTCTCCTCTGACGCACGGGGTCGATGCACAGGCGAATAAATCACCTCTGGAGTCTCCTGACTATGAAGGAGACCCAGGGAAATCACCACGTGACCAGCTGATATCATGTCTAACAGCTGCATCACGGAGAGGGGTGTCACCGCCCCGCGGGGTGTGACGCGCCGGAGGAGAGCTGTCACTTTCTCCCCTCTCCGCTGTGAGAGTCGCGCTCTCATGCGGGCTGAGTTCAATTCTACTCCCAGTTAAAAAGATAACCTGGGAGGGACGAGGACAGCTCTTCTTCCAGTTGATAATGAAACCCAGGTTTGACAGATGAGATACGAACTGTATCGTCTGTAAGCTGCTTCCTCCCTTCCTGGAGCGAGCCAGCCACAGCCGGTCGTCCAGGTAAAATAACACTCTCATCCCCATTCTGAGTAGTTTCTCCAACCGTTGCTGTGTTTCGGGATGATGGTTAAGTGGAGAAATGCATCCTTCAGGATTATGGATGTGAACCAGTCTCCCTGGTGAACACTCCAGCACCTGTTTGATCGTCAGCATGGAAAAAGGCCATTCCCTTGTTGGACACTGACAACGTCAAGCCCTGCTGTCTAATAGCTGGCTTGCGCCACGAGCCCTGCTGCCGCTAACCGACAGGTTAGGAGCATCAGGTTTAAACGTCAAGCCCTGCTGTCTAATAACCGCCTGGTTAAATACAGCTGGCTTGCGCCACGAGCCCTGCTGCCTGCTGACTGACAGGTTACAGCCGGCTCTTGCACCTCCACATGCTGTATTGCACAGCGGCTCTCATCATGTCGCCGTTTAGGAGAAGGCTCGTAAACCGGACATAGAGGCGCATTCACGCTCAAACCCGCTTGAGGAATGAACGGTGTGTGGAGGCATATCTGTGACATAGGTAACAAGCCTGTGCTGTCTAATCAACCGACAGGTTTTAAAGACAGCCGGTTTGTGCCACGAGCCCTGCTGCCTAATAACCGACAGGCTATGAGGCAGCTGCTTATGTCATACGGAGGAGAGCTCTGCTGAACCGGGGGAACGGGGAGATCTTATTAGGCGGCTGCCTTTCCGATGATCTCCGGGAGTTCCTGGAGAATACCGCCTATACGGCAGAGCCGAGATGGCGGATAGAGGGACCCGGTGACCCGGTGACCCGGTGTCAGCCCGGCAGCCGAACCTATAGGCTCGGCTGCCGGGCAGACACCGGGCCCCGCCCTGTCTCCCCGTCCGGAGGAGAGGGAGGATTGGCCCGGGGGAACCTTATGGTGATCCGTGAATGGAGGGGAAGGAGTCGCCTGACTGCTGCCCGCCACTCGGATTCAATAATCAAGGGCTTGGTCCACAGAGTAAGACTCCTGGACTAGCCAATCATCCCCAGCCGCAGCCGCGAGAGCGTTCGCTCTCCGCTGTCTGTGGGCCAGAGGGAGACGGACACAATGAGTGCACGACACCTGGGGAGTGAGAGCCGTGTTTGCGTGCTCCAATCCCCGGCAGGACTCACCTGTATCGTCTGTGTAAAGCCGCTTCCTCCCTGGAGCGAGCCAACCACAGCCGGTCGTAACTCATATGTCGGCTAACACCGAGCCCCGCCCTGTCTCCCCCGTCCGGAGGAGAGGGAGGATGGGGCCAGGGGGAAATGTTTGCTTTCTAGTAAACAGCTCTGAAAAGAGCTTGTGCCTGAACAGTGCTTCTGCAACGGAGTGCAGTGGGAGCAGATTGTAGGGACTACTTCCTATTTATACGGAAGTGAGTCCGTAGGTGGGGCCCACGTCATAGGTGGGCGTGGATTAAGTCTGTCAGTGCTGCACACGTGCAGAGGGATTACCCAATAGCGATAGCCTTAGAGGGCGAAGCCTTATACGAAATAGAACCAATAATGACTCCAGCTGGATCCACACAATCCAATAAATTCAATGAGTGTTGGATTGAAGCCAATTTGAGTTGCACCTCCACACCTCCACGTACAAACACATACACACAATGGTATTTCTCCAACAGCAGTCTCATGATCAACTTTAAGACAGACTTACTCATTACTGTAACGAGTCTGAATTCTCTCTGTGAAATGTTTCAACAACATGCAACAACCTCCATGAAACGGAGATCCAAGAAAAGCAATTTCTCAAATACTTTGTTTCAATTTTTTCTTTGGGCTCTTCTTAATGTGAGAGATTTAATGGTTTATTGTGACATCACTTGTAGGTTTTTTTTACTTTTATGAATGGTAAACAGTTTTTTAAAGGGTCATTTATTTTCGGATACATTTTATCCATTTTCACCCTTTTCTATGGTTCTTCCAAAAGTTAACTTAGACTTTTTCTGACCCATGTGCATCACCCTGAATCTCTGCCTTTGAGTGTGAGACCCTGCTTACATCAGTGACTCTGCTATACATTTCATGAGTCAAATGTGGATGAAATGGACAGATTCCTGTACATGTTCCCCAGGTTTCACACACTCATTCCTGGGTAAGAAAGCCATGTGCATCACCCTGGATCTCTGGGTGCCTTTGAGTGTGGGACCCTGCTTACAGTCCGTCGTTTGGGGCTCTCCCGAGAGTGGAAGTCCATTGCCTCTAAATAGAGGTAAAATTAGGTCTGTCACTTTGGGTAACCGCACCACTGTCAGACGTCTCCCGAGAATGGACGTCCATTCTCTCTAATTAGGGTTAGGGTTATCAGAAATGCTTTTGTTAATTTCTTTAAATTTGGCATTAGCCTCCACTTTGACTCAAAAGTTCAAAGGTCAAGGTCACCGTAACCGTAATTCTTCTGAACGCAACATCTAGGTCATGTCAAAGGTTAAGTTCACTGTTTTCTCACTAATCAGTTTCTTTGGACACATTACAAACTCCTATGCTAATCACAACAATTTCCCACAAATGTGCTGGTGGCATGAAAGTTAGTAAGACCCAACGCAGAACAAAATGTAGTTATGTATAAGCAAGCTTTAGGTAAAGAAAAAGATGAGGAGGAACAGAGGAAGCAAATCCAAAAAGGAACACAAAAAGTCTGTCTTTTCCTAATCTCTTTTCCATAACCCCAGTGAAAAAACGTAATGGAGTTAAGGAAAGATATGGAGGATCATTTATCAGGACTTAGGAAAAGACAACTGTGGTGCTAAGAGAATCTGACTGCACTTACATTGGGTGACACAATTAAGACAGGGGGTGATCTTGATGCCGCAGGGAAATGCTATTTTTGTCACAAACGAGCTGAGGACCAAAATGCAGAACACGGGGAACCAGAGATAGTCGGTAACCAGCTTTATTGAAGGCAATAGGCTGGTAGGAGACAAAACGACAGATAGTAGGCAAAGGGCTGGTCGGGGACAGGCGAGGGTTCCAGGAGAAAGCAGGACGGGAGTCGCAGGTACAGAACGGGTCAGGGAGCAGGCGAGGCAGGCTGGTCAGGGACAGGCAGGGTCGAAACCGGGAGAGCAATCTGAAGGGTAATGCGGGAAAGACTGGCATGCTGCAAAGTACGATCTGGCACTGAGGTGAATGTGAAGTGTGCCTAAATACTAATGGAGCTGATGGGTGTAACAGAGTGAGAGAGAGAGAGACAGGGTGTGACTACCAGGTGACTAAGGAATGTTAATGCAGAAAATAGGTGAGTGAGAAAGCAGACTGTGACAATTTTCCGTCAGCCATCACGTTAAATGTTGCAGTCCTAAGGTATATTGGGACATCATTTTTTACTTTCCCTTCATAATGGTTGGTCCAGTGCAGTAGTTCTCAAACTTTTTTTAATCATGTACCCCCTTTGAAAAAAAGATTCAGCCAAGTTCCCCCTGATCAGCGCAAAAACTATTTGTTATGGACAAAAAGCCTATATTAAGAGGTACAGTGCTGCACCATCAGTGTCTGATTTATTAAAACAACAACATTGTAACTGAGAAACACTTAAATGCTACATTTCAAATGTTTACAATCCATCACTAAATTCATGACAAACCAATTTCAACATAATAACACTAAGACGACATTAGTTGCATTGAACTGATCTTTTTGTACAATGTAGTGAAACATGGGCTCGTGCTTCACTGAGGAGCTTTGTCATTCTGACAGGGAGGCACCTACAGTTATTACACTTTGTGTTTTGAAATATGTGTAACTCTGTTCATATAAAACCCACACTGCTCAAACTTCCTTACTTTCCCTAAAATTGGTATATTTATTTATTTTGGTGCGTGGGGAATAAAGAGAACAAAATATATGAGCATTTTATGAGCATGGGATTTTGAATCCTCATAAAAACATTATGCATAATGCTGCGCTATACTTTGAGACCACACGCCGTTTTCAAGCAACGCTTATTGTTTAGGTCCTTTGAAAAATATAATGAACTAGAACTAGCTAGATCTGATAGATTTGGACATAGACGCGAGTGAAGTCTAACCGGACAAGAGATCAGAGATCAGATCAGCTGCTGCTGACGGAGAACACGTAGCTCTGCATGATCACAGCTCCGTCCGCTGTGACGGACCGGGGAGTGGAGCAAAATACACTAAGAGTTAGACCTAACACACTTAGCTAGTTGATCTACTCTGGAACTAGCTAAACTAGTTATACATATATTTATTCTTTACTGTCGGGTCACTTATTTCAGGTTCAGCGAGCTGCACGAGACTGACGGGCTGTCAGGAGAGGGAGAGGAAAAGAGAGCACCCTGTTTATTGTTCCCATTTTATTATCCAGAATTACTGTAAACCTTTGAATAAAGTAGTTAATCTACTATTAGTAGTTTGTTTAAATGCATTAATTATGTTTGTCTTTTTAATTAAAGATCAAATGCAAAGATTTTTTTATAATTGCCTGTAAAATTGAAATCATATAGCTGCAACACTATCTAAGATATTGCAGTATTAAAATCGGAGATAATATGCATCTGGCAATGCGTAATATTTATTTTGCTCAACCCCCAACACCAAGTCCGACGATTTATTTCTCAGCCGCTTGTCTCCGCAAGATGGCGCTGCGCGTGATGTCAGAGTGTACAAACATATTTCCACCTGGCTTATCGCTCACAGCTGCTTCCGCCGATAGTACAATTTAGTTTCGTTATCATGTCTGATAAACCACCCTTGAATGATGGGTTAGTAGAATAAAAGCTTTAGGAATCCAAACTATAACATATAATAAGTACTCTGTATCAAGATTGATGCAAAACAAGTGAAATTTTACCTTTTTAGAGAGGTTTATGAAAAATAAAGTCCAGGCGGACTCACCTCTGGGTAATTTGGGAACCATCAGTTCCATTTGAACTTTTTCACTGTAAAAATCATTTTATTACTTTGAATTATCACTTTAGGTATTCATTCCATCCAAATACAACTGTTGTGAAAAAATAAAAAACATACTCTGTTATCCTCTTAGGCCCCACGGACCCAAAATCGCGTCTAAGGAAAATGACGTCTAAGGAAAATGACGTCTAAGGAACCTTAATATTTAATAAACTATGAATATTTTATATCCATATAACGGGAAAAACTCATTAACTGATCTTTTTCATTTATTTTTCACAATGCTAACAGTGAGCCTCTGAATTAGCCCCGAGCGAAAAATGCTAACCTATTACTGCACTGAAAATCACTCTTAGCTCCCTTATTACTTATCCTAGCTCCACATCCAACACATCGTTTATGATCGTAAAGACACAGAATCTAACGGTGCCCACCTCAACACTGAAAGATACAAACTTGCGAGGTTATCAACAAAAACGTACATCGAAACAAGTGGCGCTAAGTACTAACATGCGCTAGGCTAACATAGCTTACCTTCCTCTTTGTCTGGTCTAAACTGGTCTTCAATGGCATTAAAACGATAAAAACGATGATATAGTTAATCCATAGGTTAATATCCAATGGGGCTGTGTCCCCTTTGAAATGTTCTGATAATCTATAAGCAATAAAACTGCAATTCCGTTATCTGCTGTCCACTCTTTGCTCCGTGCGCTTTGAAATCAAATCAAATCAAAATTTGTTTACCTCAATTCTTTGGCGTTTCTGCATTGCCCGGCTCTTTCGTTCTTTCGGTTGTTTTTTGTGCTCAAATATGGAGGGGACGGCTCCGGGTTTCAACCTCCGATGTACTTTAAATGCTTCTCCACCAACAGACTTGACGATGGCAGGATCAACATCATATGCATCAGACGCGAAGTGGTCAGAGCACAACTTGCTCCATTTTGTCGGCTGCCAGCCAACACGATTCACTAAGATAATCCAGTTTCGGCGGATGATTTTGTCTTGGGGAAATGAATGAAAACTTCTCCCAGATCCCGCACCGTTCGTACATCCGAAAGCACAACAATAACGCATGTTTTGCGTGATTTCACGGATATAATTCAGAGTTTTCTGCAGCAGTCATGAGCGAAAACACCGCTGACATGTGAACAGAGCACGAGACTGCCGAGTCGGGATATTTGGCCCAGAGACTGTTTGTACAAAATGACGTCACGCGCGTGGAGGCTGCTCGGAATGACATGTCAGAAATTCAGACGGCTTTGGGTCGAGTTTTGTATCAATAAAAAGCTTTTTTTTCGGGTGTATTATCTCGATTTAAATTAAATAAAAAAATACAGGCAGTCTTAAAAACAAAATTTCTATTAAAATGTAGCATATATGGAAGCTTTGCATATGATCTTTAACATAAAATAAATCTCACACCCTCTGCAGTACTCCAACGTACCCCTAGGGGTCCGCGTACCCCCATTTGAGAACCACTGGTCCAGTGTATCCTAAGATAAAGGAGAGGATAAGGGAAATGCGTTTCAGTTAATATACAGTGCTTATTAAGCGTTTTACAACTTGTGTTATAACTTGCCAAAGTGCTTTGGTTTGAACGTTCAACACTATAATAATCAAAAGGACAAATAGAACGTTATTGTCTAGAAGTGAGTTTAGGAGAACAACAGTTTGATGATAATTCTCTGTGTTTTTGTCACATCAGGAAACACCTTTCATAATAAATGTGTAAATATAAAAGTCTTGATTATAGCACTTTGTGTCCAAGGTTTTTGGCTCAAATCTGGCCAACTCCACCTCATGACGTAAATCAAAAGGTATTGAAAGCTCCAGATAAAACACAAGAATAAGTACAAATGGAGACTCCTTTGTTGAAGATGTTGACCCAAGTCCAAGAACCTGCGTCAGGCCAAGTTGAAAATTGCTTCTCTGGGTTGTTCAGGGTTCAACATCCCGATCCTCATACTTTAACGTTACCATGTGGCTGTTAGGCTGACCTGGGTTCAGTCAGCCGATGCTGCACTAGATGCTCTGAATACTTGAGAGGATTAGTTTGTTTGATTCTTTGAACATTCATCAGCTGTGTCCCATGTTTACCTCAGCAACCGTCCTCACAGGGTCTGCCCTTTATCCTGCTCGGTTCACGGCCAAGACATGATCACATGATTGTTCACACTTAACAGCAATACTAAAACTCAATGAATGAAACACTGCTTGATTTTTGTGGGTGGGTATTTATGGATGTATTAATTTAAATTGATCCTATGAGGGAAAAAACTGTTTATTTTGGTCCGTCTTGATTTCTTCTTTCCAGAATAAAAACTAAAAAGACATACAATGATCAGGAGGAAATAAAACATTTGAAGCAGCAATGTGATTTTTTCGGCCTTCTGAATCTCGCATCTAAAATTACAAAACAGCCACTGCACAAGTCAGAAGCAAATTTCACATCACTGGAAGAAAACAAGCAGTGTTTGCTATCATCTCTACTAACTATTGTGCCATTAAGTTATTGGAAAATACATTTTCTTACAATGGCAACATCTGCTCAGTACAAGGTCTGAGGAGAAGGCAATTCAAAGGCTTTGGCATTCAACATCCATTTAGTTACAAGCTACAAGTGGGAACAAAAGTGGGATTCAGGAATTTCCTACTGCCTGCAAGTCTTTGATGAATACTGAAGTACTCTCCTATCTGGAGCACTGAGGAAGAGGAGGAGGAGTGTGAGTGTGAGGAATTGCGGTATCTCCTTCTCCTTTTTTCTGTTTGTTTGTCTATCTGTTTGTCTGTCTTCCGGGCTGGGCGTGGTTGACCTACTTTCCGTTTTCCGCCAACTCACCTCCACTCCTGTTTCTCATCATCACTAATTACCACCACTCACCTGCTGCTGCTTAAAACTCCGGTTCGATCATCAGACTTCGCCAGTTCTTCGTATACTCACAGTGGTAAACTCCAGTTCCGGCTGACTAGATTTTCTAGTTCTTTTGTATACTCTTCCTGTTGGATTTTTTCGTATGCTAATCCTGTTCTGTTTTTTGCCTGTTCCAGAAACTCCACATTTAATTCCGTCCTGCCTGCCACGTCCAGCCCAACCTCTGTCTCAGCCCTGCTCCATGTTCTCCCCACTCTGTTCAGAGTTTGCTTTGTCCAGTGCCTGGTTTTTGTGGACTTATTAAATCCAGTCTTTTTGACACTTCACCTAAGTCTCTGTCCCAGTGTTCTTGCATAGCGGGTTCAAGTTGTGCGTCTCTTTACGAGGAGCCTAACAGTGAGAGGAGCTTGTGAAGGCAGACTAACAGCGCTTTTCCATTGCTGGGCCTCGCTCGGCTTAGTACAGTATGGCTAGGCCTCGTTAGGCCTTGTTAGGCCAGGCTCACTTTATGCTGCGTTTCCATTACAGTTACAGTAGCTGGGGCAGTAACTATGGTAACGCAGTGTAGGCGGAGCCGTGACGTCATCTTCAATGTGAAACACAAAACCAACATCAGCCGTTAGCAGTTAGCACAGAGATCACAGCTCCTCATATCTGTTCAGAAACTGTACAAACGTTAAACAAGAACAAACCACAGACTGTCTGTGTCATGGCGAATACAGTCGCTGGTTTATTTATGTCTGTAGGCCGTTGTTATGAGTGTGGAGTGAGCATATACAACGTTAGCTTAGCCTGGTCGACCCAATCTCCATTCAGAAAACAAGCATGCGAATATTCGCATCGCGTCCGGTGTGAACGTAGCATTACCGGTAGATCACCATGGTAACTTATGCTGAACACCAAACCTGCTCCGGAGCAGGTTCCAGATAAGAGATCAACTCAGTGAAAGCACCTGTCACAACATAAGTAACCGGATCAAAGTAACATTACGTACAGTCCGCGGCACTGAGTGTAGACGTGGATGTGTCCCATTATCATTCATACAGAAATTCGAATCTGTCGATAACTCAGCTCAGAGGGACGTGCATGTCCCCTCGCTCTGAGTGTTCTCTTGAGGTGTCTTTCACTTATGTGAAACCCGTGCCTATCGCCAAGCACTGATGTTATATCTTTATATTTAAGGCCAAGCTCAAAGTAAAATCGATGAACCGCTCCATTGTTGTGGTTTCTGTGTTGCCGTAGCAGCCGAACTGGCCTAGTTTTGCGATATCTCGCAAAACATTATTATTATTTTTTTCTTCTCCATGTCCCCTAGGGGGCTCCGTAAGATCTCGTTTGTTAGAAGCCAGATAACTCGGAGATATCCAGGGTCTGTTGAACTGGATTCGTAGTGCAGGCCATTGGTCAGGTAGTATTCAGCATGTTTATCTCATCTTCTGTACCAAAATGAACAAATATACTGTATGAGCCACGGGCCTGAACTGAAACAGATAATGTGGGCCATGAAACCCAAACAAAGAGCTAAAAGAAGCTAAAACACTTAAGGGAACTATAGAGTTTGCTAATGCTTGTTTTTGCTGGTTTTACACAAAGTGATTTTCATCCATTGTTGAAATTGAAATTAAATTATTATTAACAGCTTGAACTATTATTCATAACGATCACTACATTCTGTATTTTTTGCTTTTTGATTCTTATGCTGATTTTTTACTTGGTATAAAGCCACATTTTACATTTTAAATAAAGGGGAACAAGTGAGACAAAAATTATCCACCAAAAACAAAAGAACACGAGTTGGAAAAAAACTTAAAGATTTATTTGTAAAGCACTTTTCACAAAAATGCCCTTTAAACAAATTAGAGGGACTAATAACAATAAACAACAAGTTTACTAAAAATAAATAAATAAACTTTCTATATTTCTATTCGGGTTAGTGTGTCCCATCCGCTCTGTACGATGGTTGGAGTGTTAGAAAGGCTCTACCTCTAAAACATACACATTAACCCCTCCTGCATCCACCTCCACTGCAGTCACTACGGAAACAGCGCCGCCACGGTAACGTGTACTTTTGGTCCGTTGCCAGGAGGAGGGTCAACGTTAATAATACAGCACTAACCTTTTTATTGTAACTGTTACTGTGTGTGACAAAACGTATGAATGAAAAAAAAAACTAGCAGTTCATACGAGGATCTGTAAATGTGCTCCTTCTGTTCTTCACCCCCCCCCCCTAAAAAAAAGAAACATATCCTTGTTTCAGAACGTAAACTACGGTCACGATGGGCAGAGAGATCATGATGGCCCGGGGAAGGTTTCTGAACACACACACACACACACACACACACACACACACACACACACACACACACACACACACACACACACACACACACACACACACACACACACACACACACACACACACACACACACACACACACACACACACACACACACACACACACACACACACACACACACACACACACACACACACACACACACACACACACACACACACACACACACACACACACACACACACACACACACACACACACACACACACACACACACACACACACACACACACACACACACACACACACACACAGTAAGCCAGGCTCAGTACGCTCAGATATTGATCCCATAAGTGACAATGAGATCGGTGACCCAAAAAATAATCAACAGCAGCACAAAGACCACATACTTTGAATTCTGACCTTCTTTTTGTCACAAGTCATGAAACCATTTTCCTAATACTGGTTTATAGACCTCTTTCAATCTGACCACATGATTTAAAGAGCAACCAGTTAAAAAACTGCATTGCCCAGGAATCCTGTGAGGTGACATCAGTAGACTGCACATCATATGCTCAGGTTTACCAAGTTATGCTGTAGATAAGTTAGTAATGAAAAGGCTTTGAACAAAAACTTCTATTTATAGTTATTCTTCCTTCCTCTGAGGGATTTAGATAAGAAAAGTAAGTATTTTTAATGTAAAAATGTGAAACTTCAAATAATCTCCCACAAGATGTTCAGTCAACTTCACTCTCTCCCTACAGCAGCATGAGCTAAAACTCAACAGACACGTACAGACATGACACACTGTCATCAGAAAGCTTCGTGAATATCAAACAATATTCAATACTTAAGAGCAAAAGTTGGCTCAAGGAGATTATAAGTGGAGTCTCGTTAGGGTTTTTAAAAAAGTTCCTGGTTGCATGGATCTAGATGTATACATCTGTTTGCAGGTTAATACCACATCATGAGCTTCGTGGCCACGTAAGGCACAACTTGCTAAAAACACGTTTCTGATGAGGGATGATATTTGATGAAACAAACAGTTAATTCATTGAAATTCATAAAAACCTACCATAAGGGAAGTTAGTGACAAACAATATCCGCATTAAAAAAGTCAGCAACATAACACAAAAAAACAAAACGTTTAAGACAGCAAAGACACAGTAGCCTCAGATGCTCGTCTTCATCAGGTCCTTATCAGCACCCTGCAGAGGGTGTGTGTGTGAGAGGGAGAAGGAGTGGGTTGAAAGGGGTCAACAGAGGTCATCAACTGTGATGTCAGAGCCCCGAGGTCACTGTTGGTGCATCCGGACATTCAGTTTAAGACGCCTGAGGAACTACCTCCATCACCTTCTGACACAAGGCTGTGGTCGAGACTGCAAAACACACACAAATGAAATCGGCAATTACACACAAGTCACAATTTTCACAGTGTTAAACGTTCACAGGTGGGGAAGATGTTATACTCACAGATTCCATTCAACATCCACTTGGGTTTGCCCTTCCACCACACACCCACGAAGTAGACGGGAACTCCGGTGGCGATGATGCCGAAACCGATCGCACACTCCACTGGAGTCTTCCAGAAGGAGACGATGATGAGGAAGAGGCAGGCGAGCACGAAACTCACCGGCAGCAGAATATTTACCTGCAGGGAGAAGAGAGGGAAGACATTTCTGACTCTTCTCCAATATAATAGAACGAGATGGCACTTGACTAAGAGAAAGAACATGTATTTGATCATCATCAACATCAATGTATTGGCTACTTATAATAACCAACAAACCATGTTGTGAAGACTTTTATATAGATATTTAATTTCTACCAAACATCTGCCAAGTGTATTTCTACTCACTGTGTCAAAACGCTTCTAGCTTCCTGCTTTTTGGACAGATAACTCTTATTTAACTATCAGTAAGAAAGAGAGTACGAGTATTTACCAACAGTTTTAACTATTCCTTTTACAGCTACAAAGAGTGTTTGATCCATGGAGCTGTTCACTGCACATTTTAGTTTTCTCTTTAAGAGAATGAATCCACTAGATTCATGATAAACAGATACTTTTAACCTTAAACTTTGAAAGAGATGGATCAGTAAATCTAATTGGGTGATTGTCTGGCATCTCGGCTCCAGATCTGTTGAACATCAGGAATGTGACAGACAAAGAAAGGAGAAAGAAATAGAGTGGGAGAATGAAAGAGAGAGAGATGGATGTCAGCAGAGAGACAGTGCCTCCACTGTCCCACCACACACAAATACCCGTGTTCCCTCCTTGTGAGACGCAACCTTTTTCAAACCAATAGTAGGGTTGTCACACATATAGTCACACACGCCAATATAATAATCTATCCGTCCCTTTCACTTCACTGCCTCTGCCAACACACAGTGTCGTGCCAGGGGGCAAATGAGTAGAATTAGGACAGCTATCATGCTCTGAAAGGACACACACACACACACACACATGAACAAAGTGCAACAATAGCACAATGGTGTTCTGTGTTTTGGGGAGTCCTGCAGCAACTGGAGGCATAGGGCACTTCATTTTACACACACACACACACACACACACACACACACACACACACACACACACACACACACACACACACACACACACACACACACACACACACACACACACACACACACACACACACACACACACACACACACACACACACACACACACACACACACACACACACACACACACACACACACACACACACACACACACACACACACACACACACACACACACACACACACACACACACACACACACACACACACACACACACACACACACACACACACACACACACACACACACACACACACACACACACACACACACACACACACACACACACACACACACACACACACACACACACACACACACACACACACACACACACACACACAAGGCCTCAACACCAGCTGACTAGCATCCAGCCTCTCCTATTCCTATTACATCAACCTTGGCTCACCTTGATTGGTCGCTCCAGCTCTGGCTTCTTATAACGGAGCCACATCATCCCAACGATCGCCATGGCGATGCAGAGCCAGTTGAAGAAGCTGAAGAAGTTAATGACCGAGAAGATGTCGTTGGAGAAGGCGTAGAGCAGCGTCATCATGCACTGTAGACACAACAGGAAAACATTATCCCACAGAAGCATTAATGTATGCTTCATCACAGCTGGACATGTGTCTTGTATTCAACTCGTGCTGTAAGGTATTGGTGTGAAAAATAAGGGTACATACAGTGAAAATGAGTGAGGGCATCGGGGTCAGCAGGGTGGGGTGGATCATGGACAGCAGACTGGGCAGGTGACCCTCCCGGGAACCCACGAAGAATAATCTGAGAGGAAGGAGAAGCATGCTTACTGAGTAGGAAGAGCAGGTGTCCTTATTTGAGCGTGGACAGCATTTTTGCAAACTGAGACATTTGATAAACAGTCGTCCTTTTGTGGCTTTATCCAATGGGTGTGTAGGAAGCTAGAGAGGGCTATCATCATCTCAGAAGTCAGTGAATCAACACATGCGGTTGGGTTCAAGGGTTTGCCAAACTGTCACCATTCTTGTTGCCTATGTTTTTTTTTCAACTGTATATGGGGGTGAATGGGATTTTAACAACACACAACATGAAAACAAGAGTACGTCTGGCTCATAAGGAACAATGTCGATCTAAAAGATAAGGTAACAGCAGCTAAAACAATAAAAGTCGCAACTACCTCAGTGCAGATTTGATCAGCATCGATATAAAGATCAATGAAAAGCTATAGGGGATTGATGTCAGTCTCTTGGTGGACGAGTGGCAAGCTTACACTTAAACTGGTATTTTCAATGCAGCATTGTCACTACTTTGACGATGAATGTTAACCTTATTATCATCACAATTTGGCTGTGACTAAGTGTTTCCCTTAGACGTACATGTATTGACTGTCCGGGATATCATCTTATTTCATTTTTTTTATTCTTATTTTCTTTTGCTAAAGTTTAGAAAATCGAAACTTAGTTATTTTTTTGTTTGACGTGCAATATGTCACTTGGCAGCTTTTCTTTGTTTTCACCAGAAACTGGGCGGGGTTTATCTTTTGGGGTTAGATGGACATTATATCGAAATCTAAAGAACCTCTCAGTATCACGGTAACATGTCCCACACACACACACACACACATATTCTGTCTCACATATTGCTTGTTGGCACTTGATCACTCTTGTATGAACAGATAAATTATTACATTATAAACAAATGTTTATGCAGGTTTGTTAATCAATTCCACAAGCCTGGTTAGATAGTGTGAATGTATTTACCTGGATGATGTGAACAGAGAGCCGTTGACAGATCCAAAGCAGGACAGACCTACAAACACCGGGATGATCCACGCCATGGGACCCAGGTGCTTGTTACCAAAATCCTGCAGGACACACACATAAGTTAAGTAACAAGGTGCCACCTACTCAGGGAACATTCACACACATTTAAACATCCTTTGCCATGTCATCGACTCCACTTCGAGCGATAGAATTACTAACAAAGCACTTATATACTAACATAGGACTGGCTTATCTATAGCCAGCTGACAAAGCACTTATATACTAACATAGGACTGGCCTATCTATGTAGCACTTGAAATGTGTGGCTCTATGATACCTGCTGTACTTATATGACTCTGTTTTTCTTCTGGGTTGTGTCTTCCTGGTCGTATGTACTTATTGTAAATCGCTTTGGACAAAAGCGTCAGCTAAATGCAATGTAATGTAATGTAATGTCATCGGAAGCAATTTGGGGTCAAGTGTCCTGCCCAAAGGACACATCGACATGTTGCCTGCAGGGAGTGGGGATTGAACCACCGACTTTCTGACCAGCCACTTCAGCAAAAATCCTCAGTAGATTATACCCAAATACACCATTTTCATATTTGAAATATATGTTATGTCAAATATTTATGAATGGATTACTGAACGTAAACACGCCCAAAGTGTCACGAACTACGGTGGTTGACAGTTGACAACACGTTACAACGGCCCAAAACATTTGCATTAGAAGAAACGCGTTGCACTTAAAAAAAAAATAATAATAAAAATAATAATAAAAACACCCATTTGCCAAAACACATCTTCACTAACTTGACAACACATGCGCATAAACAAAATGCTGATGCAAAAAAATGCTAATTTCCTCTCTTTGGTACGAATAAAGGTTTTCTGATTCTGAAAACCATGTGATTGCATGATTGCTTCCGATATATTTGAAGATCTGCTGTAAGCTAGCTAGCTAACCAAGTCATCTAAAAAATACTGACAAAATACTTACAAATAACAAACAGAATAACTCTGTGACAGTGTCAGATGGCCAATTTTACACACGTTTCTCCTAATGAAAGTGTTTTGTGCTGTTGTAGTGTTTTTGCACATGTCGGTCACCATACGTTTGTCTCTATATGCTTTAATATATTTTTCCTTTTTATTCTTACATTTTTTTATATACCTTTTTTTCTAGTTTTTTGTCTATTTTACGCTTCTTAAGCTGTCATTGTGCTGTTGAAACAACTTAATTTTCCTGCTGGGATCAATACAAGTAATTTAAATAACTGATATGTCAGGGGTAGACATTAAGGGTAAAAAGCCACTGGCCCTCCGGGCCGGTGGAATTGTATTGTCACTGGCCCCACCATTGTAACCACTGGCCCGGAGCATTCGTCCAAAAAAAAAATATCGACTAATAATGAAGAAAATTAACACATTTGTTGCAATAGTAATTTATGCACTTACTACTTGTACTACAACATTTGAACAATCAGTTCTTCCTCATTTTCCTCAATTGTTCATATTTGGTTTATTAAAATAATGATATTGTGGTCATTGTTAAAAAATGTCTGCTATTATGAGTATTATTATTTGTATAATGCACTTCATGCACTATAATCTGCCTTCCTGTCATTAGGAGTTAGACATGTAATGGCTATAGATTAGATTAGATCCTCATTATCCTAAACTGTTGGGACATTTCCCTATAGCCTTACCTTTATATTGTCTACTCTTCACTTGTTTGTCAGCATAGGTCGGCATTGATGTACAGAGCCGACAGAAGACCTTGTTTATATTGGCATCATATTGAGAGGTGCAGTGACGCGTCCTAAAACCAGGAAGTAAGCTGCTGGTTCCCTCGACAAAAAGTAATGGGATTTCTCCAAAGGATTTTGGAAAATAGCTGGAAATAAGGTCTGTGGAAAACAAACCTGTTTGATAAATGCACGTTTTTTTCTGCCGGATAATCTCCACATGTCTACCCTACTTTTATAATTTTCGAATCATAAATCTAATCGATAGATTATAAAAAGGGTTTAGGACGCGTCACTGCACCACTAGAAGCCAACTCCATCCATCAAACTGAAACGTTCTCTCCCTCTTCTTCTCATGCTCCCTGTCACTCTCCTTTAACTCCTCCGGTGACTTTCTTTTATTTGAAAATTGTTTTTTGCTCGGCGCTTGGCCGGTTACCGCTGGTATTAAAAACATTTTGGCGAATGGTTAGGTGGCGCGATAGTCTGTCGTGAAGGAGCGCGCTCACGGGAGCCTGCTCGCGCTGCGCTCCGCAGCGAACAGCTGTTTGCTTTTCACCCAACAACGACAAGCGACTCACGAAACGCTATGTTGTAGCGTTAATAAACGAAACAATTTAACAAAATTGCTTGTCAAAATACCAATACCACAGGAAACATTTTTTTTTAAACAATATTTGTAGTGGCCCGAGCGGGCAAGTGGCAAGTACGTTATGCTGGCCCGGGGTGTATAAATAGTGCTTCCGGGCCAGCGGGCCAATTATAATGTCGAGCCCTGTATGTACATTTATCATTTTTACCAGCTTTAAAAAGGTAAGTTTATAGTAAATATCTGGAATATGGCATACTTTATACAGAGTAAGTAGCAGAAAGTAAGGGTGTACTCACCACAGCCACGGCCTCTGAGCCGAGCATCTCCTCAGGGGAGAGTGAGGTGAAGTATGCCAGGTTGGTCAGAACGTAAACTACGGTCACGATGGGCAGAGAGATCATGATGGCCCGGGGAAGGTTTCTGAAGAACATAAGCAAACATTCTTAGTAAAAACTCCAGGCTACTAATCAATGTTCTGCACACAAGCCTGTATTTTATCATAAACGTATTTGTATGGATACCCACTTATAAGGCTCAATCATTTCCTCAGTGACAAAATTCAGGTAGTTCCTGTAGGCAGAGCAGACAAAATGTTGAGATGCGGCCAAACAAACATAAAGTGAGATTACTAAACATCCTACCACCAAACATTCACCACCTATTGCTTAGAGGTGTTGACACAAAGTCATGTGACTGTGATGTAGTTTGTTTATAGCCTGATGTTATGTTTCTATTTCCGGCTATTGCATTTACACTTCAAAAATCATAAAGTGTTTTTTGTCGAGAGAGCCCTTGCATTGCTTACTTCTGGGTCGACCTACAAGAATATGTCATTGCTGCACCACTCAATGTTAAGTAGGCTTTTAAAAAAGTGAAATTTTTTAAAGACTAACCTATCTAGGCATGAATTGTGTTTAAATCAACACTTGTCTGCAAGCCTGAACACTGAAGTGTAAAACCAACCATAGAAAATGTTAATTTAATATTTCGTTCTTACTGCCATGTGTAAACATTATCAGAACGTGGGACACTGTATAATGAACAGGGCAGCACAGTGGCTTGCATCCTGATAACACAGGTCCATTGGTGTGTAACTCACCATCCGCCGTAAGCAAACAGACCGCTGTACAGGGCCAGGCCGATGCTGCCAAACTCATATTTGGACCCCTCAAAGGAATTCTCTGGAAGAAGACCGTCTGTGCCACCTGGAGAAGAACAGAGAGGAAGAGAATTTTTTTTAACACAAGATCAACTTTTAAGCTTTTGAGTAATATATAATCAGAAACATTGAGCTATTTATGGGATAATGTTCTGATGATGGGCTTCAGCTTTTTGCACTGAACCTATGAGCTCACTCTCCACCTGTAGTGGGCGTGGCAGCTGAGTATTAAAATAGACAGAGGAAGTGTTTGTCTTTGGGTTCAAATTGTTTATTAGGATTTTTATTTTTGGAAAGTTTACCAGAGTTTATTCTTCAATAAATCATTTTTGTCTGTCGAATTGAACAACATCTCCATGCATGCTTTTTGGAAAAGTGTGTCAGACATCTTCACATAACATCAGGTGGCTTCATAAAAATAAAAGATTAGGATTTGCCGGTCATGTAGTTCTGTCTGCATTATTGCTCTGCAGGCAGGTTTACCAACCAATGGGCCAATAAATGAACACACACCACACAGCCTTTGGAGAGGGGGGGGATTGAGCTTAAATCTGTCTGGGTATGTGGATCAGGAAGGACTGCAGAGTGAAATGAAGTTAAGACAGGCTGAGGCGCTCAAAAAGGAGCCCGACTGTAGATGGACCTGAGGGGAACAACAGATCACACACGAGGCAAACAGAAGGGATGTTACACTAAATGTCATATATTTAAAGCTTTTACCTAACGCAACTTATAACAGGAATCCACTATGAAGATACAAACTCAAAACAACAAGAATACTGCAATCAGCTGCCAATAAGCCACATCATTTCCGTGCTACATGCATGCATATGTTTTGGGGCTGCTCTGGGATTCTTTTTTCTTTTTGTTGTGTTCACCTGTTTTTTTTTTTTTTACTTATGTGTTTCTTTTATTGCTTTTTGTGAGTATACTTTATTTAGAGAGACTACTCTGGATTTTTCATTTACCATTTTGTACTGTTCACCTGTTTTTTTTTTTTAAATGTATGTTTGTTTGCACGTTTTATTTGCTCAGTCAAATTTAGCTTATTTGGTTTGAGCTCATATATTTCAAAAATATGATGTAGTGACAACACTGGAATGATTCTTAGCTTTCAATAAGCCAAACCATCTTAAAGTAAGGCTCCAGTCATTAGATAGTTAATCAAAACTTCAGTATTTAGTGAAACATTATGTTTAAACCATACCCTGAAGAAATCAGCGATATTCCCCGGTAAATAATGATTGTATAGCTCTTTTTTTATCAAAAACCTGTATATTCCGTGAGGCAGCTGCCATTTTGGCCATTTTCAGTAGTCACATGATCCGAAAAACTAGGTCGTGACGTCATCTATCCACGAAAACATGGCGGAGTATTTGAGTTCGGACTCGTCAGCCGAGGAAGAAGTTTAGAAAAATAAAGTCCAGGCGGACTTACTTTGAATTATCACTATAGGTATTCATTCCATCCAAATACAACTGTAAAAAAAATAAAAAACATACTCTGTTATCCTCTTAGGCCCCACGGACCCGGTTTCGGGGCCGAAATCGCATCATTTGCAGGAAACAACGTCTAAGGTACCTTAATATTTAATAAACTATGAATATTTTATATCCATATAATGGGAAAAAAACTAATTTAACTGAGCTTTTTCATTTTTTTCTTCAAAAAGAAACACACAATGCTAACAGTGAGCCTCTGAATTAGCCCCGAGCGAAAAATGCTAACCTATTACTGCACCGAAAATCACTCCTAGCTCCCTTATTACTTATCCTAGCTGCACATCCAACACATCGTTTATGATCGTAAAGACACAGAATCTAACGGTGCTCACCTCAACACTGAAAGATACAAACTCGCGACGTTATCAACAAAAACGTACATCAAAACAAGTGGCGCTAGGTACTAACATGCGCTAGGCTAACATGGCTTACCTTGGTCTTTGTCTGGTCTAAACTGGTCTTCTATGGCATTACAACGATAAAAACGATGATGTAGTTAATCCATAGGTTAATATCCAATGTGACTGTGTCCCCTTTGAAATGTTCTGATAATCTATAAGCAATAAAACTGCAATTCCGTTATCTGCTGTCCACTCTGTGCTCCGTGCGCTCTGGGTCCTGCAATTCCTGCTTCCTTACGTAGTAAACAATAAGTAAAGTCTGCTGCGTAAGGTGCTTACGCTGGCTGGCATTGGCAGTGCACTGCATCCCCATTAAGTAATGGTTGATTAATAAATCCCATTTTATGTTTCATCATACTCAGAGTAGTCGTCCGGAAACTTGAAATGTTCGCTGCATACATGCGGCTGTGGATCTTTTGGTTCGGGCCGAGCGCATTTCGCTAGCCACTGCCTCCGAACGTACTTCCTACGCTTACCTGTTGGCAATAGATGGAACCGAGCATTCCGTGGATTGTTCCTATCCGAATTGTGGCAATGTTTCTCGATACAATGAGGCATATTTCTATAGAATTGAGAGAGTAACTAGAGTAAACAACATGAACAAAGCACATACGTCAATTTGTCCTCGACACCAAACGCATAGTTCACGTCACTTCCGGTAAAATAAGTCATGTGACTCGTCAAAATGGCGCCGCTCACAGGGTTGATGTTATTTCGGTAATTAATCAGTTTAAAATCACTGATAACGTCATCGGATTAAAAAAAAAAAAAAAGACTGACAGAGACTGGTCTGTTTTATCGGATGATAATTATTAAAAATGCGTGTCATGAGCATTCCCTCCCTTTAAATATATATATGTATTTTTTAAAAACAGTATGTGCTTAAATATTTGCTAAAATAAATGACAGATTTATAGTGTAAAAACTGAATACAAATGTTAAAATAATATACTAAAAAACATTCTTTGATAAAACCACACAAATGTGTATGAATGGGCTACAATATATAGGTATTGCCTTGCTCAAGGGCACAACCTCTGTGAGGATTTATAGCATTTTGGTCCCAAATCTGAGTACATTTCTACTGGAGCTGACCCCCCCCACAACAAGCTCCAACATTCTCAGACACAGCGACGGTTGCTAAACCAACACCCTGGAGCAGTGTTGGTACTGGGAGGGTTAGCTGTAAGCTGGTGTCCATGTGACTGCTGTCCTCACACCGCGGCCACAGCATCCCAACATCTGCTCAGTTCTGCTGAGCACAACAGATCTAAAATAACTTCTATCTGTCTTTCTTATGTTGTTCCTCTCATTTTAAAAATCACTTAATCATAATTATGGGATTAAGTGATTAATGTGCACAATCAGTTATTTTGCACATTTGAGAAAAACAACTGATTGTGATTATTTTGCAATCGTGATAAAATATATTCAAAATGACCATGGTGTGATTTGTACCAAACAAGAAATATGTGTAAAACAGGCATAATTCATATTCAATTATAGTTGTTCCTATTTATTTTTTTAACATAGATTTTGATATTGCAATAGATTAAATACATTTGTCATATTGCAAATTTGATACATTTTCGATTAATCGTGCAGCTCTAATTCAATAGGCTTCCTTTGTTGTTTCATCATGCCTTTATCCTGGGAAATTGGTTAAAATGTATTTGTCTGAAATAACAATGCAAACTTAAAAAATTACAAATTCACAAGGTTATATTCTCAAAAATGTATGATTACATTAATTCATGTTTAGGTTGAGATTTCCAATCAATATTTTAACTGCTACTGTCTAAAGGCCATTTGTTTAAAGTGTTTGCAAACCAAATGTTATTGCACCTTTGTTTATATAGCAGTACTTTAAAGTGAATTAATTAAAATGAGCAATACAATACTTTTGAATTCATTGTTGAATTTTGCGCATAATAAAATCGCGATTAATTGCAGAAAATCTTGCGATTAATTAATTAATCGTTGCCCAGCACTAAAAACAACATAATGGTTTAGTTTGTTTTTCCTACACCACAGCTTTATCTGCACACTGAGATCACAGACTATAATACACCTCAGGCCTTGGTTGCCCTTTACACACACGCACACACACACCACCACACACACACACACACACACACACACACACACACACACACACAACACACCACACACACACACACACACACACACACACACACACCACACACACACACACACACACACACTACACACACACACACACACACACACACACACACAACACACACACACACACACAACACACACACACCACACCACACACACACACACACACACACACACACACACACACACACACACACACACACACACACACACACACACACACACACACACACACACACACACACACACACACACACACACACACACACACACACACACACACACACACACACACACACACACACACACAGAGCTGTGATTTCAACATAACCTTTGAAGCTTCTCATCATGGTAAAACTGCAATTTTCTGACCATATTTGACCATTTCTTTACTTTTCATTTATTGATGAGAACTATAAGAACATAATTTAAGGCCAACCAACAATTCAATCTCCTTTGTGTCACAGTAAGAGCCTCATTCCTTCTGGTGCTGCTTCCAGATCACCACAGTGATCAGAAAACACTCCGATCAGCCGGTCACATGATACTGGTGCCAGGCGGTGAAAGTGAGACACACACACGTGATGAAATATTTATGCTCCGTTCAGAACACCTGCACTCAAAAAGTGCATGTACTACGAACACAGAGTGAATGAAATCGACCGGAGACCCCCTTTCGAGTATGTTCAAAGGAGTACAAAATTATCTATTGTATACATCGATATCTCACTCCGTGTTACCTTGAATTCTTTAAGATAACTTTGTTTTGTTTGCTGCACAGAAAGAACTGAGAAAATTCTTGATGATTTAAGATTTAACAGATGGACTATATGAAAACATTGGATATTTGATTTATTGTGAGTTTGTAAGCAGATGTTCGTTATAGTTTTGTTGTTTTTCACGGCACTCACACACTTAATTTGCACTCATCAGTTTAATTCAGCAATACTTTTATTTTACCGTTATTTAGATCATTGTTTATCCTAGAGCCATTTAAGAAAAAAACGTTTTCTTCCAAAAATTCTAGGGATGCTCCGATCGCCAATTTCGGGGCCGATACGATCAAGTGGGCGGGGCCTAAATGAAAGATTTAAACATCACTTTAAATCTTCCATTTAAAGTGATGTTTAAAACTCAGTTAATGGGGCTCATTCACTGGAGCTTCCACAAACAACAATCAACTTAATGATTACATTCAAATGATGTACATTATTCAAGTTTACATTCACTTTGGAGAATAACACGGGAGAAATGAGCGGAAGCGCTCTCTTTCCCTCTCTCCCTCTCTCCCTCTCTCTCTCTCTCCCCCCCTCTCTCCCTCTCCTGACAGCCTGTCAGTATCTCATGCAGCTCACTGATCCAGTAATGAGTGACCCGACAGTGAAGAATAAATATATTTATAATAACTAGTTTAGCTTGTTCCAGAGGTAGATCAAATAGCTAAGTAGGTCTAACTCTTGTGTGTTTGCTCCGCTCACCGGTCCGTCACCGCGGGTGAAGCTGCAGGAGTTCTGCTTCACACACGTTGCATTCTGCTATTTTACTGTCTTTTTCGGACACCTTGAAATACTGCCAGACCGGTGAAGCCATTTTGGCGAGCTTGTTTTGCCGCACACAGAGAAAAGTGTCATGTATTTTACGTCATGCGATCGGCTCTCGCGATCGGCATGTTTAGAGAGCACCGATCGATCGGTAGAGAGTGAGGAAGATTCGTCCCCAGCTGACCCAGAAAGCCACCCAGGTTCTGGTCCAGGCTCTCGTCACCTCACGCCTAGACTACTGCAACTCCCTCCTGGCTGGTCTACCTGCATGTGCCATCCGACCTCTGCAGCTCATCCAGAATGCAGCGGCTCGTCTGGTCTTCAACCTTCCAAAATTTTCCCACACCACTCCGCTCCTCTCACTGGCTCCCGGTAACTTCTAGAATCCACTTCAAGACACTGGTACTTGCATACCATGCTGCGAATGGATCTGGCCCTTCCTACATCCAGGACATGGTAAACTGTACACCCCAGCGCGTGCACTCCGCTCTGCATCAGCCAAACGACTCGCTGCACCCTCGCTGCGAGGGGGACCCAAGTTCCCATCAGTAAAAACACGTGGGTTTGCTATCCTGGCTCCAAAATGGTGGAATGAGCTCCCCATTGACATCAGGACAGCAGAAAGCCTGCACATCTTCCGGCGCAGACTGAAAACTCATCTCTTTCGACTCCACTTCGAGCGATAGAATTACTAACAAGGCACTTATATACTAATAAAGGACTGGCTTATCTATAGCCAGCTGAGTAGCACTTGAAATGTTTGGCTCTATGAAACCTGATGTACTTATATGATTCTGTTTTCTTCAAGGTTGTGTCTTCCTGGTCGTATGTACTTATTGTAAGTCGCTTTGGATAAAAGCGTCAGCTAAATGCAATGTAATGTAATAATGTAATGTAATGAGTATCGGCCGATCTCGATCGGTGACCGATCGATCGGAGCATCCCTAAAAAATTCAAAGTTACTCGGGATGAGTAATTCATATACAAATGGTTCAAATACTCCTTTAGGTTAGGCCTGCTTTACTAAAAGAGACCGGGAGGATTAATGGAGTCAATTTGCTTTAAAAGTATGACTGTGTAACTCTGGATCTGCCTAAACTTTTAAAAATACTCTTAACCTTAGGGATTACCATGTTGATTTAACAAACAAAATAAATGATTGGTTGTTTAACCTGCCTACTGTGTCCTGAAGGAAAGGTAAAGGCAAAGGAATAACTTCGTGTGGCCTTGCTCTTGAAGGAAGTTCTCCATGTGTCAGAATATTAGGAGAGGTCTGTTTTGGAACATTGTACAAACACACCTCAATGACGCTGCGCTAGCATTGAAAAACCACTTCAACATGTCAAACAGGACTAAAACACGAGGTAAGAGGTGTAACTGTGTGTGATTAAATAAACCATGGATATTAGATAGATAAAGAAGTAAAAGCACACTTGGTGAGCGCAGATCTCTGCAAGGGCCAATCATCTCCAAAATGTAGTAGTTTGTAGCTATTTCTTCTTGGCCCATGCAACACCCTTCCACAAAGTTTCATTAATATCGGAACAGGAGTTTTCCCCTTATCCTGCTGATAGACTTAAAAAACAAAGCAAAAACATAACCTCCTTTGCAGGGGTAATACAAAGGAAATCTCTGCAACACAGATGGACTGTGACAGGGAGAAACTACAGTTAATTGGAGGTAAATTCAACAAAAGATCAGTGTGTGTTTTGTGTTACACTGTTTCTCAGTGCAGTGCTCAGTCAGGTTGACAGAACGACGGTTTACCGCAGATAATCAGATTACACTGTTCTCTAATCTGAGACAGCAGCAGACTGACCTTATGGGCCACACAGATAGCTAACGGTTAGCATCAGGCTAACACGAGCAGAGTGTGTGTTGGGTTTATCATTAATAAACTCACATCACCATGGTGCTAAAGGTGTAAATGATTGTATCCCCACAACATTATTCAAAATAAGAGACTAAGTGATTGCTTAGTTTGACATCATTAATGAAAGGGTCTCCTTAAAGATACTGGTACTAAATGTTTTAATAATGTCTATAACTCAAAGGGGACCTATCATGCAAAATGCACTTTTGTACGTCTTTTATACATGAATACGTGTCCCCGGTGCGTCAGGGAACTCACCAAGTGTCAGAAAACACAACCCTCTCTCTTTTCCTCCGTACCCAAATCTCTAAAAACGGGGCTGCAACGGAGCTGATTATTATTTTAAATGTTTCTGACGTCAGAAAAGGGGTGCTCCGCCTATATGGGCAACTCTCCACCTATCAGGGGAATGAGAGACCGCTCGAAAGCGCTGGAGACGCTGTAGTACATATGCCAGGCATGTAAGTGGCGCTGTAGTCTGCCACAAAAGCAGCGAAGAAGACTTCTCACAGAATCAGCCCTTGCAAAAACAGGGCTGGAAAAGAGCAAATAGAGCGAAATGAGGCATGGCTAAAATGCATGATCTGTTTGGTATTTTGAAAAAAAAAACTTCACAGACATGTTTTATATAGGTATGGCCCTACAATATACGTTTCAAATATAGCATGATAGGTCCACTTTAATCTGAGCAATGGAAATGTTATTTAAAAGCCATCTAATTCAGTAAATTATATTTATATAATTTGTTTTATGTATTGTATAGGTATCTTGCACAAAGAAACTTTGAAATGTTGACTGCAGATAATCGTTAGACCCTGAGCGATAACTGGGAATAATCCTCTAATAATACTTAAAATATATAACCAAACCATGCGGGAATTGTTTATATTTTGGAAATAAAACCTCTACTGCAATACTTTTGACCAAATACCTCAATATCGCGACAATATGGTAGGGTTGATTATTGGTGCGTTGAAAAAACATATATACCTTTATACATACATATCTTTGATAAACAATCATCAGTAATATGGATATAAGATTAAAGGGGACCTATCATGCAAAATGCACTTTTGTACGTCTTTTATACATGAATATGTGTCCCCGGTAGTGTTGTCATGATTCCAACATTTTGGTTTCGATACCGATACCAAGTCAAGAATTGCGATTCAGATTCTTTTTGGATACTTTTCTTAAAAAAAGGGAAACAGTCTTAAATGTAATTATTGTGCTTTATTTCACACCAGAACCATAACCCAAACTTTTAAACAATGAGAACAATACATTAAATAAATGACTAGAATTTGTATTAAATACAATTAAGCATCATCTATAAACAACTTTTTTGTTTTTCGCTTCTGGCGTCTTTTTTGTCAAAATGCCGAGGCGGAGCGGCAGTTGCACTCCCACTTGCAGCCATGCTTCTCGTTTTCTCACATGCTCTGGCAGCTAGTGCGTGCACGAGAGAGGCGAGGGACTTAGAGAGTGCTTGAGAGGGGAGGGACTGCAGGCACGGCTGCAGTGTAGGGAGTGGAAGCAGAGCGCTGAACACACACGGCTCTTAGTAAAACGGCGCTTTCTCACCGTAGTACTTTTCCCCGTCATTCTTAAAGTACTGATACTAATGAAACGGAGGAATCGTAACGTTTTTAACGGCAGGGTATCGCGGTACCTTTCAAGTATCGGTACACCGTGCAACACTAGTCCCCGGTGTATCAGGGAACTCACCAAGTGTCAGAAAACACAACGCTCTCTCTTTTCCTCCATACCCAAATCTCTAAAAACGGGGCTGCAACAGATCTGATTAAGACAGATACAGATTTGAAATTGTTCTGACGTCAGAAACGGGGTGCTCCGCCTATATGGGCAACTCTCCACCTATCAGGGGAACGAGAGGTTGCGAGGCATGGTAACAGCATGGTAACATGACGCTCGTGCCTCGCCCCCCTGTCGCTCATTTGCCACAGAATCAGCCCTTGTGAAGACAGGGCTGGAATAGAGAAAATAGAGCGAAATGAGGCATGGCTAAAATGCATGATCTGTTTGGTATTTTGAAAAAAAAACTTCAGACATGTTTTATATAGGTATGGCCCTACAATATATGTTTCAAATATAGCATGATAGGTCCACTTTAAGTGGTTAAAGGCAAACAATAGAACAGTCTGGTAAGATAAGGAAATTACTGTATGTCACTTTAACGTAATGCAATCTTTAAGACCAGGAAAAGACTCTTGCTCAATGATAGCCATAATCTGAGACTGTACCTAGATTTATATCACAGATTTTTATTTAACATTGATAGGACACTTTTTTAAACATCTTAGGTAACTAAGGTCATCATAAATCATAAGGTCCCAATTAGGGGTGTACCCGAATATCCGAATATTCGTTCGTTGGAATACTATTCGGGTTTGAATTTCGTTACTTATTTATTTTTTTCGTTTTTGATTGAATTTATTGAAATCTCCAATATCAACGTAAGAGCTTGTGCCTCTTCGGGGGGTGCTAACACTTCACCATAAACTTTATCGTTTACTTTCTCTGTCTTTATATGTAGATATTAATTTTTCTCCATTAATCTCCGTCACGTTGCTTCCATAGCAACAACAACTTCCTGTCAACAGCGCTAACTCTCCTTCAAAACAAAAGCATGTCCATACAAAATAGGAAGCCAAGCCAAATTACACTTAAGACATATACAACTGCAACGAAAGTAACAAACACAATGCGATATCCTTTTCAATTTCAAAGAACACAAATTGGGTTGTATACATTAACAAATAACTATAAAACAACAATACTGTAGAATAACAAAATGAATGGCATGAACAAACCGAAATACACGTGTTGAAGCAGTTCGCTGCTGATTACTACCGAATATCCGGAGCCCGAAAAATGGTATTCTAATTAGTGCCAATACGTAAATAAATAAAAAAGCAATGCAAGTCTGTTCTTTGTTGTTCAAATCTATCAAGATATTCATGATCATTTAATAATTGAGTGTTTTTTAAGGCAATCCCTGATCAAATCCTAAAACAGCAGCCAGAGAAGACGCCTCTCAGGTGAGTGTGTTAGTGTAATCACAGCCACACACCCAGTCTTTGTCTAAATCCAGATAATCTGAGGTGTTTCAGATAAACAGTTATTAGAGGCAATGTGGTGAAAAAGACTGGTGTTAAAGATTTAGAATTACCATGATGCTAAATATGTTAGCAAAGCTCCCTTTTTGAAATAGTGCAGTAAAGGACTAGAATTACAAATGATTTGAACTCCTCTTTAGTCTCCAGCAACACACCCCAACCCGTATGAGAGGAACAGGTTTAGCATTACATTGATATGGATTAAGGTGAGTCGGAGAATAAAAGGTGGATACAGCTCCTGCTTCTCATGGAGAAATAACTACAAGAGGGAGGATCAAGTGGAGATGATCAGGTTCTAACTTGATTTACTGGATCTGCAGTAAAAGAAGATTCAAAATAATATAAAAAGTTACACCCATTCTTCATGGGAAAATGAAAAATGTAGGGATGACACAAATAAGAAGGCAGTTTGTTATATTGTCAAAAGGGGCCAAAACTAAGGATTACCTTTATTAAACTGACAACTGCATTAAATATAGCAGGTTTTAGGATTATTTTGAAAGTCACTACTATGATGAACATTGGCCATGAGGTAGACTGTAGATGTATAGTATGTGATTTTAAGAACTCCAATTGGATTTGTTTTTACTTCACCAAACTCCAATAATCCACTTTATCGGTGTGTTAAAATCTCTGAAATTAACTTTAGAGTGGTGGAGGAATGAGTCATAAAACCTGTGAATTAATTGGCATTTTACCACTTCCGGTAAAGTATCGTCTCGCCACGAGGTCTGCAAAAATAATCTAAATGTTATTGAATTGCAATATTGACTGAAATTGCAGGAAGCAGAATAGAATAGCTGTACATAATAGCTACACACTGCTCTTAATATCAGGATGGGTAAACTGTAGAATCCTTGAACAATTTCCAAACTTGGGATGAATGAAATATATATCTAAATCATTGCTCATCACATTAGTTGACGGTTTCACTTTGATCTTTGTTTCTGTGCTTCTGATCTGTGAAAACCACATCCTTCTATCACTCTATTTCTCCTTTTCTGTGAACAATACAAACCTCCCCTCCCTCTCTCTCTCTCTCTCTCTCATCCCCACCTTCCCTTTCTCTCACTTCTCCCTCCCCTCTCTTTGGTCCACTTCTGAACAATTCTAGTCAGTGTTGAGCTCCTGTTTGCACACCAGTCAGCTGATGAGAGACCTGTGGCCTCTGGCATCCGCACAAACAAACCACAATGCATTAGTGTGTGATGGAGGACCGAGCTTGGATTTAGCTTTTAATCAAGCATTTACTTATTTTGTCTTTTAGCCCTAATGGGTCCTGGTTTGTATAATCTTAGTGACAAAAAGAGGGGTACCATCACATTGAATATAATGCCAGCAGCAAGCTAAACGTTGTTTCATATTTTAACAAAACAGGAAGGTTTTAGGAGAGCAAATTTAAGAATTAGAGAACTTTTAATGATGCCAGGAATTAAATGATGGATTACAGAAAGCTGACATACTTCTGAACATGCAGCAGTTAATTAAAGTTCTGAAACAATAGACACAGTAGAGACAGTAAAACTGCTCTAACTATAAAACAATACTTGTTTGCATTACCTCTGTTCTGTATAAATCATGTACATTAATCATTCAATCTTCAAATGCAAAAGTAAATCATTTCCAATTAGTATTCAGTACTTGAATACTGTTTTTGTAAAGAGGACATATTATGCTCATTTTCCGGTTCATATTTGTATTTTGTTCCTCTACTGTGAAATATCTCCATGCTTTAATGCTACAGCACCTCTTTTCACCCTCTGTCTGAAACCAGAGCCCAGTCTGCTCTGATTGGTTAACTGGCCGCCTTTGTTGTGGTTGGTCATCTGCTTTGAGATGTCCTGCCCCTTAGGGTATCATGTACAATATGTTGGAGTGCTAGCCAATAGAAGCATGAATGTTACATACTGTGGTGATGTCATTGTGTTAGAGAAATCAACAAAATAGTCCAATGGAGGCGTTTCAGGGCAAACGCCTCTGTGTGTGGGAGAGAAACTCCCTCTGGAAGGAACATTTGGATTTTAGGCCTTTGTAGACCGTTTACATGCACAAAAACCTATAGAACACACTGCAGGGCCTCTTTTCCCTCTAAATGTTTGATGTTAAAGTGAGTGTCTCAGGGAAGCAGAGGATTCAAGTGGAATCTCACAGCTCGGCTAGGGTTAATGTCAGGTGTAAGGACAAAGGGTACAAGGTCAAAGGGGAAGTCAGTGCTCCAGACATGAAATGGCTGAGCTCTACAATCCATGCTCAGTCTGTGGTGAACTCACCCTCAGTCTGAACCCAGTGACTCCTCTCTTTCAACAACAAATTAGTTTTCTGTTGAACAAAAATACATCTCCAACTCTATTTGCTTTGTGAATATACTCATTCTGCAAGTCTTTTGCATCTCTTGCCGACACATGTTGCTCAACAAAGTGCTTGTACACTTCCCTTTTACAGCAGCTACACCCCAGCAGACAGGAAGAGAAGCAGATATAGGATGACAACTTGACATTTTGGCCTACCTTGATTCCACAATGTGTCTATTTTTAGACTAGTGGACAGAAAACAAACAAGATACACTTTTAGGAGCTTTTTTGTAAACTTGGTCTATTTGTGTCTGGACATTTATTTTTAAGTCAGCAAAAGTTAACATGAGATGAAGCCACATTCACATATTAAAACTAGGGCTGTCAGTCGATTAAAACATTTAATCGCGATTAATCGCATGATTGTCCATAGTTAATCGCGATTAATCGCACATTTTTTATCTGTTCTAAATGTACCTTAGAGGAATATTTTTCAAGTTTTTAATACTCTTATCAACATATGAGTGGACAAATATGCTTTATGCAAATTTGTATTATCATTTGAACAATGACAAATATTCTCATGAATATTAAACACAACAACCTCTGAACATTACACATATTCGCCTCAATTCAACCTGGAACCTCTCTCATTCAATAATACAATACAGTGTGTGTGTGTGTGTGTGTGTGTGTGTGTGATAAGGAAAGGGCAACCAAGGCCTGAGGTGTATTAGAGTTTGATGTGATCTCAGTGTGCAGATAAAGCTGTGGTGTGTTCGTTGGAGCTATGTGCAACTCAAGGCATATGCTCGAACCGGAGCTGCCTGGACGCTGCAATAATGTTGCGCGCACTATCCGTGCTGACTTTTCGTACAATGTCCCACTGTCTGGCTACCTGCATAAAGTCAAGTGCTCGGCGCAGTTGTCGGCGAAAAATGTCGCTCCTCTGTTTTCATTTAAACAGCTCTTTATGTCCGTTAGCGCAGCTAGCTAGCACCAGATGCTAACAACAACAATACACGTAAGGTCCTCTCTCGCTCGAGCCACACATACACAACACCCTCCCGGTCCTCCCGATGGCCAGTCGGTGCCTGCCGGTGAGCGTGGAAGTGTGGTCTGCCGCAAGCAGGCAGCAGGAGCGGGGCTGTCAGCATCAGCTTGTAGATGGTATTTTAACTCGATGCGCTCTGAAACTACGGGGCGGCCGAGGACAAAAAATACACATGCGTTAATCGCATTAAAATAAAACGTATAATCGTTTAAGCTATTTTAAATATTGCTATGGAAAATGTTTGGAATTTTTATTTTTATTTAAATAATTCCAAAATCCTATGGAGAAATAGCATTGCTTTTTTTTTGCTTACTCCGGGTCGGCCAACAAAAATACGTCATCCCTGCACTACTCTATTTACAACCTGATTTATTTTAAACTTTATACCTAAAAAACACTGCAAAAGTAATTTTGTTTTGTTGGCTTTTATAGTAATCAACAAAAAAAGTTTTATTTTATAATTATATATTTTCCTATTGACCTATTGTGCCCTTGTTTCTGGACTCATTTTACCTCTAATACTTATTTGATAGTTGCAAGCACTGCTTTCTTCTAGAGTGCGCAGTCTGATTTCCTGAGCTCACTCCCAGGGGCGCCATAGGGGGTGAAAAAGTTAGGACGATTCCTAAGGCCCGTGACTGACAGGGGCCCCCAAACATTTTAGAACATTAAGAAAAAAAATGTAAGTACCGGTAACCTTTCCATCAATCATCAATAATTAACATTATATAACATCCTATTGATAATGTACTCACTAAACTTACGATTCATTTAACTTATTTTCTTCCAAAAGTTAATTATCCAAAGCATCGAACACCCCCCTCTATTTACATGTAATGGGTTTGGTCCTGCCTCCAAACGCTGTGCGGCACCGGCCCTTTCTAGCAGAGAGTGAGAGCATGTGAGGGAGGGATGCTAGTACTTACGTGTGTAAGATGTCTCAACGACTAACAAAGTCTTTCAAGAAAGAAAAGAAAGGAGAGAAAGACAAGAGAGGGACTAAAGGGCGACAGTATGTCACCCAGTTGTGGGTGTGGTGGAAATTAGTCTGTTAGCGAAGCTTAGTCCATTGTAAATAATAATTGTAATGTTTTGCTGACATTAAAGGTGGGGTAGGTAAGTTTGAGAAACCGGCTCGAGATACACTTTTTGTTATATTCCATGGAATGCTCTTAACATCCCGATAGCAATGAATATCTGAAGTGCTTTGACAAAAAATCATTCATGTGGAAGCCGTGGCGCTGTAAAAAGCGACCAATCATTTTAGCCGGCCCGGCTAAAGTAACTGGATGGCCTACCTGCCTGTCAGCCTTCCATCTGTGCACAAACTTATCTCGTGCCCTCATTGGTCATGTGCGCGTTCGTGTGTGTTGGAGGAGGGGCTCTGTAAGGAAGTGGCAGATTTTCCGGTTGTGTATTTTCAAATTCTAGCGCACTCGACTGCTGGTTTCTCCAAAATTACTACCCCACCTTTAAGTACTGTTAATATCTTCACAGAAAATTCAGAGGTTTTTCATTTCACTCCTCTTTTAGCTGACATTTAATAAATGCAGGTACATTTTTAGCAGCTATTCATAAACCAGTTGTCCCTCCCCTGGTGCCAGGCCCAACAGATCCATCTCTAGGCTCCGCAGCCCTGTCCCCCCATAAGGCTGTGCAGTCTGGCCATGCTGTCCATTGAAAGCCAGTTGGCTTGAAAGCTGGACTTCAAGGACTTGATCAGTGACTTTGCCTGTAAGAAGGCTAGGCGCTGGGCTCTTGGTGAGTAAGGCTGAGCCAGGGCTCGTAATAACTGTTAAAGGGCAAGGCTATGGTAACGATATTGGATCACTACACAAGATGCATGATGAGAAAAATATTTTCATTTCCATATCCGTTTTGTTGTCCGTTTACACTTTAATACCCGCTTATTTTGTAGTTGGTATGTATATTTAATAAAAAATCTGCTGCTTTGTTTTTTTTGTTATAGCATTTTATAAATGATAATATTGGTGTTAATGTTCACTTTATTTTATTTAAGAGGTCATGTATATTTAAGTTATATTTATTTAGATTTTTGAATCCATTCTGCAGTAGAATGTTGCACGTCTGCACAGTGTTATATGTTCACCGCTCAGTGTCAGTAAATATTGTGCAGCTAGCATTGGACTATAAGATAGATGCAAGCCTATACAGGTAGAGTTATTTAAAGCATGAATGAGTCGGTGGGGTTCTGGAGGTGTGGTTACAGCAATTGTGCTTGGTTGGCGTGGCCTGGGCCTGGTGGTGGGGCCCAATGTGATATCTTTTCATGGGGCCCAAAATCCCTGGCGGCGCCCCTGCTCACTCCTGATGTTTTCGACTTTATAAAACAGCTAAAGAAAACCTTCAATGGTCCGACGACTCAAAGTGAATGGGCCGCGACTCATTGCTTGGTCAAACACACTGCTGGAGTGTTTGTGTTTCTAAAGCGTCTTGCAACTTATAAGTAGATTTCCAGTAAAAGCAGGCTGTGTTCTGTTGAAGAGCTTTTGTCTGCTCTCTGTGCCGTCCTCCAGTCATTGGCTACACTCCACAACATCCTGCGGCCCTAATGAGAGTTAGGCCCTGCTCCAGAGAGCCAAACACCGGCCTCTCCGCTCCCACTGATTCCCTGCTCTCTTCCAACAAAGACAACATTCCCTGTACAGATCACACTGCCAAACTTTGATCAGATAAACAGTAAAAACAAGGGTTCAAATTGGCATCAAAAGTGCCATCATAGCCTTCTGAATTCCTATAGTTAAGGACATTTATAAAATAAATAAGATTTCTATTTTTGACTCCTGTGTTGTGTTTGAGACTATTGCTTCCATGGTTAAACTACATACCAATAATTAAAAAAAAGGATTTTTTTGGGTGAGTGATGAATTTTTTAGTGAGCCTTTAACTAACAAATTCCTGTGAAGGATTCCCCATCAGTGTTATTACTAGATCTATAGAGAGGCGAAGTCACGCCCATCTACTTACGACCCATGGGACCTTATTTCGGAAAAATTATGTATTGAAGTCAATGGGGAGAGAAAACGTATCTTTCGATCCCGTTTGAATTGTGCCATGAATTACACATATGATGTTTGTCAATCTTAAAAAATCATTTCCATGTAAAAAAAAGTCACAGTTTGTCGTAAACTGTTGAAATATAAGACTATGAAAAATACGCAACTAGAAAGACTACAAATCCCAGAGTAAGTTAGTTAGCCTTGTAATTTGTATTAGCCTTAACATGAAGTAACATTAAGTAACCCAAAATGTTAAACAGTAAGAGTAGTAGTCATATTTCGTGAACCACCGGTGTGATCATGATCAGAAACACTCCGATCAGCCGGTCACATGATACTGGTGCCAGGCGTGAAAGTGAGACACACACCGTGATGAAATATTTATGCTCCGTTCAGACACCTGCACTCAAAAAGTGCATGTACTACGAACACAGAGTGAATGAAATCGACCGGAGACCCCCTTTCGAGTATGTTCAAAGGAGTACAAAATTATCTATTGTATACATCGATATCTCACTCCGTGTTACCTTGAATTCTTTAAGATAACTTTGTTTTGTTTGCTGCACAGAAAGAACTGAGAAAATTCTTGATGATTTAAGATTTAACAGATGGACTATAGAAACACATTGGATATTTGATTTATTGTGAGTTTGTAAGCAGTTTCGTTATAGTTTTGTTTGTTTTCACGGCACTCACACACTTAATTTGCACTCATCAGTTTAATTCAGCAATACTTTTATTTTACCGTTATTTAGATCATTGTTTATCCTAGAGCCATTTAAGAAAAAAACGTTTTCTTCCAAAATTCTAGGGATGCTCCGATCGCCAATTTCGGGGCCGATACGATCAAGTGGGCGGGGCCTAAATGAAAGATTTAAACATCACTTTAAATCTTCCATTTAAGTGTGTTTAAAACTCAGTTAATGGGGCTCATTCACTGGAGCTTCCACAAACAACAATCAACTTAATGATTACATTCAAATGATGTACATTATTCAAGTTTACATTCACTTTGGAAATAACACGGGAGAAATGAGCGGAAGCGCTCTCTTTCCCTCTTTCCCTCTTCCCTCCCTCTCTCTCCTCTCTCTCTCTCTCTCTCTCCCCCCTCTCTCCCTCTCCTGACAGCCTGTCAGTATCTCATGCAGCTCACTGATCCAGTATGAGTGACCCGACAGTGAAGAATAAATATATTTATAATAACTAGTTTAGCTTGTTCCAGAGGTAGATCAAATAGCTAAGTAGGTCTAACTCTTGTGTGTTTGCTCCGCTCACCGGTCCTCACAGCGGGTGAAGCTGCAGGAGTTTCTGCTTCACACACACGTTGCATTCTGCTATTTTACTGTCTTTTTCGGACACCTTGAAATACTGCCCAGACTGCCAGACCGGTGAAGCCATTTTGGCGAGCTTGTTTTGCCGCACACAGAGAAAAGTGTCATGTATTTTACGTCATGCGATCGGCTCTCGCGATCGGCATGTTTAGAGAGCACCGATCGATCGGTAGAGAGTGAGGAAGATTCGTCCCCAGCTGACCCAGAAAGCCACCCAGGTTCTGGTCCAGGCTCTCGTCACCTCACGCCTAGACTACTGCAACTCCCTCCTGGCTGGTCTACCTGCATGTGCCATCCGACCTCTGCAGCTCATCCAGAATGCAGCGGCTCGTCTGGTCTTCAACCTTCCAAAATTTTCCCACACCACTCCGCTCCTCTCACTGGCTCCCGTAACTTCTAGAATCCACTTCAAGACACTGGTACTTGCATACCATGCTGCGAATGGATCTGGCCCTTCCTACATCCAGGACATGGTAAACTGTACACCCCAGCGCGTGCACTCCGCTCTGCATCAGCCAAACGACTCGCTGCACCCTCGCTGCGAGGGGGACCCAAGTTCCCATCAGTAAAAACACGTGGTTTGCTATCCTGGCTCCAAAATGGTGGAATGAGCTCCCCATTGACATCAGGACAGCAGAAAGCCTGCACATCTTCCGGCGCAGACTGAAAACTCATCTCTTTCGACTCCACTTCGAGCGATAGAATTACTAACAAGGCACTTATATACTAATAAAGGACTGGCTTACTATAGCCAGCTGAGTAGCACTTGAAATGTTTGGCTCTATGAAACCTGATGTACTTATATGATTCTGTTTTCTTAAGGTTGTGTCTTCCTGGTCGTATGTACTTATTGTAAGTCGCTTTGGATAAAAGCGTCAGCTAAATGCAATGTAATGTAATAATGTAATGTAATGAGTATCGGCCGATCTCGATCGGTGACCGATCGATCGGAGCATCCCTAAAAAATTCAAAGTTACTCGGGATGAGTAATTCATATACAAATGGTTCAAATACTCCTTTAGGTTAGGCCTGCTTTACTAAAAGACCGGGAGGATTAATGGAGTCAATTTGCTTTAAAAGTATGACTGTGTAACTCTGGATCTGCCTAACTTTTAAAAATACTCTTAACCTTAGGGATTACCATGTTGATTTAACAAACAAAATAAATGATTGGTTGTTTAACCTGCCTACTGTGTCCTGAAGGAAAGGTAAAGGCAAAGGAATACTTCGTGTGGCCTTGCTCTTGAAGGAAGTTCTCCATGTGTCAGAATATTAGGAGAGGTCTGTTTTGGAACATTGTACAAACACACCTCAATGACGCTGCGCTAGCATTGAAAAACCACTTCAACATGTCAAACAGGACTAAAACACGAGGTAAGAGGTGTAACTGTGTGTGATTAAATAAACCATGGATATTAGATAGATAAAGAAGTAAAAGCACACTTGGTGAGCGCAGATCTCTGCAAGGGCCAATCATCTCCAAAATGTAGTAGTTTGTAGCTATTTCTTCTTGGCCCATGCAACACCCTTCCACAAAGTTTCATTAATATCGGAACAGGAGTTTTCCCCTTATCCTGCTGATAGACTTAAAAAACAAAGCAAAAACATAACCTCCTTTGCAGGGGTAATACAAAGGAAATCTCTGCAACACAGATGGACTGTGACAGGGAGAAACTACAGTTAATTGGAGGTAATTCAACAAAAGATCAGTGTGTGTTTTGTGTTACACTGTTTCTCAGTGCAGTGCTCAGTCAGGTTGACAGAACGACGGTTTACCGCAGATAATCAGATTACACTGTTCTCTAATCTGAGACAGCAGCAGACTGACCTTATGGGCCACAGATAGCTAACGGTTAGCATCAGGCTAACACGAGCAGTGTGTGTTGGGTTTATCATTAATAAACTCACATCACCATGGTGCTAAAGGTGTAAATGATTGTATCCCCACAACATTATTCAAAAAGAGACTAAGTGATTGCTTAGTTTGACATCATTAATGAAAGGGTCTCCTTAAAGATACTGGTACTAAATGTTTTAATAATGTCTATAACTCAAAGGGGACCTATCATGCAAAATGCACTTTTGTACGTCTTTTATACATGAATACGTGTCCCCGGTGCGTCAGGGAACTCACCAAGTGTCAGAAACACAACCCTCTCTCTTTTCCTCCGTACCCAAATCTCTAAAAACGGGGCTGCAACGGAGCTGATTATTATTTAAATGTTTCTGACGTCAGAAAAGGGGTGCTGCTTCCGCCTATATGGGCAAGCTCTCCACCTATCAGGGGAATGAGAGGACCGCTCGAAAGCGCTGGAGACGCTTAGTACATATGCAAGGCCATGTACAGTGGCGCTGTAGTCTGCCACAAAAGCGCGAAGCAAGACTTCTCACAGAATCAGCCCTTGCAAAAACAGGGCTGGAAAAGAGCAAATAGAGCGAAATGAGGCATGGCTAAAATGCATGATCTGTTTGGTATTTTGAAAAAAAAAAACTTCACAGACATGTTTATATAGGTATGGGCCCTACAATATACGTTTCAAATATAGCATGATAGGTCCACTTTAATCTGAGCAATGGAAATGTTATTTAAAAGCCATCTAATTCAGTAAATTATATTTATATAATTTGTTTTATGTATTGTATAGGTATCTTGCACAAAGAAACTTTGAAATGTTGACTGCAGATAATCGTTAGACCCTGAGCGATAACTGGGAATAATCCTCTAATAATACTTAAAATATATAACCAAACCATGCGGGAATTGTTTATATTTTGGAAATAAAACCTCTACTGCAATACTTTTGACCAAATACCTCAATATCGCGACATATGGTAGGGTTGATTATTGGTGCGTTGAAAAAAACATATATACCTTTATACATACATATCTTTGATAAACAATCATCAGTAATATGGATATAAGATTAAAGGGGACCTATCATGCAAAATGCACTTTTGTACGTCTTTTATACATGAATATGTGTCCCCGGTAGTGTTGTCATGATTCCAACATTTTGGTTTCGATACCGATACCAAGTCAAGAATTGCGATTCAGATTCTTTTGGATACTTTTCTTAAAAAAGGGAAAACAGTCTTAAATGTAATTATTGTGCTTTATTTCACACCAGAACCATAACCCAAACTTTTAAACAATGAGAACACTACATAAATAAATGACTAGAATTTGTAATTAAATACAATTAAGCATCATCTATAAACAACTTTTTTGTTTTTCGCTTCTGGCGTCTTTTTTGTCAAAATGCCGAGGCGGAGCGGCAGTTGCACTCCCACTTGCAGCCATGCTTCTCGTTTTCTCACATGCTCTGGCAGCTAGTGCGTGCACGAGAGAGGCGAGGGACTTAGAGAGTGCTTGAGAGGGGAGGGACTGCAGGCACGGCTGCAGTGTAGGGAGTGGAAGCAGAGCGCTGAACACACACGGCTCTTAGTAAAACGGCGCTTTCTCACCGTAGTACTTTTTCCCCGTCATTCTTAAAGTACTGATACTAATGAAACGGGAGGAATCGTAACGTTTTTAACGGCAGGGTATCGCGGTACCTTTCAAGTATCGGTACACCGTGCAACACTAGTCCCCGGTGTATCAGGGAAACTCACCAAGTGTCAGAAAACACAACGCTCTCTCTTTTCCTCCATACCCAAATCTCTAAAAACGGGGCTGCAACAGATCTGATTAAGACAGATACAGATTTGAAATTGTTCTGACGTCAGAAACGGGGTGCTCCGCCTATATGGGCAACTCTCCACCTATCAGGGGAACGAGAGGTTGCGAGGCATGGTAACAGCATGGTAACATGACGCTCGTGCCTCGCCCCCCTGTCGCTCATTTGCCACAGAATCAGCCCTTGTGAAGACAGGGGCTGGAATAGAGAAAATAGAGCGAAATGAGGCATGGCTAAAATGCATGATCTGTTTGGTATTTTGAAAAAAAAACTTCAGACATGTTTTATATAGGTATGGCCCTACAATATATGTTTCAAATATAGCATGATAGGTCCACTTTAAGTGGTTAAAGGCAAACAATAGAACAGTCTGGTAAGATAAGGAAATTACTGTATGTCACTTTAACGTAATGCAATCTTTAAGACCAGGAAAAAGACTCTTGCTCAATGATAGCCATAATCTGAGACTGTACCTAGATTTATATCACAGATTTTTATTTAACATTGATAGGACACTTTTTTAAACATCTTAGGTAACTAAGGTCATCATAAATCATAAGGTCCCAATTAGGGGTGTACCCGAATATCCGAATATTCGTTCGTTGGAATACTATTCGGGTTTGAATTTCGTTACTTATTTATTTTTTTCGTTTTTGATTGAATTTATTGAAATCTCCAATATCAACGTAAGAGCTTGTGCCTCTTCGGGGGGTGCTAACACTTCACCATAAACTTTATCGTTTACTTTCTCTGTCTTTATATGTAGATATTAATTTTTCTCCATTAATCTCCATCACGTTGCTTCCATAGCAACAACAACTTCCTGTCAACAGCGCTAACTCTCCTTCAAAACAAAAGCATGTCCATACAAAATAGGAAGCCAAGCCAAATTACACTTAAGACATATACAACTGCAACGAAAGTAACAAACACAATGCGATATCCTTTTCAATTTCAAAGAACACAAATTGGGTTGTATACATTAACAAATAACTATAAAACAACAATACTGTAGAATAACAAAATGAATGGCATGAAACAAACCGAAATACACGTGTTGAAGCAGTTCGCTGCTGATTACTACCGAATATCCGGAGCCCGAAAAAATGGTATTCTAATTAGTGCCAATACGTAAATAAATAAAAAAGCAATGCAAGTCTGTTCTTTGTTGTTCAAATCTATCAAGATATTCATGATCATTTAATAATTGAGTGTTTTTTAAGGCAATCCCTGATCAAATCCTAAAACAGCAGCCAGAGAAGACGCCTCTCAGGTGAGTGTGTTAGTGTAATCACAGCCACACACCCAGTCTTTGTCTAAATCCAGATAATCTGAGGTGTTTCAGATAAACAGTTATTAGAGGCAATGTGGTGAAAAGACTGGTGTTAAAGATTTAGAATTACCATGATGCTAAATATGTTAGCAAAGCTCCCTTTTTGAAATAGTGCAGTAAAGGACTAGAATTACAAATGATTTGAACTCCTCTTTAGTCTCCAGCAACACACCCCAACCCGTATGAGAGGAACAGGTTTAGCATTACATTGATATGGATTAAGGTGAGTCGGAGAATAAAAGGTGGATACAGCTCCTGCTTCTCATGGAGAAATAACTACAAGAGGGAGGATCAAGTGGAGATGATCAGGTTCTAACTTGATTTACTGGATCTGCAGTAAAAGAAGATTCAAAATAATATAAAAAGTTACACCCATTCTTCATGGGAAAATGAAAAATGTAGGGATGACACAAATAAGAAGGCAGTTTGTTATATTGTCAAAAGGGGCCAAAACTAAGGATTACCTTTATTAAACTGACAACTGCATTAAATATAGCAGGTTTTAGGATTATTTTGAAAGTCACTACTATGATGAACATTGGCCATGAGGTAGACTGTAGATGTATAGTATGTGATTTTAAGAACTCCAATTGGATTTGTTTTTTACTTCACCAAACTCCAATAATCCACTTTATCGGGTGTGTGTTAAAATCTCTGAAATTAACTTTAGAGTGGTGGAGGAATGAGTCATAAAACCTGTGAATTAATTGGCATTTTACCACTTCCGGTAAAGTATCGTCTCGCCACGAGGTCTGCAAAAATAATCTAAATGTTATTGAATTGCAATATTGACTGAAATTGCAGGAAGCAGAATAGAATAGCTGTACATAATAGCTACACACTGCTCTTAATATCAGGATGGGTAAACTGTAGAATCCTTGAACAATTTCCAAACTTGGGATGAATGAAATATATATCTAAATCATTGCTCATCACATTAGTTGACGGTTTCACTTTGATCTTTGTTTCTGTGCTTCTGATCTGTAAAACCACATCCTTCTATCACTCTATTTCTCCTTTTCTGTGAACAATACAAACCTCCCTCCCTCTCTCTCTCTCTCTCTCTCATCCCCACCTTCCCTTTCTCTCACTTTCTCCCTCCCTCTCTTTGGTCCACTTCTGAACAATTCTAGTCAGTGTTGAGCTCCTGTTTGCACACCAGTCAGCTGATGAGAGACCTGTGGCCTCTGGCATCCGCACAAACAAACCACAATGCATTAGTGTGTGATGGAGGACCGAGCTTGGATTTAGCTTTTTAATCAAGCATTTACTTATTTTGTCTTTTAGCCCTAATGGGTCCTGGTTTGTATAATCTTAGTGACAAAAAGAGGGTACCATCACATTGAATATAATGCCAGCAGCAAGCTAAACGTTGTTTCATATTTTAACAAAACAGGAAGGTTTTAGGAGAGCAAATTTAAGAATTAGAGAACTTTTAATGATGCCAGGAATTAAATGATGGATTACAGAAAGCTGACATACTTCTGAACATGCAGCAGTTAATTAAAGTTCTGAAACAATAGACACAGTAGAGACAGTAAAACTGCTCTAACTATAAAACAATACTTGTTTGCATTACCTCTGTTCTGTATAAATCATGTACATTAATCATTCAATCTTCAAATGCAAAAGTAAATCATTTCCAATTAGTATTCAGTACTTGAATACTGTTTTTGTAAAGAGGACATATTATGCTCATTTTCCGGTTCATATTTGTATTTTGTTCCTCTACTGTGAAATATCTCCATGCTTTAATGCTACAGCACCTCTTTTCACCCTCTGTCTGAAACCAGAGCCCAGTCTGCTCTGATTGGTTAACTGGCCGCCTTTGTTGTGGTTGGTCATCTGCTTTGAGATGTCCTGCCCCTTAGGGTATCATGTACAATATGTTGGAGTGCTAGCCAATAGAAGCATGAATGTTACATACTGTGGTGATGTCATTGTGTTAGAGAAATCAACAAAATAGTCCAATGGAGGCGTTTCAGGCAAACGCCTCTGTGTGTGGGAGAGAAACTCCCTCTGGAAGGAACATTTGGATTTTAGCCTTTGTAGACCGTTTACATGCACAAAAACCTATAGAACACACTGCAGGGCCTCTTTTCCCTCTAAATGTTTGATGTTAAAGTGAGTGTCTCAGGGAAGCAGAGGATTCAAGTGGAATCTCACAGCTCGGCTAGGGTTAATGTCAGGTGTAAGGACAAAGGGTACAAGGTCAAAGGGGAAGTCAGTGCTCCAGACATGAAATGGCTGAGCTCTACAATCCATGCTCAGTCTGTGGTGAACTCACCCTCAGTCTGAACCCAGTGACTCCTCTCTTTCAACAACAAATTAGTTTTCTGTTGAACAAAAATACATCTCCAACTCTATTTGCTTTGTGAATATACTCATTCTGCAAGTCTTTTGCATCTCTTGCCGACACATGTTGCTCAACAAAGTGCTTGTACACTTCCCTTTTACAGCAGCTACACCCCAGCAGACAGGAAGAGAAGCAGATATAGGATGACAACTTGACATTTTGGCCTACCTTGATTCCACAATGTGTCTATTTTTAGACTAGTGGACAGAAAACAAACAAGATACACTTTTAGGAGCTTTTTTGTAAACTTGGTCTATTTGTGTCTGGACATTTATTTTTTAAGTCAGCAAAAGTTAACATGAGATGAAGCCACATTCACATATTAAAACTAGGGCTGTCAGTCGATTAAAACATTTAATCGCGATTAATCGCATGATTGTCCATAGTTAATCGCGATTAATCGCACATTTTTTATCTGTTCTAAATGTACCTTAGAGGAATATTTTTCAAGTTTTTAATACTCTTATCAACATATGAGTGGACAAATATGCTTATGCAAATTTGTATTATCATTTGAACAATGACAAATATTCTCATGAATATTAAACACAACAACCTCTGAACATTACACATATTCGCCTCAATTCAACCTGGAACCTCTCTCATTCAATAATACAATACAGTGTGTGTGTGTGTGTGTGTGTGTGTGTGTGTGTGTGTGTGTGTGTGTGATAAGGAAAGGGCAACCAAGGCCTGAGGTGTATTAGAGTTTGATGTGATCTCAGTGTGCAGATAAAGCTGTGGTGTGTTCGTTGGAGCTATGTGCAACTCAAGGCATATGCTCGAACCGGAGCTGCCTGGACGCTGCAATAATGTTGCGCGCACTATCCGTGCTGACTTTTCGTACAATGTCCCACTGTCTGGCTACCTGCATAAAGTCAAGTGCTCGGCGCAGTTGTCGGCGAAAAATGTCGCTCCTCTGTTTTCATTTAAACAGCTCTTTATGTCCGTTAGCGCAGCTAGCTAGCACCAGATGCTAACAACAACAATACACGTAAGGTCTCTCTCGCTCGAGCCACACATACACACACCCTCCCGGTCCTCCCGATGGCCAGTCGGTGCCTGCCGGTGAGCGTGGAAGTGTGGTCTGCCGCAAGCAGGCAGCAGGAGCGGGGCTGTCAGCATCAGCTTGTAGATGGTATTTTAAACTCGATGCGCTCTGAAACTACGGGGCGGCCGAGGACAAAAAATACACATGCGTTAATCGCATTAAAATAAAACGTATAATCGTTTAAGCTATTTTAAATATTGCTATGAAAATGTTTGGAATTTTTATTTTTATTTACAATATTCCAAAATCCTATGGAGAAATAGCATTGCTTTTTTTTTTGCTTACTTCCGGGTCGGCCAACAAAAATACGTCATCCCTGCACTACTCTATTTACAACCTGATTTATTTTAAACTTTATACCTAAAAAACACTGCAAAAGTAATTTTGTTTTGTTGGCTTTTATAGTAATCAACAAAAAAAGTTTTATTTTATAATTATATATTTTCCTATTGACCTATTGTGCCCCTGTTTCTGGACTCATTTTACCTCTAATACTTATTTGATAGTTGCACTGCTTTCTTCTAGAGTGCGCAGTCTGATTTCCTGAGCTCACTCCCAGGGGCGCCATAAGGGGGTGAAAAGTTAGGACGATTCTAAGGCCCGTGACTGACAGGGGCCCCAAACATTTTTAGAACATTAAGAAAAAAAATGTAAGTACCGGTAACCTTTCATCAATCATCAATAATTAACATTAATATAACATCCTATTGATAATGTACTCACTAAACTTACGATTCATTTAACTTATTTTCTTCCAAAAGTTAATTATCCAAAGCATCGAACACCCCCCTCTATTTACATGTAATGGTTTGGTCCTGCCTCCAAACGCTGTGCGGCACCGGCCCTTTCTAGCAGAGAGTGAGAGCATGTGAGGAGGGATGCTAGTACTTACGTGTGTAAGATGTCTCAACGACTAACAAAGCTTTCAAGAAAGAAAAGAAAGGAGAGAAAGACAAGAGAGAGGGACTACAGGGCGACAGTATGTCACCCAGTTTTTCAAAAGAAAAGGTGGGTGTGGTCCATGAGTGGTGGAAATTAGTCTGTTAGCTAAGCGTAGTCCATTGTAAATAATAATTGTAATGTTTTGCTGACATTAAAGGTGGGGTAGGTAAGTTTGAGAAACCGGCTCGAGATACACTTTTTGTTATATTGCATGGAATGCTCTTAACATCCCGATAGCAATGAATATCTGAAGTGTTTTGACAAAATGTCATCTGTGGAAGCCGTGGCGCTGTACGACCAATCATTTTAGCCGGCCCGGCTAAAGTAACTGGATGGCCTGCCTGCCTGTCAGCCTTCCATCTGTGCACAAACTTATCTCGTGCCCTCATTGGTCATGTGCGCGTTCGTGTGTGTTGGAGGAGGGGCTCTGTAAGGAAGTCGCAGATTGTTTCCGGTTGTGTATTTTCAAATTCTAGCGCACTCGAGCTGGTTTATCCAAAATGACTTACCCCACCTTTAAGTACTGTTAATATCTTCACAGAAAATGCTGAGGTTTTTCATTTCACTCCTCTTTTAGCTGACAATTAATAAATGCAGGTACATTTTTAGCAGCTATTCATACTAAATCAGTTGTCCCTCCCCTGGTGTGAGGACCTACAGATCCATCTTTAGGCTCCGCAGCCCTGTCCCCCCATAAGGCTTCGCAGTCTTGCCATGCTGTCCATTGAAAGCCAGTTGGCTAGAAAGCTGGACTTCAAGGACTTGATCAGTGACTTTGCCTGTAAGAAAGCTAGGCGCTGGGCTCTTGGTGAGTAAGGCTGAGCCAGGGCTCGTAATAACTGTTAAAGGGCAAGGCTATGGTAACGATATTGGATCACTACACACAAGATGCATGATGAGAAAAATTATTTTCATTTCCATATCCGTTTTGTTGTCCGTTTACACTTTAATACCCGCTTATTTTGTAGTTGGTATGTATATTTAATAAAAAAATCTGCTGCTTTTGTTTTTTTTTTGTTATAGCATTTTATAAATGATAATATTGGTGTTAATGTTCACTTTATTTTTATTTAAGAGGTCATGTATATTTCAGTTATATTTATTTAGATTTTTGAATCCATTCTGCAGTAGAATGTTGCACGTCTGCACAGTGTTATATGTTCACCGCTCAGTGTCAGTAAATATTGTGCAGCTAGCATTGGACTATAAGATAGATGCAAGCCTATACAGGTAGAGTTATTTAAAGCATGAATGAGTCGGTGGGGTTCTGGAGGTGTGGTTACAGCAATTGTGCTTGGTTGGCGTGGCCTGGGCCTGGTGGTGGGGCCCAATGTGATATCTTTTCATGGGGCCCAAAATCCCTGGCGGCGCCCCTGCTCACTCCTGATGTTTTCGACTTTATAAAACAGCTAAAGAAAACCTTCAATGGTCCGACGACTCAAAGTGAATGGGCCGCGACTCATTGCTTGGTCAAACACACTGCTGGAGTGTTTGTGTTTCTAAAGCGTCTTGCAACTTATAAGTAGATTTCCAGTAAAAGCAGGCTGTGTTCTGTTGAAGAGCTTTTGTCTGCTCTCTGTGCCGTCCTCCAGTCATTGGCTACACTCCACAACATCCTGCGGCCCTAATGAGAGTTAGGCCCTGCTCCAGAGAGCCAAACACCGGCCTCTCCGCTCCCACTGATTCCCTGCTCTCTTCCAACAAAGACAACATTCCCTGTACAGATCACACTGCCAAACTTTGATCAGATAAACAGTAAAAACAAGGGTTCAAATTGGCATCAAAAGTGCCATCATAGCCTTCTGAATTCCTATAGTTAAGGACATTTATAAAATAAATAAGATTTCTATTTTTGACTCCTGTGTTGTGTTTGAGACTATTGCTTCCATGGTTAAACTACATACCAATAATTAAAAAAAAGGATTTTTTTTGGGTGAGTGATGAATTTTTTAGTGAGCCTTTAACTAACAAATTCCTGTGAAGGATTCCCCATCAGTGTTATTACTAGATCTATAGAGAGGCGAAGTCACGCCCATCTACTTACGACCCATGGGACCTTATTTCGGAAAATTATGTATTGAAGTCAATGGGGAGAGAAAACGTATCTTTCGATCCCGTTTGAATTGTGCCATGAATTACACATATGATGTTTGTCAATCTTAAAAAATCATTTCCATGTAAAAAAAAGTCACAGTTTGTCGTAAAACTGTTGAAATATAAGACTATGAAAAATACGCAACTAGAAAGACTACAAATCCCAGAGTAAGTTAGTTAGCCTTGTAATTTGTATTAGCCTTAACATGAAGTAACATTAAGTAACCCAAAATGTTAAACAGTAAGAGTAGTAGTCATATTTCGTGAACCACCGGTGTGATCATTCTATAATACACCGTTTAAGCCCGGATGCCCCCGGGGAGACATGCTAACGCTACATTAGGATCGGCGATCTTTTCTACTTCATGCTATTTGCACAAATAAATTGAATTTACCAAGAATACTAACCTTTATTATACTAATCTTAGAGGTTGCTTCCAGCCCACTTGTAGTGATGTGTATGGAACCTTGTGAATGTGTGTTTGTGTGAATGAAGGTGTATGTGTGACGCACCTCGTCCAATGTTGATGAAGCCGATGATGATGATCATGCACAGGGCCAGGAGCTTGGCTGCTGCAAAGAAGTCCTGCACTCTGGTAGCCGCCTTCACACTGTAGCAGTTTATAAAAGTCAGCAGGACTGCAAGAGAGGGAAAAAGACAGCGAGTCAGAAACACTGTAGGAAGCAGCTCTATGGTTGGTGGTTTCTACCATTAACCACATTCAATCCATCATGTTCAATCAATTCGTCTGTGGAAAACTGTGCAGCAAACTTGTTTTTTTTTATCGTGAAAACTAAGAACTATCCTTTCTTATTCTCTTAAACGGTGGTGCAAGAATAAGTCCTAAACCCAGAAATTAGTTGGCATTTCAGCACTTCCGGGTTTGTTCGTCTCAAAATCAATGTTTTTTTAATGAGTTTTTGGGGAAATGCCTGAAATAAGGTAATTAACACAGGCTTAATAGTTTTTCACAATTTTTTCACCCCACTAGTGAATGTCCGAAACTTTTACGCATCTTAAAAACAGCGGGTGCTAATAAGTGGCTAATTGAGACAATTAAACATCATCACGCCAAACATTAGCCGCGTTTAGCTCAGCTGTGTTGGTGTGAAGTAATATCACCATCATGTAGTTTGTTTATATCCTAACGCTAGCAACTTTCTTATTTATGTCTATTGAATTGACTCTCCTTAAATCATTAAAGTGGGGTTAATATGTAGAGATTATCAAGCCTAATAAAACAACTAAGTAAAATAAACGTGTGTTTACCACAGACCCTAAATTTGTCTAGAATCTAAAGCCCAATGTAAAAATCGCATCGCTTTGTGTCAACGGAGCAGTTGCAAACCTAACTTCTTGGTCGGCCTACACAAATTGGTCATCACTACACCACCCTATTAAAATAGCTTTTCACAATCTTTCCTTGACCCTTCTTTTTCCGCAAATATAAAGCAACGTAAGCCTCAACATGCTCTAAAGCAGTGGTTCTCAAATGGGAGTACGCGGACCCCTAGGAGTACGTTGGAGTACTGCAGGGGGTACGTGAGATTTATTTTATGTTAATGAAAAAAAAACACAAAATAATTAATGCATTTACACAAACTACTAATAGTAGATTAACTACTTTATTTAAAGGTTTGAATAAATGACAACGGCGTGTGGTCTCAAAGTATAGCGCAGCATTATGCATAATGTTTTTATGAGGAGTCAAAATCCCATGCTCATAAAATGCTCATATATTTTCTTCCCTTCATTCCCCACGCCCCAAAATATATAAATATACCAATTTTAGGGAAAGTAAGGAAGTTTGAGCAGTGTGGGCTTTATATTAACAGAGTTACACATATTTCAAAACGCAAAGTGTAATAACTGCAGGTGCCTCCCTGTCAGAATGACAAAGATCTCAGTGAAGCACGAGCCCATGTTTCACTACATTGTACAAATTATTAAAAATATCAGTTCAATGCAACTAATGTCGTCTTAGTGTTATTGTGTTGAAATTGGTTTGCCATGAATTTAGTGATGGATTGTAAACATTTGAAATGTAGCATTTAAGTGTTTCTCAGTTACAATGATGTTGTTTTAATAAATCAGACACTGATGGTGCAGCGCTGTGCTGTACCTCTTTATATCGGCTTTTTTTCCTTAAATAGTTTTTGCGCTGATCAGGGGGAACTTGGGTGCATTTTTTTCAAAGGGGGGTACATTATTGAAAAAAGTTTGAGAACCACTGCTCTAAAGCATGCTGGGGGCTGGAGGAGAACTCCAAGACCCCTCTTTCATGTACACACACACACACACACCACACACACACACACACACACACACACACCCACACACACACACACACACACACACACACACACACACACCACACACACACACACACACACACAACACACACACACACACACACACACACACACACACACACACACACACACACACACACACACACACACACACACACACACACACACACACACCACACACACACACACACACACACACACACACACACACACATCACACACACACACACACACACACACACACACACACACACACACACACACACACCACACACACACACACACACAACACCACACACACAACACACACACACACACCACACACACACACACACACACACACACACACACACACACACACACACACACACACACACACACACACACACACACACACACACACACACACACACACACACACACACACACACACACACACACACACACACACACACACACACACACACTGGGCGCTATACAAAGTGATTAACTAAAGCAGCAGGTCCCTTCAAAGCTCCTGAATCAGGTCGGGGGCCACAACAGAAAGACGACAGAGCACAATGAGGCTCTGTGTTGAAAAGAGACTGGGACAAAGTGAGAGCCTGAGTACAGTAAAGGCAGGGACAGGCATTTCTTTATATGGATCCCGATTTACACAGGCATGCACAAACACCTCTGGCTATATATATATATATGCTTGTACATGTATGTACAAACATATGCATATGTGCGAGCGGACACACAGAAACACACTGATCTCAATTACACAGATTCCGACAGAAACAGGTCAAATGGAACAATAACTCTCACCAAAATAGACCTATGGAGCTGTAGATATATGTGTGTGTGGAGATTTGGTGACCCTGACAACCCCACCGCCTACACTTCAGGCATGCACATGCACAACGAAGCGTGCAATCCTCATGAACACACACACACACACACACACAAAGATAATTGAGCCTCAGTCTACGGCTCTGTCATGTGGTCTTAGTCAGGATTTAGCCTTTAGTCAATCTGAAGATTAGGTACTAGGGTTACTAGCAGGCACCCCATGCACTCACACACACATTTATATACAAACACGCACAATGTCATGTGCGATCATGTATTTGGATAGAGATGCAGTGTGCAAGGGGAAAGAGGGAGTGTCTGTTGTGTGGTGCAGACAGTCAAAAAACAACCTGAGACTGGTGCTGATCAATTTAAGCAGCAAATAATCCAGGGTTAATCTTGTTAAGACTCCATCGAAATCAGGTTGAAAAACACTGACATAGCATTTTATTAAACTCACAACTGAACTGCGCTGCTACAAAAAAATCTACCTACCCTAAAAACAGCAGCATAGTTTTGGTTTAATTGGCTGCTTTGACGACATTATAAACGTTTGTTTAGTTAAATTCTCATATGTACTGATTTGCTATTTTACACATAAAACCTAATTTTCATATTTGTTTCTGTTTTATCTTAATGTAGTTATCCTGACATATAAAGCAGAGAACAATAGGCGCTTTCACACCGGAGTACTTTTCCCAGTATAGTTCCGATAGTTCTTGAATTGTTGCGTTCACACCAAAAAAATCCGGAACTACTTAGTTCATGAGAACCTTTTCACCCCCTTTTTAGTCCCTGCTAGAGAGAAGAGAAAAAGGTTCCCATTTCTGATTGGCTGGGCGAATTGCAAACCACGTCCCGCAAAACTCAGAAAAGTTTTGTGAAGCCGCCATTGTATTTGCTGGCATTAGCATTATTAGCAATAGCATTAGCCCAGTATCAAACACAAAAAAAAACATGGGAGCGGTGGAGATGAGGAGGTGTCGGCGTTCTGGCGATTTACTCAGAAGGCTTCAGTAGAAGCTGCTGGGAGTCCCAGCAGCTTCTACTGAAGCCAGTCCCCAACTCCGGGGACTTCCGGCCGGGGACTTAGGGTGGCAGTACGCCGTGAAGTTGTTTGCGGCCTGCCAGTAAACCCGAAGAAGAAGAAGAAGAAGAAGAAGAAGAAGAAGAAGAAGAAGAAGAAGAAGAAGAAGAAGAAGAAGAAGAAGAAGAAGAAGAAGAAAGAGAAGAAGAAGAAGAAGAAGAAGAAGAAGAAGAAGAAGAAGAAGAAGAAGAAGAAGAAGAAGAAGAAGAAGAAGAAGAAGAAGAAGAAGAAGAAGAAGAAGAAGCGTCAGCGGCTTAATTTGCCTAATCCTCCCTCAGGGACTTAATCCGGTGTGAACGCGATCTGCTCTTTAGTTCATCAGAACTAAAGAGTTCTGATTAACTAAGTACGGCAAAGTACTTGGTGTGAACGCGCCTATTGTTATATGAGCATTTAGTAGCCTAAAATGTGTGTCTCGGGTAATAAATCTAATTACCCCATGAATATAAGAAAAATGAAATTATTAATAGGGATGCTCCGATCAATCGGTCACCGATCGAGATCGGCCGATACTCACTCTCTACCGATCGATCGGTGCTCTCTAAACATGCCGATCCCGAGAGCCGATCGCATGACGTAAAATACATGACACTGTTCTCTGTGTGCGGCAAAACAAGCTCGCCAAAATGGCTTCACCGGTCTGGCAGTATTTCAAGGTGTCCGAAAAAGACAGTAAAATAGCAGAATGCAACGTGTGTGAAGCAGAACTCCTGCAGCTTCACCCACTGTGAGCGGAGCGAAACACACAAGAGTTAGACCCAACACACTTAGCTATTTTATCTACCTCTGGAACAAGCTAAACTAGTTATACATATATTTATTCTTCACTGTCGGGTCACTCATTACTGGATCAGTGAGCTGCATGAGATACTGACAGGCTGTCAGGAAAGAGAGAGGGAGAGAGGAAAAGAGAGCGCTTCTGCTCATTTCTCCCGTGTTATTCTCCAAAGTGAATGTAAACTTGAATAATGTACATCATTTGAATGTAATAATTAAGTTGATTGTTGTTTGTGGAAGCTCCAGTGAATGAGCCCCATTAACTGAGTTTTAAACATCACTTTAAATGGAAGATTTAAAGTAAATCTTCCATTTAGGCCCCGCCCACTCGATCGGATCGGCCGATACTGATTCCGGCGATCGCCCCCAAAATTGGCGATCGGAGCATCCCTAATTATTAATTCGATTTTTCACTTTGAATTTGAAGATTTTACCAATTAAACCTCTGTGTGTGTGACTATCAAATTCACTTTTGTAATTTTGTTCATATTATAATACATTTAATTTCAAAACCTTTCCACTTTATGTTCTGTAATATTAAGAAAGAAATCTCAGTTTTGAAAGTGAAAAAGAGATAAATAAAATAATTATAACAAAACGATAAAGTATAATATCACAAATTATAAATAACTAACTGAGAATATATGGGCATAACTTAATGAGACAAGTATCTAGTGATGATAGCTGATGAAATAACGCGGCATTTTTACCACTATTGGCCTTCCATACCTGTGGCATTGTTTGGACATTGGCTCTGGCATCACCCGTGGAGCGTGAAATAACGCAAAGATGCTGCTGATGTAAACTATGTGAGAATTGTAGCAGTAGGTTATTAAATATGTCTGTATTAATATGTCCTGCAAAAATAAAACACAGGAAGTGTAACTCATGTGTATTCTTTAGGCTGCCCACATCAATCACATAAAGTTGCATCATCCCGTGCAGCATGGCTCGGATACTCACGGATGCAGAGGCAGGCCAACAGCTTGGCCCCGCTCTCCGGGACCGGGCACTCGGGGAACATAGGCTTCAGCAGGTAGGTGGCGAAAACGTAGGCGACGATGTACTGCGAGGACGGCCGGATGATGAGCAACTCGATCCAGAGTTTGAGGAAAGCCGGTAGGGAGCCGTACACCTCCAGGATGTAGGCATAGTCCCCTCCGGATTTACTGATGGTGGTCCCCAGCTCCGCGTAGCAGAGGGCTCCGACAGTGGAGAACACCCCGCAAACCGCCCACACCACCAGGGACAGACCCACCGAGCCGGCCTCCTTCACCACGCCGGTTGGGGTGACGAAGATGCCCGAGCCTATGATGGTGCCCACGATGAGAGCCACACCGTTAAACAGGGTGATGGTCCTCTTCAGGGCGACCCCTCCCTCCGCTCTCTCTCCTCCCTCTCCTCCGGCGGTGTGGTTGGAGCTGCTAGGCTCACTTCCCGGTGCTCCTCCCCGGTTCGACTCTCCCGTCTCCCCGCCCGGAGACAGCATCTTTTCCGTGACCTGCTTGTCGTCCTCCTCCTTGTCCGCAGAGGAGTTCGAGTTTCTCTTTTTTAACCCCGACATCTTCAGCTGAGTTTCCTCTTTCTTGTTCTTGACTTGGTTGACACAAAGCTTCCCGCTTTCCCGACTCTCGGTGTATCGCAAATCTCTTCTTCCTCTCTCTGTCGGTCGGGTGTGCAGTGTGATGCCGGCCGGGCTCAACCACGAGGAGTCCGCGGTTTGTCTGCTCGTCTGACTCAGAGCAGCGTGCTTTCACGCTACTATGTCTTGGTACAAAGACAGGCACGCTGGCCCTCCTCTGTCAAGGCCAGCCCCTGCTCGGCGTCTCCTCCTCATCAGAGCCCGCATCACTTCGTGGCTTTACCGCCTCCTTGCGGCTTAAAGCGGTACTACCCCTCACTAAACACCTAATCCCACAACTCTTGTCTGATTTTGGATTTGAGGGACCCGTCCCTGTTAGGTATACTTTGGTGATTCCGAAGCCTTTAAGATGATCTGTGGAGATGCAACAATCTGGTACACTTTAATAGGAAAACAGGCTAATTTCACGAAAACCAAGCAATTGAAAATTACAAAAAATGATATTAAAAAGGTAAACAAGGCTCCTCTATGTCAATAAATGCAAGAGATGCAGCATTTTCTCAACAATGTTTAATTTACATTTTTCATCTTCCTCAGACATCACTCATTGGCTGTCAGCTCAACGATTTGGACTTTATTACCCCAAAAACCCAAGCCACAGCTTTGCATCATTGCAATTTAGTCGTGTTTATATCCTACATTGGATTTGTAAGCATACAATGCTTCACCGAACACACAGTGGCGACTGGTCATTAGGGGCAGGGGCACAGCCCCACCTTGTGTCAGCAGAAAGTATTACAAATAATGATTACAAGAAAATGCAAAAAATAAATAACAAAATATGTAAAATATATTTTAAGATCATGTTTAATCATCTGATTCGTCTGTACATTGCTGTTTTAGTCTGTGTTCTTCTAATTAGTATCTACAGTGTGTGCCTATTGAGCTGTTTAGAGCCATGTGGGAAAAACCCCGATCATGCCCCTCCCTCTCACTGTCTAAGTGAACGGTGACTATAAAAACTACACTGCGCATGCTCAGAGTATTGTCCTATTTAATGTGTGTGGCAAAAAAATAATGACCATAGGGGCATTGAGCTGCCATCTCCACCATACGTCATCTCACATAATTCAGAGCTGATTGGCTGTAAGTACGTGTGCCGCGAAAAGTGTGGTGTGTGAAGAGGAGGAGAGAGACGCGTCCTAAAACCAGGAAGTAAGCTGCGCATGGCTTCCCTCCACAAAAAAGCAATTATATTTCTCCATGGGATTTTAGAAAATAGCTCAAAATAAGATCTGTGGGAAACGTACCTGTTAGATAAATGCACGTTTTGTTCAGCCGGATAATATCCACATATCTACCCTACTTTTATAATGTTCTAATATCGATTAGATTTATGATAGACTTTTGAAACTACAGGAAGATAAGGAGGACTTTTATAAAAAAGTAATAGAGATTTTTGTCCAGAAGGATAGGCAAATGGACTTCATCTTCAAGTCAAGGTAAGACCGCAATTTTATTGAAAACCTTACTAAGAGAGAACAATTCAATATTTAAATGATAAAATTAAATATTTTGGGTATCCTTTTGTTGAACTGAAATTAATCGAAGTATCAGACAAAAAAAGCTTTTGAAAATAATATTATATTTTGATTTAGGTCAAAATATTATATTTGTAAACCTGAAGAGTCAGTGCCTCACCAGCCATGAACCTCACTGCACGTCACTGCAGAAGCTTATATAGATGATATATATATATATATATATATATATATATATATATATATCAGGGTTTCCGTTAGCCGGTATTTACCGGTTTTTAGCTGGTAAAATTGAATAAAAACCGGTAAATTCAAAATCTGCCGGTCGAAATGTCCGATGCTCCGATCGATTGGCCGCCGGTCATTATCGGCCGATATTCACTCTTAATAGTTTGATCTGTGCTCTCTATAGGCCGATCAGGAGAGCTGGGTCTGATCCATATGGACATAAACGCGAGTGAAGTGTACCCGGAGATCAGATCAGCTGCTGAGTCTGATGGAGACACGCAGCTCTGTATAATCACCTGGAGCCCCGCCCACTGTTTAGCGCGCTGCATTAGAAACTGACGGGCTTTCAGGAGAGAGAGGAAAAGAGAGGATCCGTTTCTCCTGTGTTATCATTCAAAGTTAATGTAAACTTTTGAATAATGTACTTTATCTACTACAAGTAGTTTCTTTGAATGTAATAATTATGTTTGTTGTTTGTGGAATCATTTATTGAAAAATGAATCTGAACTTTTTGATCTGTTATAAAATGTACGATTATAAACTGAAGCAATATAAAAACGAGCCCCATTAACTGCGTTTTAAACATCAGCATATCCGGTCCTTGTCCGGTGATTATCTGCTAACGGAAACTCTGCTACACAATTCTTATTATTATTATTGAAACATGACCGGTAAGTTTCAAATGTGTCCGGTAAAATAAATTCTGTTCGGACATTTGACCGGCGAGAAAAAATCCTAGCGGAAACCCTGATATATATATATATTAATGCCGCCAAAATTATCGCGTTAACGGCGGTAATTAATTTTTTGAATTAATTGCGTTAAAATATTTAATACATTTAACGCATGTGCAGAATGGCCCGCCCCAAACATCCCACCAGTGGCAGCGCCAGGGTATGGGTGGGGTAGGCTACACCCATACCAAGAAATGTCTTAGCCCCACCATGAAAAATGATGTTAAAGTAAGCAAAATAAAGTCTGCCAACTCGCGCAGAGTAAATTGCACAGACAGCAGTTAGTAAGATTGATTTCAGTAGCCACTTGTCTGGAAATACCGAAGACCAGAAACGGGTTTTTTTTTGCGTTAACGCGTTATTTGTTCATCTTTGTGTGTATGAATTACACTTTTTTAGTTTTTCGGATGAATACAACAAAAAAAAAATACTTTCAGCTTGGGGGCTCCCTAGTGACCGCGGGGGCCCTATGCCCCAGCATAGTCCGCCTATAGGAAGAAACGGCCCTGCATGGGACAGAACAACTTTGTTTCACTCAAATAATCAGAACTCAGTGTATGTAGGTACTACTAAAATGTCAACATTTTACATTTAAAAATGCATATTAGACATTATCAAATGCAAGATGTTGGTGAGTAAAAGGAGAAATCTACAATCAGATCAAGATGTACTTCCTGTAAAACTGATTTGATCATGGTGATGAGGAAAAGCTGTTTAAAGAGATATGATATACGGGGAAGCGTTTCAGTTTGTATGTGAAAATGATCCCAGGCCATATTCAAACACACATATGGTATGGTAAATCAATGAAGCTCCACCAACTACATTCTATAGATTCTCTTCAGTGATTATACATCAGAGCAGAAGGCATCTGGGACAGGAGTGGCTGGATATAGGGCGAGGCTTCGAGTGTATGGTTAGAGCGTGGCCTCGCATACAGTAGTGTCAGAGTTTTACATTTTACACGTGGTGGTGATGCAAGACAGTGTTCTTGACGAGTTTAAAGTGACAGACACACACACACCACATTATGCAGCTGCTATTCAACTCTGATAGTTGACTCAAACCATCTTAATGCCAATCTAACATACACACACACACACACCCTGTGCCATATTGTGGTTGAAACTCAAAGTACTGTTGTTTCCTTCCTGTTTCCTTCCTGTTGTTCCTCAGTTAGTCCTTTTAATGTCAAATAATGACTAACTCTTGCAATATAATGACAAATGTTCACAAAATAGTGTCTTATTATATAGTATGTTTGAGCTACTTACTCTGTATTTTTGATAAAAACGTAGTAGTTTGAAATACTAACTCATTTATTTTTAAAGGAGCTCTATTCTGCTAATTTCCAGGTTCATATGTTTATACTATAAAGCAAACACTTCTCGCCAAAGCGTCTTACATGCACTTCAATACATGCCTACAGGGAGCAGTTTGGCGTTAAGTGTCTGGCCCAAGGACACTTTGAAATGTTGACTGCAGGGACTGTGATCCAACCCTCTGATTGGTCAACGCTTATTTACCCCCTACACAACGGTTGTCAATACAATTTCCTTTTCTTCTTGCAACCTGTTGATGGCCATGCTTGTTTGGCTTGCTGGCTACAACAAATGTTCAGTGACATTTCAATTAGCCAAAAAGGCTGAGGGGAACACTCTCAAAACAATCAGTAACTTATCTTTAAATACTGATTTAGTGACTTAAAGAATGCCTATTATGCTATATGGGATTTTCCCTTTCCTGTAGTGTGATACAGTATGTATCACATATACAGTATATATACTATATACATATTTACGTTTTTGTGCATGTAAATAGTCTGCAAAGCCTAAAATCCAAAAGTTTCAAGGGAGGCGTGTGGCGCAGTGGGTTAATGTGCTGATCTTAGAATAAAAGGATAGCAAGTTCGAGTCCCACTGCAGTCAGCATGTCGTTGTGTCCCTGAGACACTTCACCCCAAATTGCTCCTGTGGGGATTGTCCACAGTATTGAGTATGTAAGTCGCTTTGGATAAAAACAAGTAACATGTAATGGACTCCATTGTTTACTCCCATAACAACTGCTCTTCTATTGGCTAGAACTCAAACACATTGTACGTGATAGACTTATTGGCAGGACACCTCTAAGTTGTGGACCAATCACAACCGAGCCGGCCAGCTAACCAATCAGAGCAGACTGGGCTCTGGTTTCAGACAGAGGGTGAAAAGAGGTGCTGCAGCACAGGCGGTATGAGAAAAATAAAGAGCTTTTTGAACATTAAAGCATGGAGACATGTCACATGGAGACACAACATATGAACCTGGAAATTAGCAGAATAGAGCTCCTTTAAAAATAAATGAGTTAGTATTTCAAACTACTACGTTTTTATCAAAAATACAGAGTAAGTAGCTCAAACATACTATATAATAAGACACTATTTTGTGAACAAAATGTTGCATTTATATTTTTGTTCAGTGTATATCAGTATGTATTCAAGGATGCATTTATAATGTAATGTTGGTATGGCTACCACACCAACAGCTGGAAATGATGAGTGGACATTATGTTGTAACACATTCTGGAATACTATGTGTATTTCTTTTTTTCAGAGTTTGTCTTACATAAGACTTTATATTTCACAAACATGTTTTTATGATGGAAATGTTTTTTCTTCAAGCTTTAGGTTTTTTTCCACTGCAGATTTAGATTTAGAAGTTCTCAACTATTTCTTACTGAACTGCAGAAAGTAGCCTTTTTGTGTAAAGATAAGTTACTCGTAATTTTTGAGAAAATTGCTCCTTATTTTGAGACACTGTCATTTTTAAGACATACTTGGTTATCATTTTGAGACACAAATGCAATATTTTAAATACTAACTCAGTATGTGAAAATAAGTTATTCATTATATGAAGACACTTATGAAGAAACTATGTCTGCAAGGAATGTCCCGACTCTGACTGCAAGGAATCTGGGTGTGACCCTGGATAACAACCTCTCCTTCACTGCAAACATCGCTGCTACAACTCGTTGCTGCAGATATACGCTGTACAACATAAGGAAGATTCGTCCCCAGCTGACCCAGAAAGCCACCCAGGTTCTGGTCCAGGCTCTCGTCATCTCACGCCTAGACTACTGCAACTCCCTCCTGGCTGGTCTACCTGCATGTGCCATCCGACCTCTGCAGCTCATCCAGAATGCAGCGGCTCGTCTGGTCTTCAACCTTCCAAAATTTTCCCACACCACTCCGCTCCTTCGCTCCCTTCACTGGCTCCCGGTAACTGCTAGAATCCACTTCAAGACACTAGTACTTGCATACCATGCTGCGAATGGATCTGGCCCTTCCTACATCCAGGACATGGTTAAACTGTACACCCCAGCGCGTGCACTCCGCTCGGCATCAGCCAAACGACTCGCTGCACCCTCGCTGCGAGGTGGTCCCAAGTTCCCATCAGCAAAAACACGTGGGTTTGCTATCCTGGCTCCAAGATGGTGGAATGAGCTCCCCACTGACATCAGGACGGCAGAAAGCCTGCACATCTTCCGGCGCAAACTGAAAACTCATCTCTTTAGATTCCACTTCGAGCGATAGAATTACTATCAAAGCACTTATATACTAACATAGGACTGGCTTATCTATAGCCAGCTGACAAAGCACTTATATACTAACATAGGACTGGCCTATCTATCTATAGCCAGCTGAGTAGCACTTGAAATGTGTGGCTCTATGATACCTGTTGTACTTATATGATTCTGTTTTTCTTCTGGGCTGTGTCTTCCTGGTCGTATGTACTTATTGTAAGTCGCTTTGGACAAAAGCGTCTGCTAAATGCAATGTAATGTAATGTAATGTAATGTCATTCTTTAGTTACCAAGTCACTTAGAACATAACAAAAGCATTCTTCATTATTTTGGGATACTAACTTATTATTTTGAAATACAACAGTAAGTCATTCCTTTGCTATATTAAATCATTATTTTGAAATTCTAAATCATTATTTGGCGATACTAACCATATTTTTGCTCTACTCTACTTTTTTGGGGATATTATGGAATTATTTTGAGATATAAATCATTATTTTAGGTTCATAATCATTATTTTGATCAATCTTTATTTTCATATTCTAAGATATTATTTTTGAAATACAAATCATTTTTGTGATAAACATACTCATAATTGCATTAGCGTTTCTTGTTATAATAGCCTCCATACATATCTCAGTGGAGTTTGACTGCGAAAGCCCCTCTGTGAGACAAACACACAGGTCTGAGCTGCGTTCTTAATACTTCTTAAACACACACACACACACACACACACACACACACACACACACACACACACACACACACACACACACACACACACACACACACACACACACACACACACACACACACACACACACACACACACACACACACACACACCACACACACACACACACCACACACACACACACACACACACACACACACACACACACACACACACACACACACACACACACACACACACACACACACACACACACACACACACACACACACACACACACACACACACACACACACAGAGGACACAGACAGACAATTTCCTTTGTTCAGACGAGGGGCACGAGGTCAACATGTATTGGCCAAATTCAGCCTGAAGCAGCATCTTCAAATTGTCTTTATTCATTTACAGAAAGCCTGAAGAATTCAGGACCCATCTCAGGTCCACTCACAGATCAAGAGACACAAATATCCCATAATCCATGTCTGTCGTGTCATCCCTGGATCGTCTGCCTGTGTCTGTCTGTCCAACAGTTATAGGCCCACAAGAATACAAGGAGCTTTTCTTTTGGCCCATGTCTTAGATGCTGAGTTTGTAACGTGCATTCTTTGGGACATGAGTGCATAGAGATAGAGAGATGAAAGTCCCCCGGCAGTCTAAGCCTCTTGCAGCATAATTATGGGCTGGTTCAAGTCTAGCCTTAGCAAGCCTTAACTATAAGCCTTATCAAAGTCTAATACTAACAAACGAGGGAATGCAAATCTAATATTAACCACTGGGACAATCAAATCCATCTTTGATTGAGATATTCTTCTGCGCAGTCACCAACTTGGGGCTCAGAACCACAGCGTCAGCAACTATTGAGAGCGTTTCTTTTTATTAAATATTCCTTATTCTCATTGAAAAAATATAAATTTACATCAAAAAAATATCAGCAACTTACTGTTTGCTATTTTTTAGGACAAAGGGACAAATTCCCCCTCACGCTCTTTTTTGTAAAATCCACCCAAGTTTAGACAGAAAATGATGATTAATCATTTTCATTAAACAGGATATTTTTGGCAAAGCCTATTTTTAACGTTCTTTACGATGAATTGATCAATATATTTTGCATTCATGTGTGCAAGCAAGGGCATTAACAGGCTTCTATGTTGGTATTGTTAGCTGGAAATGATGAGCAGGAATGATGTTGTAAGACATGCTGCAAAGCTCTTAGACCAGGGGTGTCAAACTCAAATACACAGAGGGCCAAAATAAAAAAATCGGTAGTCTTTGTTTCTTTGGAGATTTTTACTTTTGTAAACAGGTGTGAACAACTCAGGTATTTACACTTTATCTTTAACGTAACTGCAGAAGGTGTTCTGTTTTGTGTCATACAATAATCAGCAGGTTTCCCACAGGCACATTCACAATGGACAGTCTAGAGGCTGAGGCTGGGTGTCAGTGCTACTATTGTCTGATAATAAATATAACAATGACTTATACAATTCCTCACATGGGACTTTCTTACAAGCAAATATGAAAGGGTAAAAGGTTCGGTAAACAAAGCTGTGACTCTGTGGAGTGGGCGTGGGAGAGCTCCTTTATTTTTTGCAGCTGTAGTAACATCCACTCCGTTTCCCCCTTCTCTCCCAGGGAATTGGGATGCAGGCTGACCCCTGAAGTCATCAAAAGCACACACATGTAAACAACCTTCCCCAACACAACATTTGGCAATAGCGCCAGAACTTTGTAGTACTGCTTAATATATCTTCTGATGTTTGTGGAAGGTCTGAGAGATGCATAGGTGGAAAGAGTAGCATGTTTTAGGCTACACGTGTCAGAGTGTCTGCTCTTGCTGAGAATAAAGCTTTTGCCTTTTAAGTTTAACTTCGCTTTGAAACAGTATCAGTCAAGCAGGGGGTTGGACTGTGCTCGTTAATTTCCCTGTGAAAGACCCTTACATGGAAAAATATGTCCATTGTTCGCTACTATGAGGTACATTTGAACATGTGATTGATTGCCCGTGTAGTGAGCTCCCCAAAGATACGCAGCTCCTTCCAGTGGATGGTTCTTTTCATCCTCTGTGGTATTGTGCCTATGTGTGTCTGATTTTATTTAGGACCTAACAGTAAGTGTCAATCGCCCAGTACAGATACAGGTACAGTATTACAGATACAGAGCGGGCAGACCAAGTTCTGGGGCTCACTCACTACTGTGGCAGATGCAGGTTCAAATCCCTCTTGCAGTCCCTTCACGTGTCATCCCTCTATCCCCCTGTTTCAATCTGTATTCAGTGCTTCTACTGTGACATTTTAGCAAATAGAAGCGTAAGTGTTACATAGTGATGACATTATGGTACAGAAGTCAATAAAGGAGTCCAATGAAGGCGTTTCAGGAAGTTTTGGCCTTTTCAGACCATTTACATGCTGAAAAACTTTTATAAACACACTACAGGAAAGAGACATCTCCAAAAAGCATATGGGCCTCTTCAAAATAATATTTTAAACTATTATTTCATATGGTGTTAAATCATTAGCTAGTTTTTTATCTATTTTCTTATTTTGACTAAATGTAATAAAAATACATATATCTTAAACTTTCTCTGTGTCCCTTGGTTTACGGTGAGTCTGAGTGTTTTGTTAGCTGGAATATATCCCTGTCAGACCTTACTGGGGTGCTAGTCTCCAGGTGAACTTATCGGTGTTCTATCTCCTTTAACCATACAGTTCCCCTCAGTGCTAACAGGTGTTTAGCATTTTACGGCTAACTTTAGTTTTTTTACCAGCTGCACCTATTCTGTTTTGGTTTAACCATTCTATCTGCGAATAGCAGGCAGTTGTCGTCAGCAAAAACTAGTACAATTCCGCCCAGCACCAAAGGCCAAACAGACAAAGGTAATAGCTAGTAGGTTAGCACAGGGGTTCCCAAACTTTGCCATGCCAAGGACCCCCATATAGCATTATCCTCTGGCGGGGGGACCCCTGTTGCAATTTAAAAAAAATGATGTGTAGCCTACAAGTGCCTCGCGATGGAGCATGCATGCGTTGCCACTACATTTGGGGCCTTCTGCCTGATCAAAGCTGTCACTCCGCTTTTTTTGCCTGTCATAGCCCCACTGCCCCATCTGAACACACACCCACACAACGAGACCAGTCAAGTCCGTTTGAGATGATGTACTCATCTAACACTTGAAAAATGTCTCTTCATGTGGTCCTACCTTCCAGTGCTTTGCAAAATAATATTTCCTCAACAAAGTTGTCTTCTGAAATAAATCTGATGTATGCTAGCAATTCTGCGACATTTGCTACATCTGTGCTCTCATCCAGCTGCAGAGCGAAACATTCACTAGCTCACTTGCTCCAAAAGCAGTGCAGATACTCAGTTTCACTCTCAGTAGCGGCAGCTCGATTCTGATTGGCTTGAAGGGCGGTCGTGTGATTCAAAAACAAAAAATATGAAAAGATTGGCATCAAATGACACATAGATTGATAGATATGCAGTTATTAATAACATCTAAAAAAAATTATAATAATTAAACTTTAAAAAAAATATAATTCCCGTTTCCCTCAAACTTTGCGTGACCCCCCTGGTGCCCCCTGACGGCCCCCCGAGGGGTCGGGGCCCCCACGTTGAAAAACTCTGGGTTAGCAGATAAAGAGACAGATATTTTCCTCAGGAGTTTAAAAAAAACAACTGAAAAGAGCAAAGCAAAAAACGCAATTAAAAATGAAGGCTGATATTCCTCCATGTCTGTTGGATGTGTCAACGCCTCTTTGCTAGCTTGTTTGCTTGTATGCTAATAGCCTACCATTGACCCCAGTAGCCAAAAAGCTATTAATGTGCTAGCCCTTTCGGCACTAGCGGCATGATGCATATCAACACGAAAATTCGGAATACTCATCTGCAAATATTTCTCATCAGAACTGTACAAGCTACCACACTTATTCATTTACTTTAGCTAAATGCTATGAATGATTTAGAGTTGTCTGGTAAAGGGATTCGCAACATTGCTTATTCATGTCGATTTCTATAGAGCATCTTTTTATACCCTGCCTTTGACTTGAACGTTGAAAGGAACAATAAAGTTTGCTGTCTTTGTTCAAACTAAGGAGTCTCTGTGCTGTTGTTAATATAAGTAACTAGTAGGCTAGTGGACGTGTTGACCATAGGTTTTGACGTAACAGTGAAGCACCCCAAACTTGATTGTTTAATGCCTTTATTCACTGTTCAAAAGCTATTACAAATCTATCTTGGAACGAGGTTAAAAGCAAACATAATTGAGAAAAACATATCGACGTGCAAGGACGAAAAAATGCCCCGATGTAAGAAACTCTTTAGAAGATAACCTTTAATTTAGATGCGTAGGAAACGTAATAAAACAAGACTTCGTTATACTAAATGTTATACTTTTATTTTGTGTTGTATCCCTTTTTTATTGAATTAAATGATGCTTTACTTTGTTTCATTTATTTGGAGTATCTTTTACTCCAGGATACCGAGTTCTCTTTTAAAAAAAGGAGCAGAATGCAAAGCAACCGTGAACTGTAACGCTGGTTGGTGTCAAGCTTCGGGGCCTTAATATTCCGCATGGCTGCCTCTCTCTGCCCTCATTTCCTGTCATCTCTCTTCTGTAAAGCCATTACAATGTGCCCAGCAGAATGGTGCTCTAATGTACGCCAGTCCAACTCCATAAACCTTTTGCTGTATTTTTTGGAAAGTCTTGAAACATTATTTTGCATAAAATGGACTGTGTAAGTTATTATATCTGCAAATGACAGTTTGAACTACAGAAATGTGTACTAGGAGTTGCTACTAACTGTGCCTGTGTGTATAATGTTGTGAAAGCATGGTGCAGCCTGTATGGACATGATCCAGTGAATGAAAGTGTGCTCACAAATGCGAACATGGGGAGGAAGTCCTTTGTCTGAAATATCTGAAGCAGCAAACATTCAGATCAGAGATGCTGAAGAGCAGAGATGAGCAGGAGGAAGAGCATCTGGCTCCGAGGAAGAGGGCCCCTCGTTGCATGTTCCTGTTTATATATCGGCTGCCTGTATGGAGAACTGGTGGGGTTTTTGGCTTGTTGATGTAAAGCAAGAACAGTAGGACAGCAGGAAGAGCAGTTCTCAAGTAAGAAGATGCTCTCTTCTTCATCTTCTTCTTTTCATCTCTCTGATTCATTGATGTCACAATGGGGCAGACTAAACGCTTTATGTCAATGGACATCTATTTTTGGATATCATACATGAACTGCCGGTAGACCTGGTAAATGTTCATCAAAGTTTTTTTGAAACACCCAAGGAGATATTTACCTCTTAAATAACAGTTCACCTAAAACAGTTTAAATAAATGGTGTCTAACCATTTTGAAAGCTTGCTCAGGTTTATTATTTAGTAGACTTGTCAATGTTAAAGCTTGCGATTAATCAGGAAAAAAATGAACACTAATAATGACATTACCAAGTTTGACCCAGACTTCTTCCCACATTTTTACCATTATTGCATGCCACTGAAAAGTCAAAGAAAGCAGAGGAACTGGTACAAGCTTGATGTATTGTGCTGACTGGACACACACCACTGGAGGAAAGGCATTATGCTGAAGCATGCTCAAGGTTACACAGGAGTGGGAGATACTGGACAACATCTAGGAACAGAAAGTGCCTGCAGTATGAAAGTGGCAACAAGAATACTACTACAATAGCACTGATTTAGAAGTGTATACCGTGTGCATGCTTTAATTGACAAATTCATATTGTTAAATATCTTAGTTTAGAATGTTAACATTTGTTCATTTAGCACAAAGACAAAAAATACAGTGGACGATGATGGGAACCAAAATATAAACGTTATAGTGGCGCTAAACGGTAATGATGCCAATTTATTGTCCACATCACTGAGGACCTGACATGGAATCATCACATAAACACCATCACTAAAACAGTTAGACAGCAGCTCTTTTCCTCCTTCAAAATGGACTCCAGATACTCTACAACTTCTACAGGTGCACCATAGAGAGCATCCTGACCTTCTACAGGTGCACCATAGAGAGGATCCTGACCTTCTACAGGTGCACCATAGAGAGGATCCTGACCTACAGGTGCACCATAGAGAGGATCCTGACCTTCTACAGGTGCACCATAGAGAGCATCCTAACCTTCTAGAGGTGCACCATAGAGAGCATCCTGACCTTCTACAGGTGCACCATAGAGAGGATCCTGACCTTCTACAGGTGCACCATAGAGAGGATCCTGACCTACAGGTGCACCATAGAGAGGATCCTGACCTTCTAGAGATGCACCATAGAGAGGATCCTGACCTTCTACAGGTGCACCATAGAGAGCATCCTGACCTACAGGTGCACCATAGAGAGGATCCTGACCTTCTACAGGTGCACCATAGAGAGCATCCTAACCTTCTAGAGGTGCACCATAGAGAGCATCCTGACCTACAGGTGCACCATAGAGAGGATCCTGACCTTCTAGAGGTGCACCATAGAGAGCATCCTGACCTACAGGTGCACCATAGAGAGCATCCTGACCTTCTACAGGTGCACCATAGAGAGGATCCTGACCTACAGGTGCACCATAGAGAGGATCCTGACCTTCTAGAGATGCACCATAGAGAGGATCCTGACCTTCTACAGGTGCACCATAGAGAGGATCCTGACCTTCTACAGGTGCACCATAGAGAGGATCCTGACCTTCTACAGGTGCACCATAGAGAGGATCCTGACCTTCTAGAGGTGCACCATAGAGAGCATCCTGACCTTCTACAGGTGCACCATAGAGAGGATCCTGACCTACAGGTGCACCATAGAGAGCATCCTGACCTACAGGTGCACCATAGAGAGGATCCTGACCGGCTGCATCACGGCCTGGTACGCAGTGGCGTTTTTATGTGTACAAAAGTGGTGGTGCACAAAAAACTTAGATGTCTATATATAGGCTTCTGCAGTGAAGTTCATGGCTGGTGAGGCACTGGCTCTGACTCTTCAGGTTTACAAATATTATATTTTGACCTGAATCAAAATGTATTATTTTCAAAAGCTTTTTTTGTCTGATGCTTCAATTAATTTTAAACAGACAGTTCAACAGAAGGATACCCACAAAAATGTAATTTTATCATTTAAATATTGAATTGTTCTCTCTTAGTAAGATCCCATTTTCAATAAAATTGCAATCTTACCTTGACTTGAAGATGAAGTCCATTTGCCTATCCTTCTGGACAAAAATCTCTATTACTTTTTTGTAAAAGTCCTCCTTATGTTCTTGTAGTTTCAAAAGTCTATCATAAATCTAATAACAGGTACGTTTCCCACAGATCTTATTTTGAGCTATTTTCTAAAATCCTATTGTATGGAGAAATATCATTGCTTTTTTGTGGAGGGAAGCCATGCGCAGCTTACTTCCTGGTTTTAGGACGCGTCACTGCAGCTCTCTCGTCTCCTCCATGGGGTCTCCTCTTCACACACCACACTTTTCGTGGCACACGTACTTACAGCCAATCAGCTCTGAATTATGTGAGATGATGTATGGTGGGGATGGCAGCTCAATGCCCCTATGGTCATTATTTTTTTGCCACACACATTAAATAGGAAAATACTCTGAGCATGCGCAGTGTAGTTTTTACAGTCACCATTGACTTAGACAGTGAGAGGGAGGGGCAGGATCGGGTTTTGTCCCACATGGCTCTAAACAGCTCAATAGGCACACACTATAGACACTAATTAGAAGAACACAGACTAAAACAGCAATGTAAAAACGAATCAGATGATTAAACATGATCTTAAAATATATTTTATATATTTTTTAATTTATTTTTTGCATTTTTTTGTAATCATTATTTGTAATACTTTCTGCTGACACTAGGTGCCCCACCTGCCCCTAATGACCAGTCACCACTGCTGGTACGGCAGCTGCACCGCCCGTAAGGCTTTACAGAGGGTGGTGAAAACTGCACAGAACATCACCAGGATGGAGCTGCCATCCATGGAGGACCTTTACTCCCAGCGGCTCATGAAGAAAGCCCTCAGGATTATAAAAGACCCCCATCACCCCAGCCACAAACTGTCTGCTGCCTTCTGGCAGGCGTTACCGCAGCATCCTGACAAGAACCACCAGACTCAGAGACAGTGCTTCCCGAGCTTGCACTATTGTTATTTTTATTGTTGTTTTTTTGTATTAACTTTTTCATCTCTTGTAAATTGCACTGTTGAGGAACCTGCGATCTGAGTGTTTTCATAGATTACATAATTACACCGTAGTTTTGCATTTGTTATGACAATAAACCTTTGAATATTGAATATTTAAAAAGTAAAAAGATTCATCCCCTGGGGACTATGCACATACTTTCATGGCAATCTGTGAAATATTCTTATATATCACTATATTTGTTGAAATATTTCATTAAAAACCAAAATGTCCATATCGTAGTGGCCCTAAAAAAGAAATCAGAGGATCACCAATGTTAGCAGGGTTTATCCTCTGGCGACCATCAATGTTTGTACAAAATGTGTCTATCAACCAATAGCAGTTGAGCTGTGTCACCCAGCAACAAAGTAATGGACTGTGTCGTAACGTGGCTAAAAGTATTTAAAAACAAATAAATGCGTCACACTGTTGCACTGGGTGACAAGTAACTCATTCATTCCGGTAAACACACACACTACAGTTTATGTTGACTCAATCCCCCAGAGACCATCATGCCGCTGTAAATAACCACTAGAGCAGCAAAAGCCATTTTCACCTATTTTAGCAGCCTCTCATTCACCTCCTAGAAGGAACATGTTCATGCTCAGAGTCACATACAATGTAGAGTTCAAAGCTCCTGGACTCCAGTCAGTCTGTCCATTCATACAATCAAGGGAAGCCCAGACCAGACTGAGTGTGTCCCAGTACACTCAGGCCCATCTCCCCGCAGCCAAACACAATAAACACCCCCAGAGGTCGGCTTCAATCGCCTTCTCTTTAGAATCAGGTGGAGACCCAAATCACACCCGCCTGTTGTAACAGTGTATAAAAGAGTTGAAACAACCCGCCCTCAGGACCACAGGAGTCTGGGTGGGGGTCATCAAACATCCCCCCCGCTGTGTAACGAGGCTTCAAAGAAATAGGGGGTTGAGAAAGAGGCACAGTTTTTATTTTCAAACTCGTGGTTCATGCTATGAGAAAAGGAGGAACAATGAGGATGTACCATAGAATGTATATATAAGGGATGTACACATTTCTTAGAAAATCTGTGAACGCTTTTAAAGATTCCATTTGGCTTTTCAGGTTAGATTAAGTTCAAACAGCTGTCATTGAAATGACTATCATTACAGCCTTGTAATGTATGTACATGTATGCCCCCCCCAACCAGGGTGGGGGGGATGCAGTTTACTTCCATGTGTGTCTAAAATGCAGAGGAAGAAGAAGTATTCAGATTCTTTACTCAAGTAAAAGTACTAATACAACACTGTCCAAGTACTCTGTTAAAATCCTGCATTGACAAAGATTCTAAAGTAAAAGTATAGAATTATGCAAAATGTATGTAAATGTTTCAAAAAATGTAAGTACTAATCATGCAGAATGGCTCTTAAAAGTGTTTTATTATTCTATATTATTATTTTCTAATAAACACATAATATTTGTCTTATGTTTCAGTTCTCCAATGAGGATCAAGGTTTGGAAAACATATGTAACTAGATCAGTGTTAAAAATCGAATTACTTAGATATTTGTGAAGGATAATGAATTATCTCTCAGTTGGCTAGTTGACGAACCGTATAAGCTGTTCTTTGGCTAGTTTCATTTACAACAACATTTTACATTTTTTAGAAACTTTTGTTTTTTATGCAAACATCTTAACTTGAATTGTAAAATAAATGTTGTGAAGTTAACATTATAATATTTGTCTTTCAATTGTAGTGGAGTTGAAGAATAAAGTGTCATGAAAAGAAAACACTGAAGTCGAGTAAATCTTCATTGTACTCGAGTAAATGTAGTTACATTCCACCACTGCCAAAACTTCATTTTATAGTATAGGGATATTTTTGAAAGTAACATTATTAGCGTGCTAATTCTTGATTTATGCCCAAACAAGTGTTTCGTCGGTGACAGTGACCTTGAGCTTTGACCACCGAAATCTAGTGTTGGAAGAATTACTCTGATCCTTAACTGAAAACAAATACCATGGTCTTCAAATACTCCACTGCAAGTAAAAGCCCTGCTTTTAAAATGTTACTTAAAATAGCCCATTTCGGAATAAAATAAAATACAGATGAGTTATCAGCTAAGTTTCAACAGTAAAAATACTTGTTTTGCAGAATGAATCTTTTCACACTTTTATATTACACTGGTTAAATGTATGGTTAAATTATCCTCTTTTGACACATGTAAGAGCATTTCAGTTTGTCAATGTGGACCAAATGTAGGTAAGAGATATACTGTGTAGATTAGTAGTATGTGTTTCTATATGCAGAAACTGGGGTGAATGTAAAATTAATATAGTGGAGTAAAAAGTAGTTTTGTAGTCAGGACCACCTTAACCGAGACCAAGTCATGACCCAGAGCGGAGTGTACCAAGACCAAGACCAGACCAAGACTTTAAGAGGTCGAGACGAAGTCAAGACCAAGACCAAGGCAGGCCGAGACTGAGTCAAGACCGGAACCAACACTACATAATACAAAAGAAACCATATATTTGATCTGAAAGATCCACATCATCATAAAAAGACCCACATACAAATAGTACATATCAATTCAACTTCATCATATTTATTCAAAAAGTGATTTAATTTAAAAACAGTAAATTAGTCAAATGTGTGGTTTGTGTAGCCAAATTATCGAGAATTTCGAGTCCTATAGGTCCGAGACCGAGAGACCGAGGACAAATGCAGTCGATTCCGAGACAAGACCAAGACCTTTAAAAAGTGGTCTGGAGACCAAGACCAGTCTCGAGTAATACAACACTAGTAAAGAGTAGGATATTTGCCTCTGAAATGTAATGGAGTGTACAAGTAAAAAAGTAGCGATAAATGGAAATGCTGTATTAAATGTAGTAAAATACTTTCCACAAATTCGGAAATCTGATCAGATCATCATCGAGTCGGTGTGGATTTATGTGCCAAATATGATCACATTTAATCGTGTTGTTCCTGGGATATTGTATTCCCATGGACAAACTGAAAACATCGTTGCATAAAGGTGTCTCACTACATAGGAAAGCAAGTAAAGAAAACACACCGAGATATAGATCCTTTTCACATCACACATACTTTATTGTTATACACCATCTATATATATATATATATATATATCAGTTTCTTTACAATCATTTTTACATCTATATCATGTGACGCCTTTGGGTGGTTTTCAACATTCTCCCTCCACCCCTCTGGAGCAGGGAGAAAAACACATCATGGTTGCACAGCTGCCTATAAGGAGCCATCCAGGTGGAGCAAAGCATGCTGGGAGGGGAGAGGGGCCAGCTGAAGCCCCACGGGGCAGGAATGTCGGCTGCCCACTAAACAAATAAACAGCTCAAATATGTACTGCATACACCTGCTAAAACATCACACTGGGCTACACATGGCAGGGAACAAGTATCATGACGGAGTCCTATAATAAGGTTAGAAAGGCAGACCGTGATACAAATCTGCAAAAAAAAGGCAATGTAGACGGACATTTTCCCCAACATTTGCATTGGAATAATTGACATTGAATTCAAGTTTGAAAAAAGGCATTCAAAAAAAGAATATGAGTAAATGCCATGGAGGATGAAGGCAGTCAATGGTGCACGATTTCAAATACATGGTTGAGCGAGATGAAGGCACTGAATGTGTAAGAAAAGAAAAAAGCAGCCATGAAACATTCCCAAAACGTCCACTCTGTAAGGGTCTATCTAGCAAATCTGAAGCCTTTATAACAGCGTCATCTGCATAAAGTCGGATCTTTGACATGCATTTGAAGGCCGTTCATTCAGAATATGGCGTCCACGGGGGCCAGGGGGAGAGGGAGCAGGGTTTGAATGCCTGATGGGCAGGAGGGAAGAAACGGCTATTTCTAAGAAGCTTAGGCCCCCTTTGGACTGTTGCATTGTTCCCCTTGGATTATAAAGACAGCCTCCCACCCCTCCCCCAACTCAACTGTATATCAACAGAGGAAACTAGAAGGAGCCAGATACAAGCAGGTTTCTGGATTTTTGTGCAAGTTCCTCTTCTAAAGTAAAAGACGTATGACCAGGCATGTCTGAGGAATTACAGATCATTCCAAGTTGGGTTACTCCCTGTAACTTTGTATCCGCCCTACTCTCTTTTCTTCAAACCAACCCTTCTCTCTCTAATAGCGCTGCATAGTAAGATTCACCCAGAGTACAGCAGCCATACTGGACAGGAGCCAAACAGGCACACTGCCAGACTTCTTTATATGATGCAACATTGCATAAGATGCCCTTTCTGTTCAAATGACAAAATCCTCATCTGCAATGTTTCTGCAGAGTTGTTGGATCACGTGAAAAAGACAAAGGAGGGTTTGATTTATGTAGATGACCGTAAACCCGTCATAGGGTACATGAAGTGTTCGTTAAGAAGATAAAATAAAGCCGCAGTAAAGTAGAGCTTTTGGTTTTTAGTAAAAAATACATTTTAAAAGTGGAAAATCAAACAAAAATCCAGCATCAGCAAAAAGAGCTTTACAGTTTTTTCCTTGAATCACCCTACTATGATTGTTTAACAATATGTGGTTTATAGTGGCCTTTAATTGAACACCATTTCCCATACTCCCATGGGTCTGACATGTCTGTAATAACAGTATACGCTGTACGAGATTTAAACCGGCAGAGATAACACAGATTTTGTTTTAGAGATCATAAAAACAAGTTATGACGATGGAAGTATTTGTGAAAACATTTCTTGGGTGTTAAAAACTTGTTTAGCTCTTATTAAAATCACGAAGGCTTGGAATTGTAGTAGCCGCTGCTAATAGTAGATGCTAATTTGAGTTGTGTAAAAGAAACCCCAGGAAGAGGCTTAATTTCCCCCGAAAGAAATGGGAGATTAGTTTTAGACTTTTAGTTGGGAAGCAGTGAAAGCCAATATAAACAAAGTGCTTGACAGGCGTTGTGATTCACAAGGAAATTGTAGTCAGTTGGTCACACTGTGTCACCTGGCAGTTTGACATCACTATACATCAAATTAATCAATGTGAATTCTGTTTCTACTTTGTTTAGTTTTCCCCCTAAAAAAGAACCTATAAAAATACTGTTAAAGAACCGGATCGATAAGCAGTATTTGTAATTGTTTCAATTAGGCCTCATTATTCACAGTGGAACAGGATCATCTTCCAATACAAGCGCTTTTGTTCATGTTCAATCCATAATAAAATATAACATTATAGTTGGATCTTTTTATCTTGTTATAATTAGCAGAGAAAATGTAATGTTTGTACAACTATATACAATTCAATCTACCAATCTCGGTGGGAATCGGATTAGGGGGGGCTCGGAGATGTTTCCAATTACACAAGGGGGGCCTGACTGAAAAGGGTTGGGAACCACTGGGTTAACCAATTCCTCTACCAGTGTCCTGAAGTCCTGTATTGGTGAAACGCATGGCAGTGATTTGGAATATTTAAGGCACTGTAGTTTGAATGCTTGAAAGTCCTGTAAAAAAGAAGAGAAAGAAAGAAGGATATTGGGAGGGAACTGCTTCTCTCAATCAGCTTTTTCATAAAATGCATGTATGTGCTACAATGACCTGGCATTATTGTGTGCACAAAGTAATGGTTCTTTTAAAACCCTTCTGTATGTGAGGGATGTTTGAACGTCACATACTGTAAGAAACGAGGGTTTCTGAATGTCAGATGTCCTGTACACAGTATCATCTCTTTGTAAACATCTTATTAATGTATACATGATAACATCAACGATAAACCCAACAACCCGCCATACAGGATTAAAAGCCCTTGATGATACATTGTGTATTCTACTGGAGAGACATGTATAACAGTGATAACTCCTTTTCTATTTTTAAATCTCCTGGGCTTCCTGCTGTATCATTTTATGGATATAAACATCACAGAGGAAGTGAGAGGGGTAGCACAGACTGCGGCCAGCACATGGTGCTGCTGATTTGTTTCCTAAGCTCGTTCTACGCTGAGCTGCAGGTAAAACCCACATGTGCTGTAACTAATGGACTGTTAATGTAGAATAAATAGGATTTCTGTTAAAGAAAAGTCAGTTAAACAAAGTATTTCCCCCACAGCAACCATCTTTTCTTGCGATTTAGTCTGCACCAAAATCAAAAATGGTTTGTATTAAAAAATAAATCCATTTGCAGTAAAACTGAAGATCCTGTGATGAAACGTCATCAAGCTTAAAAATGGGAGTTTGTGGCGACAGAGTAAAAAAGGAAAGCAGAGTCCGGGCACAGAGTAAAGGTGTGTTTTACTGTGTGTTCTGGCTCCAGCGGCGTCAGTGTTTGCCCTCTTCAGCCGACGGCGCCTCCTGCAGGAAGGGAGAGAAGGACGAGCGCACGGTGCGGCCGCACTGAGACTGCTGCACCCGGAAGTTGTTCACCATGCCCTTCTGCACTTCCTCATCAGCTGAGGTGAAGAGAAGGCTGCGGAACACCGCCAGCTGAAGGAGGAAAAGACACCGTCAGAAAAACATAATATACACAGGCTCATTTCGCTCATCCTGTTTGTACAAGGGTGCACATCTTAAGGAACAACATGCTGCCGTGCAGGTTTGTCCAGCTCAGTGTTACTCCCTTCATTGTTAGAATAGTTGGGCACACCCCTTGATGGTCAGGATTGTTGCAATGCTCTACTGAAAAGGACCGCCGATAAGCTTCTTCATTTTTACCTTTAAAATATAACCGCTACTGAAAGAAACACTTAAGATCGCCAGAGAGAAACATTAGCATTTAGGTTTCTTGTCTCCTGTCAAATGTAAATAATGAATCTCCTTTTAGCTCTGTTTTGGTCTCTCTGCCAACTCCTCAGGAAAAGATGTCTCTAAATGCTGCATTATGTTCACCATGTTTAAAACATAAAGAATGGACATGCAAGAAGTAAAGATATTTAGTTTGAATCTCACACACACCTGGTCATGGCTGACTTCGATGTGCTGCTTCATCACCATCCAGGTGACGGACTCAGTGAGAGGGGGGGTGGTCAGAGAGCCGTGGTAGGTCCAGTAGTCGTCAGTGTTGCTGGGTAACAGACAGGCTGGGTCGAACCGGTTAAAATCCACTACACTGTTCTGCAAACACACAGAGACAACAGAAGAAATGATTTTAATGTTACGGGCATGAGACACGCAAAATCATAGCAGACACATACACTGTGCACACAGAAGTTCTTATATTTAAAAGATACACTATACTATTCATATCTCCTGTTATACTATACTCATTCATGTATCCGTGAAAAACGTCATTATCATTACAGCACAGGCGGTAACCATAGAAGAATGAAGATATTATCTAAGTAATACAATCATCATTATCCAGTATAAATATGCCGTATACAACTGTCGCATTTCCTTTTATCGGGCAAACAACAGCCTTATCAGACAATATTAGAGATAAGCAGTGTAGTAGCAGTGATGTGAAAGAAGGGCACACATGTACAACCAACATCATATAAACATATATGAAGTAAATAATGTATTTTCATTACACACTAGTAACTCCTAGGCTGTTTAAGCATCAAGATCGGTCAATTCTAAACTGGTAGATTAATTAATAACAATTAATAATGTATTGAATACATCTTTCGCATTATAGTTCCTGGTATTTGAAACACTGACACTGAGCTTGTGCAACACGCAATGTCACACAAGTATTACATCTCAACGGTTATTCAATGACGGATCCAATTGGTCTATTATGGATAGGCAAACAGGATATGTTGATAGATTTTCTTAAATTTGGGATTTTGCTTGTGAATATAGTTCCTGGGTGTCTTTTCTGAACCACCAGAGGGCGCAGGTGTTACCAAACCGTATCAGATTGTTTATAGATGTTATATCGGTCAATATATCTATATAAGGCATCAGAATGTTATCTTCAAAAAGCAGGAATGTGGTGTGTGTGCATGTGTGTGTGTGTGCATTAACCTTGTGTCTGATAGTAGGCAGGGCGTCTACCAGTTTCTGCAGGCCTTCGTGTCTCTTTCCCACCTACACAAGGATTAGACTCATTAATCTGTCAGTTTAAAGATATGCAAAACACACCAGGTTATCGACTGAAACATGTCTGCGTTCCATGTGTGACGTGTGCACCTTCAGAAAGACTCCAATGACAGCCAGCCCGTTTTCCTCCATCACGGCCTCCTCAAACAAACTGTATTTATCAGAGTTCCAGTGCACCAAGTGGAGCTGTGAACACACGCAGGTCACAAATACATCATCAGAAATCAGCAATCTTAAAATAAGAAGTAGTAGCATTATAAAGAAAGTGAACATATTAAAGTAGTGAAAGTAGCAGAGAGTAATAACAAACATTTCATTGTAAAAAGTATATACACTGCACACAAGCAGTGTTGCAGATTACAATTCTGTGTGTGTGTGTGTGTGTGTGTGTGTGTGTTTGTCTGTATCTCATAGCCTTGATCTTTTAAACCCTAGCCCAATCATTCTGTCCTAACTGAAAGCTAAATAAATGGAGAATAAATTAAACAGAACAGGCAATAACAGCCCAAGCTATTTCATTGTTTTAGATAAAGAAACATACTGTATAGCTATTGTTTAATTTCACTTGCGGGGCTTTACATGAAGAAGCTTGACCTTTTCCTGTGACCTTTTTCATTCTAAAACATACCTAAAATAGGGATGGGAATTTGAAAGCAAATGTATATTCGAATATTCGACCCCCCAAAAAACGGTTAACTGGTTAACCGAAATGTACATATCCTAATTTTTTTTTGACCCAATTTTTTTTCACACATTTTTTAGAAATACATACATGTTCAAATAAGTGTAGAAACCAAGTCGAATTTGTCAAATGTATTGAACTGGTGATCACAGTTTGACAGCTATAGGCCTACAGCTTTCATGTGCGGAGGCGATTCACAATCAGGCCAGCTGTAGAGAAGACCCTCTCAGCTGGAACGGAGGTTGCGGGTATAGTAAGGTATAGCATGTATATATAAGTTTAATTTGGCATAGTTTGACCTCTACATCGCACTCACTAACCTGGTCGAAATATTTCCACACATTTCTCCTTTTTGACGCCATGTCTGTTGTGTAGGACTCTTCTTAGAGTGTAAATAATTACCGGACTATGACTGGTAAAATATGTTGAATACCGGCAAAACTAAATCTCTCCAGTCAAAATGTCTATGTACTTTGCCGCCACACACGGTTGCCAAGCATCGCTTATTGTTGTTTAGGCTGGCCACTCATGATGTGTCGCGAGTGTTGACAGGGGACGGGGGAGCACGCTCATGAACTGTTAGCGCCAGAACCTCGCAACGGCTGCAGAGCTCATTTGCGCCGCATTTGGGCCTAAGATGAGGTTTGAGTCTGTGTGATCTGCATGTAGGGAGGGGCAGCAGCCATATCATTGGCTAGAACTAGCTAGATCTGATGGATTTGGACATAAACGCGAGTGAAGTATAACCGGACACGAGAGAGAGAGATCAGCACCTGCAGCTCTGCCCGCTGTGAGGGACCGGTGAGCGGAGCAAAACACACCTTTAGACGTCACCTAACACATTTAGCTATGGCACTGTCGTATACATATACATTGAATTATTACATTTGATAATATGTAATCAACCCAAAAAAAAAAATGTATATATAAAAAAAAAAAAGATTAATAAAAATATTCATAACTCATATTCGAATACATGAATAATTATTCGAATACCTAAATAATTTCGAATATTCGATTAATCGTTCCCATCCCTAACCTAAAATACCATATATTTAGGACAAATTCAGTGCATGTGTAGAAGAGCAGCAGATCTGTTTGTGCATAAATCAAAACTACCAGTCAAAAGTCGACTATGACTAGGGCTGTGCGATTATGGCAAACATCATAATCACGATTATTTTGGTCAATAGTTGATATCATGATTATTAAAAACGATTATCCATTTACTTTGAAAACATCCATTTATTGTAGTTGATTACCCTGAACTTTAAGTATAATTCAACTGAAAAAACTATTTAAAAAATAATAAAAAAGCAATTACATTTTTTTTTTTAATAAAATGAATAATTGTTTTATTTCTATTACGTTGTTTTCGTAATCGATGCAAGCCAACATCGAGATTAAAATACTATTAACTGAGCAGCCCTAACTATGGATGAATAAACTAAAAAACAAACATCTAAATAAGTCATTTTCTATAAACCAGGTACGGAAAAATACATAAAGGTAACCCAATTAGATTTACCCACAGCACTAATCATTTGCACAGTGTCTTTGACAGCTTCAATGCTGTCAGACAGGACTGTAACTTGATCCTCTGTCTGCACGCACACACACGTACACACACACAAAGACTGCTGAGTGATGACAACTATGACACGGACACATTCCCATTGCTACAACAAGAGCTTTGCCGAGGAACACACGCACAGTTCGTGCAACCTTGTGTTACATAAGTGTCCTAAAGTTAATGGAACAACGTGAGATATTCGGTGTTCATATGTGGGGTTAGGCAACATAACTGGTTTCATGTCCCTCACACTGAGAGAAAATAAACAGTCTATGTTTGAATTTGGATTTATTGATATAAAGGGAAATGTAGAAATACCGCTGGTTTAAAAGACATGCCTGAATCACAACTCTCTTTCCAGAGATGTCCAGAAGGACATATGAATAGAAATAAATGAGATCGTAAAGTAAGTCAACACCTATGATGTTTAAACAGCATAGTGTGACATTTTTTTTCTTTCTTCTTTTCTTTCTTAGGAGACGATTTGGGCACTAACTGGTTTTTTCTTCTCTCCATTATTGAAATAGCTGTGTTTTTAAATACCCATCTGACTTGTTCTCCTCTTGATGACCTCGGCCCACGAGTTCAAAACTTTTCATCTCAATCAGATCCGATCAGATTTTGAAATCCCATTTTTTGTGATCCAGGATCAGACAAATCGGCCACATTTTGTCCCTGGAGTTCAAAGCAATTCAGGATAGGATCACCCTGATCCAGATTACGACTTTTCAAGATGACTAGATCCTGAATATCAGCGCTTTAATCCTACCGATCGCCATCTAGTGGATATGAAAAATAATACAAGGAAGACAAGAGACCACATTGCAGAGACGTCTATTGTCCGCAATTACTTTTGAAAGGTGATGACAGATAATGGGCTTTTTTTTTGTTGAAGATATTTTTTCTTTAATCTAAATTACATTTGTGATTGACAATCTTTGTTGTGATACTTTTATGAGCATAAACATTTATGTCATCAACATTTGGTTGAAAACAAAATAGGCCACCACAAACGTGAGCAAACATGGAAAAATAAAATGTATTTCCCATGAAGGCTAAAAATTGTGTATTATTTCAGTTAACATTGAAACATATTTTAAAATAAATGGTACAGTACATTTTGCTCTGGAAATCCACTGGAAATCCACCCCTCTGGTGGGATCAGGATAATCTAGTTTTTTGGGATCAAATTGATCCCAATCCTGTGTTGGGCCCTGGGCCCAAGAGTTCAAAACTTTTAATCCCTATCTGATCAGATCAGATTTGGATTTTGGGGAGTTCAAAACCAAAAAACAGGATTAGGATCACTTTGATATCCGATCAGATCAGGAAATCCAATCCAAGCTTTAATCTGGATCAAATCTTCAAAACAGGATTGGGATCAGTTTGATCCCAAACAACTGGATTATCCTGATCCCAACAGAGGGGTGGATTTCCAGAGCAAAATGTACTGTACAATTTATTTTAAAATATGTTTCAATTTAAATTAGATGGCAAAGTTTGTTAACTGAAATAATACACCATTTTTAGCCTTCATGGGAAATACATTTTATTTGTCCATTTTTGCTCACGTTTGTGGTGGCCTATTTAGTTTTCAACCAAATGTTGATGACATAAATGTTTATGCTCATAAAAGTATCACAACAAAGATTGTCAATCACAAATGTAATTTAGATTAAATTAAAAATATCTTCAACAAAAAAAAAGCCCATTATTTGTCATCACCTTTCAAAAGTAATTGCGGACAATAGATGTCTCTGCAATGGTCTCTTGTCTTCCTTGTATTATTTTTCATATCCACTAGATGGCGATCGGTAGGATTAAAGCACTGATATTCAGGATCTTGCAATCTTGAAAAGTCCTAATCTGGATCAGGGTGATCCTATCCTGAATTGCTTTGAACTCCAGGGACAAAATTTGGCCGACTTGTCTGATCCTGGATCACAAAAAATGGGATTTCAAAATCTGATCGGATCTGATTGAGATTAAAAGCTTTGAACTCGTGGGCCCTGGTCACACACACCTGGCATACACGTCACAGCGCATTTGTATGTACAAATGTTTTAGAAATGACATGGTGACATACTATCTGTGCTGCAGTACCTCTTTTCACCCTCTGTCTGAAACCAGAGCCCAGTCTGTTCTGATTGGTTCGCAAAAAAAGCATAATAGGGCCCCTTTAAATGTCTTGCCAAAGAGGTGGGCATCGAACCGATGACCCTCTAATTGGTCATATTTATGTTGCTCAGCAGCAAGCAGTTGAGCTTTTTTTAAGAAACAGCGGGTACAAAAAAAGGCTACAAAGATGCTGCTGATACTATATATATATATATATATATATATATATATATAGCCAGGGCTGCACATAACTGGTGTGCAGGTGCTCAGTGGGTCTCAAACGTTTTGGTCACAATTTTTGACCGTTTAGTCATTGTTGGTGATTTTAACATCCATGTTGACAACCCTCAGGACAGAGGGGCAAAATAACTGTTTTGTGTTCTTGATAGCCATGGACTGACTCAGCATGTGACGGAGCCCACGCACAATAAGGGGCACACTCTGGACTTAATTATCTCAAAGGGTCTGAATATCTCTAAGGTTGTGGTGACTGATGTTGCGCTCTCTGATCATTCCTGTGTTTTCTTTGAGAGCTCTATTTCTGTTCACAAAAATGTTCAAAAAGAGGTAACCACAAAGCGATATTTAACTGAAAATACTAGGGAAATGTTTACTCAGAATTTTTTTTCCACACTTGCCCCTGCTAACATCTCAGTAAATGAGCTAGTACAGGGGTGGCCAACCAGTCAGAGGTTAAGAGCCACATTTTGTCTATGTTACTGCAAAGAGCCACATCAAACACACAGTCACTGATACCGCTTGTTTCAGTTTTTTGTTTTCTGGAGACAAGATTTCAACCATTTTTGTGGCATTGGGATATATTTTTAAAATCCTCTGGAGCAGAGAGAGGAGCTGTGGATTATTGTTATTGATTAATGCATCAGTGTTTCTTAGGGTCAAAAACACTAAACTCTCAACTTAAAATGAAAGCATTTAGTTTATTTAATAAAAGAGCACATGTTCAATGTGAAAAGTGACAGTAGTTATAGATTATTTGCAATTTGGTGCTATATATATATTTAAAAAAATAAATAATTATATATATTTTTTAAACACCTTGAATTTCAGGGGGGGGGGGCGCGGGGCTCCGTTGGCAGGGCTCCTTTGGCGGGGCGCAGCACCCCTCCAAGACAATGGTAAGGGAAACACTGGATAGTGTTTAATCAACGATAGGTTTCCCCCCCCCTCAAAGGTGATTGGTTCACTGCATTGCAGGTATTATTGTGATTCGCTCTTGGGCCACATCAAAATTAGATGCGCTGTCATCCTCTCATACTGACACCACACATACACACCTAGGGAGAGCCCGGACGAAAGTAACAACTTTGACCGGCCAAATTATGTCAGAATTATCAGCATTCAATACTTAACAGACCTACTAAATATCAGGTTTAACTGTCAGGAGTAGCTAGTGTTGTCACGATACCAACATTTTGGTTTCGATTCCAAGTCAAGAATTGCGATTCCGATTCTTTTTCGATACTTTTCTTAAAAAAAGGGAAACAGTCTTAAATGTAATTATTGTGCTTTATTTCACACCAGAACCATAACACACACTATTAAACAATGAGAACAATAAATAAAATAAATGACAAGAATTCGTATTAAATCAAAGTAATACATTTCTTACAGACAGGCTTCGTGGTGTCCGTAGGATTGCCCTCACTGTCAGAGTTATAGCTCAAATACTTTCACATTTCGCTTCTGGCGTCTTTTTTGACAACAAGCCGAGGCGCAGCGGCAGTTGCACTCCCACTTGCAGCCATGCTTCTCGCTTTCTCACATGCTCTGGCAGCTAGCACGTGCACGAGAGAGTGGAGGCACTTTGAGCGTGCTTGAGAGGGGCGGGACTGCAGGCACGGCTGCAGTGCAGGGAGTGGAAGCAGAGCGCTGAACACACACGGCTCTTATTAAAACGGCGCTTTCTCACCGGAGTACTTTTCCCCGACATTCTTAAAGTACCGATACTAATGAAACGGAAGAATCGTAACGTTTTTAACGGCAGGGTATCGCGGTACCTTTCATGTATCGGTACACCGTGCAACACTAGTCAGGAGTCAGTGTCTCTCCCCCAAACTCACACATATCCAATTCGATATGAACTGAAGAGCCGCATGAAACTAGGCAAAGAGCCGCATGCGGCTCGAGAGCCGCGGGTTGGCCACCCCTGAGCTAGTAGATCATTTTAATTCAAAAATTCAAAATATTATAGATGCCATTGCTCCAACTAAGGTAAAGGAAGTGTCTGGCAAGAAAATATCTCCATGGAGAAAGGCCATGACCGTGAAAACAGAAAAAAGAGAATGTTGAAAAGCTGAACGCAGGTGGCGAAAAACAAATCTCCAGGTTCACTTTGAAACCTATAAAGAGAGACTTGGCCTTTATAATATGAAAAACGCACGACAATCGTTCTTCTCTGACATCATTACCAAAAACAACGCACGTGCCTTGTTTGCTACCGTCGACAGACTAACTAACCCCCCAGTGTCAGTAGCCTCTGAATTTCTATCCACCAGGGCGTGCAATGATTTTGCCTCCTTTTTCATTGACAAAATTCGGAAAATCAGACAAGCAGTCAGCGCCTCTGCATCAGGAACAGCAAATGTGTTGTCTCTGTGTCCACTTAACATCAATTCAAACACCATGACACAATTCCATCAGATTAATGATAAAAACCTAGAGGACATTATTCAACTTCTGAAATCCTCCTCCTGCTGCCTTGATATTATTCCAACGGGATTTTTTAAAGATGTGTTGCCTTGCATGGCCTCAGATCTACTTCATATAGTAAACAAATCTCTTCACTCAGGTATTTTTTCCACAGGCCCTGAAAACTGCAGTCATTAAACCGCTCTTAAAAAAGAATAATCTAGATGCTTCAGTAATGAACAATTACAGGCCCATATCAAACCTGCCATTTCTAGGTAAAATCATTGAAAAAGTTGTTTTTCAACAGCCGAGTAATTTTTTGCATTTAAATGACTGTTTCGATGTGTTCCAGTCAGGCTTTCGTCCAAACCACAGTACTGAGACTGCTCTTGTAAAGGTCTTTAATGACATCCACTTAAACACAGACAGTGGCAGAACTTCATTGTTAGTATTATTAGATCTCAGTGCTGCGTTTGACACTGTTGACCACAGCATATTACTAGACCGACTGGAAAAACTGGGTGGAACTTTCGGAAACCGTCCTAAATTGGTTTGAATCCTACTTAAAGGACAGAAACAACTTGTTTCTATTGGTAAATACACATCTGAGTTGACAAATATGACATGTGGGGTTCCTCAAGGCTCCATCTTGGGGCCTCTTCTCTTTAACATCTACATGCTACCACTGGCTCAGATAATGAAAAACAACAAAATAAGTTACCATAGCTATGCAGATGACACACACATTTACGTAACAGTTGCAACAGGAGACTATGCTCCAATTCAAACACTGAGTAAGTGCATTGAACAAATCAATGACTGGATGTGTCAGAACTTTCTCCAATTAAACAAAGATAAAACTGAGGTAATGGTTTTTGGAGCCAAGGCAGAACGTATAAAAGTTAGCGCTGAGCTTCAGTCTGCAATGTTCAAAACAACAGATAAAGCCAGAAATCTAGGTGTAGTCATGGACTCTGACCTGAGTTTCAACAGCCACATTAAAACAGTTACTAAATCAGCCTACTATCACCTAAAGAACATATCTAGGATTAAAAGACTAATGTCGCAGCAGGATTTGGAAAAACTTGTCCATGCTTTTATCTTCAGTAGACTCGACTACTGCAATGGTGTCTTCACAGGTCTCACTAAAAAATCTATTCGGAAGCTGCAGCTGTTTCAGAACGCTGCTGCTCGAGTCCTCACTAACACTAAGAAAGTGGATCACATCACTCCTGTTCTGAAGTCTTTACACTGGCTTCCTGTGTGTCAAAGAATAGATTTCAAAATACTGCTGCTGGTTTATAAAGCTTTGAATGGTTTAGGCCCAAAATACATTTCTGATCTACTGCTAAATTATGAACCATCTAGATCTCTCAGGTCTTCAGGGACTGGTCAGCTTTCTGTCCCCAGAGTCAGAACTAAACATGGTAAAGCAGCGTTCAGTTATTATGCTCCAAATATCTGGAACAAACTCCCAGAAACCTGCAGGTCCGCTGCAACTCTGACTACTTTTAAATCCAGGCTGAAGACTTTTCTTTTTGTCGCTGCTTTTAATTGAACTATTCATATCTTAGACTGCACTGTAACTTTTATCCATGTATTTTTTCTTTTAATGTTTATCCATGTATTTCTTCTTTTAATGTTTATTTTATTAGCTTTTCCTTTTAATGACTGATTTTAAATACCATTTTCTTAATGTCTTTCATTTGTTGTAAAGCACTTTGAATTGCCTTGTGTTGAAAAGTGCTCTATAAATAAACTTGCCTTGCCTTGCCTAAACACATATTTCCAAGGCACTCCTTTATAATTATTGGGATAAACAGGTTTGAAATCATTCCAATGTCCGGGTCACGACAAGACCTGTTGACGCAGCAACCACTGTAAGTTATATTCTTGTTTAATTCGACTTCTCTGTTTCATTTATTCTACTCTTTATAATTGTTCTGCAGTTATTTTACCTTGTTGAGAGATTTTTACATCTCAGATCTGCTCGGGGAAAGCTGTAAATCTGCTCTCATCTCAGAAGGCCAGTCGATACCGCGTGAGAATATAGACGGCCCGCCCAGCTGATTGCGTGAAGTACAAACGCTGTGAATTAATCATTTTCCAGCTAAAAAGCACTCAAATAGGCATTTAAAATCTGAAGAACTCAGTCTTCATATCGACCGGGTCACAACAAGACCTGTTGACGCAGCAACCACTGTAAGTTATATTCTTGTTTAATTCGACTTCTGTTTCATTTATTCTACTCTTTATAATTGTTCTGCAGTTATTTTACCTTGTAGAGAGATTTTTACATCTCAAATCTGCTCGGGGAAAGCTGTAAATATGCTCTCATCTCAGAAGGCCAGTCGATACCGCGTGAGAATATAGACGGCCCGCCCAGCTGATTGCGTGAAGTACAAACGCTGTGAATTAATCATTTTCCAGCTAAAAAGCACTCAAATAGGCATTTAAAATCTGAAGAACTCAGTCTTCATATCGACCGGGTCACGACAAGACCTGTTGACGCAGCAACCACTGTAAGTTATATTCTTGTTTAATTCGACTTCTCTGTTTCATTTATTCTACTCTTTATAATTGTTCTGCAGTCATTTTACCTTGTAGAGAGATTTTTACATCTCAGATCTGCTCGGGGAAAGCTGTAAATTTGCTCTCATCTCAGAAGGCCAGTCGATACCGCGTGAGAATATAGACACGGCCCGCCCAGTTGTCGCCCATCAGCTGTAGAGAGTTAACTAATTAGAGGGGCGTGGCCCCACTGCTGTGAGAACTCAGCAATCAGGCTCCTTTTTAGGTAGCTATTTCCTGGAGCGTCAGCTTCAGCGTCAGACAGCCGAAGACATTGGAGTCCTACGGGAGTAAGACTGACAAAGACATTGGAGTCCTACGGGAGTCACGAGGGTGGCAAAGAGGAGGCAAATCCTACTTTGATTGAGCTAAGTATCGCTGGTGTTTTATTTCATTTGGTTGTTTAGCCCCTCATGCTATAATCATGTGTATTTTCTCCATTCCTGTTCACGTGTCCTCTCGCTATTATCACTGGCCCCGTGTATCTCGTAATCGATATAATCGGCCTGCTCTCGTCTATCCCACATGCTCCACTGACATCCAACATCTAGTTTCAGGTGGCCTGTGGAACTGCCAGTCAGCTGTTCCCAAGGCTGACTTCATCTCTGGCTACGCTTCCCTGCAGTCCCTGGATTTCCTTGCTCTCACGGAGACCTGGATTACTCCATCCAACACATCCACCCCAGCAGCTCTCTCCACATCATATTCCTTCTCCCATACACCCAGACCCACTGGCAGAGGAGGTGGCACTGGTCTCCTGCTCTCTCCCAAATGGAGCTTTTCCCTCTTCAAGCTATCTAACTTCACTCCTTCCACCTTTGAATTCCATGCTGTCACAGTAACCCATCCTATACAATTAACCATTGTTGTTCTCTACCGTCCGCCAGGTGCCTTGGGGGACTTCTTGGAGGAATTAGATCATCTCCTCTCACATATCCCTGAAACTGGCCCTCCGGCTGTACTTCTCGGAGATTTCAACCTCCAGACGGGGAAGATAGACGAACTAACATCTCTGTTAACCGCCTTCGCTTTCTCATTGTCTCCATCCCCACCAACTCATAAAGCTGGCAATGTCCTTGATCTCATATTCTCAAGGAACTGCACTACTTCTAACCTCTCTGTTAACCCGCTCCACACATCCGATCACTTCTTCCTTTCATTCTCTCTACCCCTTTCCAAACATAACAAACTAATCTCTTCTCATCCTGCACCTGTCCGCCGTAACCTTCGTTCCCTCTCCCCCTCTACCTTTGCCTCATCGGTGCTCTCAGCCCTCCCTTCCTCTGATTCGTTTCAACTCCTGCGTCCAAACTCTGCTGCAGAAACTCTCCTCTCTACTCTCTCATCTTCTCTGGACTCTCTCTGTCCTCTCACATCTCGGCAGGCTCGTCAGTCCCCCCCTGCTCCCTGGCTAAGTGACGCACTGCGTGCTAATAGAACCGTCCTTCGGGCAGCAGAGCGGAAATGGTGGAAATCCAAACACCGTGACGACCTCCTAACCTATCAGGCTCTCCTCTCCTCTTTCTCTGCCTCGATCTCTCAAGCAAAGAGCACTTTCTTTTAAGATAAGATCCAATCTTCCTATTCCAATCCCAAAAAACTATTTTCCATCTTCTCCACCCTCTTGGACCCTCCCAAAGCCCCTCCCCCCTCCTCACTTCTGTCAAGCGACTTTGTTAACCACTTTGAAAAAAAGGTTGATGATATTCGCTCTTCTTTTTCTGACTCACCTTTACTCACCGCTGGGTCACCAGACCCTCCTTTCACCCACACACTGACCTCCTTTTCCCCTCTCTCTCCAAGTGAGGTTCTTACCCTCATTACCTCTGCCCGCCCTACCACCTGTCCTCTGGACCCTATCCCTTCAAACCTCCTTCAGACTATCGCTCCTGATATTCTACCGTTTCTCACCCATTTCATCAACACTTCTCTAACTTCTGGTCACTTTCCAAACAGTCTCAAGGAGGCAAGAGTAAACCCTCTCATTAAGAAACCCACTCTCAACCCGTCTGATGTTATAAACTACAGGCCTGTGTCTCTCCTCCCGTTCCTGTCTAAAAGACTTGAATGCGCTGTCTTTAAACAACTCTCCTGTTATCTCCATCAAAACAACCTTCTGGATCCGCACCTGTCTGGTTTCAAGGCAGGTCACTCCACAGAAACGGCCCTCCTTGCTGTCACTGAGGAACTGCACACTGCTGAAGCAGCATCCCTCTCCTCTGTCATCATCATGTTGGACCTGTCAGCTGCATTCGACACGGTGAACCATCAGATCCTCCTTCGCACTCTCCAAGAACTTGGAGTTTCAGGCTCTGCACTTTCCCTCCTCGCCTCATACCTCAAAGACCGTACCTACAGGGTAACTTGGAGAGGGTCCGAGTCCGACCCTTGTCAATTAACTACAGGGGTCCCTCAGGGCTCTGTTCTTGGTCCCCTCCTTTTCTCCCTGTACACAAACTCACTCGGATCGGTCATTAGCCCGCATGGTTTTTCATACCACTGCTATGCTGACGACACCCAATTAATTCTGTCCTTTCCCCGCTCAGAAACTCAGGTCGTCGCACGCATCTCTGCTTGTCTAGCTGACATCTCTCAGTGGATGTCTGCTCATCACCTCAAGCTCAACCTTGACAAGACTGAACTGCTTTTCCTTCTGGGAAAAGATTGTCCCACTCTTGAGCTGACAATCAACATCGGCACCTCTGTTGTTTCCCCGACTCAGACTGCAAGGAATCTGGGTGTGACCCTAGATAACAACCTGTCCTTCACTGCAAACATCGCTGCTACAACCCGTTGCTGCAGATATACGCTGTACAACATCAGGAAGATTAGTCCCCAGCTGACCCAGAAAGCCACCCAGGTTCTGGTCCAGGCTCTCGTCACCTCACGCCTAGACTATTGCAACTCCCTCCTGGCTGGTCTACCTGCATGTGCCATCCGACCTCTGCAGCTCATCCAGAATGCAGCGGCTCGTCTGGTCTTCAACCTTCCAAAATGTTCCCACACCACTCCGCTCCTCCGCTCCCTTCACTGGCTCCCGGTAACTGCTAGAATCCACTTCAAGACACTAGTACTTGCATACCATGCCGCGAATGGATCTGGCCCTTCCTACATCCAGGACATGGTTAAACTGTACACCCCAGCGCGTGCACTCCGCTCTGCATCAGCCAAACGACTCGCTGCAACCTCGCTGCGAGGTGGACCCAAGTTCCCATCAGCAAAAACACGTGGGTTTGCTATCCTGGCTCCAAGATGGTGGAATGAGCTCCCCATTGACATCAGGATGGCAGAAAGCCTGCACATCTTCCGGCGCAGACTGAAAACTCATCTCTTTCGACTCCACTTCGAGCGATAGAATTACTAACAAAGCACTTATATACTAACATAGGACTGGCTTATCTATAGCCAGCTGAGTAGCACTTGAAATGTTTGGCTCTATGATACCTGATGTACTTATATGATTCTGTTTTCTTCTGGGCTGTGTCTTCCTGGTCATATGTACTTATTGTAAGTCGCTTTGGACAAAAGCGTCAGCTAAATGCAATGTAATGTAATGTATACTATAGGACAGTAACCAAAAATATCCTTTAAAACTGGAGAGATAAAAAAAAAAAGCATAAATAAATGTTAAGGTAAAATAAGATATGAATGAACAACAAAAATAAAATAAGTTGCATTAATTTGTTATTGGCTATGGTAGGTTATTGGTTATGTTCACATACTTATTTGATTACATCCACTTGTCTAAGATGACAACAGAGACTTTCGACCCAAAACCAGCTGTTGACTTGTGGATGCAAGCAGCTAATCGCAGACTCAACCAGAGAGAAAGTAGTAGGCCTACATCATCAGCTACCATGTCTGACAGAGAGGAAGACAGTGAGGAGAACAGTCAGGAGGGTAGTGATGACGGCTTGTAGGATTACTGGTCGTGCTAATGTTGTCTTGTGTTCACCTCTACATGTGTGTTCTGTGTTCTGTGTTCACCTCTGCACGTGTGTTCAGTGCCGTGTGTCTGGCAAATAAAGTCAAGACCCCCTCAAAGGTTACGGTTTATTTCATTTTAAGGATGAGCACCAAGCAACATCTCCAGATGCTCCTTTGAGAACCAGGGCAAAAAAGTTATGTGCACCCCTGAATATAGCTCTTCTAGGCCATTAGCTGTGTCCAAGCACAATGGTATCCCTCACTGCTAAAATTAGCTCATCTGTTTCAATATAGCTTAAACTCAACCGTGTTGTTCAGTTAGGAAATGCAGTGACTTTAACACAGAGAGTGGAAGAGCTGACGAAGGAAATGAATGGAAAATTCCACTAGCCACTAGGATCATGTATGTGGTCTTGTGCTGGCAGGCCCATAACTCCAACTGGTCATATGGGCCCACCCATTTTCCGTTAGCGTTATACTTCTGGTGACTGCATTTATGCTACAAAAACCTTATTAGTGGAGTAAATATGTGGAGATTATCCTGGTGAATAAAACCTGAAGGTTTCATAAACCTGTGTTTTCTAGAGACCTTATTTTCTGCGATGTTTCAAAACCCAATGGAAAAATCACATTGCTTTTTGTTGATGGAGCCTCACGGTCCAGCCCACAAAATACATCATCACTGCACCACTGTTTTGTACTGCAAAGTGTTCTTATTATTGTGTACACCCCCTGGACATGCTCACAATATTGCGAGGCAGATAAAATAAATGCCTAAAGGGTATGAAATATGATTGTAATAAAAGTGAATGGATATGCTTCGTGGGTTCTATTTATTTTGAATCAAGTTATTCTACAGCAAATATCCTTTTCTAATCGGTAATATTACAGAAGTATTCTGAATCAGACCTCCCTGCAGGAATGATCTATGTTTGGTGCTCACTACCGGCTGTGTGTTAATGTATTGTTGCATGATACAGCACGGTAGCTACCTCTGCAGAGAACAGCTTCCTGTCCACGGTGTGCTCCGACCCCCAGGCGTTGCTCTCCCCCCAGTGGAAGTGGAACTGGCACAGCCGGTATTTGTCTTGCAGAGGGCCTCCTTTCACCGCTGCACCAGAAAGATATTCGGATCAGAACATACAGATCAGTGCACCATACTTTGACTTTACAGGCGGGTTTGCCATATAATTGTATATAATAATGTTAAAGGCCAATTCAAACCCCCGTAAGGTTTGTGGTTTGACTGTTGCTCGTGGTAAATAGGCATCTACTAATCGGATAGTGAGCCGTTTGATCCTCAGTCAACATTTCAAAGTGTCCCCGAAAATGTCTCTTGAAAAAACTGTCAGCTAAAGGACAAGTAGTGTACATTTTAGAAGAAACTTAACATTTGAGAGCAGTTTATTGTGTTGCATTTGTGTTAGCGCACCCCCCACCCCAGCTGTTGACCTAGAAGAAACAATGAACAGCTTTCACAATCTTTTTAAAAGAATATAATGCTAGTCATCCAAAAGAATAAAATATCTGTCTCGTATCTGTTTCCTCCTCCAAATGGAGGAAATGATCCCACAGCTGCTGAGGAACAGGTTCCATCCAGGACATATTGTATAGCAGAGACAATTATCTCCTATTTGGCAAGGACTTTTCATTAACCCTGTACATTCCAGTAATACTACCGACAGATAAGGAAAGGAAAGATAAGGTGGTATATTAAAGATTGTACTTAAAGTACCCGCTGGCATGCCTTTATCCCTCCATTGTTTGCTTTGTGTTTAACTAGTGATAAAACGCTGTTTTGTTCCCTCACTACCACGCTAAGCTCTTTATGCACAGACTGAGGGCATGTGACACCTTTAAAAAGCATTTGTGATTAGTTTGTATACTTTGGAAAGTTATGTAGAGTTTTGAGTGGAGCCCAGTGATTAACATCACTTTAAAGATAGAATATGGTAGTGGTTGAGATCACGGGAGTCACATGACAGTCATCAGACCTATTCTGCTTTTTATCAACAGCTTTAAGTGTAGCATTGATGACAGGGTTCTCTAACACACAGAAGGCTCTTTAAGGGGTGGATAATCCTTTCTTGTGAATTAAAACACGCATTCCCCATACTGAAATGTCCTTGAATCGGATTAAAAGGGAAGATGATGTAAATGTTAACACATCTTGAGATGTTTTAAGACGATTTAGACCTAGCAGACACAGAAGAGTACTTACTGGACTTGTCTGTGGTGTCATCATATTCCACCAGGAAGGAGTAGCCGTTGTTCCAGATCTGTTGGCAGGTCTGCGGGTCGTAGTCAGTGACCAGAGGCTTCAGCTCCGAATCGTAGACGCTCTTCCGGACCACGATGTCGATTGGAGACTGGCGATCGCCTCCTGGTATCGCGAGGGGTTCCTGCCACATGGGATGCACTGGAGGAGAGAAAGGAGAAGAAGTCAATTAAAGATAAAAGTCATATTGAATAAAAAAACAGCCAGGACTTCTTCTTGTTCGTGCCTGCTGGTCAAGAAGACGCACAACAAACTGAAAAATGCTGACACCTACTTTTCATGTTGTGCTCTGCTGCTTCCTTCATTCTACAGCAGTCCATTTTAAAACAAACTCTTTAATAAATATTAGAAAAACGACTCAGTGCTAGACACAAAGGTCCGTCTTCTTCCTTGAGCTGTTTAAAGGAACTGAATGAATATGGAAGAAGTGAGTAATAGTACTTCCTTCTAGTCCTCTCAAAATGAAATTACAAAATAAGAGAGAAGTGGGCTGGGTGTACAGAATCTGACACGCGGAATGTCCTGGCACAAACTGCTGGCTCGGGCCAATGTCTGTCAACGTCATGACTCCTAATTACACCAAACTCCGCTCACTTTCCTTTCCATTATCCTATGAAATCCACCCAAAAAAATATGACGGTAAAAATGGAGTAAAAGGTTGTACATTCTACAAAAAAATCCTTAAGGTGTTGTTGTCAAAGGGCACAAAGGCAGCTCAGTCTTTTGTTTTCATGTCCATTCATCCGTCACAGGGCTTAAGGTTTCCACTGAGAGCCGAGCTGAACAAGTCCGACTGGGAGCTGACCTTCGTTTTCATCAGATTTCAGCGGCTCCTCCTGGGAGAGTTGGCTACCGGACTCTGCTATTGCACAGACATAAAATAACTGCTTGCAAAGCCGATTCATGCTCGTTCGCCATAAACCAGCCGTGGCGTGTCAGTGTCATGGTGTCACATGTCCTGATAGCGCCACATGATCCCCAGATGTGTGTAACTAGCTCTGAAACACCAGCTGAGTCTACATCAACAGCCACAATAACCAGAAACTACGTTTACTTCCTCCACTAAACATCAGCTCTGCTGGGCCGATGATCAAGATGCTTGTTCACTCGATATAGTCATGAAAAAAATCTAAAATAGCATTTTCTAACCGCCAGTATCACCACTCTGAGCCATGCCGTGAGCAACCATAACCATTCAAGCTATGCTATCAATGTGCAGATTAGGGCTGCATGATGAGGAAACTACGTGATGAAGTGAATAGCTGGATAACAGTGTTTTGGGGGAAATAATCAGATGTTTAAGTGTATTCAGTTCTGCCTTTGTGCTTCTTTTAGTATAATGTTAAAACAAAAAAGTGTTTGTTGAATAAGTCCATATCTTGCAAGGATGACTACATATTCTTCTTTTTATTATAGTTTTTTGATATCCCCATTAACAAAGTTTCTATGCTTTTGTGGTGAAGAAATGACACGGCCATTAGCTGCTTCAATCATTTAACAACGTCTTTAATGTGAAGCTGCATCAACAAAATATTGGCTTGAAACATTTGATACCACAATGATTAATGAGTCAGAATTTACAAAGAAGAGACCTAAACTTTTTGTCTGATTGGAAGCAGAGAGTGGAATGTGTTGAGCCATTTAGCACAAGGCTTTGGTTTGAATGAGAACACTCACATTACATTTTCCAAAGCCTGAGTTTGAATTTATAATGTTTTTATATTCCAGTCAACTGCTGTTAACAATGATTTTCAAATCGGTTCAGTAGGAACATCAAGCAGGCAAACAAGCAGACATATTTGAACAGTCTTCAATGCAAAACCATGCAACGACAATGTAAGTTTAAGAACAATTCCAAAGGACAATAACTTTATGTTCATACTTTATAGTCTGGATTCTCCGGTTTCCAACCAATGACAGGCAGGTTAGGCTAACCGCCGGCAACTCTGAAATGCTTGAATGCGTGTGAAAGGTTATAAAAGATTCAGTAGGTGCTTTGTATTATTTTGTATTATTGAACACAAAATCATATACAAATTAAATATGCTTGCTATATAGCAGTCCTACGTCAGACGTTTGTGTCCAACAGCCATGAGTGCGTGATGCAAATAGCCACATGCATATTTGATCACCATTTATCTGGTAAATGGTGATCAAATATGCATGTGGCTATCAAATAATGTTGTGCCCTGCACCTAAACGTGTAAAAGGGACGGTAACTATAGTTTAAATGATGTTGTATGTATATGCAAAGCCCACGGTATAGAAATGTAATGAAAATCAATGGCTGACTGAGGAAAAGAGGTGCTCAGACCTTACACCAGGCATTTTGAAACGCTGACATGCCTCTCTACATCAGGGACGCACAGACTGTACCTTTCCTGTAAGTCACATGTTGTTACCTGGGGAGTGGGGAAAGCAGAAGGCAAAAGGTAGGCCAAAGGATTTCGAAAAGAACACATTTCTATTGGCCAACTCATAAGCCAACAATCCATAAAGCTTTGGACAGAGAGTGCCCAATACAAAAACCTTGTAAAAGTTAAATATGAACTCTGTTTATGATTACGGTTGAACATTAAAGCTCTGCTGCACTGGCGTATTTGTTTCATCTTTTCATTCTTTTTTTGTCACTGGGTGTGGTGAGGAAGTTCTTAGGACTTGTCGGACGAGCTTCGGAGTCTTGTATACTCCATGGGAACAACATTTTCTAAAGGAGAATGACTCATGTCTAATTCATAAAAGAGGAAAGACTTGCTCTCCATGTTGAATAAAACATGTTTCATCATGACTTACTGTGCTATAACTGCACTAATAAACATTTGATTTGAACATGTTATGTTACGTGTATCACATGATCTCGGTTCTGTGCACTATAACCAGAGACATGTGGAAAACAAACCTCAATAAGGATGTGTACATTGAAGATGTGACGGAGTCAGTAAAGTCATAAACTAATAAAAGTGTGAGGTAATTTTTTCAGATTGCACACAAAAATAATAATAATTTTAAACCAACTTTCCTGACACCAGTGGTGAAATCTAATAGAGTACATTTACTCATTGTACCTAAGTGCTGAGTATTTTCATGTTATGCTACCTTGTACTTCTATTCATCTACTACATTTTGGAAGCCAGTATTGTGCTTAATCTACTTTACTAAAGCAAGTACACTTTTGTACTTATTGCACTTTTTTGGTAAATACAAATTGTTAAAACTGACTACTTTTCCCACTTCTACACACAATATACATAATGCAGTGGTTTGACATACTGGCCCCCTATTTAGGTGAAAGGGCTTCAAGTGGACCCTATACATAAGGATAACAATTCCTGTTAGGAAACCCTGGAGCCTGAGTCTATCTCACAGACAGCTGAGTCAACACACTGATCCGGAGGACCAGCCCGGGCTTTCCAATGCTCCTAATGCACGTTTTCAGATGACAACAAAAGTGACCATTAACTGATGTTATGTGAGCAACAATGATAGGGCCCTGTAGGTTTAAGAGACACAATTCGACCAAAAACCACACCACTTCCATGCTTATACACAACCTGCCACTGTTTACAGTCATATCCGACGTTAAAATGCTCCCTTTGAAGGCAGTTTGATAATGAGCTGCTGTGTTTTTACGCTCGTAAAACATACCCCTTGTGCACAGCTAACTTATATAATAGTACTTACTCTGTGACAGCACATATTTGCTGGAACATGCCGCGAGGTTGCATCTCCGGACGGGCGTTATCCGGTGACGGTTGGCGTGTCTGAAGAGCTGTCGGTGAAGCTGAGAGGCGAAAGGTCTTATTACGGATGACAAAGTCACCATACTGATAAAGCTAACGTGAATAGCTTTGCAACAAGCGGATGCAATACTTGTTTTTTCCGCGCGCTGTTTTATTTGACGCTAGCTGTTAGCACTAAAGTTAGCTCGGTAAACAGTCTGTTCACAACAAAACTATCTTCTGCTTGTTCTGCTCGCAGTCTGCCCTCCTACCGTGTGCCCGGGAGGCGGGGGAAGGGGCAGGCTTTTCTTTACACACATTCAAAATGTGACCGCAGAAACCCTGAACCTGTTTATCCTAAAGATATGGCGTCATTTAATCGGGATAAATAGCGTCAGTGACGGACCAAATCGATAAACGATAAGATTGCCCGGCCGTTAGAAACTGTTTGCTCCGCAGCGCTGAAGTGAGAGGAGGGGGGCAACAGAGCTGACCAATCAGAGGCCTGCACCGAGGGGCGTAAATGGTGATGATGATGATGATGATGATGATGATGAAGGACAGATTAAATACAGACAGGTGGGATCTGTTTTTATCCAAATTAATTGTACATGTACAATAGTTATCATCAGCACAATACCCTACTGTTAGTTGTAATTATTAACATGACTTATTATTAACAATATACCGAAGTACATCATAAGGCCTTTTGTTTTTTATCCATTTTAGCCAAAAGTTGTTTTTTAATCTTTTTAATTCCCTTGTTACTTTCCAAAAATTGTTTAATTGTTTTTTTTAACACTGCTTTCCGATTGTGGTGCGCTAATTAAATTGTCAAATTACAGGACCATGCCGCTTTTAATTAAGTACATAATCTGTAAATATGCTACATTACATGTTATGTTCCATCATTCAAAATTGTACAGCGGGTAACGTACATAAGTATTATTACAATATTACATTGAAGTATTGCAAGTAGTTGAAATACATGTTAAGGCAGCTGTTAAGTGTAATGGTGTAATACAGACTGGTGGGGTAGTTTATAATATGTGTAATATTTAATACAATCATAATTAGATTTTCTGATAAAGTAATTACATTTTTACATTTGTTATGTATCGTTGAATGAAGAGCAAGTAAAGTCATGTTTTGAAAAGGTTATTTTGAAAAGAAAAGCCTGAGAATATTTTCTGCGTTGGTCCATGAAACGTATTTATGTTTACCATTTTTAGTTTTGTTTCTATTGTGAATTTCTATTCTGTATTTCATCTAAGTAAACAATTTATCATCAAGCTTGTTTATTGGAGTGTGTATTGTGTGGAGGGATGTAGTGTTGCATAAAGGTTACTCTTCTCATGAATGTGACGCTCTGTACAGAGCTGACCACATGACTGTCAGACCTTAATCCCTGAAACTAGCAAATAGATCAGAACAACAGACTCATGTGATATTAGTGTTTACTTTAGATCTTTCTCTGAACCTTCATAGTCACAATAAACAAGTGCTTATGGCACAGAAAACAGCTCCAAGGAAAACTTTCCCGGTTTATAATATTAGGATGGATATGTAGTATAGTAAAAACATGCCAAACGATTGAGATTTTTTTACTAAAGGGGCTCTATTCTGCTCATATCTGTATTCTACTGTAACATGTCTCCATGCTTTAATGTTCTCATACTGCCTGTGCTGCAGCACCTCTTTTCACCCTCTGTCTGAAACCAGAGCCCAGTCTGCTCGGATTGTTTAGCTGTTGGGATTAGTCATCTGCAAAATATGTCCCGCCTCTAAACTCATCACAATGTGTCGGAGCGCTAGCCAATAGAAACGAGTGTTACTTAGTGATGTCATTATATTATGAAAGTATATAAATGGAGTCCAATCGAGCAATTCAGGCTTTACAGACCATTTACATGCACACTACAGGAATGGGAAAAACACAAAAAACATAATAGGGCCCTTTAAATTGAAAGTGAGTCAAATAAACAAGACGACATGCTGCATTTTGTTGAGTTTATTGTTGGTCCAGTGGCATTAGCCTTTCAAAAACAAGTCAGATCACAATGAAATATGAAATGATGGACACTGAAACAGGAGATGGACTGGAGAAGACCGCAGGAGCTCAACTGCTGTGCATTGTGCGAGAGGTTCTCATGTTACTTCAGTGAAGGAATCCTCTACAGTATGAAAGCAACCACTGCTTCAGGTCAAACCACTTCTTTCTTAATGCTTCTTTGCTTAAAAAGAACCAATTTATGCTAATAAAAATGGACTGTAACGTGTTAACATTAAACTACTACTAGCCTGTATCATTAGCCTTCAGGATACACCTAAAACTATTTTTTTGTCACTTTTATTTCCCTTTTCTAAAAGCTGGATGCCTCATTGTTACATACTTTTGGAAGGCATGATTACGAAAATGCATCCAAAACATCTTACCTCGAAAAGAGGTAGCAGACCAACAACCCCCCTGAACATCATGGCCATTTTCCATCTGTATCTCACCTACAGTAGCACAAGCTGCAGAATCCTGGGTATCACCGTCCCTTTACAACCAATCATTACAATCCAAGAAAATGTTTTTGGGTTTTTGTTACCTGACCACAAAAACACCCTGACTGAAAAATACAGTACGTTTATAAAAAAATACCACAAAAAAAACGTTTTCCTTTCCTTTTTCGAGAGAAGCATTTTATAGGGACCAGTGAATAATATGGATAACAAAAGTTTACCGTTTTTTTCAAAACATTTAAAAATGTAAAGTCTATTTACAGCATCATGTCAGAACGGCTGGAGTATGAAAGCACAAACACAGAGTTGGGGGGGTGGAGGTGTCGAAAGATGAAGCAGGGCAGTAAATTGTTCTTCATAAAAGAGGTGTTTTATTCAAACCTGTCAGTCTCGAGTCAAAACGGTAAGCGTTCAAAGAGTTCTCAGTCCTTCAGGCAGGAGGGGTTAGTCCAGAGCGATGATGTCATCGTCATCATCATCATCATCATCGTTGGTAAGGGCAGCAGCTGCACCCGACTGGTCCATTCGTAAACGTTTGCTGGAGGACTCTCCGGTTTCTGCGTCTGAGTGCCTCCTTTTGGTTGCGCTGGATGGTGCTGCTGCTGCTGCTGCCGAGCTGGACGACGCCCCTTCCTCGTCAGATTCAACGATCATGATGTCATCATCGTCTGCCGGAGCTGAAAGGTGGAGGACAACAGTGTTTACAGATGGTGAAGAAACAACTACCATTTGTTTCCACCAACACCAGAATGCTCAAAACAAACAACTAATTGCTATAGAGTGGTGCCGTGTCGAGTCCTAAAACTCGGAAGTGAGTTAGTATTTTACCACTTCCGGTTCTCTCGTCTCAGAGTCAACGTTTTTTTTAACATGTTTTTGGAAAATACTGGTGACTTTTGAAGAGTTAACGTGTCTGAAAAACTATGGTTGTTAACAAGTGGCTGAATAGGACTACAGAAGTTGTCGAGGCCGTTGTACGTCATTACACCGAACACGTAAACACTCCTGCCTCCTGTTCAAACAAACGCTTCAACTTGTACCATTTTGAATCTGTATTTTTGAATATCGATCTTAAGTTGGCGTGACGTTGAAGTCGTGCGACCCTGCTGTACTCGGCTGTAGTTCGTTTATAGCATAACGTTAGCATTTTGCTTCTGGCGATTAGATTTATGATTCGAAAATGATAAAAGTAGGGTAGACATGTGGATATTATCCGGGTGAACAAAACGTGCATTTATCTAACAGGTTCGTTTTCCACAGACCTTATTTCCAGCTATTTTCCAAAATCCTTTGGAGAAATTCCATTGCTTTTCGTCAAGGGATCCCGAGCGCAGCTTACTTCCGGGTAAATACGTCATCCCTGCACTACTCTATTGAGGTCTTCATAAAGTACGTTTTGTAGATCCACAGCAATTATTTTTGTTGTTGTAGATCAGCTAAAGACGACTTAAGACTCAAGAAGAGGCCATGCATCACGCCAAGCTTAAATCATCCTATGACAGAGCCTCAGTACAGGCAGTGTCAAACTGCAGTCCTCCACCTGCAAACCTGTACCACCTTCTGGCAAGGAAGGTTATTTTAGCGAGTCTATGAGTTGTTTGGTCTATAAAAACAAAACAAAAAAATATGCAGATACGTTTTTCGCAAAAACCCAAGATAACATGCTCAAATGGCTATATTTCTGTCAAAGAGATGTAGAAAAAGAAAACATTTAAACTACTGGAATCAGATACTTAAAGACTAATCAATGTATATTTTCAAGTAAAAAAAGGCAGCTCCCCTAATCTGAATGGGACCAGTCTGTGTATGCATTGAGGGTGATGGCACAGAGGAAAACATACATTAACCAAGGCCACCTTGAAACTAGCATAACTTCTTTCTTGTGTGCAATGGAAGGTGTTGGCCAACCAAATTGGAGAGAGAGCAAATTCCTAGTTGATTAGTTTGTAACATGAAAGCTTTATTTTACTGTTTACCTTGCCATTGTTACAGTAAAAGAGAAAACATCAGCATAACTTTCTAGAGTTGTCAATTGCTATTACAAAGCACTTGCAGTGCATTGGTTTTTGATAGGACTTTAGATGCACAGATATGATTCTTATATCTGCACATAAAATAAAGGCCCGTACACTCACTGGAAAAAAAAAATGAAATATAGCTTATACATTCCTGCTCAGTGAATTTAACAAAGACACTTAATACTAGGGGTGGGCGATATTGAAAAATATAATATCACAATATTTTTCAAGCAGTATCACGATAGACGATATTTATCACGATATTTTTTCATTTTGGTTATTATGGTTATTTTTCAAGTTACTTAACAGTACAACCACCTACAAGGTAACAAAATAAAAAGGAGTAACAGACCAAAATACCATTTGAAGCTGGTTTTAATTCTGCAATGAATCCCTGAATGAACAATTCAACAGGAATTTTGATATGGCTTCCTCAGTGTTCAAGTAGGTACAAGGTGTAAGGTGTAGGGTAGGCCTACACCTTACAACACACTTTAACACTGGTTTATTCACCAAGTAAAGTGCACTCTCTTGCTAAACAAAATAAAATATTCAAGGCACAGTTTCTCAGTATAAAAATGCACTTTCTGTTTTAGGTAGCACTAGCAGTGATGGAACATCAATAAACATGAAAAGGAGAGTAAAACATAACTAAGTAAAACATAAAACATCAATGAGGAAAAGTCAGTGCCAAACAATTAAAATGTAAACTTTAGACTTGAAGTGCAATAAAAGACTTTAGCATAACTGAACATCTGTTTCACAAGGGAAAAACAATATAAATACCTTATTGATAAAATAAAATATACGCCAACAGAATCAACCAAGACAATAAATGAAGTGCTATACGGTCTGAATCCTGACTAGACAGCTTGGTTATTAGTATTTAGTTACTTCGGCATCATTTTGTGTATTACAATTAAATCACGGTAAAATAGGTTAATTTTGTCGTAGTTGGTTTCCACCACAGTATTTACATGGATATAAGCCCCGCCCCCTCTCCAGCGAGTCCTGTTTGAATGACAGGAGTATACACAGCTGACAGCCGCGGTGAAACTCCAGCGGTTAGGGTGAGAATATTCGCATTGCGTCTGTTGTGAACGCAGCATAACGCGGTTCAGAAACCACTGTTCTGACGCTTTTAAAGCAACTTCGAGATGTTAACAGTATCAGGGGCACGCAGGCCATGGTGGCCGCAGGACGTACAATTATTTTCGGAGCTTCACGGTCCTACCCTGGTGCACTATCACGATAGATACGATATCTCTGAAAAGGCATATCGTGGAGACCCAATATCGTCTCGACGATATATATCGTCATATCGCCTACCCCTAATTAATACCATATTAAACTAGAAATAAATTAAGTGTTCGTCTCATGCTGACCTTTAGAAGAGGTGGATGGCTGGGCAGAGTCGTTGTTGCCGTTAGTGACGCTGTTAACCTCTTCCTTGTTTGGCTGAGGGGGCGGAGCTTTGTCCGGGGCTTCACCTACGACTTCAAACTCCACATCCCGCTCCAGTTCCTCACTGCCAAAGAAGACACAGACTTTATTAGTTGTTCTGTTAAGTCACCATTCAAAGCAAATCAGTCAAATGTAACACATTTGACTGTTCACAATGCATTTCATTCATCAAAGCACATTCACAGAGGGACATACGTGTGCAGGACATTGACGAGGAGTGTGTAGTCTTGGAGGAAGTCATCGATTTGGAGGCGGCTGCCATTGCGGATCGCGAAATCGGCGAGAAATTTGTGGTTGTTGGCTGTGGAGGACAGACAGGAATGGTGTTACACCCACACCTAAAAACATGTATTTGTAGTTCTTGACATGTAGGCATAATCCATTCTGTCATACAGGAATACCAAATCATTTAAAGGAAATCAAACCCAAATACATTTCCAGTTTTTTTTTTCATCATCAACTGAATTTGATGTGAGTTCTTGATACATTTATCAACAATCCACAACTCTCAAAAAAATAAGAGTTGTTATTGTTTCATTACTCTGAACATCATTCTCTCTGATGAGCATCTCACTCATTCCGTCAGTGCCAGGCTACAGGATGAAATCCAGAACTGCTCTTTTTATTTTATACATTTGAAATGACAAACTCTTCTTAAACCGAGCATGTAGACACAGTTGTCTAATCACACATTAACAGAGATGCTAAATGTTTTTATTTGTTATTTCCTCCCCCTTTTTGGACAGAATGTGTTTTTAGATTATTTATTAACAAATGCAGCCAGAGCGCCCTCTGTTGTGGAGATGAAGAATTGCTGCATGTGATACATTGCGTTGTTCCCGCTTCCTCCTTACCGTCTGTCTCTCCTTCCTCTGAGGAGATGAGGATGGTCCCTTTCCCGTCCTCTATCTGAACATCTGGAGCCACCATGCCGAACCTCTCCTTTAGGATCTGATTAAAGCAAACAAACTCCAGTCAACCACAAGTAGGGCAATAATAAACATTTACAGCAGATACATTACACCATCTAGGCCAGGGGGGTCAAACTCAATTTCATCGCGGGCCACATTAGCATTATGGCTGCACTCAAAGGGCTGGTTGTAACTTTAAGACTATATGAAAATACTAGGGCTGTCAGTCGATTAAAATATTTAATCGCGATTAATCGCACATGTTTTATCTGTTCTAAATTTACTTTAGAGGAATATTTTTCAAGTTTTTAATACTCCTATCAACATATGAGTGGACAAATATGCTTTATGCAAATGATTATTATCATTTGAACAATGACAAATATTCTCATGAATATTAAACACAACAACCTCTGAACATTACAAATATTCGCCTCAATTCAATCTGGAACCTCTCATTCAATAATACAATACAAATGGTGTGTGTGTGTGTGTGTGTGTGTGTGTGTGTGTGTGTGTGTGTGTGTGTGTGTGTGTGTGTGTGTGTGTGTGTGTGTGTGTGTGTGTGTGCATTGGAGCTCTGTGCAACTCAAGGCATATGCTCGAACCGGAGCTGCCTGGACGCTGCAATCATGTTACGGGCACTATCCGTGCTGACTTTTCGTACAATGTCCCACTGTCTGGCTTCCTGCATAAAGTCAAGTGCTCGGCACAGTTGTGGCGAAATGTCGCTCCTCTGTTTTCATTTAAACAGCTCCTTATATCCGTTAGCGCAGCTAGCTAGCACCAGATGCTAACAACAACAATACACGTAAGGTCTCTCTCCCTCGCTCGCACCACACATACACACACCCTCCCGGTCCTCCCGATGGCCAGTCGGTGCCGGTGAGCGTGGAAGTCTGCCGCAAGCAGGCAGCAGGAGCGGGGCTGTCAGCATCAGCTTGTAGATGGTATTTTAAACTAGATGCGCTCTGAAACTACGGGGCGGCCGAGGACAAAAATACACATGCTTTAAATCGCGTTAAAATAATTAGTGGCGTTAATTTTTTTTTACATTAACGCGTTAACTTGACAGCCCTAGAAAATACATATAAATATTTAATATATATATATATAAAATAATGTATTATATTACATTTTTGCCTCTGCATTGGATTATTATCAGATAGGGTAATAACTACATAATAAACTACGTCTGAAAGAAGAAGTCTGGGGCAAGTCTCTTCAGTGCGCATGTCACAAAATGATTTTTTAAAAAAAGTCAAATTCTAAGAAAAAAAAAGTCTAATTTGAGATGCATTGTGGGACATGTAGTTTATTGGCAACGTGCTTCTGTAAATCGCCATGTAACCGTATAATAAACATATTATATTCTTTGCAAGCTCTTGTGGGGCAACAGAAAATGAAGTCACGGGCTGGATTTGGCCCCCGGGCCTTGAGTTTGACACCGCTGATCTAGGCAATTGTTACAATTCAACAACAATAATTCCTCATTCGATAAACACAATGTACTGTAGATTATATCCTACAAGCTGTAAGACTGTTCTCCTGAGCTCACCACTCACATATGTCTATAATAGGGATGCCAGCGATTATTCGATACAGTCTCCATAATCGAATATTATTTTTAAAAATCGATTTTATTTATATATTTTTTTTTTATTATTTATGTTTAATTTTTTTTTTTTCTGGCTTAGTTTCAACCAAAATATAGACTAATGCTAATAATAGTAATAGTATTAATAATTGTAAATGGCCATTGGTCACACCACCAGTTTGTTCTACTGTAAACTTGGAGGAAGCCTGCGTGCAGAGCAGACTGCAGCACGCTACACACCGACCCCGCCCCCCCCTCCTCTCCCTCACACGTGCGACTAAAGAGGAGCAAAGCGGCAGGTAAAAAGAGTTCCTCGTGGAACTACTTGGAACTTACAAGTCCAAAGGAAGTGAAATGCAAGCTCTGCGAAAAGACGTTGGTATATCATAGCTCAACCTCAACAATGCTTTCGCATTTGAGTGCTAAGCCAAAGAGGTTACAGAGAAAGACGCATCACAGCCGGCCATTACCAACTTTCCTTCGAAGCCACGTCGTTGTGATGACATGCGTGCAGGTGAGATAACTGCACTAATCACCAATATGCTAGTGAAGGACATGTATTTCAATGCTGCTATTATTAATACAGGCTACATGATGGTGGTTTATTTTTTGTTATTTTCTAAAGTGCTTGTAATTGCCTTTATTTGAAGATGCGCGATGTGCGCACAATGTATTTATTGCAATGCTGCTATTATTAATACAGGCTACAGCCTGTATTAATAATAGCATTGCAATAAATAAATTGCTATAATAATATGTATTGCAATACTGCTATTATTAATAGAAGCTGTAGCCTGTATTTAATAATGGCAGCATTGCAATAACATTGTGCGCGCATCGCGCATCTCCAAATAAAAGTGATGGCAGGCACTTTAGACTTACAAAATACAGTCTAAAGTTTAGACTTTCTTCTGGAGAGGGGGGGGGGTCGGTCGAATAATCGATTATTATTCGCCAGGGCTGCCGAATAATAATCGATTATTATTCGCCAGGGCTGCCGAATAATAATCGATTATTATTCGCCAGGGCTGCCGAATAATAATCGATTATTATTCGCCAGGGCTGCCGAATAATCGATTTTGATCATGGTCAGTTTCTGGCAACCCTAGTCTATAATACACTGTTTATCTATACATTCCAAATATCTACATCTACTTTATATATTGTCATCAGTATACAGTATTTATTCTAATGTACAGCATTTCATTTTACATTCCATGTTATCTATAGCTATGTTTTATGTACATACAGAAGCTTATTTATTCTTGCAAAATGGTATGACTAGATTTTATTGCACATTTTTTATTTCGATGTGTATTTTGTGTGTTGGCAGGTCCTGGTACTTTTTGAGATATTCATGGCCAACTATTTCATTCAAGCTTTTTTTCCTCAAGCAATACAGGCTATGCCCCATATTTGGGTCTTACAAAAAGAAATTGAGACTCATCCAAGAGCACTGTAAGAACATCTTGTGTAGTGTGGGAGCTATGACCTGAAGAAATGTTCCGTTTGAACTGAAGCGGTGGAAAGTTGTAATACTTTTAATAAACAAAGAGTTGGCATAATTTAGAAATCGGTTGTGTTCAAGATCTTTGTGGATAAATGACAAAAGCACCCCTTCATGTTGGTGTAAAACAGGTTCATCGTATTACCCGGTCCTGCAGACAGAGGACGGTGGTTTTGTGGACGTTCAGTTTGACCGTGACTTCGGGTTTGCTGGCGCATACGTAGCAGTTGGCGCAGGGCGGATCCAGGATACATGGGACCAGCAGCTTCTTCCTGAGGCTGGGACACTTATTCAGGAAGATCTGGACAAGAGGGAAACAAAGACCAATGTGAAAGGTGGAAAAACACAGAGCTGGTAGTAGGGTTTGGAGATTGGAGGAATATATTGCTGGAAGGCGGAAGTACACCAGAGGTTTTTTTGGCAGTTTGTCATTCTATGTGCTTATTTAATGATCTGCATACGAAAAAAAGCAAGAACTAAAAGGAAAGTCTTAATTTACGTCTGCCTATGGAAGACTACTCAGCCAGACTGCTTCACCAAGGGAACGCATTAGCAGAAAGAGGCCAACAATGGCAGAGACATTGGGGGGGAAAAACATGGATTCATCAATAACTAGGGGTGTAACGGTTCACAGAAGTCACGGTTCGGTTCGTACCTCGGTTTAGGGGTCACGGTTCGGTACAACAACAAAAAAGCAAAAAAAAGTTCCAAATGCATAATTCCAGGTTTGTTATTTATGTTTGAACAGTAGTGCAAGTTTCAGTTTAAAAATAAGGAACTCTGACATTTTGAATAATTAACTGTATTAAACAGTTAAAAACAAACCACAAACACTCAGATGGCCATATTATCTATCATGGCTGATGTCAAACAAAAAGGTTTCATCAAGCTGTAAAACTAAAAAGAATGTCTTAAAAATATTACATCATAAATAATAAGCCAAAAGCTTCCGTTATTTATTTTGGTCTCTGGGCTTTCATGCCTATTGGGTTCTTAAAAACAGCGGGGATAAGCTGTTGAACTGCTGTCTTTTGCTGGGCTCCGGTGATTGGCAAATCTGGGTGATGCCTTCTGATATGATTTAGCATTTTTGGCGTGTGTTGCCATTAGCCAAGCGGCAAACTCTGGGGAAGAGCCGGGACGCCAATACGGAATTGCCACACACTGCAGTTCATCTAATGGCCAGTAGGAGCAGGCTGCAGAAGGGAGCAATTTCCATAGACCCCCATGTTAAAATGCCCAACTTTACAGCAGAAATAAACATGTTTACATCGTGGTTCAAAAAACCATATTCTCTGTATAGTTAGATTCCCCCTTCATGACTACTGTGTGGGGGGTGAATTTTTTCTCAACTCATCGGTTTAATTAATATTAAGCCTTAAAGCTTTTGCATAAATTAGGGCGTGGTCACTTTGATGGACATGTACATGCCTCACTGTCAGCTAACAGCAACTTGTCCACTCTGCTAGGCTACAACCATAGAGGCTACACCGTTAGTTTAGCTTTAGCCGTGTTCGTGGTGATTGTTACAAATACCAAACAATTAAAATGTCGTGCTGTGCGCTTGAATGTACTAACAGAACTTCCAAGAAGTCTACAATTATATTATACATGTTAACCCCGTTCACAGGTGTTTGTGTGCTTGGTAGCTTAGCTTGCTACTTATTAGCCAGCTAAGGACGTAACCCTTTATACATACATTTTAGTTTATGATTCAGCCTTGGGTAAGACTTTTATAGTCTATGGCTATGACGCCCATAATGCTAAACGGGAGCAAATGTTAATAGGGGACCAAATTATCCCAGTGGTGGCCGCCGGAGCCAACGGAGCGGCAGGGGGCTCGCTCCAGCCGGCATCCCAGAGCTAGCCCACTGCGGCTCCGTTAGGTCCGGGCGGTGGAGTCCGTCTTGTCTCAACGTGTGAATGACAAGCCTTAAGAATAACAAAATATAGCGAATTCTCTTGCAGATTGTCTCATTTGATTATGAATGTAACGTTTATATAGGGGAACTACACCGTTAGCAGTAACTTGGTATGCATGTATTTCATGTTAGCTTAGCTTCTTAGCCTGAGCTAGCTCTGTTTACTTCCAGTTCGGAGGCAGCAGGTCCCGCCTCTTTGCCCTTATTTGGAGCAGGCGGGATTAGACTCTGACGTCACAGTCGAGCCGTTAGTGGCCGACTCCGCCTACTAAGGGCTTCACGGCAACTCTGCAGAATCCTATGTGTGACGTCACGGACACTACGTCCATTTATATATACAGTCTATCCCATTAGCATACTGCACCACTGTCGAACAACGCCGACACACCGTCCTCGTCCGATCCACCACTCGCGCACTTCATCGTTATTGTAGTCCACAGGGAACCCGAAATGTTCCCACACAGCTGATTTAAAAGAAGCACGTGGGTTCTAGCTCCTGTGTGTTATCTGAAATCGCCATACTAACTTTTCTTCTTCTTGTATTTTGTATGTTTTGTTCTTCATTTGTTGTTTAAGGGCAGCTGGCAAACAGCTTTTAGGCGCAATACCGCCCCCTGGATTATATATAGTGTAGTGGATACTGCCCTGAATGACAGAAATTTTTCCCACTCGTAAAAAAAAGTGCTGCTGATTAAAGAAAACATTGTTAGCTCTGAAGTTAGCAACAACTCATGCTTACTTAAGGTAGGCTGCACTTTAAGGTGGACCAACCACTGTCTTTTTAGTGACAAGTCGCTCCTTTCGGTCTCGCTCAGGTTTTCTTTCTTAGTTCTAAACCGTTTAACCATTAGCATAGTGTAGTTAAATAAACATGTTTTAACCACAGGTGACTATCTTTTGACTGGACTAACCAGTTCTGGTACTCACCGTGCGACAGGACTCCAGTTCACCAGACAGGATCTTCAAGCTCTCCAGCACAATGAGTCCAGCGATGATAGCGTTGGTTGTAGCGATAGCTGGGATGATGTTCCCTGCCATGGCTGAAACAAACAAAGACAACACTTTGAATTAGGGACATCTGAATGTGCACTACAACTATAGAATGCAATTAAGATATGTAAAACCAATTAAGAACATTTTCATTATTAAATCAAATGAGGACATTTCTACATTAATGATTTGATTCCAGATGTGAGACAATAAACGTACACTTCACGTCGAAGCGACTCTTCGTGTTCATGCTGAAAATGTGCATACGAAGGTTGGCTGCTGATGTAACAAAGTCCATGGCTGGGGCGTCATCCTGAGAACAAGAGGAGGCAGTGAAAGCTCATGTATCTGTGTGTCACTAACATTTCAGTATGGCTGTGTATTGAGACGTGAAGCTGATCATATCGACCTATATAGACGGGTGTATGATACTCTATGGTTTCTCAAATAACTTTTCATTAGTCTGTGTTTGTGCGTTACCTTGTCCCACACCAGCTCGGCTCCTTCTCCTTTCTCCTGCAGCATTGTGCGGAGGGTCTCCACACTGTGCTGGAACATCTTACAAAGACCCCAAACACTCAGAACCTGCTGGTCCTTTAAACCTGAGCCCACAGACTCGTCCTTAGGACCTGCCGGGACACACCAACAAGTTGGATGAACATAGGAATGTTAACAAATGAACGCCAGACGGACCTCTGATATTGTTGGAGGTGTGCTTGTCAAACACAGAACTAATATTTTCCCTCTGAAATTATTATATTAGCAATTGCAATATCAGTAAAAAATGATTGCAATGACTTCTTTTTGCCAGCCCTATCTGAAAGTACAAACAGAAACACAGACGTAAACCCCATTTTAAGCATGAAGTCACCAACTTAAAACAGCTGTCTAGTTGCAAAGTTAACATCATTTGTGAAATGCTTCAGAAGATTCACCATCTCCTTTTCAGCAGCATGTGGTACCGTTTTCTCTGCACATACATTTAATAACAGATCTGGTTCCATGTTGTTTGCGAGGGAAAACGCTTCTGCTCACCCTAAAGCTAAACTACAGTTTGCATTCCAGATACATGCTCACTGTTTTCCTGACAGACAAGTTGTTGTTTTTCAAGTAGTTAACATGTTTGGCTTTTGTAACGCACAACACTCACACCTATAGCTGCTATGCCATTCCACGTTTCTTATTTTGATTGTGATCATTTAGGATTTTGGTTTATTGCTTAACATGCAACAGTCACTGCCATTTTTGGGAGAACAGAGGTTCTCAACAAGGTGGAATGAGCAAGCAGCAAACAAGCCTCTAACTTTAACTAACTAATTTAACAGGTAGTTGTCAAGTTGCCTCTGACATTGATATGTAAACAAACGTACCACTGTTCCTCAGCTGGTGCCAGTCCAAAGGTGTCGGGGCTTTCCTCTTCTTCCACAGCTTGTCCATGGTCAGCAGGTAGCTGATGTCGTCTTTGAAAAGCTGGGGAGCAAATCAGAACAAAGCTTGTCACTGTATTGGTATTAACCACCTGTTTTGCAGAAATACTGTATGTAAATATTAACAATAAATCGGCAGGAGACAACTTTTAATCCACTGCTCGAGAATCTTACTAAGTTTACTATCACATGTGGGGCCAAATTAACCCATTCTTTGTTCATTTGTAAACAGGGTTCTTACACCTTTTCCAAAGTCAAATTCAAGCACTTTTCAAGCATTTTCAAGCATCTTACAGCTGTTGTAAATTACATATTTATATACACATACTTATACTCAAATGATTATTTCCCGATCTCACATTAAATCAGATGTTCTTTATGCAACGAAGGACTGTTGACCTCTGGGTGAGTGCTGCTTCCTACCTTCACTGGACTAACAATGGCTAATCCCAAACTGTACTGCTTTTTCCTTGCGTTATTCACCTCCACTACTATCATGTGTGCTTATGAGGTCTCTACACAAGATGATTATGTTACATTCCACTGTCAATGTACGCACAAAACAAACTAGGCATTGTGACTCACTGCTAGCTCTTGGCCGTGCTGATTGTATTAATACTGATGATATCGGGCCTTTGCATGTTCATCCTGGACCTTCTATTGTATGTAGCCCTAGTTCTGACCTGTGCCCTGATGTCAATCTTTGCCACAATGATCTGAGTTTCCCTGACTTCTGCTTTAGGTTTTCTACATGTAAATGCTTGAAGCATAACAACAGCCGGTGTTTCTTGTGAGTGTTTCCCCGGTACACAAACACAATACACACACACTCGCGAGCTTCCCCCAGACCAGTAATACAAACGAAAATGTGTCTTCGAGTCAATGTGACTGATTTTAGATCAAGTCACATTTGGTTTAGGCACGAAACATACTACCAGTGTCCAACTACCATACATTGCTTTCAAAATCGCTCTGTTGAATCAATAGATTATATTTCGTGACTATAACACGAAATGCCGTGAGTGCTTCATCCTCTGAACACCACACGATGGCGACTGTAACGCACATAACGTAGGTACGCTCCTCTGAAATGATTGTCCCCTGCAATTATTATTATCCCTCAATCGAGTTCGCTATTCAGCTTGCTAACGTTAGCTTAAACAAACGTAACATGCAACGTTAGCCTAATCTAAAATGCTCTACGGCCTACCTTTCATGTGGTGCAAACTTTGTCGGAGGCTACTCGTGGGCTTGACCCTCGTCTGTATTTGTCTTCTGCTAGCCAACGCTCGTTGAAACTGCAACCTCCTGGCACACAGTCATCTATCACTCTCATCAGAATGCCCAGGTCACAGTAACAAACACACTTGCCGGTCGCGCGCATAGCACGGGAAGGCCGGAGCGGAGCTGTTTTATGTAAAAGTGAAGCAATTAAGCACGCGCCGACTTCTTTATTTTCATCTAAAAAGCGAAGTAAAGCATTTAAAATGTCAAGCACTTTATCCCAAATTCAAGCACTTTTCAAACCTTGAAAACACCTCATAAAATGTCAAGCATTTTCAAGGATTTCCAGCACCTGTACGAACCCTGTGTAAAGTTAAAGATATATTTTGCGTGTCCAATAAACTTTTTCAGGGGCTGCAATTTAAATGTTTTGACTGGTACCTTGTGGAAGAGTTTAACGGAGTCGTATCCTGTGGAGCGGGCCCATTCCTTGGTGGAGACTCGCTTGATGTCCCCATCCTTTTCTGAGGCTGTGGCGCGAGCTGCTGTGTCTTCAGGATTCCCTGTTTACAGAACACATACATATTTTAAAGTAGGCTAGGTGTGTATTTCCTGCTGTATCACTATCCATTCTGTTAAAATAACTCATTAGATATTGGGAGAAAAATGCATTGCCAAGCTCTCACTCACATGCAGCCTCTGGGTCCGCTGTGTCGGGTGACACCTCTTGATCTGCGTCCTCTTCACCAAAAAGCTGACTATAGTGCAATAAACAAACAGAGAAAAATGACAATAAGAATAAAGCATACTGGTCTATATTGTTAAGAGCTAGTCTAGTTAGGTTTTATAGTGCAATGCATCTATGTCGGAAACAAAGTCAACTTTAATGATGCTTGTTCTTAGTTAGAATGAGATTGAGTGTTACTTGAAGAGGTACTTGGCCCAGACAATGCAGTGAATGGGTTCAGACGGCGTGTTTCTGATGGTGCATCCTGGGAAGGTTTTCTGGGTGGGTTTAGGTTGGCACTCGTAGCACTCAGTCAGTCCCTGAGGCAGCGGAAAGGAATAAAAGAAGGAAAAAGTGCGACAGACATAGTGAGAGGCAGTATAGTTGGTGGTCATCACATTTTAATGGATAGATTTTGGCGATTGAATTTACGTTTTATAAATAAATATATAGCAGTGTTAATGTGAGAAGATTATCCTGCCGAACAAAAAATGTAAGTATCATAAACATGATTTTTCTGACAGAACAAATTTTCCGCACAATTCTAAAATCCAATGGAAAATCCCCTTGCTTTTTGTCAAGTAAGCAATTGCTATGCTACTTTCTGGGTCTACCTACAAAAATACATCATCACTGCACCGCTCTGTTGATGTCATTACAAGTAAAATAATGAAGTGCATGTTCTACCTTCTTGATGACTGTGACTTGTCCAAGGTATCCGGCTGTGCCACTCTCTATCAGAGGGATGTCTGCTGCCAAACACATCCTGTTCACATGGTTACGAGCCGCTATGGAGACAGGAAGTGTTTTATTTTCCTCATTATTTGAATGTGTTGGCAGTTAGGAGGAACACACTATGTGGGAGGTGAGGTCACATGAGAACAGTACCTCTGTTATCCAGAGCATTCATCACCAGAACAAACTGTCTGAAGAACTCCGTGTTGTAGTCAGGGCTGTTGGGAGAAAAAAAAAACACCATCCGTTTCCAAACTCTTTAATTAAGTTTACAAATTAAATAGAACAAGAAACAAAAAGGCACTCACTTCATGATGCTGTCATGGTAGGCAGTGATATTTGCAGTGGGACAAAACGTCAATGCACTCTCCTTGGCCACCTGCAAAACAACACAAACCAACTGAGCAAGATAAAAAGCACACCACAAATGTTTCAGACTACGGTGTGGTGTTACAGAAAGAATGCATTTCAGCATTGTTTTTTATAACGAGCAGCGACAGAGGTTAATTGAGGATCTCATACCTGTGCTTTAGACTTGCCGACATGCTTCTTCTGGAAGAGGAACTGTCGGTTCAGGTTGCTGACATCAATTGTGTCCAAGTCAATCTGCAAAAATCAATATGGTTGTGATGTCATGTGACATATCAGAATCAGGCAGCTACAATGTAGCTGTCAAAGCATTGGATGTGGCAATTTGTTTTGATTTTGGACAGAAATATGTCTGTGCAGATAGACAAACAGGAACAGTTCCACTAATAAGGGCCTCTAAACTTCTTAACATTCCAGAATAGGGGCTGCACAATTAATTGTATTGAAATGGTGGTGTTTTCTGAAATGCTGTATTGTTTCCTGAAATGCTGTTGTGTTTCCTGAAATGCTGTAGTGTCTTGCACTTCAGGGCCACCGTACATTTCTGCTCATTTTCTGAGAAAATTAATAATGGTGAGAATGTATTAATCAATATTAATATTCAGTGTACCGGCACCCCCCAACGACACATAATCTTCAAATGTTTCTAAACACTTCTCTCAGATCCAGTGGGTCAGAAATACGCAACACATTATGGAAAAAAAAAAAGAATAAAATGACCTGACGCATATAAACAAAGGGGCGTCCAAATTACAGTGCATCTGAAATAAGTTTACTAACTTAGCACTGTTAATGGCGCCAAATGCTTCAGTTGAAAATGCTCCACCGGTGTCCATATTTATACAAATTAATGCACGAGCATGGACACCTAACTATTCACTGGGGTACAGAGGGGTATCAAGAAACCACCACGAATGTATGTGTTACTTCTTGGAATGTCACGACCCGGCAATTAGCCTCAGCCCGAAAACCCCCAGGCGCTGTCTGGGTAGCACAAAGACCTAGCTAGCTAGCTAGCTAACATACACACAAACACAAGTGAGACGGACCACTTCGATGTTCTTGAAGCCGGTGAGGACGAGGTTCTTCAGGAGCTCGCAGCCGATACCTCCCGCTCCCACCACCAGCACCTTGCAGGTGGAGAGGGAGTCGGCGAGTTCTTTTCGGAGGGGACCCACCAGTTGGACCATGTTGAACGGCTAGAGACAGAATCCGAACTTGCAGCACAGAGGGGCTAGCAGCTAGCTTCTTCTTCTACAGAACCGGAGTCCCGCCTACTTCCGGGTTAATTAACTTCTTCTGTGGTGTTCAATTAGCTCCCTCTTCTGGACGGTTCGCAACGAAACGTCGAGTGCGTTTGTTTGGTGTTGAGATGTAGGTATTATAAATAAGCACATCCGGAGTTTTCCTATCAGTAACCAACGTAAATGCAATGGGCATACTTTGTACTATTTTTTTCTGTATACTACATTGTTGCTGCAACAATTTGAATAGACTATTTTACATGCTGGTATTAAATCATTTCACACAAATTAAATGGAGACAATAAAAACTTGACATAAAGGCCTGTTGGATAATAAAATAACTTTAATTTAGTAAAAATAATAACATAAATAAAAGACAGCAAAAACTGAATTAAATTAAACATCCATGATGATATTATGGCTGCACCCTTCCAACATTTGCTCTAGGGGTCATCATATCATTTCAGGTAATAAGCTCTGAGGAGAGACTTTGCATCTTTCTTTTTTATGTGTCTTCTAATCAACTAAGGGTTGCCAAGTCTCAGGAATTATCTCAGAATTAAATATGAAATATATATATATCAGAATCCATACCTTGGATTTGCAAAAACACCAGAAAAATCAGCTTGAGAGAATAACAGAAGGAATGTCAATTTTTTGGGGGGCTAGTTTTATTTAGTAAGGAAAAGAGTACAACTAGATCATTTGCCATGGTCACTGAGTCAATACGTGTTTTAATCAATAACTATTTGACATCACTTGTGCACATGTAACACCATAGATATGAGCTACAGAGACAATTTATTTTCGAAGGAGTGTATTTATTCATACTATCTACTATTAAAGCAATTGTATACACTATGTTATGCAATAAGAATCTATGTGTTTAAAATAGGCCCATTCATTTGGGAAGACATCCACTCACATTATTATGTTTACGATGGATAGAAAGGTGTATGAGACAATGATAATATGCCCTAAAGTTACTGACAGTGTCCAAACATGTCCAATAAGGCATGTTTACTCTGGGTCACTAATAGTTCATGTGCACTTATAGCTGCAAGTGAACAGAGTCTATTATGGTCAGGATGTTGATATCTCAGTTTTTACTCTAAAACATATTTTTATGGGACTACCATGACATCTACCATGAAAACCTTATGAAATTATGTGATTCCCTGATTATGAGTTCACCGGCTGGGGTATTCTGTATCCATGGTAAAAACCAAAGTCTGATGACATTTTAATATTCTGCCTTACTATCTTAGTGTAGTTTAAAACTTGAATTGGGGGGTTTAAAAATCAAAATGCCACTGAACAACTAAGTAAACCTGTATAAATAACGAGTACCTACAGTACATACATATAGGCAGTTTAAATGTTACACAGGCTTTTATGGGGGCTTTAAAGTATTTTCTAATTTATGGTTTTAATCTGTAGGCCATAGAAACACCCTACGTTTTTCGCTTAATTCTGTCTCTGTAAAACAAAATGGTTAATTGTGAAAGACAATTTAAAAGGTCACAAGTGTTTTTCAACGTTATAATGATGTTGGAGGCTGTAGCTCAGTCGATAGTGATCTGGACTTTGAATCAGGAGATAGCAAGTTCGAGTCCCACTGTAGTCAGCATGCCGTTGTATCCCTGGGCAAGACACTTCACCCCAAATTGCTCCTGTGGGGATTGTCCACAGTACTGAATGTATGTAAGTTGCTTTGGATAAAAGCGTCTAACAAATGACATGTAATAATAATGTAATGTAATTGTTGTACCTTGTACTATGTTACTTTCTTAATTATTCCAATTTCTACATAATAGAAAGGAGTGGAGTTTACGCTGAACTTGAAAGCACCATAAATTGACTGGAAAGTTCTGGCAGTCCGAATACTCCTGAATGTGAAGCCAAGTTTATCCTTTTGTTTAAATTATCATGCAAATGTTTTACAATCAGAGGTGTAAGAATTATTCAGACATTTTACTTAAAGGTGGGGTAGGTAAGTTTGAGAAACCAGCTCGAGATACACTTTTTGTTATATTCCATGGAATGCTCTTAACATCCCGATAGCAATGAATATCTTAAGTGCTTTGACAAAAAATCCATAAAAAAAAGTCATCTAAAGCCGTAGTACTGTAAAAAGCACGACCAATGGATGGCCTACCTGCCAGTCAGCCTTCCATCTGTGCACAAACTTATCTCGTGCCCTCATTGGTCATGTGCGCGTTCGTGTGTATTGGAGGAGGGGCTCTGTAAGGAAGTGGCAGATTTTTTACGGCTGTGTATTTTCAAATTCTAGCGCACTCAAGCTTGTTTCTCCAAAATTACCTACCCCACACTCTCAGAAAAAAGGGTACGAAAAAAACCTTAAAAAGGTACAAACGCTTGTCACTGGGGTGGTACCCTAAAGGTACAAAAAAAGTTCAAAAACTATGGGTACAAACTTGTACCCTTGTACATTGTACCTTTGTATGTACCTCAAGGGACAAATATGTACCTTTTACATAGGTACATATAAATGTACCTTCTGAAATGGTACAAATGTGTCTCTTTAGGGTACCACCCCAGTGACAAGGCTATTTGTACCTTTCAGGTACACATTTGTCACTTTATTGTACTATATTGTACCTTTAAAAGTGAGCATAGGTTTTTGTAAGACAAAACAGGCAACGATCAGAATATATTAGTTTAATCTCATTTAATCAATATCAAAACACGTTATCCCTCAGTAGTAGTACCAATGCCGCATTCGTCTCATTAGTATGCATGAAAAAGTGACAGGTGACACGCCCCAATTATGCAAATGAGCTAAGTCCCGCCTCCCATTGGTCGAGATCCTTTGATCTGAGCTAAGTCCCGCCTCCCATTGTTCGAGACCCTTTGATGTGAGGGGGTGAGGTGTTATAACGGGTAGGTGTGAAAAGCCCCCCTCTGGAGTGCCTTTGTTGTCTAATTCTTTGATGTGTTTGATTAAGGTAGTCTCTTGGAAGTTATGCTGTCTGGTCCCTCTCCCCTCAGGGTTATCTAATCTAATTAGCCTTTGATGTTTTGCCCTTTGATGTGGTGTGTTATAAGCTTTTGATGTTAATCAAGCCAGGGATGTTAATCTATATGTTGATTAAGACACTCTCTGTGAGGTGAGAAGCGAGAGGATGGAGTTAGTTTTTTAAAAAGACGCTCAAACTAAATAAAACAGCCATTCATTTTCACTCACTAAGACACCTAAAAAACGTTATTGTCCTCTCTAGATTTGATTCAGGGTTTGTTTTAAATTATTTGTGCTTGCTAAGGATGTTTCTTCTCAAGTTTTTGTGAAACTGTTAACTAAAAGGAAGTATCTGTTTGCAAAGAGGGTATTCATATTAATTTAAAAAAGATCTTATTTAGGTTTTTAATAGTGATAACTAAGTTTCAATCTGTGGGGGGCAAAAGACGCATCGTTAAGCACCTGGATAAAGGACTCTTTAAAGCAGAGACATGGCGACCAGCATACCTGATTATCAGCAGGAGAGGACTCTTTTAAGTAAATACATTATAGGGTTAAAATAAGATATATATGTGGTGGAATTAGTTTAAAACAGCCACCTTACACTTTTTAGTTGTCCTCTCTAAATTAGATGTAAGGGTTTTTAAATGATTAGTGTTAATTAAGGGCTATTGTTATTTTGGTTTATAAGGGGATAGAAAAAAAAAATTGCACAGGATCATTCTAAGAAGAGTGAGAGGGCTAATGAGCCAGCACCATACCTCCTCTATGCATTTTCTTGACCTGTATCTGATCTTGAAAAACTCTGGTAAGTACTTACCATAATTTTATTTTATAATATCATGTAATTATTAAATGTTGTTTTTTTTTGGTAGGGGTTAAACTAGTATATTATGTGGATAGTATATTATTAGATACTTAAAAATGTTATGTGTTTTCTCTTTACAGTAGAGACCCTGTCTGCTGAAATCTACTCAAACAGAGTACTTCATGGTAGTGGTCAGATTTTAAACACACAAGTGTATCTTTCAGTAACTTTCTCAGAGAATTTAAGCATAAATCTGTCAAATGTTCAAAACAGCCTTGTTTCACTGAAATAACCTCAAAATCACAAACTGCCATTCAGAGTCAGAATCCTAACGAAATCTACTCAGAGTACTTCATGGTAGTGGTCAGCTTTTAAACACAAAAGTGTATCTTTCGGTAACATTTTTGAGAGAATTAAGCATAAATCTGTCAAATGTTCAAAACAGCCTTCACTGAAATAGCGTCAAAATCACAAACTGGCTGAAACTGTACAGTGAATTGGAGAAATTACAGCACAGAGACACAGATAGGATAATCTATGTGACAAGACAGGGGCAGTCTCCAGTACTTTCATGGTAGTGGTCAGCCTTTCTAAATACAAAAGTGTATCTTTCAGTAACCTTTTGAGAGAATTAAGCATAAATCTGTCAAATGTTCAAAACAGCCTTCAATGAAATAGCCTCAAAATCACAAACTACCATTAAGAGTCAGATGCTTTACGAAATCTAATAAAACAGAGTACTTTCATGGTAGTGGTCTGCTTTTAAAAAGAAAAGTGTATCTTTCGGTAACATTTTTGAGAGAATTAAGCATAAATCTGTCAAATGTTCAAAACAGCCTTCACTGAAATAGCGTCAAAATCACAAACTGGCTGAAACTATACAGTGAATTGGAGAAATTACAGCACAGAGTTTTCTACTACGACAGAGATAGTATAATCTATGTGACAAGACAGGGGCAGTCTCCAGTACTTTCATGGTAGTGGTCAGCTTTTTTAAATACAAAAGTGTATCTTTCAGTAACCCTTTTGAGAGAATTAAGCATAAATCTGTCAAATGTTCAAAACAGCGTTCAATTAAACAGCCTCAAAATCACAAACTGCCATTAAGAGTCAGATGCTTGACGAAATCTAATAAAACAGAGTACTTTCATGGTAGTGGTCTGCTTTTAAAAAGAAAAGTGTATCTTTCGGTAACATTTTTGAGAGAATTAAGCATAAATCTGTCAAATGTTCAAAACAGCCTTCACTGAAATAGCGTCAAAATCACAAACTGGCTGAAACTATACAGTGAATTGGAGAAATTACAGCACAGAGTTTTCTACTACGACAGAGATAGTATAATCTATGTGACAAGACAGGGGCAGTCTCCAGTACTTTCATGGTAGTGGTCAGCTTTTTTAAATACAAAAGTGTATCTTTCAGTAACCCTTTTGAGAGAATTAAGCATAAATCTGTCAAATGTTCAAAACAGCGTTCAATTAAACAGCCTCAAAATCACAAACTGCCATTAAGAGTCAGATGCTTGACGAAATCTAATAAAACAGAGTACTTCATGGTAGTGGTCAGCTTTTAAACACAAAGGTGTATCTTTCAGTAACCTTCTCAGAGAATTTAAGCATAAATCTATCAAATGTTCAAAACAGCCTTGTTTCACTGAAATAGCGTCAAAATCACAAACTGGCTGAAACTGTACAGTGATTTGGAGAAATTACAGCACAGAGTTTTCTACTACGACACAGATAGTATAATCTATGTGGCAAGACAGGGGCAGTCTCCAGTACTTTCATGGTAGTGGTCAGCCTTTTTAAAAAGAAAAGTGTATCTTTCAGTAACCTTTTGAGAGAATTAAACATAAATCTGTCAAATGTTCAAAACAGCCTTCAATTAAATAGCCTCAAAATCACAAACTGCCATTAAGAGTCAGATGCTTGACGAAATCTAATAATACAGAGTACTTCATTATCTACTTTTTCAGCTTTTAAACAAAAAAGTGTATCTTTCAGTAACTTTCTGAGAGAATTAAGCATACATTTATTTTACTTATTGTAAGTCGCTTTGTAAAAAAGCATCAGCTAAATGCAATGTAATGTAATGTAATAAATCTGTCAAATGTTCAAAACAGCCTTCACTGAAATAGCCTCAAAATCACAAACTGCCATTAAGAGTCAGAATCCTAATGAAATCTACTCAAACAGAGTACTTTCTACAGATGACTCCTCCCACTCAACGCAATAAGTCCCACCCCACTCAGCAAATCATATAAAACTAAGGACCCTACTAAGACGACCGTTGAAAACTAGCCATGGATCTGAGAAAAACCAAGTCTGATGTAGCCTACCCTTATTATCACCAGGATAACGGATATGGGCTTAATGACTGGATGTTACAAAGTAGGGGAGAGGATGTTCCCGAAGAAGAGCTCTCCTCTATATCATATCCATGTAAGGTCTGTAGGACAAAAGAGAACTATGATAACATGACATATGAAGAATATCTTTCTTTAAAAGATGGTATTATAGATAACCTTTATAGAAACAGTATATCTCATACCACTCGCCAAGATCGCAAACGACATTTAGCAGAAAAGAAAAGAAAAAGTAAAGAAAAATTAAGAAAAAGAAAAAGCAAAAAGAGAAAGAAAAATGAAAAGTAGACGCAGAATGCGAATGAAAAGAAAAGGGGTAAAAGGACGGAAAACGAAAAAGACAAAAAGAAGGAAGGTGAAAAGAAAAAGGAACAAAGTGAAGAAATGTCAACTAGAGTATGGTGTTGTAGAGCCATTACCGGATCATAATAATCTTATAGATCATCTACCGCTAACCGACTGCTGCGAATGTGTTGAGCAAATACCAAAAGCAATGGCAGAGCTTTGCTTCAATATAATGAGAGAAAAAGCGCGATACTGTGGAATTGCCCTAATTGGCAACAGTGCCAGAACATGTATTAAAAGACGGTTGGAGGATCTCTATTCTAGTATCGGTTGTCATTACATCGAAGGATACGCCAAAACGTGTGACGACATAGACAAAGCTTTTGAAGACAATTATATGGTACCTGCCCTTACAGCTAAACAAATCCTACGCCAGGTATTCAACAGACCACAAGAAGCACAAGAAGCCCCAGAAAGGATTACATTCAGAGCTAATAATGGTGAAACCGAAGAAGAAGTAAAGCAGATTATAATCGTTGCGGGTGAAAGGATAGAGAATTTGCATGTGATGTTAATGCATTTATCTGATATAAGAAATGCATTCGTATACTTCCAAGAGACTCCTAACCATCTACTTGGGCAGTGTGAATTGAACGATAAACCGATCACTGTAAATGAAACGCGGTGAGAAGCAGCAGTGCAAATCGTTAAGTCTATTACCTTGTATGCACTACGACATTAACTTGGTAAAATGTGTGTTTTTATGAAAATGTGTTGAATGATGTGTTTTCAATTAAACAACCATAACAAAATGAAAATGTGTTTTTATTTTTGCTTTCAGATACAGTAATAGTATTGTAAACGAAACATTTAAAGTGTATCATGTGCTCGCATTGTACGCTCTGTTTTTGACACAAAGATGCATTGCATCTAAAAAACAGAGCGTACAATGAGAGCACATGATACACTTTAACTGTTTCGTTTACAATACTATTACTGTATATGAAAGCTGAGCTCTGCCTGCATCTCTCCCTCAGGGTCTTCACCATCAGCATCATCTGATAGTGGAACTGAATAAGGAGAACATGTAATCATTACATTAACAACTATTTATGAAATAACATTATTCAAGAACATAAATTATGCAACACTTATTTTATCACTGAGTTGACCCTGTATTTGCATGGCCTAATACCATAATTATTGTCTCCCCTTTATAGACAACATAACCATCTCAAGTTATTCACTCACAGTATGAGGGGTTTGTAGCCCTCCAGTTAGCTGCAGTCTAACGGATATATTACATATATGTGCCTTGAGTAACATTAAGGACATGTTTGGGTTTTTTGTAGCCTTATAGTCTCCAGTCACACAGAGCCTGCCACTAACTTAGCATTGGACTGAGAAACTGTTTTGTTGACAGTCGATGTGCACATCAGGCAACAATATAGAAAGAAATGTGGCTCATAATGTTTGCTCACTTACTTTCTGCTTCGTCATTCTATACCATACGGCATACGGGGGGTTCTGAATAAATCATTGATTTTAGCACATTCCGCTGCCTTTTTTTGTTGCATGATGGGGGTCCATCCTTCCACAATAATTAACCTTGCTGTCAGTTTCAGTCAGTCCAGTCCACACTAATGTAAACAGCAGCGCGCTGGTCTCGTAAAAGAAATGGAGAGTGGAACAACCAATCACATCTTCATTATTCTCCTGAAATTTAAATGTGCACATTCGCTAGTCTGACAGGTGCGTGGTTCTCACTGCGCCTCATAGGCTACCGGTGCAATTTTCAACACCTTCAATATATGCCGCATTAATGGATTTGGCCTGCAGTCACCGCATCTGGACTGAATTAAACACGTATTATTTTAGTCCTGTGTGTTTATTAGAGGCCATGTCAGCAGGGCACATCATATTATGCCAGCATTGCGTTCACAAGACATACAAGCCACAAACTGGCAATCGAAACATGCCACAACCTGAGGGACAGTGAATGAGACACACAGGCCCCGTCTCAGGCAGTGGCGCCTCCAGAAATTGTTCATAGGGGTGGCCAAATGGGGCCACTGAAAATCTTGGGGTGGCCCACCAAAACCAAGAATGTAATTGTTGTAAAAGTATAGACTAGATGAAAACAATGGCAAAGAGAATCACCTACTGATATACTTTGGTTTCTTATTTTACATTTTCTGATACTATTCATCTGAAGTGAATATAATACGGATAGTTAACATTTTATTTCAAACAACATTTAAAATAACCTTGTTTTGTGTTATGTATACATGTGTTGGTGATTTATTGTTTTGTTTTTTATATATGCTAGTTGTTCTTTCCTTTTAAAAAGACAAATACAGCTTAATTTAAATAAGTTCCTTTATTGTAAGGCACAAAATGTTCAGCATTCTCAACACATACAATACACAACATGTTCTTCAGTTATATTATGTCTCTAGGTTATAAATTGTTTTAGACTGAACAAAGCTGTTTGTGTCACACTGGGATCAAAGATGATTGACATGACTTTATTAAATCAAGTTTTAAAAAACATGACTATTTTATTTCAACAGGACCCAAAAACTCAAGGGGTATAAAATGGTAAATACATACCTAACCCTAGCCGCCAAAGTGTGTTTACAGACGAATTATACCTGAAGTCAAGCCAGCCTTTACTGAGCCCTGAGCCTGTTTTCCAGGTCTTCCAGCGTTTTAATGCCATTGAACACAATTTTTGATCAGAATAACAGCTAAAGGTAAGCATATCTCCGTTATTTGCTACCTAAAGCTAACACACTAAAGCCTAAAGTGTTGTGGGGCTTAACAGGCAACGAACGTATACGACTTACCTTCTAGAAGTCTGGTGGATTTTTGTCAACTCCAGTCCAGTCAGTAGAAAGAAACGTTTTGCTGCAACCTGCTGCTGTCTGTGCGAATCTCAGAGTGGTGCACGCGAGTATCAGAGTGGTGCGCCGAGTATCAGAGTGTTACCATGGTAGCAGAGGGAGAGGGAGGGGCTGCAGTATGAGCATTGGAAGCTCAGATGAAGCGACTCGCTGGCTGTGTATTTGTTAAATATCAGATAAACTACTACGCATACGTGACTGGCGAGACGGTGTGTGTGGTGACAAATATATCAGGGTGGCCATGGCCCCCCTGCCCCCCCCCCCCCCCCCTGCTGGCACCACTGGTCTCAGGTCGGTTAAATGAAACCCATTCAAAATTGATGGAGGCGTTGGCGCACGTTGACACGTCAGTTCTCCGCTCAGTTAGCTTAAAGGTGACCTATCATGCTATATTTAAATGATATAGTGTATGACCATACCTATATAAGGTATATTTATACATTTTATTTTTCAAAATACCAAACAGATCATTTTTTAGCCATGCCTCGTTTCGCTCATTTTCGCTTTATTCCAAACCTGCCTATGAAAATTCTGAGCAGCAGCTGACCACGCCCCCCTGCAGAAGAGCCGGCCAGAGTCACGTTACCATGCTTGCTGTGATTACGAGTGTGGAATAAACATGTCATCTCAGAGCAATGCATGTGTTCAAGCATATTATCAATTTGATCCAGAAACTGAAGCAGCGGAGGTTTTGGTGGAGGTGCAAACATCTCGGTTGCAGCAGGACGTTTCTGAATGGTTAGTTGACAAGCTGTTGTCCCTATTTATTTGTACTCTGTTACGATGCTTGCTACTTATTCCGTTCATACTTTGGCTAATTAGCAAGAATGCAATGTGTACAGTTTGTAACTTAGAGTTTGTAACGCAAAAACAGCGATACATATATATATTTATAAAGGGAGACATTCATATTTTCAGCATATATACAATGGCCTCATTGCGTTTAATAGTTTACAGTCCTTTTCTTCCAACATCGTGCAACAACCGTTGGAAAGTTCAATAACTTAGGGTGATAAAAAGTATAACTCCAACACCTCAGTTGTCAGCAATGTGTGTTTCATGTGTTTTAAAAGCTCAGTTATTGACTTCTTTCTAAAGGGGTACATGTGCAACTTGCGCCACGATGCCTTCTGAACCGGAGCATGTGCTGCATGGAGATACCACACGTAACATTAGCTTCACTAAGTTGTCTGTTTAGAAAATAAATTTTTCACATGTCATTCAATATATGTTTATCACACTAGGTGTCAAGACGGATGCAGGAACATGAGGACTCTGTAACCTGTATGGTGGACCATCCTGGATTGGAGCCTGTGTGCCTAAATGTGTTGTCCCTGCAGAATGCATTGAATATTTACAGAGCTGAACACAGTTGGACTACAGTTGAGGCAAATAGAGCACTGAGTGGTTTGTTTGTTTTGACTGAAATTGTAAAACGAATGCTAATATTGTTCATGGAAATAAATACTGGTGTATATGGCTTTATGCAATCTTTCATTCTGTCATTGTACATGTACTATTATATACTACACAGCAATGGCATAACACACCCATGTGTACGACAAAAAAAGTCCACACACAACCTTATGCTTTTGAAATCAGAATATTCTTTACCCATCCCAACATGAATAATCACGACACACTTGATATCAACTCGGAACTTTATTGTCAAAATCAACGGTTATTTGAACCCATAAAAAACAGGAGCTTTGTGAGCTGGTTCCTTGGACACAGGATCAGAGTGGTGATTCCGGCCTGCGTTGTCCTCTGATCCGTGAAATGTCTATGTTAGGTTCAGACAGCAGCCAAATTGAACCGTGTGGCATACCTGGCGATGACCTCCTCCCTGTCAGGTTGCTCATAATGGTGCAGGGTCCACAAAGACTTGGTCGAAGATGAGGTCCATCAAGTTGGCCACGTAGCCTGTGCAATGTTAAAAAAAGCACAACAAAAAAAGTGGTTTAGATTAGTATATGCATGTCGTCAACAACAACATACCAGGGCTTTAGCTCCGTTTTACTCGTGGTGTGTGTCCCCTCGCATACATACATACAGTGTTGTATCCTAACACACCCCCATTTATATTCATGTGCGCAAACAAGTAAACATACAAAAGCTTTTACATATATAACGCTGCAAAAAACGGCATGTCTCATTAGCTTAGCGTAGCGTAGCTTAGCTTACAGATCGATGATATATGATCGTTCTTACAGACTACAATCACAAAAGCTTTTACATAATGCTGGAAAAAACGGCACTTACCTCCAGAAGATTACGTTTGTTATTATAACTTACTCAATATGATTTTTTAGAGGATACAAAATACTAATACATAGGAGAATAAATACTTGTGTTATCGGCTAGGCTAGGCGTGGCTTTACAGCCTTCACACAGATCGCCATTACGGCAGTCTGAACATGTTCGCAAATGCCTGATAATTAAAATAAAAGACAAAGCAAAGACTGCGGAGCGTACAAAATAAAATGTTACAAGAACATATAAACACCTAACCTATTACTAGTTGGGGTTGAGGCGACATTGATACGGCGAAGCTACATGCTACATGCTACATGCTACATACTACAAGCTAGATATAGCTTTATCAGGAAAAACACCGCTAAATATAAACTTACAGCTTCAGAATTGGATGTGTCCTAACTGGCCTGGTCCCGGATGGTTGGTATTGATCCCGGCTGTAGCATTAGTTTGGAGGCATATCCGTGTTGGACTTGAGAGAAGTTCATAAACATGTCCGTGGTAAAATGTTTGGAACACACAACCAGAAATCTGCCGGGGTCTTCTGGCACATGTCCCTTGAAAATGAAGTCTCGCCACAGATTATTTTCTTTTTCCACTGATGGCATTGCATGCAGTCCCCTGTTCCGAGTCTTGCAGCCAACAACAGCACAACGTTTAACTGGCTTAGACATCCTAGCAATAGCAGGCAAAAACACAGATGTGACTGGGGTTGATTTAGCCTGCCGATAGCCTATATGCGAATGAGAGGTTTGGCAATGCACGTGGCCGTGGCTCATTCCCCTGATAGGTGGAGAGTTGACCAATAAGCGGAGTACGTCTTTGTGACGTAGAAAAGTGTCGGAATGTGGATCCATTTTTTTCAGATCCGTTGCAGCCCCTTTTTTAGAGATTTGGCGAAGGAGGAAAATAGAGAGGGTTGTGTTTTCTGACACTTGGTGAGTTCCCTGGAACACCGGGGACACATAATCATGTATAAAAGACGTACAAAGGTGCATTTTGCATGATAGGTCACCTTTAATTATCTGTTCTTTGGCACAAATCACACCTCATAGATCCCGCATAACGTTACATGTCTGCATGCACTCATGTCAAGCAATCACTACACTAGCACAGCTGTAGCTAATCTTGAGCTATGGCTAACTAACGTTGTCTCGGAAATTAACAATCTCTCCTTTATTTAAGCAGAAGAAAATAAATATGAGTGCCTTTTCCACAATGAACAGATTCATGTTGGTCAATAGCCCCGTGTCTGTGAGCTTTAGTGAAAGCTGTGGTGTTAGCTGTTATGCTTTTATTGTGATAGAGCTAACAGGATGTATGAGACCGGAGGTGGACAGGACTGGTCATGCTACTACGAAATGACATGGAGAGTACGAGCCTGAATAAAGTAACCACCATGCTCTAAACCAGACGTGTCAAACTCAAGGCCCGCGGGCCAAATGTGGCCCGCCACGTCATTTTATGTGGCCCGCGAGAGCTTAAAAGGTCTGATTGTCTAAAAATAAATAAGTCAAATGCGTACAGTGACCAAAAACTACATTTCCCACAATACATGCCGATTATGTTACCCGCGAAGTGACGGCATCCCGCCACTAGACTGCAGTGTTTCCACATCGATGCGATTTTCCTAACAAGTGGAATTGAGAAATACAAATAATGATCCCAAAATATCAAGGAAGAGAAAAATTGATGCAGATGGAAGGGTGTTTCAAGAAAGATGGGAAGGTGAATACATGTTTGTGCTTCAAGGAGAAAAACCGGTATGTCTTTTGTGTTATGAGGCGGTGGCGGTTGTCAAAGAGTACAATCTACGTCGACATTTTGACACCAAACACGGAGCTAAGTATGCCAAAATTAGCCATCAAGAAAAACAACAAATTGCCCAAGAATTAAAAGGCAAACTGCGATCGCAGCAGAATGTGTTCGCGAAAGCCAGAACCAAAAACAATGTGGCAGTGAAAGGTAACTTTGTTGTGGCTGAAGAAATCGCACGCGCTTCAAAGTCTTTTTCAGAGGGAACGTTTTTGAAGCAGTGCATGCTGAAGGTCTGTGAGCAGGTGTGTCCCGACCAGATACAGACTTTTAAAAATGTCAGTTTATCAAGAAACACTATCGCGGACCGAGTTAAGGAACTAGCAGGAAACCTGGCAACACAGCTGGCCAAAGAGACACGCAGCTACATAGCTTTTTCATTAGCTGTTGATGAAAGCACAGACAACACGGATACAGCGCAGCTATCTATTTTTATTAGAGGCGTGAAGTCGGACCTCTCTGTCACTGAGGAGCTGTTGGATGTGGCTGCCATGCATGGGACCACAACGGGACGGGACATTTTTGATGCGGTGGAGAAGTCAGTCATTAAAAACGCATTGCCCTGGGAAAACTTGGTGGGATTAACTACAGACGGTGCACCTGCAATGTGTGGAGGAAAAGTGGGCTTGGTTGGACTAATGAAGGAGAAAATGCAAGAAAGTAACTGTCACACGCCTCTGATAACGTATCATTACATTATCCATCAAGAAGCTTTGCTTTGGTGCTGGGGATGGATGATATAGTGACCACGGTCATGAAGACAGTGAACTTCATTCGGGCGCGTGGCCTGAATCATCGTCAGTTCCAGCTGTTCTTGCAGGAGATGGGCTCGGAGCACGGAGACGTGCCGTACCATACAGAAGTAAGGTGGCTGAGTCCTCAAACGATTTTTTGAGCTTAGGGAAGACATTGCTCTTTTCATGCAGAGTAAAGGAAAACCCTTGTCTGAACTGTCAGATCCAAACTGGCTGTGTGACTTTGCTATGTTGTGTGACATAACCGAGCATCTCGCCCAACTGAATCAGAAGCTGCAGGGACGCAAACAAATCATCACGCAGATGTCCGACACGATCACGGCTTTCCAGCGTAAACTTGACCTATGGATGTGCCAAGTGAAACAGGACAATCTTGCCCACTTTCCTGTTTGTCAGAGCATCTCAGCCTCATGTCCTGGTACTTTCTCATGTGCTCAGTTAGCTACCAAACTGAGCCTGTTGATGAATGAGTTTGATCGGCGCTTCTCTGACTTCAGAGCACAGCACTTTGCATTTGCCATCTTTGCTAGTCCTTTCACCACCGACGTGTGCACTGCACCCCAACACCTTCAGATCGAGTTAATAGAGCTTCAAAGCGATAGTGGCCTGAGAGCAAAGTTCCAGGATGCTACAATCCAGGACTTTTACCGTCTACTGCCCGCTGCTTTCATGCCACAGCTTCGACTTCATGCTGCCCGTGTTCTGTCTATGTTTGGGAGCACCTATCTGTGCGAACAGATGTTTTCAATAATGAATCTAAACAAAAACAAGCACAGATCACGCATCACTGACGGCAACCTCCACGCTGTTCTACGGATTGCTACAGCACAGGACCTAAAACCAGACATTGACACACTGGCCACGGAAAAACGGTGTCAGACATCTGGTCAGAAAACACATTGGTAAGCATTTTAAAAAAACCTAATAAAATGCAATTCAACCAAGAAGAAGAATAGTTAAACTGTGTGCAATGTAATGATTGTGCTTGCATTTTCTTTTGTGTTTGTTATTTTCAGAACATGATCAATGGATGAGGATGGTGGAGAGGGGATCCACATGGTGTGTTCAAGGACAAGCAGCATCTCATCATCAAAAACTAACCTAAAAACTTGACCAATATAGTTGTGGACTGAGACAACCCTTATTTTGAGTTTATTACATATACTACTTTATATGTGTAGCAATGTATTTAGTGTTTGCAGGTTTTATGTGTTTATGCAGACAAATGTTTACTGTAATCAAACCATCTCTCATTAGTTGGATGTATGCCCCCTGCAAGGCTGTGTGCAGCCATTTGTTTTTGTAAAATGCTACATCTGTCACACATGTTCTTAGCAGCTCACAATTGTTGGTTTTACAGTTATTTGTTATTTCCAGTTTTGAACAAAGTTAATGTCATAACTTGTGTTTGATGTTAGTTTTCTTTATTCACTTGGATAGTTTGATCGTTGATTGATGGAGTAATGTGGGTTTCATAACCTGACAAATTAAAAGGATTTATGTTATAATCACAAAGCAACAAGCAAACATATTTTTTACATCTATGCAAATTTATATGTAATATTTGTAACTTGAATAAGTAATAAATTCAGAGTTATTTAACATTAAGGAGTAGTTACATTTATTTTACATTGCATTTAGTTACATTGCATTTAGTTACATTTATAAGTTACATCTGGCCCTTTGAGGACAACGATTATGCTGATGTGGCCCTCGGTGAAAATGAGTTTGACACCCCTGCTCTAAACCGTCTGTATTACTTTACGCGTACCACGACATGGTGTCAGAACATGGGCAGCGGTAAAGAGCTAGGTTGAAGTTGGAAAGAGAGTTGTGGAAAGTTAACGTCTGCAAGCGGCGAGATGTTAGATGACGACGGAGCTGCAGCCGCACTGGTTGCACAGCCTCCACAACCTCCCCAGCTACAGGCTAATGCTAACACTCCTCCGAGCGCTACGTTCACCATCCAACCACCTGAAGCATTCGACTTTGCAAAGCCTCAGGACTGGGAGCGATGGATACGCAGGTTCGAGAGATTCAGACTGGCCAGCAACCTCCATCTTAGCACAGAAGCTAACCAGGTGAACACGCTGATCTACTGCATGGGGGATGAAGCAGACGACATCCTACGGGGTCATGATTTATCCGACGCACAGCAGTACACTTCGGTAAAAGCCATACTTGAAACTTACTTTGTGCCTAGAAAGAACGTGATATATGACAAGATTCAATCAGAGAGTGCAGCAACCAAACGAGGCTGTAGACGCTTTCATTACTGCATTGTATGCCCTAGCAGAAAACTGCAAATACGGAGCACTGCGCGACGAGTTAATAAGAGACCGGCTCGTAGTGGGGTTGAGAGACACCAGTCTAGGTGAGAAGATGCAGTTAGACAAGGATTTGACGCTCGAAAAAGCAGTCAATATGGCCAGACAGTCCGAAGTGATTAAAAGGCAGCAAACAGACCTCAGAGGAGGGGGTAGAATGGGCATTGATGAAGTAACAAAAGGCAGAAGACAAAAGCCATTCACCCCAAAGTCCCCTCATCAACCAATGCACCCAACAACAAAACCACAGCCATCATCTGATCACCAGTCATGCTACAGATGTGGAAAGTCCCCTGGTCATGCAAAGCACAGTGCCCAGCCAGAGAGGTGGCATGTCATGCATGTGGAAAGAGAGGCCATTACAGTAAAGTATGTAAATCAAAGCAGTATATGCTGTAGAAACAGAAAGTTGCTATGATGATGATGACACTCCCTTGTTCCTAGGCTCAGTAGATGCAGGTTTAGACCCATGGTATGCTGATTTGACTATAAGGAACCATAAGGTTAGGTTTAAGATACACACAGGAGCTGATGTCTCAGTTATTCCAGCCCAGACCTACTATGCCATTGCTGAGAGCAACACACAGTTAGCTAAGCCTGACAAACCACTATTTGGCCCAGGTTGCATGCTTCTATCTGTTTTAGGCAGATACAGAGAGTCACTATGCAAAGGAGAGCAGGTGATACAGGAGGATGTTTACGTTGTCAATGACTTAAACGTAGCATTGTTAAGCAGACCAGCAAGTGTAAAGCTTAAACTAGTCTACAGAGCAGACAGCATAGACAAGTCTGAGATGGAAGAGTCCTATCCAAAGTTTATGTATGATGCAGCAGCCATACACTATTAAACTCAGGCCAGACGCTATTCCCTATTCCCTGGCCACACCAAGACGGGACCCCATCCCTCTACTCGACAAAGTGAAAGAGGAGCTAAAAAAAATGGAGGGCATTGGGGTCATCTCCAGAGTTGAAGAGCCGACCGACTGGTGTTCGGGCATGGTTCCGGTGCCTATAAAGACTGGCTCAGTGCGCATCTGCGTCGACCTCACCCGCCTCAACGAAGCAGTTCGCAGAGAGAAATACATATTGCCTTCAGTTGAGCAGACAATTGGATCTCTGGCAGGAGCCCAGATCTTCAGCAAGTTAGATGCCAACAGAGGATTTTGGCAGATTCCATTATCCCCCGAGTCGTCACTGTACACAACGTTCATAACTCCCTTTGGGATCTTTTACTTTAACAGACTGCCCTTCGGCATAGCGTCAGCCCCATTTTCAGCGGCGCATGTCAATGATTATCGACGGGCTGCAGGGGGTTGTATGTCACATGGATGATGTCCTCATCTGGGGGAGAGATCAACAGCAGCACGACATCAGACTACACACTGTCCTCAAGAAGCTCCAAGACGCCGGGGTCACACTAAACATGGTGAAGTGTGAACTAAGCAAACGTGAAGTCAAGTTCCTAGGTCATATTCTGTCAGCTGACAGTGTGCAGCCAGACTCAGACAAGGTAAAGGCTGTCATGTCCATGAGAGAGCCGTCCAACACAGGAGAGGTTCGCAGTTTCCTGGGAATGTTAAACCAGCTGGGAAAATACATTCCAGGTCTAGCCGAAAAGGACAAGCCGCTGAGAGACCTTCTCTCAAAGAAGTATCAGTGGGTCTGGGGCTGTGCACAACAGAAAGCGTTTGACCAGCTGAAAAATTATCTCACATCACCTCCAGTGCTGACACTTTACGACCCCAACAAAGAGCTGAAACTGTCTGCGGATGCCTCTTCCTACGGACTGGGTGCGGTCCTCCTACAGAAGGAGGAAGAGCAGTGGAAACCAGTCGCATACGCATCACGCTCTATGACAGAGACAGAACAGAGGTACGCCCAGGAGGAGAAGGAGGCGCTAGGATTGACATGGGGGTGCGAGCGTTTTAGAGACTTCCTTATTGGGAGACATTTTGCCATGGAAACTGACCACAAGCCACTTGTCAGCCTGCTAGGTCACCAGGCACTAACTGAGCTTCCTCCCAGGATCCAGCGGTTTCGACTCAGACTCATGAGGTACAGTTACACAATCTCACACACACCTGGCAAAGCCCTGTTTACAGCCGACAATCTCTCACGCTCACCTGTCAGTCAAAACTCAAGTTCAAAACTGACAGACAACGACGTAATGGAAGACACAAACATCTATGTGGATGAAATCATCAATAGCATGCCCGCCAGCTCAACATACATGGAACAACTGAGAGAGCGACTGCAGGAAGACAGTGTTTGCTCGGAGGTCATGTCATACTGTCAGAGAGGATGGCCTGACCGCAGCCAGCTCACAGGTCCAGTTAAAGCTTACTGGCCTGATAGAGCTGTACTTACTGTACATAATGGACTCCTGCTTATGGGCTCCAGACTAGTCATTCCCACAGCGATGCGCAACACTGTCCCCGATGCACTACACGAGGGACATCAGGGGATGACCAGGTGCAGAGAGCGGGCCAGAGAGACGGTATGGTGGCCTGGCTTGAGCGGCCAACTAAACGAGCTGGTGAGAAATTGCAAAACATGCATCAAAGAGCGTGGCCATCCTGTGCAGCCATTAATGTCCAGTGAGTTCCCAGAGAGATCAAGGCAAAAAGTAGGTTCTGATTTATTCACACTCAACCATGATAACTACATACTAGTAGTGGACTACTACTCTAGGTATGTAGAGATTGCCAAACTACCTCCCACACGATCTCAGGATGTTATTGTGCATCTCAAATCAATATTCTCTAGACATGGGGTCCCAGAGAATTTTTTTAGTGACAATGGCCCCCACTACTCCAGTCAACAGTTCAAGGACTTTGCAGTAGCCTACGGGTTCAAACATGTCACTAGTAGCCCTAGGTTCGCTCAGAGTAACGGGGAGGCGGAACGTCACGTTCAGACTGTGAAACAGCTGCTAAAGAAAGCTAAGGATCCGTATCTGGCTCTGTTGGCCTATAGAGCTACACCACTTGCTAATGGCTACAGTCCTGCCCAGCTCCTCATGGGCAGGAGACTGCGCACTCCAGTGCCCCAGCATCCCTCTCTACTCACCCCAGAGCTTCCAGACAGCACTGTTGTGGCAGCTAAAGAAAGGGAGAGGAGGGTGAAGGACACTGCAAATTTCAACAAAAGGCACCGTGTGAGAGATCTAAGTCAGCTCACACCAGGTCAGCCAGTGTGGATTACAGATACAAAGTCTCAAGGCACAGTGGTTTCGTCGCACTCAGCTCCACGTTCCTACATAGTGGACGGGCCTTCAGGCACCATTAGGCGGAACAGACACCATCTTGTCCCTTTTCCAGAGACTGTACCACACACACCTCACACTCCAACACCCAGCACACCACCCCAACCAGGTGAGCCTACACTGGGTTCTCCAGAACGCCCTGAGTCACCAACACAGACTCCCAAGGGGCACACACCTGTCTGTACACACACACACGACCCTACCACTAGGTATGGCAGAGTGGTGGTAAAACCTCACAGACTGGACTTGTGAACTGGGAGGGGGAGACAAATGAATGTGAAAAAAAAAGACGATGTGAAAAGGGAAGAATGTTGAATACTTTTGTGTTTTGATGTTTAGATCACTTATGCTCACAAAGATATTGCTTGACTCAGTGGTTGTTTTTGTTATTTTTCATGAGAAGCCTTAAGAGTGCAATGTTCTATTTTTGAGTAAATAGCTATGTGATTGTGCAGAAATAAGTGTGATGACATGTTCTTGCAGAGTTTTCAGTTTATCACGAAGCCGAAGCGGGGAGCTGTGGTCTCAAGGTCCTAGGTGCCTCAAGGGGCGGTAACCCTCGAACCTCCTGGTGGACACCGGTGGTCAGGGAAGCCGTCCGACTGAAGAAGGAGGCCTTCAGGGATTTGTTATCCCGGGGGACTCCCGAGGCAGTTGCAAGGTACCGACAGACCCGAAGGGCAGCAGCCTCATCCGTGGCCGAGGCAAAGCAGCGGGTGTGGGAGAAGTTCGGAGAAGACATGGAAAAGGACTTTCGGGCGGGCACCAAAGTTGTTCTGGAAAACTGTCCGACACCTCAGGAGGGGGAAGCAGGGAACCATCCAAGCTGTGTACAGTAAGGATGGGACGTTGTTGACCTCAACTGATGGAGTGTTAGGGCGTTGGAAGGAACCCTTTGAGGAACTCCTGAACCCGACAACTCCGCCCTCTATGTTAGAGGCAGAGCCTGAGTATGACGGGGGATCAACACCAATCTCCCGGGGGGAGGTCACTGAGGTCGTCAAACAACTCCACAGTGGCAAAGCCCCGGGGGTGGATGAGATCCGCCCAGAAATGCTGAAGGCTCTGGGTGTTGAGGGACTGTCATAGTTGACACGTCTCATCAACGTTGCGTGGAAGTCGGAAACAGTACCGAAGGAGTGGCAGACCAGGGTGGTGGTTCCCCTTTTTAAAAAGGGGGATCAGAGGGTGTGTGCCAATTACAGAGGCATCACACTACTCAGCCTCCCCGGGAAAGTTTACTCTAAGGTACTCGAAAGGAGGGTCAGGCCGATTGTCGAACCTCAGATTGAGGAAGAACAATGCGGATTCCGTCCTGGTCGTGGAACGACGGATCAGCTTTTTACTCTCGCAAGGATCCTGGAGGTGGCCTGGGAGTACGCTTATCCGGTCTACATGTGTTTTGTAGACTTGGAGAAGGCGTATGACTGAGTTTCCAGGGAGTTACTGTGGGAGGTGCTGCGGGAGTATGGGGTGAGGGGGTCTCTACTCAGGGCCATCCAATCTCTGTACTCCCAAAGCGAGAGCTGTGTCCGGGTCCTCGGCAGTAAGTCGGACCCATTTCCGGTGAGGGTTGGCCTCCGCCAGGGCTGCGCTTTGTCACCAATCCTGTTTGTAATATACATGGATCGGATTTCGAGGCGTAGTCGTGGGGGAGGGGGTCCGCAGTTCGGTGGACTAAGGATTGCACCACTGCTTTTTGCAGATGATGTGGTTCCGATGGCTTCATCGGTCTGCGACCTTCAGCACTCACTGGATCGGTTCGCAACCGAGTGTGAAGCGGCTGGGATGAGGATCAGCACCTCCAAATCTGAGGCCATGGTTCTCAGCAGGAAACCGATGGACTGTCCACTCCAAGTAGAGAATGAGTCCTTACCCCAAGTGAAGGACTTCAAATATCTCTGGGTCTTGTTCTCGAGTGAGGGAACTATGGAGCGTGAGATGGGCCGGAGAATCGGAGCAGCGGGAGCGGTACTGCAGTCGCTTTACAGCACCGTTGTGACGAAAAGGGAGCTGAGCCAGAAGGCAAAGCTCTCTGTCTACCGGGCCATTTTCGTTACTACCCTCACCTATGGTCATGAAGGATGGGTCATGACCGAAATAACGAGATCGCGGATACAAGCGGCCGAGATGGGTTTTCTCCTCAGGGTGGCTGGTGTCTCCCTTAGGGATAAGGTGAGAAGTTCGGTCATCCGGGAGGGACTCGGAGTTGAACCGCTCCTCCTTCGCGTCGAAAGGAGCCAGTTGAGGCGGTTCGGGCATCTCGTTAGGATGCCACCTGGGCGTCTCCTTAGAGAGGTGTTCCAGGCACGTCCAGCTGGGAAGAGACCAAGGGGTAGACCTAGGACCAGGTGGAGGGATTATATCTCTTCGCTGGCCTGGGAGCGCCTTGGGATCCCCCAGTCAGAGCTGGTTGATGTGGCCAGGGAAAAAAAAGTTTGGGGCTCTCTGCTGGAACTGCTACCCCCGCGACCCGACCACGGATAAGCGGGAGAAGATGGACAGATGGATTAAATTAAACCAAGTTTATTATCACATATAATTCATGAAATTAGTGAAATAGAATCTTTTTTAAACCGCAAGGTATTTGCAACAGAGCTGTGTGGAGCAGTCTACCATGTTTCAACAAGGAGGCTATACGTTCAAATACCTGAAATAATTACAAACAGACCGCTATTTTTGATAAACTGTCCACTTATTGGTGATCTACATGGTTACCTTCAACCCTGAACAAATATTGAAACTTAATAAAGTGAGCAGAGCCACTGCAGGATAACCTATAGGCATTCACTATGTGAAGGGAACACTTGTGTACCTTTTCCGCAATACATATTTCATGCGTACCTTTTACTTGAAAAAGGTACTTATTAGTACCATACAGGAGCATGATTGTACCTTTAAGGGTACATTTGTATGTTTTGTACCTTAAAGGGGACCTTTCATGCAAAATGCACTTTTGTATGTCTTTTATACATGAATATGTGTCCCTGGTGTGTCAGAAAACAGAACCCTCTCTCTTTTCCTCCATACCCAAATCTCTAAAAACAGGGCTGCAACAGATCTGAGACAGACTGATACAGATTTGAAGTAGTTCTGACGTCAGAAACGGGGTGCTCCGCCTATATGGGCAACTCTCCACCTATCAGGGGAATGGGGGGTTGCCGTGGCATGGTAACAGCATGGTAACATGACGCTCGTGCCTCGCCCCCTCCTTTGCAGGGGGGCGTGGTCAGCTGCAGCTCATTTGCTACAGAATCAGCCCTTGTGAAGACAGGCCTGGAATAGAGCAAATAGAGCGAAATGAGGCATGGCTAAAATGCATGATCTGTTTGGTATTTTGAAAAAAAAACTTCATAGACATGTTTTATATAGGTATGGCCCTACAATATATTATTCAAATATAGCATGATAGGTCCACTTTAAAGAACAAAAATGTACCTGTACTGCACCTTTATTTCCGACAGTGCACGGTATGTCAAAAATATCAGTAAAACATCTGATTTCAATGGCTGAAGATCATTGAGGTTTCCATATGTGAATAGATCAGAGCACAGAATACAATTACCTACCCCACCTTTAAGTAAAAGTAACAATACTACAGTGTAATGTACTCTGTTGAAAGTAAATGTCCTACATTCAAAATTGTATACTCAAGTAAAAGTACAAAAGTAATGGCATCAAAATATACTTTAGGTACAAAAAGTAAAAAATAATAAAAAAAGATTGTATTTTTTGTACTATACATTTTTATGCATTTGTTGCACTTGGTAAAGGGGGGATTATTACAATTACGTGATATACTGCTGGGTAACTTGACCCATAATAATACATAATAATGTATTAGTTAATCTATATTCTCTATTATAAATACATCGTGACAACGTAGTAACAACATTTGGAAAATAAATGTAGTAGTTTAAAAAGTCAGAATTGCCTCCAAAATGTATTAAAGTAAAAAGTATTATAGTTTGAAAACTCTCAAGGGAAGTACAAGTACCTCAAAATTGTTCATAAGAACAGTTTGAGTAAATTCCACCAATGCACACATGTAAATTCAACTTTTAAAAAAATTAAATTAAAACAGTTTACCTTTGCCGGTGTGTCTTTTAATTTAATAAAGTATAATTAATAATAATACCAAAAGAGGCAAAACAACATGTCTTTTTAAAGGAACACTTAACACAATTGAATTATTTTTCGTAGAAACAAATTGATTACTTGTCTCAGAAAAATGACGCATTCTCTCTTGGTCAATCATTGACATTCTATTGTGTAAATACATTGGTGGGATCCCGGATTGGGGAGAATCCATAGGGCAAAGGGTAACGTAACACGTTGTATTTGTCCCTGTGACTGCCGCCTACTACATGTGTGTTCTGGTTCTGACAGCTTGATTAATCATCGCGTTTGAGAGCCAAGCATAACAGAAATGTTTTGTCGTTTTTTCCAAGTCGTCCAGGGAATATAACCTTTACACTGGTCCGCCAGCTCCCCGCCTCCAGCACACACTCACACCGACACCCAGCACCGCGCAGTCCCACACGCAGTCTGAGGAACCATGGGGCCGGCTGCTCGGCTCTGCTCAGGGCTGCTGCTCGTCTTCCTGCTGGGGCTCCATCACTCCTCCGGCTTCTGGATAATCAACGTCGTGTTCCCGCCAAACGCTACATCCATAATACCGAGCAACAGCACTCCACCTCTTATTATCGGTAAGCCAAGCGAAGGGACTGTGCAGTCAATGTTTAAATGTCTGATTTATTTTAGCATATCCAGAATGTAATATCTGCCTGCCTGACCAAGGTTTAATATCAACAGGGGTCCTGAAAGCCCCTAGCTAAAAGTTTGTCATATAGTTTTCGCTTATTTCATTGAAAGTATGGGAACAGTGTGAATATAGTATTTGTCATATTTACCGTAACTTTGGTACTTTTACTTGAGTAACTTTTGTAATGCAGGACTTTTACTTGTAACAGAGTATTCCTACACTCTGGTATTTCCTTTTGGTATTACTTTTATACCTAGGCCCTCTGACCACTTTTTTTTTTTAATGTTTTCTTTTTAATGTTTTCAAATATTATCTTTTAGAATATCTTAGGCCCTCACAGAGGCCCTAGAGGGCCCTGACGGCTCGCCACTGGGTATTTCTACTTTTACTTACGTACAATAAATTAGTACTTCTTCCACCTCTGTGGGAACATGCACCAGCAGACATGCTAAGGTGGTTCCTGCCTTATTTTATTTAGACCCTGTGTCAAGTTTAAACCCTTAGTTCTGCATATTTCTGAATAACTGGGTAAATGATTAAACTTTTGACCAAGTATTCAATTATAGAAACATGTAAACATTGCTCAAACTGAAAGTATGTCACCTTATTTTTATTCTTCTTCAGTTAGTGGAAGAAACAAGGGGTTAATACCAGCTTTATCTATCTCTAACTCACTGTCTGTGTATTGATGTATAGGCTATCAGTGATGCTGTATACTGTACTCTGTACATTTGACCCTGTGTTTACTGTATGTGACCTGCATTTTTATTTTATTCTCAAAAAGGAAATAATACAAATTTAGGGGGTGGAGTAGAAATGCATGATATCGAAAGAGTCAGGGAAATATCACATGAACGAAGAATATTAAGTAAACAGATAATAACTATGTTGATGGCCTTTCTGTCAGACTAATTGGAAAGTAATTTCACTCATTGCTGAATCCTTAAAAAAAATATATATTTAACGTTTTTTTATTGTTAAATTTCTTTTTTGATAAGGCTTTTTGCCAATATTATTATCACATGTATAATTAAATATAAAAAATATTATATATGTAGAAATGACATGAAGATGTTTAATGAAAAATGATAACAATGCCAAAGTAGGTTCAAGATTTTTTTTCAATGCATTTAATTTACAAACGCCCCCTGAAAGCCTTGGCATGGAATAGAGACAAGATGTCTGTTTGTCTCCTGCTTATCTAGGTCACACTAAGTCTTTTCAGCCTCAAAGGGCCAAAGTTTGATCTGGTGGTCATGCTCTGTAGGGTTTTACTTCTCTGGCTTTGTGAAGACCATGAATTTGGCCCTCTTTCAATTTTAGGTCAGTATCTCCTTCTTCATTTTCCCTCCTCTCTGACCTTTAAATCTGGATTCCTTCTTCTATTTTCATACCGACTCTTTACCTCATTTAATCACATCACTTTAGGAGCCCTGCTGTGTTAATCACACTACCCCACTGTTATCTGTCTGGGTCATGTTTTTCATTTGTAACACTAAGGTTTTAATTACATTTTATCCTGTAAAGTATGGGAAAGTCTTCTTGGTTCGACGTCTTACCTTAAAAAGCCATACGACATTAGATTAGTTTTAAATTTAGCTTGACAAATACACAAAGGTACACAGCTAGGGTCTCCATTCAATTGTATAAACATGATGACGCTAAAAAAGCAAGGTCAGCAACCCAGATAGAGTAAAGCTGCCCCAAGCGCATACATAACAATAAGTAGATAACATGTCTATACCTGCTCCTGTGTCTTTGGTCGTTTTCATCATGTGATCTGAAAGGGGCCAGTTTTAGAAAGAGAGACTTTGACTTTGGCTTAGATCAAACCAAAAACCAGCTGATAAGCTATGAATTTGAGAACAAATTGGACTTGTTTGGAATCGTTTTTTAAAGCTTAAAAAAAGGGCTAAAGAATGGAGTCATACTGCTATGAGCCCTTCAGTCCAGCAGATAATGTTATCCTTCTGGAAGAATTCAAGAGTTACAATGTAATATTGGAAAGAATTCAGTAAAAGATAAGGGTGTTACAATCAGAACTGACATTTTGCTGACTTCTGCTCTTCAGTCAGGTTCAGGACAATTTTCTCGCACAATTATAAAGGGCTGGAAATGATCAAAGTTAAACAAAGCTCTTTTTGACAAGTCATGTTTTCCTGTCTATATTTGTGATAAGATGGATGATAGTATGTATTTGTTTTACTTTAATATGTCATGTTCTTTATCTTATCTTATTGAACAAGGACAATGCATACAATACTTTAATCTCAAAGAGAGAAAATATGCTATATGATGAATATGGCTAAAGCCTAATTTCCATCTAGGCAGGTACACACATAACAATCAACAAACACTTTAAACATGTCTTATTGTCTATCGCACTAACAAAAAGTGTTACCGTGAAGGGTACCAATGTTTGAATTCTAACTCAATCAATCAATCAATGTTTATTTATATAGCCCAATATCACAAATGTTACATTTGTCTCAGTGGACTTCACAGTTTACGACACCCTCTGTCCTTAGACCCTCACATCGTACAAAGGAAAAACTTCCGGAGAAAACCCACAGTTTAAAGGGGAACATGGGAGAAACCTCAGGGAGAGCAACAGAGGAGGGATCCCTCTCCCAGGACGGACAGACGTGCAATAGATGCCGTGTGTAAATTGAAAAGATAATACATTTACAACATAGGTAGTCCAAATGTTTGGAAATGCATGTGTCGATAATAATAAGACAAATCCACGAGGATATCCATCCAGGACTCATGATCCAGGACCACAGCAACAGGCACAGCCACGACTCAAGATCCAGGGCTCGCGATGCAGGACTCAGGACCACAGCAACACGATCAGCCATGACTCCGGATCCCAGCGTATATAGACACCAAAAAGAAATTTGGGGAAGCTGGGTTATTCGGAACATGAGAGTACACAGGTATAGACAGAGAGAAGGAAGAAGTAAGGTGTCCCCCGACAAACTAAGCCTAAAGCAGCAAAACTAGGGGCTGAATCTAATCAGCCCTAACTATAAGCTTTATCAAAAAGGAAGGTCTTAAGCGCACTCTAGTGGCAAGCTATGCATTCACGGTTGTGGCATGACCACCAAAACAGAAAGATATGGACACAAGATGTGTGCAAATGTATTTAGTTTCCTATCCATGTGAACATGATTTAAGTGGTGGGTGGACCTATCCTCCTCTAGGGGGATACGGGGGGCATGCTCCCCTGGGAAGATTTTTTTTGTTTAATATTGAAGTTAAAAGCATCAATCTGGTGCACTTTGAGAGCAACATTAGGAGATCTATGGATACATCTATCAACACCCATATGAAACAGAACTGTAAACAGATTTTATTTATGGATATTTTACAAATCACTCCCCTTTTAAACTGTATTCTTGTTTATTAATAACAACTTTTTTTTACTGTCATATAGTATTTTATACTATAGTGGATACTGCGCTGAATGACAGACTATTTTCCCACTCGTACGCGTATTCGTCGTGTGACTGCAGGTGTTACCGAATAAAATGTGGGACGAACTGGTGATATTCTATAACGGTAGGCAGATGTATCAGGGGCGTGGCCTTTGTCGAATAACCAGGAGAAGTCTTCAGCTGTGGAGAGCTTGATGTCGAGTTGATTTGAGACCCGTTTATACTTTCATACAGTCTGTTAGTGAAACATACAGTCTGTCTGAGTTGTTTACACCCATCTCCAACGCAGCGTGGAGAACTGTGGTAAACTGTGATCCGCTCAGATTAAACTGTGATACGACTTCTGTGGCTATCAACCAGCGATCATGCTTAATATTAAAGACTACACACATTGATCCCTTATCAAAACGGTATTCTGCACTTTGCCGCACTTATCCAGATAAAATGTGACTATGAAGAGACAACCTTCAATTTTGAAAATTCCCAGTTTATTCCCATTAATTCCCATAGAAAGTTTCCATCTTTGAAAATTCCCGGAATTTTGCAACCCTAGTTATGAAAGCATCAAAGTTAATATTGGACATACTTTTTATATATATTTAATGAACCATCCCAACATATTATGGGATCCAAAGTTGAGCCTTAGCTTTGGTTCTTTCCAAATATAACAGCTTCTCTATTTTAGAGTATAGGTGAAAAACATGACAGTTCAATGACCAGGGATCTACAGCAGCAACCTTTTCAGCTGGTGACCTTTAAACTAAGGCAAAGTTGACTTGCAACAGCTTGTTGCAATATAAATACCAAATAGGGAGTCCTCCTTCATACCTTTCAATTGTTCAATTTGAAAAAACGTGTCCGAGCAGAACAAATCTGAACCCCTGAATGATCCAAAATTATTTTAATCTTTGTTACCCAATCGATTTCTAGTATTCATTGATGTTTTCCAATTTTATCATATTTGTTTAGGGCGTGGTCAAGAGGACAACAGTTTATTATTTGGATTATTATATGTTTAAAAGTAATTATATTGATTGGATTATTTTAATGAGTGGGCTTAAAAAGGATAAATGGACCATTGATCTGAAGTAAAACTCTGAAAATCCCTAGAGGATGATATGGCGAGCTTCTTGGTTATTGTTAGATGCTTTTTGATGTTCCAGTATATCCGGGGTGAGCCTACTGACACCATGGAATTTGTTGGGAATTTGTTGGTGGCATTTTACCAATTGTTCTATTGTGTATTTTTGCACAACACCTATGTGTATTATGTTAAGATCGCCAAAAATGCAATATAATATATTGGCCAGGCCTATGCATTACAAATGCTTTTAATAAAACAATTGGACATGGACCCCAAGTTCAAGTTTGGAGGCATCCACTTTCACCGAAATGACAACAAGGCTACAGATGTAGCGCTTCATTTCAGACGCCTACCCGTGCGGGTCCGTGATCGGCACGGGGTGGGCCCCTGCTGAAAAGGAAAACCCCCCGCAGGACTTGAAACGCCCCCTTGATAAATAATGAAACCAGCTGCAATGGATCATGGATCCACCAGGGGGAGCAGTGATTAAAAAGCTGCCACACTGGAACTCATGTGAAATAAACAGCTGATCTACAGGTATCTGACATAGGGATATTTGTTAAGATCCATATGTCACGGATAGGATCATATTCTGTGCTAAATAAGAGACATGTAATCATTTACTAAACATCACCATGTTTTTATTTAACAAAATAATGTTTAATTCACGTTGGCGTAAGTACAAAACCATCGCTATGTTTTTAGATCAGGAAATGCAGCCCGGCTCAAACAAACGATTTTCAATCATCATCCTCACGTAATGTATCATATGTTCGCGAGTTGAAATTAATGCACTAAATTTAATCCATGTGAGTTTACAACAACAAAAATAATCGCTTTGTTTTTATATCACATCCGAGCGGAGGAAAATGAAACACGGCTCTCACTACCGATCATCCTAATCCCACCGGCAAACAATAATATGTACAGTGTTAATAGTTTACTGTATTATTAGTGTCTAATATTACTGGGGATTTCGGAATGGTACTGGATTTTGATTTATTGTATCAGCTTCATATCGCAATATATTCCCGAAGTCTGAAATGCAAAAATGTCCCACATTAGGGCAATTCACGCTACATTTAATCATTCAAACAAAATCATATTTTGTTTCTTTTTAACTTAATAAATGTGGTTTAATCCACATAATTTACTGTGTTAATTGTTTACTGTAGTATTGTGCACATTACTTTTCGCTGCTTGTTGCACCCCTGGTTAGAAGCTAAACTGCATTTCGTTGTCTCAGTACCTGCAATATGTGCAATAACAATAAAGTTGAATCTAATCTTGAGCAGGAACAAATGTATTTAGGCTACTTAGTACATATCTGACATCAACGATTAAACACATTTGTGCATTCTTTAAACCGAGTCAAGCCGACTCCGGAGGTGGCGGCACATTAAAGTGTGCACCTGATTGTTTAACTTGAAGGTGCCTGATGACATTTAATCATTCAAACAAAATCATATTTCGTTTATTTTAAACGAAATAAATGTGGTTTAATCCACATAATTTACTTTGTTAATTGTTTACTGTAGTATTGTTTAACTTGAAGGTGCCTGATGTGAACATTTCCAGAAGAACTGTAGCTTGAATGGCCTTTGTATACAGTAGGCCTACAGTATAGCCCAACCATTTACACCTTCCTTTTTTCCCGTCCAAAGTTTGAATTGGATAAAGATAATGGTTATCGATGGTGCTTTTATAGCCTATTGTATAATAACTGTGTGATTTATATTGCTTTTCAAATGCATATGGCCACCCATTTACACTGCTCTTCCCGTCAAGAATATGAATAGAACTTAGTTAGATCACTTTACATTTCTGCAAATTAATTCTTAATCACACACGTCTCCCCACGTCTCCCCGTCCCGAAAATAATAAATAAAATAAAAAGAGGAAACAATTTTCAAGTTCAGTTTTCACCGTTTTATTTAAAATAACTGCCATAACAGACACCATACTGTAGGCCTATCTGCTGCGGAAACCAGGACGAGCTATTTCGGGATCTGTTTTTCAGGGGCTCCTCAGTCTCTCATTTACCCGGCTCCTGATCTTATGCCACTGGTCAATGTTCAGATTTGGGAACCAATTGGAAACATAGGACTCAATCTTTTTCAACCTCTTGACGGAAAAAAAGGAAGGTGTAAATGGTTGAATGATGAATAAACAGTAAGGAGGGGTACAGTATGAATACACTAGATATACACAGCAGCCCAGCCTGTGAGCACTATGAACACCAATGAGCGCTCAGCTCGAGATACCAGCGAGTCGAGAGAGAGAATGATATCTGCATTTTCTCTTTTGGTTTGATTAGGACACATCCTGGGGATTGTGTTTACAAACATTGACCAGACCGTTCACCAGCCCCACCCCCCATGTTTAAAACGAATTGGCCATCGGAATGTGTGGAGGAATTCTCCTAAGGGTCACATTCCCCCCCTCCCCCACTCCTGTGATCTCCCAACCCCCAGTCTGTAGGTTTGTGTTTGCATATTTCTATGCCGTAATTCATACTGGTCCTCTCACGCACATACATTCTCCTTACAGTATACATACATAGGCTATATGAGTCTGTGTATCTACGGACCATTTGTTTTTCTTTATTAAAAAAGTAAACGGAAGAACGTCTGAGAGGCGTTTTTGCCCTTTTGCTTTTTACCTTACTAAATGGTCTAATGGTCAGTGGAGCGAGGGGGAGGCCCGCGAAACTCGCGGAAGTGATTTCAAAACAAAAAGCACTCGTTTGCTTGGAACAAAGAAAACGGCCAAGACACACATTGAGTCCAGAAAATGAATGTTATTAAGGGCTGTAAATATAATAAGCCTGTGTCTAAAATTGACAACAGGATTATTATATTTACAGCCCTTAAGATACACTTTTGTCTTTAACAGCTGACCACTACCATGACATACTTTGTTTTAGTAGATTTCGCATCAGAGCAAAATGTATAAATATGAGCATTAAAATATATGAATATGAGAACAAAATGCATGAATGTGTGAGTGACAATATATGAATGTGTGCATTGAAATATGATAATATGAGAGCAAAATGTATGAATGTGTGAGTGTAAATATATACGTGTGTGAGAGTGAAAATGTATGTATGTAAAAGGAGAATATATGTGTGTAAGAGTGAAAATATGCTGCATTTTGAATGTCCGATAGTCCACCATTTCCACCAGAAATATCAAACATTTAATAAAAGTGAAAAACAATGAACAAGACTTATTACGTATTAATAATAATTAATTATATTTATTCCGTTTGGATGTAGGATTTTTGACTTTATTTAGAGCAGTGATCTTCTCTGCAGCAGAGAGCTAAGCGCTGTCAGACCGGACCTAACCCTGAAAAGTATTATCATCTGAAATTAATCATGATATTAATATTAAATACATATAAGTATTGTTACAACTTGTATTTAGAAATACTCTGTTGTAATTATTGATGCATAAATGAGTTCATCCATTCAATGTGGCATCTGCTATAATGGGGTTAATGTATGATATTACTTAATAATACAATACATTAGAATATATGATATGATAATTATATTTAAGTTTTATTCATTTCTTATTTCATAGTTTCTCATTATTTTTATTTTTATCGCTCATCTTATTTTTGATTTTATTAATCTGTGATATCCTGTTTTTCACTCCCACTACTGTGTAAAAACACCCCAACAATATTACAAAAAATATACTGCATAAAGCACACTATATACTTTATTTGATCCAAAACTGATGTTTTTTCATTATAGTAGCCTGTGAAAACCACAAATAAGTGATTAAATGCTACAGTATTCAGCAAACACAACTGCAGAGCTGCAAACATTGCAAACAGACTAAGTTCTACAACACCCAGTTGTCTTTGTGTATTTGTGAATGAAGCGCCATCTCATGGTTAAATCCTGTAATTGAACAAATGGAGAACTTCGACAACGCCCTCTAGCAATTTGGCAATACCCCCAGCCACTGGGATCCGCTGGGTTTTTGACTGGGACACACCCATGTGAGTCCTATTTGGAGTGCTACATCTGTAGACTGTTCAACCTCTACAAAGCCTACAGCAGCACAACGGCAAGAACAACGAGACACACAGCTCTTCCTTCTCCAGAGCTTCCCCAACACCCAAATGTTTTTCCTCCCTGTGCAACCAGCTACACTCTAGCTACAGCAACATCACCCATCCAGCCAGCCTCCTCAGTCTATCGCCCTTCCCCCGTGTCCCCCGTCTTGCGCCAGCAGATTCTCCTAGGTAGCTACGTAGACTTGGCTCAGCTACTACAGCCATCAATCATCGACACTAGCCAGCCCAGGGAAATGCAGACCAACTTCGGTTTAGTCCAGCTGTGAAATCCATCACCTCTGAGGTCTAAGGACTTAACCCCCGCAGAGTTCGCCCTAGCTTTTTCCCTTTACCGCAACGTCATATGCTCAGTCTATCCCACACGCAGAACCGAGTTGGACGAGCACCTCCTCATAGAGCTCGACATGGCCTTATGCTTCAGAGGCTCAGGTTTTTACACCTACCACGTCCACTTTGCTAGCCAAGCCGCCGGCCGCATCAAGCAGTTCAACCAGGGAACATACTGGGGCGCTCTGGACTCCGAGCTTTACTGCCGCATCTTCGCAGCACGCACATCCCTCTCTTGCCAATTATGCGGAGCCCCCTCCCAACCGGCCTCAGCGTGCTCAGTCAGCGCCCCACCACCCGAGCCATCCCGCTCACTCCCCTTTCCTTCAAGAGGCAACGCCTCAACCTTCAACCGCCTGTCACCTGCCGCACCCCCACCTCCCATCATCCCTAGGCCCGCAAATGAACATTCACCAGCCAACGCCCCCGTTTCAAAGGGCGTTGACAGACGCGGAAGGCCAATCCTTTACCAGGGAGGCAGGACGGTGTGCAACAATTTCAATGACCTAGGCTGCTCTCTTTCTAGCTGCCGCCTCATGCACATCTGCTCTTTCTGCGGATTGACTAGCACTGCACCTCAGCACACCCGTCAAGAGAAGCAACTTAGCTACCGCCTCAGTGAATCATCCAGATAGTTTGTTTACTTTCTCACCGATGGCTTCACCCATGGTTTCCACTCAGGCATAGCAATACTGCCTGACACATCTGCCACAACCTTCAGTCCGCTTTAACAAAACCTCACACCTTCGACACCTTACTGGCCAAAGAAGTCAAAGAAGGATTCATGATAGGCCATTCGATAGTCCCCCCTTTTTCAGTGTCCGCATCAGTCCAGTAGGCATAGCTACTCGGAAATACTCCGGGAAAAGTCTTCTCCACACGGCTCAGCCTTCCCGAGCATTAACAGCGTTATTCCAAGCCCAGACTTTTCGATGCAATACGCAAACATCGACCACGCCATCACCTTCATCCGCTCAGCAGGCCGTGGAGCATGGCTCTCTAATGGCGCGTTTCCACTGCAGGCCTCGCTCGGTTTGGTTAGGCCTTATTAGGCCCGGCTCACTTTAATGCTGCGCTTCCATTACAGTTTAAGTAGTTACTATAGTAACGCAGTGTAGGCGGAGCCGTGACGTCATCTTCAATGAGAGCCCCAGAAAAACAACACAGTCGTTAGCTCTTAACACTCAGAGCTCACAGCTCGAATATCTGTTCAGAAACTAGACAAAAGTTAAACAAGTACAAACCACAGACTGCCTGTGTCATGGCAAGTACAGTCACTGGTTTATTTATGTCTGTATAGGTCGTTGTTGTGAGTGTGGACGGATTTACACACATTTTAAAAGGGTTTTTCGCCTGCCGTCTCTCTGCAGACTTGTCAGACTTGCATTAATTCATGGTTTTTACTAACCGGTATCAGTATGTTGTTACTTCGGCATCATTTTGAAACGTGTATTACAATTAAATCACGGTCAAATATGTTCATCTTGTTGTAGTTGTAGCTCCCTTGCCAGCGATTCTCTCTCTAGTTTAGCATACTCAGCCCGACTCAGCCTGGTTGTTCCTGGCCCTAGAACCACGATTTAGTCGGGCCGGAAAAAAGGTGAAAAAGTAGCCCCGTGCCAAGTGGAAACGCAACCAAAAACGGGCCCCGCACGGCTCGGCATGCTTAAAGCGAGCTACCCGCTGCAGTGGAAACACGCCATAAGGCAGACATCACCAGTGCACTCAAGATCTTGCCTATTCACCCAGAATTCTGGCGTTTCTTTGGAGTGTACCGGAAGGGAGCCTATTACTTCTCAGTACGCCTCACATTCGGCTGCAGAAGCAGTCCCAAAATCTTTGATTCCCTTTCAGAAGCTCTGTGCCAGATCTTGACAAACAACCACAGACTCCCCTATGTGCTCCATCTTCTCGACGACTTTCTCACGGTCACTCCACCATCCTCACTCCCCTGCCACGGGCTGAGCACACTCATACAAACATTTTTCAGACCTTGGCATTCCTCTGTCTGAAGAGAAAACCTCAGGACCTACAACCTCCATTGAGTTTCTAGGCATCACCCTGGACTCAATGTCTTTCCGGGCTTCTCTACCCTCAGAGAAAGCACAGCGCATCACTCTCCTCTTGTCAAACTACTTACAGGCAGACAGATGCACAAAACGGCAGCTGTTAGCCCTCCACGGCAAACGACTGGGCACATTTCTTTCCCCATCCACATCTTCCGCCCGAACTCGTATCCCAGCCATACGAGCCACTAACCAAATACCTCAGCGCAAGGTACGATGCACCCACTCTTTCTCACCGAAACAGGGAAAACGGCCACACATTTCTAGTTCCAGAAACACTTCCACAATGTGTTGCTTATTTTGGGGGATATGCTCAGAACACTATTCGAGCCATTCCTTCCACATTGGCGCAGCGTCCACAGCAGCTAGACCGGGCATCTCTTATCCAAACATCTAAGCCCTCGGCCGCTCGTTATCCCAAGCGTACCATGCTTACATAAGATAAGATGGACTTTTATTAATCCCTCGTGGGGAAATTGTTTCTCTGCATTTGACCCATCCTAGTGTTAGGAGCAGTGTGCTGCCATTTTGAACGGCGCCCGGGGAGCAGTGTGGGGAACGGTGCCTTGCTCAGTTGCTCCCACCTCGGTAGAACTTGGTCTTGCCGGGACTTGAACTGGTAAGGCAAAGCAAGGCAAGTTTATTTATATAGCACTTTTTAACACAAGGCAATTCAAAGTGCTTTACAAAAAATGAAAGACATTAAGAAAATGGCATTTAAAATCAGTCATTAAAAAGAAAAGCTAATAAAATAAACATTAAAAGAAGAAATACATGGATAAACATTAAAAGAAAAAATACATGGATAAAAGTTACAGTGCAGTCTAAGATATGAATAGTTCAATTAAAAGCAGCGACAAAAAGAAAAGTCTTCAGCCTGGATTTAAAAGTAGTCAGAGTTGCAGCGGACCTGCAGGTTTCTGGGAGTTTGTTCCAGATATTTGGGGCATAATAACTGAACGCTGCTTTACCATGTTTAGTTCTGACTCTGGGGACAGAAAGCTGACCAGTCCCTGAAGACCTGAGAGATCTGGATGGTTCATAATTTAGCAGTAGATCAGAAATGTATTTTGGGCCTAAACCATTCAAAGCTTTATAAACCAGCAGCAGTATTTTGAAATGTATTCTTTGACACACAGGAAGCCAGTGCAAAGACTTCAGAACAGGAGTGATGTGATCCACTTTCTTAGTGTTAGTGAGGACTCGAGCACTAGCGTTCTGAATCAGCTGCAGCTTCCTAATCGATTTTTTAGTGAGACATGTGAAGACACCATTGCAGTAGTCGAGTCTACTGAAGATAAAAGCATGGACAAGTTTTTCCAAATCCTGCTGTGACATTAGTCTTTTAATCCTAGATATGTTCTTTAGGTGATAGTAGGCTGATTTAGTAACTGTTTTAATGTGACTGTTGAAACTCAGGTCAGAGTCCATGACTACACCTAGATTTCTGACTTTATCTGTTGTTTTGAACATTGCAGACTGAAGCTCAGCGCTAACTTTTATACGTTCTGCTTTGGCTCCAAAAACCATTACCTCAGTTTTATCTTTGTTTAATTGGAGAAAGTTCTGACACATCCAGTCATTGATTTGTTCAATGCACTTACTCAGTGTTTGAATTGGAGCATAGTCTCCTGGTGAAACTGTTACGTACATTTGTGTGTCATCTGCATAGCTATGCTAACTTATTTTTGTTGTTTTTCATTATCTGAGCCAGTGGTAGCATGTAGATGTTAAAGAGAAGAGGCCCCAAGATGGAGCCTTGAGGAACCCCACATGTCATATTTGTCAACTCAGATGTGTATTTACCAATAGAAACAAAGTTGTTTCTGTCCTTTAAGTAGGATTCAAACCAATTTAGGACTGTTTCCGAAAGTCCCACCCAGTTTTCCAGTCGGTCTTGTCACAAACGAGCTGAGGACCAAAATGCAGAACACGGGAAACCAGAGATAGTCGGTAACCAGCTTTATTAGAGTCTATAGGCTGGTAGGAGACAACACGGCAGATAGTAGGCAAAGGGCTGGTCGGGGACAGGCGAGGGTTCCAGGAGACAGCAGGACGGGAGTCGTAGGCACAGAACGGGTCAGGGAGCAGGCGAGGCAGGCTGGTCAGGGACAGGCAGGGTCGAAACCGGGAGAGCAATCTGAGGAGTAGTGCGGGAAAGACAAGCATGCTGCGAAGTACGATCTGGCACTGAGGTGAAGGTGAAGTGGGCCTAAATACTAATGGAGCTGATGGGTGTAACAGAGTGAGAGAGAGACAGGGTGTGACTACCAGGTGACTAAGGAATGATAATGCAGAAAATAGGTGAGTGAGAAAGCAGACTGTGACAGAACCCCCCCCTTAATGGACGGCTCCAGACGTCTAAACAATACTAAAAAAAACAACAAAAGAGACCCAAGAAAAAAAACCCTACAGATACCGGGTGGAAGGTGGAGGTATGGGAAAGGTTAGTACTCGTCTGAGACTGCTCTCTCGGCCTCTCCCTCCTGGAAATCCTCGTCCTCCTCGCCCGATGACGACTCCCCCTCCTCCTCGACGAAGCCTCTGGTCCGTAGCGGACGAGTACTCCCTGGCTTAACGCCTGGTCGAGCGTGGGTCCTAGACGGCTGCTCCGGGTAACGCAGGTGGAAGTCTCGGATGAGCTGAGGGTTGAGGATATGACGAGCCGGGACCCACTGCCTCTCCTCAGGACCATAGCCCTCCCAGTCCACCAAATATTGAACCCCTCTTCCTCTGAGACGGGAACGGAGTAAACGACGAAGGGTGTAGGTAGGGCCCCCATCGATCATCCTAGGGGGTGGTGGTGGAGGGGCGGCGGAAACCATAGGGCTCTCCCGGACAGGTTTAATCCTAGAGACGTGGAAGGTGGGATGGATTTTCATGTTCCGGGGCAAACTCAGTCGAACTGCTGCAGGATTAATGACCTTGACAATCTCGAAGGGTCCAATAAACCTGGGCGCTAACTTCTTAGACTCCACCCGAAGGGGAATGTTCTGGGTGGAAAGCCACACCCTCTGGCCTACCTGGTACACAGGTGCCTTGGTTCGTCGGCGGTTCGCTGATGTGGCGTACCGGTTAGCAGACTGAAGCAGAGTTGTACGAGCCTGCCTCCAAGTCCTCCGACAACGTCGGATGAAAGCCTGGACAGACGGACAGGTAACCTCCTTCTCCAATGCAGAGAACAATGGGGGTTGAAAACCGTATGCACACTGAAAAGGGGAAAGACCAGTAGCGGAACTGATGAGGGTGTTGTGGGCATACTCCACCCACAGGAGTTGTTTTGACCAGGTCGTGGGATGATCGGAAGCCATGCAGCGGAGAGTGGTCTCCATCTCCTGATTCTTCCGTTCGGTCTGGCCATTGGCCTGTGGGTGGAAACCGGAGGTGAGACTAACCGTCGCCCCGATGAGCTCACAAAACTCCCTCCAAAACACAGAGGTGAATTGGGGCCCCCGGTCGGAAACCACATCAGTCGCCAGTCCGTGAATGCGAAACACGTGGAGCAGAATCAGTTCTGCCGTCTCCTTAGCTGACGGGATCTTAGGCAGGGGTATGAAATGAGCCATCTTACTAAACCGATCTACCACCGTCAAGATGGCAGTATGTCCGTGGGACGGTGGTAGACCAGTCACAAAGTCCAATGAAATATGTGACCAAGGGCGACGTGGGACCGGTAATGGATGAAGGAGGCCAGCTGGCGCTTGGTGAGATGGTTTGTGCCGATTGCACACAGGACAGGCGTTCACAAACTCCCGGGTGTCAGCCTCCAGCGTGGCCCACCAGAACCGTTGTAGGACCATCCCCTTGGTACGTTGAATTCCAGGGTGGCAGGAAAGTCTGGAGCTATGAGCCCACTGAAGCACCTCAGCCCTCAAAACCTGAGGCACAAACAAGCGGTTAAGAGGACAAGAACTAGGACCGGGTTGGTCCACCAAAGCGGTCTTAACCCTCTCCTCAATCTCCCAAGCGAGGACGCCGATCACTCGAGGAGCAGGAAGAATGGTGTCCGGAATACCCCGGGTGTCTCCCTCCCTCCCGAACTGCCGGGACAAAGCGTCGGCCTTCACGTTGCGGGAGCCCGGGCGGTAGGAGAGAAAAAAATTAAACCGGGTGAAAAATAACGACCACCTGGCTTGCCGAGAATTCAGTCTCTGTGCCGACCTGATGTATTCCAGGTTCTTATGGTCGGTCCATACCTGAAATGGTTGTTCTGTCCCCTCAAGCCAGTGTCGCCACTCCTCCAACGCCAACTTGACTGCTAGAAGCTCTCGATTCCCCACGTCATAGTTTCTCTCCGCCGGACTCAATCTCCTCGAAAAGAAAGCACAGGGGTGGAGCTTCTGGTTCTCACCAGAACGTTGCGACAGGATGGCCCCCACCCCTACGTCAGAAGCATCCACCTCCACCACCAACTGACCAGCGGTGTCTGGTACTTGAAGGATAGGAGCTGACGTAAACCGGCCCTTGAGGTCCTGAAAAGCCTCCTCGGCTGCAGGGGACCATCGGAACGTCACCTTGGATGAGGTCAGGGCGGTGAGCGGGGCGGCCACGGTGCTGTAGCCACGGATGAACCGTCTGTAAAAGTTGGCGAATCCCAGGAAACGCTGCAGCTCCTTCCGGGAATCAGGGACCCGCCACGAGGTAACTGCTGAGACCTTAGAAGGATCCATCTCCACACTTCCTTGACCCACGATGTAGCCAAGAAAGGCGACCGAAGAAGTGTGAAACTCGCACTTCTCCGTCTTGACGAACAGTGAGTTCTCCAGAAGTCTCTGGAGGACTGTCTGGACATGATGGACGTGCTCCTTGAGGTTCTTAGAAAAAATCAAGATGTCGTCCAGATAGACAAAAACATAACGATCCAACATGTCTCGGAGTACGTCGTTCACCAACGCCTGGAAAACTGCAGGGGCGTTGGTAAGTCCAAATGGCATCACCAGGTACTCGTAATGTCCCGAAGAGGTGTTGAAGGCGGTCTTCCATTCGTCCCCCTCCCGGATTCGTACCAGGTGATAAGCGTTTCTTAGATCCAGCTTAGTGAAGATTGTAGCCCCCTGTAGTAACTCAAATGCTGACGAGATGAGTGGCAAGGGATAACGATTCTTCACCGTGACGTCGTTCAGACCCCGATAGTCAATGCAGGGTCTCAGGGTCTTGTCCTTCTTCGCCACAAAAAAAAACCCTGCTCCTGCGGGTGATGTGGAAGGACGAATAATTCCCGCAGCCAGAGAGTCATTGACGTAGGTCTCCATGGCCCTCCTCTCCGGTGCCGAAAGCGAGTACAACCGGGCCTTGGGTGGGACTGCGCCTGGATGTAGCTCAATGGCGCAGTCATAGGGCCGATGAGGTGGGAGAGATGTCGCCTTAGCCTTGCTAAACACCTCCTTAAAGTCCAAATACTCCACCGGAACCCCTGTGACATCCGGAACCAGGTTCATATCCACAGATAGTTGAGGTGCGGCGGCCTGCTTGAGACAAACCTGATGACAGGAAGAACTCCAACCTAGGATGGACCCAGTTGCCCAGTCAATGTTCGGGTTGTGGCGGCGGAGCCACGGATAACCCAAAATCAGAGGGATTTGGGGGGACCGTAGCACATGAAACCGGATTGTCTCATGGTGGTTCCCCGACATGAGCATACGGACCGGTGTCGTCTGGTGTGTCACTGTTCCCAGCAGGTGACCATCCAAAGCATTAGCCGGTACCGGCTGGAGCAGCCGAACCTGTTGGATGCCCAGCTGTCGTGCGAGCTCCTCGTCAATGATGCTAACATCTGATCCGGAGTCGATAAAAACAGCCAGAGCCTGAGATTTGCCTGTCAGGAGGAGTCGAGCATGGCACAAGGGTCTTAGATTGGGGATCAGCTCAGAGGTTTGGCCCACCAGTATACTCCCCATTACTGATGAGCTCTGTCTTTTACCTCTTCGACGTACTTCCCTCTCCTCAGAGGTAAGACTGGTACGACCCACTTGCATGGGCTCGACCTCGTACCGTGAGTCAGAGTAGGAGTGGGAACTCTCCGCCGAACCCGGAAGTCGAAATCTCCCGGAAACCGGAAGTTGTTGTCGCGAGCAGCGGCCCGCCGCTCGCGTCTGTTGCTCTCCTCTCCGAGTCTGGATTCGTCCGTCAATCCGAGAGGTGAGCTCTATCAACCCATCCAAGGAAGCAGGGAGATCATAGGAAACCAGCTCATCTCTCATATAATCCGCTAATCCTCTCAGATATGCGTCACACTGCGCCGGCTCATTCCAGTTGCTGCGACGGCTACTGGTGCGGAAGTCAATAGCGTAATCCACCACCGTGCCGGAACCCTGGCACAAACTCAGCAGGCCTCCAGCAGCGTCGGGACCCAGACGAACGGGACCGAACACCTTCCGCATCTCCGCGGAAAAGGCAGCAAACGAGGCGCAGGCTGGTGTCTGCTGCTCCCACTCAGCAGTTCCCCATAAACGTGCTCTCCCCGTCAGATGATTAACGGTGAAAGCTACCCGAGCCGCCGAGGAGGCGAAGGTGTGTGGCTGCAGTGAAAACAATATGGAACAGTTTGTGAGAAAAGGCCTGCATCCCTCCGGGTCACCAGCGTAGCGTTCCGGCGTTCCCACACGAGGCTCCGGAGCGTATCCCGTCGACCCAGGGGCTGGAGCGAGCATCGGAGCTGCGGGCGGAGGGACGGTAGCAGCCATGGTAGCGGCTAGCTGTTGTACGGTGGCGGCCATCTGTTGCATCTGGGAGGTAAGGTAAGCCAGCGTTTGTCCCTGGGTTGAGGTTGCCTGGTGGGTCTCGGTAGCTAAGGTAGCTATCGTGACCTCCTGTCTTTGGATGGCATCCTCAACCCTCTCAAAGCGGTCTCTAGGAGACCCGGTGTTTGCTTGGTCCATTTCTGGCCAGATCGTTCTGTCACAAACGAGCTGAGGACCAAAATGCAGAACACGGGAAACCAGAGATAGTCGGTAACCAGCTTTATTAGAGTCTATAGGCTGGTAGGAGACAACACGGCAGATAGTAGGCAAAGGGCTGGTCGGGGACAGGCAAGGGTTCCAGGAGACAGCAGGACGGGAGTCGTAGGCACAGAACGGGTCAGGGAGCAGGCGAGGCAGGCTGGTCAGGGACAGGCAGGGTCGAAACCGGGAGAGCAATCTGAGGAGTAGTGCGGGAAAGACAAGCATGCTGCGAAGTACGATCTGGCACTGAGGTGAAGGTGAAGTGGGCCTAAATACTAATGGAGCTGATGGGTGTAACAGAGTGAGAGAGAGACAGGGTGTGACTACCAGGTGACTAAGGAATGATAATGCAGAAAATAGGTGAGTGAGAAAGCAGACTGTGACAGGTCTAGTAATATGCCGTGGTCAACAGTGTCAAACGCAGCACTGAGATCTAATAATACTAACACTGAAGTTCTGCCACTGTCTGTGTTTAAGTGGATGTCATTAAAGACCTTTACAAGAGCAGTCTCAGTGCTGTGGTTTGGACGAAAGCCTGACTGGAACACATCGAAACAGTTATTTAAATGCAAAAAATTACTCAACTGTTGAAAAACAACTTTTTCAATGATTTTACCTAGGAATGGGAGGTTTGATATGGGCCTATAATTGTTCATTACTGAAGCATCTAGATTATTCTTTTTTAAGAGCGGTTTAATGACTGCAGTTTTCAGGGCCTGTGGAAAAATACCTGAGTGAAGAGATTTGTTTACTATATGAAGTAGATCTGAGGCCATGCAAGGCAAAACATCTTTGAAAAATCCCGTTGGAATAATATCAAGGCAGCAGGAGGAGGAATTCAGAAGTTGTATAATGTCCTCTAGGTTTTTATCATTAATCTGATGGAATTGTGTCATGGTGTTTGAATTGATGTTAAGTGGACACAGAGACAACACATTTGCTGTTCCTGATGCAGAGGCACTGACTGCTTGTCTGATTTTCTGAATTTTGTCAGTGAAAAAGGAGGCAAAATCATTGCACGCCTTGGTGGATAGAAATTCAGAGGCTACTGACACTGGGGGGTTAGTTAGTCTGTCGACGGTAGCAAACAAGGCACGTGCGTTGTTTTTGTTTTTGGTAATGATGTCAGAGAAGAACGATTGTCGTGCGTTTTTCAATTCCAAATTATAAAGGCCAAGTCTCTCTTTATAGATTTCAAAGTGAACCTGGAGATTTGTTTTTCGCCACCTACGTTCAGCTTTTCGACACTCTCTTTTTTCTGTTTTCACGGTCATGGCCTTTCTCCATGGAGATATTTTCTTGCCAGACACTTCCTTTACCTTAGTTGGAGCAATGGCATCTATAATATTTTTAATTTTTGAATTAAAATGATCTACTAGCTCATTTACTGAGATGAAAAATTCTGAGTAAACATTTCCCCAGTATTTTCAGTTAAATATCGCTTTGTGGTTACCTCTTTTTGAACATTTTTGTGAACAGAAATAGAGCTCTCAAAGAAAACACAGGAATGATCAGAGAGCGCAACATCAGTCACCACTACCTTAGAGATATTCAGACCCTTTGAGATAATTAAGAGTGTGCCCCTTATTGTGCGTGGGCTCCGTCACATGCTGAGTCAGTCCATAGCTATCAAGAACACAAAACAGTTATTTTGCCCCTCTGTCCTGAGGGTTGTCAACATGGATGTTAAAATCACCAACAATGACTAAACGGTCATAGTCAATACACACTATAGACAGCAGTTCAGTAAAGTCATTATAAAAGCTTGCACAGTATTTGGGTGGACTATAGATATTTAGGAACAGAGCTCGAGAGGAGCATTTCAGCTGAAGGGCCACATATTCAAAAGAAGCAAAGTTCCCATAAGATGTCTCCCTGCATTGAAGAGAATCATTGAAGAGAATCATTGAACAGAATAGCAACTCCACCCCCTTTCTTATGCATTCTTTCCTGACTCATAAAACTAAAGTTGGGAGGGGTTGATTCGATAAGAACAGCTGCACTGTTATTTTGTTCAATCCAAGTTTCTGTTAAAAACATAAAATCGAGATTGTGCTCAGTGATAAAATCATTGATTAAAAATGTTTTTCCTGCCAAAGACCTGACATTTAATAAAGCTAGTTTAAGTTTGTTAAACACACTATCGGTCATGTTTTTTGTAACAAGCTGTGGCTGTTTTTTGTAACAAGCTGTGGTGACCTTCCAGTTGCGAAGCCAAGTCCCTATCGACTTCGCCACCACCACCCACCATCCGCAACAATCTCAATGATCTCAGACAGGCACACGCTCAAGTCAGCTGCTTTTAATCCGACTCTTTTGGGGCCCCGTAATCAGCCCACGCAGATCATGCCGGAGACGGAACCCCCACTCTGAGTCTCCCACTGCACGGACCACAGCTCGTCCTCCCAGATCATCCCTTCACCCCCCTCATATAATTCACATGTTACTTCAATACACTTACAAACATCACACTGTTGTGGCGTGGTTCCTGCTAGTGAATTTAGGTTCCTGCTATTTATATCCGGCAAAACTTCCGGCCACTGCTTGTCTCCATCCTTTCAACAGACCCTCCCTCTCCCTTCTATCCATACAGTTCCCCTTCCGACTCACACCGAGCGATACATCCATCCATCCCTTCTTCCCTCCTTCCCCTCAACATCCCTACATCTCTCATCCCTACAGCCCTCATCCCTCATCCCTACATCCCTCATCCCTACATCCCTACTCCCTCCATCCCTACATCCCTCCATCCCTCATCCCTTCATCTCAACATCCTCTGCCCGTCAACATTTATATTTAAACTGTGCATATTTATATACTGTATATACTAACATTTTAATTCCAGGTATCATCTGGGGGCCCGTAATCAGCCCACGCAGATCATGCCGGAGACGGAACCCCCACTCTGAGTCCTCCCACTGCACGGACCACAGCTCGTCCTCCCAGATCATCCCTTCACCCCCCTCATATCATTCACATGTTACTTCAATAAACTTACAAACATCACACTGTTGTGGCGTGGTTCCTGCTAGTGAATTAACGTTACAAAAGTAACCCATTGGCCTTGTTACTGTGTAAGTGTAAAACAACAGAAAAAAGGCATAGTGGTGAATTACCCTACAGTGCTTCTCTTGAATTAAGATTCACTGATGTAACATGTGTATTTGTGTTTATGTGTGTCCAGTGCCAGGGAATTTGGGAAACCGTCTGGAAGCAAAGATAGACAAGCCGACGCTGGTTCACTGGATGTGCTACAAGAAGACTGAGCACTGGTTCCCCCTGTGGATTGACCTCAACATGTTCATGCCAGTAGGTGTAGACTGCTGGATTGATAACATTAGGTAACACTGACTGCTTTTTAATGCCTATTCTCTTCTGTATCATGTATTAGCTTTCAGCATCTTAATGATATAATAGAGTGGTGCAGAAATAAGTCCTAAAGCTTGAAAATGAGTTAACATTTCCCCTCATCTGGAAGTCAACCTTCTTTATGTTTATATTGGTTATATACCTGAAATAAGATCTGTGGTTAACTTAGGATATTTTTACGTTTTGTTCTACGACAAAAAGTACGTCAGCAAATACTCTGCTTGTGAATGTCCAAATGTTCTTTGTGTCATGAAAACGCCAGTTGCTAACAAGTGACTAAATTAGATTACTAAATGTCATCATGCCAGCCGTACTAGCTTAGCAGGGGTGACATGTATGTATGTATGTAATGTAGTTGGTTAAAAGCCTATTGCTAGCTATTTACCTATGGCAATTGCATTTAAGCTTGCTCACCGCGAGGTGCCTGGCGTGTTACAGCTCGTTACGTTTTCTTTTTATGGTTGTACTATGGTTGTAATAATATCTGAAAAGAGATAAAATATTGCCCAGTATAATTGTCTTGTCTGATATTAAAGTCACATTTGAGAATGTTTCTGCCCAAGTACACTTTCATAACTCTCCATGTCCATTTTTGTGCCCCAGACTTGTTTACAACAAGACGACTCGGCAGTCTTCCAACTCACCAGGGGTGCAGGTGCGGGTGCCAGGATTTGGGCAAACATATCCAATTGAGTTTCTCGACTACAATAGACTGGCTGGTAAGAAACATTTAATGCTTGGTTTGGGGTTTGTCTAAAGATGAAATTAATGTAACCAAGCAATTGTGCTCAATTCCTACAGTACCTAATCAAATATCTTTGAAGCTCAGCTGCTTTTTACCAAGTGATGGCAAGTTGATTTGGCATCTGACATTCACTGAGGGTGCTGCTTCTGGGTTTTGCAGGTTATTTTCACACTATGGTGCAACATTTGGTCAACATGGGCTACACGCGGAATGAGACAGTCCGAGGAGCACCGTACGACTGGAGATTAGCTCCTAGTAAGTAGCAAAATTACACACACATGCACACGAACACACACAAGATTATTATAACAATCAAGACGGAGAAGGTGGTGAAATAATAGGTGAAACAACAGAATGTAGTAAAAAAAAACATTTAATCAGTAAACAAAAAATATAAATGGAACTCATAGAGGCCTGAATTGTTTAGAAGTGAGAAAATGACCATACTTATCACTTAAAGGTCACCTATTATGCAAAATGGACTTTTTTGCACCGTCATTTATACATAAATATGTGTCCCCGGTGTGTAAGGAGAATCAAATGGCGCTTTTCCACTGCAGGACCTATCACGATTTAGTACGGTATGGTTAGGCCTTGGTAGGCCAGGCTCACTTTATGCTGCGTTTCCATTACAGTTTAGGAACTGGGGTAGTAACTATAGTAACTCAGTGTAGGCTGGGCGATCGGCTGTTCGGCAGGCGGAGCGACGCTGCGTAAAACTGCCGTGACATCATCTTCAATGCGAACCACAAAATCATAACATCAGCTGTTAGCTGTTAGCACTCAGAGCTCACAGCTCCTCATATCTGTTCAGAAACTAGACAAAAGTTAAACAAGTACAAACCACAGACTGTCTGTGTCATGGTCATAGTCGCTGGTTTATTTATGTCTGTAGGCCGTTGTTGTGAGTGTGGACGGAGCATATACAACGTTAGCTTAGCCTGATCGATCCGATTTCCATTCAGAAAACACGTATTTTAAAAGGTTTTTCAATTTCCGTCTTGTCTGCAGACCGGTATCAGTATGTTGTTACTTCGGCATCATTTTGAAACGTGTATTACAATTAAATCACAGTAAAATATGTTAATTTTCTTGTAGTTGTAGCTCCCTTGCCAGCGATTCTCTCCGACCATTCAGCAGTCGAGAGTGTTTACGTCACTAGCATATTCAGCCCGGTTGTTGGCCCGGTAAGAACCTCGATGTTGGAGGGCCAGAAAAAAGGTGAAAAAGTAGCCCTGAGCCGGAACTACCCCTAGTGGAAAAGCAAAAAATTAAACCGTGCTACGTGCTGCAGTGGAAAAGCGCCAAAAGTGTCATCAAATAAAACCCTCTCTCTTTTCCTCCGTACCCACATCTCTAAAAACGGGGATACAATGGAGCTGATCCAGATTTGCTGCGGTCATTACAACACTACAAAAATGTGTGCTTTTCCACTAGGGGTAGTTCCAGCCCAGGGCTACTTTTTCACCTTTTTTCTGGCCCTCCAAAATCGAGGTTCTTACCAGGCCATCAACCGGGCTGAATATGCTAAACTAGTGACGTAAACACTCTCGACTGCTGAATGGTCAGAGAAAATCGCTGGCAAGGGGGCTACAACTATAACAAAAACATATGTTACCGTGATTTAATTGTAATACAGGTTTCAAAATGATGCAGAAGTAACAACATACTGATACCGGTTAGTAAAAACCATGAATTAATGCTTTGACAAGTCTGCAGACAGACGGCAGGCGAAAAACCTTTTAAAATGCGTGTTTTCTGAATGGAGATCGGATCGATCAGGCTAAGCTAACGTTGTATATGCTCCGTCCACACTCACAACAACGGCCTACAGACATAAATAAACCAGCGACTGTATTCGCCATGACACAGACAGTCTGTGGTTTGTACTTGTTTAACTTTTGTCTAGTTTCTGAACAGATATGAGGAGCTGTGAGCTCTGAGTGCTAACAGCTAACGGCTGATGTTTTGGTTTTGTGGTTCGCATTGAAGATCAGGGTTGCCAACTCTCACGCATCTGGCGTGTGACACACGCTTTCACTCTCAATCTCACGCTCTCACGCTGCCCACACTATTCTCACGCCAAAAACAAGAATACCGAAGACTAGAAACGGTTTTGAAAACTGTTGTCACGTAGTGATCGTCTTCTCAATAGAACATCTTTGATAATGTCTTCTGGCCAATCAGAATCAAGATAACGGCGTGGTGTTGTTGCAGGAAGTCCCAACGGAGAATACTTATGCGGTAGTACATCGATACAACATTACTTATTATTATAGAAATCAACACGTAATGAAATAAGACCCAACGGTTTGATGATTGATAGGTGTGTGGGCTGTCTTTCATTTTGACACACAGAACAATGGGGGCTATCCACCCTTATCCACAATGTAAAGTAATTCACAGCCTCTTCCCTCTTCTCTCTGTGAGGAGCAGCAGGTTCAGCTTTCCGAACAAAGTAACAAAAAACTAAAATGGCATTCATTTTTTAAATATGTCGTGGAGTAATAGATGTATTTATTTTTCTTCTCAAAAGAGTACCAGAATGTGTATTTTATGTTAGTATTTAAAAAAAAGCTCCTGGGGGAGAATCCCCCCACACCCCCCTGCAGGGGTTGGGTTTTCAGCATGTCAACTCTTTCACCTGTGGGGAAATTGCAAGATTGGCTCCAGGTCGCCCTTTTTATTTACTACAAGACAAATGTGCCTTTTTATTTCATACAGTTCAATTTGGATTGAGACAGGGAAATAATCTAAACCTCACACGTGGCGTTTCACTGTCAAGGAGAGCGTGTATGTAATTACATTGCAAATACTGACTTGAGCCCCACCACTGTATGGGTTAGCCCTACCATAGATTACACAACACAAATACTCTGGAGCCGCAACAGCCGACCCGTATTACGCATGCGCAGATCTAAGATCCAGTAGAAATGATAAAAAAGTAAAAGTCTGCTGCTTATTGTTCTACTAGGCCAACATAGAGTCAAATAGTATATGAGAGTGAGAGTGTGTGAATTAATATATTTGGCAGTTTGGAGTAAGTCTGTAGATTTGTTTGTGTGTGTGTTTCATGTAGCCTATAGGCCTCTCACGATAATTAATTTTGTTGGATACATTTTCCCGGAAATTATTACGATAAACGATAATATTGTCGGCACCGTTGTATGACCATTTTAGACTGACATCATGATAATATATAATAATAATTCAAGTACATCCTTTCAAACGGCTAGTCACATCCTCATGTAAATGACAATTTATCGAGTTCATTTTTATTTATCATACGATAAGTCAATTAATTGCTTATCGCGACAGGCACACAATAAAACAGTGGAAACAAACATGTGTTTGACTTTCATTAGTGAATGAAACTGTGTGCCCTTTATAGTGTGTGTCCAATATTGTGTACTTGTATGTATTGTATATATATCCCATATATATGCTATGGTCCCGCTGCTGACACGATAGCAGTTATTTCGTGCGCATAATGTGTAATTAAACCTATGATATCAAAATCTCACTCCAGCCAGGTACCCAAAGTTGGCAACCCTGTTGAAGATGACGTCATGGCAGTTTTACGCAGCGTCGCTCCGCCCACCGAACAGCCGATCGCCCCGCCTATACTGCGTTACTATAGTTACTACCCCTGTTACTAAACTGTAATGGAAACGCAGCATAAAGTGAGCCTTGTCAGCATGTAAGCAAACATTTGATGATTTACCCATCCAGTAAACATGTAGCAACATTAGCATTGATTAAAGTTGTGTCTGGTCTCTTGACAAATTTCAGTTTGGTGTTCCCCCTCTTTCACTCCTAACTACCTCTAGTTAAATATTTGACAGTTAAGAAGCTAAATGCTCAATTAGCTTAGCATGAGCTAACTTTGCCCAACAATTCGTCTTGGCTCGTTCAAGGTGCTATTGGTGTAGAAATATTTTTTTACTCAACTCTTTTGGCTTTTTGGCCTCCTTTTAGCTCATTGTTTTGTTTTTTTGAATTGCAGACAAAGTGACCAATTGGTGATAAACAAGACATTTATCTAGCAGTTTAAATGTTTTGTTTTCTCAGGGATTGGTGGAGACCAAAAAAAAGCTAAGGACAAATCCAAACAATTACAAATGTTGCCTTTTTTCTGATAGATGCCTACATTTGCAACCGCTTGCTAGAATATTAGCTACGGAGATACAACTGAACCTCTACTAAAGCATAGCATCGCTAACTACTTGCTAGGTAAGTTAGCCTAACTTTGAACTTGCAACATGTATACATGTGCATTGGTGTGTCTGCTCTGCACTGCTCTGCAGATCACCACTCTGTGGACAGCTGTTTGAACCAACATTTTTTTTTTTGCTGCTTAAAGAGTTATACAGTTCTTGCTGTCCGCGTTGCTGCAGAAGCATATAGGTGTGAGAGGTCCTTTCATAGTTAACTACAGTCATTGAGAAACCCTGCCCTCTGATGATGGTGTAAGATGGACACGTGCCCACTTTCATCATGATATCGATAATAGCAACAATAAGCAGTATCGGTATTGATAGAACCGTCGCAATACCCAATTTTAATTTATACTGATAATAATGAGATCAAGGATAGTAATTGATCATCATCACACATGATAACAAAGAAAAACACATGATGTCCCCTCCTCCAACAGATGAGAACGCAGAGTATTTGTCGAAGCTGCACAAACTGGTGGAAGAGATGTACGAGGAGTACCAGAAGCCTGTGTTCCTGCTGGCACACAGCATGGGCTGCCACTACGTCCTCTACTTCCTCAACCACCAGCCTCAGGCCTGGAAGGACAAATACATCAGGGGCTTCATTTCCCTGGCAGCTCCATGGGGGGGCGCTGTCAAACCACTCAGACTCCTGTCGTCAGGTAATGGCCAGTTTGGAAATCTACAATAAACTTTGTGACATACCTGTAGTTTCTTGTTTTTTACCAATATCATTATTATCCACTCTGACTTTAAACTGATCCCCCCCATTACATTGCTTTAAATTGTATTTGTTGAAATCGATTTTAAAATCTTCAGACCCTGTATATCTTCACCACTTTTCAAAAACACCTCGGAACAAGTCTGCAGTGAAATGAGCGCTTGGCCCAAAGTTGCCAGACATTATTCAGAGAGAAACACAGAGTAGCAGTTTTGTGTTTTTGTGATTTCCGGAAGGACAGGCCAGGAGCATTTCCCCAGAATTAATTATATAAATGTTACATGGTGTTGGGTTGAGAGCTGGTTTGAACTAGCTTGAAAAAAATAAACACAAACATGGGCTAAGAGAGGGTCAGTTTCGATACAAATTTCTATATTGAAACATTTCTATGTACTCTATGTCAGATTAGATGGTTATTTACTTTCACTGTTGATCTGTTGCTAATAAGATACAGGAAGTTAGCAGTCTAAAATGAACAAGTCATAGGTTGAAATGTTAACATGTACTGTATATGCCCTGATTAAATATTATTCAATAATGATAACATTTCTGTATCATGAGAGGAAGCCACGTATTTAATTCAACAAGGGGAAATTCAAGTCCCTAAAGACTGACTTACTACCACCCAAAAAGATGATGACAGACTTGCAACATCACAAATCACTTACAATAGAATACAAATGCTATATACTGCCATAAATAAGACAATGCTATCAGAAATGTTGTCTTATAAAACGTTCATATTTTATTACTAAAACCTCTCCAATTCCTGACTTGTTGCAGGACAAAATGACGGCATCCCGATGATTTCCAACATTAAGATCCGCGAGGAGCAGAGGATGGCGACCACTAATCCCTGGATGCTGCCCACCAAAGCCTGGCCAAGCGACCACGTGTTCATCTCCACACCCACCATCAACTACACCAACCAGGACTACCAGCGCCTCTTCACAGATATGAACTATGAGGACGGCTGGTAATTTACAGATTTAATCTAATCAGGGCTGCCCCTCTGAGTCGAATAGTTATCTCAGTGGTGGTTTTGGTCTCTTTTACATAGATTTCTTTGATCATTGATAAGCTATTTTAAGTTCTTCTTCAGTTTTAATGCTGAATGACTTCATCCCAGAAACAAAGGACTATGTCTTTGTCAAAAATAAATACAAATAATTATAGACTCATCAAGGCAATCAGAAAAAAAGGACAATTTAAAAAAAGGATTATTATATATTTATACATTTATTTATTTTGTATATTATATTATTGTATTGAATTACAGATACAAACAGTGTTATAATCGAAACAGTTTTTCGTTCCATTTGACTTTTCCCCCCTGTCAGAACTTCCCCTCTTAACACCTCACTCATCCCCTCCCCAGTTGAATCCAAAATGACATAGATTCCATATAGGAAAAGACAACAAAGTAAAAATAAATAAAATAAAATAAATACATTATTAAAATGTATTTGAAAATAATTAACATGAACTAACAATGCATAACATTGAATACAAAAACGATATGAATAAATAATATACCTCTGCTTCTTAAAGAAGCAATCTACAGGGCCACCAAGAAGAAATGTTATCTTCTCAAGTTTAAGAAAGATATTTATCGTTTTCAAAACCCAACCCTTCTATCCATCCTGGTAGTGCAATGCTAAAAGAGGGTAATGCTAACTCTGCTTAAGTACTCATTAAGGTCCCTATACAAAGTTATATAGGGATGCGAGGAGCTGCAGACCAGGGGGTAATTATATACAAAGTGTAATCATTACTAAATAATCACTAAATGGTGATCGACATATGAATCTGGAATCTGTAAGCAGCAGGAATGCAATTTTGGTATTGGAAGCATTCTGGTGTCCGTTTGAAATGTGCCAGGAGTATCGACCAATCACTGTTTTGTGAGGGTTGGAACCTGATTGCTGTCCAATCCAACGAAGCGTTTCTTATTTATTTATCTGCTGTTCATATGAAGATATCTGTTTCTATAAATTAGCTGAATTTGTGTCCCTCAATTCAAATTCCATTCTTGAGTTGCAGATCGAATTGTAAACAATGACTGGCAAAAGGAAGAGAAAGTTTTGGTGTGGATATCCGTTATCAATAAAGTGGATATCCCCCTTGCTACACTTTACACACATAATTTTGGCCATTTCCCCCAATGATTAAATCATTGAAAGCCGATTAAACAATACTAAAAACCCTTTTCACAAGTAGCCATATGATCCATTGTATCTATTCGATTTTACAACCACATAATCTTCTTGTTGGTTGCAGGCACATGTGGGAGGACACCAAGAACCTCACTGGAGACCTCTACCCTCCTGGTGTCGAGGTGTGGTGTATGTACGGCGTGGGCCTTCCAACTCCTGTGACATACATATACGACGAGGAGTTTCCAAACAAGGACCCAGTGGACTTTGTCTACGCCGATGGGGACGACACGGTGGACAGCTTTAGCATGAGCCTTTGCAAACAGTGGGCGGAGCAGCAGGAGCAGCCCGTGCATGTGACCGAGTACCGAGGGCTGGCCCACCTGGACATCGTGTTCCACGAAAAGGTGATGACCCAAGTCCAACAAATCATGGAGGGCCAATCAGACGTTCCCAAGGAGATTGATGTCCGATATGGAGCGGAATAGAAGAGCAGTTAGGAGATTAAACAATAAAACTTGTGACATGAGGTTCTTTATTTTCTATAGTAGACTTCTAAAAAAAAATGACCCCCTTATCTAAACTAAAGGCTGATGACTTATTTGACCGTGATCTGTTTATTCTCCTATATAAACTGTTTAGTTCCGTATATTTGTTGGTCACCATGATGAGGCTTATGGCAATGATCATGGTAGGCATAATTATCCCAATAATTACAAACATAGTAATAGGTATATTTGTTTTAATGATGGATTATTTAATGTTGTAGTATGTGCAGAACTTCAGATCCTGATACATCTTTACAAACTCTTTGGAAAGTTGAGAGTATGACTGTTATGAATTTGATAAACCACTTGAAGTGGTTACCTGTTACAAATACCTGGGTATCTGGCTTGATGATTGTCTCACTTTTAAACGTCATGTCAATAACCTGCTTAAAAAACTAAGGGTTAGGCTAGGTTTCTTCTACAGAAACAAGTCCTGTTTCTCGCTTGAAGCCAGGAAAAGGCTAGTCACTGTGACCTTTTGACCTGTGCTGTACTATGGTGATTTGATTTATATGAATGCACCTGCCAATTGCCTGGTCAAGTTAGATGCTGCGTATCACAGTGCACTGAGATGTGTGACAAACTGTAAAGCATTAACCCATCACTGTACCCTGTATGCAAGGGCTGGTTTGCCTTCGCTAACTGTACGGAGGCTCAGTCACTGGTACATTTTTATATATAAAGCCATGTTAGGGAAACTTCCATCCTACATCTGCTCCCTGATCTCACGGAGAATTGTAAGTGGCTACTGCCTGAGATCGCATGCTGTGGTTTTATTAAATGTGCCAACTGCTAGGACTGTCTTAGGGAAGATAGCATTTAGATGCGCAGCTCCACTGTCTTGGAATAGTCTGCAAATTAAATGGAAACTGAGCAATCTGGTGCCACTAAATGTTTTTAAAGCTCGGTTGGATGCTACTCAATCGGAAGCGGTTGGTACCTGTTCATGTGGTTAGTTATGTACATTGTAATCCCTGTAATGATGCTGTAAGATGTCCTTTTGTTGTTCTGTTTATGTTTTTTATGTTTCATGTGGAACCTACTTGAGCAGGTCTCCCTTGAAAAAGAGATCAATGATCTCAATGGGATACACCTGGATAAATAAAGGTTTGAAATGAAATGAAATGAAAAGTGACCTAACTTGTAGCTTATTTTTATTGTTTATGCTGTCATTGTAATATTTCTATTAAGATGTATAATAGACATATTTATATTCTTAGATACTTTAAGCTAGTGATGTGAATGTATACTGTTTTGTAAACGTGCCAAATGTTTTGGAATGTTTCCACTTACAATAAAGACTATAATTTCACAAAAATCACGCAGGTGGAGAGGGAGTCGGCAAGTTATTTTCGGAGGGGACCCACCAGTTGGACCATGTTGACCGGCTAGAGACAGAATCCGAACTTGCAGCACAGAGGGGCTAGCAGCTAGCTTCTTCTTCTACAGAACGATAGAGGAGAGGGAGGCTGCTTTAGCAGTGTGCAGTTCCTCAGAGACAGCAAGGAGGGCAGTTTCTGTTGAGTGACCTGCCTTGAAACCAGACTGGTGCGGATCCAGAAGGTTGTTCTGATGGAGATAACAGGAGAGTTGTTTAAAAGACAGCGCGCTCAAGTGTTTTAGACAGGAACGGGAGGAGAGAGACAGGTCTGTAGTTTATAACATCAGTCAGGCTGAGAGTGGGTTTCTTTAGGAGAGGGTTTATTGTTGCCTCCTTAAGACTGTTTGGAAAGTGACCAGAAGTTAGAGAAGTGTTGATGAAATGGGTGAGAAACGGTAGAATATCAGGAGCGATAGTCTGAAGGAGGTTTGAAGGGATAGGGTCCAGAGGACAGGTGGTAGGGCGGGCAGAGGTAATGAGGGTAAGAACCTCACTTGGAGAGAGAGGGGAAAAGGAGGTTAGTGTGTGGGTAAAGGGAGGGTCTGGTGACCCAGCAGTGAGTAAAGGTGAGTCAGAAAAAGAAGAGCGAATATCATCAACCTTTTTTTTCAAAGTGGTTTTTCAAAGTGGTTAACAAAGTCGACGGAAGGGAGGAGGGGGAAGGGGCTTTGGGAGGGTCCAAGAGGGTGGAGAAGATGGAAAATAGTTTTTTGGGGATTGGAATAGGAAGATTGAATCTTATCTTGAAAGAAAGTGCTTTTTGCCTGAGAGATCGAAGCAGAGAAAGAGGAGAGGAGAGTCTGATAGGTTAGGAGGTCGTCATGGTGTTTGGATTTCCACCGTTTCCGCTCTGCTGCCCGAAGGGTGGTTCTATTAGCACGCAGTGCGTCACTTAGCCAGGGAGCAGGAGGGGACTGACGAGCCTGCCGAGTTGTGCGTCCAGAGAGGATGAAAGAGTCGAGAGGAGAGTTTCTGCAGCAGAGTTCAACCTTCAGGAATCTGTTGATTCCTCTGAGGTCCAGAACTGGACGGAATCTGCCAACTTTCTTACTCAGAAGAAAGTACGCCGAATAGAACCCCCGCACTGAAGCAGAGGGTCCACTGGCTCGATTGCGCCCTTGGCCAAGAGGACGGACAAGGCCTTCGCCGGATCGCTGACAACTGTCATTCTGACCCAGCCGAAGGCTAGGGGCCGGCGTCGGAACTGCAATTTGTATCCCTGGGTTAGGGTGGAAACCACCGAAGGGTCGGAAGTACAGGCAGCCCACTAGCTGAGCTGCTGCTGGGAAAAGCAGCCGACGACCGGCTCCGGGACTTCAGGGCCTAGCCCCCCGGCCCCTGGAGCCCCTTGGGGGGCGCCGGTAAGGCTCTGAGGCACGAGGCCGCCTGGAAGGCAGGCGACCTGGGGCACGAAAGTAATTGGAAGACGGTTGAATGGGCCGCTGGGACCTCTGCAGACCACCCCTCTAAGCCGGTGGCTGAGTGCGGCTGCTAGAGCGGCCCCTGGGCCTGCTGGGAGTGGGCACAGGCAAAGGCCTGCAGTGATGCATCACTGAGGCCCAGTAAAGAAGGCTCGGCCGGAGCCTGCTGCAGAGAGGTGGAGACAGCCAGCATTAGATGGGAGAGGGAGTTCCCGATACGACCCATGCGTGCTGCTGCGTCGTAGGCCATACAGAGCAGCCCGTCTGTGACCCTGCACTGAGGCCGAGGGCACCTGACCTTAGGCCTTAGAGCCTCGTCAGGAGCCAGAATCAGGGAGGCGATGGTAGGCTCAATGGGTGCCCCACCCTCGCCAGATCCTGCATGGCAGTCAAGGTCCGGTCATCAGAGCCAGCGTGGCAGAGGGCCCTCCAGCCCTGCATGGAACTCCCTCAGGTACTCCTCTGAAAGAGGAACGGTGAGGGGGACAGGGGCAGGGCTACGCCTGAAGAAGGCGCTAGCCTGAGCCAAGTCGGCATGCGGAACCGGAATCCGCAAGTGCGCCAGGGCCATACGAATAATGGCCGCCATGGGGTCGTCCTCCAGCCCTGCAGAGAACACTGAGCTGAGGAGAGGGAAACCTCCTCGAGAGGGACCTCGTCCTCCATCTCTTCATTGAAGAGGTTAGCCGAAGCCGCTAGCGACAAGGCATCCTCATACAGAGGAGCGGCAACCGAAGGAGGGGCAGGCAAGCAAAACTTTATAACTTGGTAAAATATTCATTGATTTGTAATGAATTGAGTTTCTTAAAGAATCAAACACTAAATGGAGAGTTTGTGATTTTGACACTGTTTCGATGAAACAATGCAGTTTTGATAACTTGACTTGACCAACATTACTTTTTTAAATATATGTTTTTTAGATGACTTTACTGATTTTTGTTTTTTCTGCAACCAAGATACTTTTAGATACAGTTTGTTGTCTGAAAACTTTACAACAGGTAGAATGTCAATTACTTTGTAACAAATGTATTTTCTTAAAGACTGTGACTCTAAAAGGCAAGTTTATGATTTTAACACTTTTTTACTGACAATAGGCAGATTTTGGCTTTTTTCTCTTGCCAAGATACTTTTAGACACACTTTGAGGTATGCAAAAAGTTAAAACTAGAAAAATCAAATACTTTGTCTAAATAGCTGTTATTTAAGAATGTGACTCTTAATGGCAGCTTTTTGATTTAAGTAAGACAATCCAGTTAAACAATGTGGTTTTTGAGGACTTTACTGATTTTTTGCTTTTTTCTGCTACCAAGATACTTTTGGATACAGTTTGTTGTCTGAAAACTGTACAACTGGTAGAATGTCAATCATTTTGTAACATTTATTTTCTTAAAGACTGTGACTCTAAAAGGCAAGTTTGATGTATGCAACACTTAACAACTGATAGAATATTTAGTACTTTGTAAGGAATTCGGTTTCTTTTAATGGCCTAGGCAGATTGTGGCTTTTTTCTCTTGCCAAGATACTTTGAGACACACTTTGAGGTATGCAAAACCTTAAAACTAGAAAATGAAGTACATTGTCCGATTAGATTTTTTTTTCTTAAAGACTGTTTCTCTAAAAGGCAAGTTTGTGATTTTAACACTTTTTACCGACACTCGGCAGATTTGTGTGTAACTCTCTCACACACAGCACAGCACAGCTAGTGGCTGCATCCAAGGTGAAAGCAGACAAAGACAGCGTTAAACCTGCAGCGCCTCCAGCAGGCGTCGCGCGGCGTCACACAGGCGACTGCAGCCGTCGTGGCCTCCACCAAGTCTGTGAAGTCCCAGATCGAAGAGAAAGATACGATGGACTTCTCCAGCATGACTCTCACACAGATCAAAAGAAAAGAGATGGATGCGCAGGTTCTGGTTCTGGAGCTGGAGCCCCGTCTGCAGAAGGAGCGCGAGCGACTCGGCGAGCTGAGGAAGAAACATTACTAGCTGGGGTGGGTAGCAGAGGGCTGGGGCGATGGAGAGGAAGTGACAGGTTGAGACCAGGGTCGTCTCCCTCCTCCACCAGAAGACCGGCTTCTGCCTGCCTTTCTATTTATACACCCTTCACTCTATTTCTCCCTTGTTTTATTCTCTCTTTTTTGTTTATTTATCTCTAAGCCAAATTAAAAGGTGCTTCTTTTTTCTAAACCTACTTCTCCACCCATGTCCAAAAGCTTCCATAAGGGACGGAACCAAGGGTGCAGCGACGGGCAGTGTCAAAGGGAGGAACAAGAGGATGTTACTGTTGCCTCTCCCCCAGGACTGTGTTGGTGCAAAGCGTTGGAAGTGAAGTGGATCCCAGTATTTATTGTCTTTTTCTTCGCCGGTTCTAAATAACGGCGCTCCAATAAAAGGAGGAGAAGCTACGAGCACAAGTTCCCACTCAAGACATCCCAGGATGCTCTGTACAACCTTTCAGCAGTGAGAGTGGACATCAGTGACTGTTCTGCACCAGCCCCCAAATCATGTCTCTGTGCTACATAGATGGCATGCATGCTCTCATACTAAAATGTGTTTTAAAGCTGTGGGAGCCTGAGCTGCTCTTTACATGTATTTATCTTCCTCCCTAGTTTCTTCCTATTCTTTTCACACTGAGTTACCACCGTATTAAGTCCATACCACTTCACTGGCTGGTTTACTGGACTTTCTGCCTTTCACCTCTCCACCATTGTAACGACTGTGACTGTTTACCCGAGCAGACCTCTGGTTTTTTATTCTCTTTAAAAAATGCTCTAAACTGGGAAAGGTTTCAGAAAAGGAAAATATATTTTTCTTCTTTTCCTTATGAGCGCTGAGACTGCCAACAACTTCTTCAGCGTCAGAGGTGTAACAATGAGAGAATCTGTCAAACACTAAAAACAATGGTGTCGTTTTTTTCATTTCCCATTTTTTACCGGTTCGAGTGGATACTGAGAGGAAAAACCCATTTTTATATATCGAGAAAAAGCAACAACAGCTCAAGTCTGGCAGCAAAAGTAAACAATGTATTATACAGTTTAAGATCCATATTGGTGCATATTTTTACAAATATCCTCGATGAAACAGTGAATTTGCTCCTGTGGGTATTGTCCACAGTACATGACCGTTACATATATGATATGTGTGTAATGTGTATTTGTAAAGCACTTTGAGCATCTGGAAAAAGCGCTATAATAAATGTAAGGAATTACAAAGGAACTGTAAGATACACTTTTTATGTATGCAAAACCTTAAAAAATGTTTTGAAAATAAAATACTTTGTCTGAATATATTTTCTTTAAAGGCACTTTTGATTTGAATGCTATTTCAGTTTAAGTACTTTGTAAGAAATTCGGATTCTTTTAATGGCTTTTTTTTCTTTCACGGATGAATGGAGGACCCAAGGCGCTTCGGAGGCTTTTCTGCACAATCTCATACCCTTTTAATAAGTGTGGTGATGAGGACGATTGAAAACAGAATGAGTAGTGACCCCCGTGTAAACAAAATGGCTGAAGTTTGTAAACTAGAAGACATTTTGGATATCGTCCGTTCAGGCAGTACTATTCCGGGTCTTTGGGAAACGATTGTAAACGAAACATTTAAAATGGTCCTGGAATCTTCATTTTCCGAAACATTCTGTAACATTACCGAAGAAATTAAACAAACATCAAAAGTGTATCATGTGCTCTCATTGTATGCTCTGTTTGTAGATGTAATGCATCTTTGTGTCAAAAACAGTATACACATATTTTGACTGAAGTGAAAAAACTCCATCATGATATTTCCAGTAATCTGGGGAATTCTAAGCTGGAGACGGTCCTGGGGATGTTACAATAAGTATAACTATTGATTTTGTGTGTGAAAAAAAAAATGTAAATAGGACATTTTTCAAAAATAAAAAAAGTGTACTTTATATTCTACCAGTTGTTAAGTGTTGCATACATCAAAGTGTGTCTAAAAGTATCTTAGTAACACAAGAAAAGAGAAAAAAGCATTGATGTTACAAAACTGGATTGTTCCACTGAAATAGCGTTAAAATCAAAAGTGCCTTTAAAGAAAATGTATTCAGACAAAAGTATTTTATTTTCAAAAAAATGTTTAAGGTTTTGCATACATAACAAGTGTATCTTACAGTTCCTTTGTGAGAGAGTTACACACAAATCTGCCGAGTGTCAGTAAAAAGTGTTAAAATCACAAACTTGCCTTTTAGAGAAACAGTCTTTAAGAAAAAATCTAATCAGACAATGTACTTCATTTTCTAGTTTTAAGGTTTTGCATACCTCAAAGTGTGTCTAAAAGTATCTTGGCAAGATAAAAAAGCCACAATCTGCCTAGGCCATTAAAAGAAATCAAATTCCTTACAAAGTACTTCATATTCTATCAGTTGTTAAGTGTTGCATACATCAAAGTGTATCTAAAAGTATCTTAGTAACACAAGAAAAGAGAAAAAAGACAAAATCTGCCTCGTGTCAGTAAATCACAAAACTTGCCTTTTAGAGTCACAGTCTTTAAGAAAATAAAAGTGTTACACAGTGACTGACATTCTACCAGTTGTAAAGTTTTCAGACAACAAACTGAATCCAAAAGTATCTTAGTAACACAAGAAAAGAGAAAAAAGCCTTGATATTAACAAAAACTGGATTGTTCCACTGAAATAGTGTTAAAATAAAAGTGCCTTTAAAGAAAATCTATTCAGACAATGTACTTCATTTTCTAGTTTTAAGGTTTTGGATACCTCAATGTGTGTCTAAAAGTACCTTGGCGAGCGAAAAAAGCCAAACATTACCTAAGGGTGCAAAATGTGAACATAACACAAGGGTTAACCCTTGTGTGGTGTTCGGGTCAAATTGACCCGATTTCCATTTTCAATGAATAAAAAAATATATAAGGATATTTTTGTTCAACCTGAAATGGCCCGGACTTATTTATTGTGAAGGACACTTGTGAAAAAATGCCCACCCGCATGTATGTTCTTCATAAGAGGTTCGGGTCAATCTGACCCGGATACAATACCAGGACAAGGACACACACACACACACACACACACACACACACACACACACACACACACACACACACACACACACACAAGCTGTTTGATCCTGTTTTCCCTTGATCTTGTTCCCTTTGTAGTGTGTACACAAGGCAAGGCAAGGCAAGTTTATTTATAGAGCACTTTTCAACACAAGGCAATTCAAAGTGCTTTACAACAAACGAAAGACATTAAGAAAATGGCATTTAAAATCATTAAAAAGAAAAGCTAATAAAATAAACATTAAAAGAAGAAATACATGGATAAACATTAAAAGAAAAAATACATGGATAAAAGTTACAGTGCAGTCTAAGATATGAATAGTTCAATTAAAAGCAGCGACAAAAAGAAAAGTCTTCAGCCTGGATTTAAAAGTAGTCAGAGTTGCAGCGGACCTGCAGGTTTCTGGGAGTTTGTTCCAGATATTTGGAGCATAATAACTGAACGCTGCTTTACCATGTTTAGTTCTGACTCTGGGGACAGAAAGCTGCCCAGTCCCTGAAGACCTGAGAGATCTGGATGGTTCATAATTTAGCAGTAGATCAGAAATGTATTTTGGGCCTAAACCATTCAAAGCTTTATAAACCAGCAGCAGTATTTTGAAATCTATTCTTTGACACACAGGAAGCCAGTGCAAAGACTTCAGAACAGGAGTGATGTGATCCACTTTCTTAGTGTTAGTGAGGACTCGAGCAGCAGCGTTCTGAATCAGCTGCAGCTTCCGAATAGATTTTTTAGTGAGACCTGTGAAGACACCATTGCAGTAGTCGAGTCTACTGAAGATAAAAGCATGGACACGTTTTTCCAAATCCTGATGTGACATTAGTCTTTTAATCCTAGATATGTTCTTTAGGTGATAGTAGGCTGATTTAGTAACTGTTTTAATGTGGCTGTTGAAACTCAGGTCAGAGTCCATGACTACACCTAGGTTTCTGGCCTTATCTGTTGTTTTGAACATTGCAGACTGAAGCTCAGCGCTAACTTTTATACGTTCTGCCTTGGCTCCAAAAACCATTACCTCAGTTTTATCTTTGTTTAATTGGAGAAAGTTTTGACACATCCAGTCATTGATTTGTTCAATGCACTTACTCAGTGTTTGAATTGGAGCATAGTCTCCTGTTGAAACTGTTACGTAAATTTGTGTGTCATCTGCATAGCTATGGTAACTTATTTTGTTGTTTTTCATTATCTGAGCCAGTGGTAGCATGTAGATGTTAAAGAGAAGAGGCCCCAAGATGGAGCCTTGAGGAACCCCACATGTCATATTTGTCAACTCAGATGTGTATTTACCAATAGAAACAAAGTTATTTCTGTCCTTTAAGTAGGATTCAAACCAATTTAGGACGGTTTCCGAAAATCCAACCCAGTTTTCCAGTCAGTCTAGTAATATGCTGTGGTCAACAGTGTCAAACGCAGCACTGAGATCTAATAATACTAACACTGAAGTTCTGCCACTGTCTGTGTTTAAGTGGATGTCATTGAAGACCTTTACAAGAGCAGTCTCAGTGCTGTGGTTTGGACGAAAGCCTGACTGGAACACATCGAAACAGTCATTTAAATGCAAAAAATTACTCAGCTGTTGAAAAACAACTTTTTCAATGATTTTACCTAGAAATGGCAGGTTTGATATGGGCCTGTAATTGTTCATTACTGAAGCATCTAGATTATTCTTTTTTAAGAGCGGTTTAATGACTGCAGTTTTCAGGGCCTGTGGAAAAATACCTGAGTGAAGAGATTTGTTTACTATATGAAGTAGATCTGAGGCCATGCAAGGCAAAACATCTTTAAAAAATCCCGTTGGAATAATATCAAGGCAGCAGGAGGAGGATTTCAGAAGTTGAATAATGTCCTCTAGGTTTTTATCATTAATCTGATGGAATTGTGTCATGGTGTTTGAATTGATGTTAAGTGGAAACAGAGACAACACATTTGCTGTTCCTGATGCAGAGGCACTGACTGCTTGTCTGATTTTCTGAATTTTGTCAGGAAAAAACTATTCTAGAACATTATAAACATTTTAGATCTTCCAGAAATGTAGACACATTTTACATTTTCTCGCACTGTCCCCCTCGCACCTGCACGCCGCTGAACAACGGCCCAAAACGCATACATAAGCAGGAAACACCTGGGGGGTATACTACGAAGCAGGATTTTCGTTTAGCCGGCTAACTTCAGGGAAAACTCGGGGTTTCCGGTCCTACGAAGCTGGTTCTCTTTTTAGCAGGCTAGATCTCCATGGTAACTTATGCTGTGCGGCTAACCTGGGGGGTGTACTACGAATCTAGTTCAACCTATCCTGGATATGTTAGCCGGTTGACTTAATCCAAAACGAAGCCGCTCTCGCTAAACTGTCCTACAACGCTGGCTATCAACTCGTTCGCTCAAGCCAGCAGTGTCCTATCTAGTTAGGTGCGCGTTCACATGAAAGGGGTGGTATCTGGAGCATTCGACCAATCACAAACATGGAGAAGCATACTGACAGCGCAGCGTCATACTTCCTGAATGAAAAGTCAACTATAATATTAGTCAAATATGAAGAAGTTAAACTTTAAACATCCATGACTTAAACACTTTATCCAGGATCAAAGCCACATAGCTGCACCTGCAAGGTGAATACAGCTGGTAAAAGAAAAAGTGTTTGAATGCGTACATTAACAGGTTTATGATATCACTGCCCCCTCCAAGACACGAGTGGATCTGACTTTAATTACATTTGACTCGAGTGTTTCGTCAACTTAATGTGTTGCTTAAAATAATACTTATGCATACAGTAGCCTATGTGACACTGTGAGTGTTGCACAGCAAGATACGGCTCAGCTGACTCAGATAAGGAAATATACATTATGATGTGATATGAATGATAATGGGACACATCGATGTCTGCACTCACAGTGCCGCGGACTGTAGGCTACGTAATGGTACTTTGATCCAGTTACTTATGTTGTGGCAGATATTTAATTAAGCTTTCTTAACATAATAGTTATAATAGTCAGATTGCTATGAAGATGGGAGGTGATGTTCAATTCAATTTCACACAGTCGGTGATTTTTGCCGGCCGTCTTTCCTGCAACGGCAGTTTAAACTGTATTTCCTCCTCACACTGAGCTCTGATTGGTCAGCAGGCGTGGTGCTTTCGCTGAGTTGATCTCTTATCCTGGAACCTATCCTGCTTCGGAGCACAGACTAGGTTCCAGGATAAGTCCCCATGGAGATCTAGCCCGCTAAAAAGTGAACCAGCTCCGTAGTACCGGAAATCCCGAAATCTTGCTAAACGAAAATCCTGCTTCGTAGTATACCCCCCTGGTTAGGTTGCAGGCTAAGAGCTCAACTCAGTGAAAGCACTGCATGCTGACCAATCAGAGCTCAGTGTGCGGAGTTTAAAGCGATCAAGTCATATTACAGGAGAAAGGAAATACAGAAAAGCTGCCGTTGCAGGAAAGACGGCCGGCAAAAATCACCGACTGTGTGAACGTGAACATTAATAGAATATCACCTCCCATCTTCAGAGCAATCTGACTATTATAACATTAGCGTTAAGAAAGCTTACTTAAATATCTGCCACAACATAAGTAACCGGATCAAAGTAACATTAAGTACAGTCCGCGGCATATCACATCATAATGTATCATATATTTCCTTATCTGAGTCAGATGAGCCGTATCTGGCCATGCAACACTCAGTGTCACATACTGTATGCAAAAGTATTATTTTAAGCAACACATTAAGTTGACGAAACACTCGAGACAATTGTAAATACAGTCAGATCGTGTTTCATTTCTCTAAATGCACTTCGAGGATCGAGTGTCGAGGAGGCTCTCTGGAGGAGCTATAACCGAGGATACACTGATGGGTCCTCCACGGCTCCTTCGCGGATGCATTTCCGGGAACAGAGATGTTTCAAAGAGTCGTGATGCACGGCCGGACTTATCTCAGCCAATGACAGCTCTGCATGCATCCCCTGGATATTATTTTAGTAACTGCTTTCATCGCGAAGTGATGTTTACAGTGAGAACAGCTGTGAGGTCCGTGCAGAAAGCAGAGCAGTGTGTATAATATATATCACTCAGTATAACAGGCCTACTCTCTTTATTTGCGTTAGTTTAGTAGATATCTACAAACAAAGAGTCGATATTTTTCTAAAACCATTTAGTGCTTCACACAATAAAATACACAACGGCTGTAGCCTGTTTTAGGACCTGGAGGTGCGTGTGTGTGCTGTAGGTGTGTGTGGTACAGTGTGTGCGTAGATGCAGCGGACAGACAGGTCTCAGTTGTTTTGGTGTCCTCTGCTTACTTTTAATACTTGTAAATAAAACTTTTGGCCCATAATTTATTTGCCTCATTGTAGCGACCAGAGAGGGAGGGGGGGAAATCCAGTCTCTGACAGTGTTACGTTATTATGAGAGTGCTCTGTGTGATTCTGAAATTGTATATATTTATATAAATATATACATATATATGTGTGTGTGTGTGTGTCCGCATCTGTAGCCTGTTATTGTCTCATTATACCGCACTGTGAATTAATTAAAAGTAAATATATAAGTCGTCATGAACACATCTTTCCATCAGACAGAGGGCTCCTGTGCCTCCTGTCATCATTAATGGACATCTCTTTAAATTGACCGCTCAGAGGAGAGGAGTTCTCATTTCTCTAACCGCCTGCTTCTTCCCCTCCTCTCTCCTTGGTTCCCCTCCTTGACTCCTCCGCTCGCATCTCCTGTGGGCGGGACTAAGTCTCGAGGATAGGAGTCGAGGAGGGGAGTTGCTCGGGCTGCTAGTCTGGACTTGCGACTCCTTCTTTTAGGAGCTGTTTGGAGGCTACGTGGACCTCCAAAAGCCAGACGAGTTCCAGAGAACGGCTCCTGGACAGGAGCAGGAACTGGGGCAGAAGCAAGTGTTGACTCCAGACGGAACACACCGATGCGTGTGGTGTCATAATGGGAATTGGGAGGCAGGGAGCCAGCATGGCTGGGGCTAGCAGGCAGGGGATAACACACCGAGAGGAAATCCAAAATCCAGCCAGGTAGGAATTTCACCAAGCCTGGTTTCTCCCTAGTCATCTGGCGCACCTCTGCCAGAGCAGCCTCTCGCAGCTGAACCCCGGACGCTCCCCTCCATCGATCAGAGCAGTTAGCCAAAAAAAAGGAAAAATCCAATAATTCCTGCTCAAAAGGATCTGCTGGGCCCATATCTGGTTGGTTCGTACTGTTACGGTGAGTGAAGCAAGCAGGACTCAGACAAATCATAATATGGATTTTGACACTTATCCCACAACACCAGCAAGGACAAAAATGGTGAACCAGAATCAGAGAGAGCCTAATGGGGGTGTAGAGTTCTATAGTGAGGAGAATATTGAGGCTATTCAGATCCAGACAGATGGTACTCAAAGAGAACAGGGAGAGAGTGCACGACGCTATCCCACTGGAAAAAGAAACGCTCCAGAATATTTAATGGAGTATCAGTGTAAGGCTGATTGTAATGATGAAGGTGAAAATGTAGATTATTTCTACAGCGTTGCTTGTGACATACCCAAAACATACATGCAGGCTGTAGGCTCTAAGAAATCAAAAATGTGGGCTGATGCAATGAAAGAGGAGATAAACTCTTTAACAGAGAATGAGACCTTCAGTCTGACCACACTGCCAAAGGGCAAGCAAGCAGTGGGAGGTCGTTGGGTATATGCAGTAAAGGCAAGGCAAGGCAAGGCAAGGCAAGTTTATTTATAGAGCACTTTTCAACACAAGGCAATTCAAAGTGCTTTACAACAAATGAAAGACATTAAGAAAATGGCATTTAAAATCAGTCATTAAAAAGAAAAGCTAATAAAATAAACATTAAAAGAAGAAATACATGGATAAACACTAAAAGAAAAAATACATGGATAAAAGTTACAGTGCAGTCTAAGATATGAATAGTTCAATTAAAAGCAGCGACAAAAAGAAAAGTCTTTAGTCTGGATTTAAAAGTAGTCAGAGTTGCAGCGGACCTGCAAGTTTCTGGGAGTTTGTTCCAGATATTTGGAGCATAATAACTGAACGCTGCTTCTCCATGTTTAGTTCTGACTCTGGGGACAAAAAGCTGACCAGTCCCTGAAGACCTGAGAGATCTGGATGGTTCATAATTTAGCAGTAGATCAGAAATGTATTTTGGGCCTAAACCATTCAAAGCTTTATAAACCAGCAGCAGTATTTTGAAATCTATTCTTTGACACACAGGAAGCCAGTGTAAAGACTTCAGAACAGGAGTGATGTGATCCACTTTCTTAGTGGATCACAGCGGCGAGCAGCGGCGTTCTGAATCAGCTGCAGTTTCCGAATAGACTTTTTAGTGAGACCTGTGAAGACACCATTGCAGTAGTCGAGTCTACTGAAGATAAAAGCATGGACAAGTTTTTCCAAATCCTGCTGCGACATTAGTCTTTTAATCCTAGATATGTTCTTTAGGTGATAGTAGGCTGATTTAGTAACTGTTTTAATGTGGCTGTTGAAACTCAGGTCAGAGTCCATGACTACACCTAGATTTCTGGCTTTATCTGTTGTTTTGAACATTGCAGACTGAAGCTCAGCGCTAACTTTTATACGTTCTGCCTTGGCTCCAAAAACCATTACCTCAGTTTTATCTTTGTTTAATTGGAGAAAGTTCTGACACATCCAGTCATTGATTTGTTCAATGCACTTACTCAGTGTTTGAATTGGAGCATAGTCTCCTGTTGAAACTGTTACGTAAATTTGTGTGTCATCTGCATAGCTATGGTAACTTATTTTGTTGTTTTTCATTATCTGAGCCAGTGGTAGCATGTAGATGTTAAAGAGAAGCGGCCCCAGGATGGAGCCCTGGGAACCCCACATGTCATATTTGTCAACTCAGATGTGTATTTACCAATAGAAACAAAGTTGTTTCTGTCCTTTAAGTAGGATTCAAACCAATTTAGGACGGTTTCCGAAAGTCCCACCCAGTTTTCCAGTCGGTCTAGTAATATGCTGTGGTCAACAGTGTCAAATGCAGCACTGAGATCTAATAATACTAACACTGAAGTTCTGCCACTGTCTGTGTTTAAGTGGATGTCATTAAAGACCTTTACAAGAGCAGTCTCAGTACTGTGGTTTGGACGAAAGCCTGACTGGAACACATCGAAACAGTCATTTAAATGCAAAAAATTACTCAGCTGTTGAAAAACAACTTTTTCAATGATTTTACCTAGAAATGGCAGGTTTGATATGGGCCTGTAATTGTTCATTACTGAAGCATCTAGATCAGGGGTCGGCAACCCCTGGCACGCGTGCCAGCATTGGCACGCGGCACCGTAACCAGTGGCACGCTAGGAATAAGTGGAATAAGTGTGCAAAAATATTTAAATTGTATTTTGGGATCCTGAACGAGGCCGCCGCCAGAGCGCGTCTCCCCGTTACCCGCAGAAGGAAGCCATGCACACAACGCAGCCCCGCTCTCTTTAACTCCAGGTGACTTTCTGCCGCTTTCCTCCGTGGTGCTGATCGTTTCACCACAGAGGAAAGCACTTCACTAACTGCAGTTCCCATAAGGAGCTGTACAAATGCCGCAGTCTCTGCGTGGCTGTGTATTTAGTTGAAAGCCCAGTGGCGATCTGATCATCTCTCATTGAAATAATATGCTACAAAGGAGCGGACTGGCCATCTGTGTGTTGAACTTTCCTGTCGGCTCCCAGACCGTAGTCGAGGAGGGCAGACCTCTGTTTTTCTGCTTCCTCGTTTCACTTCCAGAAACATACACACGTTCTCTCACTGTCGCTCTACCATCCACAAACACGTATGCACAAGCCACACCTCTCTCTCTCTCTCTTAAAGGGACAGCGATCTCATCTCACTCTGCGTGACCTTAATATCATTACATGTGTGTTCTGGAGAATCACAGAACGGACAATCGTCCTTATTATTATGCTGTTTAAACCAATTATTTAAATGTGTTTGTTAAATTCGACATCATGTAAGTTGCACTGACAGGTCCACACACTGCTTCCCCGCAGAGAGGCTCCCCCGCCCTCCTGCTGATAGTTGACAAGCGTCAAGCTCCTCACCCCCCCCCCCCCCCCCCCCCCACTTGATAATTCTCGATCGTTGGCACGCTGATAACAATTTTTTTTGAAAATGGCACTTCATATGAAAAAGGTTGCCGACCCCTGATCTAGATTATTCTTTTTTAAGAGCGGTTTAATGACTGCAGTTTTCAGGGCCTGTGGAAAAATACCTGAGTGAAGAGATTTGTTTACTATATGAAGTAGATCTGAGGCCATGCAAGGCAAAACATCTTTAAAAAATCCTGTTGGAATAATATCAAGGCAGCAGGAGGAGGATTTCAGAAGTTGAATAATGTCCTCTAGGTTTTTATCATTAATCTGATGGAATTGTGTCATGGTGTTTGAATTGATGTTAAGTGGACACAGAGACAACACATTTGCTGTTCCTGATGCAGAGGCACTGACTGCTTGTCTTATTTTCTGAATTTTGTCAGTGAAAAAGGAGGCAAAATTATTGCACGCCCTGGTGGATAGAAATTCAGAGGCTACTGACACTGGGGGGTTAGTTAGTCTGTCGACGGTAGCAAACAAGGCACGTGCATTGTTTTTGTTTTTGGTAATGATGTCAGAGAAGAACGATTGTCGTGCGTTTTTCAATTCCAAATTATAAAGGCCAAGTCTCTCTTTATAGATTTCAAAGTGAAGCTGGAGATTTGTTTTTCGCCACCTGCGTTCAGCTTTTCGACACTCTTTTTTCTGCTCTCACGGTCATGGCTTTTCTCCATGGAGATATTTTCTTGCCAGTCACTTCTTTTACCTTAGTTGGAGCAATGGCATCTATAATATTTTTAATTTTTGAATTAAAATGATCTACTAGCTCATTTACTGAGATGTTAGCAGGGGCAAGTGTGGAAGAAAAATTCTGAGTAAACATTTCCCTAGTGTTTTCAGTTAAATATCGCTTTGTGGTTACCTCTTTTGAACATTTTTGTGAACAGAAATAGAGCTCTCAAAGAAAACACAGGAATGATCAGAGAGTGCAACATCAGTCACCACAACCTCAGAGATATTCAGACCCTTTGAGATAATTAAGTCCAGAGTGTGCCCCTTATTGTGCGTGGGCTCCGTCACATGCTGAGTCAGTCCATGGCTATCAAGAACACAAAACAGTTCTTTTGCCCCTCTGTCCTGAGGGTTGTCAACATGGATGTTAAAATCACCAACAATGACTAAACGGTCAAAGTCAATACACACTATAGACAGCAGTTCAGTAAAGTCATCATAAAAGCTTGCACAGTATTTGGGTGGTCTATAGATATTTAGGAACAGAGCTCGAGAGGAGCATTTCAGCTGAAGGGCCACATATTCAAAAGAAGCAAAGTTCCCATAAGACGTCTTCCTGCATTGAATGGAATCATTGAACAAAATAGCAACTCCACCCCCTTTCTTATGCATTCTTTCCTGACTCATAAAACCAAAGTTGGGGGGGGTTGATTCGATAAGAACAGCTGCACTATTATTTTGTTCAATCCAAGTTTCTGTTAAAAACATAAAATCGAGATTGTGCTCAGTGATAAAATCATTGATTAAAAATGTTTTTCCCGCCAAAGACCTGACATTTAATAAAGCTAGTTTAAGTTTGTTAAACACACTATCAGTCATGTTTTTTGTAACAAGCTGTCGCTGACATGGAATCACTGCTAAATTAGATGAATTCACACAAACGTTTGAGCGCTTCCTGTATCTACGATGATTCACCGCTCTTAATCTATTACCTATCAACACAGATATCGGCAAAGCTACAGGCAGGCAGGGCCCTGGCATGTCCTGGAAAGAGTTGAGAGTGCCATACGCCCTTGAGCCTGGACCCAGCACACATCAGTAAGCATTTTGTACACACACATCCTTATCAGGCTTCGGAGACTGCAGATGCTTTCTTGAAGGGAGGGGAGGTGGTTGACGTAGGCACGGTGATGGAGACGGAGGAGATGGTGTAGGGGTAGAAGACATGCTGCCAGGGGGGGAGGTGGTTGACGTAGGCTCGGTGATGAAGACGGGGGGGGAGATGGTGCCCGTCTTTTTGGTGGGCGTCGTTGAGGAGCGGGGGTAAAGGAAATGCTGCCAGCCCTGCGTATCGCCTTAGTTTGGTCTTTGAACTCCAGGAAAGAATCGGTGCCAACCCTCTGTATCGCCTTCATGTGTTCAGAGGCGTTGTCAGGGGGGGGGGGTGACGGGCAGCGGAGAGTCCTCCATGTGTGTCATAGGTCTCCCATAATCAAGACATTCCTCAGGCGGGTGCAGTGATAATTCTTCAGGGTTTTCTGCACGATGTGTTGTGTCTTTCTCCTGTTTTGATTCCTCTTGCCGCTTGTCCTTGGCAGAGGGAACAGATTGATGACGCAGGCAGTTGAAAATGTTAGAGATAAACAATTTCACTCCTGACTTGTTCAGGCAAACTCCATTTGCCTTGAAAAGATGTCTGCGATCCCAGAAAAAGTTAAAATTGTCAATAAAATGGACAGAATGGTCAGTACAGGCATTGGAAAGCCAGGTGTTCAGTGCAAACAATCTGCTGAATCTCTCCACTCCTCCTCTGACTGGCGGTAGAGGGCCACTGATGAACACCTCTGCATTTAGAGAGCTGACAGTTTGCAACAAACATTTAAAGTCTTCTTTCAGCACTTCTGACTGTTGTTTCACAACATAATTTGTTCCAATGTGTAGTACCACATTCTTCACAGTTGGATGTTTAGCCCCAATATGCAGGATCTTCTCAGCCAAGTCAGAGACCACATCCTTGGGAAAACAGAGTACTTTGGTGTTGTTCTTATTACACAGACCTTTTACATCTCTTACAGCAGAGTCACCCACAATCAGAGTTTCAGGCCCAGCCGTTAGCTTTCCCTCTAGCCTTTTACTTTTGTTCCTTACCCTGTTGTGTGAAGAGGACAGGTTATCCAGGTCATCAGAAAGAGATCTCCGGTTCTCGGTCAGCGGAGCGTATCTGTTCTGGATTGGCACACTTGGTGGTTTAGGAGGATTGTTTGTAATTCTCCCTTTAGCAGATGTCCACTGCTGCTTAGGGGTTGAAGAGGCGCTCTTCCTGGGTGATAACAATGCAGGCCAGCCGGTCGCATCACAGATTTCGGAGCGCTGGGCTCTGCCTGTTATCCGTCCTCCCAAATCCCATGGAAATGATTTACTCTTCGGTTTTGCACCCAGAGAGTTCCAGGGAGGACTACCACTTGTAGATTTATTACCCAGTACACAGCCCTCCTGTTCCTTGGAATCCTTGTAGCTGCTAACTAGCTGTGAGTTAGCATACCCTTCTCCATTATTTTGCAACACTGGTAAAGTGGTGTCATTCCCATGACATAGTCCATTCACTTCCACGTTAACTTCCAACCGTTGCATTTTCATTTCCAACACAGCCATCTTCTGTATAAGTTTGTGGAAGTCATCTGTAGAGAACGGAGGCATTTTGCTACCAACTAGCATGCAGTAGCCTACCAGGCTTTAGCTGTTGCTAGGCCACGCTACTGTAAGACTGAGGTCGTCGTAAAAATATTGAAATATGGCTGAAACCCTCCGTCTATTTACGAAGATGAACTGTCCCAGTGATAAGTTAATGTCCAGGAGCTGCTGCTCGAAGTTTTCAGAGAATAAGAATAGGAAAATCAGCATAAAAAGTAAGCAGAGGCAGGAGCAAGCAGAAAAGCGTCTGCACTGTAAGAAAGATAAGAGGCAGTAAAGGAAAGCCCAGATGGATCTGAGATTTTTTGACTTCTGTACGTACATTGATGCAGGTGGCTATACAGGAGGATCTTATCCTACACCAAATGGATGTGAAGACAGCTTATCTCCATGCACCAATAGACTGTGAGTTATATATGGAACAGCCCGAAGGTTTTGAGGCAATATCTAAAACAGGGGAACACTTAGTGTGCAAACTCAACAAGTCATTGTATGGTTTAAAGCAGTGGTCAATCGCGATCGACCGGTCGATCGTGACTGTGGTGCTGGTAGATTGCGGACCGTTAAAAAAAAAGTAACAAAAGAAAGAAAAATAAAATAAAAATAATAATGTTTGAAAAATACGTTTTTAGATGTAAACCTATCATCCACCACCCCGTTAGCAGGTGCCACTTGATTGACGTATATTTGAGACACCTCAATAATATAATACCAATCAGAGAGTTGCATGGAAATACACGTGCGCTTGTGTCATTCAAGCTCGGCTCTGTGTGTGTGTGGCAATAGCGGAGAGAGAGAGCGAGAGAGAGAGAGAGAGAGAGAGAGAGAGAGAGAGAGAGAGAGAGAGAGAGAGAGAGAGAGAGAGAGAGAGAGCGAGAGAGAGAGGAGAGAGAGAGATAGAGAGAGGAGAGAGAGACGAGAGAGATAGAGAGACCGGTGCTAGCGCGGACCGTGATGTTAGCATCTGGTTAGCTAGCTGCACTAACGGACATAAGGAGTTGTTTGTTCCACAACAAGCTGGAACACAGCTGAGGACCCGCGACATCCCCACGTCTCTAGCTATCCTCACCGACGACTCTCTCAGGCGCTCTATCGCCGCCCCTGCACTCTTGAACTCCCTACTCATGTCCTTCGACCACCCGCATGCTCCATCCTCCTCCCCGTCACTATTTTCTTGCTTCACTCCCATCTTGCCGAACTCATTCATCTCCGTTAGCTCACCGGCTAGCTCCGTGACGCAGTTATGAGCTCCCGTCAGGATAGACGTCCTTCGTTCTAAAAAGTCACTTCTGACACCAATGTAATGTTCGACAAAGGGAGTCGGAAACAGGCTTCAAGTTATTGGGATTTAATAACTCCTTTGTTCGCACATGGACACAGGTTACATGTTACAGGATGCAGGTTTATCCTCACACTGAACTCTACACCCCAACTCACACACATATAGCAGGGTCAACGTCACAACTTCCCTGCCCTCCCCCCTCGGCTCCCCCAACCACAGGCCCGCACCCCGACCAGCATCACTGTGCAGCTCTGTGATTGGCAGAGAGACGGGGGATGCTTGAGTGACACACTCAGCACCCTATACAGGGTCGCTACAATACCATTACACCCTAAGCGTACTAGTACACAATAGCTATCGTTCACTGTTTCAACTGGCATGCTGTGGCATTTAACCTCATCACCACACCGCAAACAGACAGACACACACACACAAACACATCGCAGTCGTTTACGCTGACTTAAGATAAATCTTTCCATTTTCGATCTGTGTTCACATACTGAGAATTATAACAACATTAGCCAAGTAACAGTTTGCGCTTTTATTTACAACGACCCCTGATAGATCTCGCGAGAATGTATAAAAATATATATAGTGTAGTGATCACTTATTAACACACTGACACGTAATTCACACATGGAACTACAGGTTGGGGGTATTGTTTCCGCACGGACATATTGTCACGGTTGTCATGTCAGGTCACGGGTCTATGTCTAGGTTTGGGTGTTTTCACTGTTCTCTATGCCATGTTTTCCTCCTGGGTTATTGTCTGGTCCTTTTCCCTGTGTTTTTCCTCCTGTCGTTAGTTTCCTCACCTGTGTCTCGTTAGCTGATTGTGTTCACCTGTGGCCCTTGTGATTCTCCTCCCCTGCCCGGCTGTGTCTTGTCTTGTAATTATCCCTCCCTGTATTTAGTCTTGTCTCGTCCTGTGTTCAGTGTTGGTGCTTCTTTTGTTTGTGACCTGGTTCACCGTAGAGTGTTTTGTTTGTTGAAAGTTTATATATTAGATAAGAGCCCTTGCAATAAAGGTATTATCAAGTGTTATCTGCGTTTGGGTCCTACCTGCTTCACTCTGCGCTATCAGAAAGCACCAACCAAGAAATGGGCCCAGCAGATCCGTTCGAGCTGGAATTATTGAATTTTTCCTTTTTTTTGGCTAACTGCTCGGATCGATGGAAGAGAGCACCCGGAGTTCAGCAGCGAGAGGCTGTGTTGTCGGAGGCGCGCCAAATGGCTAGAGAGAAACCAGGTTTGGTGAAGTTCTTACCTGGCTGGATTTCAAAGATCCTCCCGGTGTGTGATTCCCGGCCTGCTAGCCCCAGGCATGCTAGCTCCCTGCCTCCCGATTCCCAACCTGGTACCATACGCCTCGCTAGTTTCCGTCTGAAGTCAACCCATGCTTCTGCCCCAGTTCCTGCTCCTGTCCAGGATCCGTTCTCGGGTACTCGTCTGGCTTATGGAGGTCCACGGAGTATTCAGGCGGCTGCTAAAAGGAGTCGCAAGGCCAAGCTAGCAGCCCGAGCCCCAAGAGCCATGGCCCCAGCAGCCATGGTTCTGGCTCCAGTACCGGCTCCAGTACCCCTGGTCCCGACTCCAGTTTCGGCTCCAGGACTGGCTTACCGGCCAACGCCAGCTCCCCGTGTCCTGTCGGCATACCGGCCGACGCCAGCACCCCGTGTCCTGTCGGCGTACCGGCCGACTCCAGCACCTCGTCTCTTGTTGGCTCCCCAGCCAACACCAGCTCCCCGTGTCCTGTCGGCGTACCGGCCGACTCCAGCACCTCGTCTCTTGTTGGCTCCTCAGCCAACACCAGCTCCCCGTGTCCTGTCGGCATACCGGCCGACGCCAGCACCCCGTGTCCTGTCGGCGTACCGGCCGTCTCCAGCACCTCGCCTCTTGTTGGCTCCCCAGCCAACACCAGCACCCCGTGTTCTATTGGCGAACCAACTCTCTCAAGTCCCCTCTCAAGTTCCTACCGGAGTCCCCTCTCAAGTTTCCCCTCAGGTCTCCTCTCGAGTTCCCTCTCCAGTCTCCTCTCGAGTTCCCTCTCGGGTCCCCTCTCGAGTCTTTTCTCAAGTCCCCTCTCAGGTCCCCTCTCGAGTTCCCTCTCGAGTCTCCTCTCGAGTCACCTCTCAAGTCAACTCTCCAGTGTCCTCTCGAGTCACCTCTCAAGTTTCCCCTCAGGTCCCCTCTCGAATTCCCTCTCAAGTCCCCTCTCAGGTCCCCTCTCGAGTTCCCTCTCAGGTCCCCTCTCAGGTCCCCTCTCGAGTTACCTCTCGAGTCTCCTCTCGAGTTCCCTCTCAGGTCCCCTCTCAGGTCCCCTCTCGAGTCTTTTCTCGAGTCCCCTCTCAAGTCAACTCTCCAGTGTCCTCTCGAGTCACCTTTCAAGTTTCCCCTCAGGTCTCCTCTCGAGTTCCCTCTCAAGTCCCCTCTCAGGTCCCCTCTCGAGTTCCCTCTCAAGTCCCCTCTCAGATCCCCTCTCGAGTTACCTCTCGAGTCTCCTCTCGAGTTCCCTCTCAGGTCCCCTCTCAGGTCCCCTCTCGAGTCTTTTCTCGAGTCCCCCTCTCAAGTCAACTCTCCAGTGTCCTCTCGAGTCACCTCTCAAGTTTCCCCTCAGGTCTCCTCTCGAGTTACCTCTCGAGTCTCCTTTCGAGTTCCCTCTCAAGTCCCTTCTCAGGTCCCCCTCTCGAGTTATCTCTCGAGTCACCTCTCGAGTTCCTTCTCGAGTCACCTCTCAAGTCAACTCTCTAGTGTCCTCCTCGAGTCACCTCTCAAGTCAACTCTCCAGTGTCCTCTCGAGTCACCTCTCAAGTCAACTCTCCAGTGTCCTCTCGAGTCACCTCCCAAGTCAACTCTCCAGTGTCCTCTCGAGTCACCTCTCAAGTCAACTCTCCAGTGTCCTCTCGAGTCACCTCCCAAAGTCAACTCTCCAGTGTCCTCTCGAGTCACCTCTCAAGTTTCCCCTCAGGTCTCCTCTCGAGTTCCCTCTCAAGTCCCCTCTCAGGTCCCCTCTCGAGTTACCTCTCGAGTCACCTCTCGAGTTCCTTCTCGAGTCCACTCTCCAGTTTCCTCTCGAGTTCCCTCTCAAGCCCTCTCTCGAGTCCCCACTCAAGCCCCTACTCATGTGCCGTTGGAGGTCCCGCAGACTAGTCTTCTGCCGGGGGTCCTGCCAACCCCATGTCCTGTCCAGTTGGAGGTCCCGCAGACTAGTCTTCTGCCGGGGGTCCTGCCAACCCCATGTCCTGTACCGTTGGAGGTTCCGCTGGGGGTCCTGCCAACCCCATGTCCGTCCAGTTGGAGGTCCCGCAGACTAGCCCTCTGCCGGGGGTCCTGCCAACCCCATTCTTGTCCAGTTGGAGGTCCCGCAGAGCTAGCCCTCTGCCGGGGGTCCTGCCAACCCCATGTCTTGTCCAGTTGGAGGTCCCGCAGACTAGTCTCCTGCCGGGGGTCCTGCCAACCCCATGTCCTGTACCGTTGGAGGTTCCGCTGGTGGGTCCTGCCAACCCCATGTCCTGTCCAGTTGGAGGTCCCGCAGACTAGCCCTCTGCCGGGGGTCCTGCCAACCCATGTCCTGTCCAGTTGGAGGTCTCGCAGACTAGCCCTCTGCCGGGGGGTCCTGCCAACCCCATGTCTTGTCCAGTTGGAGGTCCCGCAGACTAGTCTCCTGCCGGGGGTCCTGCCAACCCTTTGTCCTGTGCCGTTGGAGGTCCCGCCGTCTACTCTCCTGCCGGGGGGTCCTGCCAATCCTATGTCCTGTGCTGTTGGAGGCCCCGCCGACTACTCTCCTGCCGGGGGTCCTGCCAACCCTGTGTCCTGTCCCGTTGGAGGCCCCGCCGACTACTCTCCTGCCGGGGGTCCTGCCAACCCTGTGTCCTGTCCCGTTGGAGGCCCCGCCGACTACTAATAATAATAATAATTCCTTACATTTATTATAGCGCTTTTCCAGATGCTCAAAGCGCTTTACAAATACACATTACACATGCAATGGTCACCACTCTCCTGCCGGGGGTCCTGCCAACCCTTTGTCCTGTCTCGTTGGAGGTCCCGTCGTCCACCCTCCTGCTGGGGGTCCTGCCAACTCCTGGTCCTCTTCCGTGGGGGATCCTGCCGAAGCCTGTCCCGCCGGCTCCGGTTCCTGTCCGGCCGACACCGGGTCCTGCCCGGCCTCCGGAGCTGTCTGGTCTTCGCCCTCATGCTCGGCCCCCTGAGTTCGCCCGCTGTGGCCTTCGCCCCACCATGGACTCTGCCTTGCCCCCGGGCCGTCCGCCCGAGACCCCCACCTTGGACTCTGCCTTGCCCCCGGGTCGTCCGCCCGAGTTCCCCACCATGGACTCTGCCTTGCCCCCGGGCCGTCCGCCCGAGACCCCCACCTGGACTCTGCCTTGCCCCCGTGCCGTCCGCCCGAGACCCCCACCTTGGACTCTGCCTTGCCCCCGGGCCGTCCGCCCGAGTTCCCCACCTTAGACTCTGCCTTGCCCCCGGGCCGTCCGCCCGAGTCCCCTTCTCGGCTTCTGCCGTGCCCCCGGGCCGTCCGCCCGAGATCCCTTCCTGTTCCCCTACTGGGCTCCTGGGCGGTCAGCTTAGTCCCGTCCTCCGGACCCCCTCCACCCACCCTGGTGGCCTAGGGATACGTCCCTCCTCCGGACCCCCCCCCACCCACCCTGCTGGACTGTGTTGGATTTTTGTTTTTGGGGTTTAGGGACGTCTGGAATCCATCCCTTGAGGGGGGGGTTCTGTCACGGTTGTCATGTCAGGTCACGGGTCTATGTCTAGGTTTGGGTGTTTTCACTGTTCTCTATGCCATGTTTTCCTCCTGGGTTATTGTCTGGTCCTTTTCCCTGTGTTTTCCTCCTGTCGTTAGTTTCCTCACCTGTGTCTCGTTAGCTGATTGTGTTCACCTGTGGCCCTTGTGTTTCTCCTCCCCTGCCCGGCTGTGTCTTGTCTTGTAATTATCCCTCCCTGTATTTAGTCTTGTCTCGTCCTGTGTTCAGTGTTGGTGCTTCTTTTGTTTGTGACCTGGTTCACCGTAGAGTGTTTTGTTTGTTGAAAGTTTATATATTAGATAAGAGCCCTTGCAATAAAGGTATTATCAAGTGTTATCTGCGTTTGGGTCCTACCTGCTTCACTCTGCGCTATCACATATGTTTTGCTAACGGTATATATTGTGTGCCCTCCTTGATTCTTTCTCTTGTCTTCCCATCTCTCGGCACTACAATAGATACATTTTCATAACAAAACAATGGGGTTGCTAAGCCGTTGCTACGCCAATTGTTGGAGTTGCAACTCCAAGCTACCCCCTGGCGCCGCCCCTGGGAGTGACTCTCGTGAGTTTCATGTATTTTCTTCACTCCGCTGGGGTACTGCTCTCATGTCAAGAAGCATCAGATCAGTGCATGCACTGCATCGTCCAATCAGTGAGCGATACACAGTAAGGGGGCGGAGCGAGTATCTGAGGATTTCATCGGAGGATGGTCTGGTGGTTCCTCGGTTATCGCTCCTCCATTATCGCTCCTCGCTCCTCGATCCTCCGGCAGAAATAAGAGCCATGGGACGCTACTCAGGATGGCGCAGACAATCAACTTCCGGTGATACTGACGACCGAGGAAATGATATTGATATTTGGAAATAGCAATACACTAGCATCCATTAAGATAGATGGGATTTTCATTGAGAGAGTTAAAGAACATAAATTCCTTGGAATCACAATTGATGAGAAACTGAGCTGGAAACCACACAATAAAACATATTCATTCCAAAGTCTCACGAAGTATTGCAATATTAAACAAGGCAAAACAGATTCTTGATCAAAATTCCCTCTACATTCTTTACTGTTCATTGGTGTTACCTTATTTAAGTTACTGTGCAGAGGTTTGGGGCAGTAATTATAAAACTACAACACAATCCCTATTTATTCTACAAAAAAGAGCAATAAGACTTATTAAAATGTTCGGCTATAGGGATCATACAAACCCATTATTCTTAGAGCTAAAATTATTAAAACTGTCGGATCTTGTTGAATTCCAAATTGCACAAATCATGTTTAAGGCAAAAAACTTTCAATTACCTGGGAATATTCAGATATTGTTCAATGAAAGACAAGGGAATTATTATTTACGTGGTTCATTTATATTCACTAATGTTAGGGTGCGCACAACAAAGAGAAGTGTTTTGTTTCTGTTTGTGGGGTGAAGATCTGGAACAATTTGAGTGATGAGCTAAAGGGATGTCCAAACATCAAACTATTCAAAAAGAGGTATAAAGACACAATTCTCACAAGGTACAGGGATGAAACTGCTAAATCATAACTGTTTATATTCTTGTTATGTATTCTATTTATGAATTTGTGTTTGTATGAATTTATGTATATATGTGTATATATATACAGTGGGGCAAAAAAGTATTTTAGTCAGCCACCAATTGTGCAAGTTCTCCCACTTAAAAAGATGAGAGAGGCCTGTAATTTTCATCCTAGGTACACTTCAACTATGAGAGACAGAATGGGGGGAAAGAATCCAGGAAATCACATTGTAGGATTTTTAATGAAGTAATTTGTAAATTCCTCGGTAAAATAAGTATTTGGTCACCTACAAACAAACAAGATGTCTGGCTCTCACAGACCTGTAACTTCTTCTTTAAGAGCCTCCTCTGTCCTCCACTCGTTATCAGTATAAAAGACACCTGTCCACAACCTCAAACAGTCACACTCCAAACTCCACTATGGCCAAGACCAAAGAGCTGTCAAAGGACACCAGAAACAAAATTGTAGACCTGCACCAGGCTGGGAAGACTGAATATGCAATAGGTAAGCAGCTTGGTGTGAAGAAATCAACTGTGGGAGCAATTATTAGAAAATGGAAGACATACAAGACCACTGATAATCTCCCCCGATCTGGGGCTCCACGCAAGATCTCGCCCCGTGTCAATGACCTCAGAGAGCTGGGACCAAAGTAACAAAGGCTACCATCAGTACACCACACTACGCCGCCAGGGACTCAAATCCTGCAGTGCCAGACGTGTCCCCCTGCTTAAGCCAGTACATGTCCAGGCCCGTCTGAAGTTGCTAGAGAGCATTTAGATGATCCAGAAGAGGATTGGGAGAATGTCATATGGTTCAGATGAAACCAAAATAGAACTTTTTTGGTAAAAACTCAACTAGACGTGTTTGGAGGAGAAGAATGCTGAGTTGCATCCAAAGAACACCATACCTACTGTGAAACACGGGGGTGGACACATCATGCTTTGGGGCTGTTTTTCTGCAAAGGGAGCAGTACGACTGATCCGTGTAAGGAAAGAATGAATGGGGCCAATGTATCGTGAGATTTTGAGTGACAACCTCCTTCCATCAGCAAGGGCATTGAAGATGAAACATGGCTGGGTCTTTCAGCATGACAATGATCCCAAACACACCGCCCGGGCAACGAAGGAGTGGCTTCGTAAGAAGCCTTTCAAGGTCCTGGAGTGGCCTAGCCAGTCTCCAGATCTCAACCCCATAGAAAATCTTTGGAGGGAGTTGAAAGTCCGTGTTGCCCAGCGACAGCCCCAACACATCACTGCTCTAGAGGAGATCTGCATGGAGGAATGGGCCAAAATACCAGCAAACAGTGTGTGAAAACCTTGTGAAGACTTACAGAAACGTTTGACCTCTGTCATTGCCAACAAAGGGTATATAACAAAGTATTGAGATGAACTTTTGTTATTGACCAAATACTTATTTTCCACCATAATTTGCAAATAAATTCTTTAAAATCAGACAATGTGATTCCTGGATTCTTTCCCCCCACTCTGTCTCTCATAGTTGAGGTATACCTAGGATGAAAATTACACTTAAAAAGATGAGAGAGAACTTGCACAATTGGTGGCTGACTAAATACTTTTTTGCCACACTGTATATATATATATAGAGATCATTCTCCTAACTTGCCTGTATATATTATATGAATGATTATATAAATTATTCAAGGTTAAAGTATACATTGATACTGTATGTTAACATATATTAAGATGTAAAAGAAAAAAGGGAGAAGGGGTCGGATTAAATAAGTGTAAACTTCTTCCGACCTCTTTTCGGATGTGTAATTAGCTTAAAGTTTTTGTTGTTTATTGATCATCAGACAATGATACTACAGATTATTCAATTATTAATTAAATATTTCGTTTTGTTATTGCATTCATTTGTATAGTACTGTATCATGTCTGTAATCACTTTTGTTTCATTTGTATTTTCTTTAGTTTTACACGCTCGAAAAAAATAAATAAACTAACTTAAATGAAAATAGTCGACCTAAGACACAGCCAGAGAAATAACCTCACATTGTATAGTGCAAAACTACAATTATTTACCAGCAAAAATGGCCAAAAGATATTCTGCTTAGAGAGCCTTGGAGCTAATAATGGATGAGAGTGAGTGGAATGGCCAAATACTTTGGATATGTGGTTCTTGTGTTTCAATTGCTGTTAAATTGCTTTATTTCTTCACAGCTTTGATTATTATATGACAGATTAAAATAATAAACATTAATGAAAAAATGTTTCATTTACATTTGTCCTAGAAAAGCATGAGGCAAAATGTAACCTAGTTTTTAACATAAATTACATTTTTATCGCAAAACACGATGGACACTTCCAGTTGTAAATTTGATCTAGCAAGAGTATTTTCAAAAACGAATCACATATTTCATTTATATTGTTGGGGAATGAGTTAAAGACTAATATACAGGACTGTCTCAGAAAATTAGAATATTGTGATAAAGTTCTTTATTTCTGTAATGCAATTAAAAAAAAACAAAAATGTCATACATTCTGGGATTCATTACAAATCAACTGAAATATTGCAAGCCTTTATTATTTTAATATTGCTGATTATGGCATAAAGCTAAGAAAACCTCAAATATCCTATCTCTAAATATTAGAATATCATGAAAAAGTATACTAGTAGGGTGTTCAACGAATCACTTGAATCGTCTAATTAACTCGAAACACCTGCAAGGGTTTCCTGAGCCTTGAAAAAACACTCAGCTTGGTTCAGTAAACTAAATCACAAGTACGGGGAAGACTGCTGATCTGACTGCTGTCCAGAGGACCGTCATTGACACCTCCATCAGGAGGGTAATGACACAAAAAGAAATGTCTCAAAGAGCAAGCTGTTCACAGAGTGCAGTTTTCAAAGCACATCCACAAAAAGTCTGTTGGAAGGGGGACATGTGGCAGGAAACGCTGCACAACCAAGAGAGATGACCGCAGCCTTAACAGCATTGTGAAGAAGAGTCGCTTCCAGAATTTGGGGGAGCTTCAAGACAGTGGACTGAAGCTGGAGTCCATGTATCAAAAGTCACTGTTCACAGACGTGTCCGGGAAATGGCTACAATAGCCTTATTCCCATGGTCAAGCCACTTCTGAACTCAAGACAACGGAAGAGCGCTCTGACTGGGGCTAAGGGAAAAGAAGCACTGGACAGTTGCACAGTGGTCCAAAGTCCTCATGTTTCAGACGAAAAGCAAGTTTTGTATTTCATTTGGAAGTTCAAGGCGCCAGAGGTCTGGAGAAAGGCTGGAGAGGAGCAAAATCCAAGTTGCTTGAAATCCAGTGTGAAGTTCCCACAGTCAGCGATGGTTTGGGGAGCCATGTCAGCTGCTGGTGTTGGTCCACTGTGTGTTTCATCAAGCCCAGAGTAAATGCAGCTGTGTACCAAGAGATTTAGAGGCACTACATGCTTCCGTCTGCTGACAAAGCTCTATGGAGATGAGGAATTAATTTTCCAGCATGATCTGGCACCTGCCCACAGTGCCAAAACCACCAGTAACTGGTGTACTGACCATGGCATTACTGTCCTCGATTGGCCTGCAAATTCCCCTGACCTGAACCCCATAGAGAATATGTGGGGTATTGTGAAGAAGAAGCTGAAAGACACCAGACCCAACAATGCTAATGAGCTAAAGGCCGCTATTGAAGCATCCTGGGCATCCATAACACCTCAGCAATGCCACAGGCTGATTGCCCCATGCCACGCCGCATTGATGCAGTAATCCGTGCAAAAGGATTCCCAACCAAGTACTGAGTGCATTAATGGACATTTTCAAATGTTTGATTGTGTTTTGCTGTTATAAATCTTTTTTTTTTACTTGGTCTGAGGAACTATTCTAATTTTTTGAAATAGGATTTTTGAGTTTTCTTAAGCTGTATGCCATAATCAGCAATATTAAAATAATAAAAGGCTTGCAATATTTCAGTTGATTTGTAATGAATCCAGAATGTATGACATTTTTGTTTTTTTAATTGCATTACAGAAAATAAAGAACTTTATCACAATATTCTAATTTTCTGAGACAGTCCTGTATATATAAGGAATTGTGCAAAGTACAACATATAATGAGTACCCCTGTATCAAGATGGATGCAAAAAAGTGACATGTGACCCTTTTAGAGAGGTTTAGCAAAATAAACTCCACCTCTGGGGTGATTTGGGTGGAAATGGGCGTTTTTGGCCGTTTCTCTGGAACCCATTGGTCGATTTTGGTGATTGACATCTCTTTTTAACCGTTAGAGCCAATAGAATCGAAGGGGAATCTCCACATACACACCAACTTACCAAAAAAAAGTGGGGGCTTCGCGCATGCAGTTTCGCCAAATCGAAACCTGTCCGCGCTCTGAAATCTGAAAAGTATAGGTTTATTGCTTATGGATTATCAGAAATTATTTCCAAGTGACACAGACACATTGGATTAACCTATGGATTAACCTTCAGCAGCGTTTTATCATTTAATGCCATTGAAGATAACTTTTGATCAGACAACAACAAAGGTAAGACATAGTGTCGTTTTTGCTACCTAGAGCCACGTGTTATTATGTCTGTTTTTGTTTATTCACAAGTTCTTATCATGGAGTGATGATATATACCCATCGATTCTGTGTCTTCTCACAATGCTAATCGATATGTTGGATGTGCAGTTACAATAAGTAATAAGGGTGTTATGAGTGAGTTTCTGTGCAACCGCCATTAGCTAATTCAGAGACTCAGCGTAAGCTTTGTGGTTTTTTTTGCAAAAAAAAAAAAAAAAGGATCAGTTAGCTGAGTTTCTTCCCATTACATGGATAAATTCATAGTTTATTAAATATTAAGAAGCCCTCAGCTGTTTCCTGCAGATTATGCGTTTTTCCGCCCAGGGGCGGGGGGATGGGGTTCAACATGTTAAAGTAAAAAGTATTGGGCAAGATACTTCACCCCAAATTGCTCCTGTGGGGATTGCCCACAGTATTGAATATGTAGGCCTATGTCGCTTTGGAAATCTTTTTTTAAAGCAACACAATTGAATTATTTTTCGTAGAAACAAATTGATTTCTTGTCTTCTCTTGGTCAGTCATTGACATTCTATTGTGTAAATACATTGGTGGGATTGGAGAATCAATAGGGCAATGTGACACGTTGTATTTGTTCTACATGTGTATTCTGACAGCTTGATTCATCATCGCGTTTGAGAGCCAATCATAACAGAAATGTTCTCGTCCAGGGAATGTAACCTTTACACTGGTCCGACAGCTCCCCGCCTCCAGCACACACTGACACCCAGCACTGCGCAGTCTCCCACACGCAGTCTGAGGAACCATGGGGCCGGCTGCTCGGCTCTGCTCAGGGCTGCTGCCTTACAGCAGAGTCACCCACAATCAGAGTTTTCAGGCCCAGCCGTTAGCTTTCCCTCTAGCCTTTTACTTTTGTTCCTTACCCTGTTGTGTGAAAGGACAGGTTATCCAGGTCATCAGAAAGAGATCTCCGGTTCTCGGTCAGCGGAGCGTATCTGTTCTGGATTGGCACACTTGGTGGTTTAGGAGGATTGTTTGTAATTCTCCCTTTAGCAGATGTCCACTGCTGCTTAGGGGTTGAAGAGGCGCTCTTCCTGGGTGATAACAATGCAGGCCAGCCGGTCGCATCACAGATTTCGGAGCGCTGGGCTCTGCCTGTTATCCGTCCTCCCAAATCCCATGGAAATGATTTACTCTTCGGTTTTGCACCCAGAGAGTTCCAGGGAGGACTACCACTTGTAGATTTATTACCCAGTACACCCCCTCCTGTTCCTTGGAATCCTTGTAGCTGCTAACTAGCTGTGAGTTAGCATACCCTTCTCCATTATTTTGCAACACTGGTAAAGTGGTGTCATTCCCATGACATAGTCCATTCACTTCCACGTTAACTTCCAACCGTTGCATTTTCATTTCCAACACAGCCATCTTCTGTATAAGTTTGTGGAAGTCATCTGTAGAGAACGGAGGCATTTTGCTACCAACTAGCATGCAGTAGCCTACCAGGCTTTAGCTGTTGCTAGGCCACGCTACTGTAAGACTGAGGTCGTCGTAAAAATATTGAAATATGGCTGAAACCCTCCGTCTATTTACGAAGATGAACTGTCCCAGTGATAAGTTAATGTCCAGGAGCTGCTGCTCGAAGTTTTCAGAGAATAAGAATAGGAAAATCAGCATAAAAAGTAAGCAGAGGCAGGAGCAAGCAGAAAGCGTCTGCACTGTAAGAAAGATAAGAGGCAGTAAAGGAAAGCCCAGATGGATCTGAGATTTTTTGACTTCTGTACGTACATTGATGCAGGTGGCTATACAGGAGGATCTTATCCTACACCAAATGGATGTGAAGACAGCTTATCTCCATGCACCAATAGACTGTGAGTTATATATGGAACAGCCCGAAGGTTTTGAGGCAATATCTAAAACAGGGAACACTTAGTGTGCAAACTCAACAAGTCATTGTATGGTTTAAAGCAGTGGTCAATCGCGATCGACCGGTCGATCGTGACTGTGGTGCTGGTAGATTGCGGACCGTTAAAAAAAAAGTAACAAAAGAAAGAAAAATAAAATAAAATAATAATGTTTGAAAATACGTTTTTAGATGTAAACCTATCATCCACCACCCCGTTAGCAGGTGCCACTTGATTGACGTATATTTGAGACACCTCAATATATAATACCAATCAGAGAGTTGCATGGAAATACACGTGCGCTTGTGTCATTCAAGCTCGGCTCTGTGTGTGTGTGGCAATAGCGGAGAGAGAGAGAGAGAGAGAGAGAGAGAGAGAGAGAGAGAGAGAGGAGAGGAGGAGAGAGAGAAGAGAGGAGAAGAGAGAGAGAGAGAGAGAGAGAGAGAGAGAGAGAGAGACCGGTGCTAGCGCGGACCGTGATGTTAGCATCTGGTTAGCTAGCTGCACTAACGGACATAAGGAGTTGTTTGTTCCACAACAAGCTGGAACACAGCTGAGGACCCCGCGACATCCCCACGTCTCTAGCTATCCTCACCGACGACTCTCTCAGGCGCTCTATCGCCGCCCCTGCACTCTTGAACTCCCTACTCATGCCTTCGACCACCCGCATGCTCCATCCTCCTCCCCGTCACTATTTTCTTGCTTCACTCCCATCTTGCCGAACTCATTCATCTCCGTTAGCTCACCGGCTAGCTCCGTGACGCAGTTATGAGCTCCCGTCAGGATAGACGTCTTCGTTCTAAAAAGTCACTTCTGACACCAATGTAATGTTCGACAAAGGGAGTCGGAAACAGGCTTCAAGTTATTGGGATTTAATAACTCCTTTGTTCGCACATGGACACAGGTTACATGTTACGGATGCAGGTTTATCCTCACACTGAACTCTACACCCCAACTCACACACATATAGCGGTCAACGTCACAACTTGCCCTCCCCCCTCGGCTCCCCCAACCACAGGCCCGCACCCCGACCAGCATCACTGTGCAGCTCTGTGATTGGCAGAGAGACGGGGGATGCTTGAGTGACACTCAGCACCCTATACAGGGTCGCTACAATACCATTACACCCTAAGCGTACTAGTACACAATAGCTATCGTTCACTGTTTCAACTGGCATGCTGTGGCATTTAACCTCATCACACCACACCGCAAACAGACAGACACACACACACAACACATCGCAGTTTACGCTGACTTAAGATAAATCTTTCCATTTTCGATCTGTGTTCACATACTGAGAATTATAACACATTAGCCAAGTAACAGTTTGCGCTTTTATTTACAACGACCCCTGATAGATCTCGCGAGAATGTAAAAATATATATGTAGTGATCACTTATTAACACACTGACACGTAATTCACACATGGAACTACAGGTTGGGGGTATTGTTTCCGCACGGACATATTGTCACGGTTGTCATGTCAGGTCACGGGTCTATGTCTAGGTTTGGGTGTTTCACTGTTCTCTATGCCATGTTTCCTCCTGGGTTATGTCTGGTCCTTTTCCCTGTGTTTTTCCTCCTGTCGTTAGTTTCCTCACCTGTGTCTCGTTAGCTGATTGTGTTCACCTGTGGCCCTTGTGATTCTCCTCCCCTGCCGCTGTGTCTTGTCTTGTAATTATCCCTCCCTGTATTTAGTCTTGTCTCGTCCTGTGTTCAGTGTTGGTGCTTTTTTGTTTGTGACCTGGTTCACCGTAGAGTGTTTTGTTTGTTGAAAGTTTATATATTAGATAAGAGCCCTTGCAAAAGGTATTATCAAGTGTTATCTGCGTTTGGGTCCTACCTGCTTCACTCTGCGCTATCAGAAAGCACCAACCAAGAAATGGGCCCAGCAGATCCGTTCGAGCTGGAATTATTGAATTTTTCCTTTTTTTTGGCTAACTGCTCGGATCGATGGAAGAGAGCACCCGGAGTTCAGCAGCGAGAGGCTGTGTTGTCGGAGGCGCGCCAAATGGCTAGAGAGAAACCAGGTTTGGTGAAGTTCTTACCTGGCTGGATTTCAAAGATCCTCCCGGTGTGTGATTCCCGGCCTGCTAGCCCCAGGCATGCTAGCTCCCTGCCTCCCGATTCCCAACCTGGTACCATACGCCTCGCTAGTTTCCGTCTGAAGTCAACCCATGCTTCTGCCCCAGTTCCTGCTCCTGTCCAGGATCCGTTCTCGGGTACTCGTCTGGCTTATGGAGGTCCACGGAGTATTCAGGCGGCTGACTAAAAGGAGTCGCAAAGGCCAAGCTAGCAGCCCCGAGCCCCAAGAGCCATGGCCCCAGCAGCCATGGTTCTGGCTCCAGAGTACCGGCTCAACAGTACCCCTGGTCCGACTCCAGTTTCGGCTCCAGGATGGCTTACCGGCCAACGCCAGCTCCCCGTTGTCCTGTCGGCATACCGGCCGACGCCAGCACCCCGTGTCCTGTCGGCGCCGTACCGGCCGACTCCAGCACCTCGTCTCTTGTTGGCTCCCCAGCCAACACCAGCTCCCCGTGTCCTGTCGGCGTACCGGCCGACTCCAGCACCTCGTCTCTTGTTGGCTCCTCAGCCAACACCAGCTCCCCGTGTCCTGTCGGCATACCGGCCGACGCCAGCACCCCGTGTCCTGTCGGCGTACCGGCCGTCTCCAGCACCTCGCCTCTTGTTGGCTCCCCAGCCAACACCAGCACCCCGTGTTCTATTGGCGAACCAACTCTCTCAAGTCCCCTCTCAAGTTCCTACCGGAGTCCCCTCTCAAGTTTCCCCTCAGGTCTCCTCTCGAGTTCCCTCTCCAGTCTCCTCTCGAGTTCCCTCTCGGGTCCCCTCTCGAGTCTTTTCTCAAGTCCCCTCTCAGGTCCCCTCTCGAGTTCCCTCTCGAGTCTCCTCTCGAGTCACCTCTCAAGTCAACTCTCCAGTGTCCTCTCGAGTCACCTCTCAAGTTTCCCCTCAGGTCCCCTCTCGAATTCCCTCTCAAGTCCCCTCTCAGGTCCCCTCTCGAGTTCCCTCTCAGGTCCCCTCTCAGGTCCCTCTCGAGTTACCTCTCGAGTCTCCTCTCGAGTTCCCTCTCAGGTCCCCTCTCAGGTCCCCTCTCGAGTCTTTTCTCGAGTCCCCTCTCAAGTCAACTCTCCAGTGTCCTCTCGAGTCACCTTTCAAGTTTCCCCTCAGGTCTCCTCTCGAGTTCCCTCTCAAGTCCCCTCTCAGGTCCCCTCTCGAGTTCCCTCTCAAGTCCCCTCTCCATGATCCCCTCTCGAGTTACCTCTCGAGTCTCCTCTCGAGTTCCCTCTCAGGTCCCCTCTCAGGTCCCCTCTCGAGGTCTTTTCTCGAGTCCCCTCTCAAGTCAACTCTCCAGTGTCCTCTCGAGTCACCCTCTCAAGTTTCCCCTCAGGTATCCTCTCGAGTTACCTCTCGAGTCTCCTTTCGAGTTCCCTCTCAAGTCCCTTCTCAGGTCCCCTATCGAGTTACCTCTCGAGTCACCTCTCGAGTTCCTTCTCGAGTCACCTTCAAGTCAACTCTCTAGTGTCCTCTCGAGTCACCTCTCAAGTCCACTCTCCAGTGTCCTCTCGAGTCACCTCTCAAGTCAACTCTCCAGTGTCCTCTCGAGTCACCTACCAAGTCAACTCTCCAGTGTCCTCTCGAGTCACCTCTCAAGTCAACTCTCCAGTGTCCTCTCGAGTCACCTCCCCAAGTCAACCTCTCCAGTGTCCTCGAGTCACCTCTCAAGTTTCCCCCTCAGGTCTCCTCTCGAGTCCCTCTCAAGTCCCCTCTCAGGTCCCCTCTCGAGTTACCCTCTCGAGTCACCTCTCGAGTTCCCTTCTCGAGTCCACTCTCCAGTTTTCCTCTCGAGTTCCCTCTCAAGCCCTCTCTCGAGTCCCCAATCAAGCCCCTACTCATGTGCCGTTGGAGGTCCCGCAGATAGTCTTCTGCCGGGGGTCCTGCCAACCCCATGTCCTGTCCAGTTGGAGGTCCCGCAGACTAGTCTTCTGCCGGGGGTCCTGCCAACCCCATGTCCTGTACCGTTGGAGGTTCCGCTGGGGGTCCTGCCACCCCATGTCCCGTCCAGTTGGAGGTCCCGCAGACTAGCCCTCTGCCGGGGGTCCTGCCAACCCCATGTCTTGTCCAGTTGGAGGTCCCGCAGACTAGCCCTCTGCCGGGGGGTCCTGCCAACCCCATGTCTTGTCCAGTTGGAGGTCCCGAGGACTAGTCTCCTGCCGGGGGGTCCTGCCAACCCCATGTCCTGTACCGTTGGAGGTTCCGCTGGTGGTCCTGCCAACCCCATGTCCTGTCCAGTTGGAGGGGTCCCGCAGACTAGCCCTCTGCCGGGGGTCCTGCCAACCCCATGTCCTGTCCAGTTGGAGGGTCTCGGCAGACTAGCCCCTCTGCCGGGGGTCCTGCCAACCCCATGTCTTGTCCAGTTGGAGGTCCCGCAGACTAGTCTCCTGCCGGGGGGTCCTGCCAACCCTTTGTCCTGTGCCGTTGGAGGTCCCGCCGTCTACTCTCCCTGCCGCGGGTCCTGCCAATCCTATGTCCTGTGCTGTTGGAGGCCCCGCCGACTACTCTCCTGCCGGGGGTTCCTGTCAACCCTGTGTCCTGTCCCGTTGGAAGGCCCCGCCGACTACTCTCCTGCCGGGGGTCCTGCCAACCCTGTGTCCTGTCCCGTTGGAGGCCCCGCCCGACTACTATAATAATAATAATTTCCTTACATTTATTATAGCGCTTTTTCCAGATGCTCAAAGCGCTTTACAAATACACATTACACATGCAATGGTCACCACTCTCCTCTGCCGGGGGTCCTGCAACCTTTGTCCTGTCTCGTTGGAGGTCCCGTCGTCCACCCTCCTGCTGGGGGGTCCTGCCAACTCCTGGTCCTCTTCCGTGGGGGATCCTGCCGAAGCCTGTCCCGCCGGCTCCGGTTCCTGTCCGGCCGACACCGGGTCCTGCCCGGCCTCCGGGAGCTGTCTGGTCTTCGCCCTCATGCTCGGCCCCCTGAGTTCGCCCGCTGTGGCCTTCGCCCCCACCATGGACTCTGCCTTGCCCCCGGGCCGTCCCGCCCGAGACCCCCACCTTGGACTCTGCCTTGCCCCCGGGTCGTCCGCCCGAGTTCCCCACCATGGGACTCTGCCTTGCCCCCGGGCCGTCCGCCCGAGACCCCCCCACCTTGGACTCTGCCTTGCCCCCGGGCCCGTCCGCCCGAGACCCCCACCTTGGACTCTGCCTCTTGCCCCCGGGCCGTCCGCCCGAGTTTCCCCACCTTAGGACTCTGCCTTGCCCCGGGCCGTCCGCCCGAAGTCCCCCTTCTCGGCTTCTGCCGTTGCCCCCGGGCCGTCCGCCCGAGATCCCTTCCTGTTCCCCTACTGGGCTCCTGGGCGGTCAGCTTAGTCCCGTCCTCCGGACCCCCTCCACCCCACCCTGGTGGCCTAGGGATACGTCCCTCCTCCGGACCCCCTCCACCCACCCTGCTGGACTGTGTTGGATTTTTGTTTTTGGGGTTTAGGGGACGTCTGGAATCCATCCCTTGAGGGGGGGTTCTGTCACGGTTGTCATGTCAGGTCACGGGTCTATGTCTAGGTTTGGGTGTTTTCACTGTTCTCTATGCCATGTTTTCCCTCCTGGGTTATTGTCTGGTCCTTTTCCCTGTGTTTTTCCTCCTGTCGTTAGTTTCCTCACCTGTGTCTCGTTAGCTGATTGTGTTCACCTGTGGCCCTTGTGTTTTTCCTCCCCTGCCCGGCTGTGTCTTGTCTTGTAATTATCCCTCCCTGTATTTAGTCTTGTCTCGTCCTGTGTTCAGTGTTGGTGCTTCTTTTGTTTGTGACCTGGTTCACCGTAGAGAGTGTTTTGTTTGTTGAAAGTTTATATATTAGATAAGAGCCCTTGCAATAAAGGTATTATCAAGTGTTATCTGCGTTTGGGTCCTACCTGCTTCACTCTGCGCTATCACATATGTTTTGCTAACGGTATATATTGTGTGCCCTCCTTGATTCTTTCTCTTGTCTTCCCATCTCTCGGCACTACAATAGATCACATTTTCATAACAAAACAATGGGGTTGCTAAGCCGTTGCTACGCCAATTGTTGGAGTTGCAACTCCAAGCTACCCCCTGGCGCCGCCCCTGGGAGTGACTCTCGTGAGTTTCATGTATTTTCTTCACTCCGCTGGGGTACTGCTCTCATGTCAAGAAGCATCAGATCAGTGCATGCACTGCATCGTCCAATCAGTGAGCGATACACAGTAAGGGGGCGGAGCGAGTATCTGAGGATTTCATCGGAGGATGGTCTGGTGGTTCCTCGGTTATCGCTCCTCCATTATCGCTCCTCGCTCCTCGATCCTCCGGCAGAAATAAGAGCCATGGGACGCTACTCAGGATGGCGCAGACAAATCAACTTCCGGTGATACTGACGACCGAGGAAATGATATTGATATTTGGAAATAGCAATACACTAGCATCCATTAAGATAGATGGGATTTTCATTGAGAGAGTTAAAGAACATAAATTCCTTGGAATCACAATTGATGAGAAACTGAGCTGGAAACCACACATAAAACATATTCATTCCAAAGTCTCAAGAAGTATTGCAATATTAAACAAGGCAAAACAGATTCTTGATCAAAATTCCCTCTACATTCTTTACTGTTCATTGGTGTTACCTTATTTAAGTTACTGTGCAGAGGTTTGGGGCAGTAATTATAAAACTACAACACAATCCCTATTTATTCTACAAAAAAGAGCAATAAGACTTATTAAAAATGTCGGCTATAGGGATCATACAAACCCATTATTCTTAGAGCTAAAATTATTAAAACTGTCGGATCTTGTTGAATTCCAAATTGCACAAATCATGTTTAAGGCAAAAAACTTTCAATTACCTGGGAATATTCAGATATTGTTCAATGAAAGACAAGGGAATTATTATTTACGTGGTTCATTTATATTCACTAATGTTAGGGTGCGCACAACAAAGAGAAGTGTTTTGTTTCTGTTTGTGGGGTGAAGATCTGGAACAATTTGAGTGATGAGCTAAAGGGATGTCCAAACATCAAACTATTCAAAAAGAGGTATAAAGACACAATTCTCACAAGGTACAGGGATGAAACTGCTAAATCATAACTGTTTATATTCTTGTTATGTATTCTATTTATGAATTTGTGTTTGTATGAATTTATGTATATATGTGTATATATATACAGTGGGGCAAAAAAGTATTTTAGTCAGCCACCAATTGTGCAAGTTCTCCCACTTAAAAAGATGAGAGGCCTGTAATTTTCATCCTAGGTACACTTCAACTATGAGAGACAGAATGGGGGGAAAGAATCCAGGAAATCACATTGTAGGATTTTTAATGAAGTAATTTGTAAATTCCTCGGTAAAATAAGTATTTGGTCACCTACAAACAAACAAGATGTCTGGCTCTCACAGACCTGTAACTTCTTCTTTAAGAGCCTCCTCTGTCCTCCACTCGTTATCAGTATAAAAGACACCTGTCCACAACCTCAAACAGTCACACTCCAAACTCCACTATGGCCAAGACCAAAGAGCTGTCAAAGGACACCAGAAACAAAATTGTAGACCTGCACCAGGCTGGGAAGACTGAATATGCAATAGGTAAGCAGCTTGGTGTGAAGAAATCAACTGTGGGAGCAATTATTAGAAAATGGAAGACATACAAGACCACTGATAATCTCCCCCGATCTGGGGCTCCACGCAAGATCTCGCCCCGTGTCAATGACCTGCAGAGAGCTGGGACCAAAGTAACAAAGGCTACCATCAGTAACACACTACGCCGCCAGGGACTCAAATCCTGCAGTGCCAGACGTGTCCCCCTGCTTAAGCCAGTACATGTCCAGGCCCGTCTGAAGTTTGCTAGAGAGCATTTAGATGATCCAGAAGAGGATTGGGAGAATGTCATATGGTCAGATGAAACCAAAATAGAACTTTTTGGTAAAAACTCAACTAGACGTGTTTGGAGGAGAAAGAATGCTGAGTTGCATCCAAAGAACACCATACCTACTGTGAAACACGGGGGTGGACACATCATGCTTTGGGGCTGTTTTTCTGCAAAGGGAGCAGTACGACTGATCCGTGTAAAGGAAAGAATGAATGGGGCCATGTATCGTGAGATTTTGAGTGACAACCTCCTTCCATCAGCAAGGGCATTGAAGATGAAACATGGCTGGGTCTTTCAGCATGACAATGATCCCAAACACACCGCCCGGGCAACGAAGGAGTGGCTTCGTAAGAAGCCTTTCAAGGTCCTGGAGTGGCCTAGCCAGTCTCCAGATCTCAACCCCATAGAAAATCTTTGGAGGGAGTTGAAAGTCCGTGTTGCCCAGCGACAGCCCCAACACATCACTGCTCTAGAGGAGATCTGCATGGAGGAATGGGCCAAAATACCAGCAACAGTGTGTGAAAACCTTGTGAAGACTTACAGAAAACGTTTGACCTCTGTCATTGCCAACAAAGGGTATATAACAAAGTATTGAGATGAACTTTTGTTATTGACCAAATACTTATTTTCCACCATAATTTGCAAATAAATTCTTTAAAAATCAGACAATGTGATTTCCTGGATTCTTTCCCCCCATTCTGTCTCTCATAGTTGAGGTATACCTAGGATGAAAATTACACTTAAAAAGATGAGAGAGAACTTGCACAATTGGTGGCTGACTAAATACTTTTTTGCCACACTGTATATATATATATAGAGATCATTCTCCTAACTTGCCTGTATATATTATATGAATGATTATATAAATTATTCAAGGTTAAAGTATACATTGATACTGTATGTTAACATATATTAAGATGTAAAAAGAAAAAAGGGAGAAGGGGTCGGATTAAATAAGTGTAAACTTCTTCCGACCTCTTTTCGGATGTGTAATTAGCTAAAGTTTTGTTGTTTATTGATATCAGACAATGATACTACAGATTATTCAATTATTAATTAAATATTTCGTTTTGTTATTGCATTCATTTGTATAGTACTGTATCATGTCTGTATCATCTTTTGTTTCATTTGTATTTTCTTTAGTTTTACACGCTCGAAAAAAATAAATAAACTAAATTAAATGAAAATAGTCGACCTAAGACACAGCCAGAGAAATAACCTCACATTGTATAGTGCAAAACTACAATTATTTACCAGCAAAATGGCCAAAAGATATTCTGCTTAGAGAGCCTTGGAGCTAATAATGGATGAGAGTGAGTGGAATGGCCAAATACTTTTGGATATGTGGTTCTTGTGTTTCAATTGCTGTTAAATTGCTTTATTTCCTTCACAGCTTTGATTATTATATGACAGATTAAAATAATAAACATTAATGAAAAAATGTTTCATTTACATTTGTCCTAGAAAAGCATGAGCAAAATGTAAACCTAGTTTTTAACATAAATTACATTTTTATCGCAAAACACGATGGACACTTCCATTGTTAAATTTGATCTAGCAAAGAGTATTTTCAAAAACGAATCACATATTTCATTTATATTGTTGGGGAATGAGTTAAAGACAATATACAGGACTGTCTCAGAAAATTAGAATATTGTGATAAAGTTCTTTATTTTCTGTAATGCAATTAAAAAAACAAAAATGTCATACATTCTGGATTCATTACAAATCAACTGAAATATTGCAAGCCTTTTATTATTTTAATATTGCTGATTATGGCATACAGCTTAAGAAAACTCAAATATCCTATCTCTAAATATTAGAATATCATGAAAAAGTATACTAGTAGGGTGTTCAACGAATCACTTGAATCGTCTAATTAACTCGAAACACCTGCAAGGGTTTCCTGAGCCTTGAAAAACACTCAGCTTGGTTCAGTAAACTAAATCACAAGTACGGGGAAGACTGCTGATCTGACTGCTGTCCAGAGGACCGTCATTGACACCCTCCATCAGGAGGGTAAGACACAAAAAGAAATGTCTCAAAGAGCAAGCTGTTCACAGAGTGCAGTTTCAAAGCACATCCACAAAAGTCTGTTGGAAGGGGGAAATGTGGCAGGAAACGCTGCACAACCAAGAGAGATGACCGCAGCCTTAACAGCATTGTGAAGAAGAGTCGCTTCCAGAATTTGGGGGAGCTTCAAAGACAGTGGACTGAAGCTGGAGTCCAGGTATCAAAAGTCACTGTTCACAGACGTGTCCGGGAAATGGGCTACAATAGCCGTATTCCCATGGTCAAGCCACTTCTGAACTCAAGACAACGGAAGAGGCGTCTGACTTGGGCTAAGGAAAAGAAGCACTGGACAGTTGCACAGTGGTCCAAAGTCCTCTTTTCAGACGAAAGCAAGTTTTGTATTTCATTTGGAAGTCAAGGCGCCAGAGTCTGGAGAAAGGCTGGAGAGGAGCAAAATCCAAGTTGCTTGAAATCCAGTGTGAAGTTCCCACAGTCAGCGATGGTTTGGGGAGCCATGTCAGCTGCTGGTGTTGGTCCACTGTGTTTCATCAAGCCCAGAGTAAATGCAGCTGTGTACCAAGAGATTTTAGAGCACTACATGCTTCCGTCTGCTGAAAAGCTCTATGGAGATGAGGAATTAATTTTCCAGCATGATCTGGCACCTGCCCACAGTGCCAAAACCACCAGTAACTGGTGTACTGACCATGGCATTACTGTCCTCGATTGGCCTGCAAATTCCCCTGACCTGAACCCCATAGAGAATATGTGGGGTATTGTGAAGAAGAAGCTGAAAGACACCAGACCCAACAATGCTAATGAGCTAAAGGCCGCTATTGAAGCATCCTGGGCATCCATAACACCTCAGCAATGCCACAGGCTGATTGCCCCCATGCCACGCCGCATTGATGCAGTAATCCGTGCAAAAGGATTCCCAACCAAGTACTGAGTGCATTAATGGACATTTTCAAATGTTTGATTGTGTTTTGCTGTTATAAATCTTTTTTTTTTACTTGGTCTGAGGAACTATTCTAATTTTTTGAAATAGGATTTTTGAGTTTTCTTAAGCTGTATGCCATAATCAGCAATATTAAAATAATAAAAGGCTTGCAATATTTCAGTTGATTTGTAATGAATCCAGAATGTATGACATTTTTGTTTTTTTAATTGCATTACAGAAAATAAAGAACTTTATCACAATATTCTAATTTTCTGAGACAGTCCTGTATATATAAGGAATTGTGCAAAGTACAACATATAATGAGTACCCTGTATCAAGATGGATGCAAAACAAGTGACATGTGACCCTTTTAGAGAGGTTTAGCAAAATAAACTCCACCTCTGGGGTGATTTGGGTGGAAATGGGCGTTTTTGCCGTTTCTCTGGAACCCATTGGTCGATTTTGGTGATTGACATCTCTTTTTAACCGTTAGAGCCAATAGAATCGAAGGGGAATCTCCACATACACACCAACGTTACCAAAAAAAAGTGGGGGCTTCGCGCATGCAGTTTCGCCAAATCGAAACCTGTCCGCGCTCTGAAATCTGAAAAGTATAGGTTTATTGCTTATGGATTATCAGAAATTATTTCCAAGTGACACAGACACATTGGATTAACCTATGGATTAACCTTCAGCAGCGTTTTTATCATTTTAATGCCATTGAAGATAACTTTTGATCAGACAACAACAAAGGTAAGACATAGTGTCGTTTTTGCTACCTAGAGCCACGTGTTATTATGTCTGTTTTTGTTTATTATGTCACAAGTTCTTATCATGGAGTGATGATATATACCCATCGATTCTGTGTCTTCTCACAATGCTAATCGATATGTTGGATGTGCAGTTACAATAAGTAATAAGGGTGTTATGAGTGAGTTTCTGTGCAACCGCCATTAGCTAATTCAGAGACTCAGCGTAAGCTTTGTGGTTTTTTTGCAAAAAAAAAAAAAAAAAGGATCAGTTAGCTGAGTTTCTTCCCATTACATGGATAAATTCATAGTTTATTAAATATTAAGAAGCCCTCAGCTGTTTCCTGCAGATTATGCGTTTTTTCCGCCCAGGGGCGGGGGGATGGGGTTCAACATGTTAAAGTAAAAAGTATTGGGCAAGATACTTCACCCCAAATTGCTCCTGTGGGGATTGCCCACAGTATTGAATATGTAGGCCTATGTCGCTTTGGAAATCTTTTTTTAAAGCAACACAATTGAATTATTTTTCGTAGAAACAAATTGATTTCTTGTCTTCTCTTGGTCAGTCATTGACATTCTATTGTGTAAATACATTGGTGGGATTGGAGAATCAATAGGGCAATGTGACACGTTGTATTTGTTCTACATGTGTATTCTGACAGCTTGATTCATCATCGCGTTTGAGAGCCAATCATAACAGAAATGTTCTCGTCCAGGGAATGTAACCTTTACACTGGTCCGACAGCTCCCCGCCTCCAGCACACACTGACACCCAGCACTGCGCAGTCCCACACGCAGTCTGAGGAACCATGGGGCCGGCTGCTCGGCTCTGCTCAGGGCTGCTGCTCGTCTTCCTGCTGGGGCTCCATCACTCCTCCGGCTTCTGGATAATCAACGTCGTGTTCCCGCCAAACGCTAAATCCATAATACCGAGCAACAGCACTCCACCTCTTATTATCGGTAAGCCAAGCGAAGGGACTGTGCAGTCAATGTTTAAATGTCTGATTTATTTGAGCATATCCAGAATGTAATGTCTGCCTGCCTGACCAAGGTTTAATATCAACAGTGGTCCTGAAAGCCCCTAGCTAGAAGTTTGTCATATAGTTTTTGCTTATTTCATTGAAAGTATATGGGAACAGTGTGAATATAGTATTTGTCATATTTACCGTACAGTAGCTGTACTCTCACTTTCTCACATATTATTATTTTTTGTAAATATTATATTTATTTTTAATTTGAAACAATAGTCTTAAAATTGTTTTTTAAATGCTTTAATATTAGTACTATTTTTTTTACATATTCTTGTCTTTGTGTCTTTGTATGCACCATTTTATACCAAAGCAAATTACTGGTATGTGTAAACCTAATTGGTAATAAAACCGATTCTGATTATGATAAAGTAACTTTCAGAGGTAAATCGTGTACTTTTACTCCATTACATTTATTTGATACCTTTAGTTACTTTGCAGATTTGGATTAATAATGTGAAATATAATACAATAATACTTTATTCCGAGTGTGCTTGCTTTTCTCTTTGAAAGTCATCACATCACGGCATTGTAATACACGGTCCGGCTGCATTAAATATTACACATCTGCCGTAATTCTCTATTTATAGAGCCCTGCTGAGAAGACTTCTAGACAAACAGGAGAACTGCCGCCAAAACTGAAAATGTGAGGTGGATCATAAATATATAAACAATTAAACAACATCTTACATTTCTTTTTACACAATACGTCTCCTTGCAGTATCAACACTAATTCGGCTGACTTTTATATTTGATCCAATTGGTAGATAGGCTGTATTTACACCATAAAGGTGCAGAGCTGATAGAAAGGGACACCTGGTGGTTAAAGCACGTTATTGCATTTTATTATGTTATTATTAGATATTAATAGGATCCCTATAAAGTATATTCATTACTCGTTATTCTCTACTAATAGTTAATTAAAGACTGTATATAATGACTAGTTTGCACATCCCTTTCAAGATTTCAAGATGTTCTAAGGTTTATTGACATATATTATACACAACTATGGTGTAGTTATGCAATGAATGAAAAACTTGGGTCGCAGGTTCCTCAACAGTGCATTACAAGACATCTATCAATATGTGTGTACCTCCACCATTAAACTGTCATTCTGCACATTTCTAATACTATCTACATACATCTTATAAGAGTATAATACATATGTATAATATCAGTTTAATAATAAACAAATAATAAACAAATAAGTGCTTAAACATAGTTAACATTGCAGGAAAGCAATATATTAGACGTTAAGTACTTTGTCAGGCTTAATATTTATCTTTAGATACAAATGTCACTGTGTGTGCTGTGTGCTCTGCATGTGTGACCATAATCAGAATCCCTTTATTAGTTCCACAGAGGGGAAATGTGCAGCGTTAGTGTTGCATATCTTACATGCGTTAAAAAAGTACTAAGTTATAATAAAATAAAAAATATGCTAAAAAAGTACTAAGTTATAATATAATAAACAATATGCTAAAAAAAAGATAAAAAGTTACATCATTTTCAAAAATACAGATAAAAAACAAATCAAATCTACAAATCAAATCCTGTAGAAGTTCTTAGGATTTAGCAGCCCGGTATATATTACAGTTATTAAAGATGGCATATGTATATAAAGTATTTATTGCACATAAAGCACATATTGCACATAGTTTGACGGTATTTAACAGCAGCAAGTTACACAATTTACAAAATACAAGATACATACCTTGTAACAGTAACAAGGGTTTAGCAGCCAGGTATAAATTACACAGTTATTAATGGCATATATATATTGATTGAGTGGCCAGGTATAATTTACACAGTTATTAATGGCATATATATATTGCACATATAGCACATATTGCACAATTGGTTTGTATTTAGCAGCAAGGGGTGTTATAGTCTGTGTTGTGGTGTGTGTAGGAGGGTCTACTAGGGGCAGTGCTGGTTGTAAAGTCTGACCGCTGCAGGAAGGAAGGACCTGCGGTTTCAAGAGGGTTTCATCCCTCCATATTCTTCTTATTCAAAAGAAGACCTTAACCTAAAGTACTCTTTAATGTTTAAATGAAGCCTTATTAGTTTGTCTGTTTTGCACACCCTCCTATTAATATCTAATAATAAAATAATACAATTCAATAACGTGCTTTAACCACCAGGTGTCCCTTTCAGCTCTCCACCGTTATGGTGTAAATACAGCCTATCTACCAATTGGATCAAATATAAAAGTCAGCCGAATTAGTGTTGATACTGCAAGGAGACGTATTGTGTGAAAAGAAATGTAAGATGCTGTTTAATTGCTTATATATTTATGATCCACGTCACGTTTTCAGTTTTGGCAGCAGTTCTCCTGTTTGTCTCGAAGTCTTCTCAGCAGGGCTCTATAAATAGAGAACTACGGCATATATGTAATATTTAATGCAGCCGAACCGTGTATTACAATGCCGTGATGACTTTCAAAGAGAAAAGGAAGCACACTCGGAATAAAGTATTATTGTATTTTTAAAAAACGTTTTCAGATTTCACATTACATAAACACCAAATCCCAGCATGCATTGCGGCTAACCATCCAATCATCGAGCTGAGGATCTTATACGTCTGTTTCCGGTTTCGTTTATGACCGATGTATTTTGTTATACACACATTCCTTCACATTTACATTTTAATTTGCATTAAAGTATTTCGTGAGGCCTTCTAACATGTTTTTAAATATAACTACGGTTGTAGTTGAAGAGTTTGTAAATTAACATGAACCGAAGCTGTTGCTTGGCAACTCAATCGCACAACGTCACGTCCGTTAATTCCACATCCACACGCATGGATTAACATCGATTTAATACATTAATGTAGCCTTTGTTTCTGCTAAAAGAGGTGTCGACCAGCTGGGGCAACAAGAAAATCTTCGTAATCGAGTGTGACTATTAAAAAATAAATCATTATGTCGGGGTAGCATTTGCCAACGAGCGTGACGTTCCAGACCTAGCTCAGGCTAAGAAGCTAAGCTAACATGCTCTCAGTATTAAGTTAACAACCTATGCTAACAACACAGCAGGCGGGCTACAGGCGAACCAAGTCCGCGTCACAGGGTTAAGGAATAGTGGATAGGAGAATTCAAAAGGACTTAGGAGAAGAGACTGCGGTACTTTAGAGAATCCGACTTTCACTATCCGACTTGTTTATGATGCGCCAGCGGACGTCATAAATGTACGTCTGCTGCTGTGGGGAAACTATGGAAACTACAGTTTTCTATACAGCGGACTACAACATGGATGTTTAATAAGAACGAGGGACTACTGTAAACTCATCTAGAGACTCTGCACCGTGCTCTGATGCTGTTGTTTTATGCTTTATGAACGTGGACAACAGAGAAACATATTCTTCATGACCAAAGTTGGAATTGAAATAAAAAAGGAAAGTGAAACGTATGCTTGTCACCCTCTCCCTCCGGTCCACATTAATACAAATGATCCCAATACGTATGATTGTATGAACTATAAAAAGATCTTAAAATAAATACAAATGTATTTATTATAAACGTTAGTCCTTAACACCTATCACTGTGTACATCACCATTCAAACATCTTTTAAAAGTTGAACAAACCCCACACAGCTCAGTGAAATGTTGACTTTATTTGATCGTTTCAGTAAAAACTAACGTTCATATTTGTCATTTTGATTATAATACTGATGAACGTTCAAAACAAAGCACTTTGGCAAGTTACTGTTTTAAAAAGCTTAATAAGCACCGTCACTTTCATGATATAATTTCTCCGTCATAATCAGTTGTTTCCGAGAACGGCCGACTGTTGTGTGACGGCAAATGCTGCGGCTGTAAGGCATTGTGGGGCAGCATTTTCTCCTCTCCTTTCATAAAGGGAGGTCCAGTGGTTCCTAAGCTAAAGGAGGTTATAAAGGAAGTTTGAAACCTCCTTTCCTATCATTCTAGAGAATTCGAACTGCACTTATCATGGCTGCCACTGAGGGACTTCCGGGTCATTTCACTCTGTTAGGAAGGTTCCTAAGCTAAATGGACTATTCGACTTCAGCCAAGATGTCTGTTTGTCTCCTGCTTATGTAGGTCACACTAAGTCTTTTCAGCCTCAAAGGGCCAAAGTTTGATCTGGTGGTCATGCTCTGTAGGGTTTTACTTCTCTGGCTTTGTGAAGACCATGAATTTGGCCCTCTTTCAATTTTAGGTCAGTATCTCCTTCTTCATTTTCCCTCCTCTCTGACCTTTAAATCTGGATTCCTTCTTCTATTTTCATACCGACTCTTTACCTCATTTAATCACATCACTTTAGGAGCCCTGGTGTGTTAATCACACTACCCCACTGTTATCTGTCTGGGTCATGTTTTTCATTTGTAACACTAAGGTTTTAATTACATTTTATCCTGTAAAGTATGAGAAAGTCTTCTTGGTTAGACGTCTTACCTTAAAAAGCCATACGACATTAGATTAGTTTTAAATGTAGCTTGACAAATACACAAAGGTACACAGCTAGGGTCTCCATTCAATTGTGTAAACATGATGACGCTAAAAAAGCAAGGTCAGCAACCCAGATAGAGTAAAGCTGCCCCAAGCGCATACATAACAATAAGTAGATAACATGTCTATACCTGCTCCTGTGTCTTTGGTCGTTTTCATCATGTGATCTGAAAGGGGCCAGTTTTAGAAAGAGAGCCTTTGACTTTGGCTTAGATCAAACCAAAAACCAGCTAATAAGCTATGAATTTGAGAACAAATTGGACTTGTTTGGAATCGTTTTTTAAAGCTTAAAAAAAGGGCTAAAGAATGGAGTCATACTGCTATGAGCCCTTCAGTCCAGCAGATAATGTTATCCTTCTGGAAGAATTCAAGAGTTACAATGTAATATTGGAAAGAATTCAGTAAAATATAAGGGTGTTGCAATCAGAACTGACATTTTGCTGACTTCTGCTCTTCAGTCAGGTTCAGGACAATTTTCTCGCACAATTATAAAGGGCTGGAAATGATAAAAGTTCAACAAAGCTCTTTTTGACAAGTCATGTTTTCCTGTCTATATTTGTGATAAGATGGATGATAGTATGTATTTGTTTTACTTTAATATGTCATGTTATTTATCTTAGTCTTTATTGAACAAGGACAATGCATACAATACTTTAATCTCAAAGAGAGAAAATATGCTATATGACTAATATATGGCTAAAGGCTAATTTCCATCTGGTACACACATAACAATCAACATGTCTTATTGTCTATCGAACAAACTGTTACCGTGAAGGGTACCAATGTTTGAATTCTAACTAAGACTGATGTGTGATTAACTACTAACCTTCAAATTGCTACCAAATAACCCAATAGTGCAGACGCTCTGACGTCAAAAGACAATACAATAATGCATTGACTGTATAAATATATAATATATCTGTCACGGTTGAGTGAAGGAAGCAGGACCCAAGCGCAGATAACTCTGATAAACCTTTATTTCAAGGCTAAGGGAATGAAGACAGACAAAAACAGAACACTCACCGGTGAATTCCGTCACCAACAAAAGAAGCACCGACACTGAACACAGCACGAGACAAGACTAAATACAGGGAGGGATAATTACAAGACACAGGTGAACACAATCGGCTAACGAGACACAGGTGAGGAGGGAGGAGAAAACACAAGAGCCACAGGTGAACACAATTAGCTAACGAGACACAGGTGAGGAGGGAGGAGAAAACACAGGGACACTAACGACAGGAGGAAAACATGACAGAGAACAGTGAAAACACCCAAACCTAGACAGAACTGTGACAGAACCCCCCCCTCAAGGGACGGATTCTAGAGGTCCCTACACCCCAAAACAAAAATCCAATAAAGTCAGCAGGGTGGGTGGAGGGGGTCCGGAGGACGGGACTAAGCTGACCGCCCAGGAGCCCAGTAGGGGACCAGGAAGGGATCTCGGGCGGACGGCCCGGGGGCACGGCAGAAGCCGAGAAGGGGGACTCGGGCGGACGGCCTGGGGGCAAGGCAGAGTCCATGGTGGGGCGAAGGCCACAGCGGGCGAACTCAGGGGGCCGAGCATGAGGGCGAAGGCAGCGGCAGGAAGAGTCAGGGGGCCGGGCTCGAGGACGGGGACCGCGGCTCACAGAGGGTCGGGATCGAGGGCGAAGACCAGACAGCTCCGGAGGCCGGGCAGGACCCGGTGTCGGCCGGACAGGAACCGGAGCCGGCGGGACAGGCTTCGGCAGGATCCCCCACGGAAGAGGACCAGGAGTTGGCAGGACCCCCAGCAGGAGAGCGGTTGGCGGGACCTCCGACGAGACAGGACAAAGGGTTGGCAGTACCCCCGGCAGGAGAGTAGTCGGCGGGACCTCCAACGGGACAGGACATGGGGTTGGCAGGACCCCCGGCAGGAGAGTAGTCGGCGGGGCCTCCAACGGGACAGGACATAGGGTTGGCAGGACCCCCGGCAGGAGAGTAGTCGGCGGGGCCTCCAACGGGACAGGACCCAGGGTTGGCAGGACCCCCGGCAGGAGAGTAGTCGGCGGGGCCTCCAACGGAACAGGACATAGGGTTGGCAGGACCCCTGGCAGGAGAGTAGTCGGCGGGGCCTCCAACGGGACAGGACCCAGGGTTGGCAGGACCCCCGGCAGGAGAGTAGTCGGCGGGGCCTCCAACGGTACAGGACATGGGGTTGGCAGGACCCCCGGCAGAAGACTAGTCTGCGGGACCTCCAACGGGACAGGACATGGGGTTGGCAGGACCCCCGGCAGGAGAGTAGTCGGCGGGGCCTCCAACGGAACAGGACATAGGGTTGGCAGGACCCCCGGCAGGAGAGTAGTCGGCGGGACCTCCAACGGGACAGGACATGGGGTTGGCAGGACCCCCGGCAGGAGAGTAGTCGGCGGGGCCTCCAACGGGACAGGACATGGGGTTGGCAGGACCCCCGGCAGGAGAGTAGTCGGCGGGGCCTCCAACGGAACAGGACATAGGGTTGGCAGGACCCCCGGCAGGAGAGTAGTCGGCGGGACCTCCAACGGGACAGGACATGGGGTTGGCAGGACCCCCGGCAGGAGAGTAGTCGGCGGGGCCTCCAACGGGACAGGACATGGGGTTGGCAGGACCCCCGGCAGGAGAGTAGTCGGCGGGGCCTCCAACGGGACAGGACATAGGGTTGGCAGGACCCCCGGCAGGAGAGTAGTCGGCGGGGCCTCCAACGGTACAGGACATGGGGTTGGCAGGACCCCCGGCAGAAGACTAGTCTGCGGGACCTCCAACGGGACAGGACACAGGGTTGGCAGGACCCCCAGCGGAACCTCCAACGGTACAGGACATGGGGTTGGCAGGACCCCGGCAGAAGACTAGTCTGCGGGACCTCCAACGGGACGGGACATGGGGTTGGCAGGACCCCCGGCAGAAGACTAGTCTGCGGGACCTCCAACGGCACATGAGTAGGGGCTTGAGAGGAGACTCGAGAGATGACTTGAGAGGAGACTTGAGAGGGATCTAGAAAGGGGACTCGAGAGGGAACTTGAGATGGGATGAGGGAAGGGACTAGAGAAGTGACTCGAGGTGGGACTGGAGAAGGGACTAGAGAAGGGACTAGGACAGCTGGGGCCAGAGCTAAGGCTGGAACCATGGCTGCTGGGGCCAGAACTAGGTCTGGAACCATGGCTGCTGGGGCCAGAACTGGGGCCGGAATGATGGCTGCTGGGGCCAGAACTGGGGCCGGAATGATGGCTGCTGGGGCCAGAACTGGGGCTGGAACCATGGCTGCTGGGGCCTGTACTGGGGCCGGAACTATGGCTGTGTGGGCCGGTTCTGTAGCCGGAACCATGACTCTTGGGGCTCGGATTGCCAGCCTGGACTTGCGACTCCTTCTCCTAGAAGCCGCCTGAAGGCTCCGTGGACCTCCAAAAGCCAGCCGAGTTCCAGAAAACGCCTCTTGGACAGGAGCAGGAACTGGGGCGGAAGCACTGGTTGACTCCAGACGGAACACACCGAGACGTTTATAGTCCGCAGGCTGGAAATCACACACCCAGATGAAGTTCAACATCCAGTCAGGTAAGAACTTCACCAAGTCCGGTTTCTCCATAGCCAACCGGTGCGCCTCTACCAGAGCGGCCTCCTTCTGCCGAACACTGGACGCTCCCCTCCACCAATCATAGCAGCCAGCCAAAGCAAAGGAAAAATGCTGTAATTCCACCTCAAATGGGTCATCTGCTGGGTCCATCTCTGGTCGGTGCTTTCTGTCACGGTTGAGTGAAGGAAGCAGGACCCAAGCGCAGATAACTCTGATAAACCTTTATTTCAAGGCTAAGGGAATGAAGACAGACAAAAACAGAACACTCACCGGTGAATTCCGTCACCAACAAAAGAAGCACCGACACTGAACACAGCACGAGACAAGACTAAATACAGGGAGGGATAATTACAAGACACAGGTGAACACAATCGGCTAACGAGACACAGGTGAGGAGGGAGGAGAAAACACAAGAGCCACAGGTGAACACAATTAGCTAACGAGACACAGGTGAGGAGGGAGGAGAAAACACAGGGACACTAACGACAGGAGGAAAACATGACAGAGAACAGTGAAAACACCCAAACCTAGACAGAACTGTGACAATATCAGAAATTATACTAATTTTATATTCAAGACAGTAGGGTTTGTTTACACAACCATTATTAGGAATTAGATGTTTTGTTTATTTTAGGATTCCCTGCAGAACTTTTCTCTTCCCACAGCTAATGACCCTTTGTTTGCAGTCAAAAGGTCGTTAACCAAACATGATTCATGCAGTCTGCTGCAAAGGAGGCCAGACTTGAGGGTTTCCACATGTGGAAAAGTTGAGAAATTCCATGCCAATCACTATTGAAACACAGAGAAAACCTGCTGTTCAGTCAAAATAAACATTTTAATATGCAATTTTACCATAGACTGTATATATAAATGGACGTAGGGTCCGTGACGTCACCCATAGGATTCTGCAGAGTTGCCGTGAAGCCCTAAGTAGGCGGAGTAGGCTACTAACGGCTCGACAGTGACGTCAGAGTCTAACTCCCGCCTTCTCCAGCCTGCTCCAAATAAGGGCAAAGAGGCGGCGCTGAGGCGGGACAGGGCGGGACCTGCTGCCAACGAGCGTGACGTTCCAGACCTAGCTCAGGCTAAGAAGCTAAGCTAACATGCTCTCAGTAATAAGCTAACAACCTATGCTAACAACACAGCAGGCGGGCTACAGGCGAACCAAGTCCGCGTTTCGATGCATTCCTTGATCTCCAGTTATAACGCCGGACTCCGCCGCTGGCCGAAGCTAACGGAGCCCCAGGGGGCTAGCTACGGCCGCCGGGACCTATGGCCGGGACGCGCTAGCGAGCTAGCCCCCTGCAGCCCCGTTAGCTTCGGCGGCGTGGACTCCGGCGGCCCCACTGGGATAATTGGGTCCCCTTTTCACATTTGCTCCCGTTTAGCATTATGGGCGTCATAGCCATATAGTATAAAAGTCTTACCCAAGGCTGAATCATAAACTAAACTGTATATATGTATAAAGGGTTACGTCCTTAGCTGACTAATAAGCTACATAACAAGCTAAGCTAACAAGCACACAAACACCTGCTAACGGGATTAACATGTATAATATTATCATTTTACTCACCGAAAAAAGCTGAAAGTAGACTTCTTGGAAGTTCTGTTAGTACATTCAAGCGCACAGCACGACATTTTAATTATCTGGTATTTGTAACAATATTCCCTAAGAAGCACGATCACCACAAACACAGCTAAAGGGTCAAGTACAGTAACTACAACTAACTAACGTTGTAGCCTCTATGGTTGTAGCCTAGCAGAGTGGACAAGTTGCTGTTAGCTGACAGTGAGGCACGTATCTGTCAATCAACGTGACCACGCCCTAATGTGTGCACAAACTTTAAGACCTAATATAAATAAAAGGGTCGTGTTAGAAAACAATTCACTGACAGATCCATAATCATGAAGGTGGAATCTAACTATATCGATAATAAAAATGTATGGAGCCAGGGGTAGAAACATGTTTTTTTCTGCTGTAAAGTTGGGCATTTTAACATGGGGGTCTATGGAAATTGCTCCTTTCTGCAGCCATCGCCTATCGGCCAATATATGAACTGCAGTTATGAAATCATCAAAGTTAATATTGGACATACGTTTTTCTATATATTTAATGAACCATCCCAACATATTATGGAATCCAAAGTTGAGTCTTAACTTTGGTTCTTTCCAAATATAACAGCTTCTCTATTTTAGAGTATAGGTGAAAAACAAGACAGTTCAATGACCAGGGATCGATCTACAGCAGCAACCTTTTCAGCTGGTGACCCTTAAACTAAGGCAAAGTTGACTTGCAATAGCTTGTTGCAATATAAATACCAAATAGGGAGTCCTCCTTCATACCTTTCAATTGTTCAATTTGAAAAAATGTGTCAAAGCAGAACAAATCTGAAACCCTGAATGATCCAAAATTATTTTAATCTTTGTTACCCAATCGATTTCTAGTATTCATATATGTTTTCCAATTTCATCATATTTGTTTTGGACGTGGTCAAGAGGACAAAAGTTTATTATTTGGATTATTATATGTTTAAAAGTAATTATATTGATTGGATTATTTTAATGAGTGGGCTTAAAAAGGATAAATGGACCATTGGTCTTACTTAGGTAAGACTATAAAAATCCGTAGAGGATGATATGGCGAGCTTCTTGGTTATTGTTAAGATGCTTTTTGATGTTCCTGTATATCCGGGGTGAGCCTACTGACACCATGACATTTGTTGGGAATTTGTTGGCGGCATTTTACCAATTTTTCTATTGTGTATTTTTGCACAACACCTATGTGTATTATGTGACGGCCCCAGAGCCTGTGAGTGTGCAGGTGTGTTCTATTTCGTATATGGCTTCGCCCTCTAAGGCTATCGCTATTGGGTAATCCCCCTGCGCACCCGCGCAGCACTGAAACACTTGTAGTCCACGCCCACCCGCAAGGTGGGCCCCACCCTCGGGCTCCCTTCCGGTATAAATAGGAAGGAGGCCCGACAATCTGCTCCCTCTTTTCTTCAGCAAACCACGTTACTGAAGCACAGAGACACTAAGAGCAGAGTCAACCATGAGCAGCAACTGTGTACGAGATTGTCCCTCATGTGGCTCTGGATACATTATGAGCTACGACCAGCACACGATGTGCGAATCCTGCCTGGGGTCAGAGCACGCGTACGCGGCTCTCAGCCAGCAGGTCGCATGCACACACTGTGTCCGTCTCCCCTCGGCCGACAGGCAGCTAAGAGCGGACGCTCTCGCTACTGTGGCCGAGGAGGACGATTGGCCCGTCCAGGCTTTCGAGCCTGTGGACGGCAGCATGTCCCTGGAGCCGAGTGCTGGGCAGGGTTCGGACGACTCCTACCCCGTCTCCCTCCATAGTTCACCGTGCGGTTCTCCCCTCCCTTCTCTCCCCCAGACGGGGGAGAAAGAGTCGGAGCAGGGTGCCGGTTTGGCGGCCGAGCACACGGTCCCCTTCTCCGTCACCACGGCGCTAGGTTGCATCATGGTGGAACTGCTGGAGATCATTTGCAAGGCGACAGAGAGCCAACGGAGGAGGGGCTCAAAAAAGCTCAACCCTTCGGCGCTTTGGGCCGAATCCCTGGACACTTTTGCACTCCCCCGTTGCAACTTACAACGGAGAGGGGAATCGAGACCTCCCCTCCTCCGTCAAAAAAATTCATTCATGTTTTTCAAGCTACCATCCACACGAAATCGGAAACCCGGTTTTTGAGAGGACTCAGAAAAAAAAAACGGCTGTTTCACATCATGGAGGAATGCACCCGCTCCATGAGTGCTTTGGCTCGGATACAATTGTTGCATGGAGACCCCCCAGCATGGTTCTTACTAAACTTTACGTTTTTGAACTGGTCTCTGGAGGAATGCAAGGGGAGTTGTCAGGGAATTATGAGACACTATTTTCGATACAATTTCTCCATTTTCACCCCTTTTCTATGGTTCTCCCAAAAGTTAACTTAGAGTTTTTCTGATTCTGGAGGAATGTAAGGAGAGTTGTCAGGGGACTCTACCCGCCTTAAGAGACACTATTTTCGGATACAATTTCTCCATTTTCACCCCTTTTCTATGGTTCTCCCAAAAGTTAACTCAGACTTTTTCTGACTCTGGAGGAATGTAATGAGAGTTGTCAGGGGACTCTACCCGCCTTATGAGACACTATTTTCGGATACTTTTTTTCCATTTTCACCCCTTTTCTATGGTTCTCCGAAAAGTTAACTCAGACTTTTTCCGACTCTGGAGGAATGTGAGGAGAGTTATCAGGGGACTCTACCCGCCTTATGGGACACTATTTTCGGATACAATTTCTCCATTTTCACCCCTTTTCTATGGTTCTCCCAAAAGTTAACTTAGAGTTTTTCTGACTCTGGAGGAATGTAAGGAGAGTTGTCAGGGGACTCTACCCGCCTTAAGAGACACTATTTTCGGATACAATTTCTCCATTTTCACCCCTTTTCTATGGTTCTCCCAAAAGTTAACTCAGACCTTTTCTGACTCTGGAGGAATGTGAGGAGAGTTGTCTGGGGACTCTACCCGCCTTATGGGACACTATTTTCGGATACTTTTTATCCATTTTCAGCCCTTTTCTATGGTTCTCCGAAAAGTTAACTCAGACTTTTTCTGACTCTGGAGGAATGTGAGGAGAGTTGTCTGGGGACTCTACCCGCCTTATGGGACACTATTTTCGGATACAATTTCTCCATTTTCACCCCTTTTCTATGGTTCTCCCAAAAGTTAACTTAGAGTTTTTCTGACTCTGGAGGAATGTAAGGAGAGTTGTCAGGGGACTCTACCCGCCTTAAGAGACACTATTTTCGGATACAATTTCTCCATTTTCACCCCTTTTCTATGGTTCTCCCAAAAGTTAACTCAGACTTTTTCTGACTCTGGAGGAATGTGAAGAGAGTTGTCTGGGGACTCTACCCGCCTTATGGGACACTATTTTCGGATACTTTTTATCCATTTTCACCCCTTTTCTATGGTTCTCCGAAAAGTTAACTCAGACTTTTTCTGACTCTGGAGGAATGTGAGGAGAGTTGTCTGGGGACTCTACCCACCTTATGGGACACTATTTTCGGATACTTTTTTTCCATTTTCACCCCTTTTCTCTGGTTCTCCGAAAAGTTAACTCAGACTTTTTCCGACTCTTGAGGAATGTGAGGAGAGTTGTCAGGGGACTCTACCCGGGTTATGAGGCACTATTTTCGGATACTTTTTTCCATTTTCAGCCCTTTTCCATGGATGAATTGAAACTTATTTTGTTTACATTTTGGTCAATTTGACCCAGTTCTGGTACCGCATTGCCTGGAGGATAGGACCGAGAGATGACAGACTCTCTGGCTGCCTCACAAGTCACTGTGTGTGTGTGTGCTGGTGGTGAGCGTTGCCGTGTATGTGTGTGTGTTAAGATAAGATAAGATAGAGCTTTATTGTCTCCCTTAGGAGAAATTTGTCTTGGGCATCGAGATAATACACATAAAACATTCAGGTCAATCAGTCATAGATACAGAACAGAGATTACATATCACATGGCAAAGAAACAGTGGCGGAGCCAGGAAATGTTCAGTGGGGTGGCCAGGATGGGACCAGTGATCATTTTGGGGTGGCATTGAAATCACTATTATATGAACTTATAAGGGAGGGAGGCTGTGGCTAAGTGGGTAGAGTGCTGGACTTCGAATCAGGGGGTAGCAAGTTCAAGTCCCACTGCAGTCTGCATGTCGTTGTGTCCCTGGGCAAGACACTTCACCCCAAATTGCTCCTGTGGGGATTGTCCACAGTACTGAATGTATGTAAGTCGCTTTGGATAAAAGCATCTAACAAATGACAAAAAAAATAAAAATACATCTCACTATAAAATAAGGGGCTATTTAAGGCACCTACAACACACCTCTACATTATTTGGGATTAAGTGGTGGAATAGATCAAATAATATTCAGTATATCTAACTATTTTTTTCTTCTTCTCGCAGGCAAAGTAACAACAAAGCTTACATTAAACAAATGTAGAGCAATATACAGACTGTTTAGCTTATGGTGATCAGCAGCACTATGAGCTCATTCTCTCAGTGACAGAGACACATAATTTAAACAAGTTTTTTAAATTAAATTATTGGTTAAGACATACATCTTACTTTTTCATGAACATTAAGTGCAAGAGGGTCGCAACTTTAACAATTAAGGCATTTAATTTACATTTTACATACAAGACATTTATTGAAACAGTGGAATAAACTGGATGTGATTCACTTGTTTCACTTAAATTACCATAACAGTCCTGAACACAGCCAAATAAGGAAAACAGGCAGAGGTCTGCATTGCAGGTACACACACTGCCACACACTTAAGTGTTATAACTGATAATTGAGAGGGGGGGAATGTTTAAGTATAAACATACTACTCATTGTGCCTTCAAATCTAGCATTATATTGTACACAAGTATCCCTAAAAACAAGTAGTCTAAGTAGTCCAGCAAATGAACCCTTCTGAACACTGGCTCTTGGCAGCGATTTTACTGAACAGCGTACACCGTTTGCTAATTTGAACATTACGTTCCCGTATAACATTGTAAATGAGCTTGTAAAATATTTGTGTTGAATCAACATTGACACAGTAACACATATTGCAACAACTGTTTTCTGTTTCCGTCAACATGCCTTTTTCTGTCATACTCAGTCCAGGCACATAGGAACTGATCATAATACAGAGTATTATATGACAGTCATGTCCTGCAAGATGCTGTGACCTTGGTTAATTTGGTTTTTAATAAGACAGACATTTCAAATGGCAAGGGAGTTTCTAAAAAGATTAACGGTTCTGTCACGTTAGCAACGACAGTGTGAAAGTAAGCCAGCATGAAGAATACCATCAACATAACACTAAAGCAGCTGTGAAAAAAAATCTTGAATCTTTAAAGTTTGTATTTATAAATGTGGGACTTTGATAGTTTTTCCTTGCTAAAATAAACTAGCACCTTTAAGAAAAAATGATGTGCCATCATTTTCCATTACCACACATCCTTGATGAGTGTGTGACATTAAATAATTATTTATGTGATCACTCCCATTTAACTGAGGGAAGAAATAATTAACTCAATGCACTTGTATATGAACATTAAGTGCAAGAGGGTCTAACATTAACAATTAAGGTATTTAATTTACATTTGACATATAAGACATTTATAGAAACAGTGGAATACCCTGGATGTGATTCACTTGTTGTTTCACTTAAATTAATATATCGATGGAGACAGACCAGAGACTTGAGAGTTGAATCAGTGGTCATTTTGTGACACCTGAACAGCCACTGCTCCTTCTCCTCACATTCAGCTTACAACAGCTGTATTCTGCGATTGTTGTGGTTTGCAGCAAAGCGATTCACAAATTCCTCTAAGTCCAGGGACTTTGCTCGTCTGGACTCCACACTTGAAACCCCCAGATTGCTCAGTCTATCATCATCCATGGTAGATCTCAAGTATGTCTTTACCAGCTTGAGGGTAGAAAAGCTGCGTTCACAGGAAGCAGTACTCACAGGTATGGCAATGGCAATTTTGCACAAGCGGAAGAGCTCATGGAATACCTCTTTAAAGGGTTCAATGATTTTTGTGAGCTCTACTATGCTCGAGGGCTTCTGCATGCCAGATGTTACTTTCCTCTCTAGGATTCTTTTCATTTGGTGTACCTCATGTCCGAGGTCATCTATGTTGCATTCATAAATAGAAGCAAATGCAAATAGCCTGCTCTTCGCAAAATGTAACGCTTGAAGGATTCAAGGCTTGGATCCCCATCATTATTTCACAATTTGGTTTTGAGAATCGTCTATTTAGCTCACCGAGCATGTTATCAAGCACAGGGTAGAATATTCTGGAACGAAAAGTGTCCTTGGTCTGCTCAGAACGCGCACCTACTGAGGACATGACAGTATGTCCATCTAGCATTCTGCTCTGTTTCGTCTTTCTTTTTGGAATAGGGTCCGTCTCAACATTGCATTTTGCACTTGTATTTAAGACTTCTTTCCAGAGTCCTTCAAAGTAGGTTTCATCCCTGTAGTCTTGAAAACGTTTCACGAGGGCTTCAACTAGATCCACAGCTGAACACAAATCAAGAGTGGGAGACTGTAGAAGTTCAGAGAGATATCTTGCATCTCCAAAAACCTTAGTGCATGTCACTAAAAGGCCAATACACTGCAGGTCAATTTGAGCGAGGAGGCCACGTGCATCAACACTTCTATCTCCGCTGTGTTCTGCAGCTAATTCCTCAAGGACACGAATAATAGCAGGTAGTCTATCTAAGACGGTATGGCAAGCTATATGCCGGCAAGCCCACCTTGTTTCACTCAACCGTTGAAGCTCTTTCGGAGCTCCAGCATACATTTCTTTCTGAATGTTAAGCCAGCTCGTGTGAACATAAGAGCCAGACATAAAGACATAAAGTCTTTGCAAAAACGCAAAAAAGCATTCAGCTTGTGGGACTGCTTTAACTGTCAACTAGAGCCAGATTAAGGCTATGTGCATTACAATGGACATAACACGCCTGCTTTGCCACCTCCTTAATTCGAGCTTGAACGCCGGAGTGCTTGCCACTCATGACAGAAGCACCGTCGTATGCTTGCCCAACCAAGTTACTTTTGTACTCCAGGCCATATCTCTCAAGGACCTGGATTATGTTTTCTGTCAGTCCTGCAGCATCAAGGCGGTCTGCAGGCTCAAAGTGCAAGAAGCTCTCTTTTACAGCTCCTTTAGAATAATATCTCAGCACTAAAGAGATCTGTTCCTTTTTTTTTGTATCTTTAGTTTCATCTGCCATTAGGGAAAATACCTCACTTTCCTTGACCTCGTTAATGATGGAGGAGCGTACCATTTCAGCTAATGTATCCAAAATCTCATTCTGAATTTGGTGGCTAGTGTATTTTGCATTGCGAGGCCCTGTGAGTTTATTTTTGATAACTGTGTCATGGTTAGCAATCACACCTAATATAGCCAAGAAGTTTCCCCTGTTGTCTGCATCTCTTGTCTCCCTGTGACCCCTTTGTGAAATGTTTTGGGTTGCTGTTAACAGTAAAACTTCCGCTACACTTTTTATATAAGTACGATTTTCTTGTATCTGCTTACTATGTTCTTTAGTCAGGGTACTCATTAAAGATGCATTCACTTTGTCTCCTCTCTCATATTCCTTCCAAGCCACCATTGCATTTGTGTGAGCCTCTCCCTTTACATCAGGGATCACCAACTACATTTGTCCAAGGGCCAAAATGTATCCAATAGACACTATCGCGGGCCAGCGGGGGGGGGCAGACTCTTCACGCTAACGAAGGATCACTTCGAGGCAGGGTTGGGAGGGTTACTTTGTAAATGTGATCAGTTACTGATTACTGAATACATGCTCTGAAAGTAATCAGAATACAGTTACGTGTCTTAAAAACGTGTTCAGGTTACTTTTAGAATACTTTTGAAATACTTTCTTTTTCCATAACAGATGGGTATGTTTTGGTAAACAGGAGACACTTGTTTTACTGTTTTAATGGCTTATCAAGAACTCAAACACAACATCTTGGTGTCATTCTGGACAGCTCCCTCTCATTGGCACCCCACATAAAAAACATCACCCGGACTGCATTCTCCTGCTGTAAACCTTTCCTTAGAATATGTTATGAATTGTAAAGTGTCCTTGGGTGCTTTGAAAGGCGCCCCTAAATAGAATGAATTATCATTATTATTTTTTATTATTATCTGAAACGATGTAATAACTTTTAAAACTGTTTCCAGTCACTTGCCCCATGCATTCAGCAGCAGCAGGCCATTCACTTTGATTTTATCCCGTTATAAATGTCATAATTTCGACAATAAAGAAATGCTACATCAACGTTATCTTGCACATTTTATCTAACCATCTCCGTTTCTAACTTTCAATATATTTTAAAAGAGATCTCTCTCTCATCTGCGTGCGGGGGCGGGGCCTCACAGACACGCTGCATCTCTCACTCACAGACATGCTGCAGCGCTGTGCAGTGTGCACACAGTTCTGCCGGTAATGAATATTACATTTTGTGAGGAAACTTTTCCACCAATAATTCCAATAAGTATTCCAAAATGTATTCACTTCAGGTTTACGAAAGTAACTGTAATCAGATTACTTGTTTTTCAAATGTAACGCCAGCTGAATACAGTTAGCTTACTTGATTTTTGTATTCTGATTACGTAACGCCGTTACATATTCCGTTACAACCCAACCCTGCTTCTAGGCTACTGTCCCGCAGCTCCTGCCTCTCTGTTGGACTCTGTCGCAGCAGGGCTGCTGCTGTGGTGCGGAGTGCACAAAGCTGACTCTTCACAACGAAGGATCACTTCTTCTTCTTCAAGGAAGGGAAGGTTTCGCAGTATGCAGTCTACTGTCCCGCAGCTGCTGCCTCTCTGTTGGACTCCGGTACTGCACCTTACTCACGAGACGTTGTAAAAAAAAAAAATGGGTGGGGGGCGAACGCAGTAACCACTCCGCCAACGCCACAGTCACCCCCGTCTGCGGGCCGGATGAGAATGTCTGGCGGGCCGGATGTGGCCCGCGGGCCGCCAGTTGGTGGTCACTGCTTTACATGTTTAGTGAACCCTCCATCTCTGAATGTTGCCTTTTTCCAGTTCTTAAATCCCAAGGCTGAAGTAAACACTGACTCTGTGTTTGGGAGGCCAACATGCCTGCATGCAAAACAGTGTGCAGAGTCCTGGATCTGAGAATACTCTAGCCATGAGTGAACATTGTACCACGAGGCTTGAAAGTGTCTTCGTCTGTCGCCCAGGAGTATCCTGGGAAAGAGTTTCGGGTGTGGCTGGACTGGTTGATCGGCTCTTGATTTGGAAATGTCTGTTTAAAAAAAAGCCATCCATTAATTATCAGGCTGCATTAAAACATTGCCATTGTCTCAGATTGGACAAAACTAAAGTACAATTCAAATATTCAGTATTTGTGAAAGAGTCTGTATACCTGGAGGTCCACTTGGGCCACTGGTACGTGGGGGCTCATCTCTCTCGCTCTCTGAATCTGTATGCAGTGCTTGTACAGGTCTTTTGGAAATATCTATAAATAAAAAGCATCAGATTTGAAGGTGATTAAATCATTTTCCAACAGGTTATATAATGACAATTCTACAGTATTTGAGTTGGGGTCTTTGCAAAAACAACTACAAAAGAATCTGTGTCAGACTTTAAGGTGGTGAAACTATTTACTTAAAGCTTTTAAAATGCATTTTCAACATGATGTGAATATAGATAGAACACACTAGTGGACAATATCAATGAAGGTAACACTGTAGCCAGGTGTATGAGGGAGAGTCTGTATACCTGGAGGTCCACTTGGGCCACTGGTATGTGGGGGCTCATCTCTCTCGCTCTCTGAATCTGTATGCGGTGCTTATAGCTTACCTGTGGTTAACTTTCCAGCCAAAAATGGCATGCGCGCCTTGAGAACGGCACCCGTTGTCCTGGAGCAGTAAGGTGCTCACACTGCGCAGTGTGCAGGTCGGATGTGATGCAGCGAAAGTGTTCCGGCAGTGCTCTGGTATATTACAGGAATGGTTCCGCACGGGGAAAACTAGTGACGGCATTGACGGGCCGGCCCGGCGACGGGGTAAACTAGTGACAGCGGCTATGGACAGCTGTGATGTGGGTGTGGTTGAGGGTGTTTGGGGTGGCCAATAGGGTGGCCAGGATTCCGCTAGGAGTGGCCACCCCCCACTGCAAAAAAACAAACAAGAAACATGTTTCATGTGTTAGCAAGTGTTTGTGTGTCTGTGTATTTTCCCCATAAGGCAAGACCCGCCCAACTCTGTCTCTGAAATGTTACATCGCGTTAACCAATCATCACTCCTCTCTGGTTACTTTCACTTTTCCATGGTACTGTGAGAGGACATCGCTGTATTCGCCTGTAAACTACATCCGCAGGGAGATTCGGTTCAGTTCCATAACGTAATGTAACGCACCCATTTAAATCACAGTAACTATAACGGCGTTACTGAATGGGAATAGGTAACTAGTAACGTTATTAGTTACCGCAAAAGGTAGTTGCGTTACAGTAATGCGTTAGTTTGTAACACGTTAGTCCCAACACTGGTAAACACACACCTGATTACCTGAGAGCTGCCGTTTCATTCAGACTGTTTAAAAAAACAAACAACGGTCTGATTTTAACAACTCAATGTGTGATTGTTATTGCAGTAATATTAGACACTAATAATACAGTAAACTATTAACACTGTACATATTATTGTTTGCCCGTGGGATTAGGATGATCGGTAGTGAGAGCCGTGCTGCATTTTCCTCCGGTCGGATGTGAAAACAAAGCGCTTATTTTTGTTGTTGTAAACTCACGTGGATTAAACTACATGTATTAGTGCATTAATTTCAATTCGCGAACATATGATAGGCTACATTAAATGATCGTGAGGATGATGATTGAAAATCGTTTGTTTGAGCCGGGCTGCATTTCCTGATGAAAAAACATAGCGATGGTTTTGTACTTACACCTATGTGAATTAAACAACATTATTTTGTTAAATAAAAACATGGTGATGTTTTGTAAATGATTACATGTCTCTTATTTAGCACAGAATATGATCCTATCCGTGACATATGGATCTTAACAAATATCCGATCAGATACCTGTAGATCTATCAGCTGTTTATTTCACATGAGTTCCAGTGTGGCAGCTTTTCACGGCTCCCCCTGGTGGATCCATGATCCATTGCAGCTGGTTTCATTCAAATTACATGATTTATTTATCAAGGGGGCATATCAAGTCCTGCTGTTTTCCTTTTCAGCAGGGGCCCACCCCGTGCAGATCACGGACACCCCCTAGCTCCCCCCTGGCGCCGCCCCTGATTGAGATCTGCTGGGCAAGAGAGAGGGTATGTACGTGGCGCACGTGAACCTGACAATGTGTGTAATTATTGTCATAAGCAAGGGCACCGGAGAAAGGACTGCTATGCATTTAGGGCTAACGCTGAGCAGGCAGGGACTAGTAGTAGTCCCAGGCCAGCAATGTTCATGGCACCTGTCGCTGAGCAGGTGACTGGGCGTTTAGACAGTGAGTTGAAACCACAGGGGTCTAGCCCAGAACTGCAGTCATATTTGCCTTTCATGACAGAGGGTTTTGTTTCTCTGGTAGGGAGCGATGAGAAGGTGCAAATAAAGATATTACGCAACACCGGATCATTTGATTCATTCATCTTAGCATCTGCCTTACCGTTTTCAGAGGACACATACATGGGGTTGTTCATTCCGACACTTGGAATGGGATTGAATGTTCTTCAGGTACCTCTCCATAAAATTATGCTTTTTTCGGATCTGTTTCAGGGTGAAGTAGCGGTTGGCGTGGGGCAAGCTCTGCCCATAAAAGGGGTCACGATGATTATTTAGCTATTATAATAGAGTTATATCCTGGGTTGGGATGGGTATTTTTCGATACTCTTATCGATATTTTTCAATAATTTGGTGCTCAAAATTATAGACATGAATAGAAGATATGAAGACTAAACAGTCATTTTATTGTAAGAAATAACTGTATAACTTATACATTAACATTACATTACATTACATTGCATTTAGCTGACGCTTTTATCCAAAGCGACTTACAATAAGTACATTCGACCAGGAAGACACAACCTTGAAGAAAACAGAATCATATAAGTACATCAGGTATCATAGAGCCAAACATTTCAAGTGCTACTCAACTGGCTATAGATAAGCCAGTCCTTTATTAGTATACAAGTGCTTTGTTAGTAATTCTATCACTCGAAGTGGAGTCGAAAAAGATGAGTTTTCAGTCTGCGCCGGAAGATGTGCAGGCTTTCTGCTGTCCTGATGTCAATGGGGAGCTCATTCCACCATTTTGGAGCCAGGATAGCAAACCCCCCTGCTTCTGAGTAACTTCTCAGAAGCAGACAAAAATAAATAAAATAACTTAAAGGGGCCTGGCTCGCCCTATCATGCTTTTTGGGGTTTTCCCTCAGACAGAGGATGAAAAGAGACATTTTTTTTTTGAAAATCAGTTACATCTTCATCCAGACATTTCAAGATGACAACCTAGCTCGAAAAGAGATCCTTAACACATTGTCCTACAGTGACATCATGCAAAACTGTGATATGAATAAATTGGTAAAAAGGCTAAAATGGCAAAAAGATAAAGGCGAGCACATATATTATTCTGGATTGTACTTTTAAATCATCACAAAATAAATGATGTGATGAACTGAAACACGTCAAAATGTGTCTGAAGGTTTAAACATAGAACAAAGTATGTGAGCTTAAAATATGTCAATTCCTAGTAAAGGACCAACAATTGCTGAACCATACATTGAAACGTTGACCTTTAACAACATTTAAATACAGTTTTCCAGTTCACAATGACATCTGTAAGTTTAACTGGTTTATAAGGCATTCAATGAAAGGCCAAATTATTATAAGCGTAGGAGCTCACATTAATACACTGTCAGTGTTAATAAACTAAAAAAAGACATGGCGATGTGCCTGCAAGACCTTACTCAGGTAAACAAAACATATTATCCGTGCGCAGCAGATAACCTGCCAGCGAGCCTTCGCTCAGGTCACATTTACACACGGCGCAGATGAAGCCCGCTAGCACTATAGAGAACCGCAGTGACGTGTCCTAAAACCCGGAAGTAAGTTAGCATTTTTACCACGTCCGGTTCCTTCGATAAAAAGCAATGCAATTTCTCCATAGGATTTTGGAAAATAGCTCCAAATAAGGTCTGTGTTTGACACAAATTGAAGAGACAGATCACGTTTTGTTCTACGACATTAAATACATCAGCAGTGACCCCGCTGGTGATTTTCGAAGAGTTTACGTGTCTGAAAAACGATGGTTGTTAACATGTTTCTGAATAGGACTACAGAAGTTGTCCAGGCCGTTTTACACATTACGCCGAACACGTAAAACACTCCTGCTAAATTTGTTTGCCCTGTTCAGCTTGAAAGCAAGTACCTGCCTCCTGCAAACTGTTCAAACAAACACTGCAAACTGTTCAAACAAACACTTCAACTTGTACCATTTACAATCTGTATGTTTGAATATGGATCTTAAGTTAGCGTGACGTTGAAGCTTCTTGCGACTAGATTTATGCTTCGAAAATTATAAAAGTAGGATAGACCAGTGAAATGTAGGTGGGCCAGGGGGAGACTTGTGTGGGGTCTGAGCTGAAACTTCATTAATGATTTTTTAATGCACTAATTGAACATAAGCATAAACTAGCAGTCAAAACAAAAACATAGGCACGGCGGCCTCAGAATGTGTGTAAAACTGACATCCACATGACTAGAGATCGTTAAGGTTTTAACGGTAGGCCTACTACTACTTTTATCGATACCGCTTTAATGGTTCTTTTGGAGAAAAAAAGAAGGTAAACAAATTGTGAACAAAACTAACATTGCTTTTTATTTTAATTAAATACATAGTATTTCACATCAAAAGAAACAACAATGTTTTAACAAATCGTATTAAATAATGTGATGACAGAATTGTAATCAGAATAGCTGAAACTTTAACAAAATAAAAAACTCTAAATAACTCTTACCTCTAATCATTAACCCATGTTTGTATAATTGAGTTAACTCCGTGTGTTGCTGCTAGCATACCACTTGACGTGGAAACATTACTCGTGGATGGGGCTACAGAGTGGCTAGAAAGACAGTCGAACCCGGTGCATTCCTCCGTCTGAATGTGGTGCACTTTTGTTAAATGTTTCGACAAATTGCTCGTGTTACCGCCCTCACATGCGAAACTCTTATTGCACTTTTGGCAACGAGCATTGTCCACATCGAGACGGGTAAAGTTTAACCACACCTTGGAGCGCTTAGTTCTCTCTGCCATCTCCTCCTTGTGTGTGTGTGTGTGTGTGTGTGTGTGTGTGTGTGTGTGTGTGTGTGTGTGTGTGTGTGTGTGTGTGTGTGTGTGTGTGTGTGTGTGTGTGTGTGTGTTGCTGCATGTAGCAGCTGCGTGTTTGTAAACTGCCCCCGCCCCCTCGCACACTTTTGGATTGGAAAGATCTAAAATACTAAAAATAATCATGGACGCATTTTGCTGTCTTTTTGCGTATTAGAAACGGAGTTGGCGACACTAAAACTGCAATATAATGTTTGTGTAGTAATAATACATATGACAGATATTTTTTACATGTCTCTCTCCAGTACCGACCGATAACGTTGGAGCTTAATGGTACCACGGTATTTAATAATTCAGCCCTGGGGCCCGTTTAATACCGGGGCTCGGTACCCATCCCAACACATGACTGGCTCGGCGGCCACAGGTTGTTTATCCTTGACAGTCGTACAGTGGGCACACACTGAGAGAGACTTTTCATATTCAGCAAATGTGTACACGCTTCACTGCAGACCTCAAGAAGAAATAAGACTTTAAGTCACTCGCGGCAAAACTTACTTTACTTACTAATTTACTCACGGTAAAAAAATGCACTCCCTATTCCATTTTCATGAAGGTGGAATCTAACTATATCCAGAATAAATGTTATTGGATCCAGGCTAGAAACAACGTATATTTCTGCTGTAAAGTTGGGCATTTGAACATGGGGGTCTATGGGAATTGCTCCTTTCTGCATCCATCCCCTGTTGGCCACTAGAGGAACTGCAGTTTGTGGCACTTCCTTCTGGGCTTCCCGGCTCTGCGCTATAACGCGCTGATTGGCTGTGGGTGGGCCAGACGTGCATGTGGGTGGGCCCAGGCCCACCCGGGCCCACCCACAGCTACGCCACTGGGATAGACATGTGGATATTATCCGGATGAACAAAACGTGATCCGTCTCTTAAATGTGTGTCAACCACAGACCTTATTTCGAGCTATTTTCCAAAATCCTATGGAGAGATTGCATTGCGTTTTTGACAAAGGAACCGGAAGGAGTTTACATCCGGGTTTTAGGACTGCGGTTCTCTATTAGCCCTAGCAGTATCGCTAGCAGCCACATTGTATAGGCTGTCAAATACGCTGCACTGTTTTAGATTCAATGAGTGTCTCGTTTGCAAATGCTTCATTAAGTTGCTTGTGTTACCCCCTTTACAAGCAACTAATTGAGTACATAGATTGCACCTTGCCATACTTGCCAACCTTGAGCCCCCAGAAATCGGGAGCATTCCAAAACCGGGGGGGGGTGCTAGTGGATCGCCGGAGCTGTATTACATTAACATTAACATGCTTATTGTAGTTGTAAGTGCACTGTCTTGCGGCCTGTAGCACCATCCTTGATGGAGCATATGTGTGGGCTGGACCTGTAGGAAAGGAGTGAGCAGAGGGTCGAGTTATCGATTCCTGTTCAGTTTTCTGTGACTATCTGCCTCACCCTCTCAGACTTTCAGTTGTGCGCGCTACTAAAGAGACGCGCTACCATGGAAACCAAACAATGGTGTAGCTGTATTAAAGTCCGAGTGGAAACAGTCCTGAGTAAATCTGATTTTGTCAGAAATCGGGAGAAATGCGGGAGAAATATGACCCCGGGAGGAAACCGGGAGAGGGCAGTGAAATCGGGAGTCTCCCGCGAAAATCGGGAGGGTTGGCAAGTATGCACCTTGCACTATCACCACTACATTTTTTAAAGTGTACCCAGACCTTCCATCGCTTCGCTTTTTCCGCAATGCCTGCGGGAGTCTCACAACAATAATAAGAGCGCTGTTGAGAGAGATGACGAGTGGCATTTACAGTGGCCAATCAGAGGGGTCTCAAACCGGATACATCACACGGGATGAGGGTTCCCAACCAACCAGAATGGTTTAAAGTTAAACTAATGAAGTAGAGCAGCACCGCTTGTCCAGCGGCTTAACGGTATACCGATACCGTCCAATCAGGTACCGGTATTGACTTAGTACCGGTTCTCGATACCCATCCCTAATCCTGGGTAATGGTTAATGGGTGTGGGCTGATGGGGCACCTACTGCTATCGTGGTGCCAGGGTCTAAGGGAGAGTGTTCTTTGTGGTGGTGAGGTGAAAAGTCGTGCTCAGGGGTGTTCGCTTAGGGAGAATGTTCTGATGGGAAACTGGTAGGGCTGTCAAACGATTACAATTTTTAATCAGATTAATCACAGTTTAAAAATTAATTAATCATGATTAATCACCATTCGAACTATGTCCAAAATATGCCATTTCTTTATATTGTTGTGGGAATGGAAAGATAAATGAAAGAAGGCGGATATATCCATTTAACATACAGTATACGTTTATTATAAAAAATGTCTGTGTCAAAATGAAAGACAGCCCACATACCTATCAATCATCAAACCGTGGGGTCTTAATTCATTACGTGTTGATTTCTATCAACGGGGGAGTACTTCAGGAAAGTCTTCGTGACCACAGAGTGTGAACGTTGTGATCAGCTGTTTTAGCGCAGTTCTCCAGTGAAGGGAGGGGGGAGTCTCTGGCGTAGTTTTGGGACAATTCCGTTGTACAGACCGACATTAACAGCAGCCCTGTCTGTGCACACGGAGACCGACTCTGTCGTCCGGTGCTCTAACCGCCTTCTGGAAAAGTAAGCAAATGCGCTTTGTGACACAAGTGACGGTACACATTTCAGATTACGCACATAACCTGCGTACCAGTTATGTGCACCTCTGTACTACAGCACAATTATTCTCCGTCGGGACTTCCTGCAACAACACCACGCCGTTATCTTGATTCTGATTGGCCAAAAGACATTGTCAAAGATGTTCTATTGAGAAGACAATCACTATGTGACAAAAGTTTTCAAAACCGTTTCTGGTCTTCGGTATTTCCAGACAAGTGGCTACTGAAATCAATCTTACTAACTGCTGTCTGTGCAATTCTCGGCGCGAGTTGGTGGACTTTATTTTGCTTACTTTAACATCATTTTTCAATGTGGGGCTAAGCCATTTCTTGGTATGGGTGTAGCCTACCCCAGCCATACCCTGGCGCTGCCACTGGTGGGATGTATGGGGCGGGCCATTCTGCACATGCGTTAAATGCGTTAAATATTTTAACGCCATTAAATAAAAAAAATTAATTACCGTTATTTGTTGAAGTGGAGTGGATAGAAAATCTGTTTTGCTATCTGGTCCAGTATATGTGCATTTAGTGACAGGTGAATTGGGGACTTTATAATCTGGTTTCCTCGATGTGCATTGTACCTCATTCATTATCAGTTTCCTTAATTGTTCCATGGTAGTACACCATAATTCTGAGGGCATGTTGAAAGGCATGGTGTTGAGTGCTATTCTTACCACCTCCTTTGTTCTCCCGAACCACTGGTACTGGTTTTGCGGATACATTCCCCATGTCAAGTAATCATCACCCTTGATTGAAGACACAGCAAACACAATAATACAGTTAGATGGGTTACATATTGAAGTTGAACAGTTAAAAGAAATAGTCTCTATTTCATGAGTGATGTCGACGATCCTCTTTACTCTTCCTCCTTCTCTCTCTGTCTGTCTCTCTCGCACCATACTGAATGGTGTTTAGATACAACCTGTCCTTGTCGCTAAGCACTGATTTGCCCGTTGGTGTTGTTTTGCCCTCAGGGTCTGGACCCTGAGTAGTCAAGTCGTCTGCGCTCTTGGATAAGAGCACCTTATCTTCTCTCTCAGAGGGGCGAGAGCCCTCGCCACCTGTCGTTGAGATTTCCACAGCTTCATCTAGTAGGGCGTTCTTGGCCAGGTACAGCAAACCCAGGATGATGATGATGATGACTGCCTTCATACGCCAGCATCCGGTAGAGGGGAGAGACGACATCTGGAAGCGTGGATCCACTCTGCTCTGCCTTGGACTCTTAGGGCGGTTCTGGTCACGATCAACACCTGGAACGGACCTTTCCACCTGTGTGACAGGGAATCTTTTTCAAGAGATTTGATTAGTACATTATCACCAATCTTAAAAGGGTGGGTGGGCTCCTCTCCTGGTTGCGGGAGCCTGTCAGCCACCTGCCTGTGAAACTTTCTCAACATGTCAGTTAGATATTTTACATAGTTAGTCATGTAATCCTCTGTCCACAGAAGAGTGAGTGTGTGGGGTGATGCTGGGGGGCTAGACCCTGTGAACATTACCCTTCCCATCAATACTTCGTGTGGGCTGAGCCCTGTCGTTGCATTTGGTGCGCTTCTGATGGAGCACAGAACTAGCGGCAGCGCGTCTACCCATTTTAGTCCTGTGGTCAACATTGTTTTAGTGAGTTTCTCTTTTATAGTCAAGTTCATTCTCTCAACCTGGCCTGAGCTCTGCGGGTGATAGGGAACATGCAATTGCCATTTAAACCCTAACACTGTAGCTAGACTCTGGGTTATCTTAGAAATGAATGCTGGACCTCTGTCACTGTTAATCCCTGCTGGAACACCAAATCTAGGGATAACATCTTTGAGAAGACACTTTACAACTGTTCTAGCGTCTTCTTTTCTGGTAGGGTAGGCTTCTACCCATTTGGAGAACTGGCACACTATTACCAAAAGATATTTGAATCCTTGGCATGGTGGCATATGCGAAAAGTCAATTTGCATATTTACAAAGGGCCCTGAAGGGGGCGGTAGATGTTCATGCTGAACCAGACCACTTCTTCTTCTTGTCTGCTGGCATATCATGCATCTATCTACTAGGGCAGTGACCACCAACTGGCGGCCCGCGGGCCACATCCGGCCCGCCAGACATTCTCATCCGGCCCGCAGACGGGGGTGACTGTGGCGTTGGCGGAGTGGTTACTGCGTTCGCCCCCCACCCATTTTTTTTTTTTACAACGTCTCGTGAGTAAGGTGCAGTACCGGAGTCCAACAGAGAGGCAGCAGCTGCGGGACAGTAGACTGCATACTGCGAAACCTTCCCTTCCTTGAAGAATAAGAAGTGATCCTTCGTTGTGAAGAGTCAGCTTTGTGCACTCCGCACCACAGCAGCAGCCCTGCTGCGACAGAGTCCAACAGAGAGGCAGGAGCTGCGGGACAGTAGCCTAGAAGCAGGGTTGGGTTGTAACGGAATATGTAACGGCGTTACGTAATCAGAATACAAAAATCAAGTAAGCTAACTGTATTCAGCTGGCGTTACATTTGAAAAACAAGTAATCTGATTACAGTTACTTTCGTAAACCTGAAGTGAATACATTTTGGAATACTTATTGGAATTATTGGTGGAAAAGTTTCCTCACAAAATGTAATATTCATTACCGGCAGAACTGTGTGCACACTGCACAGCGCTGCAGCATGTCTGTGAGTGAGAGATGCAGCGTGTCTGTGAGGCCCCGCCCCCGCACGCAGATGAGAGAGAGATCTCTTTTAAAATATATTGAAAGTTAGAAACGGAGATGGTTAGATAAAATGTGCAAGATAACGTTGATGTAGCATTTCTTTATTGTCGAAATTATGACATTTATAACGGGATAAAATCAAAGTGAATGGCCTGCTGCTGCTGAATGCATGGGGCAAGTGACTGGAAACAGTTTTAAAAGTTATTACATCGTTTCAGATAATAATAAAAAATAATAATGATAATTCATTCTATTTAGGGGCGCCTTTCAAAGCACCCAAGGACACTTTACAATTCATAACATATTCTAAGGAAAGGTTTACAGCAGGAGAATGCAGTCCGGGTGATGTTTTTTATGTGGGGTGCCAATGAGAGGGAGCTGTCCAGAATGACACCAAGATGTTGTGTTTGAGTTCTTGATAAGCCATTAAAACAGTAAAACAAGTGTCTCCTGTTTACCAAAACATACCCATCTGTTATGGAAAAAGAAAGTATTTCAAAAGTATTCTAAAAGTAACCTGAACACGTTTTTAAGACACGTAACTGTATTCTGATTACTTTCAGAGCATGTATTCAGTAATCAGTAACTGATCACATTTACAAAGTAACCCTCCCAACCCTGCCTCGAAGTGATCCTTCGTTAGCGTGAAGAGTCTGCCCCCCCCCGCTGGCCCGCGATAGTGTCTATTGGATACATTTTGGCCCTTGGACAAATGTAGTTGGTGATCCCTGTACTAGGGTCTGTGTAGCTAGTGTGATGCCTGGGGCAAACCATTGTGACTTTATAATCCCATTCATCCCTCCTTTTCCTACATGTGATTTGCCATGTGCAACATGTGCCAGAACATGGAGGAACGAACGGGGACAGACCATCCGGCCGTCTGGGTGGAGCCACAAGCTGGACTCAGCGTCAAGTGTACAACCTCGTCTTAGCCATAAATCTTTCTCCCTAACATCAGCGCGGGCTTGCATTACCGCGACATCATTAAAGGAAGGCAAAGAAATCGGTTCTGTGGGTTGTGTCAGGGGGCATTGGAGCACCATAGAAGAACATGAAACTGCTGCTTGTTTAGCCGCGGTGTCGGCTAACGCATTTCCTCGCGAAATAGGGTCATCAGAATTTGTGTGAGCAGCACATTTCACTACTGCTAGCTGTGCAGGGAGCAGGATGGCATCTAACAACTGAGCTACCAACGCATGATGTTGAATAGGCTTACCAGCCGACGTTAAGAAACCGTGCATCTTCCACAAGACACCAAAATCATGGCACACACCAAATGCATACCTGGAGTCTGTGAAAATGGTTGCAACTTTTCCTTTAGCCAAAATACACGCCCTCAGCAGAGCATGCAACTCTGCAGCCTGAGCTGACGTGCCATTTGGCAAGGCCTGGCTTTCCAAAACTTCCCAGTCATTTACAACAGCATAGCCTGCTAAATGTACTGTGTCAGACGGCCTGCTCGCAGATCCGTCTGTGTAGAGAATCATATCTGAATTAGGGATTGGAGTTTGCAACATATCAGCTCTGGGGGAAGAAGACATGTCAATCGTTGTGACGCAGTCATGTGTTATTTCAAAATCTGGAATTGGCACCAGTGTAGCTGGGTTTAGGGGGGGGGGAACGTTTAAGAGTGATGTGTGGACTTGAAAGAATTACTGCTTCATAACCAGATCGCCTAGCTGCTGTCATATGCTGAGTAGCAGAGGTGTTCAGAATATGCAAAACTGCATGTGGGACATGTACTACACAGTCACTGGCCAGTACAATAGAAAAGGATTGTTTAATAACAATTGCAACTGCGGCTACTGCTCGCAGGCATGAAGGCATACCAAGTACCACAGGGGAAAGTCGAGACGAATAGTATGCAACAGGCCGGAAATTGGATCCATGCTTTTGTACCAAGATGCCAGTTGCAAAGCCCAACTTCTCATGGACGTGTAGATGAAAGGGTTGATGGTAGTCAGGAAGACCCAGGGCCGGAGCCGACGTGAGGGCTCGCTTTAAGTCTTGAAAAGCTGTGTGCATGTCCTCAGACCAGTGAACAATGTTAGGTGCGGCCTGCAGAGTGGCAGCACGCAGGACGGAGTCCATAGCAGCATACTCGTATATCCAATGTCTGCAGTAGTTTGCCATGCCCAAGAAGGAAAGCATTTCCTTTTTAGTTCTTGGTGGAGGAACTTTGTTCAACAGGCAGATTCTCGCAGGTGAGAGGAGGCGGTGTCCATCTCTCAGAATGTGACCCAAATACGTGACCTCAGTCTGGCAGTATTGCAACTTGGCCAGGGATGCTCTGTGTCCGCATTCAGAAAGTCTTTTCATGAGCAGAATGGAATCGATGCGACAGGCGTCTCTGTTAGGTGATGCAATCAACAGGTCATCAGCATACTGAAGGAGGGTGCTTCCTCCTGTCAGGATCAGAGTGTCCAGATCTCTTTTAACAGCTGCTGCGTACACAGTAGGCGACTCAACATAGCCCTGTGGGAGGCGCGTGTATGTGATTTGTTTACCTTTAAAAGTAAATGCAAACAGATACTGGCTTTCTGGATGCAAAGGAATAGAGAAAAATGCTGAACATAAGTCAATGACTGTGTAATACTTAGAGTCTGGGGGTAGAGAAGCAAGTATTGAATTGGTGTCAGGCACTATGGGATCTGTTGGGATGACAATAGCATTAATAGCTTGCAAATCTTGGACGAAACGCCACTCATTATGGCGATTGTGCTTAGGTATGGGTAGGATAGGGGTGTTGCAGGGACTTTCTGTGAATTTTAATACTCCTTGATCAAGCAGTGATTGGATGACTCCTTCAATTCCCAAAATGGCTCTATGGGGTAAATTGTACTGTCTGATAGCAGGCAATCTGGCATTGCTTTTAAGAGTCACTCTGTGGGGGGGAGCTGAACTAACAAAGCCCACATGATTCTTATGTTTTGCCCACAAACTGGGTGAAACATCAGCAAAGTCCGAAGGGGGGCCAAATTCTGTGGGTGGGGGTGGCTGTAAATGAAGGAACGTGCTTTGGGGGAGGGAAATGTCTTCAGTGAGACGCAGCATGTAAAAGTCTCCTCCAAAGTTGTTTACATTAGGTGTGTGTGTGTGGGAGTCAGAGACCATTGCTGCTTCCAACTGAGCATAGCAGTGGGCTGCCATTGCCTCCACCTCCTTGGGATCACTTCCTGGAGTGACAGCTAGTATAACATGAGGGATGGTGTTTTTAGCCAGAAGGGCCTGCTGTGCAGGAGTCAGTTTAAGGGGCAACGCACATCCTTGTGGTCCCAAAAACAGAAATTGCTCGCATTCCAACTGATCTGAGCTGTTGCAAAAACCACTTACTGATAGCGCATAATTCTCTGATGGGTTAAAAGCAGCTGTGCAATGACATTTCAACACAGGCCGCATAAGAGACATTAAGGAGGCACATACAGGGGAGATGCTGGCAATTTTCTGAATCCCTGTTGTGGAGAAAACAGAAATCATATTGAAATCTGGGAAGGACCAACAATAAAGGTTGTCCTGAGATGATTGAATGAATTGGACAGCCTGGTAAACTTTACTGTCAGGAATAGTTAAAAACAAACCATCCGGAGTACAATGTATTGTTGCCTGTAATTTACAAAGTAAATCTCTGCCCATCAAATTAATCGGACTTCCATCTGAAATAATGAAAGAATGTTGCACATTTGACCCATCGATTGAAACATTAGTATTCTCTGAAATGGGTTCGGACATAGGAACGCCAGAAACGCCCATTGTTGTAACAAAATCATTTGTTGCTTCACACACTTTCTCCTTAGTGCGTACTGCTGACAATGTGGCGCCGCTGTCAATCAAAATATCTACAGCTGTTCCACTAAAATCAACGGGCATAATCGGATCTTCACGCGGGTTATTAGAAAGGCGAATTGTTGCTGCTTGAATGGGGAAATATTGTGAATCTGACCGTATTTCTTCTCTATGGCAACTCTATCTCCTATTAAACCCACTTTGCAGACTGTTTTGCTCATGTGGAGCCTGTCTGTCATGGTGTTGCGGGGACATTATTGCAGGTTGCCTGGGTGGCTGTGGGAGAGCAAGCAAAGATTGTGCATTTTGTTGTGCACCCCATCTCTTTTCACACTGACCCGCCCAGTGATCCATGGACCCACAAACGTGACACGGCTTTTTGGGATTTTTGTTCTGCTGTTGTCTATTCTTATCATGATAACCCTGTGATTTTCCATGATTTTGATACTGCTGTGTGCGGTTCTGTCCCTGAATCTGTTGGAAATTATCTGCGCCCTGATAAGCCTGTGTATTTTGAGGCAATTGTTGCATCATTTGAGTATTTCTAGGATGCAAAAATATCTGGCTCCTATGCAAGGCACGCATTGTGGCTATTGTGGCTTGCCAGGTCTTAATTTGCCATTCAGGTGTTGCTATCATGTAGGCACGAGCTGCCTCTGGAGTTAGGCTCTGCACTAAACTCTGAATCGCGAACAAATCATTTCCTTCCCTTTTAATGCCTGCATTATTATCCCATACGGTCATGAAACGCTGGATAAATTCTGGGACAGTTTCTGTTGGGTTCTGTACGCAAGCCAACACTTGGGAAAAATCTGTGTGAGTTTTAGCGCATGCTCTAACAGCCAAAGCAGCGACATTCTGAATCCACATGTCGCGCGTCTGTGTCAAAGGCCAATCGCCTGCAGGCGTGCATGCAGGGAATTTAAACTCATCTTTGCATGTGGACCAATCTGCCTTGTACGTTAGGATTATCAGCTGTTTCACATCATGAACCAAACAGTTATAAACTGAGCAGACATTAGTCAACCATGACAGATACTCATCTGGACTTTTAGTGGGATTTGGAGCATGATTAGTGACATCCATGACCTCCGCGGGTGTCCAAGGCTTATAAACTGGAACCTCTCCTATCAGAATTTTCGGGGCGGTTACAGTGTCGGCAGAATTATTATTTGGAGATGTTTGCGTTTGCATGATCCTTTTACGCTGGACAGCCCTCGGAAAACTGCTGCCGTACGGCGTTGCTTTATAGTCGTATAGACGGAGCGGCGGAGTGAAAGGAGGGGGGGTCCGTGGCTGGCTGCTGTCTGAAAAATCCCCCTCCGTCTCCTCTGCCCTGTTCTCTTGTTGTGTCACATCTAGTCCGTTATAATGTCCTGGCTGGTATCTTAATCTATTTTTATTTATGATACCTGCCGCTGATATTAACAGATCATCATCGGAGTTTCTTGCAGCAGTATTTGAGAGATCTGCTGCGGGAATCAGTTGTGTACAGAGGGAGACAGCCTGCTGCTCTTCCAGCAGCCCTGCGTCTGTTAAAATGCAAATGAGCTGATCTGGGCTGGGAGACTTTCCTTGTCTTTTCAGCCAATCAAAAATGACAGATTTAGCTATGGCTCCTGCGTCTTCTCCGTGTCTTTCCCTAATTCTTGACATGTTTTCTGATTTAACATCGAACGCAGCCTCTAGACTGAGCAAATGACAAGTCGCCGCACATTTGGAAATTCTTTCAATTAAAGCTTTGAGCTCTGTGGAGGCTATTTCTTTACCAACTGATTTTTCATTCTTTCGTTCATCATATCCTCTTTTCTCTGCAATAGACATCCAAGCTTTGAGACAACCCGACATGTATCCTATATCCCAGGAGGGATTCGGATCATTTTTCACAATTTGAAATGCTTGCCATAAAACTGCCATGTCAAAGCTCCCTGTCAACGGCCAGTCAAATTGAATCTTTCCTTTCTGATTATTTTGTTGTGAGTGCTCACAAAGTAAAGAAGTAAACGGCATAACTTTCGACCAATCCAAGTTTCTTCCTATAATCCCAGACGGCATATTGGGTGAAAACATGTGAAGATAGTGGGTCTCTGTAACTGGATTCTTAGAAAAAGTTTTATTGCGTTCATTAGTTTTCCTCTTACCAACTGACTCCTTTGTGGACTGAGAATTACCTATGTTTAACGGTTAGTACAATCAACAAACACTGCAGATTAGACAAACAAACATAAAACCACAGCAAACCTCCGTGTGACAGAAAGTTTAATTTAATCCGAATAAAGAGAACTTCAGCGGGGGTTGGGAAATATATTTAATATGAGTGCCTTCTTACTCATATTAGCTTAGACTGGATCTGTTGAAGAGCAATAACGAATGTATCCTCAAATCAACAACCACTATGCTAATTTAGTGGTGGATTCCCTCTGTCCAGAGAATAAAATCATCAATTTATCCTCCGTATTTATCAACCCATAATTTTCTTACAACAATGAAAAAAATGATCGTTTAATGACACATTCTCGCATTCCGCCTCATATATGACAATCTAGTTTAGTTCCTAAACGACTATGGTGCGAGGAAAAGAAAGTTATACCACTAAACTGAATTTCTTTCTGCTCTGCTGCGCTCCGCAGGGGGGGAGGGACACATGCAGGCCCACTCTCCCTCTGCAGCAGCACAGGGTCCGCTTTAAAAGCTGTTTTATTCTATTTTGACCGCTGAAGTCTCCAGAATTCGGCGATTTGTTTCAATACAAATCCATAACATTGCTCTAATGCAGAAATCCACTTTACTGATTCTCTATTTTAAGGTCTCTCCGAAATTTAAATAGAGACACCGAGAAAAAAATGTGCAGCCTTTCAGCTTCACAGGTAATTTTGATATCGTCAATCACAGATCCTGGTAAGGCAATATTCAAATAGATTTGAAATTACACTTACCAGTATTCTGAAGATATATTTGATATTCTGTCGTGACGCCAATCTGTTGAAGAATAATCTTCTGGGATTCAATGCAGAGCCAATGTTGAAGAATTGGAGACGGAGAATCTTTCATCAAACACGGAGATTTATTGAAGTAACGGCCGGAGAGGATACACTCAGTTTCATACAGTTAACCGTCTTCCACCGAGCGGACTCTCTGAAAGGTTGCAACAAAATACACCCAATATATATATATTGAAACAAACGGATCTGAGATTTATGCGCCTGTCTCTGTTAACCATAACATAATGTGCACACTGCAGAGAAACTCAGAGGCACCGGATGACCCCCCTTTCTCCAGAAAGCCAGGCGTCTGACCTCTGAGTTGACCCTGAGAACGACATGATGATATTCCACAGATTGAGGAACAACACTCTTAACAAGAAGAAGAAGCTCTGCAGATAGGGTCCTAATTCCATATAAGGAGACAGACATGATTAAAATATTTCCCTAACACGGAGCATGGCAAAAAATTAAAAAAAAAGGAAGGAAGAAAAATGTAACACGCTATAGTTAGCTGAACTAGTCAGTGACTTATATATATATATTTTTTTCTTTGTTGTGGGCACTATGTTCTTTGTAAGGTATTTCGTTTATGTGTAGGTGGCATAAGGGGGGTTCATTTAGGTGACAGGGTTCCGTTGGGGACCCTGACTTTATGGGGGGTGCTGTGACGGCCCCAGAGCCTGTGAGTGTGCAGGTGTGTTGCAGGTCCTGCGATGGGGTGGAGCTGAAGAGGCCAATCAGCGTGATCGGGGACACCTGGCTGGAGCCAAGTTGCTATTTAAGGCGAGACACGGCAGGCAAAAACATCGTTTTTCAAGTACTGGTCAATTTTGAGATTTTGTGCTATTTTCAATTCAATTCAATTCAAAACCTTTATTTATCCAGGTAAAATCCCATTGAGATCAATGATCTCTTTTTCAAGGGAGACCTGCCGCAGTAGGTTCCACAAGAAGACATAAAAACATAAACAACAGAACAACAAAAGGACATCATACAGCAAAATGTACAGGGATTACAATTTACATATTTAACCACATGTACAGGTACCAACAGCATCTGATTTTGTAGCATCCAACCGAGCTTTAAAAACATGTAGTGGTACTAGCTTGGTAATTTTCCATTCTTTTTGCAGACTGTTCCATGTTAGTGGAGCTGCACATCTAAAAGCTTTCTTACCTAAGACAGTCCTAGCACTTGGCACATTTAATAAAACCACAGCATGCGATCTCAGGCAATAAGTACTTTCAATTCGCAGAGAGATCAGGGAGCAGATATAAGATGGTAGTTTATCCAACATGGCTTTGTAAATGAAAAAGTACCAGTGACTGAGCCTCCGTACAGTAAGTGATGGCATAACCGCCTTGGTATACAGGGTACAGTGATGCGTAAGTGCTTTACAATTTGTCCAAAATCTCAGTGCACTGTGATACGCAGCATCTAACTTGCTCAGGTAATTGGCAGGTGCATTCATATATAACAAATCACCATAGTCCAGCACAGGTAAAAAGGTCACAGTGACTAGCCTTTTCCTGGCCTCAAGCGAGAAACAGGACTTATTTCTGTAAAAGAAACCTAGCCTAACCCTCAGCTTTTTAAGCAGGTTATTTACATGGAAATTAAAAGTGAGACAATCATCAAGCCAGATACCCAGGTATTTGTAACAGGTAACCACTTCAAGTTGTATTCCTTGCGTGGTTACAATATCCAAAGCAGTCTCCGTTGTATTTTTAGCTTTAGCTTTAGAAAAGAGCATTACCTTGGTTTTATCCACATTTTGATTCTATAACATGTTTTCTTTCAGGCTTTTGGAAGTAAAATGTACAAAATACACATTTAAGTGTTTATTTGACTATAGTTTGTCTATTTGCGTCTGTAGATTTCTCCTAAATTCACCAAAAGTTAGCATTCTAACGTAACATAAAGTACCGTGATCGCTATGTGCACCATGTCCATGGCCGTATCTACCATTGAGGTCACCGAGGTCCGGACCTCGGTAATTTTTTTAGAGCTGTGTATATAACAAAACTTGTGAAATAATTGCACTAAACGGGGTTCTTTGTAGTACTTCCATTTACTGACGATGGATAACTACGTAGCCTCGATTAAAGCAATCTCATTGGCTGGTGTCAATTTTTGACAACGTGATTCCTTCAGATGCGTCACGTGGTGTGCTAAAACACTTCCTGGTTAGCTTTCCGCTAGAAATTGAAATCTCAAATGGCAAAAGAACGGCGAAAAGAACGTCCACAGAGAAGACGACAACAATTGTCACTTGCACGAAGCAAGGTTATACAAAAAACAAATGACCCCGAACATGAAATACCTTCACGGAGTGCGTCGATGCGCAAGCTGTCATCCAAAGAACAGGAGGGTTTAGCTAGCGCCTCACTGCAATCTTTAAAGGTTGTTTTCTCAAAATGAGTTTTTTCTCCTACTCTGAGTTCGAAATTTCAACTTCAGTAGCACGTAGATACACCAAACCTTCCAGTTATATTCCTATCAATATTATGAAGGCTTTTACAGAAGGGTTTGTTCATATATCATTCATAGCCTGAATTATACAACATTGTATACCTAAAAACATGGCGAAAATTGATATTTTAGGGCTGTTGACAGTATTTTCTGATTTATGGAGTGATAAAGAGATATCCAATATCCCTTCTGTAAAAGCCTTAGATACTAATATGACTAATATGACTACAAAATGAAACAAGAATTTTGAACCTGGTTTTATCCAAAGTTCAGATTTCGATTCCTGAAATGTGTTAAAATATGTGCATATTTAAGGAGATAATAGTTAATTTGCATATTTAAACATGCTATTTCAGAAAACTTGTAATACATAAAACAATTGCCATATTGTAAGTAATTAACTGGATAAATGTCTAGCTGATACCTTTAAGTTAAAAAAATTACCCTATTCACCTGGGGTGTCTCGCATTAAGCCCAGCTTCCCGGGGTCACATCGCCGTCATGACTCTCTCCAAGCCTGCTGCAGAAGGACTGCCACCCTCGTCCATCCTCTCCTGTTTTTGGTGTTGCTCCAGTAACGATAACCAATAAAGTGCCGTGGTTTTTGGAACCTTTGAGCTTCTCTCCTTGTTTTCCTGTTGTGGCCAACGGGCCGGTCATAACAATTATGTTAAGATCGCCAAAAAAAAAATGCAATATAATATATTGGCCAGGCCTATGCATTACAAATGCTTTTAATAAAACAATTGGACATGCACCCCAAGTTCATGGTGATTCCAAACACATTGGTATGAACATATTTGGACAGTTAAGAACTTTTGGTGCTCCTGGAATTGACATCTACTACTTGTTCTTCCTAATAGCCTCTTAAGCCCCATGGACCCGGTTCCGGGGCCGATATCGCGTCATTTGCAGGAAACAACGTCTAAGGAACCTTAATATTTAATAAACTATGAATATTTTATATCCATATAACGGGGGAAAACTCATTTAACTGATCTTTTTCGTTTTCTTTTTCACTAAAAACACACAATGCTAACACTGACCCTCTGAATTCGCCCCGAGCGAAAAATGCTAACCTATTACTGCACCGAAAATCACTCCTAGCTCCCTTATTACTTATCCTAGCTGCACATCCAACACATCGTTTATGATCGTAAAGACACAGAACCTAACGGTGCCCACCTCAACACTGAAAGATACAAACTCGCGACGTTATCATCAAAAACGTACATCAAAACATGTGGCGCTAGGTAGCCTAAAACGTTAACATGGCTTACCTTGGTTTTGTCTGGTCAAAACTGGTCTTCAATGGCATTAAAACGATGCTGTAGTTAATCCATAGGTTAATATCCAATGTGACTGTGTCCCCTTTGAAATGTTCTGATAATCTATAAGCAATAAAACTGCAATTTGGAAAACAGAACTCTCAACACTTAACGTTACAAAAGTAACCCATTGACCTTGTTACTGTGTAAGTGTAAAGGTAAAACAACAGAAAACAGGCATAATGGTGAATTACCCTATAGTGCTTCTCTTGAATTAAGATTCACTGATGTAACATGTGTATTTGTGTTTATGTGTGTCCAGTGCCAGGGAATTTGGGGAACCGTCTGGAAGCAAAGATAGACAAGCCGACGCTGGTTCACTGGATGTGCTACAAGAAGACTGAGCACTGGTTCCCCCTGTGGATTGACCTCAACATGTTCATGCCAGTAGGTGTAGACTGCTGGATTGATAACATTAGGTAACACTGACTGCCTTTTAATGCCTATTCTCTTCTGTATCATGCATTAGCCTAAAGCTTGAGAATGAGATAACATTTCCGCTCATCTGGAAGTCAACCTTCTTTTTTTTTTTTATTCTTTATTTATTTGGGGTCACATTATAATACAAGTACAGTTTTTCAAATCATATATTTTTAGAGACCCGAAAGTGACAAATGAAATAGCAAACAAAATTTGTCAAAATAGAATAAAAACTAAAAAGTACACAGGGGTTGTTTGAAATAGCAAATGTCTACACATGTACATATGCATACATATCAACATACATATATACATTCAATACACATACATGTGAGCATACATACACATATATACATATACATTCAATCGGTGTATAGAAACAGTCAAACAAGGGATGGTCGTCTTTGGGATATGTAAATTCTCCACTTTTTCCATATTTCTTCAAATCTGTTTTCCTGAAGCCTCATTGAGAAGGTGATTCTTTCCCCAACAGATTTCATGGATTTTGTCGTACCAGTTGTCAAGAGAAGGGATATACGCTTTGAGCCATTTTCTAGTTATTGCTTTTTTTGCTGCAACAGTAAGAATTCCAAATAATTGTTTTGTTTTGGAGTTTGTGGGGATTGAATGTGCGAGCCCAAATAGAAATTCGTCCCAGTTTAAAGGGATTTTTTCCTGTAGTACTATTTCATTTTCTATATGGATCTTTTGCCAAAAAGTTACTATTAAAGGGCAAGCCCAAAACAAATGGTAGTGATGTGCTAACTGAGAACCACATTTCCTCTATCAGCTGGGGGGCCCTAGATGATGTGATGACTGAGCAGGGCTGAAAAAGTACCTGCTCAGCATCTTCCAACTAAACATTCTGTAGGTGCCTGAGCTCGAGATATTCCATTGAAAAGTACCGTCATTTGTCCAGACTTCATCAGGGATGTTTTTTTTTGTTTTGTTTTCCCATTTGTGTTTTATATAGAAAGTATTTTCCTTTTTAATATCTTGAAGAGCTTGGTAAAGTTTTGAGATTACTTTCATCCCTGTGTCTGATGTGTATGCACTGGTGAAAACTATTAATAAAGGGTTTTCAAAGGCCTTTTGGCTGTCTGACAGGGAACAATTTAAGTAATGGCGTACCTGTAATCTAAAAAAATCACCAATGTTCAATCCATATCGTTTTTTTAGTGTTTGAAAATCAAACATGGTTCCTTTGCTGAAAAATTTGCAATATGAAGTAAGGCCATGTTTGGCCCAACCTTTAAATGTTGTATCTAGCTTGCTCGGGGTGAAATCAAGATCATGTGAGCACCATCTTAATATCTTCATTTCCTCCAGCAAGTCACTCCTGGTAATGATCCTTAACCATCATTTTAAAGAGAGATTGATTGACCTTGCCTCGATTGGTACTCCTGATACATTATTCTCAATTTCTTTCCATCTAGCTCTGTAGTCTGGCTTGCACCAGCAGAACAAGCTTCTTAATTGGGCTGATATATAGTAGTCCTTCAAGCAGGGGAGCGCTACTCCTCACTTGTTTTTTGCTAGTTGAAGAGTACAGAATCTAATCCTTGGTTTCTTCCCTTGCCAAATGTACCTTGATATGGTTTTATCCCATTCGTTAAACTGCTTGTCTGTGATTTCAATTGGTAGATTCTGGAAAAGAAGTCAGCCTTCTTTATGTTTATATTGGTTAGATACCTGAAATAAGGTCTGTGGTTAACTTAGGATATTTTTACGTTTTGTTCAACGACAAAAAGTACGTCAGCAAATACTCTGCTTGTGAGTGTCCAAATGTTCTTTGTGTCATGAAAACGCCAGTTGCTAACAAGTGACTAAAAAAAAGATTACTAAATGTCATCATTTTTATGGTTGTACTATGGTTGTAATAATATCTGAAAAGAGATAAAATATTGCCCAGTATAATTGTCCTGTCTGATATTAAAGTCACATTTGAGAATGTTTCTGCCCAAGTACACTTTCATAACTCTCCATGTCCATTTTTGTGCCTCAGACTTGTTTACAACAAGACGACTCGGCAGTCTTCCAACTCACCAGGGGTGCAGGTGCGGGTGCCAGGATTTGGGCAAACATATCCAATTGAGTTTATCGACTACAATAAACTGGCTGGTAAGAAACATTTAATGCTTGGTTTGGGGGTTGTCTAAAGATGAAATTAATGTAACCAAGCAATTGTGCTCAATTCCTACAGTACCTAATCAAATATCTTTGAAGCTCAGCTGCTTTTTACCAAGTGATGGCAAGTTGATTTGGCATCTGGCATTCACTGAGGGTGCTGCTTCTGGGTTTTGCAGGTTATTTTCACACTATGGTGCAACATTTGGTCAACGTGGGCTACACGCGGAATGAGACAGTCCGAGGAGCACCGTACGACTGGAGATTAGCTCCTAGTAAGTAGCAAAATTACACACACATGCACACGAACACACACAAGATTATTATAACAATCAAGACTGTGTTCGCTTGGAAGTATAAAAAGTACATCAGAAGGGAGAAGGTGGTGAAATAATAGGTGAAACAACAGAATGTAGTAAAAAAAAAAACATTTAATCAGTAAACAAAAAATATAAATGGAACTCATAGAGGCCTGGATTGTTTAGAAGTGAGAAAATGACCATACTTACCAGTTAAAGGTCACCTATTATGCAAAATGCTAATTTTTGCACCGTCTTTTATACATAAATATGTGTCCCCGGCAGTGTTTGGACTAACGCGTTACAAAGTAACGCTAACGCGTTACAAACGCTAACGCGTTACAAACGCTAACGCGTTACTGTAACGCCGTTATTTTTGGCAGTAACTAGTACTCTAACGCATTACTTTTTAAATTCAGTAACTCAGTTACCGTTAATACATGATGCGTTACTCCGTTAGTTTTTTTATATAGTCAACAGCCAGGCGAACAGAGATGAGAACTGTACTTAAGTACAGTACTTGAGTAAATGTACTTAGATACTTCCTGTGTCACATGCGGAGACGGCTGTGGGCGTATTTGTGTTGTTTACTCACAAGACTATCATGGCGGCGGCGGAGCTCAAGTCTAGTTTCTCCACCTGGAGTTATTCTCACTATTTCACTTTTGTCGAGCACAAAGAAAAGAAAGTTTCTGTTAAATGTAAGTTGTGTCCTGGCGGGTCAAAGAGCCTATCTACTGCCCAAACCAGTAATTCAGATCTCTTAAAACATCTGCAAAAACAACATGCTGGGACGAAGCTAGTAACTAAGACCGGTACAGACCCAGATTCATCCGACGCCACTCCACCTCCACCTAAGCAACAGCGGCTGGATTTTAACCAAGGGACTGCTAGCCAGGGAAAAGTTGATATGCCATTGCACGGTATGTTGTAGAACACATGCAGGCTATTGCTACAGTGGAGTCACCCGCTTTCAGGGAGCTAGTTAGCATGATACCATGTCCAGGCGGCACACGGCATATGGGACGGAAAACTTTTTCCAACTACCTGGAGAAAGAATATACAAAAATGGAAAGCCAGCTAATATCGATGCAATCCAGATTGCATATAATGCATGTCAAGTTGATCAACAGATTGCTCGCCAATGCAATAACAGTACTGAAATGAAGGCTATAAGGGCATTAATGGGAGCCCTTTTTTGAAGTAACTAAAAAGTTACTTTTCACAGTAACGCATTACTTTTTGGTGTAAGTAATCAGTAAAGTAACCGAGTTACTTTTGAAATGAAGTAACTAGTAATGGTAACTAGTTACTGGTTTTCAGTAACTAGCACAACACTGGTCCCCGGTGTGTAAAGAGACTCAAATGGCGCTTTTCCACTGCAGGACCTAGCACGATTTAGTACGGTATGGTTAGGCCTTGGTAGGCCAGGCTCACTTTATGCTGCGTTTCCATTACAGTTTAGGAACTAGGGTAGTAACTATAGTAACTCAGTGTAGGCTGGGCGATCGGCTGTTCGGCAGGCGGCGCGACGCTGCGTAAAACTGCCGTGACGTCATCTTCAATGCGAACCACAAAACCATAACATCAGCCGTTAGCTGTTAGCACTCAGAGCTCACAGCTCCTCATATCTGTTCAGAAACTAGACAAAAGTTAAACAAGTACAAACCACAGACTGTCTGTGTCATGGCGAATACAGTCGCTGGTTTATTTTTGTCTGTAGGCCATTGTTGCGAGTGCGGACGGAGCATATACAACGTTAGCTTAGCCTGATCGATCCGATTTTCATCATCAGAAAACATCTCTCTCTGACCATTCAGCAGTCGAGAGTGTTTACGTCACTAGTTTAGCATATTCAGCCCGGTTGTTGGCCCGGTAAGAACTTTCGATTTTGGAGGGCCAGAAAAAAGGTGAAAAAGTAGCCCTAGTGGAAAAGCAAAAAAAAAATAAAACCCTCTCTCTTTTCCTCCGTACCCACATCTCTAAAAATCTCTGCTGTCCGCGTTGCTGCAGAAGCATATAGGTGTGAGAGGTCCTTTCATAGTTAACTACAGTCATTGAGAAACCCTGCCCTCTGATGATGGTGTAAGATGGACACGTGCCCACTTTCATCATGATATCGATAAGAGCAACAATAAGCAGTATCGGTATTGATAGAACCGTCGCAATACCCAATTTTAATTTATACTGATAATAATGAGATCAAGGATAGTAATTGATCATCATCACACATGATAACAAAGAAAAACACATGATGTCCCCTCCTCCAACAGATGAGAACGCAGAGTATTTGTCGAAGTTGCACGAACTGGTGGAGGAGATGTACGAGGAGTACCAGAAGCCTGTGTTCCTGCTGGCACACAGCATGGGCTGCCACTACGTCCTCTACTTCCTCAACCACCAGCCTCAGGCCTGGAAGGACAAATACATCAGGGGCTTCATTTCCCTGGCCGCTCCATGGGGGGGCGCTGTCAAAATACTCAGAGCCCTGTCGTCAGGTAATGGCCAGTTTGGAAATCTACAATAAACTTTGTGACATACTGTCCTGTAGTTTCTTGTTTTTTACCAATATCATTATTATCCACTCTGACCTTAAACAACTTACATTGTTTAAATTGTATTTGTTGAAATCGATTTTAAAATCTTCAGACCCTGTATATCTTCACCACTTTTCAAAAACACCTCGGAACAAGTCTGCAGTGAAATGAGCGCTTGGCCCAAAGTTGCCACACATTATGTAAGGGATAATGTGCAGTGACGCGGTCATTATGGGGAAAAGAACACCGACAGGCTGATCAGGAGCCCGACGCGAAGCGAGGGATCTAGATCGGCATGAAGGTGTTCTTTACATGGCCACATTCTCAACAAAGTAACGTTATGACTCCCAATATTAATTGAAATGCTTTTATGGATTTAGAAAATTATTTTATTGATTTAAAAAATAGTTGTATGTATTGATTTAAATTGACATGCATCCGCTAAGAAAAGTAGTCCGTTGTTACTGTTTGAACTAACGTAGCAATGGCAGGAACTTCTTCGATAGCGTTTTTGAGGAGCTTTTTGATAACAGATTTGAAAACATCGCTCCTTGCTTTAAAAGTAGCACAATTCATTATGTCAAACCTTGGAAAGTATCTAGATATCTCTGCCCTAATGACAAAGTAACTGGCAACTGTGTGTCGCCGTTTGATGTCTATGTCTGGACCGTTGCGTAAAAAGGAGGGTTTCTGCCCGTTACTTATCCGCTGTTTTCTTGTCCCAGTTCGAAAAGCAAACTGGCCCAACTGTATACAGTTACATCGACCGGACTTCTTTCTGAAGATGTGAGCGTCCTTAACAACGGTCAATAAGTCCTTGACAGCGGTCTGTCTGTTCGGTATTAACAACGTGTCACATGTTCTGAATTGACCAATCAGAATCGAGTATTAAACTAAGCCATGTAATAATTAGAGAGAAACACAGTGTAGCAGTTTTGTGTTTTTGTGATTTCCGGAAGGACAGGCCAGGAGCATTTTCCCAGAATTAATTATATAAATGTTACCTGGTGTTGGGTTGAGAGCTGGGGGGTATACTACGAAGCAGGATTTTCACTTAGCCAGCTAACTTCAGGGAAAACTCGGGGTTTCCGGTCCTACGAAGCTGGTTCTCTTTTTAGCAGGCTAGATCTCCATGGTAACCTATGCTGTGCGGCTAACCTGGTCGGGACCAGGGGGGTATACTACGAATCTAGTTCAACCTATCCTGGATATGTTTTGAGTTATCAAATCAAAATCAAATCAAATCAAATTTTATTTATAGAGCACATTTAAAAACGATGTTTGGTCGAGCCAAAGTGCTGTACATGTAATAAAAACACTTTACTGCAGTGCAATTGTAAAAAAGACAGTCATTTGGCAACAGCAAATATAAAAACAATACACAGGGAAATGTCAGTAGTCGTGCTCCGCTCTAGCTAGAAAGCCTGAGAGAAGAAGTGTGTTTTTAGATAGGATTTAAAAACCCCTAGGGTCTGGGCCGACCTCACATGGAGGGGCAGAGTGTTCCAGAGCCTCGGGCCAGCTGCTGCGAAGGCTCGGTGCCCTCGTGTTTTGAGCCTAGTCTTCGGCACTACCAGCAGCAGCTGGTCAGCAGACCTTAAAGCTCTGGCTGGGGTGTAGCGCTGGAGGAGTTCAACTATATAGGCCGGAGCCAGCCCATTTAGAGCTTTAAAAACAAATAAAAGGATTTTAAAATCAATTCTGAACTGAACTGGAAGCCAGTGTAGTGAGGCCAGAATTGGGGTGATGTGGTCGCGCTTTTTGTGTCCAGTCAGCAAACGTGCAGCTGCATTTTGGACCAGCTGCAGGCGTTTAATTGACGCGTGGTCCATACCCACATACAGAGCGTTGCAATAGTCCAGTCTCGAGGTCACAAAGGCGTTGATGACCCTTTCCATGTCTTTAAAAGATAAATAGGACTTGGTTTTGGCCAATAGTCTTATTTTAAAAAAGCAGGATTTGACTACGCTGCTGACCTGCTTATCGAATTTAAAAGTGTTCGTCAAGGTCACGCCAAGGTTCATGACCGAGGGGAGGATGTTTAGTTGGAGGGAGCCCAGAATATCAACCTGGGAGGCTGGAGGTTGTGGTCCAAAAAAGATGACCTCCGTCTTGCCCTCGTTAAGAGTCAGGAAGTTGTTGCTCAGCCAGGATTTGATCTCCGTTAAGCAGTCCATCAGCTGCTGTAGTGACTGTTTGATGTTTGCTTTGAGCGGGAGATAAATCTGGACGTCGTCAGCGTAGCAGTGGAAGGGAATATTGTGTTTTGTTAGAATAGAACCTAGGGGCAGTATGTATAGTAGGAACAGGATGGGGCCCAGAATCGAGCCTTGGGGGACCCCACAGGTAAGAGGGGCTTTGGCAGAGGAGAAGGCACCTAGCTGCACTGAAAAGCTACGGTCCTTAAGGTAGGACCTGAACCATGCGAGGGCAGAGCCTGTGATGCCAGCGGACTGTTCAAGCCGTGACAGCAGGATGCCATGGTCCACGGTGTCGAAGGCAGCTGTCAGGTCCAGTTATCCGGTTCACTTAATCCAAAACAAAGCCGCTCTCGCTAAACTGTCTTACAACGCTGGCTATCAACTTGTTCGCAACCTCTGCTCCCATGACAACACCACAACAACACAACTGTATCCGGTTCACACATCCCAAAACTCCCGGTGCCATCTTAAAGGCACAGTCACACCTGATGTGACACATAAATAACATTTATCCCCCCCCCCCCCCCCCCCCCCACAAGGAACCCAATTAACTTTTAGCTATCTACTCTAGATGAACTGGGTGGACTGCCAGTCACCAGCATAGCCATGTGGATTATTCTGCCACGCAGCAGACTCTGCTCTGAACATTACCCTTGAGAGTCACAAGCTCACAATATAGTCTTCCAAGTATCTTGGTCTGACCCGGACACGGGCCGGATGAGCTTCAAGACGAACCACTGGCTCAACCGGCTCAGGTGGGAACCCGGCTGTACCCTGCAACTGCTCATCAGGAAAAACAAAGTCCCCATCCTCCCTGGGCCCTGGGTCCACGATGGGGGGCGGTGCCACCTTCCGAAGCCGACTTGCATGCCACCGTGATCCGTCGGCCAGACGAAAGGTGGCTGACCCCAGTTGAGCGGTGACCTTCATCGGCGCCGTCCAGAAGGATAGCAGCTTGTGGTCCCGGTTAGGACGGTGAATCCTGACCCAGTCCCCCACTGTGAAGGGAGGCGCTCTCACCCTCCGTCTCATGTCGAACCGCTGCTTCATGCGACGCTGAGCCTCTGCGACCCTGGCGCTCTGGCAGGGTGCGTCTGTTGGCGTGACGGCCGCCGGGTCCCGTAGCCGATCCAAAGGGAGCTGCAGCTCACGGCCCATCATCAAGAGGGCTGGCGAGCTGCCGTAAGTTGAATGCGGCGTCGCCCGGTAGTGAAGCAAGGTGCGGAGCAGCGCAGCTGAGAACGGAAGACCATCTTCCAGGTGTGCTCTAATCCTGTTCTTTAGGGTTTGGTTGAACCTTTCCACCCCCCCCATTTGATTATGTTTAATCAGCATCCCTTCCACAAAGGTGGCGAACTCAGAGGAGACAAACTGTGGGCCGTTATCCGTAGTGATGGCGTTAGGACTGCCCCACCGAGCAAACAGAGAGGAGAGGAAGTCTGTGACGACCCGAGCCGTTACGGACCCTGTGGCGACCACCTCTGGCCATTTCGAATGGAGGTCGTAGGCCACCAGGAGGAAGTGTTGGCGGTGCGGGACGCCATGCAGCTCCCCTAAGATGTCCAGCTGCATGTGCTCCCAAGGCGCGTGCGGCCACTGCAAGGGCTGCAGGGGCGGTGGGGGTGGCGGGTTTAGGATCTCGGGCACGGACTCACACCATGTCTGCTCGTCCTGCCTTGGGCTGGAACACGTCCAGGAAGCTATCGATACCCCCGGTTCGTGCGGGCATTGTGCCCGCTTCACCATCAAGAGCCTCCACCGACGGCTAGCGTGCCAAGCTAGCCTGTCGGGACGGGACCCCTTCATGTCCGTTGATTCGCCGGCCGGCCATCGGGACATGGTGGCGACCGCCACGGAGATTGAGCCCCGCACTGTGTCAGGTTGGGGCTCAACAACGGCGGTAGCCGCGGAATCGGAGCCCCGCGCCGTGTCAGGCTGGGCCCGGTGGCGGCAAGAGCCGCGAGAGCGGAGCCCCGCTCTGTGTCAAGCTGGGGCTCCCAACTAGACCTCACCGTGGTTCCACCCGCGGAGGATGTCCTACAGCTGGATTATATGGAGGAGGATGAAGAGGATGCCTCTGAGTTCCTCTTATCCGACTCGGATGAGCACGAAGATGACATCTTCGTTTCATCTGCACAGGCTGCCAAGCCGGAGGCGATGTCCGCTCCCCCGGGCGAAAGCACACCAGCTTCGCCCTGCCTCAGTATGGACTTGCAGACCGTGTGCAGCGCTGTGCAGTCCAAGCCACGGGCAAAGCACTGGGGATAATGGTGGTACAGGAGAGAGCCAGGTGGCTTACCCTGACAAACCTTCCAGACCGGGAAAAAGAGGACGTCTTGGAAATGCCTATTGTTCCCGAGGGCATATTTGGCTCCGCTCTAGCTTCGATGCAGCAGCGGTGTGAATCCAAAAAGAAGGAGGATGTGGCTCTCCAGCTTTGTCTTCCTTGAAGGGTCCAGCCGCCGCCTTCAACGGCCCCGCGGCAGTCCTTTGCTCAGGCTGCCTCACGTCCTGCAGGTTTCAAGATCCCGAAACAGCCTGCTCCGAGTCTCCAGCCCAGACACGAGGCGAGGACGAGCTGGCCAAGAAAGTCTCCGGTTCCGGCAGCAGCCGCTCAGGCACAGCCGGCCCAGACTTTTAGCCACCAGACGAGGAAGAAGAAGAGGGCGGCCTGACAACCTCCTCTCCTCTCCTCGATAAAGGAGCTGGAAGTTCCCTGTTCTCCAGCTCCAGAACACGTTCCAGTGTTAGATGCTCATGTGTTTCCGGGGTGCAACCATGCCCCCATCTTCCCGCCGTCTCGAGTGATGTCAGAACGTTATCCTCAAGTTCGCGCCATCAGGGAAATGGACTTAACATCAAAGACAGCACGGAGGGAAAGACGGCTAGCCAACATCCCTTGGTCTGCCGTTTTATGAAAGGGGCTCGCAGGCTCCTCCCTGTTTCCAGGTCACTGGTGCCCTTATGGGACTTGGCAGTGGTTTTAGATGGGCTCACTCGACCTCCATTTGAACCCCTGGAAGAAGCTGACATGAAACACCTGTCACTGAAGACAGTGTTGTTACTGGCTCTGGCATCTGCCAAGCGAGTCAGTGACATTCATGCGCTCTCTGTACATCCTTCATGCACTCAGTTTGCCCCGGGGCAAACGAGAGTGTTGCTGAAGCCCCACCCCGCCTTTATACCTAAGGTGGTTGGCTCATGTACCCCCATTGACATTGAGGCATTTCCTCTGCCACTGTGTTCCTCTGAGGAACAGTGGCCGAATTTGCTGTGCCCAGTCCGTGCTTTACGCACCTATATGGAAAGGGTCAAAAGAGTTTCGATGCAATGACCAACTCTTTGTATCCTGGTCTAACCCTCATAAGGGCAAGCCCGTTACCAGGCAACGGCTCTCCCACTGGATTGTGGAAGCGATTGCTCTGGCTTATACGAGTCAGGGTTTGCAGGCACCAACGGGCCTGCTTTTGTCCGCTTTTACAGGCTAGATGTCTCTGCTCCAAGTGTGGCCCGCGCAGTGCTGGGCCCCGTGTTGAGACAGGGTTCTACCTGTTAGGTTCTGGTTGTTTTGGTGATTTTCGAGATAAGCATGTCGAGCAATACGGGAGTTTCAATATCCCATAGTGAGACATCGAACGGAGTGTTATGAATGAGAACTATAGGTTACTTACGTAACCCCAGTTCTCAGAGTAACATGAAGTGAGATGTCTCACCAGACGACCCTTCTTGCTAAGGCGAAGCGAGAAGAGGTGCTTATTTTGAATGACGCTGCGACGTAGCGCAAGCTACTTAAAGGGTGGGTGGATTCCCTGACGTAGACGTCAAAATCACCCGCCAATCAGGATTGGCGTAATGAGATTGATGATTCTGTTTGCATACGCGTTGAGGCGCATCCCATAGTGAGACATCTCACTTCATGTTACTCTGAGAACTGGGGTTACGTAAGTAACCTATAGTTTTACACACATTCTGAGGCCACCGTGCCTCTGTTTTTTGTTTTCACTGCTAATTTATGCTTATGTTCTATTAGTGCATTAAAAAATCATTAAAATCATTAATGAAGTTTCAGCTCAGACCCCACGCTTAATATGTCTCCCCCTGGCCCACCTACATTTCTCCAGGCCCACCCACACAATAATTCCTGGCTACGCCACTGGTGTGAACAGGAAAAACCGGTACTTTTCAGGCTCCAGCTCCGACCCGGAGCTGAAAACGCGTTGGTGTGAAAGGGGCAAGTGTGCGGAGTTTAAAGCGATCAAGTCATATTACAGGAGAAAGGAAATACAGAAAAGCTGCCGTTGCAGGAAAGACGGCCGGCAAAAATCACCGACTGTGTGAACGTGAACATTAATAGAATATCACCTCCCATCTTCAGAGCAATCTGACTATTATAACATTAGCGTTAAGAAAGCTTACTTAAATATCTGCCACAACATAATGGTAACCGGATGCACAGCAAGTTACGGCTCAGCTGACTCTGATATGGAAATATACATTATGATGTGATATGAATGATAATGTGACATGTCGATGTCTGCACTCACAGTGCCGCAGACTGTAGGCTACGTAATGTTACTTTGATCCAGTTACTTATGTTGTGGCAGATATTTAATTAAGCTTTCTTAACATAATAGTTATAATAGTCAGATTGCTATGAAGATGGGAGGTGATGTTCAATTCAATTTCACACAGTCGGTGATTTTTGCCGGCCGTCTTTCCTGCAACGGCAGTTTAAACTGTATTTCCTCCGCACACTGAGCTCTGATTGGTCAGCAGGCGTGGTGCTTTCGCTGAGTTGATCTCTTATCCTGGAACCTATCCTGCTTCAGAGCACAGACTAGGTTCCAGGATAAGTCACCATGGAGATCTAGCCCGCTAAAGAGTGAACCAGCTCCGTAGTACCGGAAATCTCGAAATCTTGCTAAACGAAAATCCTGCTTCGTAGTATACCCCCCTGGTTAGGTTGCAGGCTAAGAGCTCAACTCAGTGAAAGCACTGCATGCTGACCAATCAGAGCTCAGTGTGCGGAGTTTAAAGCGATCAAGTCATATTACAGGAGAAAGGAAATACAGAAAAGCTGCCGTTACAGGACAGAGGGCCGGCGAAAATCACCGACTGTGTGAACGTGAACATTAATAGAATATCACCTCCCATCTTCAGAGCAATCTGACTATTATAACATTAGCGTTAAGAAAGCTTACTTAAATATCTGCCACAACATAATGGTAACCGGATCAGAGTAACATTATGTACAGTCCGCGGCATATCACATCATAATGTATCATATATTTCCTTATCCGAGTCAGCTGAGCCGTATCTGGCCGTGCAACACTCACAGTGTCACATGTATGCAGAAGTATTATTTTAAGCAACACATTAAGTTGACGAAACACTCGAGACAAATGTAATGAAAGTCAGATCCACTCGTGTCTTAGACGGGGCAGTGATATCATAAACCTGTTAATGTACGCATTCAAACACTTGTTCTGTTACCAGCTGTATTCACCTTGCAGGTGCAGCTCTGTGGCTTTGATCCTGGATAAAGTGTTTAAGTCATGGATGTTTAATGTTTAACTTCTTCATATGTCTAATATTATAGTTGACTTTTTATTCAGGAAGTATGACGCTGCGCTGTCAGTATGCTTCTCCATGTTTGTGATTGGTCGAATGCTCCAAATACCACCCTTTTCATGTGAACGCGCACCTCACTAGATAGGACACGGCTAGCTTGAGCGATCCACTTGATAACCCGTGTCGTACAGTTTAGCGAGAGTGCGTATGTTTTGGATTAGGCCAACCGGCTAACTCAAACATATCCAGATTAGGTTGAACCAGCTTCGTAGTACAGGCCTCTGGTTTGAACCAGCATGAAAAAAATAAACACAAACATGGGCTAAGAGAGGGTCAGTTTCGATACACCTTTCTATATTGAAACATTTCTATGTACTCTATGTCAGATTAGATGGTTATTTACTTTCACTGTTGATCTGTTGCTAATAAGATACAGGAAGTCAGCAGTCTAAAATGAACAAGTCATAGGTTGAAATGTTAACATGTATATGCCCCTGATTAAATATTATATCATGAGAGGAAGCCACCTATTTAATTCAATAAGGGGAAATTCAAGTCCCTAAAGACTGACTTACTACCACCCAAAAAGATGATGACAGACTTGCAACATCACAAATCACTTACAATAGAATACAAATGCTATATACTGCCATAAATAAGACAATGCTATCAGAAATGTTGTCTTATAAAACGTTCATATTTTATTACTAAAACCTCTCCTTTTCCTGACTTGTTGCAGGAGAAAATGACGGCATCCCGATGATTTCCATCATCAAGATCCGCGAGGAGCAGAGGATGAAGCCCACTAATCCCTGGATGCTGCCCACCAAAGCCTGGCCAAGCGACCACGTGTTCATCTCCACACCCACCATCAACTACACCAACCAGGACTACCAGCGCCTCTTCACAGATATCAACTATGAGGACGGCTGGTAATTTACAGATTTAATCTAATCAGGGCTGCCCTTCTGAGTCGAATAGTTATCTCAGTGGTAGTTTTGGTCTCTTTTACATAGATTTCTTTGATCATTGATAAGCTATTTTAAGTTCTTCTTCAGTTTTAATGCTGAATGACTTCATCCCAGAAACAAAGGACTATGTCTTTGTCAAAAATAAATACAAATAATTATAGGCTCATCAAGGCAATCAGAAAAAAAGGACAATTTAAAAAAAGGATTATTATATATTTATACATTTATTTATTTTGTATATTATATTATTGTATTGCATTACAGATACAAATAGTTATAATTGAAACAGTTTTTCGTTCCATTTGACTTTTCCCCCCTGTCAGAACTTCCCCTCTTAACATCTCACTCATCCCCTCCCCAGTTGAATCCAAAATGAAATAGATTCCATATAGGAAAAGACAACAAAGTAAAAATAAATAAAATACAAATAAATGAAATACATTATTAAAATGTATTTGAAAATAATTAACATGAACTAACAATGCATAACATTGAATACAAAAACGATATGAATAAATAATATACCTCTGCTTCTTAAAGAAGCAATCTACAGGGCCACCAAGAAGAAATGTTATCTTCTCAAGTTTAAGAAAGATATTTATCGTTTTCAAAACCCAACCCTTCTATCCATCCTGGTAGTGCAATGCTAAAAGAGGGTAATGCTAACTCTGTGTCACGGTTGTCATGTCAGGTCACGGGTCTATGTCTAGGTTTGGGTGTTTTCACTGCTCTATGTCATGTTTTCCTCCTGGGTTATTGTCTGGTCCTTTTCCCTGTGTTTTTCCTCCTGTCGTTAGTTTCCTCACCTGTGTCTCATTAGCTGATTGTGTTCACCTGTGGCCCTTGTGTTTCTCCTCCCCTGCCCGGCTGTGTCTTGTCTTGTAATTATCCCTCCCTGTATTTAGTCTTGTCTCGTGCTGTGTTCAGTGTTGGTGCTTCTTTTGTTTGTGACCTGGTTCACCGTAGAGTGTTTTGTTTGTTGAAAGTTTATATATTAGATAAGAGCCCTTGCAATAAAGGTATTATCAAGTGTTATCTGCGTTTGGGTCCTACCTGCTTCACTCTGCGCTATCAGAAAGCACCAACCAGAAAATGGGCCCAGCAGATCCGTTCCAGCTGGAATTATTGAATTTTTCCTTTTTTTTGGCTAACTGCTCGGATCGATGGAAGAGAGCACCCGGAGTTCAGCAGCGAGAGGCTGTGTTGTCGGAGGCGCGCCAAATGGCAAGAGAGAAACCAGGTTTGGTGAAGTTCTTACCTGGCTGGATTTCAAAGATCCTCCCGGTGTGTGATTCCCGGCCTGCTAGCCCCAGGCATGCTAGCTCCCTGCCTCCCGATTCCCAACCTGGCACCATACGCCTTGGTGGGTTCCGTCTGGAGTCAGCCCCTGCTTCTTCCCCATTTCCTGCTCCTGTCCAGGATCCGTTCTCGGGTACTCATCTGGCTTATGGAGGTCCACGGAGTATTCAGGCGGCTGCTAAGAGGAGTCGTCGCAAGGCCAGGTTAGCCCGAGCCCTAGCAGCCATGGTTCCGGTTACAGTTCCGGCCCCAGCAGCCATGGTTCTGGCTCCAGTACCGGCCCCAGTACCCCTGGTCGCGACTCCAGTTTCGGCTCCAGGACTGGCTTACCGGCCATCGCCAGCTCCCCGAGTCCTGTCGGCATACCGGCCGACGCCAGCACCCCGTGTCCTGTCGGCGTACCGGCCGACTCCAGCACCTCGTCTCTTGTTGACTCCCCAGCCAACACCAGCTCCCCGTGTCCTGTCGGCGTACCGGCCGACCCCAGCACCTCGTCTCTTGTTGGCTCCCCAGCCAACACCAGCTCCCCGTGTCCTGTCGGCGTACCGGCCGACTCCAGCACCTCGTCTCTTGTTGGCTCCCCAGCCAACACCAGCTCCTCGTGTCCTGTCGGCGTACCGGCCGACTCCAGCACCCCGTGTTCTGTTGGCGAACCAACTCTCTCAAGTCCCCTCTCAGGTCCCCTCTCGAGTTACCTCTCGAGTCACCTCTCGAGTTCCTTCTCGAGTCCCCTCTCCAGTCCCTTCTCCAGTGTCCTCTCGAGTCACCTCTCAAGTCAACTCTCCAGTGTCCTCTCGAGTCACCTCTCAAGTTTCCCCTCAGGTCTCCTCTCGAGTTCCCTCTCAAGTCCCCTCTCAGGTCCCCTCTCGAGTTACCTCTCGAGTCACCTCTCGAGTTCCCTCTCAAGTCCCCTCTCAGGTCCCCTCTCGAGTCTTTTCTCAAGTTTCCCCTCAGGTCTCCTCTCGAGTTCCCTCTCAAGTCCCCTCTCAGGTCCCCTCTCGAGTTCCCTCTCAAGTCCCCTCTCAGGTCCCCTCTCGAGTTACCTCTCGAGTCTCCTCTCAGGTCCCCTCTCGAGTCTTTTCTCGAGTCCCCTCTCAAGTCAACTCTCCAGTGTCCTCTCAAGTCAACTCTCCAGTGTCCTCTCGAGTCACCTCCCAAGTCAACTCTCCAGTGTCCTCTCGAGTCACCTCCCAAGTCAACTTTCCAGTGTCCTCTCGAGTCACCTCTCAAGCCCCCTCTCAGGTCCCCTCTCGAGTTACCTCTCGAGTCACCTCTCGAGTTCCTTCTCGAGTCCACTCTCCAGTTTCTTCTCGAGTTCCCTCTCAAGCCCTCTCTCGAGTCCCCACTCAAGCCCCTACTCATGTGCCGTTGGAGGTCCCGCAGACTAGTCTTCTGCCAGGGGTCCTGCCAACCCCATGTCCTGTCCAGTTGGAGGTCCCGCAGACTAGTCTTCTGCCGGGGGTCCTGCCAACCCCATGTCTTGTCCAGTTGGAGGTCCCGCAGACTAGTCTTCTGCCGGGGGTCCTGCCAACCCCATGTCCTGTACCGTTGGAGGTTCCGCTGGGGGTCCTGCCAACCTCATGTCCTGTCCAGTTGGAGGTCCCGCAGACTAGTCTTCTGCCGGGGGTCCTGCCAACCCCATGTCCTGTACCGTTGGAGGTCCCGCAGACTAGCCCTCTGCCGGGGGTCCTGCCAACCCCATGTCCTGTCCAGTTGGAGGTCCCGCAGACTAGCCCTCTGCCGGGGGTCCTGCCAACCCCATGTCTTGTCCAGTTGGAGGTCCCGCAGACTAGCCCTCTGCCGGGGGTCCTGCCAACCCCATGTCTTGTCCAATTGGAGGTCCCGCAGACTAGTCTCCTGCCGGGGGTCCTGCCAACCCCATGTCTTGTCCAGTTGGAGGTCCCGCAGACTAGTCTCCTGCCGGGGGTCCTGCCAACCCCATGTCTTGTCCAGTTGGAGGTCCCGCAGACTAGCCCTCTGCCGGGGGTCCTGCCAACCCCATGTCTTGTCCAGTTGGAGGTCCCGCAGACTAGTCTCCTGCCGGGGGTCCTGCCAACCCTTTGTCCTGTCCCGTTGGAGGCCCCGCCGACTACTCTCCTGCCGGGGGTCCTGCCAACCCCATGTCCTGTCCCGTTGGAGGTCCCGCCGACTACGCTCCTGCCGGGGGTCCTGCCAACCCTATGTCCTGTGCCGTTGGAGGTCCCGCCGTCTACTCTCCTGCCGGGGGTCCTGCCAATCCTATGTCCTGTGCTGTTGGAGGCCCCGCCGACTACTCTCCTGCCGGGGGTCCTGCCAACCCTGTGTCCTGTCCCGTTGGAGGCCCCGCCGACTACTCTCCTGCCGGGGGTCCTGCCAACCCTTTGTCCTGTCTCGTTGGAGGTCCCGTCGTCTACTCTCCTGCCGGGGGTCCTGCCAACCCTTTGTCCTGTCTCGTTGGAGGTCCCGTCGTCCACTCTCCTGCTGGGGGTCCTGCCAACTCCTGGTCCTCTTCCGTGGGGGATCCTGCCGAAGCCTGTCCCGCCGGCTCCGGTTCCTGTCCGGCCGACACCGGGTCCTGCCCGGCCTCCGGAGCTGTCTGGTCTTCGCCCTCATGCTCGGCCCCCTGAGTTCGCCCGCTGTGGCCTTCGCCCCACCATGGACTCTGCCTTGCCCCCGGGCCGTCCGCCCGAGACCCCCACCTTGGACTCTGCCTTGCCCCCGGTCGTCCGCCCGAGTTCCCCACCATGGACTCTGCCTTGCCCCGGGCCGTCCGCCCGAGACCCCCACCTTGGACTCTGCCTTGCCCCCGGGCCGTCCGCCCGAGTTCCCCACCTTAGACTCTGCCTTGCCCCCGGGCCGTCCGCCCGAGACCCCCACCTTGGACTCTGCCTTGCCCCCGGGCCGTCCGCCCGAGTTCCCCACCTTGGACTCTGCCTTGCCCCCGGGCCGTCCGCCCGAGTTCCCCACCTTCGACTCTGCCTTGCCCCCGGGCCGTCCGCCCGAGTTCCCCACCTTAGACTCTGCCTTGCCCCCGGGCCGTCCGCCCGAGACCCCCACCTTGGACTCTGCCTTGCCCCCGGGCCGTCCGCCCGAGATCCCTTCCTGGTCCCCTACTGGGCTCCTGGGCGGTCAGCTTAGTCCCGTCCTCCGGACCCCCTCCACCCACCCTGCTGGACTTTATTGGATTTTTGTTTTGGGGTTTAGGGACGTCTTGAATCCGTCCCTTGAGGGGGGGGTTATGTCACGGTTGTCATGTCAGGTCACGGGTCTATGTCTAGGTTTGGGTGTTTTCACTGCTCTATGTCATGTTTTCCTCCTGGGTTATTGTCTGGTCCTTTCCCTGTGTTTTTCCTCCTGTCGTTAGTTTCCTCACCTGTGTCTCATTAGCTGATTGTGTTCACCTGTGGCCCTTGTGTTTCTCCTCACCTGCCCGGCTGTGTCTTGTCTTGTAATTATCCCTCCCTGTATTTAGTCTTGTCTCGTGCTGTGTTCAGTGTTGGTGCTTCTTTTGTTTGTGACCTGGTTCACCGTAGAGTGTTTTGTTTGTTGAAAGTTTATATATTAGATAAGAGCCCTTGCAATAAAGGTATTATCAAGTGTTATCTGCGTTTGGGTCCTACCTGCTTCACTCTGCGCTATCACTCTGCTTAAGTACTCATTAAGGTCCCTATACAAAGTTATATAGGGATGCGAGGAGCTGCAGACCAGGGGGTAATTATATACAAAGTGTAATCATTACTAAATAATCACTAAATGGTGATCGACATATGAATCTGGAATCTGTAAGCAGCAGGTATGCAATTTTGGTATTGGAAGCATTCTGGTGTCCGTTTGAAATGTGCCAGGAGTATCGACTGTTCTGCCCTCGCAATTTACTGCGGTCAACTCAGCCGTCTCTCAAATTTGCTTAGTCAAATGCAGCTCTTCATTTTTGAGTGTGTGATTAATAGCGTCTTTATGCTATTCGCCGAGAAGCGGCACTGAGCTAGTACAAGAATAAAATAATGCATGTTTTTGTGCTATATTTTTTGATAAAAATGTGTTTTACCATAAGTTCTTAATACAATTGGTACTGTTGGATTCAGTACTTGTTAGACTACTACCACAACTACAATCAAGTACTTTTACTGTGTACTTTTTTTAGTAATACTCTGTCAAACTATTTTTAGTAATACTCTGTCAAACTCCCCTCCCGAGTACAATAATTCATGTATTTGCTAAGTTTGATGAGGGATTAAATGATTCTTAGCCATACATTCTCAGTGAAAGTGGCACTGTTGGACTCAGTACTGCTTGGACTACTACCTCAAGTACAATCAAGCACTTTTATCGTGTACTTTTTGAGTAATACCCTGTCAAACTCCCCTCCCGAGTACAATAACTCATGTATTCTGCTATAGACCTGGTACAGGGACAACCACTTGGAGTACAGAAACAATCCTGGTATCATTAGAAAGCTAGGAATCTCCTCTTTCCAACAGTGTATACAACTCAAAATGTGTCTTCGGTTCAATGCCACTGATTTCGATGGAGCAGGTCACATATATGTTTCGAACTTCACATAATAGGAATTCTGGGGCATGGGCTTAATGTTGTATTTCAATGAACAACCTGAAACATACATTTTAAATATGATAAATGTTCTTGAGTCTCAAAATGCTGGGGTCAAATGACCCCAAAGAATAAAGGGTTTAAGGTTAATTTCAGGATAACAGGAGGTTTAAGAATACATTATATAGTCACATTTTTTGTCTACTATTGAGTTTGCTTTTTCCTTAAATGTATAAAATAAATGTAACTAAAATACTACTGACTTAGCAGGGTATACAGATTCACCCATTAAATTCATAAATACTGCAATGAGTCAATAGAGAACCGCAGTGACGCGTCCGGTTCCTTCGATAAAAAGCAATGCAATTTCTCCATAGGATTTTGGAAAATAGCTCCAAATAAGGTCTGTGTTTGACACAAATTGAAGAGACAGATCCCGTTTTGTTCTACGACATTAAATACATCAGCAGTGACCCCGCTGGTGATTTTTGAAGAGTTTACGTGTCTGAAAAACTATGGTTGTTAACAAGTGGCTGAATAGGACTACAGAAGTTGTCCAGGCCGTTTTACGTCATTACACCGAACACGTAAACACTCCTCTAAGTTTGTTTGCCCTGTTCTGCTTGAAAGCAAGTCCCTGCCTCCTGCAAACTGTTCAAACAAACACTTCAACTTGTACCATTTACAATCTGTATGTTTGAATATGGATCTTAAGTTGGCGTGACGTTGAAGCAGCGACCCTGCTGTAGTTCGTTTAAAGCATAACGTTAGCATTTTGCTTCTGGCGACTAGATTTATGCTTCGAAAATTATAAAAGTAGGATAGACATGTGGATATTATCCGGCTGAACAAAACGTGATCCGTCTCTTAAATGTGTCTCAACCACAGACCTTATTTACAGCTATTTTCCAAAATCCTATGGAGAAATTGCATTGCGTTTTTGACGAAGGAACCGGAAGGAGTTCACATCTGGGTTTTAGGACGCGTCACTGCGGTTCTCAATTGGGACAGATTGGGACAAACTACCTGCTTCCATGTCAAAGGGGGGATTTGGGTTTTGTCAGTGTCCTTTGTGTATGATGTGACTATTAATTATCCCTTGGGTTCAACTTGGTTTGGCCAAGCCACTATACAGGTTCCTTGGTTTTTTCATTGTAGCAGGTCAGTTTTGTTGAGTTAACACCTGTTATGTTTCTTTGAGGTATTTTCTGTTGACCTCTTTTATAGGCCTAGTTATTGTATGATGTTCTTTGTGGACTTTTGGGTAAATAAAAACCCTAGTTTATTTAAACCACTCCTGTGTCCTGTTGCCTTACTGCTTGGTCCCTGACAAACCTGGAAGGCTAAACCAATTAGTATTTTGTCCTGCACTACAAGATTTCAAGTTTCTATAGTAAAAATCTGGGCCATTTGTTGTGTCATGGGAGGGGTCGGCCACTATCTTCCCACCTCAGGGTCCTGGAGGCGTGCAGGTCACATTACTCCTGTTCTGGCTGCCTTACACTGGCTCCCTATAGAACACAGGATAGAATTTAAAATTCTTCTTCTCGCCTACAAAGCCCTAAATGGGCAGGTGCCATCTTACCTTAAAGAACTCATTATACCCTACTGTCCTACTAGGGCATTGCGTTCCAAGAATGCAGGGTTGTTGGTTGTTCCTAGAGTCTCTAAAAGTACAATGGGAGCCAGAGCCTTTCCTTATCAATCTCCACATTTGTGGAATCAGCTTCCAGTTTGTGTTCGGGCGGCAGACACCCTATCCGTTTTTAAGAGTGCGCTTAAGACCTTCCTTTTTGATAAAGCTTAAAGTTAGGGCTGATTAGATTCAGCTCCTAGTTTTGCTGATATAGGCTTAGTTTGTCGGGGGACATCTTACTTCTTCCTTCTCTCTGTCTGTACCTGTGTACTCTCATGTTCCGAATAACCCAGCTTCCCCAGATTTTCTTTTTGGTGTCTATCTACGGCGGAATCCTGAGTCATGGCTGATCCTGTTGCTGCGGTCCTGAGTCCTGGATCATGAGCCCTGGATGGATATCCTCGTAGATTCATCTTCTTATTATAGACACATGCAAACATTTGGACTACCTATGTTGTAAATGTATTATCTTTTCAATTTACACACGGCATCTATTGCACGTCTGTCCGTCCTGGGAGAGGGATCCCTCCTCTGTTGCTCTCCCTGAGGTTTCTCCCATGTTTCCCTTTAAACTGTGAGTTTTCTCCGGAAGTTTTTCCTTGTACGATGTGAGGGTCTAAGGACAGAGGGTGTCGTATTGCCATACTGATATTCTGTACAAACTGTGAAGTCCACTGAGACAAATGTAACATTTGTGATATTGGGCTATATAAATAAACATGGATTGATTGATAGATTGAGGTCGTGGAAGGATGGCAGACACCCTCTCTGCAGAGCTGATGACACCAGATGGTGATGGAGGAGGTGAGGATTGACTCGATGATGCAGGTGTAGACGTTCACCATCATCGTCTTTGGCAGGTTGAATTTATTCAGCTGCCTCAGGAAGAACATCCTCTGCTGGGCTTTTTGGATGAGGGAGCTGATGTTCTGCTCCCATTTGAGGTCCTGGGCGATGATGGTGCCCAGGAAGCGGAAAGACTTCACAGCAGTGACTGGGGAGTCACACAGAGTGATGGGAGCGGGTGGGGCTGCGTTCGTCCTAAAGTCCACAACAGTCTCCACTGTCTTGAGAGCATTAAGCACCAAGTGGTTGTCCCTGTACCAGGTCTATAGCAGAATACATTAATTATTGTACTCAGGAGGGGAGTTTGACAGGGTATTACTAAAAAAATACACGATAAAAGTACTTGATTGTGCTTGTGGTAGTAGTCCAAGTAGTGCTCTGTCCAGCAGTACTACTTTCACTGAGAACTTATGGCAAAAAATCATTTTTATCTCTCATCAAAGATGGCAGACAACAACCATTATTGTACTCTGGATTTCTGCTCCCGCTCTGTTCACACCGCCCAGAGCTGCCGCTGCTGCGTCATGACGTCACCGTTTACGTGCCTGCTTCATAAAATCCAAACCGCGCGGAAATCCCTCACAACGACAACAACAATAGCCAATTGTATTGAAGCGCTGTTCGCTTTGTTTATCCTCTTACGAAATTAAATGAAAGGCATCGGACGACTTTATAAGGGACGACTTTACTTGGAACTTTACAAACATCACATGCGAAATGCAAGACTTCTTTGGAAGACCAGATTGCCACTAGGTAGCTGGTCTCTTCAGTGGACCACTGCTGCTTATTCAGTTTGAGGTTTTCCATCGTTGTGTACAAACTGGATAAAACGCAGGCATTTTGTTGTTGTTCAGGAGGTTGATCCCGCCCCTGCCCCCGCCCCCGCCTCGACGTAAGAGAGACGTAAGCGACGCCGCCTCTTAGCTCCGAAGATCTTGCCTCTAGACCGACAATTTTTTGGAGCTGGAAGTGAACCGGATTCCGGAGCTAAGGGGCGGCGCCTCTGCGGTGTGAACAGGAAAAAACGGTACTTTTCAGGCTCCAGCTCCGAGCCGGAGCTGAAAACGCGTTGGTGTGAAAGGGGCATCACATGCACAAATCCTAGGTACCCAAACGAACACAGGGGGGCAGTATAAACAATGCAAATCAACCTTAATGATTTATATTGAACAGTTTTACTTTGAAACTAATATTAATCTTCAAAGAAAGATTATCGTACCGTTTCCTTGTACGATGTGAGGGTCTAAGGACAGAGGGTGTCGTATTGCCATACTGATATTCTGTACAAACTGTGAAGTCCACTGAGACAAATGTAACATTTGTGATATTGGGCTATATAAATAAACATTGATTGATTGATTGATTGAAAGAAAGGCAACACATCGACCAATCACTGTTTTGTGAGGGTCGGAACCTGATTGCTGTCCAATCCAACTAAGCGTTTCTTATTTATTTATCTGCTGTTCATATGAAGATATCTGTTTCTATAAATTAGCTGAATTTGTGTCCCTCAATTCAAATTCCATTCTTGAGTTGCAGATCGAATTGTAAACAATGACTGGCAAAAGGAAGAGAAAGTTTTGGTGTGGATATCCGTTATCAATAAAGTGGATATCCCCCTTGCTACACTTTACACACATAATTTTGGCCATTTCCCCCAATGATTAAATCATTGAAAGCCGATTAAACAATACTAAAAACCCTTTTCACAAGTAGCCATATGATCCATTGTATCTATTCGATTTTACAACCCCATAATATTCTTGTTGGTTGCAGGCACATGTGGGAGGACACCAAGAACCTCACTGGAGACCTCTACCCTCCTGGTGTCGAGGTGTGGTGTATGTACGGCGTGGGCCTTCCAACTCCTGTGACATACATATACGACGAGGAGTTTCCAAACAAGGACCCAGTGGACTTTGTCTACGCCGATGGGGACGACACGGTGGACAGCTTTAGCATGAGCCTTTGCAAACAGTGGGCGGAGCAGCAGGAGCAGCCCGTGCATGTGACCGAGTACCGAGGGCTGGCCCACCTGGACATCGTGTTCCACGAAAAGGTGATGACCCAAGTCCAACATATCATTGAGGGCCAATCAGACGTTCCCAAGGAGATTGATGTCCGATATGGAGCGGAATAGAAGAGCAGTTAGGAGATTAAACAATAAAACTTGTGACATGAGGTTCTTTATTTTCTATAGTAGACTTCTAAATCTGTTTAAATGTCAAGCATTAGCACATGTCCAACATTATTAGCACCCCCTCTTGGCCAAGGTAACTCTTTTAAACGTATCTGGGCCAGGAACAAAGCTAACCTTGACCCCCCCCCAGCCCATAACCATGACCCCCTTATCTAAACTAAAGGCTGATGACTTGTTTGACCCTGATCTGTTGATTCTCCGATATAAACTGTGTAGTTAGTTTGTTCCGTATATATTTGTTGGTCACCATGATGAGGCTTCTGGCAATGATCATGGTACACATAATTATCCCAATAATTACAAACATAGTAATAGGTATATTTGTTTTAATGATGGATTATTTAATGTTGTAGTATGTGTAGTTTTCTTACAGTTTGAATTTAATAAAGTGACCTAACTTGTAGCTTATTTTTATTGTTTATGCTGTCATTGTAATATTTCTATTAAGATTTATAATAGAAATATTTATATTCTTTGATACATTAAGCTAGTGATGTGAATTTATACTGTTTTGTAAATGTGCCAAATGTTTTTGAATGTTTCCACTTACAATAAATACTATCATTACACAAAAATCACGCTTATCAAATGTTTACTTAAAGGGCTCATGTCATGCTTTTCCGGTTATTACCCGTCCCCTTGTGTGTTATGAAGGTTTATGTAAACGGTCTGCAGAGTCACAAACCCTCAAAGTACACCCTGTAGCGAGTAAAACTCTAACACAGAAAAGACCTGTCTGTGCTGCCCCAGAACGCCTCGTTGGAGTTTTCTCATTTTCCATTGTTTTCTTCCTGGGTTCTGTGACGTGTGAATACCCAAATCAACAACAAATTACCGGATTGGCCCAAATGGACCAATCCGCGGAGCACCTCTGTGAAGCTGACCGTTGAGCGGCCCGACAAAGCAAGGAGGCAGAGAGTTCAAATATAACCCGGAGTGGGCATTTATTAAATCATGCGCACATGATTCACAGCCTCAATATGACTGTCCTCCCTGAACACAGTCAGCAGCCACAAGGATCTCACACACACTAACAGGAAAAACAGAGCCTAAATACACACAGACTAATCAAGCCAACAAGACACAGGTGAGGGGGGAGGAGACAACACAGGGCACCAGGTGAACACAATCAGCAGCAACAGACAAGACGGGAAGGGGAACACTTTTCAAAAATAAAACCAGGGAACAAATCCACATACTTCGCCAAAGGAGGCTACACAATCCGTAACGGAGGCCGAGATCTATGGCCCCAAAGATCACCTCTGTTACAACCTCACACACCAGGATCCCTTGGCTAACTAACAGGGAGTCCCCAATAGCCGCGTTCACACCGCAGTACTTTTCCCACTTTAGTTCCGATATAGTTCTGAAATGTCGCGTTCACACCAAAAAGAGCTGTAACTAAAATGAGTTAATCAGAACCTTTTTTACCCCCTTTTCCGTCCCTGCTAGAGAAGGCACTTTCGTGGGAGAAAAAGGTTCCTATGTCTGATTGGCTGGGTGGAATGCAAACCACGCCCCGTAAAACTCCAAAAAGGTTTTGTGAAGCCGCCATTTTATTATCCTCGCATTAGCATTATTAGCATTAGCATTAGCCCAGCGCACAAACGCAGAGAGACTAACTTATGGCAACACAAAAGAAAACATGGGAGCGGTGGAGATGAGGAGGTGTCGGCGTTCTGGCGATTTAATCGGAAGGCTTCAGTAGAAGCCAGTCCCAGCCTGTCCTCCTACAAAAAACGACCATTATAGGCCGATTGTTCATGCCCTTATTACGACCCAGAGACACGTTTTAAAGTGTATGTTGTTTCTTACACGACCACTAGAGGTGCTCTAGTGGTCGTGTAAAATACAACATGCTCCCGACCCGTTCATTGCAAACGCTCCGGAGGCACGTTTATTCACAAATAACCCTCTCTGGACAATACTAAATTGTGGAATAGTTTGGCCATTAAAATGCTTTTTCATTCGATTTCTGACGAGAAGTGTATATTGTACTCTTAGAATCCACGTCCAGCCCCCCGGGTCCAGCCTCCCCCCCCCCCCCAGAACTACACATGATGGCTATTGTGTGTTTCGCAACATTTTCTATGGCACGTTTCGTATTTCCCACAATTAGAAGTTGCCAGTATTAAACTGTGTACACCCTGGAGGTTTAGGGGATACGAAACACAGTGGTGTTATCAAATGTAAAACATATAATTAATAAATGGGTGAATTAATATACCCTCATGACACCTAAGGTCAGAAGAGCTTTATTTAACAGCTGGTCTTATGTCTGTGACCCCTCCTGTTGTTCATTGATAAGCCTGAAACATGCACTTGTCAAGGTTCAGAGGCACATTTTGCAAATATGGCAGAAGCCATCGATCATCTTAAGATAAGATAAGATATACTTTATTGATCCCAAGTTGGGAAATGTTTTTGTTATAGCAGCATACTACTTTGTTCTACTCCACTACAATTCAGAGGTTAACCTTGTATTTTTACTCCACTACATTTATTTTAGTTACTTTGCAGATTCTGATTAATGATGTGAAATATAAACAACCTTTAAATCAGACTTTAGTTACACCTGAGTCAAATTCAGGGAAGGTGATTATCAAGTGCCAAAATAAACTATGCAATATATTGGACGTTAAGTACTTTGTCAGACTTCATATTTATCTATGGATAACCCCAACGATTTTTTCTTATTCAAAAGAAGACCTTAACTTAAAGTATTATTTAATGTTTCAATAAAGCCTTATTAGTTTGTCTGTTTTGCACATCCTCCTGTTAATATCTTTGGACGTCTTGCACTAAACTGTTTTATTGTAGAGACCACTACAGTATCTTCTTGATATTTTATATTTCTATCATGCCTTCTACTTTCCTCCAATTTTGTATGCAGGCTACTCTTAATATTTAAATGTTTTCATCAAATACAACTTCAACAAACACAACAAAATGCAATAACGTGCTTTAACCACTAGGCGGTAAAAAAAACAGTGGTGTAGTTAATAAAACATAATAATATCAAACATAAGACTATTAACTTTATTGTGAAATCAATTACTAACAAAGAACTGCTAACAGAGCACTTATATACTAATAAAGGACTGGCTTACCTAAAGCCAGTTGAGTAGCACTTGAAATGTTTGGCTCTATGAAACCTGATGTACTTATATGATTCTGTTTTCTTCAAGGTTGTATCTTCCTGGTCGAATGTACTTATTGTAAGTCGCTTTGGATAAAAGCGTCAGCTGAATGCAATGTAAAAAACAGAACGGTAAAGGAAAATACAGTTTCAGTCTCTCGATTTGAAGCTAATGCATTGTACCATGAACCTGCATGAGGAGTTGGAAAGGTAGTAAATAATATCTTTAAAAACTACAAAAAAATCCCTTTCTATCAGCTGTGTACCGTTATGGTGTAAATACAGCCTACCTACCAATTGGATCAAATATAAAAGTCAGCTGAATTAGTGTCGATACTGCAAGGAGACGTATTGTGTGAAAAGAAATGGAAGATATTGTTTAATTGCTAATTTATTTATGATCCACGTCCCGTATTCAGTTTTGGCAGGGCTCTATAAATAAATATCATTTTTTTATAATAATAATAAAAAAATTAAAAAAAATTACACCAAAGCTTTCTCAGGGTGGGCCAATGAGTAAACTGGGTGGGCCTGGGCATACACATACTATCAGAGCTGTCCCTCCAGGCCGATCATGCAGGCTGTATGGGGCCTCACATTGTGCAGGGGGCCTAGCGCAGGGGGCCTCGCACAGGGGGCCTCTGCTTATGAGCTCGGCTTGTGCGCAGTTCTCAGCGCAGTTCTCCGTGCAATTTGCACATTTCATGGTGATGCTCAGCCTCTACTCTTAACTCCTAACAGTCATCATCATCATGTCAACCACAACAAAGAGAAATACTGATATAAATGCGTGTGTAGTTGTTGATACATTGCAGACAGAGGGAACTACATTTGTATACAGATTTAAGAAATATCAGTTTTTGAGCATTTAATAAGCATGTTTTGTCTTGACTATATTATAATAAAGTAACATAGTATTTATATAATTGAATTGATTATGATTATTAGTAGAAGTAGTTTATTTGCATTAATTATATTTAAAAAAAAATGTAGGCTAGTATTTGGCAGGAAATGCAGACGTATTGCATACTGAACGACATACATGCACATTTACCATTTACCTCACTGTATAACAAAGTAACTGTGTTGATAATATTAATAAACAGGAATTATATTTGCAAAGTACTTTGTTTCCAAAAAATAGTTTTTACTCCTGTCGGTTGGGGGGGGGGGGGGGGGGGGGTTCATCTCACAATGTCGCTTGGAGCCCCAAGTTGGCCAGTGACGGCCCTGCATACTATACAGAGATGCTGTATGAGAAGCCAATGTGATTTTGGAAAATTGCATAATTTAAATATATTCTAGAATACCTCAACAATGGAATTATGATCAGTAGAAATGGCCATGACATGGGATCTTTAAGACAATTGTCACACTTTATCTCGCTTTGCGTCTGTTCGACTACATCTGCGGTCGATTACTTTTGCCTTGATAGCTGAAAGTCGTGTTGCTGGGTGGGTTGCTCTGTAATCTTTACCTCGTGATCACTACCTTGTTTACTGTTCATCAATCAACGGTGAGGTACATCTGTTCAGAGAATATTAACAGCAAACCAGAGAGAATCCGCCAAAGACCGACACACACCGAAGAGGCTACCATGACCGCCCGGCTATGAGACATCTGGAGCCATGGCGGCTTGGCACCGGATAACCGCCCTATATTCGCTGCTCCAAGTCGGGTTGTTATTGTTGTTATTTTCGACTCGGAGCAGCGGGAGAACGCTGGAGAAATGTCTCGGTGGCAAATCGTGTCAGCCCCCGAGACCCCCCGTGGTCCTCAGTAAGTGTTTTCTTCATTGTTTTTACTCTTGCTACTGTCTGTTGCTTTATAATTGCAGCCCGGCAACCAGCACATCAACAGCTAGCTACAGCCAATTACATATTTTTGGGCTTTTTGTAAACCTTATAACGCTTCATATAAATCTCAGCAATGTTTAAATTACTATTCGGCTGTTATATAGATATCCAATGTGTGCATACGTCGATTACAAACTTGTTAACTTAAGTAAATGTTTGGCCTGTTGCTTCATTTTCATCTTCCAACAAAACGCCCAAACATTGGTCGTAGAGAACAGTGTGTACCACTGGTTACTTACATGTCAACATTAACCTGAAGAAATTCAATTTCAATCATTGAAGTTGGTGCCGAATAGAAAAGCAAGTTCCGAAAATGTATTTGATTATCGTTTGTTGAGGATTTAATAGGACTGCCAAGGAATGTATTTAAATTTGTATATTTGTGAAAGTAGTCTGGCTCGGTACTGTCAGGGAAAGTATTTCGGAGAGCCCTTATTACCACACTAATGTGCACATATTTACAAGATTAGTTAACATTTAACCCGTTTTTATTTGCATACATTATGTAGGTTGTTCTCCTCTTCAATGTGATAAAGTTTGTTTACAGGCAGAGCAGTGATCATATGACTTGAGTTATTCATGCAGCCAATCATGTGTCCAGATTACAGAGGAAGGCTCTATCTAACTTTGTCCTAAAATACACTTGTATGCCTTTTATTTAAATTTCAATCTATAATCTATGCTTAGAGATAAAACATTACCCCTAAACAGCTTACATATCTGCAATTTCTCCTCTTACACAACTCCTTTTTGAAAGGTTCTTGGGTTTAGAGCAATCTTATCATTGTTTACAACCACAGCCTCTGTCTGTCCTCATGAGTGTGTCATAAGAGCCTTTATAGCTGCTCGACCGACAGTGATCTGTTGCAGTTTGTTTGCTAAGGTGGTTATATACTTGTGAGGAAAGGGGTCTTGAAATAATTCTTACTTAACCTCATGTTAATGCTATTACAAACCAAGTTTCTGCAGATTGTATAACATTGTTTAAGTGGATTAACACACATCAATAGAGAATGGAAAAACACTTTGCTTTTCTTTACCTCTGTCGTGTCCTTTGATTTAATTATCAATAGTACAGTCGTTTCAAACTGCCATTTAACAAGCATTTGGGAGCTTATTGTCACTGAAATTAGTGCAATTTATAACATTCATAGACAAAAGCCTTTGTGCGGTTTTTGTAAGTTTGTCACATTAACAACCTGAAGGTTTTTTTTGTTTCTGATTTCCAGTCCACTTTGTAGAGGTGGTCAATATTTATCATGCTAGAACACATTTGAACCTTTCTGATAAATGAACACTGACTCGAACTCACCCCATATACCACTTTATTAATGTCACATTTAAGCCCAATAATCAGGAACATCATACTTTGTTTCTTAAAGCACTGAAACAAATGACACATTTATAGCTTAACATGCTACACAACCTTTTTTCCAAATTTGACCAAATAGAGAGAATACATCTTCTTAGTTTCATTCTTTCTAAAAAAAACTCTGATGTCTGCCTTTTCTCAATATTATTTATTTTCAATGTCAGTGTTTAAATCTATATGCATTTGCTACTGGGCGTTCATCATTGAGAACATGACTTTACAGCTTGGGAGTGTTAACATCACTTCCTTAATGTTCCAGTGGGAGAAATGTGGCTTGCAGCAGAGCTAAGATGAACAATGGCAGGACACATATACAAGTAGAACAATAAAGTATATTAAAAGATGTAAAAAGGAATGTGAATGTTTTAAGATAGGATTGGACAAGATAATGTGATACAGTGCCAAATATAAGCAAAAGGTGCATGGGTGGAAAGTAGTTATTACCTTTTAAATCTGCATGTTTTTAAAAGCTATCTCTCTTGTCCTAATTCAAGTTTAGCTAAACACAAGTCAAATGCCATCAGAATTTATTATAATTTAAATCTATCCACATTATGTCATTTTGGACAATCTTGCAGTGGAAGCATAGTTACAGAATGGTGGCTAATCGCTAATGTTTTTTTTTTGCGAACATGACTCTTTGCTAATTGCTAATGTGGCTCTTTTCTAATGTTACTCTTTGATAATGTGAGTCTTTGATAATTTGATTAATTAGGCTAAATGCTGGCTTATCTCTTAACTGCTTTTTTGAAAATGTACTAATCTGGCTCATTGCTAATGTAACTGTTGCTAATAAGGCCAATTGCTAGTGCAACACTTTGCAAATGTGACTTTCCTAATGCTAATGTGGCTAATTGCTAATGTAACTCTTTGCCAATGTTACTCTTTGCTAATGTAGCTAATTGCAAATATGACTTTGCTTATGTGACTCTTTGCTAATTTGACACTTTTGAGCCTAATTGCTACTGTGAGTTTTTACTACTGCAATTCATTACTAATGTTGCTCATTGCAGTTCCGGGGGATTTGGGAAACCAGTTGGAGGCAAAGCTGGATAAACCCAGTGTGGTCCATTACATCTGCTATAAGAAGACGGACTTCTTCACTTTGTGGCTCAACCTGGAGCTGCTGATCCCTGTAGCCATTGACTGTTGGATTGACAACATAAGGTATGACGTGGGTTTCTATGTGCACATAAAGTACTGTTTGTCAGTCAGGAACTCACCAAATTCACAAGATGTTCTCTCATAAAGTGTGTTTGTCATGTTGGCCATCAGAACAACAGAGAAATATGATGTTTGTTTTCCTGCCTCTATTTTATTTTGTGTGAAGAGATCACTAATATGGCATATGACCGGGTATGACCGGGTTCCCAGGGAGTTACTGTGGGAGGTGCTGCGGGAGTATGGGGTGAGGGGGTCTCTACTCAGGGCCATCCAATCTCTGTACTCCCAAAGCGAGAGCTGTGTCCGGGTCCTCGGCAGTAAGTCGGACCCATTTCCGGTGAGGGTTGGCCTCCGCCAGGGCTGCACTTTGTCACCAATCCTGTTTGTAATATACATGGATCGGATTTCGAGGCGTAGTCATGGGGGGGGGGGGGGGGGGGGTCTGCAGTTCGGTGGGCTAAGGATTGCACCACTGCTTTTTGCAGATGATGTGGTTCCGATGGCTTCATCGGTCTGCGACCTTCAGCACTCACTGGATCGGTTCGCAACCGAGTGTGAAGCGGCTGGGATGAGGATCAGCACCTCCAAATCTGAGGCCATGGTTCTCAGCAGGAAACCGATGGACTGTCCACTCCAAGTAGGGAATGAGTCCTTACCCCAAGTGAAGGACTTCAAGTATCTCTGGGTTTTGTTCTCGAGTGAGGGAACAATGGAGCGTGAGATGGGCCGGAGAATCGGAGCAGCGGGAGCGGTACTGCAGTCGCTTTACTGCACCGTTGTGACGAAAAGGGAGCTGAGCCAGAAGGCAAAGCTCTCTGTCTACCGGGCCATTTTGGTTCCTACCCTCACCTATGGTCATGAAGGATGGGTCATGACCCAAAGAACCAGATCGCGGATACAAGCGGCCGAGATGGGTTTTCTCCGCAGGGTGGCTGGTGTCTCCCTTAGGGATAAGGTGAGAAGTTCGGTCATTCGGGAGGGACTCGGAGTTGAGCCGCTCCTCCTTCGCGTCGAAAGGAGCCAGTTGAGGTGGTTCGGGCACCTAGTTAGGATGCCACCTGGGCGCCTCCCTAGGGAGGTGTTCCAGGCACGTCCAGCTGGGAAGAGACCAAGGGGTAGACCTAGGACCAGGTGGAGGGATTATATCTCTTCGCTGGCCTGGGAGCGCCTTGGGATCCCCCAGTCAGAGCTGGTTGATGTCGCCAGGGAAAAGGAAGTTTGGGGCTCTCTGCTGGAACTGCTACCCCCGAGACCCGACCACGGATAAGCGGGAGAAGATGGATGGATGGATGGATGGATCACTAATATTACATTTTATAATTATTGAATGTTAATCTGGGTGTTATTTTTTTCTGTGGGGCAAATTCCAAAAGTGCAAATCCCTGGAGAGGTTGTCAACAGGATAGATGGGGTACATGGGTTCAATGACCTCTGCATGAACAGTTATCAACCTACCTTGGAAAAACAGACCTTTGAACCCCCATTAATCAACAAGGTACAGAAGGAAACAGAGGAAGAGTTAGCATTCCTTAAATGTGTCCATCACCACTCAACTGAAAGAGTTACAGGTCACATATTTAGCCATTCAACTTATCAGATCTTACAAAACTTATTAGAGCATATTATTATATAGCTTAAATGGTGTTCAACTGGGACAACATCCTGTCATTCTGAGAAGATATATTTTTGTATTATTGTTATTTAGACCTAAGAAACTACAAAATCTCCTTCTTAAAAACATTGTTGTGCTTTTTTTCAATAGTATTGAATTGTTGCTCTGCTCCCTAATAATACAATGTGTTTTATTGATCCTGAAATGAGCTAAATAAAAGGAGTTCTCATCCAAACAATGATAAACATGCAACAGCAGCTAAAGGATTGGTTATCTTGACCAACATTGTGAAATGAGGGCAACCTGAGAAGACGTCTTGTGTAACTGATCATTTGACTAGCTGGCGTGGCATCTTAGCATACACACAAGAGTTCATGTAAAGCTCAGGCTTCTCCTTAGAGTTAGGGAAACACAAACCAGAAATTAGATTGAATGATTTTGTTGTTGCAAATACAGTTGAATTGTCAACTGTTTTTTAAATAATTGAGCTATAATTTAAACATTTAAAGTGAAATCGTTCAAGATATAAAGCTATCTTGGGTAATGACGCTTACAGGATAATGCTAAAAGTATTAGTATAAAGAGTATTATTATTATTAGTAAGTAGAGACGAGCTATTCATGCAGTAACCTGCCTCGGTGGTGAAGTCACACATTATCCATCCAAAGAGTTCTGACATTACCGGTCACACCAGAACTGAAATCCAAATATAAATGAAACTATAATGTACTAACGGGTTGTGTAACTCCTAGAACTATTCTGGGTCTTTTTTCCTGGGATATTTATATTATTTATCATTTTATTTATTTAAGTTTTGAAAATTGCAGTTCCCATAATATACATTGGTGGCTGAAGAGCCTTAATGGATGTAAATAAGAAGTTTAATGTTGAGTCAGACAATTTACATTGGATTATTTTCATACCGAAGAAAAAATATGAATGTGACAATATTCTTCGGAAAGTTCTGCAGGCATTGGATCCCTGGAAAGTGTAAGGTTTCTAAAACATGTGACTATGATTTGACTGATTTATGACTAAAGGCAAGGCGAGGCAAATTGCAGCTCACTTAAGTCCCACGAGACATGAGTCATTCTATGGGTTTATTCATGTTGAGTTGCGTGCCGTGAGGCTAAGTGGAACTCTGAGTGAGTTGACGATGTTTAGCTCAATAACATAAATCCACTCTGGCCAATTTAACTGAACTAAGAGCTTCAACCCACCATATTTTTAAACATATCAAAATGTAATTAGTTCCCAATGCTACTCAGTCTAAGGCTTTTCTGCCATCAGCCGGGCTCCTCCTCTCCTCTTGCCAGTGTGTCCTTGGCGTAACCAACACAACCACTAAGCTTTATTAGAATCAGAATGCAGATGGTCTCATTATTCTATAGCCATCACATTGTGCAATCAATGTTACTTTATGATACTTAGTGAAGGAAAAATGTTTCTATATCCTCTTTGAATTTGCTATTAAATTAACCAAAATGCAGTTTATGGGCCTATTAATTAATCAGAGTTTTATAGCTTCAAAAAAAAATAATCTAGATTTCATTGTGCGACACTTCGTTTGACACATCCTCTTTCACATGATGAATCATCGAGTGAGGGAAGTTGTTGTCACACAAACCAAGGATGTGGGTGATTATAACTGGGCCTTGTAGTAAGATGTATCTGTGAGTGTAAATGCATTTGGTTTACCAAAGAAGCAAAATTGACGTGTATGTGTGTGTGTGTGTGTGTGTGTGTGTGTGTGTGTGTGTGTGTGTGTGTGTGTGTGGTAGGCTTATCTACAACAGTACCACACGCAGCAGCTCGTCCCCCCCGGGTGTGGAAATCCGTGTCCCGGGATTCGGACAGACGTATTCTTTGGAGTATCTGGACCCCAGTAAACGTAGTGTGGGTGAGTAAAAGGTCCAAACCCGTTCTTGGGAGAAGTGGGGACCAAGCAAAATGTCCTTGCCTTTTAATGGGTCCTTACTAGGGTAGAAAAACAAGAATGAAATGTGTCAGGGAATTTTTTTCATTCCTAATGTTTGTCTTTGTGTGTTTCTCCTAGGCATTTATTTCCTCACTATAGTGCAGGCGATGGTAGAGTGGGGCTACACCAGAGATGATGATGTCAGAGGAGCGCCCTATGATTGGAGGAAAGCCCCCAGTAAGCCACCATGCACACACTTACATTAAAACCCTGGACCGTTACCCTAAATTATGAGCCTTCACTAGTAAAACCCAAATGACACTTCCTCATTCTTGTCGTTTTAAAAAGTGCTGTCGGCTGTGCGTGGTGATGAATAGCTGGTTCGAGGGCCCCCCAGTGAATGATGTTTGCCTAGGGCCCCCACAGGCTCTAGAGTCGGCACTGTGCACAGTTATTCAAAATTCTATCAAAATTGCAAAATGCACTAGTGTGATATTCAAATTGCAGTAGATACAATATTTGTTAAATGCTAAATAAGTGTTTTAGTTGGAGCTTTCCATAACATAAACATAACACTACTAGCAAATGAGAAGTTCCAGAGAAGAAGGGGTATATTGCAAGCTGAGTCTGTTTAACAACCATTACTGCCGTTTCTACTCAGGCTAGTTACAAGCTAACAAACTACATGGAGAAATAACAAATGCTAACTAAGCTTACCATTCTGATATGTCTGCTTGTCACACATTTTGGTGCATGAAACTATCCCTGCAGATCACGAGCCAGCTGCGGAGAGGCATGCCGTTCTTTTAATGTGGGAGAAGTATGTTTAACAAATAATAGCTAGTCCCATATTTCACATACATGTTTTTGTATTAATTAAAAAATATATATATATTTTTTTTCCCAGACAGACACATAACATCTAGAACTGGACCAAATGCTTGACAGAATACTCAAAACTTAAAAATAGGATCATGCAAAAAATATGTTTTGAGCATTAATTATTCTATTTTAATCTCTCAAATTAAGCACTCCAATATTGTCCTACCCTTTAAGTTGTGTTCTGTGCATTGAGGCGAAAATCACTACTTTAAAAGGAGACCCGTCTTGCAAAATACACCTTTTGATGTCTTTTATACATAAATGTGTCCCCGGTGAGTCAGGGAACTCACGCAGCGTCAGAAAATAAAACCCTCTCTCTTTTCCTCCGTACCCAAATCTCTAAAAACGAGGGAACAACGGAGCTGATCCAGATTTGCATCCGATATGACGTAATATCAGCAATGCAGACCCACAGCACTATCAGAAACAATGCCCGACTGTTTTGGACGTAATATGGTCGGTGTATGTTTACATTAGCATCACTAACACTCAGAGCTAACCTGTACTAGAGAGCATGTGTGTGAAGAAGCAGGAAATAAAAAGGAACTCACCTTGTGGTAAACCCGCAAGAGAAAAAGCTCCATACTGTTTCAGAAATAACCCTTGATAATCCATGATATGGTGTTTCATCACGGCAGATTCTGCCGGTAGAATCTCCCGCATGAGCAGGCATAAGCTCCGCTCCTATTTTGTATACATATGCTTTTGAAACAGAAAGTGAAATAGAGGGATATGAGGCTTGGCTAGAATGGGTGATCCGTTTGGTATTTTGAGCAAAAGACTTCATAGACATGTTTTTATATATCTGAGACCTATGCTATTGCCTAAAAATAGCATGATAGGTGACCTTTAAATCATTTAGCAGGCATGTTAATTGGTTTAAGAAACATTCGCATCTTTCAATTTTGTAAGTCAGTATGAATGTCTTTGTACATTAGGAGGAAACCAAACAAAAACAACTGTTCCAGCCGGAAGGTTTCTAATTTCTCTAATTCCCCTCCTCGACTCCTATCCTTCCGTCTTGCGGTATAATGAGACAATAACAGGCTACACACACACACACACACACACACACACACACACACACACACACACACACACACACACACTCTTATATAAATATATATATACAATTTCAGAATCATACAAGTATGAGAGCAATCTCATAATAACGTAACACTATCAGAGACTGGATATCCCCCCCGCCCCCTCTCTGGTCGCTACAATGAGGAATTGAAATTACAGGCCACCACACCAACTGAGACCCGTCTGTCCACACACACCCACACAGCTCCTAAAGCATATAAAATATCAGGCTACAGCCGTTGTGTATTTTATTATGTGAAGCACTAAATGGTTTTAGAAAAATATCGACTCTTTGTTTGTAGATATCTACTAAACTAAACCAATAACATACCAATTGTAACAGGACTGGGCAGACAAAGAGGTAGTGCAGTGTTCAAACCCAAAAAGAGGCCGCTAACCGACTTAACAGCTTTCCAAAACGTTTCCTTACACTGGGAGCCTCCATGTGCCACACACAACTGAGCAACTCTGTGTGCTTTGTCTCCCTTGAGGGAGTGATTAGCACCAGGTGTGAGGTCTCCACACCGGCTCCTGCTCCTCGGGCCACATATTTGACTTGTTGCAGCCCTTTATCTGCATACCAGGAAGTAATAAAACAAGTGTTGGAAGTGCGCCAACCTAAAAATGAAAATATCGGGACTTCCACAGCTAGTGGGGGAACTTTATTTACTAATCTTCTTTGTTGTGTGTCCTTTCTCAGATGAAAATAAGGAGTATTTCCTGGCGCTGCAGAAGATGATTGAAGAGATGGCGGAGAAGGCAGGAGGGCCCGTGGTGCTCATTGCTCACAGCATGGGCAACATGTACACCCTGTACTTCCTCAACCAGCAGCCACAGGCCTGGAAGGACCGATACATCAAAGCATTCATCTCTCTGGGATCACCGTGGGCCGGGGTGGCCAAGACCCTCCGGGTGCTCATCTCTGGTAAGAGATAGAACTGCTTTGTGGAAACTGTTTTGCTTATGTAGGGGGTCTTATCTAATCTAACACCTTATGCTATGCGGTCATTACTGGACAGTAAAGACCCTCAAACGTTTACATATTTCTCATTGGAAGTTAATGAGTGCTGTTTGAAATGATTAGGAAACAGCCGTTGTTCCTCTATAAGTTTACTTTCTAGTCGGACCCTGTTGCTTAAAGGACAGTTACATCAGCTCCTGTGTGTTGGTAAATGTTTTTTATGAAGCCACACAGTACAACTCTCCTGTATGCTCAGTTTCACTTCTCTGTCACTGGTTTCTTTTCTCTGTTCCTGCAGGTGATAATAACCACATCCCGGTGATCAGCCCGCTGAAGATTCGCTCCCAACAACGTTCTGCTGTCTCCACCTCCTGGCTACTTCCCTACGCCCACTCCTGGCCCAAAGATCAGGTGGGGTGTTTGGCCACCTGTCTTGGCTTTCCGAGTTTTCAGTATAGCATTGGAAACTTCAAACCTTTATTTATAATTAACGCTCACAGAAGTTAGCAACTTACTGGTGAATATAGTGAAGCACTCATCTCTTTCGACTCCACTTCGAGCGATCGAATTACTAACAAAGCACTTATATAGGACTGGCTTATCTAAAGCCAGTTGAGTAGCACTTGAAGTGTTTGGCTCTATGAAACCTGATGTACTTATATGATTCTGTTTTCTTCAGGGTTTTGTCTTCCTGGTCGAATGTACTTATTGTAAGTCGCTTTGGACAAAAGCGTCAGCTAAATGTAATGTAATGTAATGTAATAATGTAATAAAGCCAGATAATTTATTTTCTATGTGAAAAATAAATCGTAATAAATCATATTAATGGGGTATAAAAAACCCAAAAATATATAATATTTAAAGTAAGATTAAGCTGATTGCAAGACAGTGATATATAAAGGGGTCTTAGATATGTCCTCTTAATGTCATCCAAGTGCTTCCCCTTTATCAATTCATAGTAAAACACAAGGGCAAAATAATAGAGGTAATTATATAAATATACATACATATACAATCTGAGCAACAGTTATGTTTCTCCATCCATCACCAGGTGTTGGTGCAGACCCCCACCACCAACTACACCGTGCTGGACTACCAGCGCCTCTACAAGGACATCGATTTCGAGGACGGCTGGGTGATGCGGCAGGACACGGAGCCGCTGGTGGCCGACCTCAGACCCCCCGGCGTGGCCGTCCACTGCCTGTACGGCAGCGGCATCCCCACGCAGGCCAGCTTCCAGTACTCTGACAAGTTCCCCGACGTGGAGCCCACGGTGGTGATGAGCGACGGGGACGGGACGGTCAACCTGCAGAGCGCCATGCAGTGTGGCCGCTGGGTGAAGGGGCAGAAACAGCCCGTGACGTTGAAGGAGCTCGACGGGAACGAGCACGTGGACATGCTGCTGAACGTCACCACCGTGGCTTACATCAAGGATGTGCTGTTCTCCCCATAATGCTGGCAGGAAGTGACACGTCTCTCTGGACAGGGACTGCTAATGTATTCTTGTGTACACCACTATGCTTTAGAAAACATTGTTACATTTCAAAAAACAAAACTGATTTTAACTTAATTTTATATACTGAAAAATCTGAAAAGTTGACTAATGAAATTTATTGTCAACAAATTACACATAATTGTATTAGGTTAGTTGATATTAGATTAAACTTAAAGGTGGGGTAGGTAATTTTGGAGAAAGCAGCTCGAGTGCGCTAGAATTTTAAAATACACAGCCAGAAAAAATCTGCCACTTCCTTCAGACTTCCTCTCAGAGCCCCTCCTCCAACAAACACGAACGTGCACATGAACAATGAGGGCACGAGATAAGTTTGTGCACAGATGGAAGGCTGACAGGCAGGTAGGCCATCCAGTTACTTTAGCCGGGCCGGCTCAGATGATTGGTCGTGCTTTTTACAGCGCCACGGCTTCCACAGATGACATTATTTTATGAATTTTTTTGTCAAAGCATTTCATGTATTCATTGCTATCGGGATGTTAAGAGCATTCCATGGAATATAACAAGTGTATCGAGCCGGTTTCTCAAATGTACCTACCCCACCTTTAATACAATTATGTGTCATTTGTTGATAATACATTTAATTAGGGTCAACGTCTCAGTTATGTCAGCTTTAATTATACAATGTATGTTAATGTCAGGTTGTTTACTGTTGAGTAATCCTAAATACAATGGCTTTTATATTGTTATAAGCTTTTAAACCCAAGATTTGACCTACTAAATCTACAATAGGACGTGTAATTCAAGCAGGGATATACTGTATGTGCCACTTTCTTAGGTTATTCATCAAAGTCAGATGATTTATTCATGTTGTGAAAGAGATTTCTGACTCTGATGTATTGTAAGGCTCAACAGTAAAGCATATACAGCTTTTCTATACTTCTAAGTCACGTTTCAGTGAGAGGCTATTTGTTGGAGTCAGTGTGTTGCAATTTGTGCATACTTTAACCTGCTGCTCTTTCTCTTACGTTACGTTTCAGTGCTTTTAGTAGACGTTTGCTGATTAAATGAGTCATGTGCTGAAGGACTGGATCCACATCTGGGATATGGAAGTTGGTTTCAGTCTGGTTGAAGCCACTCAAAGGTCAAATAGCATGGTTAAACAGTTTTACACTTTAAAGTCCACTTACTGGCTTTTCTATGAGCTTTCAATCGCATCTCACAGTCTTAATTAAAAGTCAGCTACTTTTATCGAGTATTTAAAAATGAATATATATTTTCTGTTGAAGATTTTTTGCTTTTAATTAGAACGTACAGGCGAAGATAATCAAAAAGAAGCGAGATCGGATCAAATCCTGGGCTATTGATAATTTTTTTAAGTGTTTAAACGAATACATTCATTTCAAATTCTGCTCCTGATTTCTAAATGACCAAAAACAGAGAGGGAGGGAGAGGCTATTTGTTGGAGTCAGTGTGTTGCAATTTGTGCCTACTTTAACCTGCTTTATTAAGCTCCTTCTCTTAACCTTCCATGTTCTGTACAGTATAAGTGGTTCTGCACAGATGTTGTGCATCCAGACTGAATCTACACAGGCACAAATAAGGGACATATTCTGTTCCGTTTATCATTTGTAATTTTTGTCTTTTAAAAGTTCCAGTGCAGAGTTTTGTCCTTGTGGACCAGCAGTCAGAGTCTCTCTGGCCCCAGTGGTTGTTCTGTGCCATGCGGGCCCCTGAGGGCCACACCACTGATACTCTGCTATGAACTCTCATAAATGTGTCAAACTTTTGTTGTCTTCTATATAGTAAAACATTTCAAATATCAGCTTGACTTTTCTTTTAGTGCTCTAGGACAGTAGTCGGAGAGAATTGTCATTTTAACTTTATTTAGTGACGACTTTTTCCCTTCATGTGTTCATGTCTGTTTGGGAACCACTATTGAGCTTTCAATACTGATAAGGTCCACAACTTCCCTTCATTGTGGCTTTCCACCCTTTGAATGTGAGGCTTCTCACACATGCCTCATGATTCTCCAAAAACAATGTCAGTGACATTCACCTTTCTGGACCCTGAGCTATGGAAGCCTGTTTGCGCCACAAATTATTATGAATTACTTTCTCATTATGACTTACTATCTCATTATGACTTACTGGATACATTTTTTTCTTTTCTGTGGCGCAAACAGGCTTCCATACTTATCACATCTCGTAGCATTAGCATCCCATGTGCAAAGAAGTAGAAACAAGTAGCAACTTTATTTATATACATCTTTTTAAAACAATGCATATTCTTATGCCATAGAATGGTGCAGAGATGAGTCTCAACCCGTAAATCAGTACGCATTTTAGCACTTAAAGTTCCCTTGTCTCAAACTCAATGTTTCTTTGAACATGTTTTTGGTGAGATGCCTGAAAAAGGTCTGTGGTTAACAAGCTGAGATTTTCACATTTTAATAATAATAATTACCCTATTCCTGAATATCCAAAACTTCATAAAAACAGCGGTTGCTAAAAAGAGACAACTGACTGTCATTATGCTGAACATAGGCCGCCTTGAGCTTAGCGGTGGTGACGTGAACTCACGCACGGTGATGTAGCTCCTTTATAGCCGACCTATTGCTTTTTACTTCTGTAGATTTCAGTTATGCTTGGAGTGGTGTAAATATGCGGAGCCTACAAAAAAACATCACCACTCTAGGGAGCCTTGATTGTCGTTGTTTGGACCGGCCACATATCTGCTAGCAGTGTCAATACTAAGAGGGTTTAAGTGTTCCAGCTCTGTAGTGTGTCAGAAGAAAACAGCTGTCAATCTTAGGACTTCAAGGTTTTCATGTTTCCACTTTCAGGGCTTCAGAGGGAAGCGGAAGGTTTTGTTTCCTGTTCTGAAGCGCAGCTCCTCGCAGTCCAACTGCAGCACGAATGGTCCTTCTTCATGGTTATCAACCAGACTCTAACAGGAAGAAAGGCAGACTTTCATTAGCATTCACATTTAGTGCAAGATCTTTTGTCAAAATTCCTGTTAGTGAGTCAAAGTCAAGTACTCTTACTACCCAAAGTTAGTCAGTAGTGTTCAGCACAATTCACATGTAGACCATTGTATGATTTGTTGGTGTTATCTAAAGCATACATTACACCTAGACTCTACCTAGACTCTACCTAGACAAGAGGTCAACTGTTAGGCGTTCAGACCTTTTTTATATCGCTTAACAGAATATTGGCTGATATTGACCACACTCTTGGGTTACATGGTAGAAAACAATAGATTGGTAAATAATGCCTTTTGGCTCAGTCAGTTTAATTACCTGTGTTCAAGTTACTTTAGACCTACATTTTTTTATTTTTTTTTATCGTTTATTTGGCAGGGACAATGCACAGCGATGAACACTTAAAACATTCAAATGTGTCAAGCGTAACAGTGCCAGATTTAGCTTTGAGCTCTTTTCCATCCGCACTCCCTCACATAAAACATTTAAGACAATTACATTTTACAAACATAGCAAAAACAAAATACATGATATAAAAAGTGCAAAAGAGCAAGAGCAGCAAACACAAGTATTTATGACATGGTGATACAATATAGCGACATATAAAGTGCAAGAGGAGATGCCCCTGTGTTAAAGTGCACTGAGCGGTGATTACACGTCTGGTTGTTTCTCAGCCATTCTTTGAGTTGACCTTTCAAGCTATTGAGAGTGGGACAATCTGTATCTCAGTGGGAGGCTATTCCACAATGAGCTGCCTTTAATGGCAGAGGACATTTTGTCCAAAAGTGGTCCGTCTACGGTGGACTTCGCAGTCTCCTCTGGTTTCTGACCTAGTGCAGCGTCCAGTGTGTGTGGATGAATTCCCCTAAGGGAGGGGGGGGGGGGGGCAGTCCATGTAAACATTTATTAAAAAACACATACTTTTAAAAGACTTAAAATTGGCAAAACATAAGTTTACTATCATAAAATGTCAACCGCAAATGGAGTAGTAATTTGGAAGATTACTTCTTTAAAGGTGGGGTAGGTAAGTTTGAGAAACCGGCTCGAGATACACTTCTTGTTATATTCCATGGAATGCTCTTAACATCCCGATAGCAATGAATATCTGAAGTGCTTTGACAACAAATCCATAACAAAATGTCATCTGTGGAAGCCGTGGCGCTGTAAAAAGCACGACCAATCATCTGAGCCGGCCCGGCTAAAGTAACTGGATGGCCTACCTGCCTGTCAGCCTTCCATCGGGGCACAAACTTATCTCGTGCCCTCATTGGTCATGTGCACGTTCCTGTGTGTTGGAGGAGGGGCTCTGTAAGGAAGTAGCAGATTTCTTCCGGCTGTGTATTTTCAAATTCTAGCGTACTCGAGCTGGTTTCTCCAAAATGACCTACCCCACCTTTAAGGGAACATAAAAGGATCTGGGTTCTTCTTCCAACGTTTGAGAACTTTAAGTCCACATCAACCCTTATTATAAAACAAAACGATTAACATTTAGATAAATATGTATGTAAAATATTGCATAAAAGAGGATAGCATGGCTACTGTGTGCCAAAACTAAAGAGATGCCATAATCAATATATACATAGTAGAAAAACCAAATCTACTTTAGTAGTACTACTACTCTGCAAGATTGGAAATAACTCTCTGTAGGAATATAACATTACAGTACCACATTCAATTCATATCATAAAACTGCCCAAAGGTACAATAAGGTCACTGTAAATGTATTCTGTACTCATAATAAGTTCCCATTAGAAATATTATAGTGATACAGCAGCAGATGAAAGAGCTCTGTAGGGTCCTGTTAATCACGTTTCTTTCCATCGTGACCCAACCCAAGAGGGTCTCTTTAGATTTCAAATCTTTTGCATGAACACACGTTTTTGAAAAGGATGCATTACTCAAGAATGATGCTTTTTAACAGCTTTATAATTATAACGCATATACTTTCTTTCTGAAAATCTATGTAATAGAGACACCTGTTAAATGACCCCCTTATATGTTAGCATTTATATATTGGCAGAACATTGGAATGATTTAAGATGTAAGAAACAGAGTGGGGTCAGTGTACCTGCATCCCCTGAATGCACCCCTCCTTCATCTGTCCCGTCAGGTCTCCAGCACACCAGGCCAGACTCACATGGAAAGAAGGATCCTTCAAAACAGACCAGGGTGGATGTTAGGTTTACAATCATTTATTGAATAGTAATTATTTTTGACAATAAGTCATATGGGACAAACTGGGTGTTTTAATGCAAAATACACCTGTCCTATTAGCTCAATATCTAAATGTAATTTAATAGTACCTAAACGACAGAAAAATACAAATTCAAACTTAAAGAGTGACACACAAACTGGTCTTGCTATATATTTCAAAGGATAAAATGTGTCTCTCAGACAGTGACCTTATAGAAGGTGTCCAGGTGAAACTCCGTCATGGTTTTGTCCACTTCATGGACCAGGTCCATTATCTGAACATGCCCAGCGCACACCTCCATCCCCAGAAACGTCCTGCGGGGGACAACACACAGAGATAAGATATTTCTCACAGACACATTAACAATTCAAATGTATACTTGACAGATAAGTCAATCACTTTTTTGCAACAGTTAAAACTGAATGTAAAATGTTGATATATTATCGAAACTGAGATCTGAGACTAAGTATTCTTGGGGATTTTTATTATTTTGTTGGTTTAGAAATTATGTTTTATTTGTTTGGTTTTCCATTTTTTATTTGCATTATCATCAATTTTTAGTTAATGCTTTCATACAATTGTGATATTTTATTATAATTATCATAATATGGCTTAATTGTTGTATTTTCATGGTTTTAAAGGCTGCATTACAGTAAAGTCATAAGAATTCCAGACTGTTTTATTCTCTGCCTTCACCACTTGTTCCTTATATCCTAATAAGTGATGAATATTTATCAAAATACCATTGTGTTAAAATATGTGAAAGTACCAATGATCAACTCTACCATAATGTTGCTATATACCTAAAGACCTATGACTGAATAATACCCACACACACATAGTTTAAGTGACTTACAGTAGTTATACGTGTATACAGAATATGTTAATAGTGAGAAAGGGAGATAACTCAAAGCAGTGCCTGTACCTGGTAGCGCTGCTCGATTATGGCAAAAATCACAATCTCGATTATTTGGGTCAATAATTGATATCACGATTATTAAAAACGATTATCCATTTACTTTGAAAACATCAATATATTGGAGAATTTTTTTTTTAACAGTATGTTTTTAACAGTTGATTACCCTGAACTTTAAGTATAACTCAACTGAAAAACCAATACAACATTTTTTTTAATTTAAAAACAAAAAAGGTAATAATAAAAAAATAATCGTTTTATTTCGATTACGTTGTTTTCGTAATCGTTGCAAGCCATAATCGTAATTGCGATTAACATCCGATGAATTGAGCAGCCCTAGTACCTGGTCCTCTCAGCGTTACAGTAGACCCTCAGTCTCCCTGCTGTGCACAGAAACCTGGGAACAAGAAACACAGCATGGACACATTTCCACTGGGTCAGATTCTGATGCAACTTGACTGTCTGTTATCAGCGATGTTCTCTATTCCACTTACTCCAGTGCAAGTTATACTGCTGCTGCATACTGTATGCCGTGTTCCTCACCTTACCTGCAGAGATCCAATATGTATAGTGTTTCATTGATTACCTATGCCTGCACTCTCTTCATTATTCTTGTCGTACTGTATGCTAAGTACTTCTCTCACTCATGCATTTTCACAAAAACATTTTTTATTCAACTTCAGACTGGTAGTGCAACTGTGAAAGCGTAACACTTTTTAAAACAAGGTTTTAGTACAAATGCATGTGTTTGGGGAAGTAGCGAGCATAGAACTGAGTAAATGAGACTTGAATTATACCCAAATGGATAGATCGATATATATTTCTGCTTTTGTTAAATGCGGCCAACATTTTCTTGATTTCATCGAGACTTTTCTCAGTTTTTATATTCTACGTTAACAGTGGAGGCTTTATGGGTAATATTACTGAAAATGTAATTGTCACAATTGAAATACTTGTCCTACAAATGTCTTCCTGTACATAGTGTTCCTGTACATATGTTCTGCATACTGGTGTTAAGCAGAACATAAATGAACAAATCAAATATGAGTTTCTTTCGTTGTATGGGTATTTGAGCTTACCTCTTGCAGTGCATCAGACCTGCCTTCAGGCTCTGGGTGAAGGGTTGGATCCAGTGGTGTCTGAGCACCACCGTCTGAGACAGGCTGAGGTGGAACTCCTCCTGCAGGGTCAAAACCGCTCCATGAGCACTGGCAAACGAGAGCAGATCCTCCAACAACTCCATGAACTCCTCTTCAGGATGGTCTGATGTGCAGAGGAGAGAGAGAGAAGGTGGGTTCAATCAATTAGAATGAAGTCATTATTACCAGCAGCAGTATGGTGTGTTGGTCTTACATGGTAAATAAACGTAACTGGCCCAGTTGCCTCTCTCATGTTTGAAGGAGCGGATGCGTCCACCATGAAGAGAGCTGTCTTCAGTCTCTGCGTCCTCTTCATCTGGAAACATGGCCAACAGGCAGCCAGGGAGAGGAAGCCTAATGAAACACACACCGGTGAGACCATAGGTTCATTCTCAAGGGGTTGGCCAGGAGAAGAAGTTGAATACATATTTTATTTTTAAATAAATTACCTACTTTTGATCATATGTTACAAAATGTGTTTGCTGCCTCATCCTGTATATGTGGTGTATGTTTCTCTGTCTTGTGGTGTTGGAATGTAACGAGGTAAAATGTCTCAATATTTGTAAATTATGCCACTTTCAAATTTAATTATACATTTTGTAGGCACGTTTTTGTATTTACTACTTTTATATTACAGCTGTTACTTTGCAGATTAGGATGACTAATACAAAATATAAATCAATTTATAAACTATGTTATATTGTTGAGCTACCTAGAACTATATACATGTAAATATACTCAATTAAACCCTTCCTTAAATAACTGCATCAATATTTATAATACAACCATTTATATAAAATAGATATGGTTCTGAAATGGGCGATATACACTACATAATGAGTGCTATAACTTTTGCTACGTTAAGCATATGCTAATACTTTTGTGCTTTTACCCGAGTAGCATTTTGAATGCAAGAATTCCATTTGTACTAACTTTTTTACACTATGGCACTGCTAGTTTTACTCAAGTAAAATATCTGATAACTTATTTCACTTCTACAGACCGACACATTGACAAACACACACCTTGATTTAGGAGCCTGTTGCTCAATTTTGTGTTTCTTCCTCGCTGGGCCACCGTTGTTACCATCCTCTTCCTCTTTACACTTTCGAGAAAAACTGTTGTTTTCATCAGTCGGTACTGCGTCCTCACTTTCCTCCTCCGAGCTGCTGTTGTAGCAAACCAACATCCTGTCATGTGTAATGTGTCAGAGCATAGCGAAACTTAAATACACATGTACATTTGCTAAGAGACAAATATTAATTCACATACATATTTAAAGTTAAAATGTAGGCCAGATAAGCACCTTGACTGGCTACAAAACCTATTTTTAGCGGCAAATTAGAACCAGTCGTCGAGTTGTCAACGCAGTCCTGCGCTTCCGGTGTAAATAACCTTTTGTAACACAAATGTTGTTCCCAGTGAAACGCAGCCCTGGCTCAAATTAGTTCCCCTTTCAGAGGTTTGAAACGATATGCATAATGAAATAGAGAAATATGTCAAAATGCATGTTAGCCCTCACAACATTTAAAAGAGGTGACAGGTACTGGTGAACCGAAGAAGAAGAAAAATAAGAAATTCCCTATTTTAAAGTGTTGTCTAATAAACATTCACTTTCATATGTTATTCTTTATGACTTGATTTGCGAATACATTTGTTGAATGGGGAAACGTTTACAGAAGTAAAAGCCAAGAAAACCAGGTTCCGTGTGTGTGCGTGCGCGTGTGCGTGTGTTCTGACTGTGAGAATGCCAATGAACTATTTGTTTATTCATGTTCCCGTGTGCGGGCAGGGGCTCAGAAGCTAGCTAGCAATTTACAACAAAATGCATGTGTTTTCGATTGCTGAGAGAATGCCTTAGGAGTGTAATAAATGTATAAGTGAAACGAGACCGTTTATCGGGCAAATTGGTAAACCGTGAGAGAATTTTCACCAATTGTTATGACCCGCAAATAACATTTTTTCCGGCCCCCGGAGCACAGTGCTCTAACAAGAGACCATCCAAGCACCGTTTGCGGATGTGAAGAAGGAACCTAATGTTATTTGGGGGAGCAACGCTAGCTAACATACTGCACTGTCATTTTATCGGGGATATTTTTGCAGGCTTGACTGGACTCCACAGGTATGTAAATGCAGTATTTATCATCGCTGTTTACATGCACCACACACTAGCTAAGGTGTCTCTGCAGCAGTAGCTACTGGACTGTTATTTTCCTAAGGCTAGTCCGTTAACGTTAGCTCTTCCTTGCGCCTCTGTGGCCGAGTTAGCATGTGGCTAGGCTAGCTCGTTAGCCTACTGATCTTTGCCTGGAGACGAACAGACAAATGTTCCACTTCTTTTTTTTACACGCGAATCGTTGAGCATTTGGATTTCTACTTAATCGTTTGTAAAAATAACAGGTTTAATAATCATGTACATTTACGAATAAGCGTTAAAGTGTGTATGTTAATGAATGGTTCAATGCTGTGCAATTCTGCGTTCACGGTGCACATCTCAAGTTGTTTGAAATACATTTGTCTGAAATGGGATTATTACAGCAATGTCAAATGCAGTACATGTAATTGTAAGGATGTTTTTCACAATACATGTCTTGTGGGTGATTCATTATGACTGATGCAATCAGGCTTTCAACAGTTTACCTCTTCTATAGTTGCTACTAGTAAACTAGATAGGAAGAATCTGCTGTGTTATTTGTCTTGAGGGGCTGCCTGCATAGTCTTGACCCAACAGTTACCTAATATTGCAACACAGATCACAGTACTTATAGTAAGTCATTATTACTAATTGTGAACGTTTAATCCTGCTGAGTTTATCAAGAAAAATCATCAAAACTGATGTAGAAAATTACATTTGCAATCTTGAACAACAATTTTATAAATATATGTATATATTTTGACCATGGTATACTGGCAGTTTGATCAGTGGATGTTGTAAATATAACATAATTTTACATCTTTGCTTTTGAGTAGTAGCTCCTTTGATTGCACATTGATGTTCTGTCTCACCTTAATTATTTTGTTCATACAGTTACCAGTTAAATGAAGTCAAAGTAGGGGGATTACTTCCATCCCTCCACACAAGTCAGATCTCCACTCCTCTGGACAGTTCCACTTGCTGAAATGGAGTGAGTTTTTTTTCCAATTTTTTCAAAACACTCTAAAGTCTCAGCTAATTATTTAAATATGTTTCAATCTCCATTTCTTACCGCAGTTGGGCCGCACCGGCTGCCAAACTGAATCCCTACTCCCGAGCCCGCATGCCCGAGGCCTGGCAGCAGCATGCAGTCACTCCACCTCCAGTCGTCCACACCATACCTCCATCTGCTGAGAACGCATTGGGCTGTGCAGTGTATGGCATCGTACTACAGCAGGATGCTACGTCTTTACAGCAGCCACAGCAGACCCAGCATGGACAGCACAGCCAACACAGCAACAGTCAGCAGCATGGAGGGGGGCAGCTCAGTCAGCAGCAGCAGCACCCCGCCCAGGCCCAGCAGAGCACCCTGCAGGTAGCAACGGAAGCAGGACACAAGTGCGGGGCCTGTGGACATGATATCTCTCACCTGGCCAACCCACACGAGCATCAGTGCATGGTGAATCAGGACAGGTCATTCCAGTGCACTCAGTGCTTGAAGATTTTCCACCAGGCGACAGACTTGCTAGAGCACCAGTGTGTTCAGGTGGAGCAGAAACCGTTTGTGTGTGGAGTTTGTAAGATGGGCTTCTCTCTACTCACCTCTTTAGCGCAGCACCATACGTCCCACAACAGCACCAACCCAATGAAGTGTTCAATATGTGAGAAAACCTACCGACCCGGTTCTTCTGGCAACACCACGCCCACCTCAAATACTCCCCAGCAGCCCAGCAGCGACGGGGCATCGGCAAGCAGCAGCTCATCCATTCTACCGTTTCCCTCGGCGCGAGACCGGCCATACAAATGTTCCGTTTGCCAGAAGGGCTTCAAACACATGTCAGAACTCACGCGGCACGAGAGGGTGCACACGGGCGAAAAACCCTTCAAATGCGACACATGCGACAAGGCCTTCAGCCAGTCATCCCATCTCCAGCACCACCAGCGGACACACAGCAGCGAACGGCCGTTCAAGTGCGCCGTTTGCGAGAAGAGTTTCAAGCACCGCTCCCACCTCGTGCGTCACATGTACGTGCATTCGGGCGAGCACTTATTCAAATGCAACTTATGCGAGCTACACTTCAAAGAGTCGTCAGAGCTTCTCCACCACCCCTGCCATCCGCAGGGTTCCCGGCCGTTCCGCTGCGCCACATGCGGTAAAGGTTTCAAGCGTCCGTCTGACCTCCGGCAGCACGAGCGCACACACTCGGAGGAGCGTCCCTTCCACTGTGACGAGTGCCAGATGAGCTTCAAGCAGCAGTACGCACTGGTGCGCCACAGACGAACGCACAAAGACCCTACGGACCGCCCGTTCAAATGCAACCTGTGTGACAAGGGCTTCATGCAGCCCTCGCACCTCCTCTACCACCAGCACGTCCACGGCATGGACAACCTGTTTAAGTGCGCCTCATGCCAGAAAGAGTTCAGCCAGTCTGGAGAGCTGCTCAGACACAAGTGTGGCGAGTCGTCCAACACCTCGCCAGACAAGCCGTACAAGTGCGACGTTTGCGGTAAAGGGTACAAGAAGAGTTCTACGTTACAGCGGCATCAAAACTCTCACTGCCAGGAGAAGCCTCTAAAGTGCTCCCTCTGTGACCGCCGATTCCTGTCATCTTCAGAATTTGTCCAGCATCGATGCGACCCGTCCCGAGAAAAGCCGCTGAAGTGCCCTGAATGCGAGAAACGTTTTAAATACTCCTCGGACCTGAACAGACACCGGCGCGTGCACACAGGGGAGAAACCGTACAAATGTGGCCACTGCACCAAGGGCTTCAAACAACGCGAGCACTTGACCAAACACACGAGCACACACTCCAAAGAAGGGCAGTTTAAATGTGTTTGGTGTGGGGAGCGTTTCAGTGACTTAGGCTCTTTGCAGGATCACACAGTGCAGCACACAGCCGAAGGCGGTGGTTACCCAGTGCCAGAGTGCTTATAAAGACTTTTTCTCTTAAACAGACAGTTCCCAAACTGTTGTTGTCTTGTCCATCCACATTTTCAGGATATGATTATTGCATTCATTACAACATCAAATGTTTGATGCTTTACTTTTGTTCTGACCCTGTCAGATATTTTCTTTTTTCTTTCTGCACTTTTTTTTTTCTTTGTTCCACATCTTTCTTTTATCCCTCCTCTCCTCATTGCATCATTACATTACATTTAGCTGACGCTTTTATCCAAAGCGACTTACAATAAGTGCATTCGACCAGGAAGACACAACCTTGTAGAAAACAGAATCATAGAAGTACATCAGGTTTCATAGAGCCAAACATTTCAAGTGCTACTCAGCTGGCTATAGATAAGCCAGTCCTTTATTAGTATATAAGTGCTCTGTTAGTAATTCTATCGCTCGAAGTGGAGTCGAAAGAGATGAGTTTTCAGTCTGCGATGGAAGATGTGTAAGCTATCTGCTGTCCTGATGTCAATGGGGAGCTCATTCCACCATTTTGGAGCCAGGATAGCAAACCCACGTGTTTTTGCTGATGGGAACTTGGGTCCCCCTCGCAGCGAGGGTGCAGCGAGTCGTTTGGCTGATGCAGAGCGGAGTGCACGCGCTGGGGTGTACAGTTTAACCATGTCCTGGATGTAGGAAGGGCCAGATCCATTCGCAGCATGGTAAGTACCAGTATCTTGAATTGGATTCTAGCAGTTACCGGGAGCCAGTGAAGGGAGCGGAGGAGCGGAGTGGTGTGGGAACATTTTGGAAGGTTGAAGACCAGACGAGCCGCTGCATACTGGATGAGCTGCAGAGGTCGGATGGCACATGCAGGTAGACCAGCCACCACAATCAGTTCTAACAGTAAAGAGGCAACAGCCACTTAAGCTGCCATTAGCCAAACTTAAATCAGAAAGAAACGGGTGCCATAATGCAGGTTGATGCATTAATACATATGTCCCACCTAATTGACGGAAAAGAGTTATTTCATTGAACTGTCTTATGTGACAGCTATAGTTTTCTTTGAATTTGGTACTTTGAGAGGCCCTCTTATGCCCGGAATATCCTCTAGAGGGAGTTTCTCTCCCACACACGAACTGATAGTGTCCACTAGAAGGGGTTCATTCTCTTGTTATTTCTTTCTCTCATATCTCTTCTCTGCTCTTCAGTTTTTCTATTCATCTTCCTCTCAGCTTTGCTTTTTGTGTCCTCCCCTTCCTGTCTCAGCCAGTTCAGTATCAGGAGACTGGAGATTTGACTAATGCCTCAGACTCAAAATGCTTTAGGTTATTATCTCCCTACAGTAATACAGAAGCAGTGTTTCTACTCCTTCAGGCCAGTGATTCTCTTCGGGTTTCAGTTAGGGCTGTACTGAATGTAGGTGTTTTACATTGGCAGCTTCTGTTGAGGTTTTCCAATGAAGCTTCAAAAGTCAATATCATATTTTATGAAGACACCACCCTGAACAAAAAAAGTATTCTTGATGGAGCACTTCAATAAATCCCCCAAAATATAATCTCGTTATCTCTTTTTTTATATGGTGGTTCTATAAATGTAATTCATGGTGCTGTTAGATAATACAGGTGCACTACAAATGCAAAAAAAAAAGCTGTGCAGCAATTGAATGTTAATGTTACTTTACAAATTTAAGTTTTTGGAAACTATTCAGTACAGCCGTAGTTTAAGTAAACTTTTAATAAAGTTTATGAAGTGGCCAGCGTTTTAAGATAATTGGGCTGCCCTAAATGTGGATGTATCAAAACAACAGTGAAACAGCGCCCAATCTCAAAGGTATGTAGACTAGCAAAGCAGCTGAAGAAAACCATTACAAAAATAATAATACCACTGTTACCCTTCATTCCTTTATATTTCACACTAATATAATGCTCATTCCTGCAGACGTCCATCGTGTTCGACCTCTTTGTACTGAAAATATCCAACTTTGATCGTACACTTCCTGTCTCAGCCTGTACATACTATGGATGTCTGAGTGTCCATTTTCTTACAAAAGCAACATTATGTATGAGCTGTTTTTTTGTATTCTTGCTACTATTTACCATGTGAAATGTTTTTTGGAAAATGTTGTTTTTGTAGTCCATGTTGTGATTGTACCGCTGTGTTGCAGGGAACCTTAACGAGCACTCTGCATGTGTGTGTGTGTGAATGTAAACCGTATTCTGTCAAACAGGGAAATCAAGAGTCAAGTCTGTAGAGAATTGTATTAGAAATGTTTCAGCAGACCTGGGCCTTTTTGTTTTGTTTTTATATATATCTATATATATTTGCTAACCTTCCTGGTCTGCTGTTTTTGTTAAATATTTTGAAAGAAATATTAATACCGTTGTTACCTGTTACATGTTGCGTTGAGGTGGATGCTGTGTCCTACCAGATTAAATGACACCTTCCTGTTCTTCGAGTGCTATGAGATTGTATTTGTGCTTTAGAAGCCGAAGTTGGTTAAATCGTCAACTGTGATCGCCATGTTTCCCTTAACCTCTTCAACTTTTTGAATCATGGTTTGAATGCAGTATTTAATGCAAAAGGAGGAAGCCAAGGAGATTGTTTATTCTGGCTTGCAATTATTTCGTTTTAGCATCAAAGCCCTCTGCCCTTCATCATCATCCGCCATTTTTATTTCCAGAATCTGGCAATATAAGACTGAAAACGAGATCAAGAAATACTGTCAATCTTTAAAGAAAATCTTTATTCCTTGGGATCGGTTAAGGATAAAAAAGGCTTCAATTTATTTATACGGTCGCCAGAGTACAGAATGTACAATTGTCTTAAATCAACTCGAATGATCAATAAGGGTTGTTAATGCCAAGACTAATGTGTGTTTTTCAGTAGGCGGACTCAAAGTGAGGAATAATAAAAGTAAAAGGAGAAAAAAATGCGCTTGTTAAATCTGGGTTTAAAAACCCCATCCCATATCCAACCCACAGTCAGGGAAAGGAGAGTAGTATCTCCTCTTTAAGCACAAATTCAATAGATTCACCCCTCTTCATTATAACTGGTGGTTTCAATAGATACATAATCAGTTTACCCATCCTACAATCATCCCTTTCTTTTACAGTTCCACTAAATAACCTGTCGGAACCCGGTGTCTGTTGCTCTCTGCATGCTTGCTGTGTTAGTTCCTGTGTCCTGTTCCTAGGAACTGGTCCCCCCCTCCTCCTGAGCACTGTTCCCTCATATAGCTTTTTCAATTGTAAACTGTACTTTATGTGAATGATGTTGAAAAAAAGAAAAGGAAAAAAACATTGTGGCGACGTACAGTGTGTATACATTCATGCTAAAACTTTCTGTATGTATGTAGCATTCAACTACACACAGCACTAACAAATAAAACCTTTTTCCATTTATACAATTACATGAGTTTAGAGATTATTTAAACAGGAAATGTGTTATTGTGCTTCAAAATAATTCTCGAGATGTTTCGTTTTTCTCACACATCCAAAACTGCACCAATCTAATTTGAAATCAAAACTCACTTTTTCCAAACTGCTTCTAATGTGTGATAAAAGTTACTAGTTACATAATTATCGTGTAAATACAGTTAGTCTTTTGTATATTTTAAGTGTTGTGTTTTTTATAATTGTTGTATTGAATTTGACCCTCTATATGTAAAGTGAATGTCCCTTATAAATTACATGTATTATTATTATTTGTATCATTATTATTTGAATATTTAATAATAATAGAAGTCAGGGGCGGTTCTATGGGGGAGGGGCAACAGGGGCCAGTGCCTCCGTAACACTGACCAGGGACACCCCTGTGGCCCCCTCCAAAAAAAGGTTACAATATCACGATTTATTGGAACTAAATCAAATCAGAGGCCCGGATGTACAGTGGAGATAAACTGTTCATTACCTTATAAAAGCAAATACTGTTTATGTTGTTAAATTCAATTGTCACTTAAAGTTACTAAAACAAATAACAACAAACAAACACAGGACTGCAACTTAAATTTACAAAAACCAATTACCGTATTCTATGTTTATTTTACACAAGTACTTTATACTGTCGTTGTCTTTTTATTGTGCCCCTCTCATGAAATAACTGGCCCCAGCCTGCCCCCCCTCCCCCCCCCCCAGTAAAATTGGTCTAGAACCGCCACTGCTTGAAGTTCAGAAAAAAATGTCATTAAAATAAAAAGCCACATGGACTAATTATCAGAAGTACGAAGTACATGTATTTAACAGCAGCCCCAGTCATTGTTTGTTTCGTCCTTGTTACAATATTACTTATAACATTTGAACAGCCAAGGTGGAAATTATTTTAGTAGTTTATTTACAGATACAATGTTTTTGACAGAAAAAAAGCCATCATTGTGCCCCTCTGTCACATCCTCCCCACTAGAGGGCGATGTGTCCCGGCTGCTCAGCCCAGCATCACATCCCTCCTGTTCGCCCCGGCAGCCCGCGGCTTCACATCCGGGCGGCTCTCTGCTCCTCTTCAATCGCAATCCGCTTCCCTTCCCTGCGCTCACGACCGGGGAGGTCCGTGGCTGCAGAAGAAACCACCGAATCCCGGGACCTCCGTCCGCGTCTGGTACCGGGTCCTGAGGCGCTGCTTCCCCGCACAGCCGGTCGCACATGACGCGAGCTCCGCCGATGGTGGTGCACGGCGCCGAGCGCTCCCCATCGGTGCGACATCTACGCGCTGAAGTAGCATCGCTGGCTAACGTCAGCTAACAACATCGATCTCTCTGCTGCTCCACCCCTCTCCCTCCGGCCGACCCCGCCACCGAGCCGTCACATCAACAGTTGATTGAAAGCTAACACTGGACCACCGAGGGAACCCCCCGACCCTCCGCCGGCTAGCGCAGGAAGCCCACCGGTTACCACCCCCATTTCCGATTTAGGGCCTGCAACGACAGTTGCCTCAGAGTTTTAACCGGTGATATTTAAATCACCGACCCCCGTTCCTCCTCCTCAGTGGCCATTTAGGGGTCCGTTTTATCTACCTCAACATCCCGATGCCTTCCCGCCCCTGTGTAACATGAGCCGTACTATAACCCAGACTCTGACCAGCCTCCTTTCGAGCCCCAACGTCATCCGCTCTGCTGCTTCTGACAATCCCACCAAGGAGCGCTGCTCGGCGGGCACTGATTGAGGCGAACCCCGTTGGACATCTCTGGTTCTCGCCATCCCATTTTCCCAGTCTGGCTGCAGAGGGAAGCTAGCTGGCTGGCCTGTTGTACTTCATACCCACCCACTCAGCAAATTGTGTCCATCCCCTACCACCCCATCTAGTGTGTCCCCCACCCCAGCAGACCCCCGCAGCGCCCGAGCCCCGGGTCTCGCCATGCCGGGTCCGGTGGCCGGTAGCAAGTCCCGTGTTTACGCAGACGTCAATACGCTTAAGAGCCGGGAGTACTGGGACTATGAGGCCCACGTACCCAACTGGAAGTGAGGACATTTCTATTTACTGCATGCATGTCTGACCACAGCAGAAAATGTGTTTGCATGAGGAGAAGAAGAATAAGGAATGTGTGGCAGATGGAGGTCTATTATTAGTGTGAATGCTGTTTACAGAGGCCTTCTTCAGATTTTAAACAGAGTGCTATGATCTCAAAACAGTGGAGGACAGCTTGAAATTTGCCCAATTTTTTTTAAACCTGCCATAATTCCCTAACCCTACACTCCTTGGACATCATTTTTAATGAAAAACGTAGGAAAACCTCTCCTAGGTTGAAAAAAAAAAAAAAAACGTTCAACATGTCTCCATTAAAGCCTATTGTAAATACAGCCTGCTCTTTCCTCACAGCATCAGCCGCACACCTTTAGTTAATCTGCCAAAAAGGCCACATTATTGACCCGAAAGTACACAGAAAGCACACGTTGAAATTTCACCGATATCTGCTACGGTTCTTCAACAAAACGTTCAAATGTAAGAGGTTTATCTCTCATTCAGACCAATGGAAAGGCTCTCCTCTCACTGATTACTGCACATCACCATGGAAACCTTTGATCTCTGGGCTCACACAGATGTTCACATACTGAACTTTAACAGACTATCTCAGCCTATTCTTTTCTGTCTGATGGAGACTTCATACTGACTTCAACAGGTTCCACATATTTTATACATTATTAGTGACGTATGGTTTTAGTCGAAAAGTTTGCAGTCAAAATATTCTGCTGCTTTCCCAAGCTTTTTTACTTTCTTCTCTTCTTAATACAAATTCATTCACGACTACTTACATCTGATATTTAACTCCTTCAGCCTATTTTCAGCTACAGAAACCATTCAACTATTACATTATTCAGCTAGTTCAGGACATCAAGGCTATACATGTTGTTGTTTATACCTTTTTTTAAACCTTTTCTTTTAAATATTAAGCTTCTTCACTATTTTTCCTACTCTTCCAGTTTAACATTTCACTTTCAAGTTTTCAACTAAGTCATTCTAATGCATTTGAGCTGCAACAATTTGATTCAAATCATTTAACTTTTCTGCATTTCTCCGCTAAGTTCAGCAACACACTTACTTGGTTTTTGTAGCTAAATGCAGCTACAGAGACCATTCAATTAATAACATATTCAGCTTTTTCTGCATTTTCAGCTATATTCAGCAACAAATGTTCACAGTTTACAGCATTCACACGCATTTTCTGGAGGAAATTCATTTTCTATTTATACATGTAGCTGTGAGGGTGTGATGACACTGTGATAGCACAGTCTCCCAGCACACCACCCTGCTGCTCTGCTCTGTCTGACACACACCTCCATCTCTGCCCCCCTGCTCACCCTCCCTGTTGACTTAAATAACCTCTCAAGATCACAACCACAAATGACTTTTTCCCCTTAATTGAGGGCACTTGACACAGTCTGACTTAATTACATGCTGAAAATATTTTCTCTCTTTCACACGAGCCCTGCACTGTTTCTCCATCTGTCCTTATAGCAACCAGGAGGACTACCAGCTGGTTCGTAAACTGGGCAGAGGGAAGTACAGCGAAGTGTTCGAGGCTATCAACATCACCAACAATGAGAAGGTGGTGGTCAAGATCCTGAAGGTGAGCACTTTGCTCTTCCTGTGATGGGCATTTAAAAAATATATTTTCTGACACTAAATGGCAGATTAATCTAAAGATGCTGGATTAAAGGGGCCCTATTTGGCCTTTGGTGTTTCCCCTTTCCTGTAGTGTGTTTTTGTTCAATGTAAATGGTCTGCAAAGGCTAAAATCCCAAAGTTCCCTCCAGAGAGAGTTTCTCTCCCACACACTCAAGCAGAGATGTTAAACTTTTAATAAACGTAAAATGGTTATCGTCATGGTGATGCAGGGGACACTTGATGATGCCTGTTAGTACCATTGGTATTAATTGTTGGTCAGAGTCAAAGCCAGCGTCGGCCATTTCATTGTGATCATCAAAAGTGTCTGTACAAACATTGACAGACTGAATGCAGCAGCAGCAGCATGCAGGCTCAGCAGCTTCAACATAAAGAGTCAGGAATAGCACATAAACATTGTTTCCCGGTCTTGTACCCTTTACTAAATTACTCTTTTTGTTTGGTTTCCTATGGAATTAGCCAGTCAAGAAGAAAAAGATCAAGCGAGAGATCAAGATCCTGGAGAACCTGCGAGGAGGGACCAACATCATCCGGCTGGTGGATACCGTCAAAGACCCCGTGGTAAGATCCCTAATGTCTCTTCTGTTTAAATGGGAGAATGAATGGAAAAGTGTGCAAATAAAACATACTAAATGTTTAAGAATATTGGTAAGTGAGTTCACACAGTTATTGGACAGGGAGACTGTTATTAGCTGTTGTTGCTTTTTTATTTGGTTAACAAAGGGATGAAATAACTCAATACCATATTTGCGGTTTGCTTAAATGATTCCTATAGGGACATGACGATAAGGGTTGCACAATTAATCAAATGTTAATGACAATCAAAATTGCATCAGGCGCAATATTTGTTACAGGCTAAATATATGTAGGTATTTATTCTGAACGAAGTATTGTGGTGCTGATATCAACATGGCAAAATCTGTCCAAAATAATCTCAATTTGTTATTTTTTCCAAATCGTGCAGCCCGACACTGATTCAAATCACTGACATCGTGGTATTGTTAATGTTGTGATGCCTTGGTAAAGCGTGAAGGAGGGAGGACATGATGCAGATTACACCACAGTCACATAGCCATTTCATCATTTTGTCATAAACGGCTTGACAGCTATTTATATCTTTTTTTCATTCTCAAATATAGCAACTGTCATGAGGGATAAAAAAAAGTAATCGGCTTCTGATTTTAAAATCCATTCATCTATTTAATAATGCCCATAGTTTCATGCATACACATTTACAAAAACAATACTTGTCATACAATCATGCACCATTTTTAAATCAAGTTCAATCAAACAGTGACTGATTATTAAGCATGATGTGGATGATTTTACTTTAAATTGGGTTTGGGTCCAGTTCTCTTCCAGCAGGTTAAGGTGGTTGTTGAATCTGTGTTTTGATCAGTAATAAGTCACATACTGCTCTTGCCTTTATCTTTTTCTGATTCCTTCTCTCTGACACTTCCCTTTCCTCTGTCCTCTCTGTGGTGGCTGTACAGTCCAGAACTCCAGCGCTGGTCTTTGAATGCATCAATAACACAGACTTCAAGGTACAATGATCCCCTCTCTTCTGCATGCTTCTTCTTCTGGGGTCCATCATGTCCCATGTTGTACTGTCTTCATCAGAGTGCAGGTTCAGCTTTTTACTTATTTCAAATTAAAGATTACATTTAATTTCAAAGCGATTTACAGTAAGTGCAGTCAACCACGAAGAAACTAATTCAGAACAGCAAGAATCCTGAGTACATTAACTTTCTATAGAGTGGTGCAGTGATGGCGTATGTTTGTTGGCTAACCCGGAAGTTAGCATCGCTACGGCTTCCTCGACAAAAGCCAATGGGATTTTTCCATTGGAATGTTGCAGAAAATAAGCTCTGTGGCAAACACATGCTTATGACGCTTCAAAGTTTTTTTTCAGGAGGATAACCTCCACATATCGTCCAAAGTTGTGATTTTTTAAAGTGAAAATACAATCTTCAGAAGTAAAAAGCTTATGGTTAGGCTATTGACAAACTACATCACGGTTGCTAACTTTACAACAACAACACTAAGTTGAAGGCGGCTAACATTCAGAGAAAGGGTAGTCACTTGCTAGCAACCACCATTTTAGGACACATAGAAGCGTTGAACATTTACCAAGCCCCCAGCAAGTGCTCCGGACTCTGAGGAAAATATTCGTAGTGGCCAAACTGCGATACTACAATTTCCGTATCAGTCAGTGACGTCACTGGGCCCAGAATACTTTTTCCCATTGACTATCATTAATAGTCTACAGCGTCTGTAAATCAGCGGATAATTCATTTTAAAACGAAATAAACCGCCCAGTATGAACACTCTTATAGCCCTTAATTGAATCATCAGGTTTTAAAAGTTGTAAAATGCAGTAAAAGCCAAATCCAGATTTATTTTCTCTCTCCATTCATTCTACTGGGCCGAGATCGGGGGCGGGGCTTAATCGTTATTTCAGATGTCTAACAAAACAAATAAAACGTGTTCCAGACGAGAGAACCGGAAGTGGTAAAATGCTAACTCATTTCTGGGTTAAGACTCATTCCTGCACCACTCTGTAGGCCAAACTATTGTAGGTGATACGGCAATGGCTTCAAATGAGCTATACCTTTCTAAGCGCTACATAGAAGAAGGTTTTCTTTCTTTTGGCCAAGGTGCAGTCAGTCTGTGACAGAAGACGTTCACTCCCTGATGTAAATGTGTGTTTCCCTGCAGGAGTTGTACCAGAAGTTAACAGATTATGATATCCGTTTCTATATGTACGAACTACTGAAGGTAAGACATTACACAAATTATTTTAAATTATGTTGAAATTACAAGACAAGAAATGTTCCCGCTTAGTCTCTTATTTTGGCAATGTGCCTGAGAATGAGAAACGTTGTATACACTAATGTATATGATTGTCTGCTCTGATATCACATCTGTGTGCGTGTCAGGCTCTGGACTACTGTCACAGTATGGGAATCATGCACCGTGACGTCAAACCCCACAATGTGATGATCGACCACCAGTTGAGAAAGGTAGGTGGTGCTTAATATAGTCCTGTTTCTTTCCTCACACACCCACACACACTGGATGTTATCTCACCTTTGTATTTCAGCCCCTCTCTCACACTCACTCTTGATTTATACTCTCCCCCATTTGAAAAGGAGTCATAATTGTTAGTTGGTAAGGGGCTTTTATACATATGGTGTACAGTGAGTGATGCTCAAATGAAAGCAGATGTAATTTTCATCTAAATATATCTGTTGGATTGCTACAAGACAGTCAGAGCTGAAATCGACAGATATTCATATTTAGGAAATATTTTTATAATCATGAAATTAATTTCTGTGATTTGTTTTCAGCCTCTGAATTATTCAGCTTTTTCAGTTTTTATTATAAACTATAATATATATAGATTTTGGTTCTGGATTGACAAAAAACTATTAATTTAGATACATCCCTAGTGGGTGGGTAGAAGGGGGTATCATGCACCCCCCTGCATCAACGCTAACTAGAGGCTTCTCAATTCTTAAATTTCCCCTCCTCGACTCCCCTCCTCGACTCCCCTCCTCGAGACTTAGGGCCCTTCTCACTTCTCTTATTTTTAATTTCCTCGCTCCTCGGTCTCGGTCTCACCGGAAGTTGATTTTTGTCTGCGCCATCTTGAGTAGCGTCCCAATGGCCTTATTTTTGCCGGAGGACCGAGGATCGAGGATCGATAATGGAGGAGCTATAACCGAGGAACCACCAGACCATCCTCTGATGAAATCCTCAGACACTCGCCCAGCCCCTTACTGTGTATCGCTCACTGATTGGACGATGCAGCGCATGCACTGATCTGATGCTTCTTGACATGAGAGCAGAGTGAAGAAAATACATGAACCTCACGGGAGTCACTCCTCAGTTTATACCGTGTTTTGTTTCAATTCATGTTTCATTTAGTTACAAATATGTGATATATCTGAACAACAAAGTGGTCAAAAATCATTTTATTCATTTTTTGGAAACATTTTCATGATCGCTTTTTTCGTTTTACATTTTCATTTATTGTCATTTCCATTCAGTCAGTCATTAAGTGCTATTAAAATGTTAATTTGCTACATAATCTAACTGGGTTTTGATAGATAACATATCTCTTTTTCTTCTCTCAATTATTTTATTTCTATTGTGCACTCTAATCAATATTAATCAAACTATTGTTCGTTTATCCATTTTAAGAATGGCGTTTATCTTTTTTGAGAATTAGTTCTTATTTTATTTTATTTATTTGGGTCTACAACAGATGATACAAATGTTTGTGTCAGAAAATGTGTACTATCAGAGGCGGGGGTGTTTGTGAAAAATAACGGGGACAGAGCTGCTGTCAGACAATCAGCTGTGCAGCGTCATCACAAACGGACGTCGCTTTACGTGACGCTCCGGAGGAAAGGACGTCATCACAAACGGACGTCACTTCACGTGACGCTCCGGAGGAAAGGACGTCATCACAAAACGGACGTCACTTCACGTGACGCTCCGGAGGAAAGGACGTCATCACAAACGGACGTCACTTCACGTGACGCTCCGGAGGAAAGGACGTCATCACAAACGGACGTCACTTCACGTGACGCTCCGGAGGAAAGGACGTCATCACAAACGGACGTCACTTCACGTGACGCTCCGGAGGAAAGGACGTCATCACAAACGGACGTCACTTCACGTGACGCTCCGGAGGAAAGGACGTCCCATTGCTCTTAAAACTCATTTCCCTGCTTCTCGTGGTTTCCTTGCGTCCCTCCATGCTTCCCTGGTGGGAGGGACTAGACGCAGGGAAACGACGCAAGTGAGGGACGCAAGGAATCCATTTAACCGAAGTGAGAAGGACCCTTAGTCCCGCCCACAGGAGATGCGAGCGGAGGACCGAGGAGGGGAACCGAGGAGAGAGGAGGGGAAGCAGCAGACGTTTAAAGAAATGAGAACTCCTCTCCTCTGAGCGGTCATATTAAAGCACGTCCGTTCATTATTACGTGGCAACAGCTGCATCAGCTGTGGAGTGTTTTTGTCATAGCCTGTATTTATAATCTCTGTTACATCAGCTGAACATTGTTCCCCCACATATTGACTTTGAATTCATTGAGAGTGCGGTATAATGAGACAATAACAGGCTACAGATGCGGACACACACACACAAATATATTTATATAAATATATACAATTTAAAGTATGAGACAGGGTTCGTACGGATGCTTGAAATCCTTGAAAATGCTTGAAATTTGACGTGGTGTTTTCAAGGTTGGGAAAGTGCTTGAATTTTGGGAATGGTGCTTGAAATTGAGATAAAGTGCTTGAAAATGTAAATGCTTTACTTTTACAATACATTTCTGTCTGACTGAATAGTTCGCTTTTTAGATTAAAAGATAATAATTGCTTCACTTTTACATAAAACAGCTCCGCTGCGGCCTTCCCGCGCTATGCGCGCGACCTGCAAGTGTTTGTGTTACGTGTGACCTGGGCATTCTGATGAGAGTGATTGGTGACTGTGTGTGTGCCAGGAGGTTGCAGTTTCAACGAGCGTTGGCTAGCAGAAGACAAATACAAGCCATGGCTTAGACGAGGGTCAAGCCCACGAGTAGCCTCCGGCAAAGTTTGCAAAAGTAACGATGGGAGAGTCTGCGCTGACGAGCCACATGAAAGGTACACCGTAGTAGAGCATTTTAGAGTAGGCTAACGTTGCATGTTACGTTTGTTTAAACTAACGTTAGCTAGCTGAATAGCGAACTCGATTGAGGGATAATAATAATTGCAGGGGACAATCATTTCAGAGGAGCGTACCTATGTTATGTGCGTTACAGTCGCCATCCTGTGGTGTTCAGAGGATGAAGCACTCACGGCATTTCGTGTTATAGTCACGAAATATAATCTATTGATTCGACACAGAGCGATTTTGAAAGCAATGTATTTCTACTGGTAGTATGTTTCGTGCCTAAACCAAATGTGACTTGATCTATCGAAATCAGTCACATTGACCCGAAGACACATTTTCGTTTGTATTACTGGTCTGGGGGAAGCTCGCGAGTGTGTGTGTGTATCTTTGCGTTTGTGTACCGGGGAAAACACTCACAAGAAACACCGGCTGTTGTTATGCTTGCTGTGATGTTACATTAGTCCGTTCTCTGCATGTAATGATGCCGAAGCTTCAAAGTTGTATTTATCATCTGAATTTGCCGAAACAAGTTTAATATTCTGAAATCCAATATTTTGTTTATTTGAAAACAAATGAAAACAAACTGCCTTTTATATAAAATTGAAGTATTATACAAGTAAAACTACATTTTGCTTTAATCCCATGTAATTGTAGAATGAACACAGTCTTCCTTTGCAGATGTATAAGTCAGGTGTCTTGAGTAGTCAGCATTACCTACAAATCATTTTACACATTTGTAAATATTATTTTCCACTTGTTACCATTGTGAGTCTATTTTTTATGCAGCTCTGCGTGATTTTGTGGCTACAATTCAATACGCTACCAGAGGTGGAATAAGTACTCAGATCTTGTACTTGAGTGAAAGTAGAAGTACTCAGATCGTGTACTTGAGTAAAAGTAGAAGTACCAGAGTGTAGGAATACTCTGTTACAGTAAAAGTCCTTTATGCAAAATGTTCCTCAAGTGAAAGTAGAAAAGTATTCTCATCAAAATATAGTGAAAGTAGCGACAGTATAAGTAATCGTTGTGCAGATTGGTCCATTTCAGAATAATATATATGATATGTTTTATAATGATTGATCATGAAAGTGTTCTCAAAGCTGGTGAAGGTGCAGCTAGTTTGAATGACTTTGTATACTGCAGGGTAGCTGGTGGATTTACTCCAGGTGGAACTAAAGTCTGATTTAACACTAGATTATATTTCACATCATTCATCCACATCTGTGAAGTAACTCAAGGGATTAAATACATGTAGTGGAGGAAAAGTACACCATGTACCTCTGAACTGTAGAGGAGTAGAAGTACACCATGTACCTCTGAACTGTAGAGGAGTGAAAGTACACCATGTACCTCTGACTTATGTTCACTGCCAACCTAAAAGTACCTCAACAATAGTAATCAATAATGTATTGAAAAGTTATTTGGCTGATTGTTTTATATTGGCTCAGCCAGGTTATATGGGAGGCCTAGTCTACGTACAGATGGGTCACTTATTTTGAAATATTAAACTTAGTTTTCTTTTCTTTAATTTTTCATCCTCGTGTAGAATGCTATCACGAAACACACATTTGGTTGTTATAGCATAAAGAACATCTGATTTAATGTGAGGTAGGGAAATAATCATTTGAGTATGTGCATATAAATATGTAATTTACAACAGCTGTAAGATGCTTGAAAAGACCCACCTACACACTGTACCACACACACACCTACACACTGTACCACACACACCTACAGCTCCTAAAGCATAATCAGGCTACAGCCGTTGTGTATTTTATTATGTGAAGCACTAAATGGTCTTAGAAAAATATCGACTCTTTGTTTGTAGATATCTACTAAACTAACGCAAATAAAGAGAGTAATGTAGGCCTGCTATACTGAGTGATATATATTATACACACTGCTCTGCTTTCTGCACGGACCTCACAGCTTTTCTCTCTGGAAACATTGCGACGCGATGAAAGCAGTTTCTAAAATAATATCCAGAGGATGCATGCAGAGCTGTCATTGGCTGAGATAAGTCCGGCCGTGCGTCACGCCTCCACCGTTCCCGGAAATGCATCCGCGAAGGAGACGTGGAGGAACCATCAGTGTATCCTCGGTCAGAGCTCCTCCAGAGAGCGCTCGATCCTCGGTCCTCGGTGTGCATTTAGAGAAATGAGAGGCGCGCTGAAATTCATTTCCGGGTCACTACCGGAGGACCGAGGAGTCGAGGAGGGGAAATTTGAGTATTGAGAAGCCTCTACTGAAGCTGGACTCCCACATGCGACAGCTAAATACACCCCCCGGTACAAAATAAAGGTATGCATAAACATACAAGGCGGAACCAATTTACATATGAAAAGAATATGTCATTTTAGTAAGTTCACAATAACAGAAAATAAAGCTTTTCAAGTGTACAAATAGCCAAAATAAATGGATATGGTAAAAAAAAAATGGTAAATTCGGCCCTGTTTAGAACAGATAAAAAATGTGCGATTACATTTTTTATTCGACTGACAGCCCTAATTTTTATAAAATATGTGTACAATTCCAAAGTTGGAAACTGCCAGTGAGTTGTTGAAGCTGTTAGCATCTGTCACATCTGCTAAGAACACTGTGCTCTCCACTCTTCCTGTGCCTTCCCTGATCCGGTCACCTAACCCTATTCAAACACCCTGTTCAGAGTGGTTCTCAAACTTTTTCTGTCAGGCCCCCCCTTTAGAGAAAAAAATAAGTCGGGGCCCCCCCCCCAACACAAATAGTCAGGCTCAGTGGCGGCGCCAGATATTTATTTTGGGGTGCTGTGGGGTAGCTTGACGTTTCATAGAGGGTGCTCAAACATTTAAGGTTTCCCATTAATGTACCGGTCGCTACAGAGGAATGTTCTACTGCAACACTCCCCACACAAATACACAGTGTGACAGTTACAATGAAGGCTCGAGGCATATAGGTGTAAGCAGGGGTAAAGTGCTATTTTTATAGGTGGTGTGTGGACCTCACATAGGGGGGAAGATTTATTTTTAAATATTGAAGTTAAAAGCATCAATCTGGTGCACTTTGTGAGCAAAAAAAGATCTATGGATACATCTCTCAACACCCAGATGAAACAGAACTGTAAACAGATTTACTTTTTCTTTATGGATATTTTACAAATCACTCCCCTTTTAAACTTTATTCTTTTTTTACTGTCATATAGTATTTCATACCTGTTTTTCATTTATTGTCTTATTTTTATAACTATAATGATCATATAAACGTGTGCCTTGGAAATAATTGTTTACATTAATGGTGACCAAAACGTTTGAGACCCACTGAGATAACACTGAGAGTCCTTTAGCTCACTGAGTCTCTCAGTCTGACAGGAGAGGACTCTCCTCCACTTTGTTGTTGAAAAAACTCTTTATATCGTTAGCGTAGCTCGCTAGCACCAGAAGCTAACAACAACGATCTCCGGTACCGGTGCGCTCACTCTCTCTCGCTCGCGCACACACACACACACACACACAAAATGGCTCATTCCACACAGAGCCGAGCTTTAATGAAACACAGAGACCCAGACGTAATAGTACTGGATCATATTATTTTCGAATCAATTATTTTTGTAATCTTTTATTTTTTTTTCAATAACCATTTTTCCTCCCGGTCTCTCGCACCCCCCCTGTCATGCCTCTGCGTCCCCCCACTTTGGGAACCACTGAGCTAATCCTTGCCAACAAATGTTCAAAATAACATTGCATGATTAATAAAAACAAAATAATATAACATGATGATTTAGCGCAGTTCACCAGTGTGTGCACCGGGCACCGTTGTACACCGACGTTAACAGCAGCACCGCCTGTGTACACGGTGAGTGACTCTGTCGCCCAGTGATCTAAGCGTCTTCTGGAAAAGCTTCACAAGGCCGTCGGTACGCAAAGGCGCTTAGTGACACAAGTAACGTTACGCATTTCAGATGTTTGCCACGCATGCGTACCTGCGTACCAGTTATGTGCACCCCTGTGTATATATATATATATATATATATATATATATATGGGTATATGGCTTGTAAACAGATGTTTAAATACACAGTTTATTATTGACTTAGAGTTTATATGAGGGATTTTGGGGGTCTTAAGGAGTGCTTTGGGTAGTAGAGTTCCTGCATTGATGGCAGGTCCTCCCTACTGATCTGTATATTGTGTGTGTGCCACTTACTAAGGCTTGCTGACCAAAGGTTATGAGAGGTTACACTTGTTTAGTTACACTTTTAAATGTTCTTTTGTGAGTGAAGTTTAATGAGGACGTATTGTGTGTTTCCATAGCTACGCCTTATAGACTGGGGACTGGCAGAGTTCTACCACCCGTCTCAGGAGTATAACGTCCGAGTGGCCTCGCGGTACTTTAAAGGCCCCGAACTGCTGGTGGACTACCAGGTAACACACACACCTCCAACAAGCCCACTTACAACTCACATTTACAGATATTCAAGATAAAAACACACAACATGTTCATTTAAAACGCTGACAATCACAAGTATGTAGGGCTGTACCAAATATAATCATTTTCTTTCTTCTTCTTTTTTTTTAAATGTCATTAAAAGGTTCACTGTAGATACCAAAGGTATTTACCAAACAATATGTATATACAACAACCATAAGTAATACTTACACATAATAAAGAAATAAGAGACAAGAAGAGAGAAAAAAAGGATATTTCATTTTTTTTAAACATTTGAAGTTTCTATTGAAGTCTTCAAATAAAGCTTCTAACGTCTTATTTTTATATAATAAAAAAAAGCGCGAAATACTATTAAATATAAGATTAAATTGTAAGTTCTTAATCAACTTTTTGAATGAATGTTACTCGTCATTCTGTTCCTCCTTTTGTGTTCAACAAGCATGAGAGCTAACCGTTTCTTTGGACTTAAAGGTATTTGAATTCTAAAAAGAAGTTGACTGTTAATAATATTAGTAGTTTTATCTAACAGTGCATACATGCCAGGTTTAAAACAGAATAAAAAGACTGGAAAAAAAGAAGCTACTATGACTTGAATGTTGATTTAGAAATGTAGATTTAGCTTACAAATCGTTGGTACAGTCCTATATAAATTGGATCAAATGTTGTCAGCACACAAGGATAATTCTGATGTCTGTGTTCTCATCATCGGCAGTGCTGTTTGATGATTTTGTGTTTCAGATGTACGACTACAGTCTAGACATGTGGAGCTTGGGCTGTATGCTGGCCAGTATGATTTTTCAGAAAGAGCCCTTCTTCCACGGACAGGACAACTACGACCAGGTGAGTCTGACACACCCGTGACACCAGCAGCTTGACAGGAAGCAGTTTATTACTGATTTTCTGAACACACACTGAATTAAATCAAGAAGAAATCTGGCTTACTTCTCAGCACACTCGGGTGTCCTGTGTCTTTGTTAGACATGTAATGGAGACAAACTGTGTTTGTACCTGGGTCTGTTATCTGATGTTCTCTGTGGTTCCTCTATCTCAAGTGTCAGTTGTAGTAACAGTAAGAGGCTGCTGTCGTTCAGCACACACACACATAATGTAACAAACTATGTTTTTATATTTCAAAGTGTTAAACCGAATTCGTGTGTTGTTGCTTTTTTTAGTTGGTGCGGATTGCCAAGGTGCTTGGGACAGACGAGCTGTTCGGCTACCTGCGTAAATACCACATTGAGCTGGACCCGCGCTTCAAAGACCTGCTTGGACAGTAAGTCCACTCACACTCTACGTATTGTGACATACAGTTGTTTTATGTAACGTAGAAGTCTAATTTGAATACAGGGCTTAAAATACCCAAAGGGGCAGCATAGAAACAGTTTGAAAATCTGCCCTGCTGAAGTCATAAGGAACATACTCAAAGGGAAATGTTCATATTTTTACCTTTCAGTTCTGCATATGTCCTCACACTCAAGCCCTTCTGCTGTCTTGAGAGGGAATACAAACTGTGTTTATTGGTGTATATTCATAATTTCCATTTCATTTTTAAAAGTGACATGAATGAGAGATTGATTCATTTATATTTGCATAACAGAACTGTCATTACATCCCATCAATGCAATCCCAACAAATATAAGTTTGAGCCTTCGCCTGCCTTCACTAGCTACCATGATCATTGGAAAGTTTGCACAATACTCTCCCTTATAAATGTGCTTTATTTAACAAATATTTGAATTGTGTATATATTAGCGCCTATATTTGTAAAATTGATTGTTTTTGATTTGAGTGTTGTTTGCATAGAAAGGGGCAAACTTTGTGCCAAATTTGCAAATAGGGCAGAAGCAGCGAGACCCTCTTTGCTTAGCAGCTCAGTTAGGGGTGCATTTTACCATGCGTACTTTGAGAACTATGCTGATTCTTTGTTCTGTGTTCTTTGTTCCTGCAGGCAAAGCAGGAAGCGCTGGGAACAGTTTGTGCAGACAGAGAACCAACACCTGGTGAGTCCTGAAGCTCTGGACCTGCTGGACAAGCTGCTACGCTACGACCACCAACAAAGACTGACTGCCACAGAGGCCATGGAGCACCCCTACTTCTGTAAGAAACACACGCATGCTACATACATGTTTTGCTATAAATGTGAGGACCATAACCCAATATGCATGATGTGAGGACCATTGATGGGGTCGTTACTCAACAAAAAGTAATATATTAGATATTACTCATTACTTTAAATAAAAGTAATATATTACTTTACCTCGTTACTCTTTACATTACTTTTGCGTTACTCAACAACAGCCTATAGCCAAAACTTAAAATGTAGGCCTACATGTGCACACATATAACAATTACTATTGCAATAAGGAAGACATAACACAAGTTAATAACGGTGACAATTCTAGTTTTTGCTGCTTGTCGGCACACACTCAACATCATCACTCTGGGTTCGGGGGTCTTTAGCTACTAGCTTCGTGTTAGCATGTTGCCTTTGCAGGTGCTTGTAGAGGTTTGATGTTGTTGTGTTTGCAACAGTGCACCTTACCGTCACATTCCTATCCTTTCTTCTGACATATTTAAAATAATGGGCATACCTCCACCCCTCGAAAGTTATAGCTGTTGATGTCTCTGTCTGCACTGCAGCACAACCCCTGTGACAGTTGCATGTGGACAAGTCGCACACATGTTACGAAAATATCACTCTAGTGACTTGAAATATTTAAAATCTTATCTACCCCTGGAACTAGCTAAACTATTTATAAATAAGTTTATTATTTACTATCGTGTCGGGTCACTCATTCACTGGATCAGCGAGCTGCATGAGACACAGACGGGCTGTCGGGAGAGGGAGAGAGGAAAAGAGAGGCTCCGTTTATTAAACCCGCCGTGTTATTATCCAAAGTTACTGTAAACTTCTGAATAATGTAGTAACTGATAGAGTCTAGTCTGTCAAAGGGAGAATCTAGTAATTTTTTCACGCAATGTTAGTAACTATAGTGTTATTACTGAATGTATAACTGTAAAGTGTTACATTACTCCGTTACCGACAAATGTAATGTGATTACAGTACTTTGTAATGCGTTACACCCAACACTGGTGAGGACACACATACATGTTTTACTATACTTGTGAGGACCATAACCCAATATGCATGATGTGATGACACACACACATAGGTTTTGCTATAATTGTGAGAACCATAGCATGATGTGAGGATGTTCCTCTCTCCGCTGCAGACCCAGTAATAAAGGAGCAGTCTCTGTCAAACTCTGAAAACAACATGGTATCCAGTGGCAACACTACAACGCGGTGAAACACAGGTAGCAGTTTGAAAAAAGTGGAGGATAATGTTTTAGATGTAGTCTTTTGTTTAAAGATTCAAATGTTATACATAATTTACATGCATATTTAGATAATATATATATATATATATATATACAGTGGGGCAAAAAAGTATTTAGTCAGCCACCAATTGTGCAAGTTCTCCCACTTAAAAAGATGAGAGAGACCTGTAATTTTCATCCTAGGTATACCTCAAATATGAGAGACAAAATGGGGGGAAAGAATCCAGAAAATCACATTGTCTGATTTTTAAAGAATTTATTTGCAAATTATGGTGGAAAATAAGTATTTGGTCAATAACAAAAGTTCATCTCAATACTTTGTTATATACCCTTTGTTGGCAATGACAGAGGTCAAATGTTTTCTGTAAGTCTTCACAAGGTTTTCACACACTGTTGCTGGTATTTTGGCCCATTCCTCCATGCAGATCTCCTCTAGAGCAGTGATGTGTTGGGGCTGTCGCTGGGCAACACGGACTTTCAACTCCCTCCAAAGATTTTCTATGGGGTTGAGATCTGGAGACTGGCTAGGCCACTCCAGGACCTTGAAATGCTTCTTACGAAGCCACTCCTTTGTTGCCCGGGCGGTGTGTTTGGGATCATTGTCATGCTGAAAGACCCAGCCACGTTTCATCTTCAATGCCCTTGCTGATGGAAGGAGGTTGTCATTCAAAATCTCACGATACATGGCCCCATTCATTCTTTCCTTTACACGGATCAGTCGTCCTGGTCCCTTTGCAGAAAAACAGCCCCAAAGCATGATGTTTCCACCCCCATGTTTCACAGTAGGTATGATGTTCTTTGGATGCAACTCAGCATTCTTTCTCCTCCAAACACGTGTAGTTGAGTTTTTACCAAAAAGTTCTATTTTGGTTTCATCTGACCATATGACATTCTCCCAATCCTCTTCTGGATCATCTAAATGCTCTCTAGCAAACTTCAGACGGGCCTGGACATGTACTGGCTTAAGCAGGAGGACACGTCTGGCACTGCAGGATTTGAGTCTCTGGCGGCGTAGTGTGTTACTGATGGTAGCCTTTGTTACTTTGGTCCCAGCTCTCTGCAGGTCATTGACTAGGTCCCCCCGTGTGGTTCTGGGATTTTTGCTCACCGTTCTTGTGATCATTTTGACCCCACGGGGTGAGATCTTGCGTGGAGCCCCAGATCGAGGGAGATTATCAGTGGTCTTGTATGTCTTCCATTTTCTAATAATTGCTCCCACAGTTGATTTCTTCACACCAAGCTGCTTACCTATTGCAGATTCAGTCTTCCCAGCCTGGTGCAGGTCTACAATTTTGTTTCTGGTGTCCTTTGACAGCTCTTTGGTCTTGGCCATAGTGGAGTTTGGAGTGTGACTGTTTGAGGTTGTGGGCAGGTGTCTTTTATACTGATAACGAGTTCAAACAGGTTCCATTAATACAGTTAACAAGTGGAGGACAGAGGAGGCTCTTAAAGAAGTTACAGGTCTGTGAGAGCCAGAAATCTTGTTTGTTTGTAGGTGACCAAATACTTATTTTACCGAGGAATTTACCAATAAATTCTTTAAAAATCCTACAATGTCATTTCCTGGATTCTTTCCCCCCATTCTGTCTCTCATAGTTGAAGTGTACCTAGGATGAACATTTCAGGCCTCTCTCATCTTTTTAAGTGGGAGAACTTGCACAATTGGTGGCTGACTAAATACTTTTTTGCCCCACTGTGTATATATATATATATATATATATATACATATATATATATATATATATATGTAGCACATCTTCATAGATGCCTGCTGAACACACAATGACATTATTATAACCCATCTTTTAAACAAACCCGATTTTGAGATTTTTCACTAAATTGAGTTTTCAAAAGTGAACTCGACCATTAACACCACATTGCTGTGCTGTAGCAAGAACAGCCATACAGTTCCAATAAATACAGTGTGACCAAATGGAAGAAAAAAAGTGTGACATTACACTCTTTTCTCCAAATGTTTTCAGTTTTTTTCTTTAATTTGTCTATCATCTTTATTTAACGTCAGAGTATTAAGGGGCCATAAAAAGGTTCAAGAATACTCGATTCTTGAACTCACTGAAAAAACTCTTGAATATCCTCTGATATTTAAGTGTTGTTTGCACCAATGTATGACTTATTAGTTTTTCTCATTAAGTAATGACTTTAATATTGACAATTCTCCTTTTTTTTCGGAGAAAAAACATTTGACTTCGATAATAGGGAACCTGAAAATGCTAACTCATCTTGAGGTTTAGGACTCATTCCTGCACCACTGTATTGGTCGTCTCAGTATCTCTAAGACTAAAAGTGTTTATTTCATGATTGCTGTCCTCTCTGGTTTTCCTCTCTGCAGAAGTGAAAGAAGAAGAAGAAGTTTGTGACCTCAGCTTCGTACCCGGTTGTGACAGTAACTTTGACAAGTGTACAGTGACAATGGATCAAAGTAACTCTGACCAGTTACAGAAACACACATCTATACACACATCAATGCAAGCACACCTCTACACAAACACACATGCAGACATGTATACACACATCCTTCTCCTCTGTATCAGTCTGCCGTTGGCTTGTCCTGGTTCCCTGTCCAGAAACCTGACCAATGAGCTTGAAGCTGCTCCCCCCCCCCCCCCCCCCCCCAATCGTCACCCCCAAACAGTCTTTTCCTCCCAACTCAGTGTCATGTAGGTCAACACGGACAAACATCTTTTAAAGACAATTCAGTCCCTCCTCTCTGTCGTCCCTTCTTCCTATCGTCCCCTCTTTGTTTGTATCAGCATGGAGAATGAACAGGAGCGTGAGCCTGTAAAAATACCCCTCCCGACCTGTTCATCCGTCTGTCTGCCCCCTTCATCCTCATCCCAACAGACAGACAGACAGACAGACGTCTAAGCACTACTCCAGTTCTGAAAGTGGCATGGTGGACTCTAGATAGAATGATTATAATAATATTAATGAAAAATAAATGATTTTTATTTAGATGAAGTGTGCCTGTGTCAAGAGTGAATTATTGCTCTTTATTGTTGTAGGTGTGTGACATCTTTCTGATTTAATATTTAATATATATTTATCTTGATACAATGTGAAGACAGGTTTTTATGAAAAACAGCGATTAAAGGCACAATATGTAACTTTCTTCCACTAGGGAGCTCCAAATCGAAATACTAATTGTAGGAGCCATTTTATTGGTGTTGTTGGTGTGTCAGTTTATTTAAGTTATATGTATAGTGCAATATTATTTTTGAACACTTGGTTGCGGGGTTTAGCTGCACCGGGTGTATAAAAGAGGGCATAGGTGACAGGAGGACGAGGACACAGAAGGAAGAGAGCATACCGATTCTACCAGCCCGGCAGATGCTCACCACAGCATCTGCCGGCTAAAAATAAACATAAATATAGTAGGATTGTTATTCACGTCGGTGGTAATGATGTTCGTTTTACGCCAATCAGAATGCACCAAACTTAATGTGGAGTCGGTGTGTAGTTATGCTAAAACAATGTCGGAAAACGTAATCTTCTCTGGTCCCCTCCCCAATCTGATCAATGATGACATGTATAGCCGCATGTCATCATTTCAGCGCTGGTTGTCTTGGTGGTGCCCAGCAAACAATGTGGGCTTCGTAAATAATTGGACAGCCTCCTGGGGAAAACTTGGTCTGATTAAGAGAGACGGCATTCATCCTACTTTGGAAGGTGCAAATTTCATTTCGGCAAACATTTCAAGGCTTTGTGGACTTAATCCATGACAAACTGGAGTTGAGACTAGGAGGCGGAGTCGCAGTTTTACACGCTTCTCTGCACTCTCTCCTAGGCAGTCATCCATAGGAATCCCGAACCCAATAAAATACCCAATATTAGCGGTGTGTGTGTCTGCCCAAGGACAATTTAAGGTAAAACCTAATAGAGGTGTCATACATAATAACCTAATAAAAGTAAATGTAACAACTACTACAGTGCAACAAAACAGGAAGACTAAATAAGGTCTCTTAAACATAAGATCTCTAGCATCTAAAGCAATATTGGTAAATGATTTAATATCAGATTATAATATTGATATATGCTGTCTCACTGAAACTTGGTTGAGACATGAAGAATATGTCAGCATAAATGAGGCCACTCCACCCAGCCATATCAATACTCATATTGCCCGAGGCGTGGGCCGAGGAGGTGGAGTTGCAGCAATCTTTGACTCAAGTTTACTTATCAATACTAAACCAAAATTAAATTATACCTCCTTTGAAAGCCTTGTTTTTATCTCACGCATCCGACCTGGAAAACTTTGCAGCCAATCTTATTTGTTACAGTGTACCGTGCACCAGGTCCTTATTCAGAATTCTTATCAGAATTCTCTGAGTTTTTATCAACTTTGGTTCTTAAAACAGATAAAGTAATTATCGTAGGTGACTTTAATATTCATGTTGACGATGATAAAAATAGCCTTATTGTTGCATTTAACGGCCCCTACACACGGCGGCGTGCGTTGCCGCCTCAACGCTTCTGCCCATTCTCTTTGAATGGGGTGACGTCACGATTCGCCGAACTGCATTCTGGGAGCAAAGCGTAGATTCTCTCGCGGTGCTCGCTGCAAAAGTAGAGCAATGTTCTACTTTTGCCGCCTCGACGGAGGCGTCAGCCAATCGAATCATATGCCAGTGCAAGCTCTAGCCAATCAAACCGCATGCTTGTGTGTCTGGGGCGGGAGATTCATGTGATTGGTTGTTGGTCGAGTTTCAGCCCCCCCCGCCGGCAGGCGACAACGCACGCCGCCGTGTGTAGGGGCCGTAACTCTATATTAGATTCTGTTGGTTTCTGTCAGAGTGTATAAACCAACCCACTGCTATAATCACACTCTCGACCTTGTTCTGACTTATGGTATTGAAATTGAGCAACTATTAGTCGAACCGCATAATCCTGCTTTATCCGACCATTTACTGGACTACAAAGCATTAGTCAAAAGCTCCTGCAGCAGAAACCTATCTGTTAGTGCTATAGCCAAATTTATGGAAGAGATTCCACCAATACTTAACTCGATAGCATGTCTGCATGTAAGGGAGGAAACTTGATCATGTTGTTGATAGTGCTACAGATGCGCTGCGAATAAAATTAGACTCTGTAATAAATAAAACAACATAGATTAGCTCCATGGCATAATGCCGAAACCCGCAAAATAAAGCAAAAGTCGAGACAACTTGAAAGGATATGGCGTTCCACTAAACTTGAAGAATCTCGTTTAATTTGGCATATTACTCTCAATGAATATAAGAAAGCACGGCGTAAAGCGAGAGCAGCCTACTACTCTTCATTAATAGATGAGAATAAGAATAATGCAAGATTTCTTTTCAGCACTGTAGCCAGGCTGACAGAGAGCCATAGCTCGATTGAGCCTTCTATTCCCATAGCACTCAGTAGCAATGATTTTATGTGCTTTTTTAACGATAAAATTGTTACTCTTAGAAACAAAATGAATGACCTCTTGCCTTTGACCAGTATAGTGTTATCAACAGCTCCCGGAAACGTAAGTTCTAATATTACACAATTAGAATGCTTTTCAGCCATAAACCTTGAACAATTAAATTCAATGATTCTCTCTTCTAAACCATCAACGTGTATGTTAGACCCAATTCCAACTAAGCTGTTGAAGGAAGTTTTTCCATTAATTAGCACTTCTTTATTAAATATTATGAATATGTCTTTATTATCAGGCTATGTTCCACAATCATTCAAAGTAGCAGTGATAACACCGCTTCTTAAAAAGCACAACCTCGATCCAGAGGTTTTAGCCAACTATAGACCTATTTCTAATCTTCCGTTCCTCTCAAAGATTCTTGAGAAAGCAGTCGCAAAACAGTTGTGTGATTACTTAAAAAACAATGATTTATTTGAAGATTTTCAGTCTGGCTTTAGAACACATCATAGCATAGAGACAGCTCTGATTAAAGTCACATATGACATTCTAATAGCCTCTGGCAAGGGACTTGTCTCTATTCTTGTTTTGCTCAGATCTCAGATCTGCATTTGATACTATCGACCATGATATCTTATTGCAAAGACTAGAGCACTTAGTTGGCATACAGTGAACTGCTTTAGGCTGGTTTCAGTCCTATCTATCTGAACGCTCTCAGTTTGTACGTGTCAACGATGAATCTTCCACGCAAACCAAAGTTAGTCATGGAGTGCCACAGGGCTCAGTGCTCGGACCTATTTTGTTCACATTATATAGGCTTCCGTTAGGCAATATTATAAGGAATCATTCAGTACATTTTCATTGTTATGCGGATGATACTCAACTATATTTATCAATCAAGCCTGATGAAATTAATCATCTAAATAAAATTCAAGACTGCCTCAAGGCCTAAAAAAGTGGATGACCTTAAACTTTTTGATGTTAAACACGACTAAAACTGAAGTTATTGTACTTGGCCCGAAGAATCTACGAAACAAATTATCTAAAGATATACTAACTATGGATGGCATTAATTTGGCCTCCAGTGAGACTGTAAGGAATCTTGGTGTTATATTTGATCAGGATTTATCCTTTAACGCCCACATAAAATCAATTTCAAGGACCGCATACTTCCATCTACGTAACATTGCAAAATTCAGGCATATCTTGCCTCAAAACGATGCAGAGAAACTAGTCCATGCATTTGTTACTTCAAGGCTGGATTATTGTAACTCCTTATTATCAGGGTGTACCAAGAAGTCAGTCAAGTCGCTTCAGCTGATTCAAAATGCTGCAGCTCGTGTACTAACCAGAGTTAGGAAAAGGGACCACATTACTCCTGTTCTGGCTGCCTTACACAGCTCCCTATAGAACACAGGATAGAATTTAAAATTCTTCTTCTCGCCTACAAAGCCCTTAATGGGCAGGCGCCATCTTACCTTAAATAACTCATTATACCCTACTGTCCTACTAGGGCATTGCGTTCCAAGAATGCAGGGTTGTTGGTTGTTCCTAGTGTCTCTAAAAGTACAATGGGAGCCAGAGCCTTTTCTTATCAATCTCCACATTTGTGGAATCAGCTTCCAGTTTGTGTTCGTGCGGCAGACACCCTATCCGTTTTTAAGAGTGCGCTTAAGACCTTCCTTTTTGATAAAGCTTATAGTTAGGGCTGATTAGATTCAGCCCCTAGTTTTGCTGATATAGGCTTAGTTTGTCGGGGGACATCTTACTTCTTCCTTCTCTCTGTCTATACCTGTGTACTCTCATGTTCCGATTAACCCAGCTTCCCCAAATGTCTTTCTTTTTGGTGTCTATATACGCTGGGTTCCGGAGTCATGGATGATCCTGCGGTCCTGTGTCCTGGATCGCGAGCCCTGGATCTTGAGTCGTGGCTGTGGTCCTGGATCATAGGTCCTGGATGGATATCCTCGTGGATTCATCTTCTCATTATATACACACATGCATTTCCAAACATTTGGACTACCTATGTTGCAATTTGCAAATGTATTATCTTTTCAATTTACACACGGCATCTATTGCATGTCTGTCCGTCCTGGGAGAGGGATCCCTCCTCTGTTGCTCTCCCTGAGGTTTCTCCCATTTTTCCCTTTAAACTGTGGGTTTTCGCCGGAAATTTTTCCTTGTACGATGTGAGGGTCTAAGGACTAAGGGTGTCGTATTGTCATACTGATATTCTGTACAAACTGTGAAGTCCACTGAGACAAATGTAACATTTGTGATATTGGGCTATATAAATAAACATTGATTGATTGACCACAACAATTAAACTGTATAATTAAACCTTGGTATGTAAAACGCTAAATAAACATCATTATAAACTGCACCAAAGGACTGGAAAGTCATCTGTTTGTGTCTGCGTCTGGATCACTCTCCAGCCCTCCTGTGAAGTAATGGCAAAAGGATATAGGACATTGGAAGAATAAAATTGCCATTGCACTAATTATAGACAGAGTTTGGTGACTTTGTAGAGTAGCATCGGGACATAGAAGGTTTCTCAATTCTATAATTTCCCCTCCTCGGTAATGGAAAATGGAAAACCCGGAAATGGTTTTCGGCACGCCATGTTGAAGGACATCTCATTTCTCTAAATGCACATCGAGGATCGAGCATCGAGGAGGCTCTCTGGAGAAGCTATAACCGATGATACACTGATGGGTCCTCCACGCCTCCTCCGCAGATGCATTTCCGGCAACAGCCAATGACAGCTCTGCATGCATCCCCTGGATATTATTTTTATTAACTGCTTTCATCGCGACGTGATGTTTACAGTGAGAACAGCTGTGAGGTCCGTGCAGAAAGCAGAGCTGTTGGCGCATTCACACCGCAGTACTTTTCCCACAAAGGTTCATGAGAACTTAGTTAATGAGAACTCTTTAGTTCTCATGAACTAAGTACAGATCGCGTTCACACCGGAATAAGTCCCTGAGGGAGGATTAGTCGAATGAAGCCGCTGACGTCGCTTCTTCTGCTTCGGGTTTACTGGCAGGCCGCAAACAACTTCACGGCGTATACTGCCACCCGAAGTCCCCGGAGTTGAGGACTGGCTTCAGTAGAAGCTGCTGGGACTTCCAGCAGCTTCTACTGAAGCCTTCCGAGTAAATCGTCAGAACGCCGACACCTCCTCATCTCCACCGCTCCCATGTTTTCTTTTGTGTTGCCATAAGTTAGTCTCTCTGCATTTGTGCGCTGGGCTAATGCTAATAATGCTAATGCGAGGATAATAAAATGGCGACTTCACAAAACGTTTTGGGAGTTTTACGGGGCGTGGTTTGCATTCTGCCCAGCCAATCAGATATAGGAACCTTTTTCTCCCACGAAAGTGCCTGCTCTCTAGTAAGGGGGTAAAAAGGTTCTCATTAACTAATTTTAGTTCCGGCTCTTTTTGGTGTGAACGCGACATTTAGGAACTATATCGGAACTAAAGTGGGAAAAGTACTGCGGCGTGCACGCGGCTAGTGTGTATAATATATATCACTCAGTATAACAGGCCAACACATTACTCTCTTTATTTGCTTTAGTTTCGTAGATATCTACAAACAAAGAGTCGATATTTGTCTAAAACCATGTAATGCTTCACATAATAAAATACACAATGGCTGTAGCCTGATATTATATGCTTTAGGAGCTGTAGGTGCATATTGTACAGCCTGTAAGTGCGTGTGGTACTGTGTGTGTGTGTGTGTGTGTGTGTGTGTGTGTGTGTGTGTGTGCGTGCATGCGTGTGTGTGTCAGGGTTCGTACGGTCATTGAAAACCTGGAAAAGTCATGGAAATTCAAAATGCAAATTCCAGGCCCTGGAAAAGTTATTGAAAACAATATTTCTCCCAAAGTTTTTGGAAAAGTCATGGAAATGTAACTAAAGTTGCGTCAAATATAATTTACATTTGATCTAATCGACGAAATAATCTGCGGTCGCGAGCTGTTATGTATATATAATATATGAAGCGCGAGCTGTGCTCGAGTCTTCCTGCCTGTCGGGCCGGCTGAACTCTGCTGCTCCGTGATAAGGGTCAGCTACATTATCTACGGTGCGTTCGTTAACTGTGGCACAGACTGCACCGCTGGTGAACAGCTGAGGGCCGTTCAGGTGTTCAGAGCAGAGCTCCCTGTCGGAGCGGCAGAGCGTGATGTGAACTGAAAAGTGTTTCTGTTGCAATATTAATTAAGGAATCGTTGAGCTAGCTAGCTAGCTAGCATTGTCACTATCTGCTAACGTTAGCTTTAGCCTTCGTTTTCTAGTTTTCATAGGCTATAAACAGGTGGTATAAGTATAGATATTTACTAGAGTAGAAGCACTCAGATCTTGTACTTTAGTAGAAGTAGAAGTACTCAGATCTTGTACTTGAGTAAAAGTAGAAGTACTCAGATCTTGTACTTGAGTAAAAGTAGAAGTACCAGAGTGTAGGAATACTCTGTTACAGTAAAAGTCCTGCATTCAAAATGTTTCTCAAGTAAAAGTATAAAAGTATTCTCATCTAAATATAGTGAAAGTAGCGACAGTAAAAGTAGTCACTGTGCAGATTGATCCATTTCAGAATAATATCTGATATGTTTTATAATGATTGATCATTACAGTGTTCTCAAAGCTGGTAATGGTGCAGCTAGTTTGAATGACTTTGTAGACTGCAGCGTAGCTTGTGGATTTACTCCAGGTGGAACTAAAGTCTGATTCAACACTTGATTATATTTCACATCATTCATCCACATCTGTAAAGTAACTAAAGGTATTAAAATACATGTAGTGGAGGAAAAGTACATCATGTACCTCTGAACTGTAGTGGAGTAGAAGTACACCATGTACCTCTGAACCAGAGGTTGCGCTAGACTTTTTTCGCTGCCCGTCATTTTGACGGACAGGATCGTAAAACTTCCGTCAAAATCCAGAATTACCCGTCGGCCTTTACACAACTCTGGGGGGGGGGGGGGGGGGCAGTTCACATGTGCTGTGTTATGCATGGCTGCTGCACCTTGCGGGAGCGTGCACAGCGTAAAGCCAAAACTCACAGACATTTCAATGATTTGTACGGCACAGTTAGGTTTGGAAACGGTATAATTTCCTTTTTGGAGTGCATGCATAACACGGCATAACACCGGAGCCTCGCTGCGGGGAAACGTTGGCGCTGTTCCGAGTTTGTTCTAATCAGTCAAAATGACGGACTGCTTTCAGATTTGTCCGTCATTGTTAAAAAAAATCCGTCATAGACAGAAAATATTCGGTTAACGCGACCTCTGCTCTGAACTGTAGTGGAGTAGAAGTACACCATGTAGGCTACCTCTGAACTGTAGTGGAGTAGAAGTACACCATGTACCTCTGAACTGAAGTGGAGTAGAAGTACACCATGTACCTCTGAACTGTAGTGGAGTAGAAGTACACCATGTACCTCTGAACTGAAGTGGAGTAGAAGTACACCATGTACCTCTGAACTGTAGTGGAGTAGAAGTACACCATGTACCTCTGAACTGTAGTGGAGTTGAAGTACACCATGTACCTCTGAACTGTAGTGGAGTAGAAGTACACCATGTACCTCTGAACTGTAGAGTGTAGAAGTACACAGTAGAAAAACATTGAAATACTAGTTACTTTACACCAGTGGCTATACAGATAGAAAGACTAAGCCTTGCACAGAGGCATGAAAATACATTTTCAAAATGCTCAACAGCCAGAATTATAAACTGACTGCTACACAATTAAAATAAATGCTTTTATATATTTCTATTAATATATATTATTATTCTTTGGCGTTTCTGTTATTATTACCTGCTGCTTTAGTTGTTTTGACTGCTAACATCCTGTTATTCCTCATTTTAAAGCCGATATTCAGGGGTCGGGTCCTTGTCACCTTTTTCATACCTGATGACTTTGCCTCCTTGACTACAGTTGCTTCAGCGTGTAGAAGCTAGTAAGCCTACTATTTGATTTGTTTTAGGTAGGCACTACATGTTTCATATGCAGACCTTATTTTCCTGTTCCATGTTAAAATAAAACATTTTCAGTGGTCATTTTTTTTTGTCATGGAAAATTAGGTAAAGGTCATTGAGAAGTCATGGAAAATCATTGGTAAAAAAGTGTATGAACCCTGGTGTGTGTGTGTGCGTAGATGCGGCGGACAGACAGGTCTCAGTTGGTTTGGTGTCCTATGTTTACTTTTAGTACTTAATAAAACTTTTGGCCCGTAATTTCATTTCCTCATTGTAGCGAACAGAGAGTGGGGGGGGGATATATCCAGCCTGTGATAGTGTTACGTTATTATGCTGTGAGTGCTCTCATACTTATTTATATAAATATATATATATATATATTGTAGTGCAGAGAGATAGGGAGTCAGAGGCGGTGCAAGGAAGGTGCAAAAGTGTACTTTATTGAGAAGTAACTAAGGTCATGTTGTCCGGTTGCAGTCCGGGAAGAAGGGAGTGAAGTCAGGAGGGCACACAACATATATAGAAAACACATAACATGTCCGTGTGGGAACAATACCCCCAACTGTAGTTCCATGTATGAATTATGTCCCAGTGTAGTAAATAGGTGGTCACTACACAAGCCCCCCCAAAATTGAAACGTGGCAAAAAAAAACACAGGGTCCCGCAGTGCGCCACCCATGGGCCGATGGAGCATGGGCGACGTCCGGAACTGTCGAGGCGAGACGGGGTCCAGGAGTGCGCCACCCAGGCGCCGATGAAAACGTGAGTGGCGTCTGGAACCGCCGTCCAGGTGGTGAAAAAAATGAGAGTGTACACACAAGGTCAACCGGCTGGTCGAACCTCCTCTCCGGCACCGGAAAAAAATTGTTAACAGTCAGATGTTAACAGAAATACGTCGACAGCCGTTAACAGCTAGCCGTTAGCCGCTAGCTGGCAGCCATGGGTAGCTGCTAGCCGTCGTTAGCCCCTCGTGGTTAGCCGCTAGTCGTCGTCAGCTAGTGCAGCCGCACGCCCCGAAGAAACAAACCCACGAGGTAGCAATCGTGCATCGTCCCCCTGTTGGATGGAAGGCTGATGCGGGAATGGCGAACAACGTCCCCAGCTCTTCCGCGGGGCGCGCACCGAGCCTCAGTCCACGTGCCGGTGGCAGCCACGGACGATTCCAAAAAATTCCCGGCATTTCGAGAAAGAATCTTGAGTTCCTTTTGCCGTGTTCAGGTCCGTCCCGGAAACTTCTCGAGACTTGTCAGGGTCACCAGTGTAGTGCCGAGAGATAGGGAGTCAGAGGCGGTGCAAGGAAGGTGCAAAATGGTACTTTATTGAGAAGTAACTAAGGTCATGTTGTCCGGTTGCAGTCCGGGAAGAACAACAACATATATAGAAAACACATAACATGTCCGTGTGGGAACAATACCCCCAACTGTAGTTCCATGTATGAATTATGTCCCAGTGTAGTAAATAGGTGGTCACCACAATATACAGTTTCTGTGGGGTGACGCACCATTTGTGCAGATAGCATGAAGTAGAAAAGATCGCCAATGCTAATGTAGCGTTAGCATGTCTCCCCCGGGGGCATCCGGGCTTAAAGGTGTATTATAGAATGATCACACCGGTGTGACAGTAGCCTACTCTTCAAATGGTTCACGAAATATGACTACTACTCTTACTGTTTAACATTTTGGGTTACTTAATGTTACTTCATGTTAAGGCTTAATACAAATGACAAGGCTAAGGCTGTAATGCTAACTAACGTGCTTGCTACTAGCTAGGTAGCTAACTTGATCCAGCCGCTCCTGGTCCTTTCATTAGACGGGAAGCGAAAGAACGAGCAAGACCCATTGCTGGTATGATTACAGCCTGGTACAAAGCACAAGGCATCTTGTTAAAGTTATCTTATCTTAGCTATCTCTTATATTTAGTGGAGGAAAACAATTATGACATCAGTTATGACATCCCTTACGCGACTCTATGATTTGTAGTCTTTCTAGTTGTGTATTTTTCATTGTCTTATATTTCAACAGTTTTACGACAAACTGTGACTTTTTTGACATCGAAATTATTTTTTAAGATTGACAAACATCATATGTGTAATTCGTGGCACAATTCAAACGGGATCGAAAGATACGTTTTCTCTCCCCCAATGACTTCAATACATAATTTCTCCGAAATAAGGTCCCATGAGGTCCACCGGAAAGGGAGGGACTTCAGTTCAGTGCCACAGTTGTCACTGTCACTACCCGATCTGCACTGCGCATGTGCAAGATGGCTCGCCATATTTGACAACTACATACAGCAACTCTAATAGGACACTTGACACAGTGGCGTTTGGCATAGCAGAAAAAGAACACTCAAAAAACCCGACAATATTAATCTGAACGAGAGAGATGAGTTATTGTTATTACAACGTGACTTCACTATTATTTAACAACTCCTTTTATTGGGTCCTTTTATTGGGTTAAGTACATTAACTGTGAATGTCCTTCATTTTATTTCAAATAAAATAAAATAACAAAAGATTTTTGTATAGATATTTGAGACGTTTATGGCTCGCGCATGCACGATGCAAATCGGGCAGCCGTCTAGACGTCAAATGTCCTATTTTAGTTGCCGTATGGAGTTGTTCAATATGGTGGACCATCTCGCACATGCGCAGTGCAGATCGGGCAGGGGTGCAGATCGGGCAGTGACAGTCACTACCCGATCTGCATCCCTGCCCGATCTGCATTGCGCATGTGCGAGATGCAGATCGGGCAGACTTCACTTTTATTTTACAACTCTTTTTATTGGGTTCTTTTATTTGGGGTTGAGTACATTGTCAGAATAAGTGAGAAATGGATTTAACTTCTGTTAGACAGCTATCATACTGAATAAATATTTACTGTGAATGCATGCAAAAATGTATGTCATTAATAATGTATATCTAATTACATTAACTGTGAATGTCTTTCATTTTATTTAAATTGAAATAAAATTACATAAAAGATTTTCCATAAAAAAGTTGATTCAAGAACAAATCTCTGTTATTAGATCAGTAATCACCTTTAGACAAGTATTCTCTCAAATTGTTGTAAAATACAAAAGTCTTCATTCTGTCAGATGCAATGCAAATCGTGTATCCGTTTAAGTTTAAAAGTTGCGCATGCGCAATGCATATTCAGCCGTCTAGACGTCAAGTGTCCTATTTGGGTTGCCGTACGGAGTTGTCCAATATGGCGGACCATCTCGCACATGCGCAGTGCAGATCGGGTAGTGACAACAGTGACGCATCCTAAAACCCGGACGTAAGTTAACATTTTACCACTTTCGGTTCCTTCGCCAAAAGGCAATGCAATTTCTCCATAGGATTTTGGAAAATAGCTCGAAATAATAATAATAATACATTTTATTTCAAAGCGCTTTTCCAGGTGCTCAAAGACGCTTTGATAAAACATGATGAAATAGAATAAAGAATAAAAATATTAAAACAGCAACACAGCATAATTCACAAATTAAAAGCCAGTCTGAAGAGGTGTGTTTTGGTCAGTGTTTTGAAAGTGGGGGGGTCGGTGCAGTCTCTGATGTGTTGTGGAAGGGAATTCCAGAGGGTGGGGGCAGCGATGGAGAAGGCTCTGTCCCCCCAGGTTCGGAACTTGGTTCGTGTGGGGATAGAGAGGAGGTTCGCTTCTGATGAACGAAGGCTGCGGGAGAGGGTGTAGTGGTGGATCAGGTCGGTGAGGTAGGGGGGGGCCTGGTTATTGAGAACTTTGTGTGTTAGCAGGAGGATTTTGAAGTGTATTCGTTGACGGACGGGGAGCCAGTGCAGGTTTTGAAGGACGGGGGTGATGTGGTCTCTGGAGCCGGTGTGGGTGAGGAGGCGGCAGCGCAGTTCTGGATGTATTGTAGTTTATTTAGAATTTTGGATGATGAGCCATACAGGATGCTGTTGCAGTAGTCCAGTCTTGAGGTGATAAATGCGTGGATGAGGGTTTCAGCAGCCGGGAAGGAGAGTGAGGGGCGGAGGAGGGCAATGTTGTTCAGATGGAAGATGGTAGTCCTGGTGATATGGTTTGTGTGTTTGTGGAATTTGAGCTGGCTATCAAAGATTACTCCAAGGTTGCGAATGTGAGGAGAGGGGGTTAGAGTGGTGTTGTCAAGGGTGAGGTTGAAGTAAGGTCTGTGGTTGACACAAATTGAAGAGACAGATCACGTTTTGTTCTACGACATTAAATACATCAGCAGTGACCCCACTGGTGAGTTTACGTGATGATGATGGTTGTTAACAAGTGGCTGAATAGGACTACAGAAGTTGTCAAGGCCGTTGTACGCCATTACACCGAACACGTAAACACTCCAGCTAAGTTTGTTTTTCCCCGTGTTCTGCTTGAAAGCAAGTACCTGCCTCCTGCAAACTGTTAAAACAAACGCATCAACTTGTACAATTTTGAATCTGTATTTTTGAATATGGATCTTAAGTTGGCGTGACGTTGAAGCATGCTGTAGTTCGTTTATAGTATAACGTTAGCATTTTGCAAGTAGACTTGTGGATATTATCCGGCTGAACAAAACGTGATCCGTCTCTTAAATGTGTGTCAACCACAGACCTTATTTCGAGCTATTTTCCAAAATCCTATGGAGAAATTGCATTGCTTTTTTGTCGAAGGAACCGGAAGGAGTTTACTTTCAGGTTTTAGGACGCATCACTGTGGCACTCTATTTTGTGGAAAAATAATGCCTCATCTCCTAAACACACAAACCTGCTGAATAAAGCCGTTAAAAACATAAGGAAGCTATTTCAGGTTACTAATCAGCATTTCTCTGTCACTGTTGGGCTTTAATCAATGTTTGTTTAGCTTGTTTCTTTTATAACTTGAGAGAGAGAGAGAGAGAGAGAGAGAGAGAGAGAGAGAGAGAGAGAGAGAGAGAGAGAGAGAGAGAGAGAGAGAGAGAGAGAGAGAGAGAGAGAATTGCAGACTGCCACACCTCATTTACTGATATCAAAATCCTTCGGGATCGCTTAAACAAAACTGACTGGTACCTTGGATAAAATGACATCATTTAAAATAGTTCTGTCTATATATCTATGATAGTATTTTGAAATGTAAACTAAACTAAATGAATCTTAGTAGCACTTGATTGAATTGTATAGGTTGCTTTAAAAATGGTCATTTCACTTGTATCCTGTTATTGCCTGTGTATTTGATCTGGGACCTGTAGCTGGGGTAGCTCATGATAACTTACAATTTATACAGAAGTTCACCACACATCTGTTGTTGTGGTGGTTTTGTGGAGTGTGTGTGAAGTGTCAGTTTTCTCTCTGTAAAGAAACTAGAGCTTGGCTTCCTGTTCTACAACCTGACTCCTTTCTCAAGTTCAGGTAAACACACACCCACACACAGTTTTGTGGGACATCAAAACATGTTAAAGGTGTCAGGGTAGCAACAGCAGCCATAGTTGTCAGTGTAACAGGTGATAAGCGAAAGCTTTTTAGACACACTCCGTTTATTTTGACAACAAGATAACATTTGGATGTGTAACTTAATCTACTCAGAAGTGAATTGTGTGTGCCCCAGCCTCTCCTTTGTTTTGCCTCCAGCTTACACTGAAGTAATCATGGGGCTTCATAAAGGTCTTTCATGTATGCTGGCTCACGTATACTACTACACCACGACAAGCCACTTTAATGGACAAGAAGTGCATCTAGGCTTCTCTATGCTGTGTTCATTATTTAGATCACATTGAATACAAATATTTCCAAGAAGTTAAGGGGCTGTGGCTCAGGAGTTAGAGTCCACCAATCAAAGGTTTGAAGGGCCCTTCAGTTAACATGTTACAGTGTCCTCGGGCAACGTTTATGCAGGGGTTAGAATTTAGCCATTGACCTGACTGACTATGTGGAGGGGGCATATTCTCCATTTGTTAGCATTGGTTTTCTCTGGGTTCCTGCCTCAGTCCAAAGACATGCAGGTTAGATGTTGAGTCTAAACTGCCCATGTTTAAAATGAAGCATACTTGGTTTGTCTGTCTTTATGTGTAAGCCCCCTTTATTGTATTGTGTTCTGTATCATTGCGAATGTATAAATAGAAACAACTTTTATTTGGGGTGCGCCAATTCCTTCAAAGGAAATTGGCTAGTTTGGTCAGAAAAAAATATTTGATACTGCAGTTATCATTTTCAATCTTAGATTTATTAAACCTTTATTGCACAATTAGGAAACTAACTTTAAAAAAAACACTTCATGGAAAAAAAACTGGAAACAGCTGCCTTTTTACAAATGTAGACATTCATTTGAGTTAATTATCTAAATATATGTTAATAGCTTTCCAGCGCTTCATTATGTGTGCATTTTTTCTGCATTTTTCTTTCATTCAAAAGTAAATTCATTTATCAAATGGATACATATTTCAACAAAACAACAAGGTGCATTGAACAAGCCCTGTGGAGAGAGGGGTAAAAGGGGCAGGCATCCCGATATCATTTCATTCCTCAATTCCTCTACAGGAAGAAAAAAAAACACCAAACAGCCCAAATGGTTTTTAAAATGTTTTGTCGGGACAGAGATCATGACATCGTTATTTGACGGGCCGCAATTCAACCAAACTTTGTCCTCCAACATCCTCAGGCACATGGCCTTCTGTCCAAATCGGAATAATCTGGAAGAACTTTTCCATTGGAGGGCGGATGATCTCCCATGTTGCTCTGAGAGTTTAAACTTGATGGATAGTTAGCGGCCTGCCATGTCTCATAATGTCAGCCGACACGTTTTATACTGCGTTTGTGTCTGAGACCGTTTGGGATGCATTTCTTCTCCGATTTGGTGCCGGGCAACGCGGGGGCCGGAGCTGCAGACACTTGCTTCCTGTGAGAGAGAAACCAGAGACAGAAGAAAGGAAATTAGAGCGGGAAGTGTGATTGTGTGTTTGTTCTGGCGGTCACACGAGAATATTTAATTATTAACAGCAGACTCCTGTGGCTTGATAGAACCAGTGTTGTAGGGCGGCCATGTCCAGCACACACAGGGTTGTTGTTATTCTCCATCAATGCATCAATAATTGAATAACAGCTATCAGCTTGATGGATTCATGGATGGATACAAAACTCTATAGCGTGTCATTACCCCTGAAGAATCAATACTTTTAAAAATGAAAAACATTGGTAAAATAACTTTAATTTGATATGTTTTACTTTTACTATTACTTTTTTTTGTGCTATTGACCAGCAGAAAAGTACCAAGTAACGGATTTAAAAAAAAAAATGTTCCCCTAAATATTAGTGTCCTACAATAAATCACCTTTTTCCGACTTACATTTGATTTTTGTGCTGATTAATATGACTTGAGTCCACCAAATATTATCCATTCTTTTCATATTATATATCTTTACCCATGTTAGCATATGACTGGTAATTTGATTCATCGTTTGGTCCACAACATTGTTCTAGACTTTGGTCCAGACCATAGGCTATATGTTTAAAGACAACTGGATACAGTGTTAGTGTGGGTCTACGTTCATTTCTATAAAAGTTGCTCATGGCGCATGAAGCCAAATGGCCCGACAAAGAAAATAGCCTGGTTTTCCCTGGCTTTTTAGCGATCTTCCGTAATTGCTTTTCCTTAAGTCCAGACTTCAATTTGCACACAACCAGTCTCGCCTCAATCAAATGAATGTAGGGAAAAAAACTCTGGACCCAGCATTTAACATATTTAACAATTTCTAGGACACAATGATTTAAAAAGGGATATTCAAGTTTTTGTATTGTGAAGTTGAATTATGCGCTGATTTACAGGCGTTTCTGTAAGTCAATGGAAAAAGCCTTTTCGGCCCAGAAGTTATCACAAACTAACACTGAAGTATAGTAGAACTGTTTGGCCATTACACATATTTGAATAACCACCAAGCTCACTTCATGGGGGTTTGGTCCAGAGTTAAATACCTCTACAACTTGTTTAATGTATTAATTCGTTAGACATATTCATGGTCCCTAGAGGATGAACCCTAATGCATTTGGTGACCCCCTGACTTTGCCTATGTCAGAACCAGCAGATCAAACTGTTGACTTATGCAGCTAAATATGTTATCATCTTTATGAACCAAAGGATGTAAACTAATGACTTTACCTGAGTTGTTCCTCACCTGGCAGCAGCAGCAGCAGCAGCAGCAGTCTCTCTGTTTCTGACCTGCTTCATCGCCTTCAGCATGCGACAGATCTGTCTTAGGGTCATTTTTGGAGCGTGGCCAACCAGACGGGGCCGCGGGGCACAGCGAGGGCCCCGATACACAAAGAGAGACATGTAGTTAGCACTTGGTCCTTTTCCAAACAGCTGTAGAGGCTGAGAACTGCCATAGCAGGAGGCAAACTGGAAGAAATTGAGAAGTGAGGGAAAGGTGAGAGGATAGACATACATACGAGTGGATGTTGTTTCTGTAAGCTTTTCAATTTGATCCCACAGACTAATTTGGAAACAGAAATAGGGTTATGCCATTTGAACTGTATTCATTTTGATATAAATCTATATATTCCGAGTAAAGATTTACATTTATGATATTTGAATACAAATTGTAACTTCCCAAATCATAAAATCAGGATGCTGTATTCATTTTACCGTGTGGTCTTAAACAAACTAACAACCTAAAAGTAGCATTTATGCCTTCAATGTGTCCATACAGGGATTAATGTAATAATTGGTTATCTTTATGGTAGTTTAGTAATAGAGAAATGTCTGTGGAGGACTCATAATTTACATGTTAAGGTACTTGTGATATTGACCTGACGATTTGCGTTTGAATCTAAGATTAAATAACAACTAGAAGACAAATAATTGAACAATTCAAAGTCAGTACATTGAAATATGGATTAGCCTATAGCACACTAGACGAACTGAATGTATTGCCTAAGTGAACAAAATGAGTGATAAGCCCTAAATGTGTAAAGTGATTAATGTGCTTTTACCCCTAATGTACGAAATGCAAAGTTCCGTTTTTAACTCTGCACACTTAGGAAATCATTTGACCACTGATGCATCATGGGAAATACCGATCAATATCTAATTACCAATTGCTATTGTTGGCCTCCCAACATGATAATCTACTGGAGCATAACAGAATGGGAAGCTGGATACTGTAGCTCAGGCAAAATGAGGCCATGTGAACAGCCACAGTCTCAGCTGTGTGCCGCTGTCATTCACACTTCAAATGTTACACTGACACACACACACACACACACACACACACACACACACACACACACACACACACACACACACACACACACACACACACACACACACACACACACACACACACACACACACAGGCAGACACGCACACTCACAAATATCACACCATTTTAATTAGTGTACGAGCCATCTTCTTTCTCTCGCAGACAGAATTACTGCAGAAACCAAAGACATGCACACACACAAACGCACACACACAAACACACACATGCACACACACGCAGACACACGTGTGTCTGTATCTAAACATTGATATGTAAAGCAAATATGTATCATATCCAATTCCTACAATAACAGTATTGCTATTTAATTTGACAAAATTCCTAGATATACATTTTTGCACAAAAAGGTAGATTTGTGGTAGGTATGTGCACGTGTTGAAGTTTAAACTGTTAGCACTGTAGCTTTCTTCCTTTAGGTTTATTTATCTTGCTGATCTACTTGATAACATTCTTGCCAAGATGCCATGTTCCAGCAGCTACATGGACTTATATTGCACATGTTTAATTCAACTTCTCATGTTTAAATAAATGTGTATTTTTCTTTTTGGAAACTGTCACATAATCTAATTTCCCCTCCGGATAAATAAAGTATTCTGATTCTGATAACTATCACCTCAGGTCACAATGATAATGTTTTATCATGCTAGTTTTTGTGCATTTAATGTTTTTTTTATTAATATATTATCATTTATTTTTATTATTAATATTTCTTATTTTTCTTTTCTATTCTCTTTCCCTTAGTGTGCCTCTTCCTCCTCCCTTTCACATGTCCACCTTATAGATATTTGTCATGCACAAGATACAAAACTCAATAACAGAGTTCAGACACTTTTTAAAGTGTGAGGATCACAAGCAGTAATCACACACACATCTCTACTTGTGAGGAGACTTACTGAAATAATGCATTCCCTTACTCCTTACCCCGACCCTAACCCATCACAACAAATGCTAAACCACAACCCTTGCACTTTCCTTAACCTTATTGTAGCCCTTAAATCTAGTTCTGCACCCAAAAACTAGCTAAAATGTCCTCACTTTCCACAAATGTCCTTATTTGTAAGGTCTAAAACTCTTGGTCCTCACAAGGTAGAAGTACATGTACACACACACACACAAACAAGCCACATTGGTACTTACAGGAACAACGGCAGCCATGTTCAAGGGTTGATGCTCTCTGGTAAAGAAATTGCATGCAGAATGAGAATAGTTGCCTTCTTATAGATGCTGACATGACCAGGCCAGATTATAGGCCAATCATCTTCAGAGGACAAAATAACCCCGCCTACTTCTGACATCACCACGGTAAGGTCCCACATCCACAAGCGTGTTGCTTCAGGTTACAAAGACACTGATACGCAGTATTGAGGACTTTTTTGTTATCCAGGGTATATTTAGAAGCAACTGTAAATCTGGGAATAAAGAGAGAAAATAGTGGAGCATGATAATTCAGAGAAGACTTAAGGACAGACTGAAGTCAACAGAGAAGGGAGAGCTGATAGAATGGGCGAGGAGAGAAGAAAAGAGAGTGATGGAGGGGGAAACCAGGTGGACAGGTTAACAATAGGTAGTAGACTGGCGTCACACAGTGTAAGGTGATGTGTCTGAACAATGTGAAGCATTGGTGCGTGTGCATTTCAATCAGTCAATTATTACACATCAATGATGGGAAGAGACAATAAAGGTGTGACTCACTGTGATGTGTTTTCTAGTTTGTATAGAAAAGAAACAGGAGAAGGGTTGAAAAGTCAACGCGTCTCTTTTAACCGTCATTCAAACTCATTGTCTCAACACATAAACTGAACATTTAAGTTGCCAAAGATACCAAACGATATGCAGGCATGCACAATTTTAATTATACGATGTATTCTGGTGTGTGGGAGAGAAACTCCGTCTGGAGGGAACATTAGGATTTGCAGAACATTTACATGCATAAAAACCTATAAAATGTACCTATACAATAAAACCTATAACATGTACAGGCACACAAACCTATAAAACACACTACAGGAAAGGGAGAACCCTAAACACATAATAGAGCCTCTTTAGTACAAAGCAGTGCTTACTTGTGGTCCCTCATCCCAGATTAATAAGGGTCACTGTAGACATGTGATGTGAGCAGTGTAAACACATTATGCAAAGGATTATTTTCTTTATTCATCTTGTAAACTTCAAGGTTAACATTTATTTTGAAATATGTTGCCAAATATCAAGAAAATGTGTGTTAATAAATCAAGGAAAGCCTACTGGTAACAATACAAGCTTATTTCAAACTGTAAATATTGTATCAGACTACTGGTATACATGAACAACTGCAGTAAATATACAAAGAATAGACACTGAACATGTATTGCGTGTGCCAGGTGTGATCCATGTGGGGGGATGGGCACATAAGAGCGGGAAATGTGTCAAATTGTTCTGTGTGTGTGTGAGTTTGTTTGTGTGTGCTGGGTGTGATTCACATGGGGGGATGGACACATAAGGGGGGGGGAAACACATCTAGTGTGTGTGTGTGTGTGTGTGTGTGTGTGTGTGTGTTTTATCTGATCCGGATCGTTACTAATTCCTGTTCTTTAGACCATGGGTCAAAGTTGACTAAATCATCCAAACTTCAATGAAAGTGGTGATCAGCAATGTTATATGTTCAAATGTCTCCAGTGAAGGATATCATAAAGCCTTAATGCAATCGAATGTAAAACAAAAAAGTTATGATTGATGAAATATAAATCGGTCAGATTTGACCCGAACACAACAGGAGGGTTAATTCTTTAGGGAAGGTGAATTATTTTGTACTAGCATCTGAGTTTTCAACAAAAAGTCAAAGTCAAAGAGTTTGTTGTTTTAATGTTATTTCTGCCAGGACATGCAAAAAAAAAAATGGGTCAGTATAACAATATAACAAGAGATGATGTTTGTTATAAAATGCTGTTCCCTATCCTTCCTAACACCTAAGGAATGAGATTATGTTATTTTTTCAGGTGATGTTTGACCAACTATCTGAAGACTGCTGTCTCCATGTCAACACCTCACCCTCACCCATTTACTAAATGTAAGCTGTATTGCGCCCCCTGCTGTTTTCCAGACCACTCTACCTCAGGGGTTAAGTATTCATTATTGTGAGCGTAGTGCTATGTGCTCTTTATTATTAATGTGACTCGTCGGGAATGCTGAATTCAAATAATGCATAATTAAGTATTTTAGCTACTTAAAGTGTTGACATTAGTACTGCATGTTCTACGCTGCATTTATGACTATCAGTAACTTTCGAATTAGGTCCTAAATGTCACAGGTTACACCGAAGAATGAGTTTTTCACATGGGTTTTTCATTGGTAACCATTGCATTTTGTTTGCAGACCTTTCAACAGTGGTTACATAGCAAAACGTCAGGTCTATTAAATAGCTTTAAGTAAATTGTACTAAAAAAAAACAACTAAAAAGCCTTATACTTTAGCTGCATTCACGCTCCGCCCCTTAGACAACACATGTTAGTAAAATAAAAAAATCTTACATTACTTTAAATATTTTTCTTTATGACATTGTTTATAATATTGCGGAAAGGATTTTTTTCCGACGCTACGTGAAGGCACCAGAGCTCATCTGTCCGGAAGATAACGCACGGCACAGATGTGTAAACAAAGACACACCCTCTGTGAACAAAGACACACTCTCTGTTTAAGGAATACATAAAAGGAGACAAAAAACATTAACATTTTATCGACAATCTTTACTTTAATTTACCTTTTCTGGAGAGGATACATGAACCCGTTTTTTTTAGATTTGGTGAAATATAATTCTGTCTCAATATTGAGAAACTGCAGTAGAGAACACAGTGACAGATTTACGTTAGGTACAGTCGTTATTTAGATGTATCTGGGCTTATATTTTAGACATGTAATGCCTCATAGTAGCCTAGGAAAACTCATTATGGGCATGGACCATGTTATCGATTAGGAAGTGATGACGGATTATATGACATGTTATGTCACTGTTTATTTGAGGTCCATAATTATCTTTATTTGAAATAACCTACGTTAAAGTATTTCAAATAAAATGTAGGCTAATTAAAAAATAAAATAGTTTTATGTTTGCTTGACGCATCAGCCTTGAGAAGTTATGTTTATTGTCGCGCGAAGAGTGTGTTCAGAGCAACAGGTGCGTCTGGATGCCTTCAGGGAACTTGTAAGAATCGGTAATTGTGGTAGTCTTACATAAAACTGGTGCTAGGAGACAACAAACCGTTGTCTAAAGCTTGTATAAGCAACAAAAACCACCCCCAGGGAGGCGTTACAAGTTTTGAAACACCTGTAGGCTGCTGCGATTGTTACTAAGTCTAGGCTGTTTACCGAGTATTTGAACGCCTCACAGTCCCCGCCTCTCTCTGCTGTCCTGTGGAGAATAGTTAAGAGTTTACTGCCCCTGGGTGTCAGCGGTGAAGTTGAACTCTCAGTCAGCAGTCAGGTTCACGGCCCCCCGAGGAGGTCTTTCTGCTCTCCTCACTGTATTCACTTTCCTGCATTTGATTTGTTATCAATATGTCTCCCTCCACGTCCCCACGGCTCTTCACGGAGAGGGAGGTGGCCCGCCACTGCTCCAAGGACTCCTGCTGGGTGCGTCTGGGGACCAGGGTCTACGACGTGACCTCTTTCTTGCGGATGCACCCGGGCGGGGACGCGCTGATACTCCGGAGGTCAGGGAAGGACGTAAGCGGTGAGATGGAAGGACCCCCCCACCGGCACTCGGAGAACGCACGGCGATGGATGGAGCAGTACTATATCGGGGAGCTGGACAGGGACAGTGGCACCGAGGAGGCACAGGTAGGGTCAGAGACATGTGACGTAGAGAAAATACCTGTCACACTGGTCGTCAGGGTGTGTAAGAGACTGACGGGTGGCTTAATGTTTTTACAAAATGACACATTTTGTAAAAACATTAAGGTCTTTCTACCACGAATATTGCCTCAAGTCAAGGCTGTAGCCCTGCACCAGAGGTGGAAGAAGTATCTTGTAAAAGTAGAACTACCAGAGTGTAGGAATACTCTGTTACACGTAAAGTCCTGCATTCAAAATGTCACTCAAGTAAAAGAAGAACAGTATTAGCATCAAAAATATACTTCAAGTACCAAATGTAAAAGTGCAGATTGGCCCATTCCAGAATAATATATATTATATGTTTTGATTATAATTATTGATGCATCAGAGTGTTATCAAAGCTGGTAAAGGTGCAGCTAGTGTTAATGACTTTGTATACTGCAGGGTAGCTTGTGAATTGTACTCCATGTGTAACTAAAGTCCTTTTTAAGTTTTGTTTATATTTCACATTATTAATCAAGATCTGCATAGTAACTAAAGATATGAAATAAATGTAGTGGAATAAAAGTACACCATTTACCTCTGAATTTGAATGGGGTAGAAGAAGAAATGAGCAAAAGTCAACATTGTTAGTGCAGTACTTGAGTACATTTACTTAGTCCTTTAGCATACTGCCCTACACTCATAATTTGAAAAGCAGTTGCACCTGTTTTAAAATGTAAGCGGCTTTATTAACGCCCCTTAAATAGCCAAACCAGAGGAAAATGTCCCCTAGCCTATAAACCGTGCCTGGGGAGCCATTATGTTGACAGCCATGACATGCTGCGAACAGGTCATTTAAATTGGCTGCTTTGGATGTTTTTTGAAGTTGAGAGGCTCTGTTAGTAACAGGTGTTAGTATAATCGTCTCTCACTTGACTTTACTGGGAAAAAAAAGAACTCCCAGCTCCCCTCCCCCCCCCCCCCCCCCCCCCCTCCTCCCGGAGTGGAAAGAGACACACAGGAAGGTGTCTGGCTCCGTTCAGGTGATACCAGTGGGGTTAGCATGTAGTGTGTGTGTGTGTGTGTGTGTGTGTGTGTGTGTGTGCGTGTGTGGCCTAGCATTACTATACTTGTGGGGACCTAAATCTGTTTACACAGTCACGTGTGGGGACTCGCCTCCCTTATGGGGACAAATTGGAGGTCCACATGAGGGGAATCATTAATTTTAGGGTGAAGACTTGGTTAGGTTTAGGATTAGGGTAAGGGTAAGGGTTAGGGTTAGGGTTAGGGTTAGGGTTAGGCATGTGTTGGTTATGGTTAAGGTTATGATAAGTCTCCAGGAAATGCATGTAAGTCAATGTAATGTCCCCTGAAGTGATGTATACAGTGATGTGTGTGTGTGTGTGCGTGTGTGTGTGTGTGTATGTGTGACTGTTTTATCTTGTCCCAAGAGGGATTGAGACCTCAAAAAAGAGTGCAGATTTGAAAACAGAAGCTTCCCATCATTTGTTGTAAGGTGAATCCCCATCTCATGTAGCTCTCTCTGTCTCTGTGTGTGAGGAGGGAGAAAACAGCAAGTTTGCATACATCTCATGCCGACAGAGTTCACATTTACATGGCTTGCCCTCTCATCCATTGTGTGTGGGTGTATATCTGTATTCAAAGTTTACATAATTGCATATTTCTGTTCTTCTTTCACACCTCTAGTGCTTCAGTCACTGATAAGTCATAAAAAATATGGACTTTTGGACTTTTTTTGTCTTCAAGATATTGGACTTAGATAGCATTCTGCACATGTGGTGTCTGACATGTTGGCAGGGATGCTGTGAAAGTTATATTATGTAGTTAGACCCTTACAGACACATTTTCACACATTCACACTGGCTGTTCAAAGTCGTTAGTGGTTTTCCTTTGTTAACTGCTAGCATCACAATATCCTCCACAAAATGCAAAGGTCATCACACATTTTCATTTCTTTTAAATTATAACTACGACTTGGTTAGAGATGATTCAGCATGGTTAATGTTTTGCAGAAGTCTAACTCAAGGTCTGAGTTTCGAGGGGAGAATATGTTGAAATAAATGCCAAAGTCACAGAGACTGCTGAAATGTGACAATAGAAGTCTGAAGAGTCACAAGGACATTCCAGTTGTTCATAAAATATAACCCTTACTTAATTTGTCCTACAGGTATGGCTACAAAACAAATGGTTCTTACTTTGTCTCCTTGTTAAAGTCACTTAGAGACCTTGGTCAAACTGCAAGTGATAAACCTGCACCACAGTTAGTTCTTTAATGATGCCTTACGGCCTGGCAGTAAATGGTATCTCCACCAAGCAGCGTAAATAGTAGTGCAAAAACCGAATGTATCAACTTTCGGTAACCCAGTGTGACTTGAAAGAGGTTTTAATTGTGCTTGGATTGCTTTGAACCGAAAAGTCCTTCGAGGTCACGTTAAATATTGTTGAAATAATGCAGATTTGCCTTCCGTGGAAAGGTTTGATTTGAGATATCATCGTGACACTGGCAATCATTGATGAATTGTGATTCTATAAAATTTTTTAATTGTTAACCCAAGCATGTGTCTTGAAATGTCTATGTGTTGACATATTGTGATATTATCCAAATAGTTGCCAATGATTTCTGTTGATAAAACAAACACATCAATAAATAATGTCATCATTAGTGTGTTTTAAAGGGGCCCTATTATTTTCCCCTTTCCTGTAATGTGTTCAAATCCCAAAGCTTCCTCCAGAGGGAGTTACATTTATTGCAGAATTATATACCAATGTTATAATGGGCTGTTCTGTCTGATTCTGTGTTATCTTGAGATTCACTGCACTATCCAGTACATCAGTGTTAATTCACTGAACAAATCATTTCCTTAGTCTTCTGATGTGTGCTTTTTGATGCAGCAGATGTTAAAGGTGGGGTAGGTAATTTTGGGGAAACCAGCTCGAGTGTGCTAGAATTTGAAAATCTGCCACTTCCTCACAGAGCCCCTCCTCCAACACACATGAACGTGCACATGACCAATGAGGGCACGAGATAAGTTTGTACACAGATGGACGGCTGACAGGCAGGTAGGACATCCAGTTACTTTAGCCGGGCCGGCTCAGATGATTGGTCGTGCTTTTTACAGTACCACGGCTTCCGCTGATGACTGATTTTTTAATGGATTTTGTGTCAAAGCACTTGAGATTCATTGCTATCGGGATGTTAAGAGCATTCCATGGAATATAACAACAAGTGTATCTCGAGCCGGTTTCTCAAACTTACCTACCCCACCTTTAAGTGTATTCTGTAATGATGACCCTGGCCCATTCTTTCTTGGAAGAGCTCTCCCCCAAAGGGGTTAAGTCATGCTAACCAGGAGAGGATACAGCCAGTCAGCTCTCAGAGGAGGTTTCCTTGCCGCAGAGATATCTGGCTTGGTAGACATTATTGGCCAGTATAGTGTTTGAGGTTACTCAGACAGCAAACACAAATAGATTAATGGGGAGAGTAGAAAATATGGAATCATTTTTGTTTGCGTAGGTATTCACAACTGCTTCCACACATTCTCAACCATTGATTGACATTTTTAGATGCATTTTGAATCTGTTCATGCCTCAGATTTTGCATTTCTTGTTCTCATTTGACTGCATTTAGTCAAATCCTCTTGACCCCTGAACATAAGGTTGTGTCTTCTTAATGATAATTCCGTTTCATTTGAATAGAAAACCTTTATTGTCATTATAGACAAATATACAATGACATTATCTGAGGCAGGACTTGATCTCTTGTTGCTTTGTGTTGTTGGAAGGTAGGGTCTACTAGTGCAGTGGTTCCCAACCTGGGGGGCGCCAAAGATCGCAGGGGGGGCGTCAGGCCTCAGATGATTTGAGGCCAAATATCATATTTAGACTTTTTTACATTTTTTTTTTTATACATATAATTGTAAAAGGCCTTGTCTCTACATTACAATAAAATATAAAAAATAATTGATTGATTCATTTGAATAAAAATGTAAGTTAGTTAAAAGCTATTAAAGGCATAAAAAGACAGAAATGTGTAATTGTTTCTTTAATAGAAATGTTTCTTCTGTCCATAAAGTGTCCAAACCAGGCTTGTCTGGATAAGCGCATTTTTAAAACATAGCCATTGTCCATGCCGGTTTCAGTTGGATTATTTGTCAGTTGCTCCGATCAGATCGGTCTCCTCCATTTTGTAGATATTTACGACTTTTGAATCCACATAAACACATCGGCAAAATCCGGCTTACTTTAAGCATGTGTTTTAAACAGTTTAATCCCTTTGTGAATTGTTTCCACTTCCGTGCCGTCCTTTCATTTCTTCATTCAGCGGGAATCCAAATGAATTAATCCTGAGTCCAATAACCATCAAAGTCATTCCAATAGTGCTCCTTGATTACGCTTTCATCCTCCTTTAACAAAATACATCATTCATCCAGTTTGTGACAGTAGTTGTAGCTTTTTTGAGACTTTTAAACTTGAATTACCGCTGTTGCGCAACAGCGGTTAAGGTTGTAAAATGTGGATAATAATAAAGGACAACCCAAGTTTGCCATTTGCTCTTTTTACTCCACTGAGCTACTTTTATGGGATGAACGGGGCCCCGCCTCCATAAACTGTATTTAGTTGTCTTTACATCCACACCGGCTGCGAAAAGTACAAGTGAAGAAGCATAAACACAAACACTAGAAGAAGAACAGAAAAGGCAATTCTGGCTCAAAATATATCCCTATTTTTGTTGTCTCTAAAACTCAGTAGAGTATCTGAGCTATTTAAGGTGTTTTGGCAAGATGGACCCAAAGTATAAATATGTGTAGCAGCCAGGGAAGTGATATGTTAAATTAGGGCTGCTCGATTATGGCAAAAATCATAATCTCGATTATTTGGGTGAATAATTGATATCACGATTATTAAAAACGATTATCCATTTACTTTGAAAACATCCATTTATTGAAAAACTAAATGTGAACAATATGTTTTTAAAAGTTGACTACCTTGAACTTTAAGTATAATTCAACTGAAAAACCAATAAAAATGTTTTTTTTAAATAATAAAAAAATTAAAATAATCGTTTTATTTAGATTATGTTGTTTTCATAATCGTTGCAAGCCAAAATCGTAATTGCGATTAAAATACGATTAATTGAGCAGCCCTATGTTAAATTGTGTGAATTTGTCAGTGCAGGGTGAGCAAATATACCAAATTGCGTATTCCCTTAATCTGTGTGTCATAGGTGCACCTTTGTTTGCTGTTCTCCTGTCCCTTTGTCTTAAAGGAATTTAACCAGCAAGGCCTGTATACCTCTGACCGGGATGTGGGAGTTCTACACTAAGAAGCCCATGGAACATTCTGTTAAATGTGATTACCATTTATTTATGTGGATTTGAAATGTCAACAAATTGAACAGGGTAGAAGTCGTATTCTTGCGTACAGGACAATGTATCTGTGTAGTCATGCATTTGGGGGGATAGTACGCTTATCATTTAAGTGGAATCACAAATGAGAATTTAAATGAATGAACAACGGAGACTCTATAGAAGAGCTCCGCAGACCGTCAGCATATGTCGAGAATGAGACAGGAAGTGAGTCAAATTGAATAGAGTAGTTAAGAAGAAATGCCAATAGCATGTGAAAATGAAACCAAGCACAGATGGAAAATAGAACAGACATAGTGAATACAGCAGAATAAGAGAGCGTAATAATAATGTAATTACTTGGAGTCTCATGTTGATTGCCAAGGTCGTGATGGTGGGTGTTGACAGGTTTTGTGGATGGAATGTTGGAGGGTGAGCGGGTCTGCCCGCTGAAGTCGTGGAATGCAGACCTTCATATGCATGGATATCTTTCTGCTCAATGATGTGATTGTCTTTCATTAGAAGGCTAGCAGAGGAGGGGGAGATTGGGGGGGTTAGGTGGGGACTTGGTTGAATATTACCATTCAAATCCATATTAACACCTGCTAAATGCCCAATAATGGTACAATTAGTCTTTGGCTGCATCCTAGAGCAATAACCCTAACCCTATGTTGTGGGTATTACCAGCAGGGACAGAACCACTGATATGTTTTACACCTTGTGAGTCTGTGTGTCATCATAGAAAAATCTGCTCCTGGGGAAGGATGAACCACAGAAGTCCTTTTGAGTAATATTCCAAGTGTTTGTCTGGTTTGTCTTTATGTGGACCACTGGTACAGAAAACACACATGTGTTTGAGATTCAAATGAAGGTCCAGTTCAAAGATGGGCGTGGTCCAAGAAAGGGGTGTGATTGGGTCATTGGCCTTTTTACTTAACTCTATGCCCTTGGCCTGATTTGGTGTCATAAGACTTTAAAGCAGTTTAGATTAAATGAAAGACAGAGTTTAGGACAAGTTTGGACATAAGAGAAAGTGGGGAAGGGACCATTTCCCCCCTACTTTAAGAGCAATCTGGCCCCATGGCTGATGTGATCTCACCACAAGATGATCTTGAGTTTGTGAAAGAATCTGTTCATGCAGACATTCACTATAAACCAATCATATCAAAGTAATTAATAGCACATGAAGGATTCTGACCACTTGTTCTGTATTCTAGCATCCATGTCCTCAGTTTTTCCCCAACATGCTGTTAAACTACCGCTTTTACAACTCTTAAAAGCTGCTCTGAGTTTATCACCACGGTGATACATTACCCGGTATACATTGTTTACCTTTGCTACCATAGAAACTGCAGACACGGCAATTAGCCCTCAGGTGCAAGCCTCAGGTGGCTCCCCTCATCGCTACGGTAACACCTGGATAAGAGATTGAGACCGAGGGAAGAACTGGATGGACATTCAGAAGGGACGGAGGTGAACATATGCCTGAAAGGTGTAATTGAATTGGGCAATTGTCTCACAGGAGTGGTACTGAGACCTGCCATTACCCTTTTCTCATTGTTTGCACTCAACCACTCCTGGGGGGTGTACTACGAAGCAGGATTTTCGCTTAGCCGGCTAAATTCAGGGAAAACTCCGGCTTTCCGGTCCTACGAAGCTGGTTCTCTTTTTAGCAGGCTAGATCTCCATGGTAACTTATGCTTAGCGGCTAACCTGGTCGGGACCTGGTTAGGTTGCAGGCTAAGAGCTCAACTCAGTGAAAGCACCGCCTGTTGACCAATCAGAGCTCAGTGTGCGGAGTTTAAAGCGATCAAGTCATATTACAGGAGAAAGGAAATACAGAAAAACTGCCATTGCAGGAAATACGGCCGGCAAAAATCACCGACTGTGTGAACGTGAACATTAATAGAATATCACCTCCCATCTTCAGAGCAATCTGACTATTATAACATTAGCGTTAAGAAAGCTTACTTAAATATCTGCCACAACATAAGTACACTGAGTGCAGACGTCGATGTGTCCCATTATCATTCATATCACATCATATCACATCATAATGTATCATATCTCCTTATCTGAGTCAGCTAAGCCGTATCTGGCCGTGCAACACTCACAGTGTCACATACTGTATGCAGAAGTATTATTTTAAGCAACACATTATGTTGACGAAACACTCGAGACAAATGTAATTAAAGTCAGATCCACTCGTGTCTTAGACGGGGCAGTGATATCATAAACCTGTTAATGTACGCATTCAAACACTTGTTCTGTTACCAGCTGTATTCACCTTGCAGGTGCAGCTCTGTGGCTTTGATCCTGGATCAAGTGTTTAAGTCATGGATGTTTAAAGTTTAACTTCTTCATATTTGACTCGTATTAAAGTTCACTTTTTATTCAGGAAGTATGACGCTGCGCTGTCAGTGCGTTCTCCATGTTTGTGATTGGTCGAATGCTCCAGATACCACCCCTTTCATGTGAACGCGCACCTAACTAGATAGGACACGGCTGGCTTGAGTGATCCACTTGATAACCAGCGTCGTAGTACAGCTTAGCGACAGCGCGTATGTTTTGGATTAGGCCAATCGGCTAACTCAAACATATCCAGGTTATGTTGAACCAGCTTCGTAGTATCGGCCCCTGAGGTTGTAACTTTTTTAATTTTCCCAATTGTAGTGTTCCTTCTCATTTGTCTGTTGCGATCCCATGGGACGATCTCATTGGCTTGACAGGTATGATAATATCAATAATAATACCCTGCTGTTTGTGGACATAATGGAAAGGGCAGAAGAGAATGTGTTACAATGGGACTGAATTGTTGCTTCTCTGTCACGATCTGTCTGTGTGGTGTTGTGTCTTGTTTAAATCTGTCTGTGGTTTTCTGTCTGCGTTGTGTTTTGTCTTGTTTAGATCTGTCTGTGGTTCCCTGTCAGTTTCCCTGGTGTGTCTAATTTACCTGATTGTGTTCACCTGGTGTCCCTGTGTTTTCTCCACCCTCCTCACCTGTGTCTTGTTTGCATGATTAGTCTTGTGTGTATTTAAGTTCTGGTTTTTCCTGTCGGTTCGTCTTGTGTAATGACTTGGTCTGCGGTGAGTGTTCTATTCAGTCTTTGTTAATAGTTTAGCCTTGAAATAAAGGAGTTATTTTTGTCACTTTAATCTGCATTTGGGTCCTGCTTCCTACACACACCGTAACATCTCAATCCTTCCTCAATCCACTCCTCCATAGTAAGACCCCCCTGGAGGTCCAAGTTAATCTTAAATGTTTCCATCTTATGCTTTGCAAGTTTGTTTTTCGTAACGGAAGAAATGTAAATATATTTATAAAACGGACAAGTCAAATCAAGCAATCTGATTGGTCGATAGCGTTTTTGCGGACCTCTTTGATTACATATTTGAAAACATCTTGCTTGCTTTAAAAGTAGCATAATTCATTTTGTCAAACCTTGGAAAGTATCTAGATATCCCTGCCCTAATGCCAACGGAACTGCACACTGAATATGTTTTGCCGTTTGGTCTGGACCGCTGCGTAAAAAGGAGGGTTTCTACCCCGTTACTTCTCCGCTGTTTTTCTTGTTCCAGTTTGAACCGCAAACTGCAGGCAGTTTGCTTTTCAGCCCAACTGTATGCAGTTTTTCTCAGACGCGGAGGGATACTGACTTGTTGTGAAAAGTAACTACAATTCTACCCGTGGTATACGCTCAGTATATCACGGCTAAGAACCAATCAGATTACTTGATTTGTCTTGTCCGTTTTATATATATATATTAGGGCTGTCAAACGATTACATTTTTTAATCAGATTAATCACAGCTTAAAAATTAATTAATCATGAATAATCACCATTCGAACTATATGTCCAAAATATGTCATTTCTTTATGCATATTGTTGTGGGAATGGAAAGATAAATGAAAGAAGGCGGATATATCCATTTAACATGTTTATTGTAACATTTTTCTGTGTGTCAAAATGAAAGAGAGCACCTATCAATCATCAAAACGTGGGGTTTTAATTCATTACGTGTTGATTTCTATCAACGGGGGAGTACTTCAGGAAAGTCGTGTTCATGTTCTATTGAGAAGACGATCACTACGTGACAAAAGTTTTCAAAACCGTTTCTAGTCTTCGGTATTTCCAGACAAGTGGCTACTGAAATCAATCTGACTAACTGCTGTCTGTGCATTTCTCGTCGCGAGTTGGCAGACTTTATTTTGCTTACTTTAACATCATTTTTCATGGTGGGGCTAAGCCATTTCTTGGTATGGGTGTAGCCTACCCCAGTATACCCTGGCGCTGCCACTGGTGGGATGTTTGGGGCGGACCATTCTGCACATGCGTTAAATGCGTTAAATATTTTAATGCAATTAATTCAAAAAATGAATTTCCGCCGTTAACGCGATAATTTTAAAAGCATTAATGTATATATATATACATATATAGATAACAAGTGAAGTCAGAGTTGTAATGAGTGAAAATCTTTGAAATTTGCGTCAAGATCATGGTGTGTTGTAATTCTCTCTTTCAACAGTTTCTGGTGAAAATAAAGTATTTGAGGACGCTGTACAATCGCTAGTCCAGTGGTTTTCAAACTGTGGGGCACGACCCCTGGTGGGTCGCGGAGGTACTGCAGGGGGGGCGCGGGAAGATTTTTTTACTTTATTATTTTCTCCTTTTAGCTTTGTGAAGCACCTTGAGATGACGTTGTTTTTAAAGTGTGCTCAAATGTATTATTATTAATATTATTCAATTGTAAACAAACACTGGTCGAAAATATGTCATTGGTCAGTGTGGGCATAATGCTGCCTTTTGCAACATCCTGCTTGTGTGAATAGGCTTTTTCTGCTGTTGCTGCCATCAAAACGAAATACAGATCAAAGCTGAACATTGAGAAGGAACTGAGAGTGGCAGTCTCAAAACAACAGCCCCGCTTTGAGAAGATCTGCAAGGGACAGCAAGCACACACAAGTCATTGATGGGCTAGTGTGGAATAGGAATGGTAAAGTGATGTGATCGTTTGCTACCTGCAGTAGAAATAGTAGGTAATTAATATATTTTCCTTAAAGACATTTGAATTAAAAAATCTACTACTCAGGGAAGAAGGCCAACCAGTTTTAATTAGGCCAAATTAATTTGCAGTATCTATTACAATATCTGTTTATTTTATTAGCTTTTCTTTTTAATGACTGATTTGAAATGCCATTTTCTTAATGTCTTTCATTTGTTGTAAAGCACTTTGAATTGCCTTGTGTTGAAAAGTGCTCTATAAATAAACTTGCCTTGCCTTGCCTTGCCTACAAGCACTTTTGTTCATGTGTAATCCATAATAAAATATAAAATTATAGTTGTATCTTCTTATTATTAGCAGAGAAAATGTAATGTTTTTACAACAATATACAATTAATCCTACCAATATAGATGGGAACCAGGTTGGGGGGGGTCCCGAAAATATTTCCAATTACCCAAGGGGGGCCCGACTGAAAAAGTTTGGGAACCACTGGCGTAGTCTATATCTTCCAGCTTTTCCTTTGCTTCCTCCGCCCCACCTTTTTTCTTGTCCCATTATGAACCTGTTTATCACTTCAACATTACATCATGATATAAAAGTGCTCTGTGCAGCAGGTAGGCCTGGGTGGGGCTGTGTGTGTACAATATTTGTAGATGAGACTATTTGACCTACAGTCCAGAGGGGAGGAACACAAAACACACATTTAAAACATGTCTCTTTGGAAGCTGGTCGCTGGTCAGAGTCTCGTTAACTTTAGATTAAGTGTTGTCATTGTGGAAGAAAATGGACCTCTGTTCACACATACACACACACACACACACACACACACACACACACACACACACACACACACACACACACACACACACACACACACACACACACACACACACACACACACACACACACACACACACACAGAGAGAGAAAGGCGCATGAGGATGGAATCTTGAGTCCTGGTTATTCAGATTTCTTTTAGTTAGAGGGAGAAGAGTGATATGTTAGTAACACACACACACACACACACACACACACACACACACACACACACACCACACACACACACACACACACACACACACACACACACACACACACACACACACACACACAGGTACAGAGAAAGGCGCGTGAGGATGGAATCTTGAGTCCTGGTAATTCAGGTTTCTTTTAGTTAGAGGGAGAAGAGTGATATGTTAGTAAGACACACACACACACACGCACACACACACGCACACACGCACACACCTTGGAGGTAAAGTGCAGGCATTGTCATTCAAGAGAGAATACGATGTGTAGTTCTTTTGGAAAGCATGTTTTCTTTTAGCCTATTTACCTCGTAAACGTAATTAATACTCATTACATTGAAAAATGCATTATTTGTGATTAAAAATAATGGTTGTTAGTAATGTATTAGCGACCCCCACAGATGTAGGATTTCACTGCTTTCACAGGAGCTCAGACCCCTCCTTGGCTCCGACATAACTCGAACCCTGGTCAGTATCTGATTGGCTAGTCCAAATCAGAGAGAATGTGATACTTTTGGGTTTGTTTTGTCTGGCTCTGTTTCACAGTGCATCAATTAAAGCAGAACAAAAAGGAATTATGTTTGTGGTGGTCAAAGGAGCAGGGCATGAAATGCACTTGCAGGAGTCTTTGTTATTGGACAAAGATGTGGCAATGTTAGCACAGGAATTGTAGAAAGCAGAACCACAACCGAGCCATTTGGAGAAGAATGAGTCAGAGATACATTTGTTGTTTCTACCAAACGCATTTGGAAAGCTTCAGAACGAATGCCTGCACTCCAGGCTCTGGATTTTCAACAAATCACACAAGAGCCCTTTCTCAGTTCTCTAATTTTCCGCCTCCTTGGTAGTGACCCAAAAATCGATGTCAGTGCGCCTTCCTGAAGGACATCTAATTTCTCTAAATGCAGATCGAGGATCGAGCATTGAGGAGGCTCTCTGGAGGAGCTATGACTGAGGATACACTGATATATCCTCCGGGAATGTAACTACGGCAACAGTGATGTTTAAAAGAGGCGTGGCGCACGGCTGGACTGATCTCAGTTGGTTTGGTTTCCACTGGTTACTTTGAATAATTGTAAATACAAATGTTTGCCCATAATTTAATTTCCCCGTTGTAGCGACCAGGGGGAGGGAAATATATTCAGTCACCTCCTGTTGTGCGAGGGTCCTGGGTACTTCATAGTAGCTTTCCAATGCCCCTAATACTCAAATGGGATACATGCAGGTACTACATTTAACTGTATCTACAGGTGTGTGACGATAAAAAAGGATTTGAATCCTCAATTTCCATATCTAAAACCTTAATGATATATTGAAGAACTCTTGTTTATTGAGACATGGTTTTAAGGACTTGATTGTGTGTAAAATGTATAAAAGACTTTGGTTATTCCCTACTGTTGGATATACTTGGTGTAATATATGTGACTGATGGATGTGCCACACAAGTAGTCAGTGTTATCCAACTCTCCACAGTGTTACTGAACTTTAACCCGATCTTTCCACATGCCTCTTACTAACTGTTGTTGACACACCATCAGACAAATTGTTTCAGGAAAACTTTTCCAGCTGTTACAACCCAGTCAACAAAGAATATTTTTGGCACAATTTGCTTTGAGCCAACCAAACATTAAACAGGGCAGCAAATAAGAAACTATGAATAAGTGTACCTCAAGCCAGAGTCGACCTTATGATTGCACACGTTGGGAATACCTGACCCCAAATATTGAAAGGACAAGGAGCGTTAGAGACCAAATGTTCTGGGTGTTACCCATGTTCTTCTTACGCTACGTCCACACAGCAGCTTTTCAAAAATCTTGAAAATCTTGGAGCTGGGCGTGTCTGAAAGCTTGGGGATTTTTTGCGAGCAATGCGACCAACAACCAATCACATGAATCTCCCGCCCCCGACATACAAAGCAATCCCGGTAAATAGTCTGGTCGTAAAGAACCGGGTGATTTGCTCCCGTAATTTCTCATTTGGAATATGAGGAAATGAACTGCGGTCTGGCTCTCCCAGCTTGCACGCGGTTTGATTGGCTAGCGCTTGTACTGTCAGATTTGCATACACGGGATTTGATTGGCTGACGCTTCCAGCTCAGATTCAAAAGTTGAACATTGCTCAACTTTTGAATCCTGGAAATCCTGGAAATCTTCGCTTCGCTCCCCCACAATGCAGTTCGGCGAAAAGCGAGGCAAAGTGACGTCATCCCCATTCAAAGTCAATGGGCAGAGAAGCGTTGGAAGCGTTGGAAGATTCGTCTAAAGCTGCTGTGTGGACGTACCGTTACAAAAGTGTCGTATCATCACAGAAGTGATAAAGACCCTCAACCTCCACATGTTTACTGACTAATTGACCCTTCTCATCTATGTAACCGGAAAGCACAAGTTATGAAAGCACTAAGGTCACCTGAAAAGCTACTGCCTTTGATGCTTTGTTATATCTTTGCTGTTACCTATTTACTAGAACGCAGGAGGGATGATCCACTTCTGTTGGTCTTTATTAATAAAAAGTAGCCAGGAGTCATGTTACTTACCAGTAGAGATGAACCAGAACATCAGGTTTAGGAACACAGTTGGCACACATTCTTTGGGGAAAGTAGATGGAGGAAGGGATATACAATACAATACAAGGCCCCACAGGAAACCAACCCCTATATTTGGAGGCCTTAAAAATAATTTTATATAAAAACAATAAACAAAGGCAATTTTTTACAACGTAGCACGGCCTTACATAATTCTACCACTTAAATAATTGGACATTAGCAGAATGATTGGACATCATTAAAGGATATTGAACAAATGAAAAACTTTGTTCTATCAAACACTAAAATGACTATAGTCTATTTTCCTTTTGATAGCAACAGGTCAGATCATTTTCTTTCTGCCAATACACATTTTCACAAATAGGTCTCGAACGCATCATAACCTCACACAGAACCTCCTTCTGATAATGTTAGCTGTTGTTATGATGTTAACGTTTTTTTTCTAAAGTATCTCATGTACAATAAATACATGGGGGCTCCAGACTGATGGTGTCCAGTTGCACAGAGATGGTAAAGGAATTGGACTATCAAAGAAACGCTCTGGGCATCCAGGGTACACTTGTTTGCCGTTGGGCCATTGGGCTATGCTAAATGTCAAACTATGCAGTATCTGAGAGTTATTTTGTTATCAAAATGATTGTTTAATTTTAGGGAAATAAAGACCAGGGTTAAGCAACTGCTTCGATTCAGAGTGCGGCCCATGTGCCACTGTCGTCATCGTCTGATCTTAAAATCCACAATTCACAAAACAACCATGACCAAGTGTGCTTACATAGAGGCGGCCCAGTGGGCAACGCCCACTCAGCCTTGTCCTACAGATAACCCCTTCACCTTTTAGTCCTAACGCTCTTTCTACCAGTCATAAAAAGCACAGTGATCAAATACAATGATAGAAACCACACATACCCCGAGAAGAAAGATCACAGTTTTTAATTCAATTCATGTTTCTTTTTTCTTCTCAAAGCTCAAAATCAGGCAAATTATCTTTAAAAATGATAAAATACAAATAGGCATCATGTACAAAGGGAAATTGAATATAATGTTAAATGTTTGGAAGGTCAGACATTAACAGCCGATAACAGAAGAGGTGTTGCTGGGCTAGCGTGTTATCACATTGCACGTGATAAAGGCTAAAGGGTCAATCGGAGCAGGCAGTATGAGAAAGGTTAAATACAAATACCAAATTATTTACCTGAACATTTGCATAAAACGGCCCCTTTGTGTTCACAACAAACAAGTGTAACAAATTGAAATCTGGTCAAACTGATGCCAATTAAAAATCAAGTTTATTCTTTGTGTGTTGTTAATTGTTTAAGATGGTTGTATAAGAGAGACATTTCCTATTATTATAATCATAACCACACGCAGATCCCTATTAAATCACATTTTATTCCTCTTCACTGCATTCCTTTTAAACATCCACCCTCCTACTCCTCCTTGATGCTCAAAGGATGGACATCTCCTTGTATCTGATTCTTTTATGCATTTCATCTCACTGATATAGAGGCCTCCTTATGTTTATCTCCTTCGCACTGATCTCTTCAGTTCATTAAGATGATTTGGTCACCGTGCCCTCTCATAACAAGACGTTTCTGAATCCTTTTCTTAATATGAATTGTTATATTTAATTGTGATATTCAGAAACATAGTAACCTGCCAATACCCTCAATACCATACTCCTTTGTCATGTAGTTACATATTTTATAAATCGAAATTTTAGATAATAACTAGCTAATAATCTACCTGAACAGCAAATATAATGGACAAAGGAGGAATGATGTCATTAGAGTTTGGCTTTTATAAAGATAGGAAAATGATTATTGAAGGTTTAAGATGTTTTTTGTGAATTCATGTTGTTAACCACAATATATACTGTAAGCTGGAGCATATAATGAAAGATCTAAGTATTACTTCACAGTCAATTGCTGTTAATTGTCGTCATTCTTGACACGACAATGGGTTGCATGAGGTGAGAGTTATGTCAACAGCACAGGCATACCAGCCATTGTCTCAGCCCAGGCCTGGAGAGTGTACACAAGCACTCCTGGATCAACAGAAAGATGAAGGCCGGCCATTAGTTACTTAACTCCCTCCTCGTTCTTTCAGTGTTTACTGAACAACTTGCAGGCTATACATTGTTAGTTCGATTTCTGAAACTGAGCCAGAGAGATAGTGGGATGTAGACGTTTGAGTCAGAGAGGAACAGGGTGTGGGGTTACCTAAGTCCTTGACTCTCCTGGACATGAAGTTATAGCAGCTTGGTTTAGGATTTCTGTAGCAATATTTAGCATTTGGGTATCTGCCTACCAACCGTCAAACTGACATAAAACAAACCGGTCAGTTTTTCACGGGTTGCTTTGCTCTGAAATAATGATTCAAGCTATTTGAATGTGGCTCTCCTTCCTAAGTGACAGGCATGCTCATTACAATATACCAACCCCACATTTGACAATCTCAATTAACTATTTGAGAACTACTGTTGATATTTGAATACAGGTATATCCACACAGACAATATCAGAACAATGTGTGGGAGTGAAACTCTCTCTGTAGGGAACACAGGGATTGTAGCCTTTGCATACCATTTACATGCACACAAACCTATACTGTATAACCCACTACAGGAAAGGGGAACCCAAAAAGGCATAATAGGGCCCCTTTAAAGCGTGTAAACATGATTTATTAGAAAGTCCAAAAAGGAATCTGAAAATGGCTGTAGTATGTCCCTTTTTAATATCACAAAACAAAAAGTGTGCTCCACAACAGTTTTGCAAAAATGAACTATTGAGATTAGTACGGAGCCCCTAAAGGGACGTGGAAAAAAAGAGAGAGAGAAAAAAAATAAAGTCAGGAAAACGGATTTTTCTTTTTTTAGAAAGTTACCGATGCACCAAGGAGGAAGTGGAACACGAGACAACCATTTCATTGCTGACTGTTATATTTACGTGGGGAAATGAAAGTGCATACATTATTTGAGATATATTTTGAAGTCAGACTTAATTTTATGGACATTTCGGCCAGGGGTGTAGAGCTATTGGTTTAAGCACCGGATTGGCAAATAACTGGAGAGTCTGTAAACCAGTCTGCTTTGATCTATGAATTAATGTCCGTGACTCTCAGAGAACCTGCTGCCCGCAGCTGTTTTATAGGGAAACAAACACTCAGAACACGAACACACACACACACACACACACACACACACACACACACACACACACACACACACACACACACACACACCACACACACACACACACACACACACACACACACACACACACACACACACACACACACACACACACACACACACACACACACACACACACACACACACACACACACACACACACACACACACAGAGCCAGTGGCGGACTGGCCATCGGGACGTTCGGGACGAATCCCATTGGGCCGGTACCAAAGTGGGCCGCCCGTCACTAGCCGTCTAAGTACGATATATATCTCACATAATGTATGCACTGACATTTCCCCACGTAAACATAACAGTCTGTAATGAAATGGTTGTCTCCTGTGCGCTTGATTGATTGATTGATTGAAAAGTTTATTAACAGCTTGTATATTGGGTACAGTACAGTACAGCTTAAAACATACAATTGTTAAGGGGATGCAGACCAGAGAAAGACTTTCGTCTTGTTTACATCAGGGTCCCCCATTTCCAATTCGCTTCACTTCCTCCTTGGCGCACCGGTAACTTTCTCAACAAAAGAGCGCACGAGTTAGTTTCTCGTGCGCACGAGATACTAACTCGTTATCCTGACTTTTTTTTTTTCATGTCCCTTTAGGGGCTCCGTAGATTTGCGATATCAGAGCGGAATATATATTAAAATGATCAGTGATTTTGAGGACTGTACCAAAGAAGGTAATTTGATAATAAATCACTTTTTACCGCTACTGCAAAATACAAAACTTTATTTCGTACCTTCAAACTACAGCCATTAAATAACACAACATTAGAATGAGAAAAAAGTACATATTTTTGTGGATTCAGACAGTATTTGAAGTCTGGTTTATCAAGAACATAATTTACCTGCTTGCTATATGTGTTATAGAGATTAGATACAGATTATTTTAGATTTTACTTCAATAAAAAGCTCAAGAATATAAATTAATTTAGTTCATATATAGGAACATGATGATTTCCTGACACTAGCATTGAATTCTAGAAAATATACAATTATGAAACTAGTTTACTTGGTGACCATATCTTTATATTTTTTCAATTGTTGTGGACTCAATAGGCGCTTTCACACCAAGTAGCCTACTTTGCCGTACTTAGTTCATCAGAACTAAGTTCTGATGAACTAAAGAGCAGATCGCGTTCACACCGGAATAAGTCCCTGAGGGAGGATTAGGCAAATGAAGCCGCTGACATCACTTCTTCTTCTGCGTTGGGTTTACTGGCAGGCCGCAAACAACTTCACGGCATATACTGCCACCCGAAGTCCCCGGGCGGAAGTCCCCGGAGTTGGGGACTGGCTTCTGAAGCCTTCCGAGTAAATCCCCAGAAATGTTGCTTTGTTTACTCCAATTCATTGTAGGAAAGGATGAATTCTTCCCCATAGACTGTTTTGGAACACCATGGTTACGGTTGAATAGCCTTTTTTTGCTTAGGAAAGTTCATAGCCCTGATGTACTGCATGATAGAGGCTGTTTGAATTCTCTACAACATGATAGGACAGCAGCTTGAATACCTCCTTTTATGATCTCCCTAACATAGTATACACTGGACCATCCTTTACGAAAGGGAGGAAATAATGCTGTCCCATATTTACGTGCGGTTGCAATATTTGCTATTGCGCCGTCTACAGAAACAACCGATCGTCAAGCAGACAATCACAAATCTTATAAGTTACAGTGATTTTTTGTGTGATTACTTGTTGCGATGCATGAACATGCTTATATTTTTTGAACTTTCATCAATATGTTAAAACTAAATGCGAACAATGAACCTTACAAAGATAGCTTCAGAACGATCAAATAAAGTCAACAATTTACAATGTTACTGAGTTGGATGGTGTTTATCATGTTATTTTTTTTTAATCAACCTGTTTGAATGGTGATTTGTACTGTGATAGATGTCTAGGCCTAACAAGTTATGAATATATAGTATTATTTATTGAAATAGTTACATACAATCCTACTAATTGGGATTCATGTGAATTAATTTTAGTTGACAGGAAGAGAGATATGGTCGCTAGCAACCATGTATAGTTAAACTTATTTTAATCCAAACCTTGGTAAGGAAGTTATATCATTTTCACTGTTGTCTAAGTTTATAAAACCAGCATGAAACAACATCAGAGGAACGCATTCTAGATTTACTTAGAGTATTCCATCCACAGAATTAGTAGTAGTAGTAGTAGTAGTAGTAGTAGTAGTAGTAGTAGTAGTAGTAGTATTTTTTCCACAACAGACGTACATCCACTGGTGCGTTACAAATAAATCGCCCAGTGCAGTTAGATTCTCTAAGCACCACAGTTGTTGTTGGTTAAGAAAAAGTGGTTGAGGAAAATACATAGGATTGCTATTCAACCACAGTCTTAATGTTTCTATTATTTAAAAAGTGCAAGTGCTGTTCTTTTGAAGATCATTCTTTTTAATTGCTTCAGTCTGCTTCAAACTTGGACAAACAGATGGATGAACAGGTGAAGGAAAACTTTGTTTCACCAATGGTGCTGTGGCTTGGAATTTCCCTAATGGGCTTTTTTACATTCCAGCCACTCATTTTTCCATACTCCACTTCAACCGCATGGGCATCTATGTCTAAATATTATGCAAAACCTGATAAGTTGCTGAAAGTCCACCTGCATTTAGTTTTACCTTTCCTATTAGTAGATGAGGATGTTTCCTCTTCTGTACTGCTACAGAGGTTGCTTCTCCCCACTGCAATGTGATGCCTCCATAGGTGGATGCAAAGCTTTTAATAGCTTAGAGGCCAATGTATTTTAGCATGTTTGTTATCTTAACATTTATATATCAAAACCGTCTTTGTCCCATAATCATTTTTTTGAATACATACTCCTATCGTTGTATCTGGAGGTACCTGTTGTTCTGGCAGAGCGGCTATGCCATAATAGGTTGAGTGTAAAACACATTATACAATTACTTGAGACTTGCTTGACTAACATTGATAAAAGACTTGACTTGACTTTGACTTGGTATTCATGACTTCAGACTTGACTTAAAGGACTTGACTTATTAAAATTAATATTTGCGTTTGTTTTTGTATTGAGATATTACATTTAGTTTTTTTTAAAAACGTGATTTGGTGACTATTAATAGCGCCATGCGCGCAAACCTGGCAACCCACTAGTAGGCCGGAGTGTCAGTTAACATGGCAGCGGCTAGCGTTACTCCACAAATAGTGAAGTTTGGATTCAAGGATTATGTTGTCGATGACGCTAATAAGAAGAGAACAGCGGTATGCAGGGTCTGCAGCATAAAGATCAGTGACACGACCACCACATATGTTGTGTTAACTAGAAAGCTAACGTTAAGTTTAAGCTACGTTAGAGAGAGGAAAAGAGAAGCCTCGTTTATTTCCCCTGTGTTATTATCAGAAGTTACTGTAAACTGTTGAATAATGTAGTTCATCTACTTTTAGTAGTTTGTTTAAATGTTTTAATTATGTTGTTTTTGTTTGTAGAAGTGGATAATTCCTTGATTTATTGTAAAAATGAATCTGAAGTTTTTGATCTGTTATGATGATAAATTGAAGCAATTTCAAAATGAACCCAATGAAGTGAGTTTTAAATCATCCTACTTAGTTTATAGGCAAGGCAAGGCAAGTTTATTTATATAGCACTTTTCAACACAAGGCAATTCAAAGTGCTTTACAAAAAATGAAAGACATTAAGACAATGGCATTTAAAATCAGTCATTAAAAAGAAAAGCTAATAAAATTAACATTAAAAGAAAAAATACATGGATAAAAGTTACATTGCAATCTAAGATGTAAATAGTTCAATTAAAAGCAGCGACAAAAAGAAAAGTCTTCAGCCTGGATTTAAAAGTAGTCAGAGTTGCAGCGGACCTGCAGGTTTCTGGGAGTTGTTCCAGATATTTGGAGCATAATAACTGAACGCTGCTTCTCCATGTTTAGTTCTGACTCTGGGATCAGAAAGCTGACCAGTCCCTGAAGAACATTGCAGACTGAAGCTCAGCGCTACCTTTTAAACGTTCTGCCTTGGCTCCAAAAACCATTACCTCAGTTTTATCTTTGTTTAATTGGAGAAAGTTCTGACACATCCAGTCATTGATTTGTTCAATGCACTTACCTAGTGTTTGAATTGGAGCATAGTCTCCTGGTGAAATTGTTACGTCAATTTGTGTGTCATCTGCATAGCTATGGTAACTTATTTTGTTGTTCTTCCTTATCTGAGCCAGTGGTAGCATGTAGACGTTAAAGAGAAGAGGCCCCAAGATGGAGCCTTGAGGTACCCCACATGTCATATTTGTCAACTCAGATGTGTATTTACCTATAGAAATAAAGTTGTTTCTGTCCTTTAAGTAGGATTTAAACCAATTTAGAACTGTTTCCGAAAGTCCCACCCAGTTTTCCAGTCGGTCTAGTAATATGTTGTGGTCAACAGTGTCAAACGCAGCACTGAGATCTAATAATACTAACACTGAAGTTCTGCCACTGTCTGTGTTTAAGTGGATGTCATTGAAGACCTTTACAAGAGCAGTCTCAGTTTATAAGGAAATTATGAAGAGGAACAAATTAAATGATTTGAAAATTATATGTAAGTGCTGTTGGCGGTTCTAGTGTTAACAGACATTTAAATTAAATATGTGTAATGGCAAATGCCATATACGATTTTCTTACCTGGAATTCTGCCTTTTTGAACAGATTTTTGATTGAGTCCTAGCTATATTGTCTGCAGTTCTAGGGTTAATATTAATCTAATATGATTGTCATCGGTCTAAATTAGATTTCAAATGATTAACTGTGTATGTAATGAAGATCATAGTGTGGGTGGAATCCATTTTCATAACCACTGTCTTTTAACTGATTTAAATGCGGAAACTGGGCTTATTCATCAGAATTGTGTATGACTTGACTTGCTTGACCGGAGCAATGACTTGACTTGACTTGCTTGACTCTCACCACAGTGATTTGCCCCGGTGCAAATATTGTTTTGGGGCCTCCCCCCCCATCGCCCCAAACATAAGCGCACACTGATGCGCTCACACACACACTGACATACACAACCACTCAGAAGCGCCACATGTATAGGCTATCAACAGCCTGCCCTGGCCTCAGACCACCACAGCCTGACAACGGGACAGCGAACTAAGAAGAGGATTAAACCTGTTTTCTTGATGTTTGTCTCTGGGGAATGGGCCGGTAGGCCTACATGGACCGGTTGCTATAATATAATAATAATAATAATAATATATTTAATTTGTTAGCGCTTTTACAGGTGCTCAAAGACGCTTTACAGATATAGTGAAGGGAAAAGCTTCACTATACCAGAGATATTTCAGAGATATAGCTTTTGATCTTGGCGTCGGGGGTCTCAATAGCGCCATAGAGTCCCCTATCGGTTGGGGCCCTTGGGGGAACTGTTGGACCACCGCCAGGCACAGCCAAATCCAGCCTCTCCTCCTGGCTGGCTGGAGAAGAAGGTTGCACAGCCACGGATACAGATACAGCTTCACTTGTGGATCTAGATGGCAATGATGGTGGTGAGGCAGGTGAGCTATCGTTAGCCTCCGGCTGCCGCTGCACGTCAACATTGCTAACGTTAGTGCTCGATTTCGAGGACAATGCATGACAAAAAAAACGGTCTAATTTTGTCAGTTTAGCTGTTACATCTCCTTGTTCTCTCTTGTCCTTTCTCTTTTGAGCGCTGCTCTTGTGTTTTGGTTTGCTGCACATTATATATATATCTGTATAGTATGTGTATTCACCGGGTATTCACTCTCTGTCCTAAACGGCTTGTTGGTCGGGACGTTGCGAGGCTCGTTGCGAGGCTCGTTGCGAGGCTCGTTGCGAGGCTCGTTGCGAGGCTCGTTGCTGCTCACCGCTGCTACGAGCTGCTGCAAGGAGCGGACAGGTATCCGGGTCGGCGATACAGCGAGAACAAGCGAAACTCATCCTGAGCACACACAAACACTCAACAATAACAATAAGCTTGATATTGAGTAAGAAAAAGGTTTATAACGCTGTGAGAATGGGTCTGCGGAGAGCATTTCTCCGCGATCCCAACTCGTCTATTACCAGTGTTCAGGGAGCTCTATGCAAGTCAATGGGGACTCCCTGTTAGTTAGCCAAGGGATCCTGGTGTGTGAGGTGCTCCGCGGATTGGTCCATTTGGGCCAATCCGGTCATTTGTTGTTGATTTGGAGAAATCTCCAACGAGGCGTTTTGGGGCAGCATAGACAGGTATTTTCTGTGTTAGAGTTTGACTCACTACAGGGTGTACTTTGAGGGTTTTTGACTCTGCAGACCGTTAACATGCATACAAACCTTCATAACACACAAGAGGACGGGTAATAACCGGAAAAGCATGACATGGGCCCTTTAAGATGTTTTTTATAACATGGTTCGAACATTATGCCCTACTATTCTTAAAACGTTTTCAGCTGGACGTTTTAGTTTGGTTCCCAGAATGTTCTTCTGAAAGGTAGGATAACATTCTCTAAAAACATTCTTAAAATATTTTGTGATGACCTTCTTCAAATGTTTTGATAACATTGTTAGAACATTATGCCCTACTATTCTTAAAACGTTTTAAGCTGCGAGTTAGATTTTTATGTTGCTAGAATGTTATTATTTTAGAGTGGGATATCGTGCTTTATCGTTCCGATTTATCAGAAGTCTTTCTTTTTTTCTTTTTTTTTAATGCGACCAGCAGCTAGTACAAGTCACTGTCGGTGTCACATGTACTGGAGGGGACCCAGAGTCAGACTCGGAATCAGTTGGTGAAAGTAACATTTGTTTATTAGAAAAGGGGAGCTGGGAGTGGAGGTTGGTTTTGGCGGCAGTGGGAAACAGTCGTTCCAGGGTGGGTAGAGAGGCCTGGCTGGTCATGGGAGTGTGGGAGGCCTTGGATTCCTCCTGGGAGAGACATAAAAATGAGTGTGAGTCAAAAGCAGGCAAAGTTGTCAAAAAATATCCTGGCAAAAAGCTAGAGCGACACGCAACAAACCGTTCACCGCAACAAACCGGCAGGGAATGAGTGCAGGCTGCAGGCTGTCATAGTGTGGCTGATGAGCAGGTTGCAGGTGTGGTGCAGACCAGCAGGCAGAGAGAGAGACACACAGTAGAAACAAACACATACAAACACTAACAGGGGTTTCAGGGATGGCAGTGACAGTCGGTCCGTTCTTCTATATGTCTGTTGGTCTCAAATCTAAAGGGTGCAATAACGATTTTTATCCAATATGCATAAACAGCGGACACTGTTTATACGCAGCCCTCACAAACCACACACGGCCAGATAGCTTAGCTTATCTAACAATTAGAACCTACATACGAGACACAACCAATGCGCTCATACATCTTAAGAAAGTTATCACCAAAGATCTTAAGAATGTTCTTAAAGAACGTTATCCTACCTTTCAATAGAACATTCTGGGAACCAAAATAAAACGTCCCGCTGAAAACGTTTTAAGAACAATGAATGGTAACATTCTCAGAATATTTTTAGAACCAAAAATGTCTAGCTGGGAACTCACACATGCAATTTCTGCTCACAGCTTATCATGAAATAGGTGCTTGTTTTTTTCAAAAGGAAAATATGGTGACATCAGATTTTTTTAACAAGTTTTTTTTTTAATGCGCTCTAGAAATAAATCTGACGTTGACCATAACAGTGTTAATATTTGCCATCACAGGAACGTTTTATAAAAAAGAATAACATCCTGAAAACATTTTCAGAATGTTGCTTTGAAAATGTTCTTCATTTGTTATCTTGTAACATTGAGGGAACGTTTTATAAAAAACATCTTTAATGTGTTACCCCAACAATGTCCAAAACACATCCTTAGAATGTTGCAGGCAAAACGTCCCACCTTTGTTGACATACCACATTAAAGGAACATTTTATAAAACACTTTCTGTCATCTCAGGCCTCAATAACATCCTGAAAACATCCTCTGAATGTTGCAGTTAAAACGTTATGTCTTAGTTAACCTTAAACCTTATAGGAACATTATTTGAAATAATAAACATCCTAAAAAGATTCTTTGAACATCAGATTAAAATGTTTCTTTAAAACATTATTAGAACCTGTAGGTAATGTTAGCCAAAGTTGTGAGAACGTTCCCCGCTAGCTGGGATATCTATTACAGATTACTTTATTGGTCGATCATAAAAACCAACACATAAATAAACACCACCCTGTTTTCACTGCATGATCCATGTCTGCCTGCTCTTCACTTCTCAAGCGTGTAGTAGTTTATGTTCCTGTTTCACCACAGATAGTCAGACTTAAAAGCTAATGGAGTGTTTTGTTTGTTTTAATGCAAATGGCCTCTTCGGGAAAACCTATTCGGAAATATCAGAGTAACATGTGCACTCAGTCTTAGCCAGAATATTTAAATGTATATGTATCCATGTTTTTTTTAAAATATTTTTGAATAACATTCAAAGTAGCAACTATTAGTTGTGTAACTACTATAAAGAGGAAAAAAAGAGGACAATCCAACTATTAATATCACTACAAAGTACCAGTAACTTATAAACAGATGAAAAGAGCACTTATATCTTCTACTCAATTAAGATTTAGCATCAAAATATAATAAAAAAATAAAAAGTTACGGTACTCCTACCAATTTCAGAATAATACATATACTGCACACTGTTCTGTTTTTTTGATTATATTATTATAATAATTGTCATCTTGTACATATACCCAAGATATAACTAAATGTGTTGATATATTTCATATGAATAAGGCAGATCAATTTAGTGGAATAATAAGTACAATATTAACCTCTGAATTGTAGTGGAATAGAAGTATAAAGTAGCAGGAAATGGAAATACCCAAGTAAAGTTGAGTAAAGGTACCTCAAAATTGTACTTAAAGGGGCCCTATTGTGCTTTCTGGGGTTTCCCTTTCCTGTAGTGTGTTCTATAGGTTTGTGTGCATGTAAATGGTCTGCAAAGGATATAATCCCTGTGTTCCCTCCAAAGGGAGTTTCTCTCCCACTCTCCTCCCTGCCTGAAACACCTCCATTGGACTCCTTTGTTTACTTCAGTAACATAAAGGCTGCATCTCACTTCGGTTAAATTGAATCCTTGCGTCCCTTACTTGCGTCGTTTCCCTGTAACTAATCAGTGAGCAAAGAAGACTCCAGAGACTGCTTTGGATATTGTTACTATGCAAGGACAAGTACTAGAAGTGGTTGCCTGTTATAAATACCTAGGTATCTGGCTTGATGATTGTCTCACTTTTAAACTTCAGGTCATTAATCTGCTTAAAAAGCTGAGGGTTAGACTAGGTTTCTGTTTCAGAAACAAGTCCTGTTTCTCACTTGAGGCCAGGAAAAGGCTAGTCTCTGTGACCATTTTACCCGTGCTGGACTATGGTGATTTGATCTATATGAATGCACCTGCCCATTGCCTGGAAAAGTTAGATGCCGCCTATCACAGTGCTCTGAGATTTGTTACTAACTGTAAAGCACTTACTCATCACTGTACCCTGTATGCCAAGCTGGAGCGCCGCCAGGGATTTTGGGCCCCATGAAAAGATATCACATTGGGCCCCACCACCAGGCAGGCACAGGCCACGCCAACCAAGCACAATTGCTGTAACCACACCTCCAGAACCCAACTGACTCATTTATGCTTTAAATAACCTGTACAGGCTTGCATCTATCTTGTAGTCCAATGCTAATGCGACGTGCAACATTCTGCTGCAGTAGAATTCACTATTTTATATAACACTAACATTCCTGACAATAGATCTCAATAGTCATCTTTTATGGTGTACATGCCTTTTTAATAACATTTTTGAATGGAACATTCATAAATCAAAATAAATATAACTTAAATATACATTACCTCTTAAATTAAAATAAAGTGAACATTAACAACAATATTATCATTTATAAAATGCTATAACAAAAAGAATAACATAAGCAGCACATTTTTTAATTAAATATACATACCAACTACAAAATAAGCGGGTATTAAAGTGTAAACGGACAACAACACGGATATGGAAATGAAAAGGCCTGGTGGTGCTAAGTCAGAGCCTATTACCTGTTCTCAGTCTTTTTCTCATCATGCATCTTCTGTGTAGTGATCCAATATCGTTACCATAGCCTTGCCCTTTAACAGTTATTACGAGCCCCGGCTCAGCCTTACGCACCAAGAGCCCAGCGCCTAGCCTTCTCACAGGCAAAGTCACTGATCAAGTCCTTGAAGTCCAGCTTTCTAGGGACTAAGCTTAGCTAACAGACTCATTTCCACCACTCATGGACCACACCCACCTTTTCTTTGAAAAACTGGGTGACAAACTGTCACCCTTTAGTCCCTCTCTCTTGTCTTTCTCTACTTTCTTTTCTTTTTTGAAAGCCTGACTTTGTGAGTCGTTGAGACATCGTACACACGTAAGTACTAGCATCCCTGCTCCTCACATGCTCTCACTCTCTGCTAGAAAGAGCGGTGCCGCACAGCGTTTGGAGGCAGGACCAAACCATTACATGTAAATAGAAGGGGGGTGTACAGAGGCTTTGGATAATTAACTTTTCGAAGAAAAAAAGTGAAATGAATCGTAAGTTTAGTGAGTGAGTACATTATCAATTTAACGTTCTATTAATGTTAATTATTGATGATTGATGAAAGGTTACTTAAACATTTTTTCTTAATGTTCTAAACATTTTTGGGCACGGGCCCTTAGAATCGTCCTAACTTTTCACCCCCTTACGGCCCCTGATGCCAAGGCAGGTCTGCCTTCACTAACTGTACAAGGCTCAGTCATTGGTACATGTTCATCTATAAAGCCATGTTGGGTAAACTACCAATTTATATATGCTCTTTGATCTCACAGAGAGTGGCAAGTAGCTATTGCCTGAGATCCCAGGATGTGTTTGTATTACATGTGCCAAGTGCTAGGACTGTTTTAGGTACTAAAGCTTTTATGTGTGCTGCTCCTCTAGCTTGGAACACTATGCAATTTTTTTTAAACTGAGCATTTTGGTTCCCTTGCATCCATTTTAAAGCTTGGATAGATGAAATGTTATTAGATATCTGTCATTGTGAATAGGTTGCTAATGTATACCCCCGTAATTATGTTGTATGATGTCCTTTTTGTTTTCTGTTGTTTTTATGTGTAACCAATGTGCTGCAGGTCTCCCTTGAAAAAGAGATAGTTGATCTCAATGGGATTTTCACCTGGTTAAATAAAGGCTACAAACAAGTGAGCGATACACAGTAAGGGGGCGGGGCAAGTGTCTGAGGATTTCACCGGAGGATGGTCTGGTAGTTCCTCGACTATCGCTCCTCCGTTATCGATCCTCGATCCTCGGTCCTCCGGCACAAATAAGGTCACTGGGACGCTACTCAAGATGGCGCAGACAAATCAACTTCCGGTGATACCGAGACCGAGGAGCGAAAAAAGAACCAAAGTGAGACGCACCCAAATGCATCACTATATAGCACTCGTGCTCTTATTGGCTGGCCCTCCAACACATTGTACAAGATAGGCTAAGGGGTGGGACATCTCAAAGCGGTACATCAAAACTTGTCAACATGTCACAGTAGAGGCACAAAATACCAATATTAAACCTGAAATTGAGTATTATATTTACTCTTCTTTAATTACTGTCCAACACTGCTTTTCAATATGAATTACTGATAATCATTCCTTTTTCATTTGTATTTTAATGTAAAATGAACCCTAAAAGTGTACCACATTTGCTGTTGGATCAACAAAGGACTGAAGCAAATACAATTGTTTTATTTTCTAATCCTGATTGATAGATGTTAGCTTTTTGATTTCAGTTCCTATTCATACCCTATAGGGGTGCAGTGACGAGTCCTAAAACCCGGAAGTGAGTTAGCATTTTACCACTTCCAGTTCTCTTGTCTCAGAGTCAACGGATTTTTGAACTAGTTTTTGGAAAATAGCTCGAAATAAGGTCTGTGGTTGACACAAATTTAAGAGACGAATCACGTTTTGTCCTACGACATTAAAGCCATCAGCAGTGACCCCACTGGTGACTTTTGAAGAGTTTACGTGTCTCAAAAACGATGGTTGTTAACAAGTGGCTGAATAGGACTACAGAAGTTGTGGAGGACGTTGTACGTCATTACACCGAATACGTAAACACTCCTAAGTTTGTTTGCCCCTGTTCTGCTTGAAAGCAAGTACCTGCCTCCTGCAAACTGTTAAAACAAACGCTTCAACTTGTACAATTTTGAATCTGTATGTTTGAATATCGATCTTAAGTTGCGGTGAGGTTGAAGTTATGCGACCCTGCTGTACTCGGCTGTCGTTCGTTTATAGCAGTGGTGGGGAACCTTGTTCCTCTCAAGGGCCATTTCAATTTTTTCAACATTCTCCGAGGGCCGTACAAATTATTTACCACTGCTTAAAAATACTAAAATCACAGCCCATTCATTTCGCCTTTCTTTCATGCAGTGCAAAGAAAAAGCAACCTCTTAATCCTGATATCTTACCATGACTTGTGCATGCATGCACGTGCACGGTTGTGGCAGAGTTCCCGTTAGAATATTTTTTCGCTGGTCAACATGTCCGTTAAAGTTTAAATCTTCCAGATAAAATGAGAAAAGTGTCGGTCAAAGGTCTTCTTTGTTATTTATTGAGCTTTAAAACAAATTGATATGATTCAATATTAAACTAATTATAGTAGATTTTAAAACTACATTATTCAAAAGTGAACAGTAATTTACAATAACACGGGAATAATAAACGGAGCGCTCTCTCCCTCTCCTGACAGCCCGTCAGTATCATGCAGCTCGCGGATCAGTTATGAGTGACCCGACAGTAAAACTAAACATATCTACAGTGGGGCAAAAATGTATTTAGTCAGCCACCAATTGTGCAAGTTCTCCCACTTAAAAAGATGAGAGAGGCCTGTAATTTTCATCCTAGGTACACTTCAACTATGAGAGACAGAATGGGGGGAAAGAATCCAGGAAATCACATTGTAGGATTTTTAATGAATTAATTGGTAAATTCCTCGGTAAAATAAGTATTTGGTCACCTACAAACAAACAAGATTTCTGGCTCTCACAGACCTGTAACTTCTTCTTTAAGAGCCTCCTCTGTCCTCCACTTGTTAACTGTATTAATGGCACCTGTTTGAACTCGTTATCAGTATAAAAGACACCTGTCCACAACCTCAAACAGTCACACTCCAAACTCCACTATGGCCAAGACCAAAGAGCTGTCAAAGGACACCAGAAACAAAATTGTAGACCTGCACCAGGCTGGGAAGACTGAATCTGCAATAGGTAAGCAGCTTGGTGTGAAGAAATCAACTGTGGGAGCAATTATTAGAAAATGGAAGACATACAAGACCACTGATAATCTCCCCCGATCTGGGGCTCCACGCAAGATCTCACCCCGTGGGGTCAAAATGATCACAAGAACGGTGAGCAAAAATCCCAGAACCACACGGGGGACCTAGTCAATGACCCGCAGAGAGCTGGGACCAAAGTAACAAAGGCTACCATCAGTAACACACTACGCTGCCAGGGACTCAAATCCTGCAGTGCCAGACGTGTCCCCCTGCTTAAGCCAGTACATGTCCAGGCCCGTCTGAAGTTTGCTAGAGAGCATTTAGATGATCCAGAAGAGGATTGGGAGAATGTCATATGGTCAGATGACGTCAGACTAGATGTGGTTGGAGGAGAAAGAATGCTGATTTGCATCCAAAGAACACTATACCTACTGTGAAACATGGGGGTGGAAACATCATGCTTTGGGGCTGTTTCTCTGCAAAGGGACCAGTACGACTGATCCGTGTAAAGGAAAGAATGAATGGGGCCATGTATCGTGAGATTTTGAGTGACAACCTCCTTCCATCAGCAAGGGCATTGAAGATGAAACGTGGCTGGGTCTTTCAGCATGACAATGATCCCAAACACACCGCCCGGGCAACGAAGGAGTGGCTTCAAGGTCCTGGAGTGGCCTAGCCAGTCTCCAGATCTCAACCCCATAGAAAATCTTTGGAGGGAGTTGAAAGCCCGTGTTGCCCAGCGACAGCCCCAAAACATCACTGCTCTAGAGGAGATCTGCATGGAGGAATGGGCCAAAATACCAGCAACAGTGTGTGAAAACCTTGTGAAGACTTACAGAAAAAGTTTGACCTCTGTCATTGCCAATGAAGGGTAAAAAAGTATTGAGATTAACTTTTGTTATTGACCAAATACTTATTTTCCACCATAATTTGCAAATAAATTCTTTAAAAATCAGACAATGTGATTTTCTTTTCTCATTTTGTCTCTCATAGTTGAGGTATACCTAGGATGACAATTACAGGCCTCTCTCATCTTTTTAAGTGGGAGAACTTGCACAATTGGTGGCTGACTAAATACTTTTTTGCCCCACTGTATAACTAGTTGTTAGAAAAAATATCACTCGACACCAGGTTGAGAATCAATGATCAGGTAACTAATTTATTCTTGCAAGAAGGAGCAGAGTTAAATCACATACAAAGGATATGGGTTAACTCACACACATGGGGTATGTTGCTCAAAGGAACAGCAAAAAACATCAGGCTTATATAGTCCAAAACACAGGAGATAACAACAAAGTCGTAAATCGAGGTGGCGCTAATATCAGCCGCGGGTGTCGGAAAGTCGGGTCATCTGCGATGGGTCATCGTGACGTCTTCTGGAAAGAGTCACGTACTTCCTTCACGCTTCATAGAAATTAGATATTTAGGAGACAGCAAGTCTGTCTTCTCATAAATATCAACAACCTGAAATGCCCTGCCTTCTATCACAGTTCAGAGCCACACATGATATCAGTGCATTAAAACTTCCCAAAGAGTGGAGAAAACATATCCCTCCTGTTTATACTACGGAATAACATAGAACTTGGAAAAATACAAATGATTGTAAAAGATAAAAAATTAATATACAAAAGTACCCAAACGGCTGAGGTAGGTAGATTGTATAGGCACATGTTTTAATGTAATCCCCATGGCCTAATTCTTTCTCTGTACATCGTCAGTTTCTATCACTCAGACCCGTTACTGTTTCCCTGCTAACGTCCACTCTTTAAATTCTACTGGGTTCTGTTGGTTTCTTCACTGGTTTGAGACAAGTGCCCTTATTGGAAATCACCTCCCTTTGTAGCCAGACTTCACCACAGTAGAGGCGAGTTTCTGTCTTTAGGTTTAAACAGCTTCACAGTCAGATGTATCCAGGATGGTCTCTCCGCCACTCCAACTGCAGTCGGTGTAGACAGGAGTGCTTGGTAGGGACCCTCCCACTTGGGCGAGTGCCAGCTCTTCCTCTTTATCGCTCTGGTGAACACTCACTCTCCTGGTTTCACTGTCTGTGTAGTGTCAGGTACTTCCTGTGCAGAGGGGACAAGAACATTTGTGATCTCTTTTCTTCTCAAAATGTTTGCCATAGATTCTGCTGTGTTTTCACTTATACACTTTTACAAATGGTTTTATCTCAGGCAGATAATATGGTCTTCCATATAACATTTCAAAAGGTGATAGCCCTCTACCACTAGGTAGAATGTGCATGCTTAGCATCACTGGTGCTAAGCATCTCATCCATGTTTTCCCTGTCTCGGCCATCATCTTCTTCAGTTTAGCTTTTACTGTACGATTATTTCTTTCTAACAACCCTGCTGATTGTGGATTATAAGAACAATGTTGTTTTAACTGTATTCCAAATACAGCTGCCAAATCCTGAATTACTTTATTTACAAAGTGTGTGCCATTATCACTATAGATCTTTTCCGGAATTCCAAAACGTGGGATTATGTGATTTGTCAATGCTTTAGCCACTGTCAATGCATCCGGATTCCTAGTTGGAAAAACTTCAATCCATTTTGAGCACATGTCAATGATTGTTAGACAATATTTAATTCCCTTATATTTATTTAGTTCAATAAAGTCCATGCAAATGTGCTGAACCGGATACTGGCTCCGGTATTTTACCTGTCTTTGGGGGTTATACTGTGCACACACAGAACATGCTAAACCATTTTTTTTAGAGTAGTTTGTAAAGCCATAGGCTGTGAATATCTTCTGTATTACTTCCACCATCCCCACTATTGAGCCGTGGTCCAACCCATGGCTCAATATAGCTGCATATCGAAATAAGCTTTTTGGTAATACAAATTTGCCTTCTGTACTTTCCCACAACCCCTCTTTATTCTGTGTACACAACTTCTTCTTCCAGTATACCTTTTCTCTGGCAGGTGCATTCGCTTGCATGTCTTTTAGGATGTCATGATCAATGTGTTCCATATTTTCAGAAATATATTGGTCATTGTCCTGTCCTGTCATCAGCCTATCGGTTCTCTGTGGACATTGGGTCCGTCCCTGTAGTGTGTGCTGCACACTACAGACCGCCACTCTCTTAGGGAGTTGTACTGCATCCAAAAGTGATAGGATCAAATCTTTATGTGTAATAGGTTTGTTTGTGGATGTTACCATCCCCCTATGTTTCCATTGTTGTGCAAACACATGTATACATGAATAAGCATAGTTGCCATCTGTATAAATGTTAACGGTCTTCCCTTTTCCCAGTTTTCATGCCTCTGTTAGTGCGATTAGTTCTGCTGCCTGTGCTGATAAGTGAGACGGCAATGCTGCGCCCTTGAGCAGTTTCGTCTGTGTCACTACAGCATAACCTGTTGCATCAGTTCCATCAATATTCTTCTTACATGAACCGTCAACATACATCGTTATGTCTGCATCTGGGAAGGGAATGCCCGTCAGGTCTGTCCTTGGTAACACTCTGTTCTCAGTTTCTGCGATACTGTCATGTGGCTCCCCATCTATCTCTACTGGCAGTAGTGTAGCTGGATTTAAAGTAGTACATCTCTCGATAGTAAGATTTGGTTGTGATAACTGAACTGAACATAGAATTAAACACAAGTAGGCCACATAGAAATAACTATAAATAGTCAGAATGTTTGCCTCAATCATCAATGCATTACATTTATAATAGGCAACAGAGGGGGTGCATCATCATGCACTTACCATTAGACGTCTTCATAACAAAACAATGCGTCTGTTGTTGTGGCTGAGGGCAAATGCATCAATGATTTTCTCGCTGTCCAGGGCCCTTGATCTCACGGTGTTTATGGCCAACAGTTACTGGTTCGAGAGTCCCCACTGGTGTTCCTCAGGTAGTTTTTCAAACGACGCAGACAAGAAAAACTGCGCTCACAGCTCACTGAGGTCACGGGAAGTGTCAGAGATATGCATATCAGTTTGTACAAGTCTATAAATGCATCTCTGTATGGCCTCATGAGGGATAGAAACTCCTTGGTGCTGGTGATAGTATGTCCCTGTTCTTCTTTTCTTTGCAACAGCCGGCGAACTTGGTAAAGCTCTGCAGACAGGTTTTCCTCACTGATTCCATAGTGGCGGGCCATGGGCAGTATCATTTTTTTGTCCAGAAATGTTGTGTGTTTGAGGCTCAGGGCGGACACACCTCTCAGTACTTCATTGGTTTCTGTTGAAAAGCGACGTTTCATCTCCATTAACAACCTGTCTATAACAGGATAGAACGAGTGTGTTCTCAGGTCATCTGTTTCTAAGCGTGCTCTTTCTAACGGGGCTTCCACTACAAACCCCTCCAGATGTCGAGATGTTTGGGCCCGCCTTCTCTCACATTGCGTATGTGGTGCAATTCCTGCCTTCACGCACAGACTTTCTGCTTCATTTCTGATTTCCCTCCACTTGTCCTCGGTCCACTTTTCAGATATGGCAGTGGTAACAGACTGGGCCAGATCATCTGCCGCTTCAAGATCAAAAGTGGCGGACTGAAGCTGATCCGACATGAACTTGGTTGTTCTGAATACATCTTCGAAAATAATGAGATGTACAACAAATGTCTCGTCCATGATTGCACTGAGAGCTCTCGCCTCTGTCCTCCGGTGTGGATTTGACAGGCCGATGATGTCACGCAGGGTAGCCAGTATTGCTGGGAGAGTTTTCTTGACTGCTCAGATTGCAGTATATTGGCATGCCCAGCGAGTATCACTCAGCTTCTTGAGTTCTACGCACTGTGCTGTTGGCTCGAGTTCCTTTTGTTTTTTCATGAACAGATCGTGCACCACTGACCCAGAGCAAAACTTGTAGAGCATTTGTAGTGTCTCAAAAAACTCTGCTGCAGCGTTGACATTATGCACACAGTCCACCAGCACCAAGTTGAGCCTATGAGTATGGCAATGTATATAAATTGCCTGTGGCACTTCTTTCCTGAACTTTTCCTGCACTCCATTGTTACATCCTGACATTACAGATGCTCCGTCATAGCACTGGCCAACACAGCCATTAATGTCTATATTACACTGACTGAGTGTAAGCTTTATGCTGTTTAGTAGTGAGTCTGCGTCTAACCCATCTGCTGGGGTGAAATGCAAGAATTCCTCATGCAACGTCTCTGTCAGTGGCTGTAAATACCGCACGATCACTGAAATCTGTTCCTTCTTACTAATGTCTTTACTTTCATCCACCAAAACAGCAAAGTACTCTGCCTCCCCCACCTCATCACTTATTTCTTTTCGTATCATATCAGCCATTATATTAAATAATTCGTTCTGTATGTCATGGTGAGTGTATTTGGCATTTGATGGATTGTTTGCCAATTTTATATCCACTGTAACATCAAACATTTTGATGAGGTGCAAAAGCTCGATCAAATTACCCCTATTAGAGGAGTCCCCACCCTCGCTGTGACCTTGCTGTGCGATTCCCTGACAAGCGGTATAGCGAAGGCTTTCAACCACGGCCTGCATGTACTTTCGGTTCTCCATAACCAAAGCTGAATGTCCCTTGTCAATCATGTTTGCTATTTTTGAGCCACTTGTCTGTTTTTGTTTAAACTCACTCCATGTTTCCATAGCAAACTTGTGCGCCGCACTTTCATGTTGAGTGTTCAGAGTCGCTGATGCTTTTCGCCAGTTGTTGAACCCGTTGCAGATGAATGCTGGTTGCACTCCGTGCACTTGTTTTGAAAAGTGCCGACAAGCAAAGCAAAACGCTGCGTCTTTGGACACGCTGTATTCTAACCATACATGTTGATCCATCCAGCCTTTATAGAAACATCTCTGCTGATCTCCAAATGGCCGTGTGGGGTATTTTTGAAGAATTGTCCGTCTTGGGCCCTCTTGGGGAATGTTACTTATGTCCTCCTCCTCCTCCTCCTCCTCCTCCTCCTCCTCCTCCTCCTCCTCCTCCTCCTCCTCCTCCTCCTCCTCCTCCTCCTCCTCACTCCAAGTCACTGAAGTGTCACAAAGTAATTTAGCCTATGGGTAGGTCAAAAATCTAATGGGTGCTGGCCATTGGCCTAATCATATCACCTGTGTTGGCTTTATGTTTTTGCTCAAAAATGAGTTTGTTTCACATTTGCATTGATGTAATCAATCATTTTTCTAATTTAATTTAATAAAAATAATAATAATAATTTTAGAAAAAAAAAACATATATTTATTGGGGGTGCTTAGGGGGTGCTTTGGCAATCCTGGGGGGTGCTTCAGCCGGGCCGGGCCCAGCTGTTAGCGACACGAGCCGCATAAATTGTTTGTTAAAGGCGAGACACGGCAGGTAAAAACATCGTTTTTCATGCACTGGTCGATTTTGAGATGTTGTGCTATTTTGATTCCATAACATGTTTTCTTTCAGGCTTTTGGAAGGAAAACGTACAAAATACACATTTAAGTGTTTATGTTACTATAGTTTGTCTATTTGCGTCTGTAGATTTCTCCTAAATTCACCAAAAGTTAGCATTCTAACGTAACATAAAGTACCGCGACCGCTGTGTGCACCATGTCAACAGAGGTATCGTTGGAAAGCTCCGTCTCTCCTGCACAATCTCATCAGATCCAAATATGGTCATTTCCTTTTTATCAGCAACCAATCGTGAAAGTACAAAAGGGTCTTAAACCAAGAAACGAAATCTCATTGGCTGGTGTCAACTTCTGACAACGTGATTCGTTCAGATGCGTCACGTGGTGTGCTAAAACACTTCCTGGTTAGCTTTCCGCTAGAAATTGAAATCTCAAAATGGCAAAAGAACGGCGAAAAAAACGTTCACAGAGAAGAAAACAACAATTGTCACTTGGACGAAGCAAGGTTATACAAAAAACAAATGACCCCGAACATTCATACCTTCACGGAGTGCGTAGAGGCGCAAGCTGTCATCCAAAGAACAGGAAGGTTTAGCTAGCGCCTCACTGCAATCTTTAAAGGTCGTTTTCTCAAAATGAGTTTTTTCTCCTACTCTGAGTCCGAAATGTCAACTTCAGTAGCACGTAGATACACCAAATCTTCCAGTTATATTCCTATCAATATTATGAAGGCTTTTACAGAAGGGTTTGTACATATATCATTCATAGCCTGAATTATACAACATTGTATACCTAAAAACATGGCGAAAATTGATATTTTAGGGCTGTTGACAGTATTTTCTGATTAATGGAGTGATAAAAAGAGATATCCAAAATCCCTTCTGTAAAAGCCTTATATGCTAATATGACTACAAAATGAAATGAGAATTTTGAACCTGGCTTTATCCAAAGTTCAGATTTCGGTTCCTGAAATGTGTTAAAATATGCGCAAATTTAATGAGATAATGGCTGATTTGCATATTAAGAAAACTTGTAATACAAGAAACAATTGCCTTATTGTAGGTAATTAACTGGAGAAATTACCCTATTCACCTGGTGTGTCTCGCCTTAACTATAGGCTTAATAAACCATTATAGACCTACATCACTTAACAGCTGCACATGCCCACATGCTAACTATGGGTCTTACAAACCTACAAAAAATATTTTTTTCAAAAAGTGTTTAATTTGTGCACCTATACCAGTCATATTATTTCATCCAGTAGCCTGGTTAAACTTTCACTAGAAAACTTTTAAAAATGGCTTTTATGATGTTCCGAGGGATTCGGCGGATCCTAGAGCCTATAGGGTCTCAGCCTCTCGTGCGCACGAGAAAGTTACCGGTGCGCCAAGTAGGAAGAGGAGCGCACAGGAGACAACTGTTTAATTGCAGACTGTTATGTATATGTGGGGAAATGGCAGTGCATACATTATTTGAGATATATTTCAAACTCGGACTTCATTTTAAGGATATGTCGGCCAGGGGTGCAGAGCTATTTGTTTAAGCACCGGATTGGCAAAACAGGAGAGCAAACCAGTCTGCCTTGATCTATGAATTCATGTCCGGGACTCTCACGGTATCTGCTGCCCGCAGCTGTTTTATAGAAGGAAAACCTCCTTCACTTCATGAAATGGCTGCAGCATCAGGAGGCAGCGGGACGTGTAACTCCGCCTCTGAGAAGTAAAGCACCAGCGGGTAAAGATGTGCCTTTTTTTAAAAGTTGTTAATATGTTTTGGATGCATATTGTTCTAGTATTTGTTCAGGCTGTTACATACAATTAGCCTCTGTTGCTACCTGCTGGTGGTGAGTAAATATTAAAATCAGTTAAAATTGACAACCGGTCCGCGATTTTTTTATGTATCTGCCGGTCCTTGGCACAATAAAGGTTGGGAACCCCTGACCTAGATGACTCGGATTTTATTTATTTGGAAAATAAATTCAAGCCACCTGACTGATACAAATATATACTATGACTATTATATGCTACTGTATACAGCTAATTTTATTTTAGGTAAAATCATAACTATTTTATGTAATTTAATCATTTTTATTTAGGTGGTCACTCAGTTTTTCAAATGTACACCACTCGCCAACAGGGGGTGCTGCAGCACCCCCAGCACCCCTACTTCTCGCGGCTATTCCTGCTTATTAAAAGACACCTAAACAATAAGTGTCGCTATGCAACCGGGTGAGGCCGCAAAGTATAGCGCAGCATTAATGCATTTGTTTACATGCCCACCAGAACCCCGAGGCATTACCAACAGATCAACGCACAATCAACCCATACAGGACATCTCTTTCTCCACATTACGTGTTAGACACTTTATATATACAGTCTATGGTTAGACATTAGAATGGACTATTCTTGTCTGTCACATACGTGGCGCAAGTTGCGCAACTGATGTGGTATTGCGCTAAACGGAAATTATTTTGAACGGACACTTTGACCGGAGAGATTTAGATTTGCCGGTCTTCAGCATATTTTACCGGTCGTAGTCCGGTAATTACCGGCTAACGGGAACTCTGGGTTGTGGCATGACCACCAAAACAGAAGGATATGGACACAAGATGTGTGCAAATGTATTTAGTTTCCTATCCATGTGGACATGATTTAAGTGTGGGGGGGGGGGACACCTAACATCCTCTAGGCGGTTCCGGGGGGCATGCTCCTCCGGGAAGATTTTTTTTAAATGTTGAAGTGAAAAGCACTCTGGTGCACTTTGAGAGCAACATTAGGAGATCTAAGGATACATCTCTCAACACCCAGATGAAACAGAACTGTAAACAGATTTATTTTTCTTTATGGATATTTTACAAATCACTCCCCTTTCAAACTGTATTCTTGTTTATTAAACAACTTTTTTTTACTGTCATATAGTATTTTATACCTGTTTACTTTATTATCTTATTTTTTTATAACTATAATGATCATATAAAGATGTGACATTAGTCACAGCCTCACTCACGTAGGCCACGGCTCGCTGATACAGAGGGCGTGTCGCTTGTTACTTTCAACATCACAAAGATATTGTGTGTGTGTAGCTACCCGATGTGATTGTTTCTGTATCAAGGTTTAAAGTTCTTTATTTAGTCATACGAATATAGCTACAGTGTAGTTATGCCGATGAAATTCTTAGGTCACAGGCTTCTCCAACAGTGCAACACAGATAAACAGAAAAATATAGTGCAAGTAAATAGTAAATACAAAAAGAAAAATAGTTTAAAAAGTGAAATCGTGCAATAACGGCCCCTACACACAGTGGCGTGTGTTGAAACTTGCCAGCGGGCGTGTCTGAAGCTCGACCAACAACCAATCACATGAATCTCCCGCCCCGAACACACAAGCACGCGGTTTGATTGTCTAGAGCAGTGACTATCAACTGGCGGCCCGCGGGCCACATCCGGCCCGCCAGACATTCTCATCCGGCCCGCACGACGGTGGTGACTGTGGCGTTAGTGCGTTTGCCCCCCACTCATTTTTTTTTTACAACGTCTCGTGAGTAGTGTGCAGTACCGGAGTCCAACAGAGAGGCAGCAGCTGCGGGACAGTAGACTGCGTAGCCTTCCCTGCCCTGAAGAAGAAGTGTTCCTTCGTTGTGAAGAGCCTGCTTTATGCACTCCGCAGCAGTAGCCCCGACACACAGACAGACAGACAGACAGTCCAACAGAGAGGCAGCAGCTGCGGGACAGTAGCCTAGAAGTGATCCTTCGTTAGCGTGAAGAGTCTGCTAAGCTTTTATGGATTATTAGGTGATAATAATCTATAAATATATATATATAAAAAAAGATGATGATTGCTTTTATAAAAAAGGAGAAGTTTATGTTTAATCCGTTCGTTCTTTGGTTTTTCCGTTTCAAAACCGAATAAGAACAAATTAAAACCAGTGTTGTTTTATTGTTTTGCTATTTTAAATCCAAAACGTAAAAACAAAAAAACAACACCGGTTTCTATTTTTCCCCATTCGGTTTTGAAACGGAATTTACTGACCCAGTTCGAACTGCAGGTAAGTGTTATAAATATATCTGTCAGCTTATTATTCGGGAGTAGCCTGGCCAGCCTGATGCATGAGTCTGTGATTGCTTCTCGGGTTGTGCAGTTACCTACAGGTGAAAATACAACCAATCTCGTCTTTGATTAATAGAATGCAGCTTGTTCAAAATCTTTATTCAAGAAAGGGGACTACAAACCTATAGCTGTCATTTTACATTTTGTTTTATTTTATTTGTTCACTTATAAAACAACTAAAACTTCTCCGTAAAAAAGAAGGTAATTGTTTACATTGCCAACACAGTAACATTACTTGAAAATAAATAAACACGGCCTATAGCACATTTGCGTGAACACGGCAAATGTAAATGACAGACACGTCTTAAATATGTTACCAGTCGAACAGAACCTCAAAAATAAAGCGGCAAGTCTCCATTTAACAATGTCTTGGCTACACTAGCCTGAATAAAATAGACATACTATGGCTGAATAACTCACAACTTGTGGTTTAATGCGAGAAGTTACATTTCCCCTCTGATACCAACCTCTTAATGTCGGGCTTGACAGCTGTTAGGCTTATACGCAAGCAGTCCTCCAACGACTGGTGAGACAGTCGGTTCCTTTCATTTGTTTTGATACTGTTCATTTTTGAGAACCCAGATTCACATGTGTATGTTGACCCAAACATGGTGAGCACATACATAGCCAGCGTCTTCAGTGTCCCATAGTCTTGGGGACAAGACACCCAAAAAGTGCTCAAGCTTTCAGCACCCCGGAGAGCAGCTTGCATCTCGCTGGAGGCCTGCATGTCAATGAGTTGAATCTGAATCGCCGCTTCATCCAACTGCAGCAGCTTCTTCGCATTAGCGGAGAATTCTCCGACTAGGCTGATCGAGAATGGGTCACGCACAAATTCGAGGACATCTCTGGTTATGGCAAAGTCATCAAATCTTGTAGAGAAGTTTTCCCTCAGCTGTGTCATGAATTGCTTCATATTACGAGTGACCTTGCTCTCCCCCACTGTCTTCAGTGTGTTGAAGTGCAGCAGTTTCCCTGATATCAAATCTGTGTTGAACAGATCCAGTTTCCTCCGAAAGGCATCAAGTTTTTCCACCAAATTCACCACGGATTTTTCTTTGCCTTGTAGTTGCAGATTGAGTGCATTCAAATGTGAAAATATGTCTGCTAAAAATGCGACATTGCTCATGTATGTTTTGTCTTGCATGATGCACAGGTAGTCAGCTGCTCCTTTGGATTTACTTTGTTTGACAAACTCCACAACTTGATCCCTGAGTTCAATGAAACGCTCCAAGGCTTTACCTTTGCTCAGCCAGCGCACGTCATTGTGGAGTAAGAGGTCATCGTGGGTAGCATCCGATTCCAGCACGAATTTGCGGAACAGGCGATGTTGGGTACTTGAATTCCCTCTTATGAAGTTAATTATTTTCATTGTTTTGTCCATGACATCTTTCAAATCCCCGCTTAGCTTGGCGCACAGCACGCTTTGGTGGATCAGACAGTGAAGGGCATTTGTCTTTGGAGCAACATTTTTAAATCTGATCACCATACCCCTGTTTTTGCCGACCATGGCAGGAGCACCATCTGTCACAATTAAGTTGACTTTCTGTAATAACAGGCCATGTTTTTTAAATAGCTCCTCCACTTTCTCAAAGATGATTTCCCCAGTGGTATTACCTTCCAGTGGAATCAAAGCCAACAGCTCTTCTTTAAAACCTTTTCCATCAAAGTATCTGACAAAGACGGATAGCTGTGATATATCAGTGGTGTCAGTGGATTCGTCAATAGCCACAGATATATGTTCAGCTTTCTTCACCTCATCAAGTACAAGTCGCTGAACATCCTCCGCCAACACATGAACCCGGCGGGCGGTAGTCGAAGCAGAGAGCGGTACTTGCTTCACGGATGCCACAATCCTATCCATGGATTTGTCGGTGGCGAGTTCCTCCAAAACTGCCACCATGCACTCCTTAAAAACTTCTGACGTGGCAAATGCTTTATTATTTTTTGTCAGAACCCACACAGCCTGAAGAGACGCACTTGTTGCCCTCTCTTGCTCTGTTAAAGTCCGGGTAATAATTCCAGTGGCACGGGCATATCCAGCTTTCAAGGTGGACATTTTAATGCAACGGGCCTCGGACTTCTCAGGATACGACTCAGAGAAAGTTGCATGCTTTGTTAAATGATGACGCCTGAGATTGTACTCTTTTGGAACAGCAACCATTTCATTGCAGATAAGGCAAACAGGTTTAGCCTTACTGAACGATGGCATGATGAATGCGTATTTATCTGTCCATTCTTCATTAAAACTGCGGTTTTCCACTTCAACTTTGCGCTTGAGGCTCTTTGACAATGACATTTTTGAATGCCTGCATGGCAAAGCACATCCTTATATCCTGCAACCGTTTCCCACCAATCAGGACACGGTGTTAATACAAAAGTGAATTCCTTTCCCTGCCAATCAGGACTGCTTTCAGTTTTATTACCCCAGATACAGGCTTATTAAAAAAAAGATAATTTATTCAATAAAGTGAACATATTAACCCTCTGGAGGTGTGCATAACTTACGTAATTAATCATATATTTTCGATTATAAAGAGTAGAAATATGATATCCGCGGAATCGCTGGAAGGGTAGCTTTCCAGCGGTACCTCCTGTGAGACTGTAACCAGGGCACAGCAGCCAATATGCCGCGAAATACCGCGAAAATGAACAATAGGTTTATTGATATATTTTTTTATCGATGGTCATGAACTTTTTCTTGGGACAAAATATACTCTGCATTAGCAAATGTTTACTCTGTGTTAACGTTATTTTGGTGTGTAAAAGTGAGATTAGATGTGTAGATGATTAAATTAATCATTTATTCCTCCCACAACGGAGACATTTACAGTGACATGTTTTTGCCATCGATTATTGAATCATACTGTTCTGTACAGATGAGACTTTGTCATAGATTTATTTATATGTGTGCCTGTGATTATTTTACCGTCCTGTACAGATGAGACTTTGTAATCAGATGTATGTATATGTGTGTCTGTGATTTTATACTGAATGTAAAGTAACTGGAAATACCTGTGTGTGTGTGTGTGTGTGTGTGTGTGTGTGTGTGTGTGTGTGTGTGAGAGAGAGAAAAGTTTGAATGCTCAATTTGTATTTGTACACATCACATGAACCTTGGTATGTAATATGAAGTCATTATTCAGTTATATATATATATATATTTATATATAATTTATATATATATATATAATTGATTATGATCTATATATATATATATATATAAAACAATCTCTGGCCCCCGAAAGCGTCTCTTGGATTAATTTTGGCCCTTGGACAAATGTAGTTGGTGACCCCTGGTCTAGAGCTTCTACTGGCATATGATTCGATTGGCTGACGCTTCCGTTGAAGCTTCAAAAGTAGAACATTGCTCTACTTTTGAAGCGAGCAACGCGAGCGAAGTCAAGTTTTGCTCCCACAATGCAGTTCGGCAAAGCGTGACGGGTCAGTGTATGTTTTGGTCATTTGTTTTTCGTTTTCAAATTGAAAAACCAAAATTGAAATACAAGGCGTTTTTCTTTATCATGGTCAAAAATGGATTTGCTAAACTTAAAAAACGGGATGATTTTAATTTTCTACTTCTCAAAACAAAAAATAAAATCACTAGAAAACCCCCCCGTTTTTTCATATTCTGCTACCGGAAGTTGTCTTTCAAAATAAGAGCACAGATGAGGACGGTCAATCCGTGTATCTACGGTCCATTTGTTTCCACAACGAAAACAGCCAAGACACATATTGAGCCCAGATAATGAATGTTATTGAGGGCTGTGAATATAATAAGCCTGTGTCTAAAATGGACAGCATTGTTAGGAGATTTCAACTATACAGCGATTCTGCACTGCGGTCACTCAGCCGTCTCTCCAGTTTGTTATTATTTTTTCTGCCAATAGTTATTTGTGAGATCGATCCTGTTGGACTCAGTAGAGTAGCCTACTAGTGAAACTACTCCCACAACAAGTACTATGAAGTACTTACTGTGTACTTTTTGAGTAATCCTCTGTCAATGTCCCCTCCTGAGAACAAGAATGCATGTTTGTCTGCTATTTTGAATCAGCGTTAAAACACCTTTCTTCATGAGACTGATATTGTTGTACAGAGTATTTTAAGAGGATGGTAGACATGATATCAGCAATACCTCCAGTCAGTAGTCCGGTAGCAGCATTGTTACTCCTTGGAAAGTCTTGCCCGCTATTTAAATTGACTTTGATTGAAGTTAATAACAATATTGATATTATATAGATATATAGCATATTTGATGCAGTCTTTCTGAATACTTTTAAAATAAAATACTGCAAATTAAGAATATTTGTGCTTTATCCCTCTATGGCATGACTTTTTATTTTGGGAGGAAAAACAATGTTTCACCATGTTTTTTAGGAGCTTAGGGGTCAATGATATTATATCAATTATAAAATGTGACCCCCCCACACCCCTCAACCAGGGGTTGGTTTGTTGCCTCAGGGCAACAATGATATAATACGAGGGTATTGAAATACCAAGGATTTCTACAATTCAGAAGAAATAGAAAAAACAACTCCATATGAATTCAAAAGGTTTTCTTTGTGTGTGTGTGTGTGTGTGTGTGTGTGTGTGTGTGTGTGTGTGTGTGTGTGTGTGTGTGTGTGTGTGTGTGTGTGTGTGTGTGTGTGTGTGTGTGTGTGTGTGTGTCTGTGTGTGTGTCTCTTTCTCTGTGTGTGTGTGTGTGTGTGTGTATGTGTGTGTGTGTGTTTCTGTACTTCCTCTTAGAAGAAAGGACAGTAACAGAAGATCTCTGTGGCTTCAGGCTTCACAGCGTTGGTTTCCCCAAAGGTGGGCGGGGCTGTAAAGTGACGTAGATTTTACTCTCATATATTATTCAAAACCATTCTATTTATTCTCACGTAAATTACATGCCAGTGTTTTATCTTTTTATTTATTTGTTTTTATTTTAAATCGTATAATGTCGGACTTTTTTTGCCGTCTGTGAGGAAAAGAAATGGGGCTCAGAGCTTCAAATACTGAAATCTGTATTTTTTAAAATCTTTTTTTCCTTCTAATTTGTTATTGTTTTCTAAATAACACACTGTTATTTAGAAAACAATAACACACAATTATCCTTGTTTTTATTTATTCGTTTAATTCTATAATCTTGGGCTTTTTAGCCGTAAATAAAGTCACCGGAAACAGACGTAGGCCTATAAGGGACATTTCGAGCAATACACACCACAAACCCACTGAACAGATTACCCAAGATCCTCAGCTTGAAGCTTGTTGATTGGATGTTTTAGCCGCAATGCATGTTGGGATATGATGTTAATGCGATATGATATCCGAAAACATTTAAAAAAAAAAAAAAAATTATTATTAATTTATTCCGAGTGTTCTTGCTTTTCTCTTTGGAAGTCATCACATAACGGCATTGTAATACACGGTTCGGCTGCATTAAATATTACACATCTGCCGTAGTTCTCTATTTATAGACATCTCATCCCTGATGAGAGGACTTCTGGACAAACAGGAGAACTGCCGCCAAAACTGAATATGTGACGTGGATCATAAATATATCAACAATTAAACAACATCTTGCATTTCTTTTCACACAATACGTCTCCTTGCAGTATCAACACTAATTCGGCTGATTTTTATATTTGATCCAATTGGTAGATAGGTTATATTTACACCATAACGGTGCACAGCTGATAGAAAAGGACTTGTAGTTTTTAAAGATATTACTGATTTTCTCTGAATATAAGAATGTAAATACTGAGTTGAGAGAATAGTCAGGGGATTTGGGTGATGGGAGACACATCTATGGAATCACAATTTCAATATCTTACCATTAAATGACGGATATGCCTTTCTGTCTGTGATGTTTTACAAATCAGATATTAATGTGTAGAAGTAAAACATGAGAAATAGTATAGCAATATCCTGTAAAATTATGTAAAAACATGAATAAAACTACACATCTTCAGATGTTATACATACATAAGTGTCCTACACTAATAATACAAAGTTATTAGTATGCTGTGTGTACCTTTTGTGCACCGCCTAGTGGTTAAAGCACGTTATTGAATTATTTTTGTTGAATAATGTTATTTGATGAAAACAATATTAAGAGTACATACTTTCATAGGGGGAAAGTAGAAGGTCAATGATAGAAATATAGAATATAAAAAAAGTGATCTCTACAATAAAACAGTTTATTGCAGGATGTACAAAGATATTAATATGAGGATGTGCAAAACAGACAAACTAATTTACCTTTATCAACACATTAAATAATACTTTAGGTTAAGGTCTTCTTTCAAATAAAAAAAAAGCTACAGATAAATATTAAGCCTGACAAAGTACTTAACGTCTAATATATTGCTTTCCTGCAATGTTAACTATGTTGAAGCACTTATTTTAACTGATATTATACATATGAATTATACTCTTATGTATGTAGATAGTATAAGAAATGTGCAGAATATGACAGTTTAATGGTGGAGGTATATACACATATTGATAGATGTCTTGTAATGCACTGTTGAGGAACCGGTGACCCAAGTTTTTCATTCATTGCATAACTACACCGTAGTTGTGTATATGATATGTCAATAAACCTTAGAAAATCTTGAAATCTTGAAAGGGATGTGCAAAATAGCCATTATATACAGTTTTTAAGTAACTATTAGTAGAGAATAACGAGTAATGAATATACTTTATAGAGATCTGCAGATAAATGTTTAGTCTTCTCAAGCACCAACTATCAAATATCTCTCCTGACTGTTGGCACTTGACAATCCCTTCCCTGAATTTTACTCAGGTGTAACTAAAGTCTGCTTTAAGGGTTGTTTATATTTCACATCATTAATCAGAATCTGCAAAGTAACTAAAATAAATGTAGTGGAGTAAAAATACCAGGTTAACCTCTGAACTGTAGTGGAGTAGAATTACAAAGTAACAATGAGCTGTCATGTGGGTATATATTAATGCTGCCCATTATGGACACAAGCGATTTTCACCCATTTAGTAATTACATGTTTTAAATGTGTACACACCAATGTGTTTCCTATCGCCTAAACCTCCAGGGCTGTACACAGTTTAATACTGTCAACTTCTAATTTTGGGAAAAAGGAAAACGTCTTTTAAAACTACAATTCCCAGTAGAGACGTGCCATAGAGAGCATGTTGCGAAACACAATAGCCAGCATCTGTATTTCTGGGGGGGGGCGTTCAAGTCCAGTTTTGAATAGTCTGCCGTGGTTTCGTTCCATTTCAAAGAGCTTGACGCTCGGCGTAACCTTGGCGCACTGCCACTCCAACATCCAATCCCAGAGTTTGAAGATTAATCACGGGGTTTGTCAACGGGACTGTAGTCCCAAACGATAGCTGGGGATTATGGGTAGTGTAGTGTCTTCGGCCATCCTAAACTGAATTTTTTTTCGGATATAATATCGCATTAACAACACCACATCTGGCGTCACAGAGATCTTCTGTTACTGTCCTTTCTTCTTAGAGGAAGGACAGAAACACGTAACTCTGGATTTGTTTTAATGTTTGAGGTGCAATAAACGACACAGCAGCTTTTTGGCATGTTAAAACTATTATTTTCTGCCTCGCTCATGAGAGTAACAGCTGGCGAAATTACAGCCTCGCCTACTGATTTCAAATGTGTGCTCTAAAATGATATTTATAAATTACTATTATCATTATTATAAGCAATGTTTCTGTTTTCTAGTGATTTTATTTTTTGTTTTGAGAAGTAGAAAATGAAAATCATCCCGTTTTTTAAGTTTAGTAAATCCATTTTTGACCATGATAAAGAAAAACGCCTTGTATTTCAATTTTGGTTTTTCAATTTGAAAACGAAAATCAAATATCCAGTCATTTTTGTTTTTGAATATCCATTTGTGAAAAGAAAATCCAATGACCAAAACATACACTGACCGTGACGTCACCCCATTCAAAGTGAATGGGCAGAAGCATTGAAGATTCAATGCACGCCGCCGTGTGTAGGGGCCGTAAGAGTCTACATGCAAGTTATTGTTATATGATATATTAGGTAAATAGATAAATAATTTCTAAGTAGTTAAATCATTTTTAAGTAGCAGCCAGATTAATATTAGTGATGTTGTTTCAACAGTTCAGGTGTTTAGCAGTATTATGGCCGGTGGGATGAAACTGTCCCTGAGTCAGGTGGTTTCATTCCTGATGCTGCGGTAACGCCTGCCAGACGGCAGCAGACAGAACAGTTTGTGGCTGGGGTGATGGGGGTCTTTTATAATCTGGAGGGATTTCTTCCTGAGCCGCTGGGAGTAAAGGTCCTCCATGGATGGCAGCTCCGTCCTGGTGATGTTCTCTGCAGTTTTCACCACCCTCTGTAAAGCCTTACGATTGAGGGCGGTGCAGCTGCCGTACCAGGCCGTGATGCAGCCAGTCAGGATCCTCTCTATGGCGCACCTGTAGGAGTTGCAGAGTATCCTGGAGGCCATGTTGAACCTCCTCAGCCTGCGTAGGAAGAAGAGCCGCTGTCGAGCTTTCTTGGTGATGGTGGTGGTGTGAAGAGTCCATGTGAGGTCCTCAGTGATGAGTCCATGTCAGGTCCTCAGTGATGAGTCCATGTCAGGTCCTCAGTGATGAGTCCATGTCAGGCCCTCAGTGATGAGTCCATGTCAGGTCCTCAGTGATGAGTCCATGTCAGGTCCTCAGTGATGAGTCCATGTCAGGTCCTCAGTGATGAGTCCATGTCAGGTCCTCAGTGATGAGTCCATGTCAGGTCCTCAGTGATGTGGACCCCGAGGAACCTGAAGCTGCTAACTCTCTCCACCGTAGTCCCATTGATGGCGATGGGGGCGTGTCCCTCTCCCTGCTGCTTCCTGTAATCCACAATCAGCTCCTTGGTTCTGCTGACGTTGAGATGGAGGTTGTTGTCCTGGCACCAAGATGTCAGGTTTTCGACCTCCTCTCTGTACGCCGTCTCGTCGCTGATCTGGCCGATGACGGTCGTGTCGTCAGCAAACTTCACGATGCTGTTGGAGCTGTGTGTGACCACGCAGTCGTGAGTGAACAGGGGAGTAGAGGAGAGGGCTCTACTATACAGGACGGTATCACCATATAGTATCACCTAACAACTGTAAACAAATGACTATAAGTATATAGAGTATTTTTATAATACTGAAATTATTGTCTGATTTGTCTACTCTCTTGTTACATCTTTGCTTCATGAACATTTAAAAATAATAATATTGTACCATAAAATGATTAATAATTTAGAGCCACAAGACCGTGAAATCGAAATGATGAACTTATGTGAAAGTATCTGGATCTGCCATTTAAAATGACTTATTATAAATATGGACAGTATTAGGGCTGTCAAGGGTTACGCGTTAAACTCATAATATTTATGAAAACCTTTACATTATTAAACTCCCGCACCAATTTATACCATGTGTTGCACAACACAAAGAAGGCAAAGAAATTGGAGGAATCAACACAATTATTTGATTTATAATTTGTTATGGTTTGACACCATTAGACAATATGCTTGACAATCAGCATCTTTGAATTTGAAGAATTTGATTTGGTTTGATTGTGGCATATAAAGAAGTTGTAGAAAAGGAGCAAAGGATAGTACAACAATAACATCTGGTAAAAAAAAAATAAAGACAATATAATCACCAAATAAAAATACAAAAAGAGTAAAGTAAAGATATGACAAATACTATAATTTAAAGTGGAGAGCTTTGCAGATTTAAAAAAAGAGGCAGAGTAGTGCTGAACAGAAATACTACTGAGGGGTATGCACGATTCATAGTATTGAATCTGTTGATGCTGAATAACGCTGGGTAATACAGGATCTATGCAGAACGCTCATTAAAAACAGGATTAAAGATGTATTGATCTCATATTATTAGAGTGAGTTACTTGCAACATCAAATCATCTCTGAGGAGGAGACAGGTTAATATGTTCCTTTTGTTTCTTCTCTTTGTTATTGTTCTAGTGCAGTGTGTGATGGGGGTGTAACGTTGCCTCAGTTGGTGTTGGATTGCCATGGCAATGCTAATAACAAACCGTAGGGGACTTGTGTGAGTAAATGGTGTTATCTACGTGTCTAGAACCAATTAGCTAATAAATAGTTAAATTCACATTAAAAAAAACTCCACTTGGGTTGAACTTGGGTCGTTTTTTGAGCAACAATACTGAAAATATTACTTTTGGCAGACAAACGTTTATGATGCTTAACACGTTTTGTTCAGCAGGATTGTTCACATATTAACACCGCTTTGAAGCGTTACTGCAATCTACAGAAGTAAAAAATCATCACTACATCATGGTCACATGACTGTGCATCACCACTGCTAAGCTAAACGGGGCTAATGTTTGGTGTTATGATGTTTAGTCTCATTTAGCCACTTGTTAGCCACCGCCAATTTTTGACATATACAGTAGAAGCTTGAGACATTCACAAGTGAGGTATTTACTGACATATTTAATGTGGATGAATAAAAACGAACCATCTTTTCAGTTTGTTTTAACCACAGACCATATTTCAGGTGTCTAACATGTTGAGACCAGGGAACAGGAAGTGGTAAAATGCCAACTAATTTCCGGGTTTTAGCACTCTTTACCTCACCACAGTTTGGGTAGTGGCTAATTAATATTTCCAGTTCAACATAGTCTAACATCAAGTGAATACAGATCAGCTTGTAAAAGCCTTTTTACATCCTCAGATAACATCTAATTATTTGCATTTTGCATCAACAGCTGGAGATGTATAATGCTGTGCCCAAATACACCCACAGAAGTGTGTGTGAGGCAAATGGAGAGTTCTCACAGTAAGTGACTGTGTAAAGCCACTGTTGTTTCAGTCAAACAAGGCCACAACACCCTTGTTTCGGTGCTATTTGATTAGGAAAAATCTAAATGTGGCATATATGATGGTAGCCACATTGTTCTTTTACATCATGGCACATGTGGTCTTATTTCCAACTGCAGCCCAAATTGTAATAAGGATTATACGGTTATAGTGTGGACCATGCGTATTAGTCATTGTTGGTGTGATTGTGTGATTTGGATATGTTATAGAAAGTTTGGATTTTCCTACTATTTTTCATATTACTGTAACTCACATTTTAAAATGAATGCAGCAGAGTCACTAAAGCTAGGTTGGGTGGCAAGAGTGAAAGTGAGCTCTAACAAATTAAATGGAACTAAAAGATGCTCTGTGTGTCATGTGAGTGTTTGTGGTTATTGGGTGTATTGGACTGTTGACTTTGTTATTTGAATTGTTGGGATGCTATTATATATTAGGATTTATTACATTTTTGCGGCGACGCTGGTATTTTCATCTCATCATCATTTCATCTTGTCCTATATCGTTAGCCTAATAGCATAATTGCCCAAGTCATATTTGAATGTTTTTGGAAAACAAGGAAAAGTGCCCTGCAAAAATGCCTAAGTCAAAGCGATGACTTAGGCAGATAGTGATTTTGGACTCTAAAATGCATTCTGATAGGCTGTGGACATAGGCAATAAGGCAGGGTGATGCAGCAGTGGTAGGAGAGTAAAGTTAGGCAGATATCACAATTTGGCCAAAAAATGACTTAGGCAATTATGCTATTAGGCTAACGATATGTATCTCTTGTCTGTACTTGAAATAAAATAGGTTTGGATTCATCTTACAGATAAAAACCCAGCCCACTGTTGCAAACCATTTTGTGATTAAATAAGCTAGCAGCACTATCTCCAAGCGTCCCTGAATCTATCATTCAGGACGATTACAATGATTGGAGGGACTAACTTCTGTCTTCACGAGTACAAATATGAGTTCAGACAACTCACGTGTTTCTTTAACATGTTTATTAGAAGCAGCATATAGTTGAGTTTGGCGACTAGGCTCGGGCCTCATCACTCCACGATGAGTCATGATTAAATAACTAACCCCCGAACCTACAGGTGGAAGCTGGGGTGGTGGTGAGGCAGGCAAGCAGCAGTGACGTAGAGGTAGCTGCAGCAATAGCAGCAGCAAGCAATGCATGGAGAGAGATCTGGCAGGTTCAATAGAGCGGCATATTAAGGAGACTCTGATTGGTTGGTTGTAGAGTGGCAAGGGGCGTTATGTATGAATAAGTGCTCGAGTTGACTGCCAGAACTAGCTCGCAGGCTTCGCCCCATTTTTGGTTATTTTCTCAACAAATGTATATAAAAAAACATTTGGAGAGATTGCCTCCCCTAGCTCTAAAGGCAGACATCATGTCAATCAGTGATCAATAGTGTGTTGTATCTGTATCTGTGGAAATATTGACCATGTGTTCGTGAGGTCAGATGTTCAGAAACTGAACATTATAAATGTTTATTGTTATGTCACATGGTCATAACCATTAAGTATGGTGATGAGGCTGTAACATCCCACAGAGTAGAGCAAAGAGCAGCCCCGAAATGTACCGTGTGACTCGCCCCACAAAACACACACCCGGTTCACTCTGAGTAGGTTGGGAGTTGGTCAGAAATCCACGTGCCCAAAGTCAATTATCACACGACCCTGTACTAATAGTTTTATAGGTTATTAGGAGTTAAATGAGTCGTCATCTTTTTTTTAATTAATCTGGAGTTTCGACCGCATCCTATAACTCCACCCAACTAATCTCCCGTTCCAGATTATTGGAAAAGCTCTCGTGCATTTAGCTCCTTAACTTTGTTTTTACCTGCCTCCCATCTCTCCCACCCAATGAATGACATGACTGTTTAACTCCTTCAAAGCATCAGTCACTCTGAGTCAATACACACTAGTATTACTAATAGCCTGAGGACGTACTTCACTATCAGTAGCCAAATTGCGCTTTTTAACAGGGCAATACAGGAATACCTTATTAATACTGATACACCACTGTCTTTATTGTAATATCCATTTAATATATTGTTGTACAATGTTCACAATTTTACTTTAAATTCATTTATATATAAATATATTTTTCGCTATTTTATTTGATCTTTTATTTGACATTTTACTTAAGCTTCTTTTTTTAGGTTAATGTCTTTGATTTGACACAAAACCCAATTCCAGTATTCTGATTCTGATATCATTTTGAGATTGCCCAATTAGTACTGCACAAATGCACGGACTCAACAGAGATGTGAAATTAGCAGGATGGCCGACACCTGAGCTACTTTGATCATCAGGTCAGAAAGATAAATGTACATGCCAATGTTTACATTGTTTCTTTTTTACGTGCAACAAGTGTTTGTGCATCTTGACCACATAGTATTTGATGGGCCCTATTTCAACGTTTTTTTATTCGTCTATGATGACTCTCTCAATGACTGCCAATTCAAACACCTGTCTACCTGTACCTGTTGATGACGTTATATGACGTTTTTTGTCCTGTTTTTCTTCAGAATCTGAGAGAGAGGAGGAAGGCCAGCGAGCAGACAGAAGAAAACAATTCAGAAAAGACGGCAGAACAAAAAGAGGAGGACGACAATGACGCGTACAACCGCTGCAGCACTGTGGACATGGACAAGGTGTGTGTGTGTGTGTGTGTGTGTGTGTGTGTGTGTGTGTGTGTGTGTGTGTGTGTGTGTGTGTGTGTGTGTGTGTGTGTTTCTGTGAGAGGCTTGGTGTAAGATCACATGGAGAAAGTGTGTATTCCTACATAGATTATCTCTTGTATGTGTGTGTTTGCTGAGCTGATCTGTAATGGCATACTCTGGACTGGAATGAGAGCGACCAAATCACATAGAATAGTTCGAGCAGTGTGTATGCGCTGTTGATGGGGGTTAGAATAAAGGTGAACAGTCTTCAGGTTATTCACCCTGCCTCCTTTCATCCGACTGGCCTGTTTGTGAGTAGACTCTGGAGTTCTCACACTGCGAGACAACAGGCTGGTAGTAACAGAATACTTGGAATGCTGTTACGTAATTGGGATTACAATCAGATCAGATTACCATTTAAAAATGCATTTAGAATATGATTTCCAGTTCTTCTAGATTATTGTTTGTGCCAAGAGGCATCAAAGCATGAAGATACAGTGCATTGCAAACAATTATTATCTTATTTCTTGTCTGTAGTTGAGTTAACTCCAAGTATACTAATTCATTAAGTAACTTTTAGAATTGGATTAGGTTTCTCTTTATTTTTTTAATCTGCAAGAAGTTATTTTGTCGGAATCTCAGTAAGACACAAACATATGTTTGTTCGTTCAGATATCACATGATGATGCTTTTTAACCCTCCTGTTATCCTTGGGGTCCTTGACCCCATTCAATGTTTAACGTATCTAAAAAAAATGGTTCACATTATTTTTTTTGCTTAGTATTTCATGACTTTTCCTAATTTAGTGAGAACTAATGGGTAAACATAAACCTGTACACACTTTGTACGCATCGGTGTTCCTTGGCATCAATTTGACCCCGGGCTGTTTTAGTAATATAAAACATAAAAATGTCAATATTTTACACATATTTGTGTTGATTGTGTAGGATGATATCGAGGTGACTATTACATGCAAATGTATCATTGTAAAAAAAACACAACCCTCTGCTTTAGTTATTGGTCCTTTAACAACATCAAAAAGATCTTACTTTAACATTTTATTTCAGTCAGTGAGATTTTATGGTGATTTATATATTTTTCAATAGTCACATAATAGGAATTCTGGATGTATAAAGGGGTCTGTGGGGGGGAAGGTTGGGGTAATGTTTTATTTAAATGGTTATTTAGGTAGTCAACTAAGATACCTAAAGCACCAGAGACATACATTTTGGTTAAAATTTGGAATATGATCATTGTCTTGAGTTTTAAACTACCGGGGTCAAACCCCGGAGGACAAAGGGTGTAAAGTAAATCTGAGGATACCAGGAGGGTTAAATCATGTTCATGTGATGGAGCAGTTTGACAAAGAATGTTTTTCTAGTCTTCAGCTGTATCAGCATACCAGCTCATCACAAAGCACATAGTGATGGCACATTCAACCAGTCCATCTAGCTATCTCTGTTGCCAAGCATCAATGTAATGAGTTAAACGTGTCACTGTTCACATAGTAAACCTCGCCTTGGCCACAACACACTCCACAGTGTTTCCATCCGTAAAAGCTACTCCCATTCTATTCTTCTAAAATCATTGACGAGCTGTAGTACCAGTTTGAGTGTTTAGGTGCCATGTAAAATAAATCATGTGCTTCGAACACACCCATCACAGAGCTCTATTGTGGTGTGATTTCAATAACCAAACCCATGTGCCACATAAACAGGCGTGTCATGTGTTATACTGAGTGGTACACTGGAACACAGGACCAAAACAGAGCAGAGCTACTGCACAACATTAAAAAGTATCTCATAAACAGATAAGATTATTTGATTTGAGTCACAGGTTTTATTGTCATGTACAATAGTGACACAGTATAATTGTTGGCTATTCCCAGGCTTTTCCAGTGCAAGATACAAGGTATGATGTAATAGTTATACATCATTTTACGTCAGAACAAATATTCACACCAGATTTTTGGACACGTGGCAAAACTAGAATATAGTAAAAGTAGGTTTAACTTTAAAAGGTAAAAACATTCACTGAAGTTGCCGCCTTGTTAACTTTAAACTTGTTTTATAGCTTTGTATTGTTGACACAGTGTACTTTGTGTACACACAGTGCAGGGAGAAACTGTTAAAGCAGGAGTCCCACATTATTTAGCTACTCACCTGTGTGTGTGTGTGTGTGTGTGTGTGTGTGTGTGTGTGTGTGTGTGTGTGTGTGTGTGTGTGTGTGTGTTCACGACATTAACTTTGAGTCTGCCAACACTCAGGAATGCGAGGCAATATTTCACAAATGCATGTGGTTCTTTTGTATGGTGTGTCACATGATCATTCAAGGTACACACACCAGCATCCTTGTATTTCATTTTAGAATACCATCAGCATGACAGGCCTTAATATGAGGAGTCCATATTGACTGTCAGTTATTGCCAGTCTGATGGTAATGAATAGTGTAAATCAATAATGATAGAACAATTAGCAAACTAAAGTATATATCCATGATAAGATTGTCATGTGACATGGCCGTTCATTTTTCTCCTATTATGCTATCTTTAGGCATATATCATGGGTATCAGATAAATAAAATATATAAAAAACATATCTATGATGTGTTTTGCTCAAAATACCAAACAAATCATGCATTTTAGACATCCCTCACATCCCTCTATTTCAGCCCTGTTAGAGAATGGCTGATTCACTGCTGGCCCCGCCCCCTTTTGAGCAGCTGGCACACTGTGAGTTCTGTGATGAGCAGGCTGTCTGCTCTGCTCAGATACAGCTAAATAGATAGGTGAAGTCCCTCCCCTTCTGGTGGACCTCCATGGGACCTTATTTCGAAAAAATGATGTATTGAAGTCAATGGAGAGAGAAAGATTATTTTTCGATCCCATTTGAATTGTGCCACAAATTACACATATGATGTTTGTCAATTTAAAAGATAATTTTGCAAGTCAAAAAAAATAAATGTGTCGTAAAACTGTGAAGTAACACATTTGTTTGTATGAAACGCTCAATGAACTACATCTCTGGTCTCGCAGAACAACACACGTCACCAAGATGGCCGTCACTACTGTCTTGTCAACAAAACGATTGACTACCCTCACTATCACCACAATGAAACACGTCCAGAAGAATGTCATGCAAAGCTGCCTTCCTGCCTTCCTTTGATTCTCTCTGAACTGCCTGGTCTTTTTAATGTTTGATGTCAACCATTTGTGCAGAAAGCATGAAGTAGAAAAGATCGGCGATGCTAATGTAGCGTTAGCATTTCCCGGGCTTAAATTGTGTATTATAGAATGATCACACCGGTGACAGTACTCTTCAAAGGGTTCACGAAATATGACTACTACTCGTACTTTTAACATTTTAGGTTACTTAATGTTACTTCATATTAAGGCTAATACAAATGTCAAGGCTGTAATGCTAACTAACGTGCTAGCTACTAGCTAGGTAGCTAACTTTCAGCTAGGTAGCTAACTTTCAGCGGGAAGTGTTTTGTCTGGTTCTCAGAACGTTCTTCTGAAAGGTAGGATAACGTTCTCTAAAAACATTCTTAAAATGTTTGGTGATAACCTTCTTCAAATGTTTTTGATAACAGTGTTAGAACATTGTGCCCTACTATAATTAAAACGTTTTCAGCGGGAGGTTTTATTTTGGTTTCCAGAATGTTCTTCTGAAAGGTAGGATAACGTTCTCTAAAAACATTCTTAAAAAGTTTTTGATAACATTGTTAGAACATTATGCCCGACTGTTCTTAAAACATTTTCAGCTGCAAGTTAGATTTTTTATGTTGCCAGAATGTTATTATTTTAGAGAAGGATAACATGGTTTATGTTAAAAAAAAGTATGCAAATGTTCTGTGGTAACAATTTACTAAAACATGTTTACAATATTAGAACATAAAGACATAATATTCCTGTAATTGTTCAACTCAAAATTCCTGGGTAAATGCACTGACCACTGTGGTCATTAGGATGATTATGATAGTTTACTTAACTATTGGAATTTGACTATTAACACATGTAAAAGGATGACTCGGAATCAGTTGGTGAAAGTAACATTTGTTTAATAGAAAAGGGGAGCTGGGAGTGGAGGTTGGTTATGGCAGGAGTGGGAAACAGTTGTTCCAGGGTGGGTAGAGAGGCCTGGCTGGTCATGGGAGTGTGGAAGGCCTTGGATTCCTCCTGGGAGAGACACAAAAATGAGTGTGAGGCAAAAGCAGGCAAAGTTGTCAAAGAATATGCTGGTAAAAAGGTAGAGCGGCAACAAACCGTTCACGGCAACAAACCGTTCACGGCAACAATCCGGCAGGGAATGAGTGCAGGCTGGAAGCTTTCATAGTGTGACTGATGAGCAGGTTGCAGGTGTGGTTGATTGGAGATTGTTCCCAGCCGTGTAGAGCAGACCAGCTGGGGGGGGGGGGGGGGGGGGCGTATAACGTTCGAACAATGTTATCACCAAACATTTTTGTTTTTAGAGAACGTTATCCTACCTTTCAGAAGTACATTCTCGGAATCAAAATAAAACTTCTTGATGAAACCATTCCTAGAACAATGAATGGTAACATTCTCAGAATGTTTTTAGAACCAACAATGTCTAGCTGGGAACTCAGACATGCCTACGCAAACGTGCAATATCATGAATAGCTTGTTTTTTTCTAAAAACGAAAATGTGGTGACATCAGATTTCTTTTAAACATCCTTTTCAAACAAATGCAGCAAGTTTGTTTTTTAAAGCGCACTACAAATAAATCTGACGTTGACCATGACCCTGTTAATATTTCGCATCACAGGAACATTTTATAAAAAAATAATAACCTCCTGAAAACATTATCCAAATGTTGCTTTCAAAATGTTCTTCTTTGGTTATCATGTGCTTCGAGGGACCGTTTTATAAAGAACATCTTTAATGTGTTACCCAACAACGTCCAAAACACATCCTTAGAATGTTGCAAGAAAAACGTTCCACCTTTGTTAACATATCACATTGAAGGCACATTTTATAAAACACTTTCTGTCATCTTAGGCCTCAATAACATCCTGAAAACATTTGCAGAATGTTGCTTGGAGAAGGTTCTTCATTTGTTATCATGTAACATTAAAGGCACATTTAATAAAACACTTTCTGTCATCTCAGGCCTCAATAACATCCTGAAAACATCCTCTGAATGTTGCAGTTAAAACGTTATGTCTTAGTTAACCTTAAACCTTATAGGAACATTATTTGAAAAAATAAACATCCTAAAAAGGTTCTTTGAACATCAGATTAAAACGTTTCTTTAAAACCTTATTAGAACCAATAGGTAACGTTAGCCAAAGTTGTGAGAACGTTCCCCGCTAGCTGGGAAGACCCATTGCTGGTATGATAACAACCTGGTACTAAGCCATATAGATAGATTATATCTATATGGCGCTGGCTAAGATAAGATAACTTTAACAAGATGCCTGTGTGCTTAGCTGATCTTAGCTATCTCTTAGTGGAGGAAAACAATTGTGCCATCACTTACGCGACTCTGGGATTTGTAGTCTTTCTAGTTGTGTATTTTTCATAGTCTTGTATTTCAACAATTTTACGACAAACTGTGACTTTTTTTGACATGCAAATGATTTTTTAAGATTGACAAACATCATATGTGTAATTCATGGCACAATTCAAACGGGATCGAAAGATAAGTTTTCTCTCTCCATTGACTTCAATACATTATTTTTCCGAAATAAGTTCCCATGGACCGGAAGTAGATGGGCGTGACTTCGCCAATCTATAGAGAACCGCAGTGACGCGTCATAACACCCGGAAGTAAACTCCTTCCGACAAAAATGCAATGCAATTTCTCCGTAGGATTTTGGAAAATAGCTCGAAAGTGGTTGACACACATTTAAGAAACGGATCACTTTTTGTTCAGCTGGATAATTTCCACATGTCTATCCTACTTTTATAATTTTCTAATCATAAATCTAGTCGCGAGAAGCAAAATGCTAACGTTATGCTATAAACGAACTACAGCAGGGTCGTTGATTCAACGTCACGCCGACTTAAGATCCATATTCAAAAATACAGATTCAAAATAGTACAAGTTGAAGCATTTGTTTGAACAGTTTACAGGAGGCAGGTACTTGCTTTCAAGCAGAACAGGGCAAACAAACTTAGCGAGAGTGTTTACATGTTCGGTGTAATGACGTAAAACGGCCTCCACAACTTCTGTAGTCCTATTCAGCCACTTGTTAACCATCGTTTTTCAGACACGTTAACTCTTCAAAAATCACCAGTGGGGTCACCGCTGATGTATTTAACGTCATAGAACAAAACGTGATCTGTCTCTTAAATTTGTGTCAAACACAGACCTTATTTCGAGCTATTTTCCAAAATCCTATGGAGAAATTGCATTGTGTTTTGTGTTTTGTGTTTTGTCTAGAGGGAACTTTGGGATTTTACATGCTCAAAAACCTATGTAACACACTACAGGGAAGGTGAATCTCCAAAAAAGCATAAAAGGGCCCTTTTTACCAATTTTTCTTTCCATGTCATGCTTTTACGTAGGCCTCTGTGGCTCAGGGGGTTGATGGTCATCCTCCAACCGTAGGTCAGCGGACCCCAGCCCCTGCAGTCAACATTTTGATGTGTCCTCGGGCAAGTTACTTAACCCTAATTGATCCCTGAGCAGGTGGCACTTTCTATGGCAGCCTCTGCTTCTGTGTGAATGGGTGAAAGCTGACTTGAATATGTAAATCGGGGGATAAGCACTGTAGAAATGCAGTCAATTTACAATTTTTCTTCTTCACACTGTTTTATTTAGATTTAGCCGTGTACATGTTGTGCCCAGCATTACCTACTATCAGCTCAACCAGGAAAACCACACTCTCTGTTCATCACTTTGTCCTGAGTGAACGGAGGTAATAAAAGACAGAGCAGGGCGTTACGAGGCAATACCCTGATGTTGATAAGTTGTAAACCCGACAGTGATATGACAGGAAGCTGAGCAGTCACTGTCAGCAAGAGTGCCACGGCATGCTGAACAGTCAGTTTGACTGGATGTGTTTAAATGGAAAAGGAAATGTCAGACAGAGGGACTGCTCATTGTGTGGTAGAGTTGCCGCTGAGGATCTTCAGATTTCTTTGTGTTTAAACGAGAGAAGGTGATAAACGCGTATCACCTAGGTGGTAAAAAGGTTGTTTATTTGAATCAGTGTGGGACAAGATAAACAACCTGAGGTCACTGTGTCAGTCCGTGCCTGATACCGATGTGCTCAGAGGGGTTTATAGGTTTTATAGTCACATATCAGTGTGATACTTGACTGTACAACCCACTTTTTGTATGCGTGTCTCACGTAGGAAAGGATACTCAATTTGAAAAAAACGATTTTAAATAGTTTTGACTAATATGAAAACAAAAATGCAGGAAGGATGGATCATTTTCGCAGCATTATTCTCATTATGATGAAATTAAATAATCAGTTGTAGAGGAACTGTTGAATACTATTAGCAGGTGGGGATATGTCTGCAGCTCCACAATGCTTAATTTCAAATATTGTATTGTATAATAATATTGTATATATTTACATTTAGATTAATTGTGCAAGCCCTAGCTTTAGGCATGAGGAGCTTGTAAAGCGCTTATAATAGTATCTAATCCGATGGTCTTTACTTAAAATGTTTTATATTTTCTAGCACAAACACAATACAAACATCCAGGCAGTCACTTCCTGGTTTGTTAAGTCTCAGTTTGTAACTCTCTGCTGCCACCTGCTTGAGACAACCACGTTTCTGTGATAACTGTTCTTGGTGCTTTCTCCAGCACAGCCATATTTATGTGTATAGAATATGTTTGACTCATTTCTCATTGGTTGTATCTCCACAGGATTTGGTAGACTGGCGGAAGCCCCTGGCATGGCAGGTGGGCCACCTGGGAGAGAAATACGATGCGTGGGTCCACCAGCCAGTCGACAGACCCATCAGACTGTTTGGAAACCCCCTACTGGAGGCCGGCACCAAGACCTCATGGTAAGAGACTTGATGAATAATATACCGGTAGCCACCAACTGTCCCCACCCACCTGTAAATCATGTTTCCAACAGTTAACAACCACTCACAACAAATTCCAATCACAACGCTCAAAAAGTAAACTTGCACAAAGGCCATGTGCTTGAGCTCCGTCCATTGAGACAGACCTCCCAGCTAGAAATGTTTGGTTCTAAAAACATTCTGAGAATGTTATTATTCATTGTTCTAGGAATGTTTTCAGCGGGAAGTTTTCTTTTGGTTTCCAGAATATTCTTCTGAAAGGTAGGATAACGTTCTCTAAAAACATTGTTAAAAGGTTTGGTGATGACTTTCTTAAGATGTTTTTGATAACCTTCTGAAGATGTTTTTGATAACATTGTTTCGAACATTATGCCCTACTATTCTTAAAACGTTTTCAGCTGGACGTTTTATTTTGGTTCCCAGGATTTTCTTCTGAAAGGTAGGATAACGTTCTCTAAAAACATTCTTAAAATGTTTGGTGATAACCTTCTTAAGATGTTTTTGATAACATTGTTAGAACATTATGCCCTACTGTTCTTAAAACGTTTTCAGCGGGACATTTTATTTTGGTTCCCAGAATGTTCTTCTGAAAGGTAAGATAACTTTCTCTAAAAACATTCTTAAAATGCTTGGTCATAACCTTTTTTAATTGTTTTTGATAACATTGTTAGAACATTATGCCCTACTATTCTTAAACCGTTAGATTTTTTTATGTTGCCAGAATGTTATTATTTTAGAGTAGGATATCATGCTTTATCGTTCCGATTTATCAGAAGTCTTTTCTTTTCTTTTTTTTATGCGACCAGCAGCTAGTACAAGTCACTGTCGGTGTCACATGTACTGGAGGGGACCCAGAGTCAGACTCGGAATCAGTTGGTGAAAGTAACATTTGTTTATTAGAAAAGGGGAGCTGGGAATGGAGGTTGGTTATGGCGGCAGTAGGAAACAGTTGTTCCAGGGTGGGTAGAGAGGCCTGGCTGGTCTTGCGTAGTGATGGCAGTTTGACACTGAAGCTTCGAACGGAGCTTCAACCCTGGACTTCCTATTCCATAGAAGCAGTGATTCGAAGCTTGCTTCAAATCATGTGACATATGACGTCAGAAGCAGCAACTGCTTCAAATCACATGACATGTGACGTCCGAACCAAAACTGCTTCATTTCCTGAATGAATCACTTGACTGGTTTGCGGTCCATTCACGCGATTCAATGCACTGCCTCGCCTCGATTCTGACAGGTGACAGGTTGAAACAGTTTCGAATTTGAGCCCTTCAACACTTTATGACCGCTCTAAACAATGCGCAATGTGTGGGTTGTTGTCGTAGTTTGCGTTGTTGCTGTTGAGTTGTTGTTGGTATTGCATTTGAATTGTAGTATCATTATAGAGCAAGCCAGGAAGAAAGATAGGTCGTTCTGGCTCGGGAAACATTTCGAAATGTGGAGAAGTTTTGAACAAAAAGACAATTATCAGTAATATAAAAAGAGTTCAATAGTTTAAGGAATAGATAGCCCAGTGGATAGAGCCGGCGGCCCAAATGCGGCGATGTCCTCCGCGCAGCTGGTTCAAAGCCCAGAATGGATGTATCATTGCTTTTCAACATTAATAACTGATAAAAGGCACTCTCCGCCCAAATTTTTTTCCAGCACTCTAGTCTCTTCTCAATAACCCAATAGAACATGATATTCAGTCTTAGTGTGTGTGCATCGAATATTTTTTAAGGCAAAGATACGTTAAACCCACTGCAGCCTTGCACTTCGCCAGGAGAGGTCGCTGTAACTGAAGCTTCGAGAAATTAACCTATTTCCGACACAGTTGTCCAAGTGGTTCGATGCTTAATTCAAAGCTTAATTTTGCCATCACTAGCCTTGGGAGTGTGGAAGGCCTTGGATTCCTACTGGGAGAGACATACAAATGAGTGTGAGGCAAAAGCAGGCAAAGTTGTCAAAGAATATGCTGGTAAAAAGCTAGAGCGGCACGCAAAAAAACGTTCACCGCAACAATCCGGCAGGGAATGAGTGCAGACTGCAGGCTGTCATAGTGTGGCTGATAAGCAGGTTGCAGGTGTGGTTGATTGGAGATTGCTCCCAGCCGTGTAGAGCAGACCAGCAGGCAGAGAGAGAGAGACACACAGTAGAAACAAACACATACAAACACTAACAGGGGTTTCAGGGATGGCAGTGACAGTCGGTCCATTCTTCTATATGTCTGTTGGTCTCAAATCTAAAGGGTGCAATAACGATTTTTATCCAATATGCATAAACAGCGGACACTGTTTATACGCAGCCCTCACAAACCACACACGGCCAGATAGCTTATCTGACATTTAGAACCTACATACGAGACACAACCTATTAAGTCAGAAAAAAGTGTGATTATTTTCTGATATTTTAACAAATATGATATTATGAATACTGTGGGCATTCTGGGAACCAAACTAAAACTTCCTGCTGAAAACGTTTAAAGCAGTGGTTCTCAACTGGCGGGTCGTGACCCAAAAGTGGGTCGCAGACCCGTTTCGAGTGGGTCGCAGAGTCGTGTGCAGGTCGTGTGAGAGAAGAAAAAAAAATAGGAAAAAAAAAGACATTTGTGGAAAAAAGCCAAACTTTTATTTTGAAGGCCCGAGTTTCTAACGCTGTGCATGCAGTAGGCGTGCATTCGACTGGAAGTACGGGAGACCATGAACGGTTTTGAAAACTTCTGTCACGTAGTGATCATCTTCTCAATAAAACATCTTTGCTGATGTTTTTTTCGATTCTTCTGGCCAATCAGAATCAAGATTGTTGTCGGAAGTCCCCACGGAGAATAACTTTGCAGTATAACTATTCTTTATACATCCATGGGTACAACTTCAGATACAAATTAAAACATAATGAAATATGACCCCCGGTTTGATGATTGACAGGTCACAGAACAATGGGGGCTATCTACCCTTACCCACAATTTAAAGTAATTCACACAGACTCTCTCCTCTTTGCTCTTCTCTCTGTGAGGAGCAGCAAGATGTCAGAACAAAGTGAAAAACAAACAATGGCATAAAATATTATTAATATGTCGGGTAGTAATACATCTATAGATTTTCTTCTCAGAGTGTACCAGAATGGGTAGTTTATGTTAGAATTTCTAAAATTTTCCTGGGGGTGAATCCCCCCAGACCCCCTTCTGGGGTTGGGTTTTCAGCATGTGCCTTTTTATGTTATACAGTTCAGCTTTGATTATATCATCTCATTAAACCTTATTTAAAAGCATTATTTTGTTCTGTGAAGGGATATAAGGGATATATGCACTGTACTTCACTAATATTGTATGCTGAAAAGCGTATATATTACAGCACGATTTTTTGTTGAATAGATTTGAGTGGTTAAAAATGTCGGGTCGCGATCTATTGACAAAGGAAAAAGTGGGTCCCGAGGCCTGACCAGTTGAGAACCACTGGTTTAAAGAATAGTAGGGCATAATGTTCTAACAATGTTATCAAAAACATCTTAAGAAGGATATCAAACATTTTTTAAGAAGGTTATCACCAAGCATTTCAAGAATGTTTTTAAAAACGTTATCCTACCTTTCAGAAGAACATTCTTAGAACCAAAATAAAACGTCCTGCTGAGAACATTCCTAGAACAATTTCTAAAAGTAGGAATCAGATTTAAAAGTTGTTTAACATGAATAATGTCAGAAAGATGTGTAACATTTCAAAGTTGCAATGAGGTTTCTGAGTGAAAGTATGAAGGAACAGTTAGCAGTTGAAGTCGCATGAAGATTTTTCCAGTCTGAAGAGTTTCTCCATTGACTTCACTGTTAAAAGGTTGATGAATTATGGGATGTATCTCTGGAATTATGAAAGTTATAAATGAGAAAAGTAATAGCCATTGATTCCCGACCGAGCTGAACGTTTTGATGTTTGAACGGAGTTTCTGCGATGTGGAATGTGGGAGAAGATGAGGCGCAAAATAACCCGGCGGAATAATAAAGAATTTCGTGCATAGCATAACAGATAGTCATAGCCGCGGGAAGTAGGGGTGCTGGGGGTGCTGCAGCACCCCCTGTTGGCGAGTAGTGTACATTTGAAAAACTGAGTGACCACCTAAATAAAAATGATTAAATTACATAAAATAGTTATGATTTTACTTAAAAATAAAATTAGCTGTATACAGTAGCATATAATAGTCATAGTATATATTTGTATCAGTCAGGTGGCTTGAATTTATTTTCCAAATAAATAAAATCCGAGTCATCTAGGTCAGGGGTTCCCAACCTTTATTGTGCCAAGGACCGGCAGATACATTAAAAAAAAATCGCGGACCGGTTGTCAATTTTAACTGATTTTCAAATGTACTCACCACCAGCAGGTAGCAACAGAGGCTAATTGTATGTAACAGCCTGAACAAATACTAGAACAATATGCATCCAAAACATATTAACAACGTTCAAAAAAGAACCGGTGTCGTTTTTTGGTTTTTCGGAAAAATGGAAAACCAAAAACTGACGTTATTCAGTTTTTAAACCAAAACGGGAAAACAGATAAATCAACGTTTTGGTTTTCAACGAACACACAGAGCTGAGCTGAGCTGAGCAGAGCACATACACACACACACACATCAGCACATCATGCGTCTTGGTAACTGGACATCTCCTTCATAAAACTAATAAAAAAATATATATATATATTTAGGATTGTGTTAATGGCCAACATGATGTTTATCCAATCAAAAATATGCATTGGTTTTATTGACAAAAATGTTCCAGGATGATACAAAAACTAAAGCGATACGTTGTGATGCAATAATGGCGATTGAAGTGTTGCTGCAGGAGACTTATAGTAGGACACTTGTTGGTACGTGGAAAGGTACCAAGATCCTCAGTTTATCCGGAAAAATCCTCAAACGGTGTGATGCTGAACCTTAGTTTATTCACCGTTGACTACCTCTAATCTGAGTCAGTATAGCATTGCATGCTGGGATTGAGAGTTTATTAAAAATAGTTTCTAAGTGAAAATACAAAGCTAAAAGTGCGGAATAAATTGGGAAATGTCCAGTCTTGTTCACTCAAAGTGTCTACGGTGGCACATTAGGCCAAAGCTATTGGAACAAAATTAAGCAAATATCTAAACATTAACCACAAAACCCCTATATCCCCATGACAAGTCCACTCCTATATAATTCTCAGTTTCTGATGAAACATTTGTATCGTAATGAAGGGATGCCATCTCAATTGGCTGTTTTGAACATTGTACCATAAAGAAACAGTTGTAGTCAATGATTCCTAAACATATTTTAACCCTGACAGCAATGAGCTGTTGCACTCCAAATCCCTTTCATAGTGTTCTACATAATCATGTAAGCAGATTTTTAACTAACCCATTAAGTATTTTAAGATTAAGGTTCCTGCTCCTCTGAGGCCGCACCACACTCAGTGTGCTATGATATATAAAACAAACATGAGGAAAATAATAAAAGTGTGACCATTATGCTAAATGCTCTTTTGTTGCAGGTATTGGGTTCCAGTGGTGTGGCTTCCTATTGTGTTTTATTACAGTTGGTACTGCTACACCACGCTGGCAAAGGGCACCACCAGGCTAGAACTCACTTCAGGTAACACACACACACACACACACACACACACACACACACACACACACACACACACACACACACACACACACACACACACACACACACACACACACACACACACACACACACACACACACACACACACACACACAGGTGAGTAGCTAAATAATGTGGGACTCCTGCTTTAACAGTTTCTCCCTGCACTGTGTGTACACAAAGTACACTGTGTCAACAATACAAAGCTATAAAACAAGTTTAAAGTTAACAAGGCGGCAACTTCAGTGAATGTTTTTACCCTTTAAAGTTAAACCTACTTTTACTATATTCTAGTTTTGCCACATGTCCAAAAATCTGGTGTGAATATATAAGTCATTTGTGTGTGTGTGTTTCCCAGACTTTTCTATCCCGATCCATAAGTACTTGTTCCCCCTGCTCTTTCTGATGGGCTGGTTCTTGTGGTCGTTCATCGAGTACTGCATCCATCGCTTCGTCTTCCACATGAAACCCCCGGCCCATAACTACTACCTAATCACGATACACTTCCTCCTGCACGGACAGCACCACAAGGTACACACACACACACACACACACACACACACACACACACACACACACACACACACACACACACACACACACACACACACACACACACACACACACACACACACACACACACACACACACACACACACACACACACACACACACACACACACACACACACACACACACACCACACACACACACACACACACACACACACACACACACACACACACACACACACACACAGGGACGGGCAGATCTCATGAGCATGAAACTGGTTTGATTATTAATCAACATTTAGTACTTTATGGCACAATAAAGGAATATCGTTTTCTGTTTCTGTGACTGACAACTGTTTCCCAATCCCCATAGAGTATTTATACATTTTACTTTTTTATTTTACTTTGATCTGAGTGCGCATGTATTGTTATCAGTAGTTAAATTGGCCAGTTGTCATTTATGATTCTCTTAAAACAAACTTTCTTTTGTGCTTTTGTAAAGCTGAAAAACAAATAGCAGTAATAAACTTTATTTATATAGCAAAAACACAAAGTTTCAAAGTCCTTTGAAGTCAACAAAAAAATGGCAGACAAACAATAATGAAAACTATTTTACGGATTATCCGGATTTAAATAAGATTGAAAGCACCCAGTCCTCAGCGTAGATCGCAGAATTGGTAGCTGAGGACCTTGATCTGAGGTGTAGCTGCCGGCCTTAAAAGTTATCAATAATATCTTAAATCAATTCAAAAGTTTACCGGGTTTGAAAGAAGTGAAGCAAAAATTGCGTTAAATACTTTTTAAAATAGTTTTGGTAAGCTAGCAGCTGCAATTTTAGAATAAGACATCTGTAATAATCTTAATGGGAGCCACTAGCGCTGTAGGAAACAAGATTGCACAACTTTATTACCATGGCTGGTTAATGTTTAATTAACCAGTTAAACCCCACAACCCCGCGGGCGGGGGCAAAACGCAACGTCTTGCGAGAAACAGCGTCTGAGGGCTTCTTAACATTTAATAAACTATGAATGTGTCATATCCACTTAACTTAACGGGAAGAAACTCAGCTATCAGACAATATTAACAATTTTTAGCAAAACGAAACATAAGGGTAATAACAAAGGCTCTGAATTAGCCCTGAGCGAGAAAATGCTAACACACTTAGCACATATCTCACATTAAAATACCCTTATTGCTTATTGTATCTGCACAAACAAGATATCGATTAGCAAGATGAGATTCCACAGATTCCAGACATATAAGTATCATCACTGAGCGATCAGAACTCGCAATAACAACAAACAATAACAAAAAAATGTGCTTTACGGGACCAAATCGGAAAATAAGTCTTACCGTTGCTGTTGTTCTGATCAAAAGTTGTGTTCAATGGCATTAAAACGATAAAAACGCCGCTGAAGGTTAATCCATAGGTTAATCCAATGTGTCTGTGTCACTTTGAAATTATTACTGATAATCCATCATTCCATTTTTATGTCAATAACGGAGATTTCATATTAGCTGCTACGATAGCTGCTAGAGTGTATGATGCCTTCCGGTTCCGGGGCATTCTGGCTACGCATCACTCATTCACCAATGGGTAATGTTTAGATGGATTTTAGGAACTTCCCCTCGATTCTATTGGCTCTAACGGTTAAAATCATCAAAATCAAACGACGGGGGCCAGAGATATGGAAAATGCACCCAAATGACCCCAGAAGTGGGGTTTTTTTCCTAAGATTATTAATTTACCCCTTTTAGAAGTGAAAGTTTGTTTGTTTGTTTGTTTGTTTATTTATTTAAAGGATAGTGCACATTAATTCACATTGCTGTAAATGAGCCAGAATTAGCCAGCAGGCTAATTTTCAACTGTTGTCCTTGGCAAGATGTGAAATGACCACAACAAGACTAGAAAATAAAAACATAATTAAATAGAGTACAGCAGACAGCATCAGTACAACAATAAATAGGAACAGCAGTACAACAATAGAGAGGAACAAACAAACATGCAAACAGATGAAATATCATCATACCTTAATACAGTTAAAAGTGTTCACATTTTTGATTGTTTAAAAGCCAGTTCTTATGATTGTGGTTAAATGTATGATAGGAGGTGTTATTCCTTATCTGGTAAAGGAAGAACACCTCCTATGACTATAAAGTATAGTCATTTGTTCTGGGAATGTCATTTTCGAGCCTGAGACCTGAAAAACAGGCTCGGGGCTTAACTGGGACTGCGGTTGTTATCATAGATGACACCAATATTTTTACAGTTTTTGGGCTTTAATGTGGTTGTCCATCTCTGTGCGATAAACAATAGTTATTACCGCAGTCTTATCAACATTTAAATTTGTCGGCCATCTAGCTTTTGTTCAAAAAGTGCACCTGTTGAGTGTATTCATTTGACAACAACTATCATGTACAATGTCATCTGCATGGGTGTTGAAGTCCAATTGTGCCTGTGGATGACACAGGTGGTGCTGAATTAGCTGGAGTTTTTAGATTGACTGTGTTGGTAGACCTGTAAAAAGAGCTTTACAATAGTCCATCCTACTTAAAATGAACACATGAATGAGTTTTTTCAGCGTCACCTTTATTGAAAAAAGGGCTGACTTTGGCAATTTTTCTCACTGCATAATATCTGTCTCCACAGTCTCCGTTCGACGGCGCTCGGCTGGTCTTCCCCCCCGGCCTGGCCTCCTTAGTGGTGGGAAGCTTCTATCTAATCCTCCTCAGCACGCTCCCGCAGATCCTGGGGACCTCCGTGTTTGTAGGAGGACTGTGCGGCTACGTGGTCTACGATATGATCCACTACTACCTTCACTACGGGTCGCCAAAGAAGGGCTCCTATATGTACGGCCTGAAGGCCTACCACGTCAAACACCACTTTGAGCACCAGAAAGCAGGTGAACACCTGAAACCAGAGGGTATTACAAGATAGGGTCATCCATGAATTAGTCGGTCAGTAGTTCCAACCCCAGTCTCCTCAGTAAAGATGTCATTGTGTCCTTGGGCAAGCTACTGAAGTCCAAATTGCTCTCAATGGAATCACAATCCAAATAAATGATAAAGTAAAAAGATTGATATTATTAATAATTACTTATTTCATAGTGCATTTCATAAACCCAAGGTCACTTTTACAGAGGGAACATAAAGCACAATCTGGGCCAGATCACAGAAGGCATATTAGGCGATGTGCGACAGTGTTTGTGAGGGCAGGGGATGAGTAACTAAGGAAAACAGAGCTCATGGTTATGGCCCCCAAGGCGCTGCTTCAGAAGGTGACATCCTTGAGGTTGACGGCTGGTCCATCTGCCCATCTCCTGAAGTCCGCAACCTGGGTGTCATCTTTGACTCCACCCTTTCCTTCCACTCCCACATCAAGTCTGTCACCAAATCTCCATTTCTAAATTTCCATTTAAAGAACATTGCCAGACTCCGACCGTCACTCTCGGAGTCGGTTGCAGAAACCTTAGTCCACGCTTTTGTCACCTCCCGCTTGGACTACTGCAATGGTGTCCTGTTTGGGGTCCCCAACAAAACCCCTGGACATGCTCCAGTATGTTCACAACTGTACTGCTAGGGTACTGATGCACACAAAGCCATGGCAGCACATCACTCCCACCCTCATCCACCTCCACTGGCTGCCGGTCAAGTCCCGCATAACCTATAAAGTCCTCCTCCTTACCTACAAGTCCCTCCATGACCATGCCCCCCAGTACTTATCGGACCTCCTCTGCCCACATGCCCCACCCCGGAACCTGCGGTCTTCAGACTCTGGCCTGCTCACCACCCGCACCAACCTGCAAACCTTCGGGGACAGAGCCTTCAGTGTGGCAGCCCCCACCCTCTGGAACGCTCTCCCTGCGGATATCCGCAACATACCCACACTTGACGCCTTCAAAAGGGCCCTCAAGTCCCATCTGTTTGCCAAGGCCTTCGGCCCCTAATTTATTTGTTGTTTTGTCTGTCTGACTTTTGTTTTTGTTTGTTTTTACTCCTGTTTTTCTTTGTAAAGCGACCTCGGGTCCCATGAAAGGCGCTATATAAATCTAAGCTATTATTAATATTAATAAGGTTGGAAGGCTATCTTAAACAGATGAGTTCTCAGGGTTGAATTGAAGATGTCCAGAGAAGGGGCGTTACGGATTTCAGCAGCGAGGGAGTTCCAGAGGGTTGGGGCAGCGACACTGAAAGTACGGTCCCCTAAAGTGCAGAGGCGTGAAGGGGGAATGGGAAGTAGACCAGAGTCTGAGGATGGAAGAGTACGGGATGCGATGTATGGCAGGGGAGATCTGTGAGGTACTGAGAGGGAGGGGCATGGAGGAGTAGTTTATATGTTATTACATATTACATGTCACTTGTTAGACGCTTTTATCCAAAGCGACTTACATACTCAATACTGTGGACAATCCCCACAGGAGCAATTTGGGGTGAAGTGTCTCAGGGACACAACGACATGCTGACTGCAGCGGGGTTTGAACCTGTGACCACCTGATCGGAACACCTACGCTCTACGCGCCACACGCCCCCCGTTATTATGTTAGTGGGACTTGACTGGTATATAAACATATTTAATGTGAAATAAAAGGGTAACATTAAAAGATATATATACTATATATATACACAGTGCTTCCCACAGATCTGAAATATACTTGGGTGCTGGTAGCAGGGGGGGGGGGGGGGGGGGGGGGGGGGGGGGGGGGTGTCACATGCCTTTGTGACGTGCAACAACATTAACATTAACCTTTCTGTTGGTCATTTTGTTAGCACACCCTTCACGCCATGGCTGAGCGAACAGGTACAGGCCCATAGTGATAGCCCTATAGTTTACATTTGCTACCCACAAATAAACATATGGACATGGGTTACTATTTTTTTATAAATGGTAAATGTATTTAGGAACCTATCCATGTGATTTTAAGTGGGGGTGGACCTCAAATCCTCTAGGGGGGTCCGGGGTTAAGATTTTTTATTTTATGTTGGAGTTAAATGCATCAATCTGGTGCATTTTGAGGGGAAAATAAAGAGACTAGATCTATGGGAACACCTATATGAAACAGAACTGTATACATTTCAATAATCATAAAGCTTATCTTACCTTTGTTCCCCTAGTTAACTTTTTATTTTTATTCATGCATATTTTACTAATCACTACCAGGAGGCGTAGAGCGAGGGATAATTGTCCACAAGTTAATTGATCGCAGGTGGCGTCGTGGTCGCGGACGAAAAAAAAAATATATATATTATAAAAATAACTAAATGGGTCACGAAATATACTTGGGCGGCCGTTAATATACCTGGCCGGCCCAAGTATATTCTATGTGTGGGAAACCCTGATATATATATATATGTTCTTCTACCACACTAAAATTCAGAGGTAAATAGTGTACTTTTACGCCACTGCATTTATTTGATATCTTTAGTTACTTTACAGATTTGGATTGATGGTGATGGTGATGATGAGAAATATAATCAAGTCTTAAATCAGACTTTAGTTCCACCTGGAGTAAATTCACAAGTTACCCTGCAGTATACAAAGTCATTCAAACTTTAGTGTTATCAAAGCTGGTAAACCTTTACCAGCTTTGATAACACTTTAATGATCAATCATTATAATACCAATATTATATATATTGTTCTGAAATTGACCAATCTGTATAATGAGTACTTTTACTTTTGGTACTTTAAGTATATTTTGATGCTAATACTTCTGTACTTTTACTTGAGTAACATTTTGAATGCAGGACTTTTACTTGTATTCCTACAATCTGGTACTTCTACTTTTACTCAAGTACAAGCTCTGAGTACTTCTCCAAGCTCTGAATGACTTTAAAAGCGCTATATAAATGCAGTCCATAATCTTCATTTCTCTTTCCAGGTTTTGGAATCACCTCCACATTCTGGGACCACCCGTTCAACACATTGATTCCCGATGAGAAATTCTAACAGAGAAAGGGCTCTCCTGAAGGGCCACAGGACTTAGCACCCAGCCCCCATGCTACATTCAGCCTTATTCCAATCTCTGCACCCATACTTTTCAGAACCAAGGAGGAAGTTCTTCTTCTATGGACTCCTGCATCTCCACAACTACTCCACAGATCCATTCTATATCACATATCATCCTGCTTTTTGTTTCCATTTTGCTACACCTTTGTGAAGACCAGTCGGCAATCTTTCTGCACGGTTATCATTCCTTTCTGTGCCATTTATTGTATAACCCAACCAACATCTACACCTGCTGTGCTCTTCTCCACATAGCCATTCACAAGTATGTACAGCTAGGTGTTATACCATGGATAAACAGGGAGGAACTGTTGCATTTTCATTCATGTTTAGGGAATTACATCCTGTAATGCTTTAGAAAACACTGAAGAAACTAAACAAATATTCACAACACTCTTCCTGGTTCCTAAACAATATCGCTAACAGCATAACACAAATGTATGTTCTGTCTGCCATGAAGCTGCAAAGCCTCGCTGCTCTCACTCTGTTAGACCGCAGGTTTGAAACAGTCAACAAAAGCTCCTCCCAACATGCTTTTCCTCAATGTTGTTTTTGGTTTCAGATTTAGACTTAATTTATTAACTATAACCAAAGCTGCAGAAGTGAAATGCTACCGTAGGGCACTCATGCAATGCACCGTTAATGTAAAGCAGAGTCCTTAATATAGCACTTTGAGTTTTGTTTACGCAAATGAAAAGTGCGCTTATAAATAAATTATATTATTATTTTATCTGAAACCACTGTGGAGATATATTTTTGCAAGTCCTTTGTAATATTCCCTCCGTTTCCTTTCTGTTTTGTCATTATTGATTACGCAACAATGTTTAAAAAAGGCTTGCTTTGTTCAGAATTGCAGCAGCTTTACATCGTCAGAGGATGTTCAAATGTGTCAGAGGGGCAGAGAGGCATGAGGCCAGCCTGTCGGACCTCCTGCTGTGGGGATCTCTGGGTCAAAGGTCACCGTGTTAGCTAGGTGACAAAGGTGGATTTATTTTTTAAATGTCACAAAGCAGAACTTGGGTCTTTTTAAGGTTATTTGTAGTCTCCACCTTCAGGTCTCACTCCATCCTTTAAAGCCCCTTCGTTAGCTGCCATGCAGACCCCCGCAGGATGACGATGGATGAACATCTGACTGGACAGCAGGAGGTCTTACTTTTCTGGCGGATCCTCATAATGTCTCTTCTGAACACTCGACAACATCACTGATAATTAAAGCAGAACAAACATGATTAAAAACATTTACATACATGGGTAGAGCACAGTAAAGATATATAACTGCAGAAAATCATTTTAATCTACTTTTCTAGTGTGAAGAAAGGGTCAGATTTAAATATATATGTATATGTACACATGAAAAAATAAAATGCAGAATCTATTTCAAAGAGTTTTGAACAGTAAAATAATTCTTTATTGCAAAGCTTATTTTTCTTAAATTCAGAGGAGCAATAATAATTATGGCTTTATGTAAAGAGGGCTACGGAAGAGGATTAAGGCAATATCAATTGAGACAAAATATATATATTATTTTAATAATTTTAATCTAATATTTCTTAATAAAAATCTCAGAATTCTGACCTTTTAATCAGAATTCTCTTTTCATTTTTAGTCAGATCTCAGAAATAGTTTCACATGTGGCCCTAATCCTCATCTGTAGATGGCTGTGTCCTTTTATCTGCAGCATGCTTATCGGGTTATTCAAAACCATAACTCTCTGTCTTAATTTGCGCACACTGCAGATGATATTGAATGTTTAAGGTATCATGGAGTAGGAATTCTGTCTTTTATATAATAACTATATATGACAAAAATGTTTCAAAAAGAACCAAAATGATTGTTCCTGTTGGTAAAGAATGATGAATAATAATAATGAGGATGATGAGTGTGATGAAGCATACTGATTGTGACGACTGCTCAGCGAAGTGAAACCATTACACCTGTTGAAGTGCGCACGGATCTTATTTATGTATATTTATGATACAGATGAAAAGACAACAGCACAAACTTTGCCTATGCTAAGTTATGCAGCGTAAAATAATATTTTCTAAATCTGTTTACTTTAATATCTTCTATTTTGGAATTTTAAATGTCAATGCAAATGCAAACGTATTTGTAAATAAATATCTGTATATTTCAGTAGTCAGTCTGTCTTGTCCTTTTGGTTTGATCTCTTTTAGTTCTACATTTATAGAAGCACTTTAACAGTAAACTGAAATGATGACCCCAAAGGAGCTCCATCGTTATTGTTCAGCTTGTGAAATGTTCTTGTGTACATTTCCTGCAGGTATCAGTTGATACCAGTAAAAACATTGACTATGGTCATAATAATAATAATGAATGAAAGCATTTCAACACTTGAGCATGACACGACCTGAAGAAAAGAAATCCATTAAAATAAATGGAAAAAAAATATAGAAATCAAAAACAAATAATAATAATTAATAAATAATTAAATAAATGCATAGTAAATATGGAAATGAATACATTGCATACAAAAATCAAGGTTGAGAATAAACATAAATCAATATAAATGAATATGAGTGTAAGGCAAGGCACGTTTATTTATATAGCACTTTTCTGTACGCGACAATTAATTTAGTGTAGTAAAACAATAAAGATATTTTTAGATTTCTCAACTTGTAATTATTTTTAATGCATTAATGTTTTAACTTTTTCATGTATCTATTCTTGCATTCACTTATGCATTAATTTGAACTGTTAGGCTGACCTATGAGAAATCCGACCAAAGTAAGGAAACAGAGACAGAAATTCTAGCAAAAAAACAAGTAAGGAGATGTATTCACAATATGTAAAACTATTTACAATAATGGCAAATAGCCAGGCCTGCTGACGTGCTAATACTTAAATTCAACCAACTCCAACAAACCAATGCACCAAGAGCGGTTTTTTTATAGGCCCATCATTTCAGCTAGATATGCTTTAATATGGCGCAGAGAGAGAAAAGTTAAATAATAAACATTACCCTACAATAACAAACACATAGTAAATAAACAAGGGGACCCATCATGCAAAATGCACTTTTTGATGTCTTTTATACATAAAGATGTGTCCCCGGTGAGTCAGGGAACTCACGCAGCGTCTGAAAATAAAACCCTCTCTTTTCCTCCGTACCCAAATCTCTAAAAACGGGGGTAAAACGGAGCTGATCCAGATTTGCGTCCGATATGACGTAATATCGGAAATGTGGACCCACGGCACAATCAGAAAGTTGCAATCAGAAACAATGCCCGACTGTTTTGGACGTAATATGGTCAGTGTTTACATTACCATCGCTAACACTCAGAGCTAACCTGTACTGGAGAGCATGTGTGTGAAGAAGCAGGAAATAAAAAGGAACTCACCTTGTGGTATAACCGGCAAGAGAGAAAGCCTTTGAGCTCCAGACTGTTTCAGAAAGAATCCTTGATAATCCATGATATGGCGTTTCATCACGGCAGTATTTAGTTTAGACAGTAGCTGCCGGGTCCCGCATGAGCTCAGCCGTATGGAAGCCTGTTTGCGCCACAGGAAAAAATAAATATATCCTGTAAGTCATTATAATGACTTAGCGATCTCATTATTATGACTTAGCGGTAACACTTTGTAAACTAGCTATCTCATTATTGAACGATAGATGGTGTAATCCAGGGCACACCACTATTAAAGAACAAATCTGCAACAGGGACATAGAGCTGTTAGCCGTTAGCATGAGGCCCCACTATTTACCCCGGGAATTCACGCATGTTATCGTGATAGCTGCATATATTCCCCCCTCTGCAAATGCTGAAGAGGCATGTGACGTCATCAGCTCTACTGTAAGTAGACTGGAGACACAGCACCCAAATGCTCTTCTCCTGATCTCTGGAGACTTCAATCATGCCTCTCTCTCAAAAACTCTGCCCACTTTCAAACAATATGTTACCTGCACCACCAGAGACAATAAAACACTGGACTTACTGTATGCCAACACCAAGGATGCATACAGCTCATCCCCCCTTCCTCCTCTGGGCAATTCTGATCACAACCTGGTTCTCCTCCAGCCTGTGTACCAACCTCTAGTCCACAGACAGCCAGTGCCCACACGCACCGTGAAGAAGTGGTCTGAGGAGGCCCTGAAAGACTGTGCTGACACTACTGCGTGGGATGTGTTCACTGACTCTCACGAGGAGGACATCAACGGCCTTACAGACTGCATTACAGATGATATGAACTTCTGTGAGGAAAACGTCGTACCCACCAGGACTGTACGGTGTTTTCCCAACAACAAACCATGGATTACCCCTGGAATAAAGGCTCTCCTGAAGGACAAAAAGAGGGCCTTCAGATCTGGCAACAGAGAGGAGCTGAAGACTGTAGAGGGAGCTGAGGTGGAAAATCAGAGAGGGGAAAAACAGCTGTGGAGGTGGTAGGAGACAGGAGTCCTCTGGACACTGTGGAGGTGGTGGGAGACAGGAGAATGGCAGCCAAGCTGTCCTCCCTGCTGGACAATATGTCCCACCCCCTCTAGGACACCCTGTCTTCACTGTGCAGCTCCTTCAGCGACAGGCTGCTGCACCCCCGCTGTCTCACGGAGAGATACCGCAGGTCTTTCCTTCCTGCATGTTAAAGCTCAGGCACTTAGGAGGTAGGACCCAATTGCACGACCTGGGAGACAGAGGTAAAGTATTGGTAGGGTACTTTATTTTCCAAAATACAGCAAAAAATGGTCAATAACTAATCTCAGGATGAGATGACAAAAATTGAGAACAAAATGATAATCGCTCACGTGGTGAGGAACAAAACTTTTCTAGAGCACAAAAGAGCATAGACCTGACCAAGGCAAACGACAAGGAGCAGACCTTACCATAACCATAGAAAAAAAATGAACTGACACTGAACACTGGGAGACAGGGGAATTTAAACACAGGGTAACAAGACACAGGTGGGAACAATCAGGGGCGGGGCTGACACTGATGAGCACAGGAGACACAGAAGGGGTGACAGGTGAAAACAATCAGGAAATTAGTGAAAACACAGGGGAAAATACCAGACAATACACAGGGAGGAAAACATGACAAGGAGAACAGCAAAACACCCACTACCAGACACACAAAACTAAAAACGTGACACAACACAAGAATCGTGACAGAACCCCCCCCCCCCCCCCGGCGGATGACCCAGGGGCAAGAAAGAGTCCATGATGGGTGTCTCGGGCGGACGACCCAGGGGCAAGGCAGAGCTCATGATGGACTTCTCGAGTGGACGGCCCGAGGGCAAGGCAGAGTTCATGATGGACTTCTCGAGCGGACGGCCCGGGGGCAAGGCAGAGTTCATGGTTGAGTCCTCGGGCGGAACGTCCGGGGGCACGGGCTCTAGGGCGAAAGCCGCTGGGAACTCAGGAGGCCGGGCACAAGGACGGGCAGGAGCTGGTGGAACCCCTGGCGGGTCAGGCGTAGACGAGACCCTGGACGGAACCTGGGCTGGTGTCAGTGGGACCCACGACGGAGCAAGGGCTGGTGTCGATGGGACCCGAAACAGGACAGGACACGGTGTTGGCAGGAAACTCGGCGGAGCAGGTCTCGGCGGAGCAGGTCTCGGCGGGACCCCCAACGGAACAGGACATGGAGCCGGCAGGACCCCCAACGAAACAGGTGTCGGCTGGACCTCCAACGGCACAGAACATAGGGTTGGCAAGACCCTCGGCAGGAGAGCAGTCGGCGGGACCTCCAACTGCACAGGACATAGGGTTGGCAGGACCCCCGGCAGAAGAGTAGTCGGAGGGGCTTCCAACGGCATAGGACACAGGGTTGGCAGGACCCCTGGTAGAAGAGTAGTCAGCGAGACCCCCAACAGGACAGGACATGGAATTGGCCGAACCCCCGGCAGGAGAGCAGTCGGCGGGATCCCCAACGGAACAGGACATGGAGTTGGCAGGACCCCCAGCGGAACCTCCAACTGCACAGGACATCAGGTTGGCAGGACCCCCGGCAGAAGAGTAGTCGGCGTGGCCTCCAACGGCACAGGCCATAGGATTGGCAGGACCCCCCGGCAGAAGAGTAGTCGGCGGGACCCCCAACAGGACAGGACATGGAGTTGGCAGGACCCCCAGCGGAACCTCCAACGGCACTTGAGTAGGGACTTGAGTGGGGACTTGAGAGAGGGCTTGAGAGAGGGCGTGAGAGGGAACTCGAGAGGAAACTTGAGAGGTGACTTCAGAGGGGACTCGAGAGGGAACTTGAGCGGGGACTTGAGGGGGAAACTGAGAGGTGGCTTGAGACGGAACTCGAGAGGAGACTCGAGAGGGGACTTGAGAGGTGACTTGAGAGGGCTCTTGAGAGATGACTTGAAAAGGACCTTGACAGGGGACTCGAGAGGGAACTTGAAAAGGACCTTGACAGGGGACTCGAGAGGAGACTTGAGACGGTCGGTAAGCCGACAGGATACAGGAAGCTGGCATCGGTAGAAGAGCCAGTACTGGAGCCGAAACTGGAGTCGGGACCATGGCTACTAGGGCCGGTAGTGAAGCCGGAACCATGGCTGCTGGGGCCGGTATTGGAGCAGTCCGTAGGTGAGTGATCAAACGATTCATCTGTACAGCCAGTTGTTGAATCTGTGTGGAAAACTAACAAAGGTATTCTGATTCTGATTCTGACTTAGCTATCTCATTATATTGACTTAGCTATCTCAAATTAACACTTGTAGTTTCATGTCTTGTTACATAAGAATAGATCATATTTGTTAAGTGTTATTATGGGAGAATTACTATTCTTGTGGTACGACTGCCTTATTAGGCCCATATTGAGTGGTGCATATTAAGACCAAAACTCATGTACAACAACTTCCTTACTTGCAATAAATAAGCACTAATTAGAGGGTTATTGAGGAAAAACTCTCAACTAATGGCTTATTACTTGTAGAATATAATCATTATAATGAGATAGCTAAGTCAATATAATGAGATAGCTAAGTCAATATAATGAGATAGCTAAGTCAATATAATGACTAACAGGATTTTCTTCTTTTTTTTTCCTGTGGCGCAAACAGGCTTCCATAGTATATAAGGACTAAATTGGTTTCTAAACTATTCAAACGTGTCTGTACCTTTTTTAGTTATTTCTTATCTCTTGCCTGTTAAGCACTTTGCATGCAAGTGATCTCTGGGTGATAAGGTGCTGTCAGAGAACCTACCTTGCCTTTACAGTGAGGTCAGGCCCAAAGAGGTATGAAAAAGTAGACTTGTAGAAATTGAAAATGATGTTAACTGCCATGAATTAATTGTTCCAGTCATTGGTTTTTGCATGCGTGTATTCAAGTATATTAAATGCATAAAGCTATTGAACTGTAATTTCTTGTTAAAAACAGGAACACTATTATGCGTTGGCTTCTCCCATCCAAGTACTGACCCGGTCCGATCCTGCTTAGCTTCCGATATGAGATCGGGTGTGTTTTTTAATATTTTTTAATCTTATATTATAAAAATCACATATTTACACTTGATCACATTTTCTTTTTACAACAAGGATCCCCTTTTACAGGGATCCAGCATCATCCAAAAGAAACACACTCTTTATTATATCTCAAAGTTGAACTTTAACTTTCCTTCCTCCTCTTCAATCAATGCACATCCCTCCACATATTCTCCCACACACTCCTCTTGTCCCATGTGTATATACAGGAGTCTGATGTCAAAATAAGAAACTGCGCACGTGCTATATATAGCTGCTAAAACTGCACAACTTTTTTGTTTTGCTCTAGCCTAAAACCGTTGTGTGTTGTTTAGCTTAGACGATGCAATGGGGCTTATATTGTTCACAACTGTGTTTGTCATGATGTGTTTCTATTCTGCTGTTTAAGTGGAAGATGATTCTTTATGTTTTATATCTTGTCCTTGTATGTTTCTTTGTAAAGCAACCTTGAGGTTATGAAAGGCGCTATATCAATTCAAGTTATTATTATTATTATTATTGTTCATGTAGCCTAATGCTTAGTGTCCTCTTGTTAAATATAGTTACTCTAGGAATGCATATTTGATCATTTATTAACAGGCCCCAGGCCTTCTAAAAATGAACGGATCCAAATAAAATATATGCTGTTTACCTAATGGTTAATTGCAACTACATTTACTCAATAAGTGTTCTTAGGTACTATTTTGTCATACTTTACTTGGGTATTCCTATGTTAAGCTACTTTGTACTTCTGTTCTACATTTTGGGGGAATATAGTGGACTTTTACCCTACTACATGTATTTAACACTCATAGTTTCATGCTACATTTTACATTTAAAAACAACATTTTAAATAAACAGTATGATGCGGTACTGTACTCCTTATATACACAGTGTTCTAAAATTGGCTAAACATTGACAAACTACAATTAAATGCTCTTTCATGTACTTTAAGCAATTAAAACACAATATTATAAAATTGGTTAATACAATGCTTTGAAAAGAGCAATATTGCATACAGGGTACTTTAATACTTAAAACCTTTGTACTTCTAGTTAAAAAACATTTCGAATTTAGGATTTTTACTTAAACTGGAGTATTTTCAGCCCAAAGTATTTCTACTTTTGCTTGAGTAAACAGTACATCCTCTACCTCTGACATGTTTCTATAGCAGCAGATTGCAACACCTTGCTTTTCAAAGCAAAGGCTACTTGCCCTGGAGCTACTTTAGGTGTGCTTGTTTTAAACTCAGAGTCGCACAGGCCGGTCGAGCAGTAGGACCCAGCAGCAGTAGCAGCAGTGAGGGTGGAGCCTGAATAAAAACCAAACAAGCCTCCACACCCTGCAGTCTCTGGAAGTTCCTCCGCATTCCTGCCATACACAACACACACAACTGGGAGGAACCACTCCCTGCGGCTGGGTAAGTGTGTGTAGAGAGTAAGAGTGTGTTGTTTCTGGCTTCTTTCAGGAAAACTCGATAGATGTTGTCTTCATGTTCCTCTTTGTATACAGTCAGGAGTTTGGAGGGGGAGTGAGCCTGCTGTAGGGCCAGAGACCAGAACCTCATCATCAACGCTCCCTGCCAGGTGCTGTATTTCCTGACTCATCCCCTTTCACTCTCTCTGTCTCTCTGTCATGGTCGGTTGTGCGTTTTGTCTTCCTGTGTCTGTCAGTTTAGTTTCTGTGTGTATACCAGTGTAGCTCAAGCCCTTCATGTGCTGGCAGTGCATATATACTGGAACCACAGTTTCCTTCCGAGAAACTGAAACAGTTATCATTTATTCATATGAACACTTGTAGCAAGTAACTGAATGTACAGCCAGTGCAAATAACTGATGCCTGAAATGAGTGCATGGTAAGTCTCACATGCAAATGTGAGACTTAATACCCAGTCTATGGTGTCATAATGTAACAACTGCTCATGCAAATGCAGAAGTTAAAATCATAAATGTCAAGATGACTGCAGTTCAAAAAGTAAATGATGTATTGTAAAAGTATATCGCAGCATCTTAGAAAGCAGGTTACAGTCACACTAACGTCATCTAACAAGTATATCACTTCTGACAAAAAATACTGGTCTTTATACACTTTGACTTTTGTTATGCTCATAAAAGGATTATAGCCAATTTATGACAGGAAAACTAACATCTGCATGCTAACATGCGCACAATGGCAATGCTAACATATTAAGAAAGTTGAAGGCAAACTATTGGCTCAATCTTATGTTAGCATTCTATCATGAGGCTTATGGAAATGTCATTAGTTGTGCAGGTATTAGGTCAACAAATATGTCAGATGACTTGACCTAATACCTCTGATTGGTTAGTTGGACAGCTCTGATGTGATGGGTCAACTGCTTAGATGTCCCATCACTTAGCCTATGATGTACAATGTGTTGGAGCGCTAGCCAATAGAAGCAAAAGTGTTGCCTAGTGATGTCATTATGTTACGGAAGTAAGCAAAGGAGTCCAATCGAGGTGTTTCCGGGGAGTGTGTGAGAGAGAAACTTTGGGATTTCATCCTTTGCAGACCATTTAAATGTGCAAAAACCTATATAACAAACTACCCCCCCCCCAAATAGGGCCCCTTTAAGTGAATGTCTGAACCAAATGTCAAGGCAATCTATGCAGTAGTTGTCAAAACATCTCTCTACTACTACATCTTGTACATGTTGAGATTTTTTACAACAGAGGTGACCCTATAAATGAAGTCTGCTCCAAATAACTAGTGTTGGTTAAATGCAGAAACTTGATTAGCTCTTTGTGGTTCTCTGTACATGTGACGATGATTCATCCTCTTGGCACGGGGAATGCCTCAGCCAAATATAATAGCAATCCATTAGTTGCTGAAATATTTCACTGAAGTAATTGTTTTCCTCTGGGGACCGTCCATGCACTAAACAGTTGCAGTTATTTCGATGTCAACCAGCGTGATGGCATTTTTATCCCCAGAGCCATGGCGATAGCATGACCAAAAATGGACCACAAGCACATCAGATTACATTCTTGTTACAATAAACATGAGTACTTATATGCTTTACTTCCCTAGCTCCCAAGTGTAGACAATATGATGTCAAGATGATGAGAAATATTGGAGATAACTTGCGTAAAGGATCCACAAACTAAAAGCATTTTATTATCCTCTCTCTCTCAGACTCAGCATGAGTAGGGCAGATGGTGATGAAGGCGGAGGTGGCAGCAGTGACACAGCCCAGCAGACGGAGGAGAAAACTCCCGAGGGGAAGCTCCTGGACAAACTGAGTACTACTACTAGTAGCCCCGGCTGGACTAAAGTCAGTTGTCCCTGCTGTGAATCGCAGCGTGTGGAGCCTCTGGTTCTGGTGAAGCTCGGAGAGAAAGTTCGCCCTGAGACGAAGAGGTGGCTCATGAGAGTGATCGGAGCTCCTCAGAAAGATGGAGGTGAGGGATCAAATAACATGAGATAACTTCCAGTACTCCTTTGTCTGTATTGATTTAAACCTTGCAGAGTCTTTTTTTCTCTTTTACTGGAAGCCTATTGATGGAATTTATATTTGCATGGCGTTTGGTAATGTACTGTATATTACCATAGTTAAAGTAAGATAAGACTTTATTGATCCCCCATAGGCAAATTCATATCTCTTTGCAACAACAGCACCCATGGTGAAACACAGGATGAGACACATATGAATTCCCACAAGGACAATAATAGAAAAAAAGAAATGAAAGAATAAAAACTGTGAAAAAGTTAAATTAAATTAGGTGTTTACATAAATACAGATATGTATAATTATGGGTGTCTTAAATATATAAACATGTCAAGTTAAACAATTATAATAGTTAAACAATTTGTATGGAAATGTAAGCCAGCGGTGATAGGGCAGAACACATGATAAAAAGAACCATATTGTTTGGAGGTTAGCACCTCCTTTTAATATCTTTACTACAGTACTTTATTAAAACATGTTTTCATCGTTGACATCGTGGGGTCAAAGGAGGATCTCTGAATATTTTGGTCTCTCCCTAATTTTTTTTTATTAAAACCATATTGTGTTGCCAAAAAAAGTTCAAGCCAACATAACTTTTTATTGACCCCTAAGTATTCACAAAAAACAAATATGTACCTGAAAAGATTCAGGTAAACAAGTAAACCTCATGTAATGCTAAGCAGCACACAGTTAACAACACATACAGTACTGAGTTTCAACAGCCACATTAAAAGAGTTACTAACTCAGCCTACTATCACCTAAAGAACATATCTAGGATTAAAAGACTAATGTCACAGCAGGATTTGGAAAAACTTGTCCATGCTTTTATCTTCAGTAGACTCGACTACTGCAATGGTGTCTTCACAGGTCTCACTAAAAAGTCTATTCGGAAGCTGCAGCTGATTCAGAACGCCGCTGCTCGAGTCCTCACTAACACTAAGAAAGTGGATCACATCACTCCTGTTCTGAAGTCTTTACACTGGCTTCCTGTGTGTCAAAGAATAGATTTCAAATACTGCTGCTGGTTTATAAAGCTTTGAATGGTTTAGGCCCAAAATACATTTCTGATCTACTGCTAAATTATGAACCATCGAGATCTCTCAGGTCTTCAGGGACTGGTCAGCTTTCTGTCCCCAGAGTCAGAACTAAACATGGAGAAGCAGCGTTCAGTTATTATGCTCCAAATATCTGGAACAAACTCCCAGAAACCTGCAGGTCCGCTGCAACTCTGACTACTTTTAAATCCAGGCTGAAGACTTTTCTTTTTGTCGCTGCTTTAATTGAACTATTTACATCTTAAACTGCACTGTAACTTTTATCCATGTATTTTTTCTTTTAATGTTTATCCATGTATTTCTTCTTTTAATGTTTATTTTATTAGCTTTTCTTTTTAATGACTGATTTTAAATGCCATTTTCTTAATGTCTTTCATTTGTTGTAAAGCACTTTGAATTGCCTTGTGTTGAAAAGTGCTATATAAATAAACTTGCCTTGCTTTGCCTTACCTTACATTCCTCCAATATTATTAGTTCTTAAAATTGTTCTGTGACAATTATATATATTACACACTGTCGTCGTCGTCCCCCCCCCCCTCAGGTGCTGCATTGCTGGCCCACCCGGGCGAGGACGCCACTGGTGACATCATCGTGCTCTCCGCCCCACGCTGCACGTTACTGAGAGCCACTGAAGAGCTGGGCCTCTGTAAGACGTACCACTCCGGGGACATGGAAGCCTTCTCCTACAACGACAGAGACAACTTCAAAGATTCAGGTACGGCAGTGGAGCCATGAAAGATGAAAAGATAACATGAGAGAGGGTGTGTAGGTAAGTTCTGTAATAGCCAGGGAGGCTGTGGCTCAGTGGGTAGTGTGCTGGACTCTGAATCAGGGGATAGCCAGTTCGAGTCCCACTGCAGTCAGCATGTCGTTGTGTCCCGGGGCAAGAGACTTCACCCCAAATTGCTCCTGATTGTCCACAGAACTGAATGTATGGAAGTCGATTTGGATAAAAGCGTCTAACAAATGGCATATATTTAAAATATAAAGGGCCCCTCTGGATGTTATTGAGAAGTACCATTCACATACATGAACACTCTCACACACAACATAAACCAAACACTCTCATATACACATGTGAAACACCGTTATATAAAAGAGTGATTTTCAGTATGTTTCAATAGACGATGTTTGATCCCACACAAATTACAAGGGCAACAGGTAGTTTTACATTTTTACACTCTCGATGTTGCCTTTACCAGTTTCTCCAAGAATTCTACCAGCTTATAAAATGTTTATCATATTATATATTTTCTTATGAGATTATAGTAGTATCCTGTTTGTTTCTTATTTTTTTTTGTGGCGTTCAATTGGCCAAATAAAAGCATTACTAAATTAAACTCCCATCGGCCTCAAATTAGTCACTGTTAGCATGCTACCATGCTAAACGACGTTCATTAAAGAGAAATGGTAGCATGTTCCTGAACATACTAGACATCTGTTAGCATTGCCATTGTCAGCATGTTAGCATGCTAATCGCTAGCATGTATTTCAAGTAGCCCAGGCCTACAGCCTCACAGAGTAACTGGTATATGACAGATATCCTTTGAAAAGATCATATCACTGTTGGGGAAATATTTCCAAGGCCCATAACTTTGACCCAGTTTATCAGTTCTGTCCTGACTGAGCACACACACCTGTAACCTTGGCTGCTGTGCTCTCAGTGTGTTGTCTCTCTGTTCCTGCCTGTTGGCGTCAGCTGATAGAGGTGTTATCATTCAACACAGTCTCACCGCGTTATAGTCACGAAATGAATCTATTGATTCGTGTTCACCAACACGATTTCGCCATTTTTTTCGTGTCACACAGAACGATTTTAAAAGCAATGTAAATAATAACAAATTAGAAGGAAATCAGATCAAATAAAAAAAAATGTATTTCTATTGGTAGTATGTTTCGTGCCTGCACCAAATAATAACAAATTAGAAGGAAAAAAGATGATGACAAATACAGATTTCAGTATTCTGAGGCTCTGAGCCCCATTTCTTTTCCTCGCGGACGGCAAAAAAACTCCGACATGATACAATTTAAAATAAAAGGGATAGGCTTAGGGTAAGAAAATGTTTTTATGAACCACGCAGCTTCTGGTATTCCAAGGCCCGACCGGCCAAAAAGACGTGGTGCAGGCACGAAACATACTACCAATAGAAATACATCGCTTCTAAAAATCGTTCTGTGTCAGAAAACTGAAATCTGTATTTTTTTTCAGGGCTGTCAGTCGATTAAAATATTTAATCGCGATTAATCGCATGATTGTCCATAGTTAATCGCAAATTAATCGCACATTTTTTATCTGTTCTAAATGTACCTTCGAGGAATATTTTTCAAGTTTTTAATACTCTTACCAACATATGAGTGGACAAATATGCTTTATGCTAATATTTATTTTATTATCATTTGAACAATGTGCAAATATTCTCATGAATATTAAACACAACAACCTCTGAACATTACAACAGGGTTGCCAACTTTGGGTACCTGGCTGGAGTGAGATTTTGATATCATGGGTTTAATTACACATATGCGCACGAAATGACTGCTATCGTGTCAGCAGCGGGACCTTAGCATATATATATGATATATAATATATACAAGTACACAATATTGGACACCGACTATAAAGGGCACAAAGTTTCATTCACTAGTGAAAGTCAAACACATGTTTGTTTCCACTGTTTTATTGTGTGCCTGTCGTGATAAGCAATTAATTGATTTATCGTACGATAAATAAAAATGAACTCGATAAATTGCCATTTACATGAGGATGTGACTAGCAGTTTGAAAGGATGGACTTGAATTATTATTTATTATTATCATTATGTCAGGGGTCTAAAATGGTCATACAACGGTGCCGACAATATTATCGTTTATAATTTCCGGGAAAATGTATCCAACAAAATTAATTCTCGTGAGAGGCCTATACATGAAACACACACAAACAAATCTACAGACTTACTCCAAACTGCCAAATATATTAATTAACACACTCTCACTGTCATACACTCTTTGACTCTATTTTGGCCTAGTAGAACAATAAGCAGCAGACTTTTACTTTTTTATCATTTCTACTGGATCTTAGATCTGCGCTTGCGCAATACGGGTCGGCAGTTGCGAGAGAGTATTTGTGTTGGGTAATCTATGGTAGGGCTAACCCATACAGTGGTGGGGTGAAGTCAGTATTTGCATTGTAATTACATACACGCTCCCCTTGACAGTGAAACGCCACGCGTGAGGTTTAGATTATTTCCCTGTCTCAATCCAAATTGAACTGTATGAAATAAAAAGGCACATTTGTCTTGTAGTAAATAAAAAGGGCGACCTGGAGCCAATCCTGCAATTTCCCCACAAGTGAAAGAGTTGACATGCTGAAAGCCCAACCCCTGCAGGGGGGTCTGGGGGGATTCTCCCCCAGGAGATTTTTTGAAATACTAACATAAAATACATTCTGGTACTCTTTTGAGAAGAAAAATAAATACATCTATTACTCCACGACATATTTAAAAAATGAATGCCATTTTAGTTTGTTACTTTGTTCTGAAAGCTGAACCTGCTGCTCCTCACAGAGAGAAGAGGCTGTGAATGACTTTACATTGTGGATAAGGGTGGATAGCCCCTATTGTTCTGTGTGTCAAAATGAAAGACAGCCCACACACCTATCAACCATCAAACCGTGGGGTCTTATTTCATTATGTGTTGATGTATCGATGTACTACCGCATAAGTATTCTCCGTCGGGACTTCCTGCAACAACACCACGCCGTTATCTTGATTCTGATTGGCCAGAAGACATTATCAAAGATGTTCTATTGAGAAGACGATCACTATGTGACAAAAGTTTTCAAAACCGTTTCTAGTCTTCGGTATTCTTGTTTTTGGCGTGAGAATAGTTTGGGCAGCGTGAGAGCGTGAGATTGAGAGTGAAAGCGTGTATCACACGCCAGATGTGTGTGTGTGTGTGTGTGTGTGTGTGTGTGTGTGTGTGTGTGTGTGTGTGTGTGTGTGTGTGTGTGTGTGTGTGTGTTATGAGCAACTCAAGGCATATGCTCGAACGGGAGCTGCCTGGACGCTGCAATCATGTTGCGTGCACTATCCGTGCTGAGTGTGCTGACTTTTCGTACAATGTCCCACTGTCTGGCTTCCTGCATAAAGTCAAGTGCTCGGCACAGTTGTGGCGAAATGTCGCTCCTCTGTTTTCATTTAAACAGCTCCTTATATCCGTTAGCGCAGCTAGCTAGCACCAGATGCTAACAACAACAATGCACGTAAGGTCTCTCTCTCGCTCGCTCGGGCCACACATACACACACCCTCCCGGTCCTCCCGATGGCCAGTCGGTGCCTGCCGGTGAGCGTGGAAGTGTGGTCTGCCACAAGCAGGCAGCAGGAGCGGGGCTGTCAGCATCAGCTTGTAGATGGTATTTTAAACTCGATGCGCTCTGAAACTACGGGGCGGCCGAGGACAAAAAATACACATGCATTAATCGCGTTAAAATAATTAGTGGCGTTAATTTATTTTTGAATTTTTTTTGTATCTGTTTTTCCTTCTAATTTGTAATTATTTACATTGCTTTTAAAATCGTTCTGTGTGACACGAAAAAAAAAACGAAAATCGTGTTGGTGAACACGAATCAATAGATTAAATTAATTTCGTGACTACAGTATAACACGAAATGCCGTGAGACTGGGTTGTATCATTCTATCTTAGCTAGCTAGAGATAGAATACGTGGGTCTGGGGTAGAGTTCTTCAGAATTGATTGTGGCATCTCAACCGTGTGGTCAACTCGTGCCCCGTGACATGGCTTGTGAATTCTCCGGCCGAAGCTCCAAATAAACCGTCAGTGTTTGCCATCAAAGCTCCAGCTCTCCTCGTGTCTCCTTGAGTCCTGACTCTCCATTGCTCCAGAAGTTTCCCCCAGTTTCCCCCAGTTTTGATGTTATCTAAGTAGACTTTATCATAAACTATAGTAAAATCATGACAAACTAATGATTTTTTTTTAATGTCAGTTAATACATGAGGAATGGTCTCTTTAAACTAAATACTAAAACGTTTTACAATTGTAAATGTCAAGTAAAACCCCATGACCTTTGACATGGACAGAGCCAGGGTAATCCTCACTTGGCCTTAACCATCAGAAGCTTTGCATGGTCATACAGTACTCAGGGTCTGACTCAATAGTGCTCATACTCTATGTCAGCATGCTAATATGCCAAATGTAGATGATGAAGTCAGATGTAACATGTAGGCCTACGATACATACATAACATATGCATTGTTAGGCATTGTGAGGATGTTAGCATGTTGTTGTTAGCATTTGTATTCTTGTGTGAGCCTGCATTCAAGCATCACTGGCTTATGTATCTGTGTGTATCCATGTGTGTGACAGACAACATGGAGGCGTTTCTGACCCTGGCGGAGCGGCAGTACATAGTGAAGTATGAGCTGGACGGTCTGCGGGCGCAGAGAGACCTGAGAATCCCCGGCCTGCCTGACAGCTGCACCCTGCAACACCGAAACAACATATGTGAGTGTTCACTGTGGGCTCACTGTGGGCTCACTTCAGTACGGGGAGACACACTGGAGAAATATCCATCCAGACATAGACTTTATTTGGAGGATTTCTGTGTTCAACTTGTTCCTTAATTTGATCATTTCAATGAATGGCTCTGGACCAGTGTTTCTCAAACTTTTTCATACCAAGGACCACTTAACCAAAAAAAAAAACACTCGAGGACCACCTAACTCCACAAATACCCAAAAACACATCGTTTTTTACGAATCGCCTGAAAATGGTACAAACAAGTGGCAACATGTGTGATGAAGGTGTTTATCTGGGCTATATCATGCAATCGAAAGTGAAACTTAAGCTCGCTCCATTGCGGAGATATTCCCGCGAGAGTGCGAAAAACTTAAATTAATTTATTTCAAATGTGAAATGTTACCAATATACTCACGGACCACTAGGGGGCGCTCACGGACCACCAGTGGTCCGCGGACCACACTTTGAGAAACACTGCTCTGGACAAAGATGCACACAAACAACAATTGAACAGCTGAAGACATTTTTTGCAGTGCACTCATCTCATCACATTGTATACACCCATCCAGTTTATGGGGATGAGAGCAAGCACCGTAAAATCATCGATTAGGATTTATATTTGGACATGTTGACAGCCATGTTGTAAATATAAGTGAACTGCTGTCTCCATATTCAGCCAGTATCCAGGTGCACTCTGCTGACCTCAGCTGTTCTTCTTCCCTCACATTCGATCAAGAAATTGCTTTAGTCAGCATCAGCCTCAGTGTGTGTGTAACTGTACACGTGTGGATTAGTAGTTGCTTCTGTGACATTTCAGGTCTTTATGGGTTAATGTTGTTGCAGGGCAGAAGCTCGGGTCAGCTGGTGTTATTGTGGACACCTTTCCCCTCCACAACCCGGAACAACTGAAGGAACTTAGTGAAGCCTGGTACTCTGGGAATCAGCTGGCTCAGCCTCTGGGTGGGTGCACACACACACACACACACACACACACACACACACACACACACACACACACACACACACACACACTCACACACTGTATGTAAGAATTGATACCTGTCTGTGACATTCTCTTGAGTCAATTGAACCATGCATGCATTAAACACCTTTCTGCTGCTTTATCCAGATTCAGTCAACAGCTATTTTGGAAGCCCTGTGGCGTTCTACTTCAGCTTCCTAGACTTCTATACCTGGTCTCTGCTCCCACCAGCGATACTTGGCCTTTCGATCACATATTTCTCAGGTAGGTGTGTGGAACTATCATTTATGTATAGCTCTTTTTAGACCCCATTTAATTATATACAGCCCTAGTTCTCACCTTTATATGTATTTAGAAGCTGCAGGTTGGATGTTTTTGTTATGTTAACAGCAAATATTTCAAGGTAATGCAGCTGTTGAGACATTATACTTTGGTGCTATATACAAAAGATAATATTAATATTTTTGCACACTGCTAGGTAAAGTTTGGCCTGAGGGTGGTCACGGAGTAAAAAGTATTTTGTGAATCGTCAGCATGTTCAAGCATGTTAGCATGCCGATAGAAAGGTCACTGGGCTAAGTCAGGCAGCAAGGGATAGGACCCAAATGCAGAGAGACCAGACAGACAGGAATAAAAAAGAAATATGAAAGTACATGAATTTAGAAAAGTCCACACAAGAATAACAGAGACCATGCTTATCAGAGAGGGGGCAGGGAAAATATGCTGGCAGAAAATTCAGTTTAGATTCAGGATTCAGGTTCAGATGGCTCGAAGACCTTTCGAAAATCAATACAGTGCTTTGATCATCGGACTTATAGGTGTTATATTGTCTCATTTGGAACGAAATTATCTGCAGATTGATTCTATACTTGATAGTATAGAGTATGTCCACGATAGTCAATTTCCCTGGAGACTGAGCTTTTCTTGCCCGTCACAGGTGAGGCTCAGAAGGAGATGGATGAGTCGGTGTCGGGCTCCCTGGTCCAAAGTATTGAAGCTGACTCAGGAACAGTTGTCGGTGGTCACATGATCCAGGCGGTGTTCAGCATGCTTTGGTCCACGGTGGTCATGGAGCTGTGGAAGCGCCGAAGCTCCACCCTGTCGTACCGCTGGGGGACGCTGCACCTCGCCGAGCGCTTCGCAGAGCCCCGACCTGGTTTCCACGGTGACCTCGGGGTCAACCCTGTGACGGGTCGTATGGAGCCGCTCTTTCCTGAATGGCAGAGGGACGTGCGTATGGCCCTGGTGTCAGTCCCCGTGGTGGGGCTCTTTCTCGGTACAACCTGAATTGAAATGCTAAAATATACCATGATGTTCAATCGTTGATTTAAAAAAATAATATAAGTGACTTTTTCTATGCTAATGTTTGCTTGGTTGCTTAAAGATTCTGAGCCTTACTTCTGTCCTCATACATGTACATCATGCCCTGTCTCCTCTCCCTCTGCAGGGCTGGTGGTAGTGGGTATGCTTGGTTTCTACTGGGGGGAGGCCCAGGTGCAACAGCTCCACACTGACTGGGACTCCCTGCTGTCTCAGACTCTTCTCTACATGCCCTCAGTGCTTCACATCGTCTATTCAAATGTGCTAGCAACTGTTTACCGGAGGGTGGCAAAGTCTCTGACTGAATATGGTGAGTAGTGAATTTATGAAAACAGTATGACCAGTATAAGTTATCTTGGTCAAATATATAGTAAGGTTGAAGTAAAAAGAAAAGAGAATGGAAAACAGCTGATAAGGTTATTTCTACCAATAGTATTGTTTCTGATGCCTGAGATTAGCCAATGATTTCCCTTATATTTCCTCTTAGAGAACCACAGAGAGGAGTCTGCCTACGAGAAGCATCTCACAGCCAAAGTGTTGGTGGTAAGTTCTTTCTCTTCTCTCCAACCATCAGCTCTTATATCCTCTCTACCAGCAAGCCTTTTGATCAGGCTCTTGTCTCTCTTCCCCCAGTTCACATTCTTCAACTGCTTTGCAGTGCTCTTCCACATTGCCTTCTTCAAGCAGGATGTGCCTTTGCTTCGTAAGGTAATCATCAATCTTCCACTTGTCTCAGTAAAGTGTTTTAACATGAACTTCAACAAAACTTGGTGGTACAAATCAAGTGTCAATGCAACAGGGGCTGAGATAACTGGATCTTTATACCTAATGAGGGATATAAAAAAGGTTGTATACTACAAGTCCCATAATGCAACTTAAAAGTGCTTTCATTAGACTTTCCCTGTCCATGTCTTTTGAACCCCCCCCAACCCATGTGTAACAAAGTATTTTTATAAAAAAAAGTCAAGTCATCTTAACCTAACATTGTGTTGGTGGGGTACATTTTCCTTTTGCCCTAACCAATCAGTATCAGTTGATATCTATGTCCCGCCCTCATCGCTGATGGGCAAACCAGCATAATGATTGTGTGGATGAAATTAATGGGTTTAATGTACGTACATATAATAGATATAATGATTTATGTGTAATTATCTCTTACTTGTCGCAATTTTTCATGAATTTAGTTTGGTCGCGAGGATGACTTTTTTGGGTTTTAACCACGCCCACAAAGCGTTGATTGGTCAATTTTCACCTGTGTAAACAGTCGTCAGTGAGCACAGTAGAATAGAGCAGTACTATTTATAAACTGATCTAAATCAGTGGAGTGCCTCACTTTTAAAATGTGTCAAAAGTTTAAGTGTGACCGAGAACAGTAAATGAAATCAAGTTTCCTCACTGATATTAAATTCCTATATTCTCTTTTAGCGTTTAGCGTCTTTGCTGATAATCACCCAGCTGGCGAACCAGGTGACGGAGGTGGTCATTCCCTTCCTGGTGGATCGCTTCATCAGTGCCCCCCATAGGACAGAGAGTGAAGACGACCCCCCGGAGGACAAATTCAGGAACCAAAGCACCCTGCCTGCTTTCCCTGTGAGTGTGCAGTATACTCGAAATAACAAAGTACGCATTGGGAAACACTTGCAGTGAATAATATACCTATTTCTTTTGTCACAGGGCTTGTTTGCAGAGTACATCGAGCTCCTGGTGCAGTTTGGGTACTTGAGTCTTTTCTCCTGTGTGTATCCTCTGACGGCCGTACTGTTGCTCATTAATAACCTAACAGAGATCCGATCGGACGCCTACAAGATCTGTAAACTCTTCCGGAAACCCTTCACCCCTCCTGTGGCCAGCATGGGAGTATGGCGGGTCAGCAGAAACACAACACACAACAGAAATGAGACGCATCCAGTATGTCACACTGTTATGAATAAACAGTGCACCTCATTGTGGTCTTGTGTTTCAGATTGCCTTCGAGGTCCTGAGTTTTGCCTCTGTTGTGACCAACTGCTGGCTGTTGATGCTGTCACCTTGGTTACAAGAGCTTTGTCAGGAGGGGGGGTTGACCGGCACAAACATCCTTATGTTGACTGTTTTAGTCGAGGTAAGAGGGCGGATGGAGAAAGCATTAGTGATTCACATTAGGAGTAATATGTAGCATGTCCTATGATGCTTATGTCAATAAAGCTTTGTCAACATACAGGGTGGAGCAAAGTCCAATCGAACACTGAACACGACATTGTTAGGCAACCAAAATGTTACAACTACCGTTCATGAACAGAACAAATATTGTGAACATTTCTTCTTTTTTTTACCAAATCACAGACAGGACAACGCAGTGGTAGCGACCCGTCCATCAAAACATAGCCATTCACTAAATCATACCCTGCTTTATTGTATATTTTCCCTCTTAATGCGAGAATGAGTTCCCAAATGAACATCTTAAAACTAGCAATTGAGACCATTAACTAGTCAGGGAAATTATGCAAAAAATCAAGTGAGATGCAGTTTACATTCTCATAGACTTCTTTTAGCAGCCAGTGGAGTCGCCCCCTTCTGGCCATTAGAAGTAATGCAGGTTTAAGGCACTTCAGCATTGACTTTCCCTTTCCTATCCAGAGGGTGCCCCTTGAATTTAGGTCTCTAGTCTACATGTGCTGATTGGTTCCTTTAAGTTAGCTGAAACAATTTTTCCAGAATATCAGTGAGTGACCAGAACATATGGATTATTATAACACTTGCCTAATTAAAGGTGGGGTAGGTAATTTTGGAGAACCCAGCTCGAGTGCTAGAATTTGAAAATACACAGCCGGAAGAAATCTGCTACTTCCTTACAGAGCCCCTCCTCCAACACACACGAACGTGCACATGACCAATGAGGGCACGAGATAAGTTTGTGCACAGATGGAAGGCTGACAGGCAGGTAGGCCATCCAGTTATTTTAGCCGGCCCGGCTAAAATGATTGGTCGTGCTTTTTACAGCACTACGGCTTCCACAGATGACATTTTTTAATGGATTTGTTGTCAAAGCACTTCAGATATTCATTGCTATCGGGATGTTAAGAGCATTCCATGGAATATAACAAGAAGTGTATCTCGAGCCGGTTTCTCAAACTTACCTACCCCACCTTTAAGTCCATTTTTAAAATGCTTTCAATTTTGTTATTATAAAGCATTAGTCATTTCTATGACAGCTTATAACTATAATTATCAAGTGCCGTAATCGGTTAAATATACCTTTTATAGACATGAGGGTCTTGATAGTCTTAATTAGACCCTGACATTTGTACTTGTGTTTGTTTTGCAGCACTTGCTGATCTTGGTTAAGGTGGTTTTGGCGGTTCTGATCCCCGATGAGCCGGACTGGATCCGGAAAAAGATTGAGCATATTGAGTTCACATCCATGCAGGCCTTTAGAGAGCAGGTAAACCCTCCACCATATATTTAATTATTCATCATTTTGGTGGTCTTTAACATATTGTAGACAACGTGTCTCTCTTGTCTTTCAGAAGCTGCATTCAGAGAAGTCTTGATTATGTTTCAAAGCTTATGGTGTTGCTTCACGTGTGCTCGGCTGCTACAACCAGAAGACAGAACCAGCCTCAGTGTTGTGAGGAGCCACAGAGGTTTGAGATCTCTGCTCGGGCCCACAGTGCATACCGCTGTGCTTATAATGCTGCCTGCGTGCGCATAAGTGTTCCTGCTGCTCTCACTAATTCACATGGTGCTTCTGCAATATAGACCACTTGAAATGTACTCTTGTAATATGTATACTGCAAGTGCGATGGAAACAGCTGCTAAAAGTGTTTTTTCAATATAAGGCTGCAAATCGAATGTATTGGTTATGTGTGCGGACTTTTAAAAAGACTATGTTATGACGAGGGAGGTGTTAAAAGGGTTTGTTCAGATTTAATGAGAAAGAGAGAAAGCTCTTGTAAAATCACTAAGGCTACATTATGTGCAGTCAGTATTTTCAGCTTGCAAGGCCAAAGACAGACATTACGTACATTTGGTTTGTCTGGAGTCTCTTGAAGAGTGTTTCTTCTCAGATAACCTATTGATCATTTTGATATAAATTAGCTACAGTTATGGCGCGTTTCCACTGCAGCGGGTAGCTCGCTTTAAGCGTGCCGAGCATGGATGTATAATAACAACTGGATACAGCGTGGGAGGCGGGGCCTCATTCATTCCTATGAGAGTTGCTCAATGGCGCATGATGACAAAATGGCCCAACTTTTGAGAGAGCGAAACGTCACAGATTACCCGGCACGCCTGAGAAGTACCCGTATGTGCACTCATAGAGCATGCGCAACTTTAACCACGCCGCCCAAAAGGCTCGTTCACATTAAGCACGTGAATTTGAGTACACGTAACAGCACCGCGCGTTCATGACAGCATGGTACTGGATTTATATTAACGAAGCAGCTAGCGGCTAGCTAGTAAATTATGCTAAGTTACACATCAATCGTTATGTACTTTTATATTACGCTGACATCAGGATCTAGTGATATCCAAGCAACAGAGCTTCATGTAGCATGATACTTGTGTGGGTTGTACATGAAACCACTTGGTAATATATAACAATGTATACATGTTGAAGCCTGTTATGATCAATTGTGAGTTAAAACTTTATCTAAAAAGTAAAGCTGATGATGGATTACTGTGGTGGAGTTAAAATAACAATAGCCTATTTCTTGTTTTTCTGGGGCTTTCATTGAAGATGACGTCACGGCTCCGCATACACTGCGTTACTATAGTAACTACCCCAGTTCCTAAACTGTAATGGAAGCGCAGCATTAAAGTGAGCCGGGCCTAATAAGGCCTAACCAAACCGAGCGAGGCCTGCAGTGGAAACGCGCCATTAGTGTTCAGGATTCTTCATTACAGTATGTGTTTTATTTATTTCAGGATTCCTCATTAGAGGACACTATCATCACTGCAGGGATTATGAGATAAAAAAGATAATCATCCCAAGGGAAATGGCTGTCTCCAATTGTAAAAGTGTAAGTGGGAAGAGTGCAAATATTAAATTGTGTAAGTCTTTAAGACAAAAAGCAACAAAATGCTTTAATGTAATTAGACCTCAGAGAATAATCACACAGCAGTGCAGTTACGCTAAGCTACACAGAACGTTTTAGCATCTTTTAGCTATTGCTTCGATTTTTTGGCCTCTAAACTAAAGAAACCAAGGAAGCCATAATGAAACCATTAGCAGCTAAAGGACCAGATATTTTCCAGATGGAGACAAAAAACAGAGCGAAATAGAGTGACTATAAGATATCAGGGAGACAGAACACACAGTTAGCCAAGTCAACTTTATTAAGAGATACTATGCTAGTGCTGCATTTACAGTTAGTTGTGTTGAGCTATACAAAAGTGTGTATGGCTCCATCAAATGGAGACAAAACAGATGACAATCTTTAAACTAAACTTGCAGTGTGTATTTTCAGTAAAGGTATGTTACACGTGAGTTAAGTGCTCAGTCAGCGTTGACAGGGACAAATGTCAAATAAAAAGACAGTGAAGTATTTTTCACATTTATTTATAATGTGTTCTAATAATGGGTGTATTACCTGTTACTGTTTGAATTTACATTCAGAGTTGTAAGAAATCATGAGAAACAAATTGAGATTTGCTTCTGGTTGTGTTGGTATAGAATTGTGCACTTCTAATGATGTCATTGCCCTCTCCTCAAATAATGACACTGTTGTTATTGTACCTTGGCACATCTGTTCAGATCAGATGGTTTGTTACTGGACTTCTGTGCTAGTCATGGATTGGCCATAACAAACACCATGTTCGAACATAAGGATGCTCATAAGTGTACGTGGTACCAGAGCACCCTAGGCAGAAGGTCCATGATCGATTTCGTTATCGTATCATCGGACCTGAGGCCGTATGTTTTGGACACTCGGGTAAAGAGAGGGGCGGAGTTGTCAACTGATCACCATCTGGTGGTGAGTTGGGTCGAGTGGTGGGGGAAGCCTCTGGATAGACCTGGTAAGCCCAAACGTGTAGTTCGGGTGAACTGGGAACGTCTGGAGGAGGCCCAAGTTCAGGAGGCCTTCAACTCACACCTCCGGCGGAGCTTTTCAGGCATTCCTGTGGAGGTTGGGGACATTGAACCAGAGTGGTCGGTGTTCAAAGCCTCTATTGCCGAAGCCGCGGCAGGGAGCTGTGGTCTCAAGGTCCTAGGTGCCTCAAGGGGCGGTAACCCTCGAACCTCCTGGTGGACACCGGTGGTTAGGGAAGCCGTCCGACTGAAGAAGGAGGCCTTCAGTGATTTGTTATCCCGGGGGACTCCCGAGGCAGTTGCAAGGTACCGACAGGCCCGAAGGGCAGCAGCCTCATCCGTGGCCGAGGCAAAGCAGCGGGTGTGGGAGAAGTTTGGAGAAGACATGGAGAAGGACTTTCGGGCGGCACCAAAGTTGTTCTGGAAAACTGTCCGACACCTCAGGAGGGGGAAGCAGGGAACCATCCAAGCTGTGTACAGTAAGGATGGGACGTTGTTGACCTCAACTGATGGAGTGTTAGGGCATTGGAAGGAACACTTTGAGGAACTCCTGAACCCGACAACTCCGCTCTCTATGTTAGAGGCAGAGCTGGAGTGTGACGGAGGATCAACACCAATCTCCCGGGGGGAGGTCACTGAGGTTGTTAAACAACTCCACAGTGACAAAGCCCCGGGGGTGGATGAGATCCGCCCAGAAATGCTGAAGGCTCTGGGTGTTGAGGGACTGTCATAGTTGACACGTCTCATCAACGTTGCGTGGAAGTCGGAAACAGTACCGAAGGAGTGGTAGACCGGGGGGGTGGTGGTTCCCCTTTTTAAAAAGGGGGATCAGAGGGTGTGTGCCAATTACAGAGGCATCACACTACTCAGCCTCCCCGGGAAAGTTTACTCTAAGGTACTCGAAAGGAGGGTCAGGCCGATTGTCGAACCTCAGATTGAGGAGGAACAATGCGGATTCCGTCCTGGTCGTGGAACGACGGATCAGCTTTTTACTCTCGCAAGGATCCTGGAGGGGGCCTGGGAGTACGCTTATCCGGTCTACATGTGTTTTGTGGACTTGGAGAAGGCGTATGACCGAGTTCCCAGGGAGTTACTGTGGGAGGTGCTGCGGGAGTATGGGGTGAGGGGTCTCTACTCAGGGCCATCCAATCTCTGTACTCCCAAAGCGAGAGCTGTGTCCGGGTCCTCGGCAGTAAGTCGGACCCATTTCCGGTGAGGGTTGGCCTCCGCCAGGGCTGCGCTTTGTCACCAATCCTGTTTGTAATATACATGGATCGGATTTCGAGGCGTAGTCATGGGGGGGGGGGGGGGGGGGTCTGCAGTTCGGTGGGCTAAGGATTGCACCACTGCTTTTTGCAGATGATGTGGTTCCGATGGCTTCATCGGTCTGCGACCTTCAGCACTCACTGGATCGGTTCGCAACCGAGTGTGAAGCGGCTGGGATGAGGATCAGCACCTCCAAATCTGAGGCCATGGTTCTCAGCAGGAAACCGATGGACTGTCCACTCCAAGTAGGGAATGAGTCCTTACCCCAAGTGAAGGAGTTCAAGTATATCGGGGTCTTGTTCTCGAGTGAGGGAACAATGGAGCGTGAGATGGGCCGGAGAATCGGAGCAGCGGGAGCGGTACTGCAGTCGCTTTACTGCACCGTTGTGACGAAAAGGGAGCTGAGCCAGAAGGCAAAGCTCTCTGTCTACCGGGCCATTTTCGTTCCTACCCTCACCTATGGTCATGAAGGATGGGTCATGACCGAAAGAACGAGATCGCGGATACAAGCGGCCGAGATGGGTTTTCTCCGCAGGGTGGCTGGTGTCTCCCTTAGGGATAAGGTGAGAAGTTCGGTCATCCGGGAGGGACTCGGAGTTGAGCCGCTCCTCCTTCGCGTCGAAAGGAGCCAGTTGAGGTGGTTCGGGCACCTAGTTAGGATGCCACCTGGGCGCCTCCCTAGGGAGGTGTTCCAGGCACGTCCAGCTGAGAAGAGACCAAGGGGTAGACCTAGGACCAGGTGGAGGGATTATATCTCTTCGCTGGCCTGGGAGCGCCTTGGGATCCCCCAGTCAGAGCTGGTTGATGTCGCCAGGGAAAAGGAAGTTTGGGGCTCTCTGCTGGAACTGCTACCCTCGCGACCCGACCACGGATAAGCGGAAGAAGATGGATGGATGGATGGATGGATGGATGGATGGCACATCTGTAACACAAAATTAAACATTAAATTATGTTCCAAGATTTGATTTGCATTTATTTAATTTATTAGTTTATTTAACAAGATTAAAGTTAGCCAAGAGGCTATTTTCATCTGTAGTCCCTGAACAAATGTTGTATAGCAACCCTAAAATCGATGTATAAAATAAAAACAATTACAAATGAATTGAAACACAAAGGCTCAAGACAGGAGATGCCAATAAAAACAAAAACATACATATTACTTAGCAAAAAGATAGCTACAGGTTAGAGCAGACAGAGGACAGTACTGAACAATTGATTGTTTGAGTATTGACAGATCTGAGTTTGAATTATCCTTGTCTTTAAATGGGTTCTAAATGTGGCATGTTCTGCAATGGTTGTTCAGATGGAATTCCATTCTTCTGAAGCTCAGCCGGTTTACATATTAAAGGATATATAAAATGTTAAATCAATGTTGAGTCTTGGTAGAATTAGTTATTCGTGTAGTAATCAGCTGAATAAGGTCAAAGTTAGGTTATCTCCTAAAGGTTCTTTCTAGATAAGATGTCCTCCCAAATAATGTTAAAATCTCTCAGAACCTTTTTGCTATAATTGTATTCTCTTAAATTTCTCATAACACGTTTTTTTTTAATAGGGAGGACGTTCAATTCCAGTAAGAACAAAGTAAATGTGTGTTCACATAATTATATTAAAACAATATATTCTAATAAATTGCAATTTCACCACTGAATTTCATTATACTGGATACTATCCTTCACATAAGTCATGACTCCGCCCCCTTTTTAAGACGCATTCATCTCTCCGGTAAATGTTAAAATCTGGTAGTCAAAGGCTGCTGTTGACAAGAGACAATGTAACTTTAGTAAAGAAGAAAGCAAGATATAGTACCAAAAAGGTTTCTCAGCATCCACTGTTCAGAGGAGACTGCGTGAATCAGGCCGTCATGGTCCAATGGCTGCAAAGGTCCACTACTGAGGATGAACAGAAGAAGAAGAAGATCATTGTTTGGGCCAAGAAACACAATAATTGGCAACCACAGCATTCTGCAGTAGCCAGCAAAAATATAAATCATATTCTGGATTTTTTGTTTACTAGATAATTCCATATGTGTTATTTTATAGTTTTGATGTCTTCAGTATAAATCTACAATGTAGAAACAAATTAAATAAATAAAAAACTTCGAATGAGAAGGTGTGTCAACACTTTTGACTGGTAGTGTATCCGACAGGAAAGTCTTCCTTTCTTCAATTGTACTGTTTACTGTTATATACATTGTTAATTTAAGGAGATAACATTATTTTCATCCACCAGGAGGCACTATACACTTTTCAAAGTATTCCACGTTCCGAGTTTCACAAGTGTGTGTGTCTTGTCACCCTGATCCAGGATCAGGGTGTTCTGTTAGAGACAGATCACCCTGATCCAGGATCAGGGTGTTCTGTTAGAGACAGACTTGACAGTGTTTGTTAATAAGTTAACTGTTGTCTGCTGTCTAGTGTTTATAAAGGATAGTCGGTAAAAGTAATCCACCTTCCCAACCGTGTCTCAGCACCACTCTACTTATTACACAGCTGAAGTTACTTGTTTATTTTCTAGAGCTAAAGGGATTAGAGAATTATTCACTTAGTTTATCAACAGACACATTCATCTAGTAATCAGTCAAATTTAATCAAGGTTTATTTTGACAATTAACTATTTAAATTAAGTAAACATTCCAAGCATTCCCTTTTATTGGTGTGATAATAAACCTAATATTTGTGGGTTTTGAACTACTGCACGTTAAAGCATTATCTTTGAATTTCAGAAAAAGTGTTTTGGATCCAAACGGTACATAGATTAGGATTAGCTCCACCTCATCATACAAAATGAATTTCTAAAGATAATCCAAAAACATAACATACATTCTGCTGTGTAATAAATAAGGATAAAATACATTTAGCTGATCAAATGCTATGCTTTTACAAATGTAAGACTTTGAATGCATTTCCTAAATAATCAGAATGCTTCTTCCAGCAGTGGCAGAATCATACAGTCGTTTTTCTGTGTTTGTAATTCAGTAATTGCTTTAGTTAGTTCTCACATGGGCATGTGGCTTATCCTCATGCATCAGAACAGAATGCCTGAGGTGCTGTGAGCGGAGGAACAGAGCCAACTAGGCAACAAACTAACTGTGGCGCCATATTGATCCCTTTGTTTATCTCCCTCTGTGGTTTGTAGAAGTATCCTATTCCCTATCGTTTCACTTGATATTGGGCTTTGTGGGGTTTATAGGGGCAGCTGGGGCTTAATCCAGCCTTGTTGTAAAGACATTATTACATTTTTAGTGTGTGTGTGTGTGTGTGGGGGAGACATAATATCAGTGTCCACACTATGAAATCAGCACACACATCCATCCTTTTATTTAATCCTTTTTAATAAATAAATACAGAAAAATAAGTTGATGGCTCCATGGAGTCGTGGTCCTAGCTTCAATGCAGGTCAGTAGAAACACTGAGGAGAGACAGGCTGCAATCACACAGGAACAAATAACAGGATTCCATCCCTTTGCTGCACATATCTGACCAGCTGATGAGATACGAGTGATGATCAGGCTTCACACGCATCAGCTCCTTATAAAGAGGGAGTGTTTGATCAAAGGTCCCAGGATCAAATCCAATTCGTTGTCCATGTGAAGGCGGCAGTGACTGACAGGAAAACACTCTGTTATTGACAGCTTTGGCCTTCTTTAACTTTACAAATCTCGTCTCAGCTTCGAAGAGGAAAAATACAGTGTGTAATGAGAAACTATAGGGAACACACACAAGATGTATATGGTCAAAACAATACCATACAGAGGCTACACTATAACATATCACATCATTGGGTGTAAATGAACTCCATCCATCAGTCCAAAGATGCTTGAAGAAAGCTACCAGCGACAGCAGTGTGTGCAATTCATCATTCAGTGGGTTTACTTAGAGTTACACGAGAGCATGTCCTGCCGGATACAAGACACATGGAGGTATAGTGTGATAAATAACAGTAAGAACATGCACAAAGTCACATTTCTCTTCAGATAGTAAATACCTTTGTCACGGTGTAAAAAAACCCTCAAATCTCACATCTGCACATCCAAAATAAAATAAAACTGTTAGGATTGTTTAAATGTTCAGCATGAATAAAAATAAATGGAAGACCTGCATCCCAATCAATGACGCTATCAATAGTATAATACAGTTTGTTAGGACAAGTTATTATATTGGATAACTTCAGGTTTTAGCATCATCATCTCAGTCTTAGGCATATATTACATCATATCATAACAGTCTTTCTTTAAAAGAGCTTATATAAAGAGCTTTTAAACCACTGAGAGCAGCGGGTTGTGCAAAGGGGAGAGGAAAGGAGAGCTACTCTGTAGCAGAAGCTGGTTCAAACTTTATTCTAATTCGTATATTAGAAAATATGAAATCATGGAGTGCGAGACCATTCTGAGTGTAAGAGCTTTTTGCAGTATTTTTTGCAACATGTACAGTATGAAACCCACTCCATCATGTAGGCACCTTTTAAACAAACAAAACAGACTATAGCTTATTCAATCAAAATGGTTGCAGTTGCTATGGCTACGTTCAGAATGCAGGCCAAAAGCTTGTTAGCACATATTTGACTTTTTTTCATAACGGTGTAAACAGCACAAATCACATGAAACCAGATCTTGTTAAAAGGGCCCTATTATGCTCATGTGTGTCTCTACTGTGACGTGTCTCTACTGTGACATGTCTCTACTGTGACATGTCTCTACTGTGACATGTCTCTACTGTGACATGTCTCTACTGTGACGTGTCTCTACTGTGACATGTCTCCATGCTTTAATGTTCAAAAAGCTCTTTATGTTTCTTTATGCTGCAGCACCTCTTTTCACCCTCTGTCTGAAACCAGAGCCCAGTCTGCTCTGATTGGTTAGCTGGCTAGCTGGCTGGCTGGCTCTGTTGTGATTGGTCAACCGCTTAGTGACGTCCCTGCCCCTTAGCCTATCACGTACTGTACAACGTGTTGGAGAACTAGCCAATGGATGTCACTACTTCGCGGCAGTAAACAAAGGAGTCCAATGGAGGTGTTTCAGGCGGGGGGTGGGGGGGGCTGATGGTTTGAGTGTGGGAGAGAAACTCACTTTGGGATTTTAGCCTTTGCAGACCATTTACTTGCACACAAACCTATAGAACACACTACAGGAAAGGGAAACAACCCCAAAAGATAATAGGGCCTCTTTAATTCTGATTTGGGCAGATGCAGGTCTGATACAGTCCAATCTGAATTCATGTGACCTTTCTGTCTCATTTGACATTGTGTATACAGTGGAGGGACAGAGAAAGTCATCACCTGCTTCCTCTGTAAACACATGCCACCATGCTTCTGAAAGTTATCTGTGTGTGACTTCCTTGTAATTCATATGTTGTGCATGCGGGTCAGTTCAGGGTCAGTTCAGGACCAGTTCACACAATAATGGTCACTTCTAAGAAAAAAGGGAAACAGCCAAACCAAAAAATTCCGAGAATTGAGCGCTAAAGCTTGCAGTGTGAACGTAGCCTACCTCTTCTTCTTGTAGGTCTAGTATTGCTTCTAAGCTACAGATTGGACACATTATAAATCTCCGGTAACAGTAGCATGATGTTCTACTCAGCACAATGTTAATTACATGAGCGCAATGCTAGAAGGGGGTGATTGTGGGTTAGCTGTACACGTCCCATTTGGCCCTGCACATCACAGGTGGTGTTCTCAGTGTCCCGCCACCTGCCCCCTGCTAAGCAGCCGGCATGTCCCCAGTCAGTGGGTTCACTTACAGCACATGGCAGCAGTTGTACTGAGCCAGCGGCAGGATCTTGGGCTTGTTCTGTGTGGGTATGTTGAAGGCCAGAGCTTTCTCACACAGGGGGAACTGGAAGAGTCTCTCACGCAGCTTCAGGCTGTGTCGTTTCCCCTGCTCCACCCTCGGAGCAGCCTCTTCCCGGGGTGGAGATCTGTCCGTTAAGAGGTCCTCTCTCCCCCCCTCCTCTGTTCTCTCCTGTTTCTGCGCCTCCTTGTTGCTCAGGATGAGTCTTGGAGAGGAGGCGGGGATGGAGGGATCAGAGGGATCAGGGAGGAGAGGAGGAGCCTTGTTGTTGTTGGGTTCTGTCTCCTCGTCGTTTCCTTCCTCCGGGCTCGGGGACTCCGGCTGCCCCCGACAGCACGGTACCACCAAACCAGGCAGAGAGGACGGTGGGAGGGCAGGGGTCGGCCTGAGAGGCCTGTCTCCATGACCGACAGGCTGGTCTGAAATCACACACCCACTGTCTTCCTCCTCTATCTCCATATCTTCCTCCTCTTCCTCCTCTTCCTCCTCCACTATCTCCATTAAGCTTCCTAATCCTTCTTTTTGGTCATCTGAACCTTTAAGTATCTCCTCAACTTCTTTTTCTGCCTCTGCTTCTTGCAAAGATTCTAAACCTTCACCCTCTTTTGCCAAACTCCCCTCCTCCTCCTCCTTCTCCTCCTCCTCCTTCTCCTCCTCCTCCTTCTCCTCCTCCTCTTCCTCATCCTCCTCCTCCTCCTCCTCCTCTTCCTCACATATCTGCTGTAGTGCAGGAATGTTCTTAGGGACTGGTGGCTCTTCAGCGGGAGGAGGTCTGAGGGTGAAGCTGAGGCTGGGTTGCCAGTGGCCAGGGAAGGTCTGAGGTTGAGGCGGGGGTCTTGCGGCAAGCAGATCCCCACACTCAGGTGCTCCTGAGCGGGGAGAGCCTGGAGAGAGGGCCCCTGAGAGCCAGTGTGGCGGGGCCTCGGGGCTCAGTAGGGCGTCATCCAGCCCCTGCAGCCAGGGATGAGCCTGGATCTCCTGCAGCGAGGCGCGCAGAGACGGGGCCTTCTGCAGCATCCTGGAGATCAGGCTGAAACACACAGAGCGTTATTGTTTCACAGAGATATGAAAAGCTTGCATTTTCCATAGCCTGAATTGACACAGACAATAACCTGATTATATCTGATCTAGGTCATCTCCCCACATCTTACTAAAATAGCTTGAGCACTGTATTAAAGTCCAGAAGGTTGTTCTGTTCTATTCTGCTCCTTCTCAATAATCAAACAGCATCATGTGACTGAGTCATATGACAAGTGCTGGTTCAGACCTTCCAGGAAGTGTTTGCGGCTGCAGATAATCGAACACACCACTTTATTAGGGGATTTTTTGTTGCCTTCTAGAGAACAGGAAATCAGTGTGAATTCAGAGCAAGGACTCATGCAGATACAGCTGCTGCTACCTTCATGTGTTTGGTTCAGTGTGTTTGTTTTTCAGCAGGAATAGGGATAAACGTGGAGCCCTGTTATAATAACACTCTATAGAGTGGTGCAGGAACGAGTCCTAATACCCGGAAGTGAGTTAGCATTCTACCACTTCGGGTTCTCTCGTCTCAGAGTCAACATGTTTTTGGAAATCTGTTCGAAATAAGGTCTGTGGTTGACTCAAACTTAAGAGACGGATCACGTTTTGTCCTACGACATTAAATACATCAGCGGTGACCCCACTGGTGATTTTTGAAGAGTTAACGTGTCTGAAAAACGATGGTTGTTACCAAGTGGCTGAATAGGACTACAGAAGTTGTGGAGGCCGTTGTACGTCATTACACCGAACACGTAAAACACTCCTCTAAGTTTGTTTGCCCTGTTCTGCTTGAAAGCAAGTACCTGCCTCCTGCAAACTGTTCAAACAAACGCTTCAACTTGTTCCATTTTGAATCTGTATGTTTGAATATGGATCTTAAGTTGGCGTGACGTTGAAGTCGTGCGACCCTGCTGTACTCGGCTGTAGTTCGTTTATAGCATAACGTTAGCATTTTGCTTCAGGCGATTAGATTTATGATTAGAAAATGATAAAAGTAGGGTAGACAGGTGGATATTATCCGGCTGAACAAAACGTGCATTTCTCAAACAGGTTCCTTTTCCACAGACCTTATTTCAAGCTATTTTTCAAAATCCTTTGGAGAAATCCCTTTGCTTTCTGTCGAGGGAACCCGAGCGCAGCTTACTTCCGGGTCGGCCTACAAAAATACGTCATCACTGCACTACTCTATAGCATGAATGTATAAAGAGTGTGCACATGAGTTTTCCTTAAGCCCCGCCTCCAATCTCCTACTCTCGACTCAGTCAAATGAACGCAGTGAAAATAACTGTAGCTCCTGCTTTAAGCGCATTTAACAACTTTGATAAAGTATTCGTACTGGGTAGTCTATTAAGCAAAACATAACTAAATGGTACACCGATTTACAGTGTGTTTTGGATACACACTCACACACAATACTTGTTAGTATGATTATTTCATTTGTTTATGTGGAAATTCCCTGCTGCATCATTACATTGATACTTAACTATGGATGTCTACCCTGCTCCCTAGGCGTAATGCTAGATTTTTTAAAGACCTTTATTAATACCACATGATGTGATTTGATAAGGTTACACCTTCAAGAATGATCAATTATTCTGAGAAATTCTCAGCAGTATGTAACAATAAGTCCTCATGATTATTAATGAAATGAATGCAACCGGATTAGCATCAGTAAAGAGGGAGGCATTGGCCTTTTTAATATGATTAATTTATAACTACATTAGTCACGGTGCTTGCTATAGGTCAGATGATGATGACTGAAAAGAAACAAGAACAGGAACTTATGTCGAAACACATGTTATGACTAACATCAGAATTAAACACATATTAAGGACTTTGTACATTCAATTCAAGGATTTGTAATACTTTCTAAGATTACTTTTTGAAGAGGCCCTATTTTGCTTTTTGGGTTTTCCCTTTCCCGGAGTGTGTTATATCAGTTATGTAAATGGTCTGCAAAGTCTAAAATACCTGTGTTCCCTCCAGAGGGAGTTTCTCTCCCGCACACTCCCCCCCCCCCCCTCTGCCTGAAACGCCTTCATTGGACTCCTTTGTTTACTTGTGTAACATAATGGCATCACTGTGTTACACTCTCCTCTCTATTGGCTCCAACACATTTTTTCATCACTCTCCAACTGTATTTTATGTTTATCTGTAAGCTGAGGACAGAGTGTGTGTTTGGTTGGAGGTGTTAGGAGTGAAAGTGAAGTGAGAAAACCCACGAGTAAATATGAAGCAAGAGTCTGTGTGCATCTTACCGGACTGGAATATGGTCTTAAGGAGACAGATGTTCAAACTATTTCATTAGGAAACACTCTAACACTGTTTAAAGCCACAAAACAAAGTGTTCAGTGTTTTAGCATGAGCTGAACTGGCAGCAGGGTGAAGAAGTGTCTGATATAACTAGGACACTAGCATTATCCAGTGAAACACACTAATTAGATAATTTCACGGTCAGCAGCTTTTAGACAGGCCGTGGAACAGCAGAAAAATCTCTGGGAGCAGATTAAGCCTTTATATGAAGAATCAATTCACGCAGAAGGAAATAAACCCATAGAGATAATATAATCTTTGTTTTTTTACACATAATCAGTTTGTTCTGAAGCTGTGATCAGAGCGTAATCTTATCAAGCGTTGCCATGTTCTGACCCTGGTGTCATTTATCAGTACTCACTCTCTGCAGTCGTCTGAAACGTGTTTGGGGAAGCGGTAGCGGCAGTCCAGAATCATGACCAGAGTCTCGCTGTCGTTGGTTTCCTGGAAAGGAGGGACTCCACACACCAACATGTACAGGATCACCCCGAGAGACCAGATATCTGGAACACACAGAAAAGCACACAAATCCGCCATAAATAGCAAGTCATGTCAGACTCTAAAAAGCCTACTGCTATCAGATTATAATAAGATTTCCAGGGGACTCATAAGAGATATTTAAAAATAAACCTCCCTTTTGAAATGACATGTTACTTGTTAGACGCTTTTATCCAAAGCAACTTACATACTCAATACTGTGGGTTTGAACCTGTGAGCCCCTAACCCGAACACCAACGCTCAACCCACTGCACCACACGCCTTGACTTGAAACCCCCTTAAAGTTATTTTCGACTGCATTGAACCGATTTTGTCCAACGAATATACATAAAAGGATCAACTCTAGATCACAGTATAAAGAAAGCAGTATTTATTGATAATATAGTGGTGCAGTGATGACGTATGTTTGTAGGCTGACCCGGAAGTTAGCATTGGAAAGGGCTAAACGTAAGCCTATCACCACCGCTAAGCTAAAGGTGGCTAATGTTTTGCGTGATGACATTTACTATACTTTTTGAGTTACTTGTTAGCAACCACTGTTTTTATGACACGCAGAAGCTTCGGACATACACCAGTGGGGTATTTATTGACATAGTTTATGACCTAGAACAAAATATTTAAATCTCTTAAGCTTGTGTAAACCACAGATCTTTTTTCAGGCACCTAACCAACACCACGTAAAAAAAAAAAAAACTTTGAGACGAGGGAACTGGAAGTGCTACAATGCTAACTCATTTCTGGGTTTAAGGACTCATTTCTGCACAACTACATTTCCTCTCACCTCCTCCATATCCTAGAGAGGTCAGAGGTGAGCATCAGAGCAGCGTTCCTGCCAAGTGCTATATTATGTTAATCCTCAGTTAAGTGAAAAAATATAAGAGGAAAGAGAAAGATTTACAGCTGGATGTTTTATGTGTCTAAAGGAAGGGGCCTAAGCTGCAGACGGATGGGCTTGGTGTTCTGGACCCATCACACACACACACACACACACACACACACACACACACACACACACACACACACACACACACACACACACACACACACACACACACACACACACACACACACACACACACACACACACACACACACACACACACACACACACACACACACACACCACACACACACACACACACACACACCACACACACACACACACACACACACACACACACACACACACACACACACACACACACACACACACACACACACACACACCACACACACACACACACACTTCCCATGTTGCCCGACAGTGCTGACACTGTGTTATTTTCCCGTCTCCTCCCTTTCCTTCCTCCTCCTCTCCCCCTCCCTCTCTCGTTCTCATGCAGATGCATTGAGACGAGGTCCATGCAAACTCAGAACGCGGTGGCGGCCGGTTCAGGGAAACGCACACACATGCAAAGGAAAGGGAGCTGAGGGCTGAAGGCCATAACAAACAAAAGGCTTGTTGTGGTGTTGAGCTATTCTAAGAATAGCGTTCCCTCTTTTTTTCTGTCTCTTCTGGTGTTTCTCACAAAACACTGGGGAAAAGAACACCGCACACAGGAAGTTCGACTTGTCCGATAACCCTAATGTAACTCTACGAATAAAGTTAGTTCCCATATCTAATAAATACCACCTCTGCTTAAATCACAGTTCTTATCAGTTCTTTTAGACCTTGGTCTTTTTCTCAATCTTTCATCAGTGTTGTCATTGTTACTACAAGGACCAGTATATATACAAGGGATTTAAACACAGTAGCAAATTGGCTGTATAGTCCCTACATTTTCACTTTGTGTGTCAATCTAATCATTTGAAGTTTTCTTCACACATCTTGTTTTCTACCCTGGCTGCTGTGCTAATACAGCAGCCACAGGCCAAAAGTGATTTCTTGTTTACTACAGAGTTCTTTACAGTGGCATTTGGATATATATATTTTTAAATCCTCTGGAGCAGAGAGAGGATGTATATATATATATATTTAAAAAAAATAATTATATAAAAATAAAAATAAAAAAGATTATAATTATTATTTTTTTAAACATCTTGAATTTCAGGGGAGGCGCGGGGCTCCGTTGGCGGGGCGCAGCGCCCCTCCAAGACAATGGTAGAGGAAACACTGATATTGCATTGCATCGATTTAGTGAGATAATGCTGATCTGCCTATTTTAATTAGCTTTTTCATTTAAATATCCACAGCAAATGAGATGAATAGGGATTGAAAGCTCTTTTCTTTCAGAAGACAATGACTTTTCAAAACACTGGTTCATTCAGATCCATATCTATCTCACACGTACCAATCCCATGTGTAAAAAACATTACGCTATTGTCCTAAATTATCCCCACAATGGTCGGAACAACGGCCCTCAGTCCTCACTGTACAATGTGAAGTCGTGTGCACGCCCACGGGCACGCTCATTTCAGTCCAGTGAAGTGTTATGCAACAGGGAGGAGAGACTGAGTGCTGGGAGAGTACTTTTCTCTGCTCACTGGGGAATATCACACATTCTCACCGTGCATTAGTGTCCTGCTGACACACACACACACACACACACACACACACACACACACACACACACACACACACACACACACACACACACCACACACACACACACACACACACACACACACACACACACACACACACACACACACACACACACACACACACACACACACACACACACACACACACACACACACACACACACCACACACACACACACACACACACACACACCACACACACACACACACACACACACACACACATCTGTATAGACACACACACACACACACATTGTGATACCAGAGCTTGTGCCCAGAGTACTGCAAAAGGAGCGAACGATCCTGGATGTGGCCTTTTTTTAGCGGATGCCCTGTCGAAGTGCGCAATGCAAGACGTCATAAAGGGTCAACAAAGTCAGCCCCGTTCCAAAGGGACCTCTAAGTTCAGAGAGAAAGATTCTGCTCTTTTTTGCCCAGATTTCATTGCAGCAAATGCAATTGTGTCATCATTCAGGTCATCAGTCACCAATAAAGAAACAATATGAAATGAACTGGTCCTATTTTAAGCCATTTGTTAAGCTAATTATATTTACAAATCTTGTTATTCTGATTATGATTATATTCCAACCGACATAATGAAAACTGGGAGGCAAATGATTATATGTACATGTATTGTGTGTTCAGCTTTAACTGAATATTATGCAGCAGGGACAACTGCTCACCTCAACAAAAAGCCAATGGGATATTTCATTTAATTGTTGAGTTATAGTAGAAAAAAGTCTCAATCAAACAAAAATGATACTTCCACATTTTGCTCAGCAAACTCACAAATGAATAGCACCTTTATGATTTTTGAGGTTGTTAATTCAATTGGCAGAAGTAGAAAGCTCACTTTAGGCTATAAGCTAGCTACACCCATAGACTGTATATATAAATGGACGTAGGGTCCGTGACGTCACCCATAGGATTCTGCAGAGTTGCCGTGAAGCCCTTAGTAGGCGGAGTCGGCTACTAACGGCTCGACAGTGACGTCAGAGTCTAACTCCCGCCTTCTCCCGCCTGCTCCAAATAAGGGCAAAGAGGCGGAGCCGAGGCGGGACAGGGCGGGACCTGCTGCCAACGAGCGTGACGTTCCAGACCTAGCTCAGGCTAAGAAGCTAAGCTAACATGCTCTCAGTATTAACAACCTATGCTAACAACACAGTCTATCTATGCTAACAACACAGCGTGCAGTCACTGCTCCTCGTTCCCGGCATATTCTGAAGGTAAGATACCCTGTAACTTTAAAAATAACTTGTCCTTTTGATTTAAATGTTCTTGACTACACTATACAATTGTTTTTTAAGTGCTTCACCGTTTTTCAAATATAAATGTCATTTGTAACTAAACTTTGTAAACTAGCAGAGATATGGCCAGTGTTGCGTGAATTAAATTTAATTAATGAAATATGACTGTAGAAAAAGAAAGGTGCTTTTATATTGATTAAACCATTTTTATTTCTTTCAGCATTAAGAAAAAAGAAGATGGCAACCTCCTCCACGCCAAACTACACAATCTGTAACTATCAGCAGGAGGGCGGGGGAGCCTCGCTGCGGGGAAGCGGTGTGTGGACCTGTCAGCGCAACTTACATGATGTCGAATTTAACAAACACATTTAAATAATTGGTTTAAACGGCATAATAATAAGGACGATTGTCCGTTCTGTGATTCTCCAGAACACACATGTTATGATATTAGGGTCATGCAGAGTGAGATGAGATCGCTGTCCCTTTAAGAGAGAGAGAGAGGGTGTGGCTTGTGCATACGTGTTTGTGGATGGTAGAGAGACAGTGAGAGAACGTGTGTTTGTTTCTGGAAGTGAAACGAGGCAGCAGAAAAACAGAAGTCTGTGATGTATTTTGTGAAACAGAAGAACAGCTAAATAAATGCAACGGCCTCCCAAGAAGAGCTCGCCTCTCTCCAGTCATTTAAGCTAAAGTGGGTTATTGAACCTGAAGCTTGTTGCTTCTGCCCTCCTCGACTACGGTCTAGGAGCCGACAGGAAAGTTCAACACACAGATGGCCAGTCCGCCCCTTTGTAGCATATTATTTCGATGAGAGATGAGCAGATCGCCACTGGGCTTTCAACTAAATACACAGCCACGCAAAAACTGCGGCATTTGTACAGCTCCTTATGGGTAGGCTACTGCAATTAGTGAAGTGCTTTCCTCCGTGGTGAAACGATCAGCACCACGGAGGAAAGCGGCAGAAAGTCACCTGATAAAGAGAGCGGGGCTGCGCTGCGTGCATGGCTTCCTGCTGCGGGTAACGGGGAGACGCGCTCTGGCAGCGGTCTCGTTCAGGATCCGAAAATACAATTTTAATATTTTTGCACACTTATTCCACTTATTCCTAGTGTGCCACTGGTTACGGTGCCGCGTGCCAATGTTGGCACGCGTGCCAGGGGTTGCCGACCCCTGCTATACATATATGTATATATATACACATGTGTGCACAATTGTAGATAAACAGCACACAGTATATAAATATATATATATATATAAACTGTGTGCTGTTAATCTGTTTTTTGAGGTTTTACACTCTTATTACTTTTAACCATACAGGTGTGATTTAGTTATTTTGTATGTTATTGTCAAAGGAACAAAATGAGCAACCCTTTATACTTAATTTGATATTCCTCATTATCTGAAGCATTTGTTACTCTCATTTATTTTCCTCCCATAGTGACAGTATGGATAATCGGAGACAGCTATGTCCGGCGTGGAGCCCAGAGAGCTACAGAGACCATCGGCAGCAACCTTGGCCTCGAACTGAGGGTGTGCTGGTTCGGTTGGGGTGGACTGCGCTGGAGAGGTGTCCTCCCTTTCTTTTCCTACTCCCTGCGAGGAAGAGCAGTCCCGGATGTCCTCCTCATCGACTGTGGCGGCAATGACTTGGGGGATGTGCCCAGTGTTCAGTTGCTGAACCAGATGAAGGAGGACCTGCACCAGCTTCACCATCGGCACCCTGGCATGAAGATCATGCTCTCCCAGATCAACCAAGTATATTAACGGCTGCCCAAGTATATTTCGTGACCCATTTAGTTTCTTCTTTTTTTTATACGTGTTTTTAATTTTTTTTATTCGCCCGTGACCACGACACCATCTGCGATCGATTCACTTGTGGACAATGATCCCTTGCTCTACGCCTCCTGTACCCAGGACTGGCCATCGGGAGGACCGGGGGGTGGCCTGGCCTGTTAAGTGGCCTGCCTCACACAGGGTGACTGGCTGTCTCCATGATGTGGCCTGCCGACATGGCCACTGTCATACAAATCATAAATCAAAGCCCTTGATTGTTCTCTGTGTGTCATTCAAGCTCGGGATAACCTCAGCTCAGGTGAGGTAAAGGACTCCGAGTGTTTAGATAGTTAGCTTAGTCTAAGTTCTCAGTGTGTCTCAAACGGTTTGGTCACCATTTATGTAAACACATATTTCCATTTGAGGGGGTAGTGATTAGTAAAATATTCATACATAAAAAGTTAATAGGTGAAAAAACGGTAAGATACACTTTTAAAACTTGTTGAGAGCTAAAACTAGTCTCAACGAGGAGCAGCGGGGAGAGGAGGGAGACAGGAGAGGCTGATTCTGGAGCACAGACACACTCACAACTATAAATGAACCAAAAATAAATAAATAAACAAGTTTCAGTGTTTTTTCATATTGGAAATGGGATGTTATTGGTTATGGCCATGATTTTATGATTATTGAAATGTATACAGTTCTGTTTCATATAGGTGTTCCCATAGATCTAGTCTCTTTATTTCCCCCTCAAAATGCACCAGATTTATGCATTTAACTCCAACATTAAAACAAAAAATCTTACTGGGGGAGCATGCCCCTGGAACCCCCTGGAGGATTTGAGGTCCACCCCCACTTAAAATCACATTGATAAATACATTTACCATTTTTTTTAAATAGTAACCCATGCCCATATGTTTATTTGTGGCTATCACTATGGGCCCTGCCTGTACCTGTTCGCTCTGCCATCGCGTGAAGGGTCTGCTAACAAGCGACCAACAGAAAGGTTAATGTTAATGTTAATGTTGCTGCACGTTACCTCAAACCCCCCCCCCCAAGTATATTTCAGATCTGTGGGAAACACTGTATAGGATTGTGTTTCCAAGAGGGATGATTTGTTGTTGGTTATATTTCCAACACGTCTAGTGGGGGTGTGCAGGATCCGGGCTTTGCAAGTCCTTGTTGGTGTAAACAGTCCAGAAGCCCTCAGGTTGATGTGAAAACACTGACAAACAGGTTTTGTCGGAAAAGACTCCCACGTTATTTAGCTGTTCCTTCATCTAAATGGGATGTTTGGTGGGGGCCAAAGAAGGAATGGAAAGTCATTATTCTAAATCAAAGTTGTTGCTGTAATTCAATAATTCAAACCAGAGAGCTGTAAACAAATTTAAATTCTAACTTCATTATTTTGTCTGACTTACTACTACCTCTTGTACATGCTTTGAAATTAATTTGACTGCAACTAAAATCTGCATTTGGTAACACTTTATATTAAGGTACACAAATTAACCATCAACTAATTGTTAATTAACATGCATATTAGCAGTTTATTGGCTCTTTAGTAGTCATTATAACACTTATTAATGCTTTATTCTACATGACCATATTCTACAAGTAATAAGCCATTAGTTTAGAGTTTTTCCTCAATAACCCTCTAATTAGTGCTTATTTATTGCAAGTAAGGAAGTTGTTGTACATAAGTTTTGGTCTTAATATGCGCCGCTCAATATGGTCCTGATGAGGCAGTAGTAACACAAGAATAGTAATTCTCCCATAATAACACTTAACAAATATGATCCCGTCAAACTCATGTGTACCTTAATATAAAGTGTTACCCTGCATGGTAATGTTTTAGAAAGCAGGTTTTTCTACCGTCGTATTCCAAAAAATTGAAAAGAGATTTGACACTGTCGGCTTGGCTCATTTATTCAAGTTTATAAAGTGTGGCTCATAACAAAAAATGGGGCCTGAGATGCAGAGAACGTAATCAGGGAAAATATCACATGGTTTACAGTATAAGAGTAAATACAAAATATGGCCTGTGAACTTTTAAAATAATGCACAAAAGTCCAAAAGCATAACTTTGTATACAAATTAGGGCTGTGAGTGTGAGTGTGCGCGTGTGTGTGTGTGTGTGTGTGTGTGTGTGTGTGTGTGATGGATCGTTGGAGTTATGAGCAACTCAAGGCATATGCTCGAACGGGAGCTGCCTGGACGCTGCAATCATGTTGCGCGCACTATCCGTGCTGAGTGTGCTGACTGTTCGTACAATGTCCCACTGTCTGGCTTCCTGCATAAAGTCAAGTGCTCGGCACAGTTGTCGGCGAAATGTCGCTCCTCTGTTTTAATTTAAACAGCTCCTTATATCCGTTAGCGCAGCTAGCTAGCACCAGATGCTAACAACAACAATACACGTAAGGTCTCTCTCGCTCGAGCCACACATACACACACCCTCCCGGTCCTCCCGATGGCCAGTCGGTGCCGGTGAGAGTGGAAGTGTGGTCTGCCACAAGCGGACGGCAGGAGCGGGGCTGTCAGCATCAGCTTGTAGATGGTATTTTAAACTCGAGGACAAAAAATACACATGCGTTAATCGCGTTAAAATAATTAGTGGCATTCATTTTTTTTTTGGGTTAACGCGTTAACTTGACAGCCCTAATACAATCCATTTATTTTGTTTGGTTTTGTTTTGTTTTGTTTTTTATATATTTAGGATAAGTCACATTTAGGTATTGCCCTCATATAGTATGAGGGCAATACTGTGGCGCTAATCTTGTAAATAAGATATATCTGTGGGTATATGTGGATATATCTGTGGTAGTGTTGTCACGATACCAACATTTCAAGAATTGCGATCCCGATTCTTTTTCGATACTTTTCTTAAAAAAAGGGAAACAGTCTTAAATGTAATTATTGTGCTTTATTTCACACCAGAACCATAACCACATTGGTAAGTTAGCTAAAAAGATAGCCATATTAGACAGTTAGCATTGCCATTAATTGCCTCTGCAAACTTTGAAAACCTTCATTTGTAACAAAATAAATTACACTGGTTTGACTTAGATTTGAGGGCATGGGCTTGAGCATGATGTAATTATGTTATCTATCACATTCGCTAACCTGTCTGGATGCCGGTTGGCGAGGTGCTTAGCGAAGTTTGATGTGTTGGCTCCCTTGGTTTGCAGGGATCTAAAACATGTCTTACAGACAGGCCTCGTGGTGTCCGTAGGCTTGCCCTCACTGTCAGAGATATAGCTAAAATACTTCCACATTTCGCTTCTGCCGTCTTTTTTGTCAACAAGCCGATGCGCAGCGGCAGTTGCACTCCCACTTGCACTCCCACTTGCAGCCATGCTTCTCGTTTTCTCACATGCTCTGGCGGAGAGGGGAGGCACTTCGAGCGTGCTTGAGAGAGGAGGGACTGCAGGCACGGCTGCAGTGCAGGGAGTGGAAGCAGAGCGCTGAACACACACGGCTCTTAGTAAAACGGCGCTTTCTCACCGGAGTACTTTCCCCCGTCATTCTTAAAGGTGACCTATCATGCTATATTTAAATTATATAGTGCAGGGATCACCAACTACATTTGTCCAAGGGCCAAAATGTATCCAATAGACACTATCGCGGGCCAGCGGGGGGGGGGGGGGGACTCTTCACGCTAACGAAGGATCACTTCTAGGCAGGGTTGGGAGGGTTACTTTGTAAATGTAATCAGTTACTGATTACTGAATACATGCTCTGAAAGTAATCAGAATACAGTTACAGTTACGTGTCTTAAAAAGGTAACGTGTTCAGGTTACTTGTAGAATACTTTTGGAATACTTTCTTTTTCCATAACAGATGGGTATGTTTTGTTAAACAGGAGACACTTGTTTTACTGTTTTAATGGCTTATCAAGAACTCAAACACAACATCTTGGTGTCATTCTGGACAGCTCCCTCTCATCTGCACCCCACATAACATCACCCGGACTGCATTCTCCTACTGTAAACCTTTCCTTAGAATATGTTATGAATTGTAAGGTGTCCTTGGGTGCTTTGAAAGGCGCCCCTAAATAGAATGAATTATCATTATTAATTATCATTATTTATTATTATTATTATCTGAAACGATGTAATAACTTTTAAAACTTGTTCCAGTCACTGCCCCATGCATTCAGCAGCAGCAGGCCATTCACTTTGATCCCGTTATAAATGTCATAATTTCGACAATAAAGAAATGCTACATCAACGTTATCTTGCACATTTTATCTAACCATCTCCGTTTCTAACTTTCAATATATTTTAAAAGAGATCTCTCTCTCTCTCTCTCATCTGCGTGCGGGGGCGGGGCCTCACAGACACGCTGCATCTCTCTCTCGCTCAGACATGCTGCAGCGCTGGGCAGTGTGCACACAGTTCTGCTGGTAATGAATATTACATTTTGTGAGGAAACTTTTCCACCAATAATTCCAATAAGTATTCCAAAATGTATTCACTTCAGGATTACGAAAGTAACTGTAATCAGATTACTCGTTTTTCAAATGTAACGCCAGCTGAATACAGTTAGCCCACTTGATTTTTGTGTTCTGATTACGTAACGCCATTACATATATTCCGTTACAACCCAACCCTGCTTCTAGGCTACTGTCCCGCAGCTCCTGCCTCTCTGTTGGACTCTGTCGCAGCAGGGCTGCTGCTGTGGTGCGGAGTACACAAAGCAGACTCTTCACAACGAAGAATCACTTCTTCTTCTTCAAGGAAGGGAAGGTTTCGCAGTACGCAGTCTACTGTCCCGCAGCTGCTGCCTCTCTGTTGGACTCCGGTACTGCACCTTACTCACGAGAAGTTGTAAAAATAAAAATGGGTGTGGGGCGAACGCAGTAACCACTCCGCCAACGCCACAGTCACCCCGTCGTGCGGGCCGGATGAGAATGTCTGGCGGGCCGGATGTGGCCCGCGGGCCGCCAGTTGGTGGTCACTGATATAGTGTATGACCATACCTATATAAAGGTATATTTATACATTTTATTTTTCAAAATACCAAACAGATCATTTTTTAGCCATGCCTCGTTTCGCTCATTTTCGCTTTATTCCAAACCTGCCTATGAAAATTCTGAGCAGCAGCTGACCACGCCCCCCTGCAGAAGAGCCGGCGAGAGTCACGTTACCATGCTTGCTGTGATTACGAGTGTGGAATACACATGTCATCTCAGAGCAATGCATGTGTTCAAGCATATTATCAATTTGATCCAGAAACTGAAGCAGCGGAGGTTTTGGTGGAGCTGCAAACATCTCGGTTGCAGCAGGACGTTTCTGAATGGTTAGTTGACAAGCTGTTGTCCCTATTTATTTTTACTCTGTTACGATGCTTGCTACTTATTCCATTCATATTTTGGCTAATTAGCAAGAATGCAATGTGTACAGTTTGTAACTTAGAGTTTGTAACGCAAACACAGCGATACATATATATATTTACAAAGGGAGACATTCATATTTTCAGCATATATACAATGGCCTCATTGCGTTTAATTGTTTACAGTCCTTTTCTTCCAACATCGTGCAACAACCGTTGGAAAGTTCAATAACTTAGGGTGATAAAAAGTATAACTCCAACACCTCAGTTGTCAGCATTATGTGTTTCATGTGTTTTAAAAGCTCAGTTATTGACTTCTTTCTAAAGGGGTACATGTGCAACTTGCGCCACGATGCCTTCTGAACCGGAGCATGTGCTGCATGGAGATACCACACGTAACATTAGCTTCACTAAGTTGTCTGTTTAGAGAATACATTTTTCACATGTCATTCAATATATGTTTATCACACTAGGTGTCAAGACGGATGCAGGAACATGAGGACTCTGTAACCTGTGTGGTGGACCATCCTGGATTTGGTTTTGACTGAAATTGTAAAACGAATGCTAATATTGTTCATGGAAATAAATACTGGTGTATATGGCTTTATGCAATCTTTCATTCTGTCATTGTACATGTACTATTATATACTACACAGCAATGGCATAACATACCCATGTGTACGACAACAAGTCCACACACAACCTTATGCTTTTGAAATCAGAATATTCTTTACCCATCCAAACATGAATAATCACGACACATTTGATATCAACTCGGAACTTTATTGTCAAAATCAACGGTTATTTGAATCAGGATCAGAGTGGTGATTCCGGCCTGCGTTGTCCTCTGATCCGTGAAATGTCTATGTTAGGTTCAGACAGCAGCCAAATTGAACCGTGGAGCATACCCGGCGATGACCTCCTCCCTGTCAGGTTGCTCATAATGGTGCAGGGTCCACAAAGACTTGGTCGAAGATGAGGTCCATCAAGTTGGCCACGTAGCCTGTGCAATGTTAAAAAAAGCACAACAAAAAAAGTGGTTTAGATTAGTATGCATGTCGTCAACAACATACCAGGGCTTTAGCTCCGTTTTACTCGTGGTGTGTGTCCCCTCGCATACATACATACAGTGTTGTATCCTAACACACCCCCATTTATATTCATGTGCGCAAACAAGTAAACATGCAAAAGCTTTTCCATATATAACGCTGCAAAAAACGGCATGTCTCATTAGCTTAGCGTAGCGTAGCTTAGCTTACAGATCGATGATATATGATCGTTCTTACAGACTACAATCACAAAAGCTTTTACATAACGCTGGAAAAAACGGCACTTACCTCCAGAAGATTACGTTTGTTATTATAACTTACTCAATATGATTTTTTAGAGGATACAAAATACTAATACATAGGAGAATAAATACTTGTGTTATCGGCTAGGCTAGGCGTGGCTTTACAGCCTTCACACAGATCGCCATTACGGCAGTCTGAACATGTTCGCAAATGCCTGATAATTAAAATAAAAGACAAAGCAAAGACTGCGGAGCGTACAAAATAAAATGTTACAAGAACATATAAACACCTAACCGATTACTAGTTGGGGTTGAGGCGACATTGATACGGCGAAGCTACATGCTACATGCTACATACTACAAGCTAGAGATAGCTTTATCAGGAAAAACACCGCTAAATAAAAACTTACAGCTTCAGAATTGGATGTGTCCTCACTGGCCTGGTCCCGGATGGTTGGTATTGATCCCGGGTGTAGCATTAGTTTGGAGGCATATCCGTGTTGGACTTGAGAGAAGTTCATAAACATGTCCGTGGTAAAATGTTTGGAACACACACACAGAAATCTGCCGGGGTCTTCTGGCACATGTCCCTTGAAAATGAAGTCTAGCCACAGATTATTTTCTTTTTGCACTGATGGCATTGCATGCAGTCCCCTGTTCCGAGGCTTGCAGCCAACAACAGCACAACGTTTAACTGGCTTAGACATCCTAGCAAGAGCAGGCAGAAACACAGATGTGACTGGGGTTGATTTAGCCTGCCGATAGCCTATATGCGAATGAGAGGTTTGGCAATGCACGTGGCCGTGGCTCATTCCCCTGATAGGTGGAGAGTTGACCAATAAGCGGAGTACGTCTTTGTGACCTGGCTCCAAGATGGTGGAATGAGCTCCCCATTGACATCAGGACGGCAGAAAGCCTGCACATCTTCCGGCGCAGACTGAAAACTCATCTCTTTAGATTCCACTTCGAGCGATAGAATTACTATCAAAGCACTTATATACTAACATAGGACTGGCTTATCTATAGCCAGCTGACAAAGCATTTATATACTAACATAGGACTGGCCTATCTATAGCCAGCTGAATAGCACTTGAAATGTGTGGCTCTATGATACCTGTTGTACTTATATGATTCTGTTTTTCTTCTGGGCTGTGTCTTCCTGGTCGTATGTACTTATTGTAAGTCGCTTTGGACAAAAGCGTCTGCTAAATGCAATGTAATGTAATGTAATGACGTAGAAAAGTGTCGGAATGTGGATCCATTTTTTTCAGATCCGTTGCAGCCCCTTTTTTAGAGATTTGGCGAAGGAGGAAAATAGAGAGGGTTGTGTTTTCTGACACTTGGCGAGTTCCCTGGAACACTGGGGACACATAATCATGTATAAAAGACGTACAAAGGTGCATTTTGCATGATAGGTGCCCTTTAAAGTACCGATACTAATGAAACGGAGGAATCGTAAAGTTTTTTAACGGCAGGGTATCGCGGTACCTTTCAAGTATCGGTACACCATGCAACACTAATCTGTGGGTATTGTCCACAGTAATAACTGTTACATGTCTAATATGTGTAATATGTCGTGTAAAGCGCTTTGAGCACAGCGCTCTAATAAAAATGTAATGAATTATTATTATCAATTCTGGCGGGAACTTGGCTACCGTGATGGCGCCACGGACGTAAACAACAACGCAACGTCGGAGCTCCATAAAAACAAAGCTGTCAATGCTGTCTGACCGTCTATTTGACACGATTTTCATATTTTTTAAGTAATTATACTGCTTTTGACAAACTAAAATATTGTTTTCTGGTATCACTTTAACATGTTACGAGGAAAATCTGCATTTTGGTATGAAGGCGCACGCCAAAGGTAAGAGGGCACAGCGCACCTGTTACCCAGTTTAGACAATTCCCTGGCTATATATTTTTTCTAAAATAAAATGTCAATGTCTGTATATTTTAAGAATTAGAAATCCATTGTTATATACATACATACATATTATTGTATACATTATAGCTAAGACTGTAACAACACTGTTGTGACGAACAACTGTGCAATCATTTTACAATTGAATAATGTTATGACAATTTGCTAGTTCACTGTTTTTGTAAATGTTCACTCACTCCTATAATGCAGCAACTTACAGTATATAAATACCTTGGATTAGTACATATTTGATTTTCTTAATTAACAAATGCCTCTTGTTTAATATTTTAGTCTACTCATTTTAATTTCTGCACCGTCCCCTTTAATGCTGCAATGATATAAATGTCCCGGCTGTGCGATGCATAAAGGAGTTATAACTCTGATGATATATTATGCATTATATTTGTGCCATAAATTGGTCCTAAAATAAGAAAAAAATATTTGTGTTCCAAATTATTCGCAATTATTTTAGGGACAGTATATAATTCACCAAAAGAAATGTGAAAGGCTACATTTACAGTATGGAAAATCTTCCTATTATAATATGCTTAATTCACATTCTATTTACACCTCATAGCTGCAGTAACAAATGGGCTAACACCCTGGGAGGCTTCAGTATCTGCCAAATGCAGAACTTCCTCTTGCTCAGAACACAGATAGCTAACTTTGGTCCGCATCCCTTCTTATCTGAAACTTTATGAAACTTTATTGCCACACACTTCTCTGTTATAACTCATCAAACATTGTCATATTTAGATTGTTTCAGTCAGAGCACATCCGAATGCATACAAAGTATCATTTCTGGCCTCTTTTGTCTAGGATAAACCATGTTGACCGAGTTCCTTTCCTCTTTTTGTAATCACATAAAAGGGCATTTGGCCAAGAATAAGGAAAACACAAACATGTATCATCAGCAGGCAAGCATATACAACACCACATTCCTCAGACTTCAATTCTGTGAAGCTAACGTGAAGCCCTACATTAGCACTCAAAAACACACGTGTGCAACAGTAAAGGGCAGCCGTTATGTAACTGTAGGCAGTGTTTATCTTTGTCAAATACCTAATTCACCCTCGTGTCTCTCCTCCACATCATGAGACTATCATCAAACACACACACACACACACCATGTCCTCAAACACAGCTTGCATACGGCAAAGACTCGTGAAGCATGAAAGCGGCACACAGAGCAGTTTGTGTGTGCATGTGGAGAGAGAGAGAGGGGTGTATGAGTCACCTTTCTAAGCTGAGATCACTAAGGACATCTCTGTCTCTGTGCAGCTCATGATTATCACACACATATTCATGAGTGTGTTTGTGTGGCTGCTGGCGTGCATTCTTTAAATGATTATGTAATCGTCATATCCACAGGTTGGATCATGTTGAAATAGAACAGAAGAATGCACGTGAGTTAAGGTGAAGCAGAACAATTTGTCTTGGAGGATGTAATAATGACACACACAAACCGATTCAAACTGACCCCCTTCATGCAAGAGATTTCAAAACGGGAACATAAAAAAGGAACTTACGCAACAGTTAAGTCATGTTAAGGTTATGGATGCATGTGAGGAGGGTTTCTTTAGTTGCACTCTGCCCCACCCAGACTCAAATAATAAGGGAGCAACACCCATTGTAGGAAAATAAAAGAGAAAACTAAACATTTGTAAAACCTTGAATAACACCTTCCCTGGTTTTGACATAAAACATTTCACATCTTTGCAAGTAGGCAGTAAAACAAATGCAGTAGAGTAGTTAGTGCTATAGCGTCTTGTTGCAGAGCTCCACGCCTGGGCCTATAGGCACTGGAACTCATTTTAAAATGGCACGTGTTAAGGTGGAAATCACATGTTTATCATGCTTCTTTATCTATAAATAATGTTTACATGCCACTGCGCAGTGTCTTTTATCATGCTCAATGTTAATATATTATGTATACCACTGAGCATATATTTTACACAACGTTACATGTCATTAGTTAAAGCATTTATCCAAAGCAACTTACATAACCTTGATACCATAGACCAGGGGTTCCCAAACATTTCACCCCCAAAATAACAGTGCTAGGGACTGGTGCTAGTGATTGGTCAACGGGGCACGCCTCGCCAAGGGGAAATTCTACAGATGGCCAGTCCGGCCCTGCAAAATGTCTATGCACACGTTATTTTTAATAATTTAAAAAAATTGGATACAATTTATTTAATTTTTTTTAATTATCAATTTTTTTTATTTGTAATCATCTCGCGACCCCCACTTTGGGAACCCCTGCCATTCATACTGTGAAGTCCATGTCACACGACCAAGGTTTGCAATACAAGCTTGATATTTTGATATAACCGTAACTTAAAGTAAAGTTCGGTATCGTAATATTAAGTGAAAAATAACTTGTACTTTAGAACACATTAGCTCACTTTAGCTAGCTAGTTTTGTTATTGATGTTATCAAACTAGCGTTGATGTCGCCAAACAACAACTTCAAAAAGTAATCCGCTAACATTTACGTTGGTTTGCGGGCGGCTGTGGCTCAGGAGGTTGATTGGGTCATTCACCAATTTCAGAATTTGACATTTATGTGTGAGTGCGTTTGTAAATGACCATTATTCCTCGCAGCCCTTCCATCAGTTTATAAATGTGTGTGTGTGTGCGTGCGCATGCATGCGTGTGAATGGGTAAAAGCATTAACATGTAGTGTAAAGTGCTCAGAAGACTAGTAAGGCGCTGTTTAAATTCAAGTCCATTTATCATTTGCCAATTACATAAAGCAAAGCTAGCTTACATAAGCTAACTCATAAGGTCAAGTTACTTGATGTTAAATATGAATTTACCTAGCTTTATAAGTTTGTTTACCTAATCTTATTGGTGGAGGTCGTGAATACAACCTTGCTCTATCCTGCTGAATGTCACTGGTGTTCAAAATATCGTACATCACTTCCTTCTGTAGCTCTGCAGCGAGACTCATCTCACTAATTGCCGTTGGGATACATTAGCATTCAGTGCAGAAGCTTTTGTAGTCACTAGAAGAAATGGCACCCAAGCCCTGCCAAAATCCATCCTGGTCCAGTTTAGCTGATCAAATCGCCAACCTCCCTGAAATGGGCATGCTGTGTGTCCTCCCCCAGGAGACATGGGACCACATTGACCTCCTGTCCCTATAGTGTCTGCTATCAATTGGCCTGCCGTACCTCTGATATCACACATATCCCAGCATTGCACACCAACCTTGCTGCTATAGACAAACATTGATAAATAGTACTTTCTCTTTCGGCTATCTATCTCTGTCTTTTTCACAAAACGCTTGCTATGCAGTGTGAGAGTCCAGTGGTGAGCTGCAGTGTTCGGTTCCACTGCAGAACGTGCCCATTTGGCTCATGGCTGGCTGGCTCAGACTGACACAGATACACACACTAATCCTTTATGGACATGCACACACAATTACAAACAAAACAGATCCATATATCTGTTTATATGGATCAAAGACAAGCATTCAAATATAGAAGGGTGCACAGAGCTGGAACACACAGAGAAACAATACAAATACACCGGAGTAGACACACAGGGCTAAGGTGACCACACACACATAGAAAGTGATGAACTCAAATGCACACACACACTGAGGTCAAGTTTTTAATGGTCTTAGTAAAAAATGCAATTCCAAAATGAGTGTGCAGATGAGGATTTGGGGATTATTAGAAAGTTCTAGAACAGCTACTATCGAGGTAAGGCTGCTCAGTTCATGCTGGAAAAAAAATGAATTACATCGGTTGAGCTGAAGTGGATTCACTCCCCTTAATTAAGGTTTTACATTCAGACAGATTTTGATCCCTACTTCGGCTGATCTCAGAACAAAATGAGTAAGATGTTACAGCCCCTGGCTATGGTTTGAATATACATAACATGAGTGTGTTATATAGCATCAGCAGCGCAGGAAGTGTGTGTAACTAGAACCCTGCACATACTTGCTTATCTAGGCCAGTGGTTCTCAACCTTTTTAGCCTTTGAGTGACCCCTTGTCATTCGTGCATGCGTCTACAGTTTGTTACTTTCGTCATGTACATCATTCATCAAAGGTCACATTGCGTTGTCACGGCCCAAAACACTTCCATTGGGAAAACGATGCAAATATAATGCACTAATGTGCCGAAACACATTTAAATGAAGAAACATCTTCACCAACTTGACAAACATGCGCAGCTTTTACTCAAAGTGCTCAAAACACAACGGAAACTTAAAAGTGATGCGCAGAGCTGGGACTAGAGCACTTGTTCATGTTCGGGATTATACATTTGGCCAACAGTCACTGTCAAGTTATTTCAACAACGTGTTGGCATGATATACTCTGATATACAGATCTGCTGTAAGCTAGCTTTCTAACGTAGCTAACCTAGTCATTTGAATTCCTGAAAGTGAACAAGTGCTCCGGTCCCAGCTGTGTGCGTCACTTTTTAGTGTCCAAGTTTAGGTTGTGTTTTGAGCTTCTTGCAGCGTTTTGGGCCGTTAACACATTTGCACGGGTCGGCCACTGTACAATTCACCGATCTAGACCAGTTTTCAACACTTGCAAAAATAAATAAGAAATGAACCATTTGCTGTTACTCACCAACTGCTGGAGCATCATACTCTTCCCCCAGCAGAATCTCTGGAGCAGAATACGCTAGCGATCCACAGCTAGTGGCCAACATTGTCCCTGGTTGGAATAAGTTGCTGAACCCAAAGTCCGTTAGCTTCACCGCCCCCTGCTGGGGAAAGAACACCACGTTCTCCGGCTTCAGGTCCCGGTGCACCACGTGCAGCTGGTGGCAGTACGCCACAGCACGCACAATCTGGGCAAAATGGCGCTTGGCATTGCCTTCAGCTACGCCTCCCTCGTGGCGGAGGATGTAGTCGTAGAGGTCGCCCCCCTCAGCTAGCTCCATGATGAGGAAGAGGGTGCTGGGCGTGTCGATGACATCGTAGAGGCGAACCACGTTGGGATGCTGCACTAGTCTCATGCACCTAAAAAAGAATTATGCTAAATGTAAGATAGTTGTCAGCGTAATCCAAACTAGGAATATTAACTTTTAATAGTTGTGCAGCTGATAATTCCATTTGATTTCTAAATATTGCAGAAAGTACGAAATCGCTTTTATAATACTTACACATTATGTTCAGCACGGTAATCTCTACGTATTTCACCAATTCAATGATTTTAGAAGCGTAAATGCAATTGCCGGAAGTAAGAAGCTAACATTAGCTATCTAATTAGGTCACTCGTTAGAAACATCGTTGGGAACATCTCTTAAGCTTAACTTAAGTGTTAACCACTAACGACTTATTCAAAAAAACATTGCTTCAGGACTTTCTGGGTTTTATGACTCATTCCTGCACCACTCTATTCAGTTTTAAATTAGTATGGTTTACCTCACTTCCTGTAAGAGGTGGCTTGTTGCCATAACGTCAAGTTTTGTCTTGTCAATCATCTTGACAGCAACCAGTTGCCTCGTGTTGACATGACGAGCCAGTTTGACCACAGCAAAGTGGCCCCTGCCCAACGTTCGACCCAGAGAGTAGAGTCCGCTGAGATCCGAGCGACCGGGGCTGCTCCTGGGCTCGATATGTCCATCAGGAGCTGAGGTGGTTACTTGTCCAGAGGAGTCCATGTTTGAAACCAAGAAGGGATTTGAGGAGTAGCACAGGAGGAATTCAGGAGGAAGGGGAGAAGGAAGAGGAAGTAGGAGACGGGAAATAGTTGTGTCAAGGTGTCGGGGGCGGAGGGAGGAAGGGGGGCAGGGCAGCAAAGTTCCTCACTGGTAGGGAGTTGCCTAGAAGGACAGAAAAAAGACAACACGATGAGATAAAATTACAGTGTTGAGGTTTTGGCCTTGGCCCGAAGGGAAAAGGGCTTAGATGAGGTCAGCTGCTGCTAAAAGCCTCATCCCTTCAAGTACTAGGCATGATTGAAAATTACCATATTTTAACAAAGGCAGAGAAGCCAGGTTTAAATAAAGCAGTAAAGTCTAGATTGTATCTAATTATACTGAAGCACAATGACATGGTATGATATAGGGTAACACATGTATATATATTTTATTGTGTGTAATGTTGAAGGCCTGTGTTTCTCAAATAACAATCATCCAGCACAAATGGCACGCCGAATCAATACTGTAACAGGAAACCGTAATGTATGTATGTGTGTGTGTGTGTGTGTGTGTGTGTGTGTGTGTGTGTGTGTGTGTGTGTGTGTGTGTGTGTGTGTGTGTGTGTGTGTGTGTGTGTGTGTGTGTGTGTGTGTCATTAGTTTGGCTAAGAGGGTCAGAAGGTGGCATTAGACCTGATTATGTCATCACCAGATCTTCCCCAGGGTAACAAGTTCATCATCATCTTCATTACCATGGTGATCGATACAATTACCATTGTCAACTTCACTGCTGTTTTCTTTATCCTAATTGTCCTCGTCATCACTGTCAATAGTTTATCATCAATTATGTATCACTATATGACAGCATCACTTTCCATTAAAGACAACAGCAGGCTTTTCCCCACATGTTTAAATCCCCTCTCACAGCTCTACTGGGCCAAGTGTACAGACTCAGGCCTCACCGTGTCAATATGCTCTCATATCCTTGGCTGTACACTTTTATCACATTCACAACACTGCATGATCCTAAGGGCTGCTTCACTTGTGCTAAGGCCAGCTGTTCTCTACTTGGCCTCAACTGCAGTCAAGAGTTGGCACATACGCATGTAGTCTTTTTCCTGGCTGCTGCTCAATACCTCCAAACAAACCTCGCTGACATTGAACGCACCACAGTAATAACGCCGCTGTTGGACGAGATATGCCGTTATGAAAACACCTCGGTGCCAACTTACCATTGTTGTGCAAATTATCCCGTAGCCGCGAGCCAACGGGTATTTCTGTCATTCACACTCGGTGTCGCTGAATTTAAACGTAGAAGAAGAGAGCGCTGCCCTCCCGTGTCCTTTCATAATACTCCATGTTCGCAGTCATACTTTTCTCATGACTGCCTGCCTCAATTCATTGAAGAGTCTCTAGCTCTGTCCGCGCGCCCACTCCGCAGAAACACAAGAGTGGGACGGTACATATCGTGCGCGCGCCCGTGTGTACAGCTTGCTTTTGACGTCACTACATTCCTTCTCGCTCCCGCGGCGCAGCAGCAGCGAGCGGCCGCGCGCCTCGTGCGCAGTGAAGAGAGGAAAATGAGTGAATGAAAGCTTCGGAAGTCCAAGAAATTATATAACTCACTGACTAATGTGCATTTTCCTCGACAATGAGATGTCCCATAACATACTAATGTACATTCCTGAGATGCTTCTTTTATAATGACTTTAGGGCCACAGCGGAAATGAGGACCTAAATAAAAATAGTTTCTATTTATACCCCTATCTGCCTTTGAAATTGGAGTGCACTAATGGAAAGTCACATAGCATTCCTGTACTGTCCCTATAGGGAGCTACAGTGTGCCAAATAGAATATATTAGTGACCTCATCGAGGTTTTGGTGTATGAACTGGTTTGTTATCAAGCCTAATTATTGTATGTGTTTATTGGCCTCATGGCCACACACCAACATTTACATTTTTGAATTGCATTTCATGTATTTTTGTTGTTGTTTGCAGGATTTAGAGATTCCAAATTGTTATTTTGAAAAGTCTGCACTAGTGGATGATCTCATCCCAGAGCTCTTTGTTTCATCTCAGGCAAGCTGCAGAATAATGGGGCCATCTAGTGGTCCTTTCTTTCTACCTTCCCTATTTTCTCTTTCTAGATTACTTTCTTAAAACTGTATTGCCGATCTACCTGCAACCCACACACTACAGAGAAAAACGGATATGGTTAGGTATGAGACATTATAATTTTTTTAAACTTCATAATACAAGCAAAAAAATCCACTAAATTGAGCTTAGTTAAACAAATGCCCAGTTGTTCACATTATCAAAATAAAATAAGGTACCCGACTCAAAACATGTTTTGCCTTAAAACCTTTAAGACCATTTGACTGACTTAAGCAATGGGCCCGTTGTCTTAACCATCCGTTTTGTGACATCTGACTGACAATTTCAACAACCAAAGCAGCCTTGGACTCGTACATGTTTACACCATACAGCTTTAACACAAGTCTAAACAATAGGCTCATCATTTAAGATGTCAGCACAGAATATCTTGTTTAAAGATATTTGTAAAATATCATAATTATTTTCAAACTATGCATTCAATTACAATCTACAAGTACAAACATTTACTTACATTGCCCTTGTAATTAATTTTTTCTTTGGTGCAACATGACATATATTTTCTCTCTATCTTTGTAATGAAGGTGGGTGCTTAGATTTCCATTGTATCAATATATTTTTGCTGCTGTCCTTATTAATAGTATTTATGTTCTTTTGGCAATTCTATTTTTACCAATACTTAATTACCTTCTGTTTTAATGTTGTCACTTTTTGTTATAATAGCCAAGAAGTTAGGCAGCACATTTGATCTGCTGAATTTATTGCATTCAATTGCATTTCCATGTCAAAGGTATCTTTGTAAGGTTTGCAGTGCGGCACCACTTTGGAGTAAACAGGACTGACCTCATATCAATGAATACACAGACATATTGGGAGGAGTAAATCTATCATTCATTTGTACTAAAGTGGCAGCTTCGCTTTACACATGCTGCTCCGGAAAAGGCTAGTTACAGATTTTGCACAAAAAACACATAGAAGAATATATATTTTTTATTATTCTTTCTTTTTCAAATTCAAGTTTTACATGTGATAAATTCATACATTTTGATACTTGCTGTCTCTGATGGCATGTTTGTTTATTAACTAAGGTTACCTGGTACGAGATACAAATAAGACATACAGTAGAGTCAAAAGAAACACATATAATGCCCCTAGCAGGAATAAAGTGCAACATAAATATCCAAAACAAAGGTTGAGCATTCTCCCAAAACCCATATTCTTTTCTCTAACCCAAATAAACAAGACCACAAACCAAAAACAAACTTCATTTACCATACAGTGACACTTGCTACTTCTCTGACACATAATCACCCATACTATCATTTTGCAAGACTTTTATCAAATGTATATATAGTGTATTGGATTTTGTATCCAGTGGATTTTGTAAGAAATAAATACACATAAACCATAACAATGGTTAGGGTTCCTGAGAAGTAAAACTCATGATATAAATATAAAATGCTTAAATTATAAGTTAAAATCAGCTGTTATGTTGCTACAGCTTAGTGCTGCTAGGAATGAATGATGCAGCTCTATAGCTTTTTCAAAGTGCATGTGCATATAGCACAGTGCTTTTGATTGAATCCTGAAGTAGCACAAACAAAGGTATCCCAAAATAAAAAATCAGTCTCGCCCTTTCCCAGCACATTTGTGCCTCCAACATCACTCAGAGGATCCTTCCACCATCAGCAGGGCCTCCGTCAGCTTGTCTCTCATGATCTCCTTGGAAGAGTATATGGGCAGGGTCAGAATAGAGTGACAGGTCAGAGACCCAGGGAAGTGCTGATCATAGGTCTGACCGCTCTGGATTTGAATGAGTTGAATCTTCATCTTGACCTCGTCCATGCCAAAAATGGGAACACCCCTAAAACCAGTCAGGAACCCTGAGGAACACCCGGGTAGAAAATAGGAATCTTCAGGTTAATTTGTGTCGGCCTTATATGTATTTATTTGAATGGATGAGTGATTAATAACAATAATATTAATACCTATACCAACTGACATGATTTGGGATATTAATTGATAGGCTACATTAGGTTTCGATTTCATTAGGTACTTTGCAATACTTACACAGGAAATCTTTCTTCTGGTCTTCTGTCAGGTCCTCAAACACTTCCCAAAACATCTGTAAGGTGTTGTAGCCTAGTCGTAGATCCCAAACTGTGTTCTAAATTCAGGTTAAAAAGACAAATCTGTTACAATCTTTGATTTCTAAAAATCAAGCTAAAGAAAATGTAAACCAGTTGCAGATGAAACAAAAGGATCCTGTGTTTGGAACAGTACCTGTTTCAGTTTCGCCCAGTCATAGACCTCCTGGCCCACGAGCACTCGCTTCAGCTCTTCTGGCCGGAACAGCTTCACCATATCCTGGTCACACACCATGAAGAAGCCCCGCTTGAACTCCTGAAACACACCTTCCACTGATGTGTTGAAGGCATGATTCACGTAGGCATCCACAAACTCCTTCCTGTTCAGCAGATGAAAGTTTCAAGTCAATCAATATTTATCTGAAACCGAGCCACACTGGGTGCTTGTCACAAACACAACTGAAAATGTTAATATTCTAAAAGTCTTACCTATTTTGAGCTGTCACTAGCTTTTCAGGATTTTGGGGATCAAGGTCAACCTCTTTCTGATCCCAGTTGATCTGTTCAGGAATCAAGAATGTGAGCAGGTTAGTAACATCACTGCAACATATTTGAGTAAGAAAGCTGAACGAAACACACTACTGGTGATCCTTAGAGTAAAACACCTACCACAAACTCTGCATACAGGTTTTCAACTTCATCGTCTTCAGAGTCTAAGATGTACTGCAGACTCCTAAAAAACAGAAGTTCAACATAAGATCTGAGTGATACATTTTTAAAGTGACCTTTGCTGCTACATAGTATTTATTAAATATATTGTGACCTTTCAGGAATCATTCAAATCAACACAATGCTACTACTAAATGTAATGCAACTATAATCTCAGACTTGATTTCAATTGTTGGCGAGAACTTCACGATATACAAAGCTGCCAATCTGGCCTTCTTGCTGTTGGACTTTTAGGGTAATAGAGTTGGGCAGAAACAAGTCCTAAAACCCAGAAATAACTTAGCCTTTTTCAACTTCCGGTTCGATCCTCTCGAAGTCAACATTGTTTTTCAACGTCTGAAATAAGGTGTTGGGTTAATACCAGCCTAAGAGATTTTCATGTTTTGTTCTCAGACATAAAAAACTTCAGTAAATACCCAACTTGTGAATATCCTAAGCTTATATTATATTACATTACATTATATACTGTATGTATCATAAAAACGGCGGTTGCTAAGAAAGAATAAAAGAGACTACGAAACATCATCACATCGAGACAAGACCGCTTTTAGCTTAGCGTGGTGGTGCCGAGCATGCAACTGGGATGTAGTTTGTTTATATCCTAGTGTAAGCTTTTATATTCTGGGGATTGCATTTTCGCTTCAAAACTCACAAAGTGGCGTTCATGTGTGGAGATTATCCTGGTGAACAAAACGTGTTAAGTATTATAAATGTGTTTTGCCACAAAGCTTATTTTATGCAGTATACCAACATCAAATGGAAAAATCCCATTGCTTTTTTTGGAGGGACCAATCATTTATGGGTTGGCCTACACAAATACATCAACTGCACCACCATTTTCAATCATTTTCGACCAGCTAGTTCTTGATTTTAATACATTTATCACAATAATTGCCCTGTGGACAGACCATATTTAAAACACTTGTGTATAAGTTACCAACCGTAGGGTTGGTTAATCGCAAAATACAGATGTATTGTTGCATGATGTTGCTCTAAAACACCACATTTGTGTAATGATAAAATGTGGATGAATACTGACTTTCCAACACTCGGGCTGAATTCCATCATATCCTCCAGTGTGGGCTCTACACCCAGCAGCTTCTTGAACAGAGCCAGTGGAAATTGTAAGTGAATGATACACTTGTTGTACAAGGCCAATCCACACAGAACCCCAAACAGCAAGCAGTTTGTCTTGTCCTCATCTGTTGCCTGGGTGGATAAGAGATCAAAACAATGAAAATCCAGGGTGATTGATTTAATTTATGTTGCATATTTTATTGCTGCTTATCATTTTTAGCAGGAAATCCATTACATAAATGGAACCTTGAATCTATCTGAGTGAGGACTTAAGAGTCTTACCGTGGAGCGGAACCAGGCCAGTGTTTCCGGGGTGTTGAACATGAACATCTCGAATTTGTTTGACACCATACTACGAAATGAGTGGTGAAAAAGGTCTCTGTTGGACACAAGTGTGATCGTTGGGTCCCCATCGAAATAGACCTGAGAGACAAATATTAAGATTCTTCCTGTAAGGTTACATCACATAGCATTTCATTTTATTTCGCTGCCATTTTTATCTAAAGCGACTTACAATGAGTGCAATAAACCATGAAAATAAAACTCACAACAGCAAGAAACATGCAGTAATAAGCTTAAACCAACAGGTCTCAACTAGCCTAAATATTTACCATAAGTGGCTTCTTCAGCTCACTGAGAGGTGCAGCAGCCAGTTGTCCGAAGGTGCCTTCCAAAAGTGACTTTCGCTTCAGCTTCAGTTCAAAATACGGATTTGTCGGAGGCAATCCAAAACACCAAGTCATCATTGTCTGTTGTTCATTCTAAAAAAGAATTGAAAGCAATTTTTTATGTATACTTTGTATGCGTCATGTCATGCATTTTACGGCATTATTTAAAACTTGGCAAACAGTAGCCAATTTACACAACAGCATACACAGAGCGTGTAGCATTATAATCAATATTAGCTTCTAATTGATGCTTGAGTAAAGGTTCATAAGAGTAAGGAAAGTACAATGAGTCAGTAAAGTTATGGACTGTGAAACCAAAACAATAAGCTAAAAGGCTCTAAAAGCTGAGGGTATCTGATGATTCAGGTGATCGGTGAGGTTGCCTTTGAAAATGACCCCCTTTCTCATTGCACATTGTTATTTGATTATTTGTTTATTTAAAAAATTGATAAGTGCAGCTTTATAATGAGATTGATAATGTAAATAGGTAATCAGCTTTAAAATGTTGCCACAAAGAGTGGTGCAGGATCAAGTCTCAAAACCCGCTAACTGTTTCCTACTTCTCTTTCCCTCTTCTCGAAGTCAACCCTGAAATATATGTGGTTTACTCACGCTGAAGAGGTGTTCATTTTCATGTTTTGTTCTACGACATAAAATATGTCGGTAAATACCCCACTAGTGAATGTCCAAATGTGTAAGCATCAGAAACGTGTGTTTACCACAAAGCTTTGGCTTCTGTCGAGGGAGCCCTTGTGGCGCTAACTCCCCAGTTACAAATACTGATATCAGTTGACAACCAAAATGAAATAGTTTCTATGAATTGGTTCCAAAGAAGCAAAGTTCCAGACTCAAGTTACCTGAGCGCATATAACATCGATGTCAAAAGCAATTTTCTTTGATTTCAGATCCATCACAAATGGGAAGTTGCAGATGATAAGTGGCTGATCGTCCGTATCCTGAAAAAAAGAGTCATGTGAGTAATTTACTTGATGATCACAGATATTTGTGTGATTACTGATTGGTTAATATTTGTTTACCTTGATTTTTGACATTGACCGCCAAAGCTGAACATCTTCTTGAAGAAAGTTTTCGCTGAACCCCACACAGAACGTTTTTTCTGGGAGTCTCTTACGTCCTGCGATTCTGCTGTTGGCCTTTAAAACAAGTATAACGAGATCCAGTTCATTAAAGAGGAAACTATGGTTATCAATATTTGACGGAGAGGATCCTAAAATTTCCGTCAAAATTCAGTGTTACCCGTCGGCCTTTACACTCTGGGGTGGGGGGAGAGAGAGAGAACTGTCAACCACTGTTAACGGGGGTGTGGGGGGGGAGGAGAGCACAGTCGTGAACTGTCAACGGGGAGCGGGGCGCACGCTCGTGAACTGTTAGCGCCGTGTTATGCATGCCCACTGCACCTCGCAGGAGTGCGCACAGCGTAAAGCCAAAACTCAGACATTTCAATGATTTGTACGGCAAAGTTGGGTTTGGAAACAGTATAATTTCTTTTTTGGCAGGCATGCATAACACCGGAGCCTCGCTGCAGGGAAACTTTGGCGCTGTTCCGAGTTTGTTCTAATCTGTCAAAATGACGGACTGCTTTCAGATTTTTCCGTCATTGTTAAAAAAAATCCATCATAGACGGAAAATATTCGGTTAACGCGACCTCTGGTTAATACTCACGTTGTACATCAGCTGGAGGACTAGGAGCAGGTTTCTGACTCCTGAGTTTCGAGGAACAGGCTGGTTGGACAGGATCACTGAAAGGGCCTGCTTCCACACCTTAACATGTTTACTCATGGTGGAGGATGGCAGTGAGGACCACCAGTCCCCTGAGGAAGACAACAAGGAGATTTGCATTAATGTTAGCGAGCAAGTTAGACTCTATACAAGGACCCAACTTATTGCAATTAACGTAAAGCATCTTATTTTAATGAAAAACAAAAAAGTGTTTTTAGGGGCTGTACACATGCTGTGGGCATTTGGTGTCTGCTCTTATGCTGACGTTTTAAGGGTTACAGCTAAATGTACCAGCTGCTCACAAAATGAATATAAGGGAGCATTCACACCAGCCTTTTATAGTCCGGTTGAATCGAACCCTGGTGCGTTTAGCCGCTTGGTGAGGTTCATTTGGGTCGGTGTGAACACAGTCCGAGACCTCTTAAGTGAACTAAACAACCGGACTCTGGTTCGAATAGGTGGTCTCGGAACGCTTGCTTGCGAACTCTGGAGCGGTTCATTGCTGGTGTGAACGCAGTCCGCACCAAAACATAGGAAACGTAGTATTTACGTGTCACAAGAACGCGGATGTCTTCAAAAATCTTTAGCGAAAGAGTCTTTCAAGACATCCGCGGTTGTTTCGTTAAAGAGTGAAGCAGAATTAAGTGTTGAACAGTGTCGTGTAGAGTAAAAATGCTCCGTCAACTACATAAAAGTAAGAACACCTGTCGCCTGTGAAACCTCCTCCTTACTGCAGAACGTCTCTCATTATATGTGTCATAATGTTTTGCCTGTTAAGCCCCAAAGACCCCTTCGGCGGGTCTTTTTTTTTTTTTTTCACGACACTGTGTCTCAGGGCATCTTAATATTTAAGAACCTATTAATGTGTTATACCAGATTAATGGGAAGAATCTCAGCTAACTGACGATATAAACCATTTTTACCAAAACAAAACACAAGTCTCATAAGAAGCATATAAATGACCCCTGAGCGAAAAATGCTAATGCACTTTGGCACAGAACTCAAGATAAAGATACCCTTATTACTTATTGTAGCCGCGCATACAAGATATCCGATGAAAGCTGAGGTTCCACAGATTATATAGGTATATATATCATCACTGAGCGATCCAAACTCGCGACAGGGGAAGCAAACACAGAGCTAATGGTAGCCACCAGAGTTATCACAGCTTCCGGTTTTGGCTATGCGTCACTCTCACTCCCTATTTGGTAATGTGTGTGTGTATGTGGGAGTTCCCCTCGATTCCATTGGCTCTGACGGTTAGAAAGAGATGTCAATCATCAACATTTTGGGAGGACACAACAATTTACATTTTTTTACTGTGTTCAATCTGAATTTACTTTCAAATAAAAACATCTATATTGATTCTGACACTTCTACATCCAACTCACAGATGTAACCTTGCTTTGATAAAAAAGATTATTAATTTAACCCTTTTAGAAGGGAAGATATGGTCATTTGTTCTGGGAATGTCATTTTTGAGCCTGAGACCTGAAAAACAAGCTCAGGGCTTAACAGGGACGTTGTCTGATTATATAATCATATGCGCGGGGCGCGGGCCGCTAGTGTCTGTTGATCTCCAGATTAACAGCAGCATGAGAATAACCTGCCAAAAGTGCCGATGCTCCATGGTGGACGCTCCGGTAGAAATTGCCGGGATTTGCGTTTTTACCCCCTTAATGTCTGACCAATGGTTGAACAGCATTTCCGAGCACATGACTTGTGTTTAAAGTTTATAGTCCGTTTGAGTTTTGCCGGTGTGAACGCAAACCGAACCTTCCGAAAAATTAAACAATGTAACAAACTGTGGTCTGGTGCGCACCAGAGAAGCGGACTATTAGCTGTGAATGCACCCTAAGGGGACACACTGGATAGATATTAAAGTCAGGGTAATGAAACTTCAGGGCATCTACATGAACACATTGGTAATGAGGGCGCTTAAAACAAGGCACTAGCACGGCCCCGAAAGTTACACAATAGCATGCACTGCTTAGTATTACTGTAACTCCCATTTGATTATCATAACAATTGCAACAACTTTTCCCTTCCGTTTTCACCCCTTATTCCTTGCTGTACGTCTGATGAGCACTCCATTACAGTACATGATTATTTGATACATTTAAATTGAGCGTGTCAAACATTCAAACAGGTATTTCTGACTGTACCTATGACCCGACGGCTTTCAGCAGAAAGACTTTGTATGGCAGCAGCCACCGCGTCGGAGAGCTTTGTGCTCGACTGCAGTTTGTATTTCTGGATCACATGCAGGAGCTCATTGAGAATCAGGAAGATCCTCAGCCCCTCCACTCCCACTGGCTCCTCATCAAGGGAAGGAAGCAAGTGCAAGGCAGCTTCCTCAACCTGTTGAGGAAAAGCAACGTGATAACTGAGTTGAGCATTACGAAAAGGTTTTGAAACTAAACTTCCCACTCTTCCATGTTTATTAATGCTCAACACATTTCAATTCATACCTTTTCCAAAAGACCATCCCTCTTTGCCAGTTTCTCGAAAGCACGTTGCACAAGCGCGAAGTTCAACCCGTGGTACTTAGGAGAAGTCCGGAAATGTTTATCTTGGCTATGGAGATAAACAGTGAATAAATGTTATGTAATTCACCATATTGGAAGGAATAATATATGATGCCCAGATGATGTTTACCTTTGGTCCATGAAGATTTGATTCACACGTGATGCAGAGGAAAACGTCCTGCGGACATTCCTGGAAGGTTTTAATGTGGTTAGTCAACAACATTGAGTGCTTGCAGCCAATAGCTATCATACAACTAGAGCTGTGTATTGGGAATAATCTAGTAATTCCATATTAATTGGGATAAAGAGGGGTTATTATTCAATATCAATTTTTAAAAAATGTACTGACTAAAGAACATACCACCTAACACATACAATCCGAGTTTAGGGGCCCCATTATGCTTTTTGGGGTTTTCCCTTTCCTGTAGTGTGTTATATAGGTTTTTGTGCATGTAAATGGTCTCCAAAGGCTAAAATGCCAAGTTCCTTCCAGAGGGAGTTTCTCTCCCCCCCCCCCCCACAACCTAAAACACCATTGGATTCCTTTGTTTTTTTCTGTAACATAATGACATCGCTATGTAACACTTGTGTTGTTGTACGTGATAGACTATCACGGGACATCTTTAAGTGGTTAACCAATCACAATTAACCAATCAGAGCAGACTGGGCTCTGGTTTCAGACAGAGGGTGAAAAGAGGTGCTGCAGCACAGGCAGTATGAGAAAAATAAAGAGCTTTTTGAACATGAAAGCATGGAGACATGTCACAGTAGAGACACAGAATACAAATTAGAGACCTGAGAATGAGCATGTCATGGATCATTCAGTACAGAGGGAATTGCATTTGCATTTATAACGCAAAATAAACATAATAAATGTGTGCAACACATCTATGCATGTTAGCTATCAATAAAAACGCAATGTCTTTGAGAACACAGCATCACAAAATATAATATCGCAATACTCAAGTGTAACAATATTTAATTACAACCTAACATGATATAAACCATTAATATAATTATATATACACGATAACTGCTACTTACTGTTGTTTCCTTTTCCATGACCTTGAATTGCCTTTAGAGAACCATTTGTCAATCAGGTCATCAATAGAGTCCTGTTTTACATTGCTGTCAGTGTTTGACTCCTCTTGAGCTTCCTGTTAACGAAATAAAAAATACTTTATGTTTGGCTCAGGAAAACGTCTTAACATGTATCATTCATTGGTGTTAAAGTATTATTAAACCTCCAACCATTATGATCTGTAGTGTATTTGTGTTGGTACCTGAACAGAAGTTGCAAACGAACAGTTCCCTCCCGCGAAGATGTTTCTTATTTTAGGACCATCAGTGATATCTGGAATAATAATATAATAAAAGTTATCATTCTTCGAAATACGTTGACATGAAACCATGCCATGTGTAATGTATTGTAGTAGGCATTCAGTCAATTTAACATGCTATTTCCCCTTTAACTACTCTTGTAGGCTGCGGTAGGATTTGAGGCCTGTTTTGTTTGACTTAAACTGCCTGTAACGAAAATGTGTTTGTATCTTGAGCAAAGCACATGTATGGACTAACCATGTCAATAAAAGCAAGGAATAGAGAAGAGGAATAAAGGAAGGTTTCTGAGAGAAATGGCAGCCATGATAAGAGCTGAGGGAATTCTGTACAGTAAGTGATAAAGCAATAAGGAGAATCCTTTACCAATGGAGGGGAGATAATGATGTCCCACAACTCATTGTAGCAGCAACATTTTAAGAGAAATTATTAAGGAACAGTCCATAGGACCTCATAAAATAAAAAATATATAATAATATAAAATGTATATATATTTTTAATATTTTCAAACAATAGACATTACACAAAATGTAAACCCTCTTTAAAATAACTTGCAATAAAAAGTTACAATAAAAGAAAAACAGAAATATTAAAATATTATTAGTAAATAATAATACAAAATAATTAAAATCAACATAATACAATTAAAAATATGTAATTGGACACGGGAAATCATCCAAAAGTTTCAACAGTTACAAAGCTGGTAAACAAGAAGCTATCCAATCCTATCTTGCATTTAAATTGTCTTCTTAATTATAGATAATCCTATGTTTTTGTCTGTTACAATAGTAAGCATTTTATGGTATATTGGACAAAATGTTTTATAAATATGTATGACTTTCCTAACTGGAATTAATAACTTATAACTGAAATGTAGATACCCTGTGGCAGATGAACAGGTAGCGGCACAGACGGAGGACTCTCCTCTCCGTGTCCCAGCTGCCCCTGCTCTCCACACCCAAAGGAGTAGACCTTCTTGGAGTCCGTCAACACCAATGTGTGATGTCTGATTGAGAAAACAATAATATAGCACAAAATGATTATAATGTCAACAACAAAGGCTTTTTCTTGAGTTTTACAGCCTCCAAGCCCCAGTTCAAATCTCAAGAGTGCTGTAACAGTGACTTTCTTTTGTAGGCCAACCCTTTAAAAAGCAGCAGACAAAAATAATGTATACTGAATACCTTGAAAAATAAAAAGATGAATAGCCGATCATACTCTCATGGAGCTACTGTATGCAAAGTTAGATTCTCTATAATTGGTTTCAACCGTCACAATTAGATGATGTCAAATAATAAAACATTGTTTGAACTGCATTGGTACTGAGTTCAGAATCTAAATATTGCGTGTTGTACCTTCCACAGGCGATCTTGGTGACCTTTGCCCCCCAGAGCTCTGCAACAAGCCGAGGTCGTAGTTCATCTCTGAATGAGTTGTGTCCGAGCTGTCCGTGTTCACCAGAGCCAAACGTAAACACTGCACCGTCCTGAGGAGGCCACCAGACAACCATCAGTCTCACATGTTGTTTAGTTTCACATCTTTACATATCTGTGTGACTGGAAGTTAGTATATCATTTATTTTCTCACAAAGAGCTTACTGTACATTAATCATCTTTTCTTAATGTTGCCTTTGCTCCCATCTTATTCTCAGAGTAAGTTTGAATATACAGTATTATATATATGATATCTGAATAATAATCATTTCTGATTGGCTCTTGATAATGATCAACTTGGCACTTTCTGCTCATGTTCAACCCATGTAATGTATGAGTAAAGTAAGACCTTTCCACAAATAGATCCTGTACTTGTGAAGTAGTATTATATATATATATATATATATATATATATATATATATCTATATATATATATATATATATATATATATATGTTTGAGCGTAACATATTAATTTCTTTGTATGTATTTATTATTGTTTTCTATTGAGTTTTCATTGTCTTTGCTAGGAATTAGAAATATACACATACATACGGTTTGGTTACTATATAAACACCCTTAGTAACAAATACTCAATCATTAATTATATCACCAAAAATATGTTTTTTTCCTTTTTTGTTTGTTAGGCCTTTTTGCTGTCTTATAATGGCTATTGTTTCTGTCTTCTCCTTTCTATTGTATTCACTTCTAATGCATGTGTACTGCCCTTTGCACTAATTAAACAAAAATAATTTAAATAACTTCACACTACTGGTTGTTCTTTAAATGTTGCCCAATATAATTTAAAACATATTTCATATTCCTATACATTTATATATCAGGAAATCACAGCTTTGTATGTCCAACCTTAGTTAAAGTAGCAGTGTGGTCCTTTCCACAGGAGATGTGAATAGTTTTCTTTGTGTTTAGGTTGTGAACAGGAGTTGGTGTATGTCTGTCTGTAGACAAATAAATATAAATTCAGTTTTACATCTGATAAGTATATATTTTAATAAATGTAATATACACATAAGTATTTCTTTTTTCTACCTGTAGTGTCTCCCAGGCCGAGCTGCCCACAGTGGTTGCTGCCCCAGCTGAACAGCGCTCCAGAGAAAGAGAGGGCGAAGCTCTGCCCCCCCCCTGCAGCGACCTGCACCAGGGGGACCGCTGACAGAGAGTTCAGGTGTTGGGGTGATGTGGCGCTGAACTGCCTCTCCCCCAGCCCCAGCTGGCCCCCGGAGCCTTGGCCCCATGTATACACCTGACCATCTGTGGAGAAAACACTGTGACTTCTTTGGACTTTAATGATTCAGATTGCTCTCCCGGTTTCGACCCTGCCTGTCCCTGACCAGCCTGCCTCGCCTGCTCCCTGACCCGTTCTGTACCTGCGACTCCCGTCCTGCTTTCTCCTGGAACCCTCGCCTGTCCCCGACCAGCCCTTTGCCTACTATCTGCCGTTTTGTCTCCTACCAGCCTATTGCCTTCAATAAAGCTGGTTACCGACTATCCCTGGTTTCCCGTGTTCTGCATTTTGGTCCTCAGCTCGTTTGTGACAATATGGGTGTTGAAGAAGAAGAATTGGGAGGGATGAAACCCTCTTTAATGGTGGTCACACATGCAGAGCACACAGCACACACAGTGAAATGTGTTCTCTGCTTTTAACCCATCCTAGTACCAGGAGTCTAGTACTAGGAGCAGTGGGCAGCTATTGTACAGCGCCCGGGGAGCAATGGGAGTGAGGGGGAAGGGGGATGTCCGGTGCCTTGCTCAAGGGCACCACGGCAGGGCAGGAGGTGAACTGGGACCTCTCCAAGTAGAAGTCCACACTCCAAATGTAGGTCTGGTCAGGGACTTGAACCGGCAACCCTATGGCTCACAGTCCAAGCCCCTACAGACTGCCATAGATTTAGTCCCTAATTTTGCTCTCAAAGTGCACCAGATTGATGCATTTAACTTCAATATTTAAAAACAAATCTTCCCGGGGGAGCTTGCCCCCGGACCCCCCTAGAGGAGGTGAGGTTCACCACCTGCCCACACCCCCTGTTAAATTGTCTCACCCACATTGAGGATGCTTCCTACGCCCATGTTTTATTCCATGTGTCAAGTCAGGCAAATTGGGTCCAAATGTTATTGCATCAATGATCTGTTAACATTAAAATCACTAAATATATGCTCTAACTATTTTTGCTCTAGGCAACTCAAGGGCTCAGGTAATGTGATTACTATATGAATAATTGTCCAAAATAACATAAAATGCATAGGGTTTTTTGTTAAGTAGCACTTTTTCCCCCCAGTCCGCCCCTGTTGGAATACATGATACAGATATATCATCGATGTATGTCCTACATATCTGCCTTAATCTCAGCTACTACTGGACTTTGCGTCAACTTCTACAAAAATGTATTTTTCCATTAAGTCAAAACAACAAAAGAGAAAAACAAAATTGAGTAATGGTACTTTTAAATGCAGTGATTAAGCTGAATGTTAGACGGTAAAGAGCTACATCTCTTCACTGAAATACTAGATGTGTTTGAACGACAGAGATTGATGTATTGCAGTGTTTCTCAAACTTTTTCATACCAAGGACCACTTAACCAATAAAAAAACACTCGCAGACCACCTAACTCCACAAATATCCAAAATCACATCGTTTCTAGAACAGATTACAAATCGCCTGAAAACGGTACAAACAAGTGGCAATATGTGTGATGAAGGTGTTGCGCTGGGCTATATGCAATCGAAAGTGAAACTTAAGCTCGCTCCATTCCGGAGATATTCCCGTGTGAAATGTTACCAATATACTCACGGACCACTAGGGGGCGCTCACGGACCACCAGTGGTCCGCGGACCACACTTTGAGAAGCACTGATATTGTATTGCCTATAACTCTGGTGTATATCATTATTTTATAATTTTTGATTGTGTCATGTGTTTTCAGCAGTTTATTGTACACTTTATTGTACCTTTCGACAAGGCGACTGAATGCTGGCTCCCACAAGCAACCTGAGAAACCTCTATGTTACACAAAGCTGCCAAAGGCCTGAGAGAACAAGAAACACAAAATAAGACTGATGGAATACCAAGCAATAAAGTTGACTAGCATGAATCCGACATATATATTTAGTAAGACACATTCTAAAAAAGGTAATTACATAAATGGCTCCTTACCTTGGAACGAGACTTGTGTCCAGACAGAGAACTTGTCCTCTCTCAGACAGCAGTGTGACCGTATCATCTCCACAACTCACAGCCTTTATCTTGTCTTTAAACTTCACAAACTCTGAGAGAACACAACACAGCAGGTGGTTTTATGGCAATGTCAATATTGCTTTAAATAATAAACTTATTTTTGTCGAAACTTTTTAAAAAGGGAATATAACTCACTCTCTTCTCCTCTGACTCTTCTCCCATCTTCGCTCTCCTCGGTGCGGATAACGGAAGCCTCTCCACCCCCCTGGATGAAGGCGAGCACAGTGCGACCCGCTGACAGTTCCGTGATGTGGACTCTGTTCAGGAAGGGGACCCCATCACCTGTTGAGATGTTAGAACCATCTCCCAGCTGGCAGCCGTGCTCTCCCCATGAAAACATGTTGCTTATGCGTCTCAGGATCAACCACAGCTGCTATTTATGACTGCAAATCAAAAACGAAACTTAATAAGTGACGTATGGAAACACTGGAAAACAAAACTTATAATATCAACACACTGCGAAGAAACGAAAACAAAACGCCCACTGAGTCAGAGGGAGGAAGAGCTTCACCACTTCTGAGGTAAACGAAACCCGAAAGTGAAACTGGAGTTCATGAAGTCTGTTAATTTGTAGTCTACAGCAGGGTAGAGATAAGGGAGGGTCAATGACTAAAGGGAGAAAATAGATTACAAAACGTACAACTCTGTTAGTAGGATCAAAAGCACAGCAGATACAACTCATTATCTTAAAAAACAGCTCCTTATGTCCTATACCTCCTTCTTCTTCTACTACGAGGCATTGAGATCATTTAATCAAAACAAGATATCAAAATCATTTATGCAATGTTGTCTTTACAGAGATAGAAAATATTCAGAGATGGGAGAAGTACTCAGATCGTGTACTTAGGTAAAAGTAGAAGTGTAGGAGTACTGTGTTAAGTAAAAGTCCTGCATTCAAAAATCTTACTCAAGTAAAAGTACACAAGTCTTGGCATCAAAATATACTTAAAGTAGCCTACCAAAAGTAAAAATACTCATTATGCAGATTGATCCTTTTCAGAATAATATATATATGATATGTTTCATAATGATTGATCATGAAAGTGTTCTCAAAGCTGGTAAAGGTGCAGCTTGAAAGACTTTGTATACTGCAGGGTAGCTTGTGAATTTTTGGAACTAATGTCTGATTTAAGAGTTGATTATATTTCACATTATTAATCGAAATCTGCACAGAGAAGACACTAAAGAAATTAAATGAATGTAGTGGAGTTAAAGTACACAATTTACCTCGGAATTGTAGTGAGGTAGAAGTACAAAGTAGCATACAATTGAAATACTCAGGTAAAGTACAAGTATCTTAAAATGTTACTTAAGTACAGTACTTGAGTAAATGTACGTAGAAACTTCCCACCTCTGGAGGCAGCGCAGGTGGTTTTATATCCATGTCAATATTCCTGTAAATAATAAACTTATTTTTGTCAGAACTTTTTAAAAAGGGAATATAACTCACTCTCTTCTCCTCTGACTCTTCTCCCATCTTCGCTCTCCTCGGTGCGGATAACGGAAGCCTCTCCACCCCCCTGGATGAAGGCGAGCACAGTGCGACCCGCTGACAGTTCCGTGATGTGGACTCTGTTCAGGAAGGGGACCCCATCACCTGTTGAGATGTTAGAACCATCTCCCAGCTGGCAGCCGTGCTCTCCCCATGAAAACATGTTGCTTATGCGTCTCAGGATCAACCACAGCTGCTATTTATGACTCACACATCATTCATCCACATCTGCAAAGTAACTAAATTAGGTATTAAATACATTTAGTGGAGTAGAAGTACAAAGTAGCATAACATTGAAATACTCAAGTAAAGGACAAGTAGTGTACTTAAGACTTAAGTACAGTCCTTGAGTAAATGTACTTAGTTACTTCCCACCGCTGCAATGAAGTAAGGAAAAGAGCAACATATAAATAAACTTGTTTCCTTAAAATAGTTGGTGAAAAGATAACTCGGAGCAATGCACCAACAGTTTACAAATATCTGTATACCTTCGAGATACAGTCCCATAAAGTAATTGATCCACCTGGAAAGAACCAAACACCTTGAGAGGATGGGGGGTCCTATAACTAGACAGTGGGATAATGAGAAAAAAACAGATATTTAGTAATTACATTGTGTTTGACAATTATTTTTTAGTTATACTTTTTTTCAGTCAATATGGAAGAAACTAATTCCCAATACTTAGTTCAAAATAACATTGGGCTTGGTAAATTAACAATTAACAATTGTCGAATAGGCCTACTGCTTTACCGCTAAACTGAGTATGCAGGATGAGGGTAGGTAGAGTTTTCACACCCAATCATCAAAAATTAAAGTTAATTTTTTACATTAATATTATTAAATATATGCATACAAATATGACCTAACATATTATGTATGAGGTGATTAGTTCACAGTAAATTATATAGAGGAGATTCTGCAGTAAATAAACCAGTTCCACAGTGCAGTGTGTATGTTTGATTTATTCAACAGCCGAGGAGCACAGAAGGAAGTCATTTTTATTGCATCAACATACAGTATAATGTTAATTAACAAATGATTCCTATATTAAGGTTTTGAAAAACTTAACTCAACAACAAAAGTCTCCAGAACACAAAGGAGTATTATGTTTAAACATATTGTATGTAACATTTGGGTAACACTTTATATTAAGGTACACAAATTAACCATCAACTAGTTGTTAATTAACATGCATATTAGCAGTTTATTGGCTCTTTAGTAGTCATTATAAAACACTTATTAATGCCTTATTCTACAAGTAATAGGCCATTAGTTGAGAGTTTTTCCTCAATAACCCTCTAATTAGTGCTTATTTGTTGCAAGTAAGGAAGTTGTTGTACATGAGTTTTGGTCTTAATATGCGCTGCTCAATATGGGCCTAATAAGGCAGTAGTACCACACGAATAGTAATTCTCCCATAATAACACTTAACACATATGATCTATTCTTATGTAACAAGACATGAAACTACAAGTGTTAATTAAGTCTAAACAACTCAAAATTATGTATTTATATCTAAGAACATGTTCCCTATTTTAAAGTGAAGTCTTGTTCATAACCAATAAGCTAGTAGTTTGACTCTAATTAGGTAGGCCTATTTCTATCTAAGAATATGTTCCCTATTTGAAAGTGAAGTCTTGTTCATAACCAATAAGCTAGTTTGACTCTAATTGACCTGAACAGGTTCCCTATTCTAAAGTTGCCTCCTCTTCACACTTTGTAAATACATTATAGCACACAACTACTGAAATTAACCTCAACAGTACATGAACAAAGTAGGCACACGTTGAAATATCTGTTTTTATTAATGAACCACTAAAGAGAGGTTCAGACACATACCAAACATGTCAAGTTTCTCCAAGGCTGAGAACACATAGCAGCCTGTACTTTTTAATAAAAACAGATGTTTAGCAGAGTTTATTTATTTGTGTTCATACTGTGTGACCTGCTTGTATGTACTTAGACAATAGGTGTACTGTTCTCTCTCTGTGTTGTACTGTCTCAATGTGAACATAGATTAAACAGCCAGCCAAACTCTTTTGAGAGCCAGGGAATGAGCAGCCATGCTCCTTTATTGACTTATGTGCAGTCCACTGACATTCAAACAGAGTGAAACTATAAACAAAGAAGTTACAAGGCACTTAATGATCTCATACATGCAAGTGTAACATACACAGATTAACACATAGGACCGCTTAGACGCTTAATGCAAACAAGGTAAATATAGCTAATGCTAGCTGTGCAATAAGCATGTATACAGGCTAGTATGGCTAACGCTAGCATGTATGCTAACGCATTTTCTCATTGTGTTTAAACTAGGGTTGCCAACCGTCCCGTATTAGCCGGGACGTCCCGTATTTGAGCCAAAAGGGGCGTGTCCCGTACGGGACATTGTTTGTCCCGGATTCCCGTGTAAAGGGGAAAATAAAATAAAAAATTCTGTTTGCGCGCAATGCAGTGTGTCTGGCCGCGAAGGGCGCTAGGACCGCTCAGTTGACAGGGCAGGCACAATGCTCGCACGTGTATGTGAGATTTTCACGGGCGCGGCATCATTGTTTGTGTGGCATGTCAGCCTGTTCAGTAGTGGAAAATGAGCGCTGCCGGTGGAGGTGGCGATGAAAGAGGAGAAGAGAGAGAGGATGTGGTTCTGGGCCCTGGCCCTTCTAAAAAGAAAAGACTTGTGTCTTTCAACAAACAGTGGAAAGGAAAATACAGTTGGGTAAAGCCCGTGAGTGGAGATCTGTCTCGGGTCTTCTGCACCTTGTGTCGGAGGGAGTTTTCAATAGGTCACGGTGGAGAAAACGACCTGAAACAGCATGCTGGCACAGCACAAGCGAGCAATACAAAATAAAGGTGCATCAAATATAACTAAATTCTTCGGCAGTTCAACTGCAGAACAAGACAAAGTTGCTGCATGTGAGGTAACATCAGTGTATCACACAGTTAAGCATGGTTTGAGTTACAACAGCATGGACTGCAGTAATAAGCGGGCAAGTGCCATGTTTAGTGATTCGAACACTGCAAAGAAAATGCAATGTGGAAGAACAAAGGCTGAGATGATAACAGTCAATGTGCTTGGCCCCAAAACTGTGAGGGATATTCTAAAAGAGCTGTGTCCTCCTCCCACCGAGGTTGCAGCAGGTGAGGAGGTTACTGATACTGATCAATCTCTCTGGAAAAGCCAACTATTGTTCTATTTTGTTAACGTGTGGTTTTGAGAGAGAGAGAGAGAGAGAGAGAGAGAGAGAGAGAGAGAGACACAGAGAGAGACACAGAGACAGAGAGAGAGAGAGAGAGAGAGAGAGAGAGAGAGAGAGAGAGAGAGAGAGAGAGAGAGAGAGAGAGCGCTGTCGTGGTGCTGTTTTTGTGTGTGAGAGTCAGTCAGCCGATTGATGGGAAAATGGTTGGTTGAAGGATAACATTAAGTCTAATAATGATGTACCGTGCATGTTCACATCATGTATACTTTTCATTACTTAATACCATTTTTCAAATATTTTATTTTTTAACATTTTGGACAAAATTTACAAAATGTCCCCCGCGCGCGCGAGGGACACATGCATGTGTCCCGTTTTTCCATGTCTGGAAGTTGGCAACCCTAGTTTAAACATCTCATCACATAAACACTATACATGTTACTAATCATTACATTGTAAGTGCAAGGCTCACACTTACACTTACAGTCATTGCTTTCTGACGGACTTGAGCCTTTTACTCTTGAGGTTGCATAGGAAAATTAGAAGCAGTGTACTGCCATGCCAGTTCACTTTCTCCTACTTCCTGTACCCGGTTTCCAGTCTAACCTTCAGTACAAATGTTACAAAAATATAAATGTGCAAATATGAAACATACAGGTCAATATCACCTAGCTGAACTGTCAATACCCCAAAACATATAAGATATAAATACCTACATTTGAGTTATTTAGACACAATTAACACTTATAGTGTCATGTCTTGTTACATAAGAATAGATCATATTTGTTAAGTGTTATTATGGGAGAATTACTATTCTTGTCCTACTACTGCCATATTGAGTGGTGCATATTAAGACCAGAACTCATGTACAACAACTTCCTTACTTGCAACAAATAAGCACTAATTAGAGGGTTATTGAGGAAAAACTCTCAACTAATGGTGTATTACTTGTAGAATACGGTCATGTAGAATAAGGCATTAATAAACATTTTATAATGACTAATAAATAGCCAATATACTGCTAATATTCATGTTAATTAACAACTAGTTAATGGTTAATTTGTGTACCTTAATATAAAGTGTTACCCTTAAATATGTACATAAGGCGTTTTTCTGAAATATGCATATATACATAACATTTTTTTTGGAGTATAACAGCGTTTTTGCTATTAGGGAAGGATTTCTGATATTAACCCACCACACAATACATCCTATTTATCAAGAATTTCCCAGCCATACAGTTTGTTAATAAACAGGTATAGTAGCAATACTACAAAGGCTGCTACTTGGTTTACAAAGTGCTCTATGACAATGTTAAGTCTTCTGTTCAGACCAGACACCTTCCGAGTTCAGTCCCAGCATCTTTAAAGATGATTTTGTTGCTGCTCAGAGCCTCGGTCAGCCTGGTCTGCATGATCTCTTTGGTTGAGTACAAGGGCAGCTCCAGGTCCGAGAAGCACGTATGTGCTTTGGGGTAGAACTGGTCAGGGGGGCCTTGGACTTGTTGATCTTTGATTTTCATCTTGAACTTCTCCAGGTCAAGAACAGGCACCCTTTCAAATCCGGTTACAAACCCTGGAGGAGGGAGAAGTGGTAATCAGTGAGTTTTTGCTTTCTATTTGTTTCTGCGAAATCCTAGTTGTTAAGACCAGCACTGCTCTTCCTATAAATCAGACCTGAATGCTTTTAGTTTAATTGTGCCTTGCTGTGCCTTCCAACTGCATGTAGAACATTTATTTAAGTGGGGAGATTATGGACACACCGGCCAATAAAACACCTGGTAAAAGTTTTTGGAAATCAAATCATCAAAGTATATCCCTCAAACTATCAATTCAGTTTTAGTTTGAGAGTCTTTTTCTAGTTGAAAACTTTACTCAATAAAATACCTTTGTTGCCCATTAGACCAACAGTTGCTTATTGTTTTGGACTGTATGTATTCCCGCTCAAAAGAGTGGTGCAGTGTTGACGTGTTTTCGGAGGCTTGACAAAAAACAATGGGATTTTCCCATTGGATTACGATATATTACAGAAAATGTGCTTTGTTGCAAACCCACATTTATGATACTTAACATGTTCTGTTCGGCAGGATAATCTCCACATATACCACTTGAAGATTTATGAAGCGTAAATGTAACAGCAGAAATAATGATATATAATAAACATATTGCTATAAACAACATCAAATGTACATGGCTGTGCATCAACACTGCTAAGCTAAAAGCGGATTTGTGTTGGCGTAATGACGCTTACAATTGATGTATTCCCTTGTTAGCAACCACCATTTATATGTCACATAGAAGCTTAGAACAGTTGCTGGAAGTAAAAAGCTAATTAGGCTATACAACGTACATGATGGTCACATGCTGCGCAAAATACGACACACAAGACAAGGGAACCAGAATAGATAATATGCCTGTAAGATGTGGAAGAAGTCTTTCCGGGTTTTAGGACTCATTCCTGCACCACTTTAGTGGCTCATTAGAAGATTTTAAAGCAACTATAATACCTTTTATTGATTCCAAGCAACCACCAGTTACATAACTTACCAGATACTAAGTGTACATTGTAAATGTAAAACTTTCATGAACCATCTACATTAATGCTTCATGAAAATTATAATTTGTCATGTTTTGATATTTGAAATCAGGTGCTATACTTACAAAGGAAAGCTTTCTTCTGATCCTCCGTTAGATCATCAAAACCTCCCAAAACATCTGTATGGTGGGGTGTAGAGGGGTCGTGTTGTACTCCCCCTCATAAACTGTGACCTAAATACAGTTAAACAGACAAATACTTCTTATATATTTAGCATTTAAATCAAGCATAAAAGGATGGGACAAATGTAAGAGAAAACATGAGTAGCTCTTGTTTTGGACTGTACCTGTTTCAGCCTGGCCCAGTCATTGAAGTCTTTGCCCACCAGCACATCCTGCAGCTCCCGTGGTCGGAACAGCTTCACCAAATCCTGGTCACACACCTGGAAGAAGCCCCGCTTGAACTCCTGAAACACACCTTCCACTGATGTGTTGAAGGCATGGCTCACGTAGGCTTCCACATACTCCTTCCTGTTCAGCAGATTAAAGAGATCAGGTTCAGATCATCTTTTTACAGGTTAGCGGCAGAAAGAAATGATTCGATTTTAAAGGTATTTCCTAGCAGGTAAAAGCAATGAATTCTGAGAAATTCTGTCGACAAAGTTATATTGTATCTTTAATCTTATTGTTTTAGTCATTTCTCTTCTTTTATAGTTCTTTACAATATAAGCCTTATGGTGCGTTCACACTGGATGCAAAACAACCTTTGCAGGGCTACATGTAAGGTCAATGTGAAGATGCAGATAAATGTGAAGTCGCCCTGGGTGGCGTGAATCAAGCGAATGACGCGGCTATAACGGTAGCTTAGCCTAGCCTGATCGCTTCGAAAGCATACATTTTAAACGTTTTTAGTCCCATCCCAAGATGTTGATTTACATACTATTTAAGATTGTAATCTGATGGCAAATAACAAAACACTCTTACCTATTTTGACCTGTCAAAGGCTTCTCAGGATTTTGAGGATCAAGCTCAACGTCTGTTCCATCCCAGTAGATCTGGTGATCAACAGAAAAAGGTGAAATCACTGCTTTGGGAAATAAATATCTTTTGTCAGATAGATATCAGAAAGAGGATGAAGACTGTAAAACACATACTGAGAAATCCAAGTCGAGGATTCCTATTTCATCATCTGTGTAGTCTTCCAGAATGTTCTTCAGACCACTTGAAACCCGATAAAAGGAATTATATTTAAGATTTTAAAGATGCTTTACAATGTACTGTATTATGACCAAAAAGCTGCACGTCAAACCCAAAATGTGTGTGATTTAAATGAGTTTCCTTACTTTCCAACAAAGGAGCTGAATTCCATCATATCCCCCAGTGAAGGCTTCACACCCAGCAGCTTCTTGAACAGAGCCAGTGGGAATGGTAAGTGAATGATACACTGGTTGTACAAGGCCAATCCACACAGAATCCCAAAGTGTAGGTACCGCTGGTCCTCTGGTGCTGCCTGGTGTTGTTAGGAGAGACAATTTTCAACAGAAAAGTGGAGAAATACCAGGATGACAATAATTTTTGTGGTATGATCATTGGATCCTTTTTTATCATTGCATACATATCGTCTTACTTTGGATGGGAACCAAGCCAGTGTCTTGGAGTCATTGTACATGAACATCCCGGTTTCAGCTGAAACCATCTCGTGAAACACTTCGTAAAAAAAGTCTTTCACGTAGCCAAAAAAATCGTTCCAGCGGGGCAAGTTTCCATCATAGTAAACCTACAAGATGAAAGGCAAAACAATGATACAGCAGCTCATACAAGAGTCAATAAACAATGATGCAAGATTTTTTTGTGTGACTTTATGCAGAATAAAACTACATGTTTATTACCGAAAGTGGAATCTTGTAGTCACTCTGATTTACAGAAGCCAAATGTTCAAAGGTGTCTTTCAAAACTGATCCTCGCCTCACGTCGACTTCAAAAACCACGCCTTGAGGCATAGGGAGTCCGATTTCCCAAAATAAGTCCCAGTAGAAGGGTGGCTGTGCTTCATTCTGGTACACAGGACAATTACAGATTTAATTGCTTATTTTAAAATATTTCTGTTGTGTAACTGACAGTTTACTTCACTGTGTTTGTCACATGGAAAACATATACTCATCAGGCAGAGCTGATACACAATGAAAAAGGTTTACGTGGACATTTATTGACCTGACTTTACTGTGTGTGAAGGCGTATTCTCATGAGGTACAGAACAAGGCTTGAGTTACCTTGGTGTACTCAGCATTCCGGTCAAAAACATATTTCTTCGACTCCAGGTCCATCACAGACGGAAAGCTACAAAGGATAAGTGGCTCAGTATTCTTCTGAAACGGAAAAAACATAGGATATTGTGTTTAGAAGTGTGTGTACTTGAGTGAGTGTGTATTAGAGTGAGTGCACTTTTATTTTATTTTTACCTTGCTTTGTGACCGTGAACGCCAAAGCTGCAGATCTTGAAGAAGAAATTCTTTGTTCATCAACAAACAGAATTTGCTTTCTGGCATCTGTTGAGGTTCTGCAGTCCTGCGGTTTGCCTGAAAAACAAAATGTTTTAGGTGAGAAGTAAAAAATGAGTAGGATTACTGGTTCGTGCTCAATGACATTCGTAAAAAGTCAGCCAATAACGGATACTCACGTTGTACATATACTGGAGGACAAGTAGTAGGTTTTTGACTTCTGAGTTTCGATGGAGAGGTTCGTCGGATAGGATCACTGAGAGGGCCTGCTTCCATACCTCAACATGTTTACTCATGGTGGAGGATGGCAGTGAGGACCACCAGTCCCCTGAGGAAGACAACATGGAGAAGATATGCAGTCATTAACATCAGTGAGCACGAAACACCTGAGCAGATGTCAAGGACCTTAACACATTCAACGATGTTTAATGTGTTATCAAATACTGATGCTGATGTGTAAAGGTGAGGTTACCTATGACCTGGAGGCTGCCAGCAGACAAGTTCAGTACAGCAGCAGCGATCGCCTTAGCGAGCTTTATGCTCTTTTGTGGAGGTTTGTGGGTCTGGATCACATGCAGGAGCTCATTGAGAATCAGGAAGATCCTCAGACCCTCCACCCCCACGGGCTGCTTATGAAGGGAGGGGAGCAAGTTCAAGAGAGCACCCTCAACCTGTTAGTTTGAGAAGCACAGCAAGGGATAAGTACATATCAGGACTCTTTGGTCATTCTAAACACTTTAGACAAGTTTAATAGTAATTATAGAGTTAATCTCGCCATGCCATTTTTACTAGTTACAAATAGTGAACATACTGAAGGTAGATAACTTTGAAAGATAAAACCGTTCATGCACTTACCTCTACAAACACATTATCCTTCTTTACCAGTTTCTGGAAAGCAAGTTGTGCAAGTGGCAGGTTCAGGCCACAGTACTTTGGTGAAGTCTGGAAATGTTCATCTCTGCTAAAAACACAAAGAAAAAAAGACCATGACCATTCCATTACTCTGTGAGACTTTACTTAGGCACTTTGGTGCTTTCAGATACATGCTAACATCACAACCCAGTCTCACTGCATTTCGTGTTATTGTCACGACATTTAATCTATTGATTCGTGTTCACCAACACGATTTTCCCCTTTTTTCCGTGTCACACTTAACGATTTTAAAAGCAATGTATTTCTATTGGTAGTATGTTTCGTGCCTGCAGCACGTCTTTTTGTCCGTTCGGGCCTTGGAAGACCGGAAGCTGTGGGGTTCATAAAAACATGTTCTTACTCAATATCAAGCCACGATTATTGTTTTTATTTTAAATCGTATAATGTCTGACTTTTTTTGTCATCTGTGAGGAAAAGTTGATAACACCAATGTGTTTAATACTGGCAACTTCTAATTGTGGGAAAAACTAAAACGTTCAGTAGAGACGTCCCATAGAACATTTTGCGAAACACAATAGCCAGCATGTGTAGTTCTGGGGGGGCGTTCGATTCCAGTTTTGGATAGTTTGGCGTGGTTTCGTTCCATTTCAAACAGCTGTTTGACGCTCAGTGTAACCTTGGCGCACTGCCACTCCAACATCCAATCCCAGAGCTTGAAGATTAATCACGGGGACAGTAGTCCTAAACGATAGCTGGGGATTATGGGTAGTGTAGTGTCTTCGGCCATCCTAAACTCAGAAATGTTTTTCCGATTTCATATTGCATGAACACCATATCCCTACATGCATTGTACATCCAATCAGCGAGCTTAAACCATAGCTGAGGATCTTGGGTAATCAGTTCAGTGGCTGTGTATCTGTGTATCACGTCTGTTTCCGGTTATTTTTATTTTGAAATTCAGTTCCTGACGGACGCCAAACAAGCCCGAGATTATGGAATTAAACAAATAAATAAAAACAAGGATAATTGTGTGTCATTGGTGAGTAAATAACAGTGTGTTATTTAGAAAAGAATAACAAATTAGAAGGAAAAAAAGATTTAAAAAAATACAGATTTCAGTATTCTGAGGCTCTGAGCCGCATTTGTTTTTAAAATGAAAACAATAATCGTGGCTCAATATTGAGTAAGAACATGTTTTTATGAACCCCACAGCTTCCGGTCTTCCAAGACCCGAACGGACAAAAAGACGTGCTGCAGGCACGAAAAAATACTACCAATTATAAAATTGTTCTGTGTGACACGAAAAAAAGGGGAAAATCGTGTTGGTGAACACGAATCAATAGATTAAATGTTGTGACTATAAATGCCGTGAGACTGGGTTGAACACCAGCATGCTAACATGCTCACAAAGACAATGCTAACATACTGTGCTTATTTGGGCACAAATAAACAAAGTTAATCATGGTTTTTACTAACCGGTATCAGTATATAGTTATTTCCACATTAAAGTAACCTGCTGGCTGGTTCCTGGAGTTTCCGTTAGCCTACCTCTGTCAGGGTGTGTGGAAAATGGGACCCAAGTGCAGTTTAAAAAAGGACTAAAAAAGGTAAGGTAACAAAAAGCGTGCTTTATTAACAAAAGCCGAAGGCAGGAAAAACAAGAAACTAATTACCAAAAACAAAACCGGGGAGCACAACAGACAGGAACAAACTTACGGCGGGAACAGGCAGGAGACACGGACAAGCATAGGTGACATGAAATGACGACGAACAGACATTGAGCACGGGGAAGACAAGAATAAATAAACAGAAGGGTAATCACAGGACGGACATCCCGGGGCAAAGCATAATCCATGGAGGGGATCTCGGGCGGATGGCCCGGGGGCAAGGCAGAGTTTGAGGAGGGGGTGTCGGGCGGACGGCCCGGGGGCAAGCCAGAGTTCGAGGAGGGGGTCTCGGGCGGACGGCCCGGGGGCAAGGCAGAGTTCGAGGAGGGGGTCTCGGGCAGATGGCCCGGGGGCAAGGCAGAGTCCGTGGAGGGGGTCTCGGGCAGACGGCCCGGGGGCAAGGCAGAGTTCGAGGAGTCAGGGGGCCGGGCTCGAGGGCGTTGACCACGGCTGGGGAACTCAGGAGGCCGGGCTTGAGGGCGAAGGCCGCGGCACTCAGGGGGCCGGGCTCGAGGGTGAAGACCGCACAGCTCCGGAGGCCGGACAGGACCCGGTGTCGGACGGACAGGCACCGGAGCCGGTGGGACAGGCGTAGACGGGATCCTGGACATGACCTGGGCTAGTGTCAATGGGACGACCAACGCAACAGGGCAAGGAGTAGGCAGGGCCCCCTGCGGAAGAGGACAAGGAGTTGGCAGGACCCCCGGCGAGACAGGTGATGGCGGGGCCTCCAACGGGACAGGACACAGGGTTGGCAGGACCCCCGGCAGAAGAGTAGTCAGCGGGACCCCCAACGGGACAGGACACAGGGTTGGCAGGACCCCTGGCAGAAGAGTAGTCGGTGGGACCTCCAACGGCACAGGACACATGGTTGGCAGGACCCCCGGCAGAAGAGTAGTCGGCGGGGCCTCCAACGGCACAGGGCATAGGGTTGGCAGGACCCCTGGCAGAAGAGTAGTCGGCGGGGCCCCCAACGGGACAGGACATAGGGTTGGCAGGACCCCCGGCAGAAGACTAGTCGGCGGGGACTCCAACGGCACAGGACATAGGGTTGGCAGGACCGCCGGCAGAAGAGTAGTCGGCGGGGCCTCCAACGGCACAGGACATAGGGTTGGCAGGACCCCCGGCAGAAGAGTAGTCGGCGGGACCCCCAACTGGACAGGACATGCAGTTGGCAGGACCCCCAGCGGAACCTCCAATGGCACTTGAGTAAGGATTGGAGAGGGGACTCGAGAGGTGACTTGAGAGGTGACTCGAAAGGAGACTTGAGAGGGAACTCGAGAGGGGACTCGAGAGGGAACTCGAGAGGGAACTCGAGAGGGAACTCGAGAGGATACTCGAGAGGAGACTTGAGAGGGAACTCGAGAGGTGACTTGAGAGGGAACTCGAGAGGTGACTTGAAAGGGGGCTTGAGAAGAAACTCGAGAGGTGACTCGAGAGGTGACTTGAAAAGAGGCTTGAGAGGGAACTCGAGAGGAGACTTGAGAGGGAACTCGAGAGGAGACTTGAGAGGGAACTCGAGAGGAGACTCGAGCGGTGACTCGAGCGGTGACTGGAGAAGGAACTCGAGAGGGGACTCGAGAGGAGACTCGAGAGGAGACTTGAGAGGGAACTCGAGGAGACTCGAGAGGGGACCTGAGAGGGAACTTGAGAGGGGACTCTAGAGGTGACTTGAGAGGAGACTTGAGAGGAGACTTGAGAGGAGACTTGAGAGGAGACTCGAGAGGTGACTTGAGAGGGAACTCGAGAGGTGACTTGAAAGGAGGCTTGAGAGGAAACTCGAGAGGTGACTTGAGAGGAGACTTGAGAGGGAACTGGAGAGGTGACTTGAGACGGTCGGTACACCGACAGGACACAGGGAGCTGGCGTCGGCCGGTACACTGACAGGACTCGGGGAGCTGGCGTCGGCCGAAGAGTCAACAGGTGACGAGGAGCCGGAGTCGGGACCATGGCTGCTGGGCCCGGTACTTGAGCCGGAACCATGGCTGGAACTGGGGCCGGAACCATGGCTGCTGCTAGAGACCTTTTGGAGGCTCCGTGGAGCTCCTAAGGCAAGGCGGGATCCCAAGAAGGGGTTTGAGGCTTGAGGCTGGCACTCAGGGCTGCTAGTAAAAATTCTTAGGTTCTCAGGCAACAAGCTCCTAAGCCATGGCCTGCTGTCAACCTCCCTGCGTGCCTCGTTAAGGGCAGCCTCTTTGGCCTCTCTGGATGAGGCCCTCCCCCAGTCATTGAAAATACACTCCAGATTGTATTTAAGCTCATAAAGCTCTTGGCTAAATGAAAAAACTGCTGGGTCCATACTGGTCTGTTTGTACTGTCAGTGTGTGTGGAAAATCGGACCCAAGTGCAGTTTAAAAAAGGACTAAAAAAGGTAAGGTAACAAAAAGCGAGCTTTATTAACAAAAGCCGGGGAGCACAACAGACAGGAACAAACTTACGACGGGAACAGGCAGGACACACGGACGAGCATAGGTGACACGGACATGAAATGACGACGAACAGACATGGCGCACAGGGGAAGACAAGAATAAATACACAGAAGGGTAATCACAGGACAAGACACAGCTGGGCAGGGGAGGAGAAACACAAGGGCAACAGGTGAACACTAGTGATGGCAAAATGAAGCTTTGAATGAAGCATCGAACCACTTGGACAATTGTGTCGGAAATAGGTTAATTTCTCGAAGCTTCAGTTACAGCGACCTCTCCTGGCGAAGTGCAAGGCTGCAGTGGGTTTAACGTATCTTTGCCTAGAAAAATATTCGATGCACACACACACTAAGACTGAATATCATGTTCTATTTGCAATTAAAGATTGATAATTGTGTGTATTAGGTTATTGAGAAGAGACTAGAGAGTGCTGGACATTTTTTTGGGAGGAGAGGGCCTTTTATCAGTTATTAAAGTATTAAAGTTGAAAAGCAATGATTAAAAGTACATCCATTCCGGGCTTTGAGCCAGCTGCGCGGAGGACATCGCCGCATTCGGGCTGCCGGCTCTACCCACTGGGCTATCTATTCCTTAAAAATATTGAACTGTTTTTATATTACTGATGATTGTCTTTTTGTTCACAACTTCTCCACATTTCGAAATGTTTCCCGAGCCAGAACGACGTATCTTTCTTCCTGGCTTGCTCTATAATGATACTACAATTTAAATGCAATCCAACAACAACTCAACAGCAACAACGCAAACTACAACAACCCACACATTGCGCATTGTTTAGAGCGGTCATAAAGTGTTGAAGCGCTCAAATTCGAAACTGTTTCAACCTGTCACCTGTCAGAATAGAGACGAGGCAGTGCATTGAATCGCGTGAATGGACCGCGAACCAGTCAAGTGATTCATTCAGGAAATGAAGCAGTTGCTGCTTCTGACGTCATATGTCACGTGATTTGAAGCAAGCTTCGAATCACTGCTTCTATGGAATAGGAAGTCCAGGGTTGAAGCTCCGTTCGAAACTGCCATCACTAGTGAACACACTCAGACAATTAGACACACCAGGGAAACTAACGACAGGGAGAGGGACCAGACATTATACAAAGAGGAAAACATTTCAAAACAAAGGTGGAAAACGTTGGGTTACGTATTGTAACCCTTGTTATATTAGCACAGGCGGAGCCCTCTACTGGACTCTATGGGTACTACCTTACCATGTGAGCATTCTCCCACTGAGACTTCTATAGACGTAGCCAGCCTTGGGCGGGCCTACCTGAATACGCGCGCATCACACCGTATAAAAGGAGGCCTCGCCTCATGACTATCATACTACACCTCTCTTCAGCGAGCGGAATAGGACAGACAGTGCCCTGAGTAGAGGGCTCCGCCTGTGCTAATATAACAAGGGTTACAATACATAACCCAACGTTATATCTCTCACAGGCTACGCCCTCTACTGGACTCTATGGGTACAGTGGGTGGAGCCCCGATGTATACGCGCACTGTCGTCCAACAACAACATTCCACCCAACAACAACATTCCACCCTACTGCCCCTGACCGGCTTTTCTGGTCAGCAGCTGCTGCCACCACATTCTCCTTTAACCCGGTTGTAACAGAGGAGAAATCTGGGCTGTGGCTGACAGAGCACACCCTGCTGCGCTTACCTCGCAGAAAGTGTGCTCAAAAAACAGTGCCGGGGGACCCCCCCCCCCCATCCCCGCCCATAGACGGATGGGGAGAGCCCCCTCGGCCCCGAATGGGCTTACTACACGCCTGTCTCCCTGAATCCCTAAGGATAACAGGGAGAGCGCCAGAGCCCATGTCCCACACTCAAACACTGACCCCGTGCAGAGTGTGTGGACTAAAGTGTGGAGGGCTGTAAGGGCCCAGCGCGTCCCTCACCCATCCCGGGACCCTCAGAGGGCCCGAGAACAGCGAAGGCGCATTATGTCCGGGGAGGGGGTCAGATGCCAACTGACCCACAACCCCCCCCCTACCAGTCCTGTGTTGCCCCCGCAAGCACAGACGAGGAGAAAGAGCCCGACATGTCAAAGAGATAAAACCTTATGAAGGGGCCTGGCGTCGACCAAGACGCCGCTGTGCATATATCCTCCACACTCACACCGTTGAATAAGGCTGTTGACACAGCTACAGCCCGTGTGGAGTGCGCACAAATCCCTGTGGGGCAGGCTCTCCCTGCCTGTCCGTAGGCATGTGCAATACACTCGCAGAGCCAGGCGTTTCTTGGACAGAGCTTTCCCGATCACCCCGCCCCCGAAGCACACGAACAGCTGTTCGGTGCGTCTAAGGGCAGCCGTGCGCTCCACATAACATGATAGCGCACGCACCGGGCAGAGGAGGTGCAGTTTAGCTTCCCTGTCCCCTCCATGGGGGGGAGACTAAAACCCCCTAACTGAATAGCCCTCGACCTGAACGCACTCCTTAGGCTCTTGGGCACAAAGGAGGGGTTCGGTCTGAGTGTCGCGCCGCTCCGGTCACCCCGAATCAGTAAACAGCTCGGGTGCACCGACAGAGCGGTTAACTCCGACACTTTTTTTGGCTAACGTTAAAGCAAGAAGCAAAGCTGTCTTCCACAACAGTGCTTTTAGGGAGGAGAGCTCTAGAGGCTCAAATGGTTCTAAGACCAGAGCTCCGAGCACTAGGGGCAGGTCCCACTGCGGGGTGGAGGCGTGCACTACTGGGCGCAGCCTCCTGACCCCCTGTAAAAACCGCGACATCAGTGGTTGACTAAAGGCTGACCTGCCGCCAAATCCCTCATGGCAGGACGAGATGGCTGCTGCATACACTTTCACTGTGTAATGTGCAAGCCCTCTGTCCACCAGTAACTGTAAGAAGGAAAAAAATAGAGCCTAACTCACAAGATAGGGGCTCTATTCTCCTCTCCTCACACCATCGCTGGAATCCTAGCTACTTTGGCCTGTAACAGGCTGTGGTGGATCCAGCTCTAGCTGCCTGGATAGACTGAATAACACTGTCAGACAATCCACCCTGTCTCAGCCTGTCCCTCTCAGGAGCCAAGCCTGGAGAGGACGGCCCAGAGTGGGTAACGCCCCGATTGCACCTGCCTCTTCAGACATCGCCCCCCAGAACTGGGGAACCGCCCAGAGCTGGCCCACCTTCATCTGTGTCATCTCTGAGTACCACGGCGCCCCGACGTGGTCCGGAGCCACTAGGATGACTGACAGACGTTCTCGCCTCACTCTCCCCAGGAGAGGGAGAATGAGACGCAGCGGTGGAAAGGCGTATAGCAGCTTCCTTGGCCATGGCTCGTGTGCAAACGTGTCCACCCCCAAGGGCGGGTCGTCGTCCAGGGCCATGGAGAACCACAGGGCACAGTGGTTGTTGCGCCGGCTGGCGAACAGATCCACTTCCGCTCTCTCGAACTGGGCCCAGATCTGCTTCACCACCCCCGGGTGAAGCGTCCATTCGCCTGGCAGGGGGCCGCCCCTCGACATGAGGTCGGCTCCCTGTTCTCCAGGCCCGGGATTTTGAGGGCTCTCAGGGCTAACTCCGCCTCTGAAGCCGATAACCACAGCCTCTCCGCTGTGGCCAACAAGGCGGCGGAGCGGACTCCGCCCTGCCTGTTGATATAAGCCACTGTGGTGCTGTTGTCGCTCCTGACCATTACATGTCTCCCTTGAATTAGGGGCATTAAATGCTGGAGGACTAACACTACCGCCCATAGCTCTAGGAGGTTGGTGTGTCGAAACTCTGTTAGAGCCCAGCGCCCACCTATAGCCCTCTTCAGGCAGGTCCCTCCCAATCCTGTTCTGGATGCGTCCGTGAACACTGTGATGTAGGAGGTCATCCGTCCCAGTGGAGACCCCCTCCGGAGGTGATCCGGGGACCCCAAAAACCGGAGGTTGCCCTCCACTGAGGGGGGGGGATGGTCATCAGCCGCCGTTTGTGCCTCTTGGGATCCAAACGCAGGCTGGAGAACCACCTCTGCAGGCGGCGCATATGCAGTAACCCCAGCGGGACCACAATGTGAGCAGCCGGCATGAGACTCAAAGTCTGCATGACAGTTAAAGCTGTCACTGTCGCAGCCTGTGAACCGCCCGGAGAAGGGACGCACTTATGCTCTCTGACAGGGTGGCACGTAGCGCGCCTGCATCGAGCACCACTCCCAACTACAACGCCTGTTGGTGAGGTATGGGGGTGCTCTTTTTTCAATTGATCGCAAAGCCTAATTTAATTAGGTGTGGGATCAATTGTGCTGTGCAAAACATTGCCTGTTTCCGGAACCCAGCCATGACTATGAGGTTGTCTAGTAAAAGAAAACTCTCATGCCGTGGGCGTGCAGCGGTTGATGCGCTGTGGCCACACATTTGCTGAATGTGCATGGGGATAGGGAATAGCCGAACGGCAGCCTGTTGTACTCGTAGGCTATCCCATGGAAGGCAAAACGCAGACACTTTCTGTGCTCTGGAGTAGGGGTGCAACAACTAATCGACTAAATCGATTACCAAATTAGTTGGCAACTAATTCAGTCGTCGATTCGTTGGTGACGTCATCACATGTGTTCAACACCCCGTTAAGCTCCAACGTTATCGCTCTTTTTTATCGGTACAGGAGACATTTAAAACATATGTCATATGTATTATTGCTACATAAACATTATATCGCAGTCTTAGTGTCGCCAACTCCATTTCTAATATGCAATATGACTACAAAATGCGTCTATAATGTATTTTCGATCTTCCCAATTCAGACGAGAGATCTCTCCCCCGCCTGCTTGCGAGGGGGCGGGGCAGTTTACACACACACGCAGCTGCTACATGCATGCAACACACACACACGGAGGAGATGGCGGAGAGAACGCGCTCCGAAGTGTGGTTAAACTTTAGCCGTCTCGATGTGGACAATGCTCGTTACCAAAAGTGCAATAACAGTTCATCATGTAAGGGCGGTAACACGAGCAATTTGTCTAAACATTTAGCAAAAGTGCACCACATCCAGACGGAGAAATGCACCGGGTTCCACTGTCTTTCTAGCAGCTCTGTAGCCCCATGCACGAGTAACGTTTCCACGTCAGGTGTTATGTATGCTAGCAGCAACACACGGAGTTAATTGATGGAGTCAGATTTCGGTCAATATTCTAGCGCGTAAAACAAGCTTCTCACGAGCGGAAAATGTGCTTTTACACACGCATAAAATGACCCTCGCGCGCAGATTAAACCCCCGCGAGCGGCTCTGCGCTCGCTCGCGAGAGAGACAGCCCTCTTGCTCGCTCGCGGGATTGTCAGCCTTGCGGAGTCTGTCTACGCGCGTGAAAAGTTTCTGGCACTTTGGGGCGGAGCCACTGGACTTTGATTGACAGCTGCAAGGAAACCCGGAGTTGCCAGGTTTGATAAATGCCTGAACTACCAAGAGCCGAGGAGTGACGGCAGCAAAATGTCCCTGAGCACACTCTGTAGGCGTGTTGAAATTCAACACATGTTGTGTCATTTTTGACACATCCCTTCTAAGAGTGTACAGCAGACAGTAGCTAGCAATTTTCGACAGATACAGCACACTCAAAAATATATTGTTTTATATAAAATTAATTTATATATATATATATGCAATTTTCAACAGATACAGCCCCCTCAAAAATATATTGTTTTATATAAAATTAATATATATATTGCTATACACTTTACGAATATAATAGTTTTTTATGGACAACTTTACCATTCAATCGGTGAAATGCATTAATCGGAGCTATTATACCAGGCAAGGTGTGTTTTCTGACAACAGCACGCCGGCAATAGCGTCTCTTGAACCCGCACAGTGCTTTGACAGCACTCGGTTTATTCCACCACGTGCACACGCCCACCTGCTGGCTCCCTATACTGGGGTTTACATCAGGGGCTGGGAGTGTAGGACAGTGTTTCTTCCTCTGGGAATGGGCAAGAAGCAGCCACGCTGCGACTACTCATCCGGTGAGCAAGGCGATCGATCCAAAGAGCCCTTCCGTAAACACGGGGGCTCCCAGGAGATCAACACGATCCTGCCCGCCGTGGACATCACACGGCGGGCAGCGGCGGCGGCCTGTGCTGAATTAGGGTCGACCCTATATCATGTGAAGCCACCGAGCACCGGTCCCCGGGGGAACCGGGCCTGGGGCAAGGCCCGTGGACCAAGCTACTTATACGGCCTTGCGGCCCAATACTCGCTCTGACCTGGTGAGGCGGGAGCATCTCTAGCAATGAGTGAGTAGCCCACACACCCGCCACCATGATCATCATCCAGGGAGAGTACAGCCCTGGGCGGTGGACTTCCATGGACGCCGGACTCAGAAGGAATGGCGAACGTGAATGGCACCGCCTCGGCCATATCCTGGTCCCCCAAACACTCGAAGCAAAGGTGGTGGGGATCGGCGCCCGCTATTTCAGCCAGGGCACGAAGGACAGGCCCGGGTCTCTCGCAGTGGCGACTCCCTGGAGGTATGATAACTCTTTCTTCTTCTTTCAAACGTCTCAGTCTCTCGTGGAATCACTTCCGCTGCTGAAGAGAAAAGGATGATAATCAGGAGGCGAGGCCTCCTTTTATACGGTGTGATGCGCGCGCATTCAGGTAGGCCCGCCCAAGGCCGGCTACGTCTATAGAAGTCTCAGTGGGAGAATGCTTGCATGGTAAGGTAGTACCCATAGAGGCCAGTAGAGGGCGGAGCCTGTGAGAGATATAACATAAATCCAAAACCATGACAACCTCTATGTGCAACCACGTTGTGCTGCAATCCTGCTAATGTACAATTTAGGGCTGCACAATATAACTTGCAATATGAAAAAAAAACAGTGGGTGGTATAAAACTCAGAGTGTAGCTGGTCCAATGACGGCTTGCCAAACGTAAAGTCAAAACAGCTCTAAAACTGGCTGTCTTTTGGATGTAAGTTTAGGGAGCGTTTGATTTGATTGATTGAATCTGCAGCTAGGTTTTCTATGAGCCATTTTGAAATGCATATTTTGTAAACAGAAATTGTTGAAGATGTGGACGCCCCGGACCGCCCCAGCCAAATGTAACCCCTGTACAGACAACCCTGTCTCCTAAAAATTACGTTCCCACAGAACTAAACTGCATTCTCAATTACGTTTAGCTAGAAACGTACTTTCTCCCACGTTACGTTTCTTATGAACATATCTCAAATACGTTTATTTTCTACATATCTTTGCCATTTATTGTCTTGCTTATAATAATGATAATAGTTATTTATAAATATCATTTTAGAGCACACATTTGAAATCAGTAGGCGAGGCTGTAATTTCGCCAGCTGTTACTCTCATGAGCGAGGCAGAAATAATAGTTGTATCATGCCAAAAAGCTGCTGTGTCGTTTATTGCACCTCAAACATTAAAACAAATCCAGAGTTACGTGTTTCTGTACTTCCTCTAAGAAGAAAGGACAGTAACAGAAGATCTCTGTGGCTTCAGGCTTGATCGCCGTTCAAATGACAGCGTTGGTTTCCCCAAAGGTGGGCGGGGCTGTAAAGTGACGTAGATTTTACTCTCATATATTATTCAAAACCATTCTATTTATTCTACCGTAAATTACATGCCAGTGTTTTATCTTTTTATTTATTTGTTTTTATTTTAAATCGTATAATGTCTGACTTTTTTCCCGTCTGTGAGGAAAATAAATGGGGCTTAGAGCTTCAAATACTGAAATCTGTATTTTTTGTAATCTTTTTTTCCTTCTAATTTGTTATTCTTTTCTAAATAGCACACTGTTATTTACTCAACAATAACACACAATTATCCTTGTTTTTATTTGTTTAATTCTATAATCTTGGGCTTTTTAGCCGTAAATAAAGTCACAGGAAACAGACGTAGGCCTATAAGGGACATTTCGAGCAATACACACCACAAACCCACTGAACAGATTACCAAAGATCCTAAGCTTGAAGCTCGTTGATTGGATGTTTTAGCCGCAATGCATGTTGGGATATGATGTTAATGCGATATGATATCCGAAAACATTTTAAAAAAATAAAATAATACTTTATTCCAAGTGTTCTTGCTTTTCTCTTTGGAAGTCATCACATAACGGCATTGTAATACACGGTTCGGCTGCATTACATATTACACATCTGCCGTAGTTCTCTATTTATAGACATCTCATCCCTGATGAGAGGACTTCTGGACAAACAGGAGAACTGCCGCCAAAACTGAATATGTGACATGGATCATAAATATATCAACAATTAAACAACATCTTGCATTTCTTTTCACACAATACGTCTCCTTGCAGTATCAATAGTAATTCGGCTGACTTTTATATTTGATCCAATTGGTAGATAGGTTATATTTACACCATAACGGTGCACAGCTGATAGAAAAGGAAATATATTACTGATTTTCTTTGAATATAAGAATGTAAATACTGAGTTGAGAGAATAGTCAGGGGATTTGGGTGATGGGAGACACATCTATGGAATCACAATTTCAATAGCTTACCATTAAATGACGGATATGCCTTTCTGTCTGTGATGTTTTACAAATCAGATATTAATGTGTAGAAGTAAAACATGAGAAATAGTATAGCAATATCCTGTAAAATCATGTAAAACATGAATAAAACTAGTAAACTACAAATCTTCAGATGTTATACCTACATAAGTGTCCTACACTCATAATACAAAGTTATTAGTATGCTGTGTGTACCTTGTGTGCACCGCCTAGTGGTTAAAGCACGTTATTGAATTATTTTTGTTGAATAATGTTATTTGATAAAAAATATTAAGAGTACATACTTTCATAGGGGGAAAGTAGAAGGTCTGTGATAGAAATATAGAATATAAAAAATCAAGAAGATACTTTAAGTGATCTCTACAATAAAACAGTTTAGTGCTGGATGTACAAAGATATTAATAGGAGGAAGTGCAAAACAGACAAACTAATTAACCTTTATTAACACATTAAAGAATACTTTAGGTTAAGGTCTTCTTTCAAATAAGAAAAAAGCTTTGGGGGTATCTATCCACAGATAGATATATTAAGCCTGACAAAGTACTTAACGTCTAATGTATTGCTTTCCTGCAATGTTTACTATGTTGAAGCACTTATTTGAACTTTATTATACACATTAATTATACTCTTATGTATGTAGATAGTATAAGAAATGTGCAGAATATGACAGTTTAATGGTGGAGGTATACACACATATTGATAGATGTCTTGTAATGCACTGTTGCATAACTACACTGTAGTTGTGTATATGATATGTCAATAAACCTTAGAAAATCTTGGGATGTGCAAAATAGCAATTATATACAGTTTTTAATTAACTATTAGTAGAGAATAACAAGTAATGAATATACTTTATAGAGATCTGCAGATAAATGTTTAGTTTTCTCAAGCACCAACTATCAAATATCTCTCCTGATTGTTGGCACTTGACAATCACCTTCCCTGAATTTTACTCAGGTGTAACTAAAGTCTGATTTAAGGGTTGTTTATATTTCACATCATTAATCAGAATCTGCAAAGTAACTAAAATAAATGTAGTGGAGTAAAAATACCAGGTTAACCTCTGAATTGTAGTGGAGTAGAATTACAAAGTAACAATGAGCTATCATGTGGGTATATATTAATGCTGCCCATTATGGACACAAGCGATTTTCACCCATTTGGTAATTACATGTTTTACATTTGTACACACCAATGTGTTTCCTATCGCCTAAACCTCCAGGGCCGTACACAGTTTAATACTGTCAGTGTCAACTTCTAATTTTGGGAAAAACGAAAACGTCTTTTAAAACCACAATTCCCAGTAGAGACGTGCCATAGAGAACATGTTGCGAAACACAATAGCCAGCATGTGTAGTTCTGGGGGGGGGGCGTTCGAGTCCAGTTTTGAATAGTCTGCCGTGGTTTCGTTCCATTTCAAAGAGCTTGACGCTCGGCGTAACCTTGGCGCACTGCCACTCCAACATCCAATCACAGAGCTTGAAGATTAATCACGGGGTTTGTCAACGGAACTGTAGTCCCAAACGATAGCTGGGGATTATGGGTAGTGTAGTGTCTTCGGCCATCCTAAACTGAATTTTTTCTCGGATATCATATCGCATTAACAACACCACATCTGGCGTCACAGAGATCTTCTGTTACTGTCCTTTCTTCTTAGAGGAAGTACAGAAACACGTAACTCTGGATTTGTTTTAATGTTTGAGGTGCAATGAACGACACAGCAGCTTTTTGGCATGTTAAAACTATTATTTTCTGCCTCGCTCATGAGAGTAACAGCTGGCGAAATTACAGCCTCGCCTACTGATTTCAAATGTGTGCTCTAAAATGATATTTATAAATGACTATTATCATTATTATAAGCAAGACAATAAATGGCAAAGATATGTAGAAAATAAACGTATTTGAGATACGTTCATAAGAAAGGTAACGTGGGAGAAAATATGTTTCTAGAAGATATGTAGAAAATAAAGGTATTTGAGATACGTGGGAGAAAAGACGTTTCTCGCTAAACGTAATTGAGAATGCAGTTTAGTTCTGTGGGAACGTAATTTTTAGGAGACAGGGTTGGCACAGAAGTATAAGATAATGGTAATTTGAGGACAAATCAGTGTCTGGCTCAAAGCCGCGCTGGCACACGGACAAAGAACTTTAAAGGTCTCCTAACTATTTGTAGGCATATATTATTGGTGGCAAAACATGTCTATGAAGTGTTTTGCTTAAAATACCAAACAAAGAATTCTACCCCACTCAACTTAATCGCTGTCGTGATTACACCTCGTGTTTAATCCTTTATGTGATTCCAAAACACATCAAGGATTATTTCTGAAACAGTATGGAGCTCAAATGCTTTTTCTATTGAGGGTTTACCACAAGGACAGTACCTTTTTATATCCAGCTTCTTCACATATACTCTCTCCAGTACAGGTTAGCTCTGAGTGTTAGCGATGCTTGCTAATGTAAATAAAGACCATATTACGTCCAAAACACATCGTTCATTGTTCTGATAGGGCCGTGGTCGTAAAGCCAGCACACATTTCCGATATTACATCATATCGGCAGCAAATCTGGATCAGCTCCGTTGTACCCCCGTTTATTATATATACTATATATATTATATTTATGTATAAAAGACATCAACAAGTGCATTTTGCATAATAGGTGACCTATAAAAGCGGAATCTTTTCAGGCTAACTGGTTCTACTAATATAAGTTGTCAGGGGATCAAAATATTTATTTGAACTGTATAAAGTAGTGGATTAACTGACAGATCGCAATTCAACAAGTACATCTTAAAAGTAAATGTTCGGATAAAAAGATAAAGGATTATAATGTTTATATACTGTGTTTACCTTTTCTCAAGGAAGCATGAATTCAGACAGGAAGCAGAGGAAAACATCCTGTGAATTTCCCTGTGAAGATTTGAAATCTTAGTTCATTGCACTATTAACTGCTACAGATCCAAATCAATAATTTCTGCTATGTAGTCCATAGAACTTCTGGTTACTCAACAAAGTAATAATATAATTAATATACTTACTGTTTCATCTGTTTCCAAGACTTTGAATCACACTCAGCGGTCCATTTGTCGATCATGTGATCAAGACAGTGTGTTACAGTGTTGACTCTGACAGTGTTTGCCTCCTCCTGAACATCCTGCAAAATAAAACAGTTGAATGAATGTTAACATGATTAAACCCATGACCATTATGGTCTGCACCGTATGTTTTTGTGCTGGTACCTCATTAGACATGTAAACTGCAAATGAACAGTTTCCCCCTGCGAAAATGTTTTTAATTACATCATTGGTGTCTGGAATAAAAACAGAATAAAGGTGAAATCACTGTGAAGTCATTCATTGCGTTTGCAATATTGAATCTATTTTTCACTGTGTAGATACCCTGTGGCAGATGAACAGGTAGCGGCACAGACGGATGACTCTCCTCTCCGTGTCCCAGCTGCCCCTGCTCTCCACACCCAAAGGAGTAGACCCTCTTGGAGTCCGTCAACACCAATGTGTGATGTCTTAATAAATGGCAAATCATTTTAATAATATCGGAGACATAAACTCACTTTCACCGGCCTCTTGCAATAGTTGACTGAAAATTATTTTGTCATGATTGTTTTATAAAAGGTGAGATATACTTGTACCTTCCACAGGTGATCTTGGTGACCTTTGCCCCCCAGAGCTCTGCAACAAGCCGAGGTCGTAGTTCATCTCTGAATGAGTTGTGTCCGAGCTGTCCGTGTTCACCAGAGCCAAACGTAAACACTGCACCGTCCTGAGGAGGCCACCAGACAACCATCAGTCTCACATGTACAAATCTATGACAGGGGTTGTGTTAGACTTTCTTGGGACGAGGTCTTAGAAGTTCCAGTATTGCATACAAGGTGATTAAGTCACACTATTGCCTCTTCTAAGCACATTTTTATAGCTTTACAGCCTTTTATCAACCTGTTTTGGTTCAGACTCGCTGCTCTGACCAGCATTGTTTCAGCCGAAGCAGGTAGTATGTTTTCCGTAATTTTTTTGTATTTATATTAAGATATATATATAGATATAAAAATAAGCAACTGTTAGCTAAATCTTGCCATGTTTACCCCAAACAGCCAACAAATAATTTGTTAAAGCATGTTAAACTTTTGGAGGTTTAAAAGTAGCAGATTTCTACGAGTAGAGAAAAATTACTTTTTATTAATATTGAACTATTTATTGTGTTTGTTTGTTGTGTTTATTGTGCGCTTTTAACCATATAATTGTATTTTAAAAAATTGATCCTCTGGTTCTCCGAGCCATTGAAAACCTATTGTATTTGTACAAGGGTGTGATTTGATGAGCACATTTGAATATTGTCATGTACACCATATCTGCTGTCCAGAAGAAAGAAAGGACTCTCTTTTAAATAAAGAAATGTGTGAAGTTTGTCCTTACAACATCTAGTAACCAGTGGTGGTCGGCCCATAGGGGCGCTAGGGGCGCCGCCCCACCTCTTCCCACATTCTGGATTGTCATACAAAACATTTTTTTTTTTTTAATGAACAAGGTACATATTATATAGTTGGTGTCAGTTAAATGTATAATCTGCGATAATATATAGATACAAATTGTTTTACGATGTCTAAAGTTACTGATAAGTCACGTGTTTCCTGCTTGGGGCGAAGAAATCTTTACCCATAGAGAGGTGCAGTGACGAGTCCTAAAACCCGGAAGTGAGTCAGCATTTTACCACTACCGGCTCCCTCGTCTCAGAGCCAATGGGATTTCTCCATAGGATTTTGGAAAATAGGTGGAAATAAGGTCTGTGGTTGAGACACATTTAAGAGACGGATCACGTTTTGTTCTACAACATTAAATCCATCAGCAGTGACCCCACTGGTGATTTTTGAAGAGTTTACGTGTCTGAAAAACTATGGTTGTTAACAAGTGGCTGAATGGGACTACAGAAGCTGTCGAGGATGTTGTATGTCATTACGTCGAACACATAAACACACGCTAAGTTTGGTTGCCCTATTCTGCTTGAAAGTAAGTACCTGCGGTCTTGCAAACTGTTAAAACAAACGCTTCAACTTGTACAATTTTGAATCTGTATTTTTGAATATCGATCTTAAGTTGGCGTGACGTTGAAGTCTTGAAAATGTCTAGCCAAACCTGTCCAATGAAGGCTACAGGATAGGGATCTGTAAGCATAATAAGGAGGTTGACAAAAACAGGCACTAAAATAATAGAGTGTATCAAGTGCTGTGTGCCTTTGAGCTAGCCCTGCGCTATAATATGACATATGTCTTGAGTTTGTGTATAGGTTTGCTTACATTTTGGTAGAACCCCCCCTGGAGAAAAATGCACCAGCCGCCACTGCTAGTAACATTTAGTAAGTAAGTAAGTTACCTAAGAGCAGGTCGGGTCAAAATCAGGAATCTAACCTTTGTCAAAGTGGCCGTGTGGTCCTTTCCACAAGAAATGTGGGAAGTTTTCTTCAAGTTCAGACAATGAACAGGAGTGGGTGTATGTCTGTCTGTAACAAAAATAATAACAAGTTCTAATGCAATGTAAATAGTATAAATAGGTTTTAAATGCTAGTGCTGTGTCAATAGTACTTGACATGTACCTGTAGTGTCTCCCAGGCCGAGCTGCCCACAGCGGTTGCTGCCCCAGCTGAACACCACTCCAGAGACAGAGAGGGCGAAGCTCTGCCCCCCCCCTGCAGCGACCTGCACCAGGGGGACCGCTGACAGAGAGTTCAGGTGTTGGGGGGATGTGGCACTGGGCTGCCTTTTCCCCAGACCCAGCTGGCCCCCGGAGCCTTGGCCCCATGTATACACCTGACCATCTGTGGAGAAAACACTGTGAGTCGTGTAGAACTTCCCTAATGCACCTTTTGTTGGCAAACTACTTTGTAATTAGGGGTGGGCGATATTGAAAAATATATTATCACGATATTTTTCAAGCAGTATCACGATATTTTTTCATGTCGGTTATTATGGTTATTTTTCAAGTTACTTAACAGAACAAGCACCTACAAGATAACAGAAACTAAAACAAAAAGGAGTAACAGACCAAAATAGCATTTCAAGCTGGTTTTATTTTTGAAATGAATCCCTGAATGAACAATTCAACATTTTGATATGGCTTCAAGGCAGTTTCTCAGTATAAAAATTAACTTTCTGAGGTAGCACTAGCAGTGAACATCAATAAACATGAAAAGGAGGGTAAAACATAACTAAGTAAAACATAAAACATCAATGAGGAAAAGTCAGTGCCAAACAATTAAAATGTAAACTTTAGACTTGAAGTGCAATAAAAGACTTTAGCATAACTGAAGGGAAAAACTAAATACCTTATTGATCAAATAAAATATAAGCCAACAGAATCAACCAAGACAATAAATGAAGTGCAATACTGTCTGAATCCTGACTAGACGACTAGAGCATGTCTTTCACATCAGTTTATTTTTTTTATATATTTAAAAAAAAGAATTTTTTTTTTTTTTTTATCACGATAGATACGATATCTCTGAAAAAGCATATCGTGGAGACCTAATATCGTCACGACGATATATATCGTCATATCGCCCACCCCTATTTGTAATCAATGATGTTTTCAGGGACAGGTTTTGTTATTATAATTATTATTATCACCGTCCATCCAACACTAGGTTTTTTGGAGCCGATGTCCATACCTTAGGATCATAAATCCTGGAGAAAATGTGGTTTCTGTGACAGTTGTTCCATTTTTAAATAACATAAAGTGAAAAATAAACAAAATACACACTATTTATATCAACCCAAAAAAAGTATGAATTTACATTAAAAGTATAAAATAACATTTAAAGGTTTCATATTATTCTTATTGTCAGGTTCATATTTGTATGTAGTGCCTCCACTTTGACATGTCTCCATGCTTTAAAGGGAAATGGAAACACTTTTCAAACTGCTTTCCATGCGACAATATTCCCATTAGGAAATGTATTTATCTAGTCTATTTCCAATGTAAACGATCGAGATACGCACATTTATGTTTTGAAATACGTGCCTAATGACCATGGGCGCTTCCATTGCTCCGGGACTTTCCCAGTGACGTCACTGAGTGGGTACGGCTTCCTGGGCCAAAGCTCAATAACAAACAACATGGCGTGTAATGCACCTAAAAGAAAACGGTCGTCGTCAGGAGTTTATTGTATTGCCCCAGGCTGCACAAATGGATTTTATATAAAGAAGAAGGAAGAAGTACATTTCCATAGGCTGCCACTAACGCACGAGAAGCTGCTCAAAGCATGGGTTATTTCCATGAAACGGTCCGATCCGCCGCTGAATCAGTACGCACGTGTGTGCAGCGAACACTTTAAATATGACGATTATGTCCACAAAATGAGGTTTGATGAGTCTGGATGCCTGGTTCAATGCAAAACATCGGATTTGAAGCCAGGATCTGTTCCCACAATATTCGATTTCTCAACGTATGCAGTCGGGAACACCGACTCCACCCGGCCGGATAATTAATTTTCTTTTGGCGAGTAATATCATATACAATAAATATTACGATCAATATCCATTGTAAAATGAATAAACTACCGAAATATTATAGCTGTAATTGGTGTTTCCTTTCCCCTTTAATGTTCAAAAAGCTCTTTATTTTTCTCATACTGCCTGTGCTGCAGTACCTCTTTTCACCCTCTGTCTGAAACCAGAGCCCAGTCTGCTCTGATTGGTTAGCTAGCTGGTTCTGTTGTTATTGGTCAACCACTTATAGATGTTCCGGCCCTCTGCCTATCACGTACAATGTGACCACCAAATGTGTGGAAAATGGCTCCCCGCCTGCACCGTGGCCTTTACAGTACCTTTGGTCAGGGCGACTGAATGATGGCTCCCACAGGCGACCTGAGAAACTGCACACAAAATCTTCATAGGCCTGAGAGAACAAGAATCCAAGTGAAGACACAGTTTCACAATGTAATACATTTACTTGCAAATACAGGACACTGATTGACAGCATAACCTCAGTAGCTCCTCACCTTGGAACGTGCTTTGTGTCCAGACAGAGAACTTGTCCTCTCTTGGACAGCAGTGTGACCGTATCATCTCCACAACTCACAGCCTTTATCTTGTCTTTAAACTTCACAAACTCTGAGAGAACACAACACAGCAGGTGTAAGGGATGCAGCTGGTTGTTTACAACTGTAGAAAAAGATGCTAAATCATCCATGTGTTCATTGAACGCCTCAGACAGACTCAAGGCAAATATGGATGGTTACAAACGTGAATGAAAGCTGTGATTGTAAATCAGGGTTATTCCACTATATCATTTTTTGGGAGCCCTTGAAAGGTTTAAACACAAGTACTGTCTTTTTTGAAAATGAATATGAACTTATTTTCTTGGGAATATCTGAATGTCAGAAAACCAGCATATTATTTGCTATTTTTAACCAATTGCAAATACATCTAAATGATCATGTTTTATATGGAATTCTGTAGGAATGTTGTCATTAATTTATAGATGACATGCTGTGATGAAATGTAAATAAGTCCATCTACGTATTTTCACTTTAAACTTTGATTAGAATTTACAGTGAATTTACTAGTTACACTACAAATTAATATTATGGTATAAAAAAGAGTTTATAAATATGATATTGTGTTACAAATTAAACGAGCCAACAGTTTGTCCAAGAACAGCTTAGTCGATTAATCATATATCCAATTATGAGAGGATTTATCGGCGTCTCTGAACATTTAAGTCATTTGTAATTCATATTAAATAATTAGATTGTTTTTGTGCATTTAAAAAAAAAAATCATTTTAAATTTTGACTACATTTTGCTGGTTGTACCAACATACGTTAACTTAAGTAACATTTTCTTTGCCAGACTGTTACTTCAGAGTATTCTTACATTAGTTACATTCTTACATTAGTACCTTTACGGAAGTAAAGGATTTGAATACTTCTTCCACCTCGTATTAAAAGTGTTATTTTACTCAAACACATCCATAAAACAATTACAGTGCTGTAAAGTAACTAAGTACATTTACTCAAGTACTGAGTATTTCAATGTTGTGCTACTTTGTACTTCTATCCGCTACAATTCAGAGGTAAATGGTGTACTTTTACTCCACTACATGTATTTAATACCTTTAGTTACTTTACAGATGTGGATGAATGATGTGAAATCTAATCAAGTGTTAAATCAGACTTTAGTTCCACCTGGAGTAAATTCACAAGCTACCCTGCAGTCTACAAAGCCATTCAAACTAGCTGCACCTTCACCAGCTTTGAGAACACTTTCATGATCAATCATTATAAAACATTTTGCATAACAAGTATTATTAGCCTGAAGCCCCTCTGACTATCCTCCCCCCAGGAAAACATGTTGTCACACACCTGCCGAGTCCCAGCTGACTGATCCCTCACAAAGCAGACTTCAGATCAGCTGTGAGCTGAGTTGGACCATGCTAAGAAAACACATGAGTCACACTGAGGCGTTGGTGTGTGAGCTTTCAAGAGAAAGGAAAGTGAAACTAGGACTTTATTATGATTATTGCGATATTTAAACTGTTTATAATTCTAAAAGAGCGTTTTTATGACTGTCCTGAGTTGTTACTGGGAGTCATTACGGTAAAGGTGCAGATCGGGTTTGTGTTTCAGCGGAAGGCAAAGTGATGGATAAAGTTGGATTACTGAACAGTCCAAATGCAGAGGCCAAAGTGTCAGGGGCCAAAGTGTCAGGGGCCAAAGTGTCAGGGGCCCACAAAACAACCCAAAATAAACATACAATTACCCAGAAATATATAAAATGACCCCAAGAGACACAATATGACTACAGAGAGAAACAAAATGACTATAAAGCGCCGCAGACAAAAATAAAAATAAGGATTATTAACTGAAACAAAACAAATTCAAAGAGACACAAAAGATAACAACAAGGAGACATACTACAAAAAAGATACACATAATGACTAGATAAACAAGGACTACAAGAAGCCAAACACCACTTCAAAGAGACACATTACATGGCTATAAAAAGAGGATACAACTAAGATAAAGAATGATCTAATTATTTCCACATTGACATATACCTCTACAAAAAAACACAACATGCCCACAAAGAGACACCAGGCAACAACAAAGAGAAGATAAACTATAAAGTATATTTGTATTCTCCAATCACAGGGGGTGGGGTCTTTTGCATGTCTGTACCCAGGGGCCAATGTGGTCCCATTCCACACATGGAGACCTGTAGTTTACTCTTTTCTTAATTGTCTTATCTGCGTATGAGCAATGAGGCATTAATGAATGAATCCACATCAGTCTGGGAGACAGTATCACAGCATCAGGACCGGGACCAGCAGACTCAGGGTCAGTTTATCCCACAGGACATCAAACTGCTGACCTCACCTACTTTTTTCATAGCTTACATGTGTTTACATACTTTCTTCATCATATTTTCAGCATTCTATGCTATCACTTTTATTTTTTTTAAATACAGAGATTCCACCTTCATCAGAGGGGGGGAAGTAAGTAAGTACATCTACTCAAGTACTGTACTTAAGTACAATATTGAGATACTTGTACTTTGAGTATTTCCATTTATTCTACTTTTTACTTCTACTCCTCTGTGGTCAATTGTGTACTTTTACTCCACTACATTTATTTAATACCTTGAGTTACTTCACAGATGTGGATGAATGATGTGAAATCTAATCAAGTGTTAAATCAGACTTTAGTTCCACCTGGAGTAAATCCACCAGCTACCCTGCAGTCTACAAAGTCATTCAAACTAGCTGCACCTTTACCAGCTTTGAGAACACTTTCATGATCAATCATTATAAAACATATCATATATATTATTCTGAAACTGACCAATCTGCATAATGAGTATTTTTTTTATATACTTTAGTGCTTTTTAACTTGAGGAACATTTTGAATGCAGGACTTGTAACAGAGTATTCCTACACTCTGGTACTTCTACTTTTACTTGATTACAAGATCTGAGTACTTCTCCGCCAATACAGCCTTTACACAAGCTGAGTTGGTAAAAGTAAAACATGGTGTTATGAATCATAGAGTCAGAAGAGTATCTGGACTAACACTCACCCTGTTGTCCTCTCATTCTGCTCCCAGCTGGGCTCTCTCTGATGGGGATGATGAACGCGTTGCCATTACTTTTGAGGAAAGCGAGCACAGTGCGCCCCGCAGACAGAGCTGTGATGTGATACCCGAGCTGGAGATGATGGAGCCCCTCTGCTGTAGGGGGGACCGTGTCTGAGTCATCTTTTAACCTGAAGCCCCTCTGACTGTCCTCCCCCCAGGAAAACATGTTGTCACACATCTGCCGAGTCCCAGCTGACTGATCCCGCACAAAGCAGACTTCAGATCAGCTGTGAGCCTCAGTTCGGAAAACGAAAGCTAAAGCTAGAGAGAGTCACACTGTTGCGTGTTAGCTTTCAAGATAAATGAAAGTGAAACTAAGAGTGGTTGTTTAAATCCATAGGCTATATATGTTATGTACGGAGCCCCTAAAGCGACATGGGAAGAAGAAAAAAAACCGAGAAAACAAAAAGTCAGGATAACGGGTTTGTATCTTAAAGTATCTTACAAAAAAGTCAGGATAACGGTTTAAGGGACATAAAAAAAATATATGAGAAAAAAAATAAAGTCAGGAAAACGGGTTCCTTTCTCGTGCGCACGCGAAACTAATCCGTTATCCTGAGTTGATTTTTGAATCCACTTCCTATTAACCAGTGCGCCAAGGAGGAAGTGCAGCACACAGTAGACCAACATTTCAATGCAGACTTATATGTATACGTTTTGAAATGACAGTGGAAAGTTTAATTCGGGTATATTTTAATCTCGGACTTCCTTATAAGTACATTACGTTCCTGCTTGCACGTCGTCACCGTTACATTCTTTCCGAACGGCATTTAAAACGGATTTTGAAGTCTTGTCGTCTGTCCCGGCGCAAGAAATACTCCAGTTTTGAGACAGTAATTACGTCTGGATGCTCTGAGTTCAACACCCCTTGGATCTAGTTCTTTGAGGATTCAACGTACATCTTCTTTTCTGACGAGTAATCCATTCTCTTTGCATTTTGTGAACATCCACCTATACCCATGAAGTTGGCCAGATGTTTGTAAGACTTACTTTCATCTCTGAACAATTACAAACATCTGGCCAACTTCATGGGTATAGGTGGATGTTCACAAAATGCAAGGAAAATGGATTACTCGTCAGAAAAGAAGATGTACATTTAATCCTCAAAGAACTAGATCCAAGGGGTGTTGAACTCAGAGCATCCAGACGTCTCCATCGCCGAAGCTATTTTGCCAAAGGACCGAATTATATTTGGCACTTAGACTCCTACGATAAATTGAAGCCATTTGGAATCTGTATCAACGGCTGCATTGACGGATTTTCAAGAAAAATCATTTGGATGAATGCATTCACAACAAGCAGCGACCCGAAAATTGTTGGAGGTTACTACATTGAGGCTGTCGAGAAATTGCGAGGTTGTCCGAGGATTGTGAGAGGCGACAAGGGAACAGAAAACGTTAAAGTCAGGGACTTTCAGTGTTTTGTCCGACGCAATATACAGGACGGCTCTGCTATTGACAGTTACATCGAAGGGGCAAGCACGGCCAACCAGAGGATAGAAAGTTGGTGGGGTTTCCTCCGGAGGGAGTCAATGGAGTTCTACATCTGTATGTTTACAGATCTGAAGAACCGGGGTCTGTTCGACGGTGCATTTTTGGACAAAAGTGTTCTTCAGTTCTGTTTCATGGGCATCATTCAGGTAAGCTGCAAATGTATATTTGTCAGCTGCATGTTTTTATATTGAACACAAACGACCTTCTCTACACAAAACAAAGCATATGCTGTATATATTCTCTAATTAGCAGACACTGCATGGCTGTTTTTATTAATATGGCTGAGTTTACATATGTTTTTATTGCATTTCAATAAACAGATATTGCTTATCGATTTAGGAGGAAAGCAGATTTCTCAGACACAATTTAGAAAATATTATGAAATTATTATCTATCAATCAATCAGTGCATAATTACAATTAAGCTAGTCCCAACACACTTTTCTATTAAAACAACACATGAAACATACATCAAGCAAAAAGCATTGTGTTCTAAGCTTTATTCATTTGGAAATGTTGTTGTTGTTGTTGTTGTTGTTGTTGTTGTTGCTAGTGTTCGCCACAGGGTGTGAGTAAACAAGAGAAGAAACGGTAGTAAAATTGTACGAATCAGCAGACCAGTGTAGGCAAGAGAATAAGTGTTTCTTCTAGGTTTACTCGTTGTGGAACAACACCATAAAGTTGTGACGAGTGAAGAAAGAGAACCGTTGTCCGCCTAATCTCTAGCTGCAACCTTGTTGTTGTTATTATTATTATTATTATTATTTTAAATATAAATAATAAGTACCACTATCATTGCTATTATTGTTATTATTCTAATTATTATTATTTGAAGTCAGGCACGTTTCAAGATGATGTTAAAAGAATGTTAAGGGATGCAAATGAAAGAGAGAGTATGGTAGAAGAGATACCTGAGTATGAAAACAGGAATCATACTTCTACTGATAGTTTCATCATACAATGAAAATGTGGTTGTTTATTAAGATGAATTAACTTCATTTTTCCCTTTTTGTTTATCAAAAAAATAACCTTTTTTTTAATTTAAAGCCCTCTCATCTAATTACCTCATGACAATATCAAATTGTATAACTGATATCAGTGAACTTGTTTTCATACTACCTTATCAACTGTTTTCCAGGACGAGTTGGATGAGACCACCTGTGTGTGGGATTCACATGTCATCAGACCATCAAAGAATGACAGAGTACCCAGCGGTCGGCCCAAAGTCATGTACATGTTCCCAGAACTCTACACAACTGAGGACTGCATTTCCCCAGTGGAAGGAGCAGACGCACAGCTGTGTCGGAGTAACTGCACATTCAGACCAGCAGTGCCATGTGACACAGACATCTACAACATCTGCAACCTTCTGATGATGGAGTCACAATTTAATCTTCCTACTGATTCTTATCAAGCGTTTGATTTGTACCTGGATTTAAGGAATACAATCCGATCTTCTCTGTGACTTGAGATGAAACTACATTTGAAAATAACTAAATGAAACCAATCTCACAATTGATCAAATTTTATTTTTACATTTGTGAGTGAATTTTGAAGCAGGAGTGTATATACAGGTGAACTATCAATAAGGAAACATAGTAACCCCAGACACCCCTCTGAGTATTGAAGGTTAGTTGAACTGAATGTATAGTCAAAAATGTTTAATAATTGTACAAAAAATAAGCATAGTGGCAAGAAAAGGATTGTGTAAAGGAATTTCTTCAGATTGACGTCTCACAATAGTGGTATTACTTATTACTAGTGTTACTGTTTTCATACTCAAGGTTCAAACATTTTGGAACTACATATGTACCCATCATTACGTCTTATAAGCACCTGCAGAAGTGACTGCTCTAGAATCACTGCTGTGCGAGGTATTTTGTTGGGAAGTCACAGTAATATCTTTGTCATTGTTTATCAGGAAATGTATTTATACTTGCATAAGAGGAATTTCATTAGAATATTGCCTTTTCTTAATGGTGCTGTCACGATCTGTCCGTGTTGTGTTTTGTCTGTCTGTTTCTGTCTTTGGTTTCCTGTTTTATTTTGTAAAGTGTTCACCCCCCGTTCCTGCCTGCCGCTTTCTGTCTGTTTTCCCTCCCTGATTTACCCGATTGTGTTCACCTGGTGTCCCTGTGTTTTCTCCTCCCTCCTCACCTGTGTCTTCTTTGTGTGATTAGTCTTGTGTGTATTTAAGTTCTGGTTTTTCTGTCTGTCTTTGTCGGTTCGTCTTGTGTCATGACCTGGTCTTCGGTGAGTGTTCTGTTCTGTCTTTGTGATTTATTTAGCCTTGAAATAAAGGAGTCATTTTTGTCACTGTAATCTGCATTTGGGTCCTACTTCCCACACACACCGTAACAGGTGCTAATGGAAGTAGACACTTTGTTGTGTATAGGACTGTAATAATAGATGTAATAATATGCTGCCTTTACATCAGTTATTAGGTAGGTGACACATGAACATAGGGAAAACAATAGGGATGAGATCAATGAGAAATTCCACCTTTTATTGAACAATGATGGATTACAATTGTTACAGTAAACGCTTCAAATAAACAAAACAAGGCCAAACACGTTTCTTGTTTCAGTTTCTTGTATTGGTACAGTAAGAGTTTTGGCACAGGCATCAGCTATATGCTGAAAGGACTTTTAGAACCGTGTGCTTATCATTCTGTAAACTAATTTGGCAAAAACTGGAAATAATCCTTATGGAAAAAGAACCTTACTGTAAAAAATTTGAATCTATTCAACAACACAATTTTGAATATACTTGTGTTTTTACTCCCTTCATCAACTTGCAATACATGGAACTTGTATAAGGTGCTATGGAGTTTTTCAAAATGAAGGGGAAAATATATTTTAAGTTTGGAAAACAACTTTGGATGCATTACGTGTTGGACATGCCAGTCATAAACACTTAACCTGAGTGCTTGAACAGCAACAGTATTTAGCTGCTAAATGCAATATGTAGAACTTCTTTCAAGTCAGCAAATGCCACAGGATTCAAAGTGCCAATATGAAAGCGAAATGTATGAGATCCCTTGCAACCACTACAGAATATCCCTTGTAAAGCAATCACCGGACAGGACGCTGTCTAGCTCTGCATGGAAATCTGGGTAGGAGCTGTAAGTGCATGGCAACTCCAGAACTGCTCCACATGTGTGTGCCACAGGCCTGCGACTTAACCCACACAACCTGTTAAAAGTGACTTCAATGCTGTCCTTGCATAGCACAGAGGACCCTGTGCAGAAGCGCAAGAAGATCTCCAGTTTTCTTTGGTCAAGGCTTCTCACATACCGTAGCAGGTAAGTAAGGGCTGCCTGTTCCTGTGGATTCAGGCTTTCATTTGACGGCTTTATCATCTGGGCAACTTTCCTGTTTGTTGGCCTCTTGTTCTCATACAGTTCCATTATGCTCTCTTTTGTTAATAGCCTCGGCACAGCATTGTGAATACTGGAGTGGAAACAGTCAATGATGAACTTTGGCTCTTGAAGAAGAGCTTTGTGCGCCATGACTACAATTGCAGCCCGTATGTTGTCTTTAGAGGGCAGACAGTGTGAGCCCATTCGTGAAAAGAGGTCCAGTAAGTCCTCCTCATCTATTTCTTCCAGGTTTCCCTCTAGCACTTTCTCAACTGATTCTCGCTCGGTCACTGAAAGATATCTCAGAAAGGACATCATCAAAAGTTCTTCATCCACAGAACTGACTCCTTGACAACATGACAGAATGAAAGCTGGTGACAGTCTGATTGGTATGATATTGTGGATCATATATCCTTTTATCCATACTCTACCAACAGCTTGCCATTCCTTCTCCGAATAATCTGGCCGTAGTCTGGGCACTCGCTCATCTTCCCCCTCGCACTGTTGCAAAAAAAGCTCCCAGAAGGCGGAGTACACTTCTCTTGAGACCCCCTCACCGTCCAAAGCTTTCTCATTTATTAACTCCATTATCAGTTGCACTTCCATTACTTTTGGATCCATGAAGATATTTAGAACATCCTGAACTGTGTTTACCCGTCTGAATTTCACATAGTGGACTTCTTTTTCAGATCCCCTTGGTGATGCTGCATCGTCATTCAGTTATCAACTATTGCAACATTTAAACTGTGGTTAGATTGTAAAAGAGTTGTTATATCTCTCACAGGCTCCGCCCACTACTGGACTCTATGGGTACTACGTTACCCTGCGAGCATTCTCCCACTGAGACTTCTATAGACGTAGCTGGCCTTGGGCGGGCCTACCTGAATGCGCGCATCACACCGTATAAAAGGAGGCCTCGCCTCCTGACTATCATCCTTTTCTCTTCAGCAGCGGAAGTGATTCCACGAGAGACTGAGAGACATTTGAAAGAAGAAGAAAGAGTTATCATACCTCCAGGGAGTCGTCACTGCTAGAGACCCGGGCCTGTCCTTCGTGCCCTGGCTGAAATAGCGGGCGCCGATCCTCACCACCTTTGCTTCGAGTGTTTGGGGGACCAGGATATGGCCGAGGCGGTGCCATTCACGTTCACCATTCCTTCCAGGTCATTCTGCACATGCGTTAAATGCGTTAAATATTTTAACGCAATTAATTTGAAAAATGAATTACCGCCGTTAACGCGATAATTTTGACAGCATTAATATATATATATATATATATATATATACAGTGCAATAAGCTTCTTAGTGCAATAATAAGCTACAGGGACGTTAATCTAACGGCGGCAGGCCCGGACTGGCCATCGGCCCGGACTGGCCATCGGGAGGACCGAGAGGTTTCCCGATGGCCTGGTCTGCTAAGTGGCCTGCTGGCCTGAGGAATTTCTTTTTTTAATGTATGTATTGAGAACGCAACGCTGCGCAAATGTGGGTCTGACTCTGCCTCACAGAGGGTGACTAGCTGTCTACATGATGTGGCCTGCCGACATGGCCACTTTCATATAGATCATACTAATGCCCTTGATTGGTCTCTGTGTGTCATTCAAGCTCGGGAGGGTGTGTGTGTGTGGCGCGAACGAGCGAGAGAGAAAGCGCGCACACCGGTTACGTGTATTGTTGTTGTTACCATCCGGTGCTAGCTAGCTGCGCTAACGGATATAATGAGCTGTCAACAAGGTGGAGGAGAGTCCTCTCCTGTCAGACTGAGAGACTGATAACTCAATCAATCAATCAATCAATGTTTATTTATATAGCCCAATATCACAAATGTTACATTTGTCTCAGTGGACTTCACAGTTTGTACAAAATATCAGTATGACAATACGACACCCTCTGTCCGTAGACCCTCACATCGTACAAGGAAAAACTTCCGAAGAAAACCCACAGTTTAAAGGGAAAAATGGGAGAAACCTCAGGGAGAGCAACAGAGGAGGGATCCCTCTCCCAGGACGGACAGTCGTGCAATAGATGCCGTGTGTAAATTGAAAAGATAATACATTTGTAACATAGGTAGTCCAAATGTTTGGAAATGCATGTGTGTGTAATAGGAAGATGGATCCACGAGGATATCCATCCAGGACCTATGATCCAGGACCACAGCCACGACTCAAGATCCAGGGCTCGTGATGCAGGACACAGGACCGCAGGATCATCCATGACTCCGGATCCCAGCGTATATAGACACCAAAAAGAAAGAAATTTGGGGAAGCTGGGTTAATCGGAACATGGGAGTACACAGGTATAGACAGAGAGAAGGAAGAAGTAAGATGTCCCCCAACAAACTAAGCCTATATCAGCAAAACTAGGGGCTGAATCTAATCAGCCCTAACTATAAGCTTTATCAAAAAGGAAGGTCTTAAGCGCACTCTTAAAAACGGATAGGGTGTCTGCCGCCCGAACACAAACTGGAAGCTGATTCCACAAATGTGGAGCTTGATAAGAAAAGGCTCTGGCTCCCATTGTACTTTTAGAGACTCTAGGAACAACCAACAACCCTGCATTCTTGGAACGCAATGCCCTAGTAGGACAATAGGGTATAATGAGTTCTTTAAGGTAAGATGGCGCCTGCCCATTAAGGGCTTTGTAGGCGAGAAGAAGAATTTTAAATTCTATCCTGTGTTCTATAGGGAGCCAGTGTAAGGCAGCCAGAACAGGAGTAATGTGGTCCCTTTTCCTAACTCTGGTTAGGACACGAGCTGCAGCATTTTGAATTAGCTGAAGCGACTTGACTGACTTCTTGGTACACCCTGATAATAAAGAGTTACAATAATCCAGCCTTGAAGTAACAAATGCATGGACTAGTTTCTCTGCATCGTTTTGAGGCAAGATATGCCTGATTTTTGCAATGTTACGTAGATGGAAGTAGGCGGTCCTTGAAATTGATTTTATGTGGGCGTTAAAGGATAAATCCTGATCAAATATAACACCAAGATTCATTACAGTCTCACTGGAGGCCAAATTAATGCCATCCATAGTTAGTATATCTTTAGATAATTTGTTTCGTAGATTCTTCGGGCCAAGTACAATAACTTCAGTTTTGGTCGTGTTTAACATCAAAAAGTTTAAGGTCATCCACGTTTTTAAGTCCTTGAGGCAGTCTTGAATTTTATTTAGATGATTAATTTCATCAGGCTTGATTGATAAATATAGTTGAGTATCATCCGCATAACAATGAAAATTTACAGAATGATTCCTTATAATATTGCCTAACGGAAGCATATATAATGTGAACAAAATAGGTCCGAGCACTGAGCCCTGTGGCACTCCGTGGCTAACTTTGGTTTGCGTGGAAGATTCATCATTGACACGTACAAACTGAGAGCGTTCAGATAAATAAGACCTAAACCAGCCTAAGGAAGTTCCCTGTATGCCAACTAAGTGCTCTAGTCTTTGCAATAAGATATCATGATCGATAGTATCAAATGCAGCACTGAGATCGAGCAAAACAAGAATAGAGACAAGTCCTTTGTCAGAGGCTATTAGAATGTCATTTGTGACTTTGACCAGAGCTGTCTCTGTGCTATGATGTGTTCTAAAGCCAGACTGAAAATCTTCAAATAAATGATTGTTTTTTAAGTAATCACACAGCTGTTTTGCGACTGCTTTCTCAAGAATTTTTGAGAGGAACGGAAGATTAGAAATAGGTCTATAGTTGGCTAAAACCTCTGGATCGAGGTTGTGCTTTTTAAGAAGCGGTTTTATCACTGCTACTTTGAATGATTGTCACAGTCTGCTTTCTCACTCACCTATTTTCTGCATTATCATTCCTTAGTCACCTGGTAGTCACACCCTGTCTCTCTCTCTCTCACTCTGTTACACCCATCAGCTCCATTAGTATTTAGGCCCACTTCACTTTCACCTCAGTGCCAGATCGTACTTTGCAGCATGCCAGTCTTTCCCGCTTTACTCTTCAGATTGCTCTCCCGGTTTCGACCCTGCCTGTCCCTGACCAGCCTGCCTCGCCTGCTCCCTGACCCGTTCTGTACCTGCGACTCCCGTCCTGCCTTCTCCCGGAACCCTCGCCTGTCCCCGACCAGCCCTTTGCCTACTATCTGCCGTGTTGTCTCCTACCAGCCTATTGCCTTCAATAAAGCTGGTTACCGACTATCTCTGGTTTCCCGTGTTCTGCATTTTGGTCCTCAGCTCGTTTGTGACAGAACGATCTGGCCAGAAATGGACCAAGCAAACACCGGGTCTCCTAGAGACCGCTTTGAGAGGGTTGAGGATGCCATCCAAAGACAGGAGGTCACAATAGCTACCTTAGCTATCGAGACCCACCAGGCAACCTCAACCCAGGGACAAACGCTGGCTTACCTTACCTCCCAGATGCAACAGATGGCCGCCACCGTACAACAGCTAGCCGCTACCATGGCTGCTACCGTCCCTCCGCCCGCAGCTCCGATGCTCGCTCCAGCCCCTGGGTCGACGGGATACGCTCCGGAGCCTCGTGTGGGAACGCCGGAACGCTACGCTGGTGAGCCGGAGGGATGCAGTCCTTTTCTCACAAACTGTTCCATATTGTTTTCACTGCAGCCACACACCTTCGACTCCGAGGCGGCTCGTGTAGCTTTCACCGTTAATCATCTGACGGGGAGAGCACGTTTATGGGGAACTGCAGAGTGGGAGCAGCAGACACCAGCCTGCGCCTCTTTTGCTGCATTTTCCGCCGAGATGCGGAAGGTGTTCGGTCCCGTTCGTCTGGGTCCCGACGCTGCTGGAGGTCTGCTGAGTTTGTGCCAGGGTTCCGGCACGGTGGTGGATTACGCTATTGACTTCCGCACCAGCAGCCGTCGCAGCAGCTGGAATGAGCCGGCGCAGTGTGACGCATATCTGAGAGGATTAGCGGATTATATGAGAGATGAGCTGGTTTCCTATGATCTCCCTGCTTCCTTGGATGGGTTGATTGAGCTCACCTCTCGGATTGACGGACGAATCCAGACTCGGAGAGGAGAGCAACAGACGCGAGCGGCGGGCCGCTGCTCGCGACAACAACTTCCGGTTTCCGGGAGATTTCGACTTCCGGTTTCGGCGGAGAATTCCCACTCCTACTCTGACTCACGGTACGAGGTCGAGCCCATGCAAGTGGGTCGTACCAGTCTTACCTCGGAGGAGAGGGAATTACGTCGAAGAGGTAATCTTTGCCTTTACTGTGGTCAGGCTGGACATAGGGTTTCCCGTTGTCCGGTAAAAGGCAGAGCTCATCAGTTATGGGGAGTATACTGGTGGGCCAAACCTCTGAGCTGATCCCCAATCTAAGACCCTTGTGCCATGCTCGACTCCTCCTGACAGGCAGATCTCAGGCTCTGGCTGTTTTTATCGACTCCGGATCAGATGTTAGCATCATTGACGAGGAGCTCGCACGACAGCTGGGCATCCAACAGGTTCGGCTGCTCCAGCCGGTACCGGCTAATGCTTTGGATGGTCACCTGCTGGGAACAGTGACACACCAGACGACACCGGTCCGTATGCTCATGTCGGGGAACCACCATGAGACAATCCAGTTTCATGTGCTACGGTCCCCCCAAATCCCACCCCAACACCTCTTCGGGACATTACGAGTACCTGGTGATGCCATTTGGACTTACCAACGCCCCTGCAGTTTTCCAGGCGTTGGTGAACGACGTACTCCGAGACATGTTGGATCGTTATGTTTTTGTCTATCTGGACGACATCTTGATTTTTTCAAAGAACCTCAAGGAGCACGTCCATCATGTCCAGACAGTCCTCCAGAGACTTCTGGAGAACTCACTGTTCGTCAAGACGGAGAAGTGCGAGTTTCACACTTCTTCGGTCGCCTTTCTTGGCTACATCGTGGGTCAAGGAAGTGTGGAGATGGATCCTTCTAAGGTTTCAGCAGTTACCTCGTGGCGGGTCCCTGATTCCCGGAGGGAGCTGCAGCGTTTCCTGGGATTCGCCAACTTCTACAGACGGTTCATCCGTGGCTACAGCACAGTGGCCGCCCCGCTCACCGCCCTGACCTCGTCCAAGGTGACGTTCCGATGGTCCCCTGCAGCCGAGGAGGTTTTTCAGGACCTCAAGGGCCGGTTTACGTCGGCTCCTATCCTGAAAGTACCAGACCCCACTGGTCAGTTGGTGGTGGAGGTGGATGCTTCAGACGTAGGGGTGGGGGCCATCCTGTCGCAACGTTCTGGTGAGAACCAGAAGCTCCACCCCTGTGCTTTCTTTTCGAAGAGATTGAGTCCGGCGGAGAGAAACTATGACGTGGGGAATCGGGAGCTGCTAGCAGTCAAGTTGGCGTTGGAGGAGTGGCGACACTGGCTTGAGGGGACAGAACAACCATTTCAGGTTTGGACTGACCATAAGAACCTGGAGTACATCAGGTCGGCACAAAGACTGAATTCTTGGCAAGCCAGGTGGTCGTTATTTTTCACCCGGTTTAATTTTTTCCTCTCCTACCGCCCGGGCTCCCGCAACGTGAAGGCCGACGCTTTGTCCCGGCAGTTCGGGAGGGAGGGAGACACCCGGGGTATTCCGGACACTATTCTTCCTGCTCCTCGAGTGATCGGCGTCCTCGCTTGGGAGATTGAGGAGAGGGTTAAGACCGCTTTGGTGGACCAACCCGGTCCTAGTTCTTGTCCTCTTAACCGCTTGTTTGTGCCTCAGGTTTTGAGGGCTGAGGTGCTTCAGTGGGCTCATAGCTCTAGACTTTCCTGCCACCCTGGAATTCAACGTACCAGAGGGATGGTCCTACAACGGTTCTGGTGGGCCATGCTGGAGGCTGACACCCGGGAGTTTGTGAACGCCTGTCCTGTTTGCAATCGGCACAAACCATCTCACCAAGCGCCAGCTGGCCTCCTTCATCCATTACCGGTACCACGTCGCCCTTGGTCACATATTTCATTGGACTTTGTGACTGGTCTACCACCGTCCCACGGACATACTGCCATCTTGACGGTGGTAGATCGGTTTAGTAAGATGGCTCATTTCGTACCCCTGCCTAAAATCCCGTCAGCTAAGGAGACGGCAGAACTGATTCTTCTCCATGTTTTTCGTATTCACGGACTGGCGACTGATGTGGTTTCCGACCGGGGGCCCCAATTCACCTCTGTGTTTTGGAGGGAGTTTTGTGAATTGATCGGGGCAACAGTCAGTCTCACCTCCGGTTTCCACCCACAGGCCAATGGCCAGACCGAATGGAAGAATCAGGAGATGGAGACCACTCTCCGCTGCATGGCTTCCGATCATCCCACGACCTGGTCAAAACAACTCCTGTGGGTGGAGTATGCCCACAACACCCTCATCAGTTCCGCTACTGGTCTTTCCCCTTTTCAGTGTGCTTACGGTTTTCAACCCCCATTGTTCTCTGCATTGGAGAAGGAGGTTACCTGTCCGTCTGTCCAGGATTTCATCAGACGTTGTCGGAGGACTTGGAGGCAGGCTCGAACAACTCTGCTTCAGTCTGCTAACCGGTACGCCACATCAGCGAACCGCCGACGCACCAAGGCACCTGTATACCAGGTAGACCAGAGGGTGTGGCTTTCCACTCAGAACATTCCCCTTCGGGTGGAGTCTAAGAAATTAGCGCCTAGGTTTATTGGACCCTTCAGGATTGTCAAGGTCATTAATCCTGCAGCAGTTCGACTGAGTTTGCCCCGGAACATGAAGATCCATCCCACCTTCCACGTTTCTAGGATTAAACCTGTCCGGGAGAGTCCTATGGTTTCCGCCGCCCCTCCACCACCACCCCCTAGGATGATCGATGGGGGACCTACCTACACCCTTCGTCGTCTACTCCGTTCCCGTCTCAGAGGAAGAGGGGTTCAATATTTGGTGGACTGGGAGGGCTATGGTCCTGAGGAGAGGCAGTGGGTTCCGGCTCGTCATATCCTCAACCCTCAACTCATCCGAGACTTCCACCTGCGTTACCCGAAGCAGCCGTCTAGGACCCACGCTCAACCAGGCGTTAAGCCAGGGAGTACTCGTCCGCTACGGACCAGAGGCTTCGTCGAGGAGGAGGGGGAGGCGTCATCGGGCGAGGAGGACGAGGATTTCCAGGAGGGAGAGGCCGAGAGAGCAGTCTCAGACGAGTACTAACCTTTCCCATACCTCCACCTTCCACCCGGTATCTGTAGGGTTTTTTTTTCTTGAGTCTCTTTTTTTTAGAATTGTTTAGACGTCTGGAGCCGTCCATTAAGGGGGGGGTTCTGTCACAGTCTGCTTTCTCACTCACCTATTTTCTGCATTATCATTCCTTAGTCACCTGGTAGTCACACCCTGTCTCTCTCTCTCTCACTCTGTTACACCCATCAGCTCCATTAGTATTTAGGCCCACTTCACTTTCACCTCAGTGCCAGATCGTACTTTGCAGCATGCCAGTCTTTCCCGCTTTACTCTTCAGATTGCTCTCCCGGTTTCGACCCTGCCTGTCCCTGACCAGCCTGCCTCGCCTGCTCCCTGACCCGTTCTGTACCTGCGACTCCCGTCCTGCCTTCTCCCGGAACCCTCGCCTGTCCCTGACCAGCCTGCCTCGCCTGCTCCCTGACCCGTTCTGTACCTGCGACTCCCGTCCTGCCTTCTCCCGGAACCCTCGCCTGTCCCCGACCAGCCCTTTGCCTACTATCTGCCGTGTTGTCTCCTACCAGCCTATTGCCTCTAATAAAGCTGGTTACCGACTATCTCTGGTTTCCCGTGTTCTGCATTTTGGTCCTCAGCTCGTTTGTGACAATGATTGTGGAACATAGCCTGATAATAAAGACATATTCATAATATTTAATAAAGAAGTGCTAATTAATGGAAAAACTTCCTTCAACAGCTTAGTTGGAATTGGGTCTAATATACACGTTGATGGTTTAGAAGAGAGAATCATTGAATTTAATTGTTCAAGGTTTATGGCTGAGAAGCATTCTAGTTTACTATCTAGTGTAATATTATAACTTACGTTTCCGGGAGTTGATAACACTATACTGGTCAAAGGCAAGAGGTCATTAATTTTGTTTCTAAGAGTAACAATTTTATCGTTAAAAAAGCACATAAAATCATTACTACTGAGTGCTATGGGAATAGAAGGCTCAATCGAGCTATGGCTCTCTGTCAGCCTGGCTACAGTGCTGAAAAGAAATCTTGCATTATTCTTATTCTCATCTATTAGTGAAGAGTAGTAGGCTGCTCTCGCTTTACGCAGTGCTTTCTTATATTCATTGAGAGTGATATGCCAAATTAAACGAGATTCTTCAAGTTTAGTGGAACGCCATATCCTTTCAAGTTGTCTCGGCTTTTGCTTTATTTTGCGGGTTTCGGCATTATGCCATGGAGCTAATCTATGTTGTTTTATTTTCTTCTTTTTCAAAGGAGCAACAGAGTCTAATTTTATTCGCAGCGCATCTGTAGCACTATCAACAGCATGATCAATTTGGGGTGGTGGACATTTTGTATAAGTTTCCTCCCCTACATGCAGACCTGCTATCGAGTTAAGCATTGGTGGAATCTCTTCCTTAAATTTGGCTATAGCACTAACAGATAGGTTTCTGCTGCAGGAGCCTTTGACTAATGCTTTGTAGTCCAGCAACAGCACTTCAAATAACTATAAACTATAACTACAGCTCAGGTGAGGTAAAGGACTGTGAGTGTTTAGATGGGGGTCTCAAACGGTTTGTTCACCATTTATGTAAACACATATTTCCATTTGAAGGGGGAGTGATTAGTAAAACATGCATGAATAATAACAAAATAAAATGTTAACTAGGTGAAAAAAGGTAAGATATACTCTATAAACTTGTTGAGAGCCAAAACTAGTCTTTGCTGCTGCCTCAAAGAGGAGCAGGGGAGAGGAGGGAGACAGGTGAGGCTGGTTCAGGAGCCCAGACACACTCACAACTATAAATAAAACCAAAAACAAATAAATAAACAAGTTTCAATGTTTTTTCATATTGGATATGGTATGTTATTGGTTATGGCCATGTACATATGATTTTATGATTATTTAAATGTATACAGTTCTGTTTCATATGGGTGTAGTCTCTTTATTTCCCCCTCAAAGTGCACCAGATTGATGCATTTAAGTCCAACATTTAAAAAAATCTTACCGGGGGAGCATGCCCCCGGACCCCCCTAGGGGATTTTAGGTCCACCTCCACTTAAAATATGTTCACATGGATAGGTTCCTAGATGTGCACAACAACGCCTAAATAGATTTGCACAGCAACACTGTATATATTGACAAATAAATCCAGGAAAATGGCACAAAAGAAAACTGGTAGTGGCCTGGCTGGGTGTATAATTCCCAGCCTGACTTATTGTCCCAGTCCGGCCCTGAACGTCGGTAATATTAACTTTATTTAATACAACATTTACGGTACAAGATTTACATCATACAGCCCATGTAGTATAATATTTTACAAATGATGAATTACAAGAAACATGTGCAATATATCCATTATTACAGCTCTGTGGGCAGTAAGGCGATATGGGTCCGTTGTTATTGTGCATCCATGGGTAAAGATAAACGCATGTAGTACTGAACACGTAACATGAACGTGCCGGGCGGCGCGGTCCCGTGGGTTGGATGCGCGTTCATAATGCCGAGGGAAATAACTCTCAGAATAACATTATTAGCACATTTTTACAACTTGAGGAACGAATGTTTTTAATAAGGGCTATACAAGTGTTCATACTGGGTTGTTTATTTAGTTTAAAAAAAATTATCCAACGAGTTACAGACCACTCTTTCCCAAGTCAATGGGAAAAAGTGTTTCCGGGCCCAGCAACCTAAAGGAAGTATAGTACCGCCGTTTGGCCACAACGAATATTCTCATCAGACTCCGGCGCACTTCCTGGGGGCTTGGTCTGGCGTCCATGGAAGTCCACCGCCCAGGGCTGTACTCTCCCTGGATGATGATCAGGGCGGCGGGTGTGTGGGCTGACACATTGCTAGAGATTCCCCCGCCTCACCAGGTCAGAGTCGATTATTGGGCCGTAAGGCCGAATAAGTAGCTTGGTCCACGGGCCTTGCCCCAGGCCCTGTTCCCCCGGGGACCGGTGCTCGGTGGCTTCACATGATATAGGGTTGACCCTACTTCATCACAGGCAGCCGTGTGATGTCCCTGGGATATCACGCCATTCGGGATCGTGTTGATCTCCTGGGAGCCCCCGTGTTTACGGAAGGGCTCTTTGGATCGATCTCCTTGCTCACGGGATGAGGAGTAGTCGCAGCATGGCTGCTTCTTGCCCATCCCCAGCGGAAGAAACACTGTCCTACACTCCCCGCCCCTGCTGTAAACCCCAGTATAGGGAGCCAGCAGGTGGGCGTGTGCATGTGAGTGGAATAAACCGAGTGCTGTCAAAGCACTGTGCGGGTTCAAGAGATGCTATTGCCGGCGTGCTGTTGTCAGAAAACACACCTTGCCTGGTATAATAGCTCCGATTAATGCATTTCACCGTTGCAATGGGAAATACAGCGTTAAAACGTGGGCGCGCGGCCCTCGTGAGAGTGGCCGCGGTGCGTTCAGGGACCCCCGCAGGAGAACGGTGGTTTACGTTTATAAACTCTAGTTCTGGAGTGAGGTGTGTGTGGGAAAAATGCATTCAGTAAAGACTATTGCATTTATCCCAGAGTAAGAGTAATTTCTCTTCACAATTCCACTTTTCCCCATAATGTCCGTTTCAAAGAGACCGCATTGTGACGGCGCGCACGGCCCCCCTCCCCCGATGGCGGGCCACGGTGCGTTCAAAGACTTCAGTAGAGAGGTGAGACGAAGGGAGAGGTGCCGGTGTTGCCGTTTAACTGGTTACACCGGGGAACTCGTGACGTTCTATAACGGTAGGAATGGGGCGTGTACTTTGAGGAGCCATTGTCGAATAATCAGGAAATACACATTTCGATCGCTTCTTCTGTTGTTTACATTTATCTTTTGGTATATTTGGCTCCATAGGAACACTTTGATTTAGTACCAGTGTGTGAGGTTGTGATTGCGATGCCGATATCCGGACGCGTACAGCGAGGACTACAAAATGACAATGAGGTGACTGCGGATGTCTGTTCAAAACATTGCAAACGTGAATAAATCATTTCAAATATGTATGTCTCCGACTTTCATTTGTACATCGTTGTTAATGTGATGTTTAGTAGTGTTATCTGTGTAATAATTCTCGCGTCCAGGAGAGAAGCTTAAAAAGGAGACTAAATGGAGTCTCTGAGATGGTTTGAAATTGGTACTTTAATTAAAATAAAGGCGCGGTTATGTTACAAACAGAATATTGTTCGACAGAAAAGCAGCTGTGTTTCTGGCTCTGGCAGGTGAAGAAAGAGGCCGAACCCCTTAGGTCCCGCTGTATTTATATCCTCTGCTGGCTCCTCCCTGCGGGCCGGCTCTCCAACGTTTTAATGTCCGTTGTTACGCATATCAGAGGATACAGACATTGTACATTCAATATATCTAAACACGCCTTTTCTCTTCCTTAACTCTTTCATAACTTTATATGTAATACATGTTAACGGCGTCAATAGCCACTTTAGTGATACTAATGGACGGTAGTCCCGGATGTTGTCATGAAGACTTAATTCATTTGTAATTGTTACTTGGCTGTGGGTGCCCTGTCATGATAGGTGTTTATATAAATGATGTTGTTTTTGTGTGGTAGAGGGTCGCTGTCATTGATGCGTTTTGCACCCCGGGCCGCTGTTTTGATATTCCGCTGAAGTATACGCTGTGACGTAAGAGGGCCTAGGTATAAAAGTCATGGCTCGCCACTGCATTTCACAAAACGCCACAGCATTTCACAAAACACCACAGCATTTCACATTGGACGGAAAGGGTATAGAGAGGCGAAGTCCCTCCCCTTCCGAGAGCCTCCATGGGACCCCGGAAGCGGGAAAATATACATTGAAGTCAATGGAGAGAGAAAGGTTATCTTTTGATCCCGTCTGAATTGTGCCACGAATGACACATATGATGTTTGTCAATTTAAAAGAACATTTTGAAAGTCAAAAAAATAAAAATGTGTCGTAAAACTGTGAAGTTACACATTTGTTTGTGTGAAACCGCTCAGTGAACTACAGGTCTCTGGTCTCGCACAATACGCGTCACCATCACAAAGACGGCCGTCACGTTAGCACATTCCACCTGTTTCTTTCAGAATGAGGCGGAAAGTATAAAACGAGGTGAACATCACTCCAAGTCTGGGCATGTTGAGAGCTGTATATACACGAAAGGGGAGTTCGTCGGTTCTGTAAGAGCAGCGGGACCGGCTTTACAAGGTTTCGGTGAGTAATATAAGTGCAATGTGTAACGTTAATGTCAGCTAGCTAACATTAGCTAACAAGGTACACTAACGTGTTTTGTTTTAGTAACTAGTTTTCTCCTTAAGAACTTCGTGGTCTCTGTGGATGCTGTGGATAACATTAGTGTTCACAAGAACAAGGTACACTCCCGTGTCTTGTTTTAGTTGCTCTTCAGATTGAAGCGGCCAGTTTTATATCGACTATACTGTCTGTGTGATCTCCTTTTACATCTCGTTGTGTCATTTGAGTTTATTTGCTGTGTGTAGATTCAAGGATTTTGGTTATCTCGGCACAGCTGTGTGTGACTCCCTCTGGTGCACTGGTATGTGTTCCTAATGTAGAGAGCATTGATTCATTAATAAACTACACACCGAGTCTAGATCCTGACCAAATCCTTTTTTATTGTTGATCAAATGTTTTTCAAAAATGTATACACATTTAGAAAAATACAATGTACAATCACAACTAATACAACAATCAGACAAGAGGACAAAACTATGGAAAAATAAACCCTCCCCCCCCCCCCAGATGCGGACCATCCTTGTATTATTGCTCATTCAATCTATTATAGCATGCTAATAAATGGTACTTACTTTATTTTTACAGATCTGCATGGGAGAGGATGGCGCGATGCAGAGCGCTGTCTGTGATTGTGCACGGGGGATGTACAAATGCAGCCACGCTGCAGCATTGGCAATATTTGCCAAGTGGCAGATCAGCTCCACAGATGTTGAGTGCTAGTGGAGGAAGCCTGGCACTTCCAAAGTAGTCCAGCCGGTGTCTCAACTTTACCAACAGCGAGAGGAGACATACAACCCACTGGCCAGAGACATCGCTAACTGTCAACTGGGGGGTTGTAAACGAGGCCGAAGGGGTGAAGGCCTTTGTGCAGGCCTATCAAGTGACAGTGTTCGAAACTGGTCTCTTTGTGAGTGAGTCTGTGTTTTGGGAGCATCACCCGATGGACTTGTGCAGCCATCTGCCCTGCTGGAGGTGAAGTGTCCACACAGCCAGAGGAACATGACCATCGCAGAGGCAGTCCAGTTTCCATCCTTCTGTCTCCGTGAGGAGGGTGGGTCTTATATTCTCAAGGAGAATCACCCATACTGGCACCAGGTCCAAGGGCAGCTGCACATCACAGACCGGAGTCTCTGCTACTTTGTTGTGTGGACCACGAAAGAGGCGATCATCATCCCCATCCCCAAAGACCCTGCATGGCATGGAAATCTCCTCCTCCAGCATATGCTCCCTGTGTTGGCCAGTAGAGAGGAGGACATTTAAATAAACATACTCTTAACACCCTCGGACTCTGCGCTGTGTTTCCTATGTGTGATGGGGTGTGATGCAGAGGGGAGGAAAACAGGACACAGCAGATTGTGGTGGAGATGCTGAGCAGTTATTTAATTGTTGCATGTAATTATTATTATACTGCGTGCTTCTTAGTTATTCCATCTTTTGGTGTAACATGGATCTGTATGTAACTCTATATTTACCTGTCATCTACCACACTTCCTTCTACATCATACACCATCATTATACATGATGGTGTATATAAGATATATATATTTGTATACATATCTGTAAATTGTATAATTTTATTTAAACGTCTTTTTGATCTCTCTGTCTATAAACACAAACTGAGTAAGATTGACAATAAAGTTGACTTTGAAAAATATATATATTCTTTATGAAAATAGTTGCCTGTTGGAGAAATGAATCCAAATGAAACGTTGGACTGAACTACAACTACGCCTGTTTTTCAGTGGGATGGCAAGTTCCTATCTTTAAACATTTATTAGTTTTTTCTCAGAACAGATTTGATTTTCTGAAGTTAATTTAACTTTGCCGACCATGTAAGGTCATTATTAAAAGGTACAATCAATTTGTTTAGGGTTGACTAAAATAATGAAAAACATTCATTTGGATAATTTACTGACAGAATAAGAAACTCAATGATGCTCTACTCACCTGTTCCCTTTTTATAAAGTGAAACAGTTGAAACGATAGATTTTAGTAAACTTAAAAACAACCTTCTCCAAAAGCTATCAAGGAATATACCGAATACTTGTTTTAGAACTTTATTACATATTTTTATATAAATAGTTTGAATGATCCATAATTGACAGAAGCGTGTGTTTACACTGAGCTGTTACTCATATATTAATGTCTTTGTAACTTCAGTAAACCACTACCTCACTAATTTCTTTCATTCATCACGGTTCAGTAAACTAAGTGATGCATGAACCAGTTTAATCATTATAATAGCGTAGGATTGCAACTCTTTGAAACTGTAGGTGGCTCTTAAAAGAGCCGTTGTGTTTGGGTGTGCTGGTATCAGGTCAGTCTAAGCCCTCTCTCAGCTGGATGTCCTTGGGCATGATGGTGACCCTCTTTGCTTGGTTCATCTTACTGGGGGGAGCTACATGGATGTCGGTGCAGTCCACAGTCATTGTGCAGTTGAAGGCAGAATGATTTTATGATTGACTCAGAATGAAGCACAACTTCATGTCATACAATACATTGACTTTATTTGTAATTGTGTAAAAACATATAAGCATTGATTAGCAAGCAGGACCTGCAGGAACAGAGCACGGTGATGGATGGAGCTGGGAAGAGAGAAGAAGAAAACAGATCAACTTTATTATCGGATATTAAAAATTCAATTTTCAAAACAAGTTGCAGCTCCTACAGTTTTCTAGTGTGTAAAGATGATTTCACATGACCTATGCAAACTATCACACTCAATACATGTGTGTCTCTGGGGGGTGCATTGTGCCTTTGATGTATATAAATAATATACCATAACCAAATACTATTACGTACAGTGGAAATCAGGTTGCCAGAGCAGGTCAGTCCAGTGTGCATGTTCCTCAGGGTCTCAGCAGTTACAGGTGACGTGAAGAAAATAAAAGAGAAAAAGGTCAGTAACAACACTTTAAAGTAACAACACTTTATATTATATTATAATAATTATCTCTCAGTAATCACTCAACTACTGTCTTTCCAACAAACAGATTGACTCATCCTCACTGTCATCATAATGAAACACGTCCAGAAGAATGTCATGCAAAGCTGCCTGCCTGCCTTCGACTCTCCCTGAACTGCCTGATCTTTTAATGTTCAATGTTAACCATTTGTGCAGATAGCATTAAGTAGAAAAGATCGCCGATGCTAATGTGGCGTTAGCCTACCTCCCGCCCCCTTAGCACCTGGTGGAGGGGGCGATAGGCTACTCTTCAAATGTTTCACAAAATACTTACCATCATGACTACCCTTACTGTTTAACATGTTGGTTTACTTCATGTTAAGGCTAATACAAATGACAACGCTAAGTAATGTGATGCTAACTAACGTGCTCGCTACTAGCTAGGTAGCTAACTTGACTATGGTTCATGCAAAACATGTGTATTACCTGATATGTTTGGTCCAGCGACTCCTGGTCCTTTCATCAGACGGGAAGCGATAGAACGAGCAAGTGGTATGCTCACTTTTGTGATTGCAACCTGGTACAAAGCACACAGGCATCTTGTGAAAGTGAATTTATTGGAGCAATCTCTTATATTTATTGGAGGGAATAAACCAGTTTCTTCTTCTTCTTCTTTGCTTTAATTGCGAGTCGCTACCAGTCTTGGAGCATTATCGCCTATGACATCACTTACGCGACCCAGAATGGGATTTGTAGTCTTTGTAGTCGCGTATTTTTCATAGTCTTATATTTCAGCAGTTTTACGACAAAATGTGACTTTTTTTACATGGAAATGATTGTTTAAGATTGACAAACATCATATGTGTAGTTCGTGGCACAATTCAAACGGGATCAAAAGATACGTTTTCTCTCTCCATTGAATTCAATGTATTATTTTTCGCTTCCGGGGTCCCATGGGCCGGAAGTAGATGGGCGTGACTTCGCCTCTCTATTCCTTAGGGAGAACACTTCTTGTTTGTGATTGGACAGAGCCAGCCATAGAAGCACTGCTGTGATTGGTTGTTTTTGCTGACAGTCAAGAAATTACGCTTCGTGATTGGCCCAACACATCAGCCGTTAGCTGTTAGCACACACTCAGAGCTCACAGCTCCTCATATCTGTTCAGAAACTGGACAAAAGTTAAACATATACAAACCACAGACTATCTATGTCATGGTGAATACAGTCACTGCTTTATTTATGTCTGTATGACGTTGTTGTGAGTGTGGACGGAGCAGCTACAGGTTAGTTTAGCCTGATCGATCCGATTCTTACATGGCCCGCCCCCTCTCCAGCGTCTTGTTTGAATGACAGGAGTAAACACAGAATTAATGCTTTATTCATTCATGGTTTTTAAGGGGCTTATCTCCATGTAAATACTATGGTAGACCACCCAATATTCGCATCGCTCTAATTGCTCGAGTTTCACTGCGGCTGTCAGCTGTGTTTGCTCCTGTCATTCAAACAAGAGGCGCTGGAGAGGGGGCGGGGCGTATCTCCATGTAAATCCTATGGGAGATACCAACTACAACAAAATGAACATATTTGACCGTAATTTAATTGTAATACACGTTTCAAAGTGATGCCGAAGTAACTACATACTGATAACGGTTAGTAAAAAAACATGAATTAACGCTTTGACAAGTCTGCAGATAAGACGGCAGACGAAAAGCTTTTAAAATGCGTGTTTTCTGAAGGGAATCGGATCCATCAGGCTAAACTAACCTGTTGCTGCTCCGTCCACACTCACAACAACGTCATACAGACATAAATAAAGCAGCGACTGTATTCACCATGACACAGACAGTCTGTGGTTTGTACATGTTTAACTTTTGTCCAGTTTCTGAACAGATATGAGGAGCTGTGAGCTCTGAGTGTGTGCTAACAGCTGATGTGTTGGGACATATTTCGCTGTCGGGTGTTGACCAATCACGAAGTGTAATTTTTTGACTGGCAGCAAAAACAACCAATTCTCTGGCGGCTCTGTCCAATCAAAAACAAGAAGTGTTCTCCCTAAAGGAATACCCTTTCCGTCCAATGTGAAATGCTGTGGTGTTTTCTGAAATGCTGTGGCGTTTTCTGAAATGCTGTAGCGTTTTGTGAAATGCTGTGGCGTTTTCTGAAATGCTGTGGTGTCTTGCACTTCAGGGCCACCGTAGTATCACATGGACCACTGTCTTGTGGGTGTCCCACACCCACCTCTTTTTATGGGCATGCGAGAGGTAAAACTGTCCTCCCAGGAGGAGATCTGTTTCCTCTCAGCAGAGATTCAGGCTCTGGTGCAGAAACAGGCTGTGTCTGTTGTGCACCCTCAGCACAGAGAAAAGGGTCTTTATTCCATGTACTTCCTGGTTCTCAGGAGGACAGGGGTATTCAGACCTATTCTAGATCTCCTTGGCCTGAACCGCCACATTTCCTGCAGGAAATTCTGCATGTTAAAGGACACCTATCATGCTATATTTAAATGATATAGTGTATGACCATACCTATATAAGGTATATTTATACATTTTATTTTTCAAAATACCAAACAGATCATTTTTTAGCCATGCCTCGTTTCGCTCATTTTCGCTTTATTCCAAACCTGCCTATGAAAATTCTGAGCAGCAGCTGACCACGCCCCCAGCAGAAGAGCCGGCAGGAGTCACGTTACCATGCTTGCTGTGATTACGAGTGTGGAATAAACATGTCGCTTGAACACAATGCATGTGTTCAAGCATATTATCAATTTGATCCAGAAACTGAAGCAGCGGAGGTTTTGGTGGAGGTGCAAACATCTCGGTTGCAGCAGGACGTTTCTGAATGGTTAGTTGACAAGCTGTTGTCCCTATTTATTTTTACTCTGTTTGTTACGATGCTTGCTACTTATTCCGTTCATACTTTGGCTAATTAGCAAGAATGCAATGTGTACAGTTTGTAACTTAGAGTTTGTAACGCAAACACAGCGATACATATATATATTTATAAAGGGAGACATTCATATTTTCAGCATATATACAATGGCCTCATTGCGTTTAATAGTTTACAATAGTTTTCTTCCAACATCGTGCAACAACCGTTGGAAAGTTCAATAACTTAGGGTGATAAAAAGTATAACTCCAACACCTCAGTTGTCAGCATTATGTGTTTCATGTGTTTTAAAAGCTCAGTTATTGACTTCTTTCTAAAGGGGTACATGTGCAACTTGCGCCACGATGCCTTCTGAACCGGAGCATGTGCTACATGGAGATACCACACGTAACATTAGCTTCACTAAGTTGTCTGTTTAGAAAATACATTTTTCACATGTCATTCAATATATGTTTATCACACTAGGTGTCAAGACGGATGCAGGAACATGAGGATTCTGTAACCTGTATGGTGGACCATCCTGGATTGGAGCCTGTGTGCCTAAATGTGTTCTCCCTGCAGAATGCATTGAATATTTACAGAGCTCAACATGGTGGACTACAGTTGAGGCAAATAGAGCACTGAGTGGTTTGTTTGTTTTGACTGAAATTGTAAAACGAATGCTAATATTGTTCATGGAAATAAATACTGGTGTATATGGCTTTATGCAATCTTTCATTCTGTCATTGTACATGTACTATTATATTATATACTACACAGCAATGGCATAACACACCCATGTGTACGACAAAAAAAGTCCACACACAACCTTATGCTTTTGAAATCAGAATATTCTTTACCCATCCAAACATGAATAATCACGACACATTTGATATCAACTCGGAACTTTATTGTCAAAATCAACGGTTATTTGAACCCATAAAAAACAGGAGCTTTGTGAGCTGGTGCTGGGGCTTCCTTGGACACAGGATCAGAGTGGTGATTCCGGCCTGCGTTGTCCTCTGATCCGTGAAATGTCTATGTTAGGTTCAGACAGCAGCCAAATTGAACCGTGTGGCATACCCGGCGATGACCTCCTCCCTGTCAGGTTGCTCATAATGGTGCAGGGTCCACAAAGAGTTGGTCGAAGATGAGGTCCATCAAGTTGGCCACGTAGCCTGTGCAAGGTTAAAAAAAGCACAACAAAAAAAGTGGTTTAGATTAGTACATGCATGTCGTCAACAACAACATACCAGGGCTTTAGCTCCGTTTTACTCGTGGTGTGTGTCCCCTCGCATACATACATACAGTGTTGTATCCTAACACACCCCCATTTATATTCATGTGCGCAAACAAGTAAACACACAAAAGCTTTTACATATAACGCTGCAAAAAACGGCATGTCTCATTAGCTTAGCGTAGCTTAGCGTAGCTTAGCTTACAGGTCGATGATATCTGATCGTTCTTACAGACTACAATCACAAAAGCTTTTACATATAACGCTGCAAAAAACGGCATGTCTCATTAGCTTAGCGTAGCTTAGCTTACAGGTCGATGATATCTGATCGTTCTTACAGACTACAATCACAAAAGCTTTTACATATAACGCTGCAAAAAACGGCATGTCTCATTAGCTTAGCGTAGCTTAGCGTAGCTTAGCTTACAGGTCGATGATATCTGATCGTTCTTACAGACTACAATCACAAAAGCTTTTACATAACGCTGGAAAAAACGGCACTTACCTACAGAAGATTACGTTTGTTATTATAACTTACTCAATATGATTTTAGAGGATACAAAATACTAATACATAGGAGAATAAATACTTGTGTTGTCGGCTAGGGTGTGGCTTTACAGCCTTCACACAGATCGCCATTACGGCAGTCTGAACATGTTCGCAAATGCCTGATCATTAAAATAAAAGACAAAGCAAAGACTGCGGAGCGTACAAAATAAAATGTTACAAAAACATATAAACACCTAACCGATTACTATTTGGGTTTGAGGCGACATTGATACGGCGAAGCTACATGCTACATGCTACATACTACAAGTTAGAGATAGCTTTATCAGGAAAAACACCGCTAAATAAAAACTTACAGCTTCAAAATTGGATGTGTCCTCACTGGCCTGGTCCCGGATGGTTGGTATTGATCCCGGGTGTAGCATTAGTTTGGAGGCATATCCGTGTTGGACTTGAGAGAAGTTCATAAAAATGTCCGTGGTAAAATGTTTGGAACACACACACAGAAATCTGCCGGGGTCCTCTGGCACATGTCCCTTGAAAATGAAGTCTAGCAACAGATTATTTTCTTTTTCCACTGATGGCATTGCATGCAGTCCTCTGTTCCGAGTCTTGCAGCCAACAACAGCACAACGTTTAACTGGCTTAGACATCCTGGCAAGAGCAGGCAGAAACACAGATGTGACTGGGGTTGATTTAGCCTGCCGATAGCCTATATGCGAATGAGAGGTTTGGCAATGCACGTGGCCGTGGCTCATTCCCCTGATAGGTGGAGAGTTGACCAATAAGCGGAGTACGTCTTTGTGACGTAGAAAAGTGTCGGAATGTGGATCCATTTTTTTCAGATCCGTTGCAGCCCCTTTTTTAGAGATTTGGCGAAGAAGGAAAATAGAGAGGGTTGTGTTTTCTGACACTTGGCGAGTTCCCTGGAACACCGGGGACACATAATCATGTATAAAAGACGTACAAAGGTGCATTTTGCATGATAGGTGCCCTTTAACTATGAAACAGTTACTGGGGCTTGTGCAGCCAGGCGATTGGTTCACCACCATCGACCTGAAAGACGCGTACTTTCATGTAGAAATTGCTCCAGAGCACAGAAAGTGTCTGCGTTTTGCCTTCCAGTGGATAGCCTACGAGTACAACAGGCTGCCGTTCGGCTATTCCCTATCCCCTTGCACATTCAGCAAATGTGTGGCCACAGCGCTTCAACTGCTGCACGCCCACGGCATGAGAATTTTTCTTTTACCTAGACGACCTCATAGTCCCGGGAACAGGCAATGTTTTGCACAGCACAATTGATCACACACCTAACCAAATTAGGCTTTGCGATCATTTAAAAAAAGAGCACCCCCATACCTCACCAACAGGCGTTGTAGTTGGGAGTGGTGCTCGATGCAGGCGTGCTACGTGTCAGAGAGCAGAAGTGCGTCCCTTCTCCGGGCGGTTCACAGGCTGCGACAGGGGGCGACAGTGACAGCTTTAACTGTCATGCAGACTTTGAGTCTCATGGCGGCTGCTCACATTGTGGTCCCGCTGGGGTTACTGCATATGCGCCGCCTGCAGAGGTGGTTCTCCAGCCTGCGTTTGGATCCCAAGAGGCACAAACGGCGGCTGATGACCATCCCCCCCCTCAGTGGAGGGCAACCTCCGGTTTTGGGGGTCCCCGGATCACCTCCGGAGGGGGTCTCCACTGGGACGGATAACCTCCTATATCACAGTGTTCACGGACGCATCCAGAACAGGATGGGGAGGGACCTGCCTGAAGAGGGCTATAGGTGGGCGATGGGCTCTAACAGATTCTCGACACAGCAACCTCCTAGAGCAGGGGTGGGGAACCTTTTTCCTCTCAAGGGCCATTTCAATTTTTTCAACATCCTCCGAGGGCCGTTTTCTTTATGGATATTTTACAAATCACTCCCCTTTCAAACTGTATTCTTGTTTATTAATAACAACTTGTTTTTGTTACTGTTTATAACTATAATGATCATATAAAGATGTGCCTTTACCTCACTGGTAGTAGAAAAAGCTTCTTATATTCGTTAGCATAGCTAGCTAACCAGATGCTAATAACAACAAAGTTATTGACTGTATGATCAGTATGACAGATGAGCAGATGCCACTGGGCTTACAACTAAAGACACAGCCACGCACAAACTGCGGCATGTGTACGGCTCCTTATGGGTACTGCAATTTGTGAAGTCCCGGCCCGGAGCCGTTCTGGTGCTCTCCGTCAGATTTGCACCCCTGTCAGACGAGACATATACCACGTGATGACACGTTAGGCTCGTGTTGTGTTCAAGGACCCTGACCTTGGCCAGGAAAAACAGGCACTTGCTTGGTAAATTTTTTTGCCGTCTAGATTTTTTTTTTGCATGTGTATAGAAATTACCTCGAGGCCCGTACCAAATGATACGGCCTTGGGGCCGGAGGTTCCCCACCCCTGTCCTAGAGCTAAGGGCGGTAGTGTTAGTTCTCCAGCATTTCATGCCCCTAATTCAAGGGAGACATGTAATGGTCAGGAGCGACAACAGCACCACAGTGGCTTATATCAACAGGCAGGGCGGAGTCCACTCCGCCGCCTTGTTGGCCACGGCGGAGAGGCTGTGGTTATGGGCTTCAGAGGTGGTGGTATCTCTGAGAGCCCTCCATATCCCGGGACTGGAGAACAGGGGGGCCGACCTCATGTCGAGGGGCGGCCCCCTGCCAGGCGAATGGATGCTTCACCCGGAGGTGGTGAAGCAGATCTGGGCCCAGTTCGGGAGAGCGGAAGTGGATCTGTTGGCCAGCCGGCGCAACAACCACTGTGCCCTGTGGTTCTCCACAGGGCACCTTTGGGGGTGGACGCGTTTGCACACGAGCCATGGCCAAGGAAGCTGCTATACGCCTTTCCACCGCTGCGTCTCATTCTCCCTCTCCTGGGGAGAGTGAGGCGAGAACGTCTGTCAGTCATCCTAGTGGCTCCGGACCGCGTCGGGGCGCCGTGGTACTCAGAGATGACACAGATGAAGGTGGGCCAGCCCTGGGCGGTTCCCCGGTTCTGGGGGGCGATGTCTCAAGAGGCAGGTGCAATCGGGGCGTTACCCACTCTGGAGAGGCCGTCCTCTCCAGTGGCTCCTGAGAGGGACAGGCTGAGACAGGGTGGATTGTCTGACAGTGTTATTCAGTCTATCCAGGCAGCTAGAGCTGGATCCACCACAGCCTGTTACAGGCCAAAGTAGCTAGGATTCCAGCGATGGTGTGAGGAGAGGAGAATAGAGCCCCTATCTTGTGAGTTAGGCTCTATTTTTCCCTCTTACAGTTACTGGTGGACAGAGGGCTTGCACATTACACAGTGAAAGTGTATGCAGCAGCCATCTCGTCCTGCCATGAGGGATTTGGCGGCAGGTCAGCCTTTAGTCAACCACTGATGTCGCGGTTTTTACAGGGGGTCAGGAGGCTGCGCCCAGTAGTGCACGCCTCCACCCCGCAGTGGGACCTGCCCCTAGTGCTCGAAGCTCTGGTCTTAGAACCATGTGAGCCTCTAGAGCTCTCCTTCCTAAAAGCACTGTGGTGGAAGACAGCTTTGCTTCTTGTCTTAACGTAAGTCAAAAAAAAAAAGTGTCCGAGTTAACCGCTCTGGCGGTGCACCCGAGCTGTTTACTGATTCGGGGTGACCGGAGCGGCGCGACAGTGCGCGTATACATTGGGGCTCCACCCACTGTACCCATAGAGTCCAGTAGACGGCGGAGCCTGTGAGAGATATAACGTTGGGTTACGTATTGTAACCCTTGTTATATAAACACAGGCGGAGTCCTCTACTCAGGGCACTGTCTGTCCTATTCCGCTCGCTGAAGAGAGGTGTAGGATGATAGTCAGAAGGCGAGGCCTACTTTTATATGGTGTGATGCGCGCGCATTCAGGTAGACCCGCCCAAGGCCGGCTACGTCTATAGAAGTCTCAGTGGGAGAATGCTCGCAAGGTAAGGTAGTGCCCATAGAGTCCAGTAGAGGGCTCCGCCTGTGCTAATACAACAAGGGTTACAATACGTAACCCAACGTTACTGAGAGTTTTACAGTCATTACGGTAAAGGTGCAGATCGGGTTTGTGTTTCAGTGGATTGGAAAGTGATGGATATGGGTGGATTACTGAACAGTCCTATGGATTACAGGGGCCCACAGTATCAGGGGCCCCGAAGCAACCTTTATTGTACACAAAACGACTACAGAAAGATATAAAATGACAAAAGACAAAGACAAAAACAATTGGAGATTGACACAAAACAACTTCATAGACAAACAATTCCAAAGAGACACAGAGTGACCACAGGGTCAGACTTCAATTAAATAAACAATAACCATGTAAAGAGACACGCAATGACACAAACAGATGTTATGGCCTGGTTCAACAGCTGTAAAAAAGATGGGAAACCAGACGAGGTTACTTGACTTGTTGTGGAGACAGAAAGACACGTGTCATGATTTCAATAAATGTCCTGACTTAATAAACAATTAGAAAAAAAGACTTACTTTTTAAAAGTATAATTTGTAAATAAATCAAAACACTTGCATAAAGGTTTATTTGCAGAGTAAGGAAACATAAAATGCAATGTTAATATAGACTGAATGAATATGTATCGTCATAAAGAATCCTCCACCAAAAATGATGCATGCGCTGATCATTAACTTCTTTGGGACACTTTTTGATCATTTCTTGTTTTTTCCTGATCGTGTAATTATCTACTCTGTCCTCATTCCAATCCACCAATAACACTTCTTAAAATGGTATACAGTACCAGTCAAAAGTTTGGACACACCTTCTCTTTCATGTTTTCTGTTTATTTAAATGTTTGACTACTTTGTAGATTAATACTGAATACATCAAAACTGTGAAAGAACACATGTGGAATTATATAGTTAACAAAAAAGTGTTAAAAAATCCTGAATATGATTTTTATTTTAGATTCTTCGAAGTAGCCCTGTTTTGCCTTGATGACAGCTTTACACACTCTTGGCTTCTCTGTCAGCTTCATGAGGTCATCACCTGGAATGGTTTTCTATTAACATGTGTGCCTTGTCAAGAGTCCATTTGTGGAATGACTTGCCTTCTTAATGTGTTTGAGACCATCAGTTGTGTTGTGCAGAGGTAGGGGTAGTGCTCAGTGGAAAACCCTATTTGGGGGCTTTGCTGGTGACACTGTTTGTGAATAATTCAGAATTCAAGGCACACTTAACCAGCATGGCTACCACAGCATTCTGCAGTAGCCAGCAACATATAAATCATATTCTGGATTTTTTAACACTTTTTGTTTACTAGATAATTCCACATGTGTTCTTTTATAGTTTTGATGTCTTCAGTATAAATCTACAATGTAGAAAACATTTAAATAAATAAAACACTTCGAATTTGAAGGTGTGTCTAAACTTTTGACTGGTACTGTATATATCTTAAATCAATATCTAAAAAATACTGTAAGATAATAAATAATAATGCAGTATCCTGATCTCTCAAATGTTCTCTAATGGTTCAACTTGAGTTTGACATATTGCTTGTTCACATTTAAAGATAATGTCACAGACCACCAGGTGGAGGTAGAGACTAAATGTGCCTCCATGCAGTGTGTGTGCAGGCCTCAGCCGATTTAAGGAAAATAGCAACAACTCAAAAATGAACTGTCCTTTAACTTGCTGAAACGTGGGGACATTTCTTAACTAAATTATTTCATCATCCAAGTGAAGCCTGAGGAAACACACCTGCACTGCTGCTGACTACAAGGCGATGCTTTGTCATGCACTCAAGATGAGTTTGCTGCCGTTCAGCCCAACAGGAGTTACATTTTCCACAAGTTATCTCCAGAAAAAAAACATTCTCTGTGTGCTACAGCAGACAACAAGAGTCATGGGAAATGTAGTTTCCTTGGAATGAATGCACTAACCATTGGGTACACTAAAAGGGCAGGAGGATGGACTTTGTGTTTAAGTGATTTGATCATCAAAGGTAGGCCTAAGTCAATAAATAAATGGTATACACAGAGACTTTCGGTCGTCATGCTCGTTATTTCACAATTTATTAGAATCAATTGAGCATGAAATATTCTGTTTCAAGGTTAACGTTCTCCCAAAGATCTTGCACAGAGACAGGATGGAAAAGCACATCAAATACTGTCTGATAACATCTCATCATTCTCTTCTGTTTTTGTCTGTGGTCCACCTTCTTCTCCCTCACACCGCTAAGAAGCCATCACATGTGAGAGGATACAGCAAAATAGCAGCTGGCGTGTAGACATATCGATCATATGATTTGAAGATGTCTTGAACGTGCGCCCTGACCTCTTTGACCCCTGCTGTGCATCGGCCTCCTTTCCCTCTGTTTGCTTTCTTCTGTCTGAGCAGATTTCAGATATGAGCTTCAGTGGAAGCCTCAGTGTACTGTGTGTTAACCATTTGGGTTGGATACCATTTATTTCAATTATTTATGTAACTGTTTCATTTTACATTTACATCACAATGAGTGCTCACAATGTTAATCCACAAAGGGGATTTTTTTAAACGAGGGATTATCTTTAGAATACCACAAAAGCATCCAAAACATTTAAATTGTTGTGCACTGATGAGCAAGTATGACATAGTTCTACAAAGATTAGATTGCATATAACATGTTTTCTTTATTTGAATAAGGCAGAATATTTGAACACCTTATTTTGCCTCTTAGGGCCCATCATTTAATATATATTGTTCAAACTTAAAGACTGGATGGTTGTAATATGCAACCTAATTATCTACTACCATAACTTATAATGATATGTTTGCCTCCATATCTTTCATATTTATGGGCATGTCAGTTTTATTAATGTACCTCTCTGAGATGATAATAATCATTATACTGGATGTTACTTTAAAAAAGATGTATAAATCCAAACCAGGTATATTGAAGAAATGCAAGAGTGTGTGATTTGTGCATGTGTATTGTTCCTAATCAGTCTGGTTAAAGCATTTCAAGCTGACACTGGGACACTTCTTTATCCTTTTTAAAGATGTTTTGCTTGATGTTTACCTGACCGAAGGCAATCCTGTCTCCTACAAAATAATGTTCCCATTACGTAGCTCAATTTATTCTGGCCGTGTCAAACAAACATGCTTACTTTCAGCCTTGTGGCCTTCATAGACTCACATATAATCCCTTCTTTAATATTTAGGAGACAGGCTGAAAAAGGTCTCACATCCATTGCTAAGAGTTGTTGTTCTCGTGGCTTTCCAGAAGAGGATAACCACGTCGGAAGGGATTTGTCCATCAACCTTTAGCTCCTTTTATGTGCCGCTGCCAGAAACTGTCAACATGTTTGGGCTGGAGAAACATTGCCTTCTGTTTTGTGCCATCAAGCAATAAAACATATTGTCCTCCAAATTCTACCCAGGGCACACAATGAAAAACACAGAGAAGCTGCAGGTAAAGGCTGCATGCCAATCCCCTCTTTTCAAGGTAATTATTCTTTTACTGATGTTAAGTAAGGTCTTAAGAATGATGGAAATCATAGGCTAAATACCCAAAGATTATCATATTTTCTGTTTACTCATCACTTTTTAATATAAATGTCTCCTGCTGTGGCTTTGCTCTACTCATGTCAGCATTTATCCTCTTGGAGTAACTCGAGTATTTGACAGTAAGTGAAGGAATGCAGCCTCTTGAGAAACAAACTGCACTGAGCACTTCCAGTGTGTGTGTGTGTGTGTGTGTGTGTGTGTGTGTGTGTGTGTGTGTGTGTGTGTGTGTGTGTGTGTGTGTGTGTGTGTGTGTTCAGCTTCACAGGAATGGGTTGTACTGAGCCGTACCAGGATCTAAACATCCACAGTATCATCTCCACAGAACAACATGACCGCAGAGGATGTCTCTTTTTTTCTGTCTTTTACTCCTTCCCCCAGTTTCTTTTCATCCCTCCTACTCTGATGCTGCTTTACTCACGCAATGTTTATCACTTTATTTTTATTTATTTTGCTCTATCTTCCCTTTTAAAATGAGTATCTCGGACATCTTTTGAATTATACTCACATCTAAAGTAGAGTTCGAAGGAAGGAAACGGAAGATCCAAGAACACAGCAGAAAATACGCTATCGACATTGGTGGCGTCAAAGACCTCGGAAAGAAGGTCTTCAAGATTGTAACTTAAAAAGCTTTTTAGCTGCAAAATACGCCTAAAATGTCACTATAAGTAAACCATAACAGTTTAGCTTACACTGGTGTGGGTAACAACTTTAGTCAGGGTTACTTAAAGAAACCCCCTTTAAAAAACCGCTAATACATTTATTTTGGGTGTTGTTTTTAGCAAACAGGCTACATAATTAGCACGCTAGCTTTATAGCTGTGACTGACAACAGGTTGAGCTAGTTGCTAGCAGGTTGAAATAAGTAAGGTGTAATTCTTATTCGCTGAATTGCTAGCTGGGTAAAATACAGTAACTACAGAGAGGTTTAGTTTTTAAGAAACAATCTTACAGATTTTAATTGATATGATTGTCTGTTAAGGCATTATTCACTACTGAACACAATGGTTCATGAGCCTTTGCCCACTTGTGAAAGCCATTTATTGTATTACGAATTGGGCACCTGCGGCTACATTTCAGGGAACGTTTGTTCCAAGAACACACCAGAAATAACCTGGTATTGCCATTGGTGCCTTGAAAAAACACAGAATGAAGATCTTCAAGATTGTGACTTTATAGCTTTTTGGCTGAAAATACGCCTAAAGAATGTCAAACCAGAACATTATAGCAAATTAGCTTTTTGACAACTTTCTTAAGATTCACTTTAAGCAACCCCTTTCACCAAAATATCTATTATAGCTGCTCTCACATTTCTTTTGGGTTGTTTTTAGCAAACAGGCTACAAAATTAGCACGCTAGTTTTACTGCTGTTTCTAAAACATCAAGTTGAGCTAGTTGCTAGCAGGTTGAAATAAGTAAGGTGTAATTCTTATTCCCTGAACACTACAAAAGTTGTTTTTATTGTACTTGGCAACCTCAAGATGGGTTCTTCTATCCTCAGTATTTTTCAAGGGGCCCTAATCCATGTTTTCATTATCTGCTCTAAGTAGAACATTTAGATACAGCATGTTATGCGACTTCTAAAAGTGGACAAAACCACAGTTACACTGACCAGCTCTCTCTCTTCAAAGACCTTCAGCGGCATGAGGCTGGGACTGAGATGAAACACCAAAACACACACACTAACACACACACACACACACACACACAGCGAGAGATGAGAGATATAGGCTTTGTCCGACAGCTGAGATATAGCACCAGAGCCCTGGGGAGTTTCAGGGGATTTCCACAGAGGGAATCGGACACGTTGTCTGATTTACACTAACACTTTGGCTAAACTTACGATAAAAGTTCACAAAAGAAACATTGCTGTATCTTTCTTTATCCATCTGTACCTCCATCTGTCTATGTCTGTGTTCGGCTCTGTTGCTTCATCCCTCCATAAAAACTCACTTTTGGTTGAGAACATTTTGAGTTATTGTTTTCATGCATGTGAGTGTTGTTAACTGTCATCTTACTGACGACATTTCCTCCCTAAAATGTATTCTCATAAGCTATTGTGAAGCCGAAGGTCGAAAGGGTAACACATCTTAAAGCAGGAGCTAATAGTGGAAAAGGAATTAGAAGTAACAGCATGAGAGAGAACAAACATTCACTTTTTTATCTGGCTTTACGGCTTCTTCTTTTTGAGAGCTAAGGAATGCAATGAGGAATCTGCTGAGAGATAAAGAGAGGAAAGTGGATGGTACTGTGTGTGTGTGTGTGTGTGTGTGTGTGTGTGTGTGTGTGTGTGTGTGTGTGTGTGGCCTAGCATTACTATACTTGTGGGGACCTAAATCTGTTTACACAGTCACATGTGGGGACTCACCTCCCTTATGGGGACACATTGGAGGTCCTCATGAGGGGGATCATTAATTTTAGGGTGAAGACTTGGTTAGGTTTAGGGTTAGGGTTAGGGTAAGGGTTAGGCTTGTGTTGGTTATGGTTAAGGTTAGGATAAGTCTCCAGGAAATGCATGTAAGTCAATGTAATGTCCCCTGAAGTGATGTATGGTATGTATGTGTGTGTGTGTGTGTGCTGATTGTACAACTGTTTATGTCAATGAATTTTTTTAGTGCTTTTTTAGTGCTTTTGTCTTGTCGCTCATAAACCTACTTTTCAATTTTTATTTTTTTTATTCTGTTTTTTAATAGAAAAGTGTGGTTTTAGTCACAAACAAGACAGGATATCCTGCAGAAAAAAAAGAAAAGATTCTCGTGTTTGTTATGGTACGAGACCTTGGTCAAGGTCAGCTGATGTATAGCTTTGGATTAGTCTTTGCCACATCTTTTTTTTACCACATGTTGTAACTTCAAGGTAGTGGCAAATTCCACAACAAAATGTGATCCCTCATAAGGATGGATTTAAAAAACGTGGTGTGTGAGGGGGAGTTGACATTTTTATACTGCAGACTTGACGATTATACTATGAAACTAACTAGTAAATACATTCTGCTTACTATTAAACCATAAAGAAACTTTCAAATGTATAAATAAAGACCACAGAGGGAAACTATATTAAAACAGTCACATTACATTTAAACAGAGACTTTTGAGTACAAAATGCTTCACTGACATTTGCTTTTTTATGACTCAAAGACACATGAAAGAAGGAGAAATGAAGTATAAACACTTCCTGGATCCATCCAAAGAAAAGTGTCAAATATATCAGTTAAGTTACATATTTATTCCCCCATGGAAAGAGTTCAGTTCCCATGGTGTAGAAGTATTATTTACATCTTGACTGTAATGTCCCGGCCACAGAGCCAGTGTGACAAAACAGACATATTTTAGAAGTCCAGCAATATTTACACACCACAGAGACGATGCAAGAGCTTGAGAAGAAAGACAAATCTAATCCTTACACAAAAAGCTTTTTAAAAACAGCCTCATGGCATATTTGTGTTTGCAATGCGTATTTGATCCGAACCAGACACCAGAAGCTTACTTTGCAAACATTGCTCAGGGTGCAAAATCATTCACTTATTTGTATTTCTTTAAATCAAACCCAGCAATATCTTTGATGACAACAAAACTATAATTAAAGGCATACAAAAACACCTCGCTACTTGAACAAAAACACCTCACTACTTGAACAAAAACATCTCACTACTTTATTCCAGTGAAAGCTATTTTGTCCACATGAAGATAATAAATAAGCCTTCCCAGATTAACATAATACATATTTACAGCTAAAAGATGCTAAGCTACAGGGGCGTATATGTAGCTGACCTTTGACCTCACTGTACACATGGTGGTAGAAGTTGCCACGAAATAACAACGGATGAATGAAATCAAATGATTGATTAGATTGAAACATTTGTGCTTGAGATGAGAAAGTCTTGAAGTGCAAAGACACTTGGATATGGAATCCTCCGTAAAGGAAATGCATGTTTTCCTGTGGAAACTGGTCAACAGAAAACGACACTCTTTTCATATTTACTGACTCACTTTATGATGCTATCATTCAGAATGAGGACATATTTCTTTACAGGATAAGTGAGGTGATATTCTGGATGTTATTAATTATTAAATCCCATGAAAAGACCAAAACAAAAAATGGATGAATCCTATTAAATAGGACATATAATGCTAATTTCCAGGTTCATATTTGTATTGTACTGTGACATGTCTCCTGCTTTAATGTTCTCATACTGCCTGTGCTGCAGCACCTCTTTCACCCTCTGTCTGAAGCCAGTCTGCTCTGATTGGTTAGCTGGTGGGATCTATTGTGATTGGTCAGTGGATTAGAGAGGTGTCGGAAACGTCCCAGTCCTCGGGCGGAGTGAGTGGGAGACCATTCACATGCACAGAAACCTAAATAACACACTACAGTGAAGGGAACAACACAACAATCATAATAGGGACCTTTAATAAGAATGACTTGAGTTGTTGTTCTGAAATATTAACAACAACAACAAATATTCCACAATGAACATGGCCAGAGACATGTCATTTATTTTAAGCCAAATGTACGTTATGCAGTTTACCTGCATAATTAGCCTTATTAAATATAAAAATATATTACATATAGTTATCTTTTACCCCTTTTGTAAGATTTACATCTTCAGTAGGAACAAATTCAGCAAAAACAGCGCTGTTAAAAAAACAAAAAGCAGCTGAGCTTGTTAAGTTTGAAGGTATATCAGACAATGCCACTTGAATACTATAATAAATAATCTTACAACTGATTTGACCTCTTCTTTGGCAACCCACTCTATAAACAAAGTGGTGCCATTTCATGTATTAATGTCATCTAAACACGATCTAAAGTATTACTGGTCTTGGTCTTTTAATGGGATTTGTCGGCTATAATAAAAATATGGAATATATTCAGCTTTATTTTTTTAATTCTAAGCGCTGCATGTATTTAGATTTCATATCCAGATATTGTTTACATGTTAAGACTTTCCACTCAGAGTGTATACTGTGGTATCTTGTTCCACAAGTCCTAATGGTGTAAAACCATTAGGACTCCTCTGGTTCCAGCTCGCAGTGGGCTAGTTTCTCGGGTGCAAATGGGGTCACCAGGTTTGGATTAACCATAGACAGAAAATATAAGCAGATGTAACCAACATGTTTACATTTCAAATGTGATACGGGCTGACGGAGGCTTCAGATGGCCAGCTGCAGCTTGGTGAGGTTCCTCTGGTGCATGTTGTGGTGTCGCACCAACTCATCACTCCGGGCGAACTTCTTCTGACAGTTGGGCCACCGACAGTTAAACGGCTTCTCGCCTGATGATGGACAGGATGGAGGAGACAGAGGATGAAGTGGAGAGGAGGGTACACAAAGAGGAAAGGAGGAAGTAGCATTTGGAGAAAGGAGGAGAAACCATGAAATAAAGGGAAAAGGGAAAAAGCAGAGAAATATTAGAATAATATGGTGATTATAATACGTTTAACACTATCTACTATATCACTGTATCACTCATCTAATAGTATGTTTTAAAATGAATTTACTTGTAATGTTTTGCAATGTATAGACATAAAATATTGAGTAAGAAATGGAAAAATAAAAGTTTACGCACTTGTTTTACCTGTATGAGTCCGGGTGTGTGTCTTAAGGTGGTCAGACCGAGAGAACTTTCTCTGACACGTCTCGCATTGGAACGGTTTAACTCCTAAACACATGTACAGTATGCATGCACACACACACACAGACACACACACAACACACACACACACACACACACACACACACACACACACAGACACACACACACACACACACACACACACAGACACACACACACACACACAGACACAGACACACACACACACACACACGCAGAGACACACACACACACACACAGAGACATACACACACACACACACAGACACACACACACACACACACACACACACACACAGTTCACAAACATGTTCACACACAGTACACAAACATGTTCATATACACACACACACGTACATCGTCACACACAGACACACACACACACACACACGCACACACACACACACACACAGAGACACACACACATACAGAGACACACAGACACACACACACACACACAGTTCACAAACATGTTCATATACACACACAAACACGTACATCGTCACACACACACACACACACACACAGACACAGACACACACACACACACATACACAGAGACACACACACACACACACACACAGAGACACACACACACACACACACACACACACACACACAGACAGGGAGATAGAAGAATACAGTGGAGCAGAGGTTTGCAAGAAGCCATTCCACAGTGTGTCCAGCCTAGCCACTGTATCTGAAGGAGTTCAGTGCGTAGTGCAACACTGTAGTGTACACACAATGAAATGTGCATTTCAAGGAACTGCATTGTCCACAAAATGTCCGTCATGCAAACAGAGAGGAGAGCAAGTGGAGAGAATAAATAGTAAGAAGTGAAAGGGAAACAATGACAGATTGTGTGGAACTGATCGAACCTGTGTGTCTCCTCTGGTGTCTCTTCAGCTGATCGGAGCGAGAAAACCTCCGCCCACAGTCTGTGAAGTCACATGGGTAGGGCTTCTCCCCTGGACAAAGACCAGAGATACAGACAATTCTATACATGGTCATTTGAAAAGGGCAAGATACTTAAACCTGAGTTGCTCCCGATAGCATGGCCACAATGTCTGAATGTGTATGAGTGTTAGCTTCCCAGAGCAAGTCCTGCTCTGCATGAATGAGGTGTGAATGGCTGAATGACTTGTAGTATGTATAGCGCTTTAAGGGGTCCAAGACCTGATAAAGTGCTATATAAGTACAGTCCATTTACCATTAGTCTCATTGAGTGAGTTCTTAGCAATTACAGGTTTTTTGACACAAGGAAGCTTTGAACATTCACCAGTGGAAGTGGTAAAATGCTAACACATTTCCAGGGATAAGGACTCATTCCTGCACCACTGCATACTTGTGTAATATGAAATAATTTGTTTATAGAGTATATTTTGTATCATAAATGATAAGGGCCAATAACAATTACATGATGGTAACATATAACATAAATAAACTATGTAATAACCAGTGGCGGACTGGCCATCGGACGTTCGAGACGAATCCCGATGGGCCGGTACCGAAGTGGGCCGGTCGGGTCACTCGGCCCACACCGATCGGGCCACTAGGTCAACCGTTTCCCCGCAGCGAGGCTCGTCCACCGTTGACAGTTTACGTGGGCTGGGCTGGGTGAGATTCCCGGGCTGATTTTTAGTCCCAGTCCGCCCTTGGTAATAAAAGTGTATTGTTTCATGCATTTAATACTATTTTAAGTATTTGTTATTATAACCAAATTATTCTCACACAATGCTTTTTTATGCAATTCTTTTAACAAAGTATTTTATTCACCATGTGAAACTTTAAAATAGTCATCACAAAAAGGTTAAGAATTTAAAAACCAGTTACAACATGTGCAATAAATATCTGGTCCCACTATCTTTATAATGTATATAGATGTTTATCATTAGGTATTTATTAACATATAATTATTATAGTATATAGTATAACAACAAAACACTTTGAAAACAACATAAATTATAGCATTAGTCATAACTAATAAACGATTAACTTAAATATCTAATAATAAACTTAAATATAAATCCACAGTTGATTATTGATGGTTTTATAAAGTGTTACCCTGGTTCTCTTTGTATTTGATGTAAATTGATATCTTTGAGATGGGACTCTTTCTGACCAGGTGTTAGCTACAGAGTTGTGTTTTACACCTTTAGAATATCAAAGTAACGCTAAAGCTACACTGGCTCTTCATTTTGACAGTTAAATACACCAATCCCACATCCTAGCGAGTCTTTTCTGGCGAAAGCAGATCAGGAGATTGGGGCCATTGGAGACATCACTTAAACAGTTTTACACAACAGAAAAACCTGAAAGTAGTTATATAGCAAATGTGTTACATTTCTGTTGCTTTCACCTGTGTGTTTGCGACTGTGCATCTGCAGGTGAGACAGCTTGAAGTATCGTTTGTTGCATCCTGGGTAGGCGCACATGAAGGGACGCTTCTCGCTGCTCTCTGACCGCACGATGGCTGGAGCAATGCTGGGCACCCGCCGCACATCCTGCACACACACACACACACACACACACACACACACACACACACACACACACACACACACACACACACACACACACACACACACACACACACACACACACACACACACACACACACGTCATTTAAAGCCAAAACACTCAAAGTGAAATGAACAAAAGCTCTCCTTGAACGTCGATAATTGACCCAGTAGAATGTCAGAAAACAGGCAATTAAATCTGTCCTGTGTATAAATAAGAGCATGTGATGTGTCTGGCTCATGGGAATCATTATAATACAATGATCATGTATTCATTAGATGGGAATTAGCAGTAAAATGACCCCAGTCTGACTGCAACCCAGAGGGAGCTGTTAGTCACGCCTTTTAAACCGAGCGACCCATCACAGGCTGCTGCAGAACAATAACAGAAATAACAAATGTTCTTCTTTTGTCCTTCTTTGGAGGATAACATCGGCTTTCTTCTTACTTTATTACACTATTCTCCAAATGAGGTAAAATAATACATTATTAATTAACTACAAATGTGTTTATATTTTCCTTTCATTTTTGTATTGTTCACAAAATTAGTAGTAAAATAAAAATGATTATTAGCATATAATTATATAATATAATATCATTATGAATTGCATGTAAAAAAACTAACAACAGAAAAAGAAATTCTGTCAGAAATAGAATAAATATATATGAAATATAGACCTGTTTTTGTTTTTAAAGCTTTGGATCTGCACCATAAATATACGTATAAAATCTTTCACTTATTATCAATCCGACACGCGAACATTCATCTTTTTCTATTTGTTTGCTAAAACACCACAGAAAATGACTCTCTCTATTAACACACAGCCAAGCTAACCTTGAAACACAGAACAAGCTAACACTGTTAGTAGGCTACTGGCTTTTCGCGTTGATTCCGGTTGATTCCGAGGAATAATTAACATTCACAGCCCTGCGCCGCTGGTAAAGTGGTGAAGAAGTTAGCATGTGAAGTCAGGTAAATCACAATGAAAGCAGAGGTTTTCTGTGTCAGTGTGTTTATTTACAACAACAGCCTCTAGTCGCTCAAGCTAACAGGTGCTAACAGGCTAAAATTCCTAGCAGTTGAGCTTGCTTAAAATTGCTATTATCAAATAAAAAAGCTTTGAAGGGGTTAGTATGCAACTATCAAAAATCTAAAAGGAATTGAAACTCTCATTGTTATGACTAAAATAATTTGAAACATATTCTAAGATTTAACAAACTATTATATATACATATATATATATAGGCCTATATATATTCATTTTACAAAATGTATCGATCATATTTTCTATTTCATATGTATTTATTTGTTTATTATTCAACACTTTGGAATTTTATATTAAAGTAACTCCCAACATCAAAATGGTAGAATTAGCTCTTATTCAGTCATAAATCAATGTTAATGAAAAATTCAATTCCATTGCTGTTATCTGTTTTCCCTTTGACAGTTATTGAGAAATATTTGAATCCCTTTAGGTTTTAATTTGTAGAAAAGCATCACTTTCTAACTTAATATTTTATCTCGCTTATTACCAACTCTTAAACTACTTTAAAGGCATAATAATCAGAATTGTTTATTCTTTTGCACTGAGCCAGATCCCATATTTTGTGTGATTTTGTATTACCATAAGAAAAAAAGGAGGAAAGAAAGAAAAGGGGCAGGGTGAATGATGAAACAGGGACCTAAAGGAAAGAAAGAAAGATCTCAGAAAGCCCTGCTGTGGACAGAGAGCAGGTCTGGAGAATCTCTGCTCCCTGCAGCTGCTGACAGACAATAATTAAGATCTAATGATTTATTAACATGCTGATCCTCGAATGGAAACGGAATCTTTACCCAGTGTACCTCCATGTGTGTCTGTTTCTCCACTGCTAATGGATTTGTGGAAAAAGATTGCTCTTGGCCTCTGGAGCTGACTTACAAAAAAAAAACCTGCATGTGTGTATGCAACGTGTGTGCAGGTATTTGTAAATCTCTGCTACATAGAGTATTTCCTCTTCACATGGCCTGGTCATTGCATAAGGCCCTCCACCACTCATCTACGTCTTCCAAAAATATGTTCTTTTTTCTGTCATCGATGCATTTTTCCTCAAGTCTTTGTTAGGTATCTCTACAAGGGAACCTTTGTGGAATTATTAAGAGAACAATCTGAAAATAAAAGTCCTTGTGGCCTTACAGTATAATGACCATTCGATATTATAGAGCAGAGGTGGAAGAAGTATCTAGATGCTTTACTTGAATAAAAGTACCAATACATTATTGTCAAGTCCTCTATTTCAAATCTTACTTAAGTCAAAGTAAAGTATTATCAGCTAAATGTACTCAAGTATAAAAGGTAAAAGTAATCAAAGTGCAGAAAAATATACTTTATGTGTGTATATCATTATATTTATATGTAATCTTGTAACTTAAAGAGTTAGTCCACTAGCTTAAGTTTGTGGGTTAAAGCTGTTTAACAAATGGAGTGGAGTACAAATACATGTTTTCCCTTTTAAATGTAGTGGAATAGAAGCATAAAGTAGCATTGAATTGAAATACTCAAGTAAAGTACAAGTAGCTCCGAATTGTAAAAGTACTTGAGTAAATGTACTTGGTCACATCCCAACTCTGGTAAAGAAGAAAAAAAGCAACACGTAGAAGTGATGTATGAGTCCTACCTGTAAGCCCCTGAACACTCCATGTGTGTGTATGCGGTACTGTGTGCTGCAGCTGTACAACATGGGGGTGTTGGGTTCACTGTCATAGCCTGCTGCATGGCTGCAAGAAAGGGAAATTAGAAATAAATAAAGTTAAACAACAGTTCCTTTACTTAAACATTAGAACATTGACACAACTCTTACATTGTTTTGCAGTCAAAATAGCAGGTTATGAGACGTAACATATAACAAAATGCAACAACATGATTCAATGCCATTAATCCATACAATTCAACATACTGACAGACATATAGAGAATGAATTGCTGTTTTACTGCATCGTGAAGGTATCATTATTCAAACATGTTCACCTTGTCACACAGCCAATAATGCAAAACACAGAGCAATCATTAGTAGTTAAGGAGAACCAGGTTGTGTGTGTGTGTGTGTGTGTGTGGGTGGGTGTGTGTGTGTGTGTGTGTGTGTGGGGCACTGTTCATGCATGCGTGTGTTAAACAATTGGTGCAAGAGGTTAAACACTGACACAAGAGGGAAAGACATACGGTGGCAAATCAGCTGGCACAGGAGGATGTGTTTACATTTAAACTGATATCAAAGAAATGTGTACATTTACTTCATAAAACCATGTAACTATCTGGATGAATGTAGATGCCTGGTCATCTTGGTGCTGTGCAGTATTTTCTAAGTTGTGTTTTTTTTTTCAAGAGTTGAGAAATCCTGTCTTCAATATTTGGCATGAAAATGATTCCACAAGATGATTTTCCCCTTGGCATGAATTAAAATGCTTTAACCGTTTATCATGTTTTATTTTTTATTTGTTTAACTGTCCATTCCATTACAAATAACACGCAACAAAACATTCCTATTAAACTAAACTGTATTTTTGTAGTAATATTATGCAAATGTTAACATGCTAACACCCTTAATTAAGTTGGTGAACATAGTAAACCCGATAGCAGCTAAACAAGTTAGGATTGTCAATATACTGCACTTCAAGGTTGTTAGCATGCTAGCATAGCCTGAAGCTGCATTTACATGATACGCAGTAAGGCGGCTCTGCGCTGTCGTTGCGTTTCTATCAAGAGAGCGGTGCTACTGTTAGAAATTAAAATCAATGTTTTGATAGCATAATGTACCTTAAACATACCGTCAGTTTAAATGCTGTTTTATACTGAAAAACCAGAAGTTCTTGTGCACAACCAGTTGTTAAGCTTTTATTCTGAAAATCCTTCATCTCCGGTTAGCATTTAGCATGAGGCTAATATACCATTTACTATAGAGGTGAATTTAGCAGCGATATGATGTTGCACACCGAAACCTACTGATTTCAACACTACAACTACAGACGTCGAGATATTATTATTGTTGAATATTAAATGAAGGTACAGTTTATTTGTGTACGTTATTGTTTACAGATGTGGGTAGCATGTGACAACATCAGGAACGACCGGAAACCAAACTGCCGTGAAGTATTTCCTGTATTCTTTGGAGTATTGATTACAGCGTTTAGAATGTGTTAAATGAAAAGTCATAAAAGAGTTAAGGAAGAGAAAAGGCGTGTTTAGATATATTGAATGTACAATGTCTGTATCCTCTGATATGCGTAACAACAGACATTAAAACGTTGGAGAGCTGGCCCGCAGGGAGGAGCCAGCTGAGGATATAAATACAGCGGGACCTGAGGGGTTCGGCCTCTTTCTTCACCTGCCAGAGCCAGAAACACAGCTGCTTTTCTGTCGAACAATATTCTGTTTGTAACATAACCGCGCCTTTATTTTTAATTAAAGTACCAATTTGAAAGCATCTCAGAGACTCCATTTAGTCTCCTTTTTAAGCTTCTCTCCTGGACGCGAGAATTATTACACAGATAACAATTGGTGACCCCGACGTGATTATTTAAATGATGAAATCATGTGAAGAAGTGAGCAAACTAAAATGCTAAAATGGAGTGAATCCATTTCAATTAACCTATACTATTCCAAGATAGTGTATTTTTATTTTTTATTATTACTCTATACTATTCCAAGATAGTGTATTTTTATTATTACATTACACTGGTCCAAGATAGTTTGTTTCATTTTTATTATTTTTCACTGTTCTATATGATAGATTTCATGCATTTTAGAATCATTACTATTTTAAAATGGGTCGTTTCTTTTCACTTTGTAAAAACAAGTGCCTTAACACTGAGCGTGGTATGAGAACGGTTTCTGTGAAAGGAGGGAGGAAGAAATGTTCTGAAACCAAGCCAATGCTGCTATTTTGAAGAACCATATTGAATGTTAACACTAGAAGTTATGCACAAGGGAAAACTTTTATGTTTGAACACAGTCAAAGTATTTTTGTAAAGTTGAGGCTATTCGAAACATTCCATTTTGATTGTATGTTTTTGATATGAGTTATGTACTATGCAGAGTTCAGATGAAGAACTCATTGATTTCAGTATTATACACACCTTTTAGGTGTGTAAGGAGGGACTGTTAGAAATTAAAATCAATGTTTTGATAGCATAATGTACCTTAAACATACCGTCAGTTTAAATGCTGTTTTATACTGAAAAAACAGAAGTTCTTGTGCACAACCAGTTGTTAAGCTTTTATTCTGAAAATCCTTCATCTCCGGTTAGCATTTAGCATGAGGCTAATATACCATTTACTACAGAGGTGAATTTAGCAGCGATATGATGTTGCACACCGAAACCTACTGATTTCAACACTACAACTACAGACGTCGAGATATTATTATTGTTGAATATTAAATGAAGGTACAGTTTATTTGTGTACGTTATTGTTTACAGATGTGGGTAGCATGTGACAACATCAGGAACGACCGGAAACCAAACTGCCGTGAAGTATTTCCTGTATTTTTTGGAGTATTGATTACAGCGTTTAGAATGTGTTAAATGAAAAGTCATGAAAGAGTTAAGGAAGAGAAAAGGCGTGTTTAGATATATTGAATGTACAATGTCTGTATCCTCTGATATGCGTAACAACGGACATTAAAACGTTGGAGAGCCGGCCCGCAGGGAGGAGCCAGCTGAGGATATAAATACAGCGGGACCTGAGGGGTTCGGCCTCTTTCTTCACCTGCCAGAGCCAGAAACACAGCTGCTTTTCTGTCGAACAATATTCTGTTTGTAACATAACCGCGCCTTTATTTTTAATGAAAGTACCAATTTGAAACCATCTCAGAGACTCCATTTAGTCTCCTTTTTAAGCTTCTCTCCTGGACGCAAGAATTATTACACAGATAACACTACCCGACTCCAAATTGCCCAATGTTCCTATTATTTCAAATTTGAACTAGTAACTGCTGACCTTTCGATGTGCAACCAATCAGATAACAGCTGTATTTAGCAGTGCAAGCTAGCAGAGGAGGTTACCCTAGAAGTGAACTCCTTCCTATTGATCAACATCAGCCATGTGTAATGTTACCTTTACCATACATAAATGTACTCTAATCTAATAGCCCTACATTTCCTACATTTGAAGTCTTTTTCATAACTGTTGATAATATTTTTTCATAATCAATGAATCATCAAAACAATATAAAGTCTTAGAATTACTTAATTTTGTCCAAAGACATTTAAGTTACAATGATATCAAACTGAAAATCTAAAACAATTAGCAATCTAACTTAAAAAATAGATGGGTTTCTTCATGATCATCCTTACATATTTAGGCACTACAGTAACATGTATGTTGTTAAGTGCTGGCCTCATTTACTTTCCTTCTTTGGTTTACTTTTCACTGTGGAGGCTAGTGAGAAAAAACAACTTTGACATACTGTATCGGGCAGAACAAAGCCTGCTCTGTGTGACGCAGCTGCCAGTGTTGCCTCTCGTATCTTCTTATGATAACACACAGAGAAACAGAAAGCTCTTGTCTAAATATGAAATGTGTTATATTTCAGTCTGTCTAACCAAACGAGGAGGATGGGAGTTTGCATCCTGTGCTACTGCAGAGGGAATGTGCGGTACACGGCCGGGCGTCATAAGGTGCTCTTTGTTTCCACATACAGGAGGAGAGACAGGACGACTACGTCAGTGATATACACAGTGTTAATCAAACTGAACGCTCCTTTACTTATGTTATCCATACATATCTTGGTATTTTAGCTGGGACACCTAAGTCAGGGATCATGGTTCTTCTACCAATACATCCTTAGCTCCATCACTATGATTAAAGGAATACTTTGCCCTAAAAATTACCATTTATATAAAAGAACTCGCCCAGGTTTACCTTGAATTCATGAAGAAAAAGTTGTTTCTATCGCATGCGTCGGTGAACGAAGAAACCACAATGGGAGTAAATTATTGATCCATTGAAGTAAATGGGGGCGTCATCAATAGCAAAACTATATCAAAAGATTATTTCACAAAATGTCAAACTCCTGCAGAATATTCCAAGTCCCATTTATCAAATATTCTTACTACCTTTAGTTTTCACTAAAACCTTACTATTTAAAACAATCAAACAAGAAGTAGCCTGTGCAACTCATGATACAGTTTATGTGGAAGTAAACAGATAGTTTTTACGTAGTTTTTCTTAAACGATTAACCATTTATTTAAATTCCTCAAAACTTTTCTAATTTTTGGATTCCCTGTTTATAGTGGAGGCATGCGAGAATATCGAAAATAAAACAGGCTGATTAAAAGATAAACAAACGATCATTTTATGGGTGAAGTATTCGCTAAAGGCCTTATTGATTAAATAAATGTTTCGTAAATGAATGTGAATGTGGCAACACCATTACAACAATGCTTCCAAGAATGTAAACAGGGAATCTAGTATCTATTCGGCAGGTGCTGTTTGGTTCTGTGCAGAGCGTGAATATTGGGAACGGGCCTATCTGCTCTTCCTCTTCAAGCTGTACTCCCCTACACTTCCTTTTCCTCCTCTCCTGCACCTCGCCTCGTCGCTCTTTATCTCCCTGTGTTACTGACTCCCTCCTCTTTCTCTTCCTCCCCATCCTTACTCCCTCACACCTCCCCTCCCTCCTTCTGCTCCCCATAGTGAGTACAAAGGGCCACAGAGAATCAAACAGCATCATAGTCTAAGATGACCAAGGCCACTGAAACATTTCTTATCAGCTGTTAGTCAGAAAACTTGAAAACTCAAATTCTTCTCTCCTGTCACTACCAATTACCTTACATGTCATTTAGAGATACCTTTGGGAGCAATTTCTGGCAAAGGGCACTTTGACATGTCAACTGCAGGGGCTGGGGATTGAACCCCTGATCCACCATTTGCTAGAGGCCCATAAAACCTCTGAGGCAATGTCGCCGAAATAATAGTAAGGCCCAAAAATGCTCTGATACCCCATTTAATGAGCCTCACTAACCACAACACTTGGAACACACACACACACACACACACACACACACACAAACACTCACACACACACACACACCATGTATACATCACTTCAGGGGACATTACATTGACTTACATGCATTTCCTGGAGACTTATCCTAACCTTAACCATAACCAATACATGCCTAACCCTTACCCTTACCCTAACCCTAAACCTAAAAAGTCTTCACCCTAAAATTAATGATCCCCCTCATGTGGACCTCCAATTTGTCCCCATAAGGGAGGCGAGTCCCCACACGTGACTGTGTAAACAGATTTAGGTCCCCACAAGTATAGTAATGCTAGGCCACACACACACACACACACACACACACACACACACACACACACACACACACACACAGTTACTGTAAAGTGGGTTAAGAGATGATGAATGCATGTTGGCTTGGAGAAGAAGGTATTTGTGAGCCGACACAGCTCTACAGGTCACTATGACATGAAGTACAGTGCACTATACGGAATGTTATTAACCCTGTGTGAACAGGAGAGGCCGATACTGCAGTGATAACTGGTCCTAAATTATTTTATACTTACAAAATTTAGTTGTATAACAGTAACAATTCAATTTAGGCCAAATGGTGTTGCCGTGCTGCAGGTCTGTCCGTCAATACATCCAATACTTTGGTCCACGCTAAGGTATCTCTATAATGGCAAACTTTTGTCTTTCGACCTAAGTAGGGATTCAATTTTTTTTAAAGAAATTATGTACTTTCTGTCCCAAGGGAATGGGACATTTACTTTTTAATAGTCCATAGTCTGATGGATGTCGCTTGAATTGACACTAAGAAAATGCTTTTTTTCATTGTTTTATTTATTTCTTCAAAAAAAAAACACTGTTCTGCTGAACAAGCCAGGGCTGTTTAGAATGATATTGTCCACCAACCAGGTTATCTACATGCACCAAAAACTATGTTTTCATATATGCAAAATTACTAACTACTGCTATTGATGCTCTGTCAAAAACAATCAGCCAATAGATTTACTTTAATTCTAACCCAGTCTTTATGTTTCCCACCGTCATATTTAATATAAACTTTGCTGAATATTTAAAAGCTCATAAAGAATTTGTATCCCTTTGTGGCTGTTGCTTTTTTGTTTTCTTCAAAGGAAGAATTATAATGAAAAATGTCAAACAAGCACATACACAGCCCTCCCCCCGCCCCCCCACACACACAAACAAACTGTGCCTAAGATAGACACAAAGAAAGCTACATTCTCCCATAACTGCCACGTTTCATTAAACACAGCAGACTCCACAATCATTTTTCAGACCTGCCATGATTAAATACACACACACACACAACACACACACACACACACACACACACACACACACACACACACACACACACACACACACACACACACACACACACACACACACACACACACACACACACACACACACACACACACACACACACACACACACACACACACACACAGATCAGATGTATAGCCCCCCTAACGCCACAGCCCCTTCATCACAGCACCTGCCGGCCCGCAGCAGTCTGGCTGGGTAGATGTGGTGCCTGGTACCCTGCTCATTACACTGCTATTATTCCACAGTACAGCAGGGGCAAGCAGCCAGCAGAGCACAGAGGAGATTCCTGCTGAAGTATTGTTGGAATGGAGGCTGAGCACAAGAGTTAAAAGTAATGATTCATGACATTTTCAAATAAATATGTGTCAGATGTTCTTGTCTGTTGCTGATGTGATGGAACCCATTACTGATTGAGCATACATATATTCAATGAATGCTCTCTGTCCTCAACACCCAATGTGTTTTACAGGAGGTTCCCCTGGGAATCCCCCTGATTCACAGGAAGCTTGCTGCAGGAATCATACATTTGGTTAAAAAAAAACCTGACCATTTACCATAAGTAGTGATAGGTGCAAAGGATGAACCAAAAGAGAAGCAACTATGGAAACATCACCACGGAATATCCAAGGAAAAACATATCAGCATGTTAGAAATGCAGTAAAGAGACACCACCAATTAAAACAAATAAAATAGATCTAAACATTTTAAATCGATGTCTTACACCAATACAATGGTGGTCAATGTAATAGAATTTGCTAAAATCATCATAAAGATAATGTTAACATGCGGATGTTAAGCAGATAAGATGTTTACGATTTCCCCTTAACTTCATCTAGAAACGCGAGCAGCAGGTACGTGATGACCATGACGTAGTTTATTTATAGCTTTTTACTTCTGGCAGTTGCATTCACACTTCAAAATCATAAAAGGGGTGTTAATATGTGGAGATTATCCTGCTGAACAAAATGTGTAAATATCATAAAAGCGTGTTTGCCAGAGATCTTGTTTTCTGCAATTTTTCAAAATCCAAAGGTAAAATCCCCCTTGCTTTTAGTAAAGGGAGCCTTTGCAAAGCTTTTCATAACGTTTTATTGGACAAATGGACATTTTGAGAATTCTCTGGGCTACATGAATGTCTCAACCATTTTTCATTGTGATTAATCTAACAGTTGTCAAGTCATTTGACTAAAACCAACATTTGTCAATTTCTTAATGGCAATAAATAAAACTATGGGCTCAGAACAGTCTCATAATACACACATGCACACAGAAGGATTCACACTTGTATTTCATGATCCACACTTGTGTTTTTAAATGCACACACAAATGTGTTCCGTTTCATACACATGTAAATAAAATCCAAATACAGAAAAAAGTTTTACATTATGTATTTTGATCCACACATATTTGTTTTCCGTTTAAAACCTCTGCACCTACAAACCTCTTTCTGTGCACGGATCGCTGTGCATTCGTGTGTGGGTTTTTTGAGACTCCCCTGACGGTCAGCCAATTCGTACTTGTAATTTTTTCTATCTATAGCCAATCAGATGTCTCCTCAATTCTAAGCCAATCACATGAGCGCGCCCCCACGAGGGTAGATTTCTTGCGTTCATGACGTAGCGCTTCATGTACGCATTTTGCGCAGTCCGGAGCTGACAGGTCCATGGGGCCTGGCTGCAGGCGCTAATTTCAGGACACCTCCACTCTCAGTACAGCGCCACTTTCCGAACAGGAAATGCACACAAATACAATCTTTTATATTATTAAGGTACAGCGCCACTTTCCGAACCATTGATGAATGTTTGTGTACACAAAAACGGCAGGCAAAACCGTTTTAAATGTGTGTTTCCTGTATGGTGAATACAGCTGCTTTATTTATGTCTGTATGTAGTTGTTGTGAGTGTGGAGGGCAGCAGCTACAGGTTAGCTTAGCCTAATCGATCAGTGCACTACGAAGCCAGTGCTAGACAGTGAACTGTCAACGGGGGGAGGGGAGCCCCGCCGGTCATTATCGGCCGATGCTCACTCTTAATAGTTTGATCGGTGCTCTCTATAAAGGCCGATCAGGAGAACTGGATCTGATCGATATGGACATAAACGCGAGTGAAGTATAACCGGACGCGAGAGAGATCAAATCAGCTGCTGAGTCTGACGGAGACACGCAGCTCTGCATGATCACCTGATGCTCCGCCCTCTGTTTAGCGAGCTGACCGGACTGCGCAAAATGCGTATATGAAGTGTCATGAACGCAATAAATCATACCCTCGTGGGGGCGCGCTCATGTGATTGGCTTAGAATGAAGGAGACATCTGATTGGCTATAGATAGAAAAAATGACAAGTACGAATCGGCTGACCGTCAGGGGAGTCTCAAAAAACCCACACACAAATGCACAGCGATCCGTGCACAGAAAGAGGTTTGTGTTTGCAGGTTCAGAGGTTTTAAACGGAAAACCAATATGTGAGGATCAAAAAGACATATGTAAAACTTTTTTCTGTATTTAGATTTTATTTACATGTAAATGAAACGGAACACATTTGTGTGTGCATTGAAAAACACAAGTGTGAATCCTTTTGCGGATCATGAAATACAAGTGTGAATCCTTCTGTGTGCATGTGTGTATTATGAGACTGTTCTGAGCCCATACAAAACCCCTCAAAGTCATTAGGATTACTTCTCAGGGAACCATGAATATATACAGAAGGTCTTACAGTTCACATATTTCACTCTGGACCAAAATGACCATAGAACACGGAGATCTTCCATCCTGACAGCAATGCCTAAACTAAGGCATAGGTAAAAAAAAATATCATTTAAAACCTCAAAAGCTATATATCTCTATCCCAAACAAAGTCCCCACTATTCTGGATTATCCTCTCATTATTTCTTATATGAAACTGTTTCTATCGTACTAACTGGCTTCAATGGAAACTTTTTCAGTTCGAAATATGTATGTATGCGTGTGTATTAATAAGGCCTCAGCATGTTTTCATTTCATGTTGTTACAGCGGCCAAGCTGACGTCCTGCAGAGTAAATACAGTCCTGGTGGTACCAGGCGGGCAAGATTAGACAACTGCCTCTACTCATGTGAGTCTTCCCAGCCGTGTGTGTGTGTGTGTGTGCTGACGAGAAATCAGTTATGTTTATGTCAAAGAATACCCTCAGACTTTCGGGACCATTTGAAGTATGTCCTCCTCATCTCTATCACTTTTTCTTTCTTTCTCTCACTCTATCTCTCTCTCTCTCTCACATACACATTTTCCACGGGATTCCTTCTGTTCTGCCTTCGTTGGAGAACAGAATGTTAGTAGCTTGTGAAGAATGTTTCATTTGTAAAGCATAATAAAAAGCAAACGGTGTGGAAACATACCTCCTTCAAATGTTTAGTTTGGTGGAAACATACGTATTAAAACCTGTTTATGATTTATAAATATTCTGAAGGGCATGATGTAGCAGTTATGGAGATGTATTTTCATATTCTCCCAGTAAAGTTGTAGTCAAACCCGTTTGCATGGTGACCATTTCATGTACATTAACAAGCTGGTTGACCATAAGAAAGTTATTATAGCAAAAATATTTGTGCATGCCTCCTTGTCCTTGTTCTTCTATTAATATATATAAGGCAGTTAATGCCAAATGGACAAGACGTTATTTTTGTTTTTAAATGTGCTTTTGGTTCTGGTGTGTGGGAGAAGCAGGGATTGAAGGCTTAGGTAGGGTGTGGAGGTGAGTTGGCTGAAAGCAACAGTTTTGATGGGGCAGGAGTAGGAGGACATATTTTGGGGTTATATGAGAATAAATATTTAGTATGTGGATTAATATTTAGTATGTGAGGCAAATGAGTTGCTACAGTCTGTTGATGTGAAACTGCGCAAAATGAGTAGAAATCCAGAGAAAAAGACATTCCATTCGAAAAACCTCAGAGCATTTTTAACAGGATGATTCTCTGATACATTAAATCAAAAAATATATGTTTCTGTCAGAAGACAGCAGTTTGTTGAGAGGATATATTTCTGAAAGGTAGCGCTTCATTTTTTCATTTTCTGCAGTGAATCACAGACTGTTTTTGGACAATTGCTTGATGGGACTCAACTGAAGAATTGTATTAGCCCTAAGCCTTTTTTCTTTCGTTTTGAAAAGTAGAGACCTGATTAGAAAATGATTGCATAGCTAATGAGCTATGCAGGATTGGCCTGTATAGTTCAGTCAATGGCGAGCAGAAAATGTCCTAATAAATCAACCCACTTTTCTACAGAGCTTCCTGATATTGATAGTTTACTTCCTTCAGTGGCACCTTGACTTTTGTAGGTATCTGCGTAATAGAAAACGACTTGTCTGTACATAAACAACAACCCAAGTTAGGATTTTTCGATCTCCTCTTCTCATGGCGGAGTTGGCAGAAAAAGAAAGGAAGTGGATATATGGCAGAGAGACCTGCTGAAGGTGGACTCCCTGTTCAACACTGCATCCTGCTACCTTTCACTTACTTACTGCTTGGGAAAAACAACAATGGTTTCTGAAACCCCTTATTTGTTGCGCTTTGTCTATTACAAAAATAGATATTGGCTGTGCAGGTACAAGGAGTTTGTTCCTAATCCAATCAGTGAGCTCTACTGTGTCTGAATGATAATTAAAGGTGGAGTTTCTGTATAAGTTCACTCAAGGATACTAGCCAATTTGTGTCAGTGTTGTACAACCTTTAGAAATGGTGGTCCCCAAAATGGATGTTCTAGTCAGGTACCCCCACAACACCCTAAAAACAAGAACATGCATGTGTTTTACCTGTTGTATGGGTTCCTCAACAGCAGAGCCTGGCTGCCTGTACAGCTGTCTGAAGGTGCGTGGCATCCATACACAGGAGGAGGAACAGGATACTGCTGCTCAGCTGTGGACACACACACACACATTGTATTATGTGTGATTCACTCAGAGGAGAAACTTCCTTTTAAACTCTGCCCCTTCTTGCCTTCTCCTGTTTTTCTCCACTTTTCAGGAGTTTATTTTGTTTACAATTAAAGCCACTGCACTTTACGTTTCTCTCTCTGAGATTCCCCTGCATCAGAGTAAATGGCTCCCTCGACAATTCTCTACATTCTAAAATCCTCTCAGCTTAGATTCTCCCACTTATCTTTGCCCAAACAAAACATCAGAATTTACCGCGACGGCTTCGTTAAACCAACACATTTCAATATTTACTAAATAACGTTTTGAAGAAGGGATTAAAGGGAAATATGGGTGGATGAAAGAGGGGATGAGAAGAGGAGAAGAGGGAGTTTGTGAGTCAGGATGTGGCTGATTTATACCTCCGACAGACGAGGTCACTGCCGAGACGTCAGGATAAGGGACAAGACACTCCCTAGGTGAGGGCCATGGAGCTGCCATACAAACGCAGCTGTGCTTTAATATACACATAGACTTACACACATAGTCTACTATTGCTCTTATTGAAAGAGACTCTGATGCATTGTATTTATATTTAGGAAATGGACTACTGAAAGATAAGAATGAATAGTCAGGTTATTCTAAAATGTGATCCAGAATGAGACGGATAATCAGTAGTGAAATGTAACTAGGTACATTTACTCAGGTGTTGTACTTAAATACATATGTACCATGTTATGATACTTTATACTTCTACTCCCCTCTATTTCGGAGGTAAATAACATTACTCCATTACATTTAGTTGACACTCATACTTACTAGTTAGTTTTTACATACAAAACACATGATATAATATGATGCATAATTGAACTACTAATTTACCTAGCATTTTACAAATTATAATATAATAGTTAATACTAAAATAATACTGCGAAAAAGAGCAATTCTGCATAACAAGTACATTTATACATTTAGCTGATAATACTTGTGTACTTTAACTAAGGTAACATTTTGAATGCTGGAGTTTGACTCGTAATGAAGTAATTTTAGATGGTAGTATTTTTAGCTTTACTTAAGAAAAAGATATAGAAGAAGAAGAAGACATACTTTATTAATCCCTCACAGGCACTTCTTACACAATTTAGAACAAGTTAGAACAGGGTACAGTCAGCATATTTGTGAGACAGTTGCTAAATGTAATGTCATTTGTTTTAGCCTGTGTTAATGTCAGTTGGTTGAGGAGGTAATGCAATTTATAATTGGACATAGTATGTATAGGGCCTTACAAAATGTAGCTACATTGTGTTTGGACATGATTTTTCACATTTGTTTTCAAAAAGGAAGATGCTATAGAAATGTGTAGATACATTTTGTTAAAATTGCAACTAAAAAATACACACGCTATCATGCTTTTACACTTAACTGCAGAGGCTGCTGAAGAAAGAAAGCTACATCAAGTGAAGGCTAGCTGGTGAGAAAGATCCTAACCTCAAACTATTACTCTTTTTTCATTTTCCTTAGCAATGATTTGTAATTGTAAAAATAAAGTTAACTGACATCTTGGTAATGCAGTTTGTTTTTCTATATTACTAAATGAGGCAGGTGCCTGTAAAAAGGCAAATAGCTTAGCAGTGTAGCATTAACCATTATACAATTATACAATTCAAGTGGGATTCACGCGAACCCCCGGTGGTTAAACTACATTTAAACCACACATTAAAATGTATTCAACTGCAATGAATTTATTATATTGATGTTTTATACAGTATTAACAGGCTCCTAGCAACATAATGTTACATTGAATTCCTATTCATTGAAAACCACCATAGAGCCAAAGCTAAAAAATTGTTTTGGTTTCTATACGGTTTCAACTTTCCAAGTGTGTTGGACAGCATCATATGTTTAACTCTTTTTGTGTCTCCTAAATGAATCCCACAACAAGTTCAGCTTCCATGCATTGACACTTACCCATAGTGCTTTGCTGTGTTAGAGCATCTTCATGTTTGAAAGAGTGGTTGGAGAACTGCGAGCTGTGGTGTGTAGGAGTGTGGCCGTAATTACCGGCTCCATCGAATGCAACCGCGCTGTAACCTGCGACACAGAAACAAGCAGCAGAGTCACTGCGTAGTAATGTGCCTGTTGAATACATTCCATCAGAGACCACACTTTGCTCGGAGCAGATACAAACATTTATACCTTTCTTATTAGATTATCAGCCACAAGGACAAGATGCTGTTGGTGTATATCTACTGTCATTCTGCAATGACATTTTGTATTGTATGATTGTTTTTGCTTTAAAAGTGTAAACACCAACTGATTAATAATCTAAAATAGATTTGTTTAGTTGAAAAAATGTGTGTTATTTAATGTTTTTATTATTTATTATAAACAGCACACACACACACACACACACACACACACACACACACACACACACACACACACACACACACACACACACACACACACACACACACACACACACACACAGAAGGAGACTAGAGCTGTGGCTGATATCCCGACCAGCCTGACTCATGACTTAGACTGACCTAAAGGGCACAACACACCCACATCACCCACATACACACACACACACACACACACACACACACACACACACACACACACACACACACACACACACACACACACACACACACACACACACACACACACACACACACACACACACACACACACACACACACACTCAAACTCTCACTCTCTCATACATGCTTCATTAATTAAAAAGATGCACTTTCACTCACTTTCCTCAGTGCTTCATTGGTTGAGAGGAGAGGGAAAAAACCTCATTAAACGTGTCCATTTATCTTCCACTCACCCCTGTCTGACTCCTCTCTCAGTGTGTGTGTGTGTGTGTGTGTGTGTGTTTATGTGTGTAGTAGGATACTTGTGTTGCCTTGAAGTCCAGCACTGAATATACTGTACACATAGACTTAATTGATGAGGTCAATTTGTATTAAAATGGAAACCCCAAGACTTCTTGGGGATTTTTTAAAATCTGAATATACATTTAGTTCAAATATTTGTAAAAATGTTGGGAAACCACAAGTATAAAATATGCATTCCGTCCTATTTTCTGGCTGACATTGTGATATTGGTAAATGCTTGTTTTGAACACTTTACCTGTCGTTAATAATTCAAAGACTACATAATCTATATATTATCTTTAAAAACTAGCAGCACTCATGTTAGCAGGTTATCTTTGCTACTATTACTATTAACTTGTAAAAAGTGCTGACCTGTAAAAGCTAGTTAAACATGTTAAAAAAATTAAAGTATATCAGAAATGTGTTTCGTGATTTTCTTTTGATCCATAAATGTTTTTTTATTCGTATCGGCAGGCCTCACTTAACAAGAAACGTTTCCTAAATATCTGCATGATAGATGCCCTGATCCCATATCAAAAATGAAATCCCTCCTCTGGGGGGGGGGGGGGGGGGGGGGGGGGGGGTCACAGTGATAGTCTCTGTGACCCTGCACTGCTATCAGACCCCCGTCCTGCTGTTAGTGTTTGTTTGTGCTCGTCCAGCCACAGCGGGGGGAGGGGGGGTACAGATAAAACAGGTGAGAGGTCGGCTCAGCTCTTTGATTATAATGTTATTCCTAAATGATCTGCTTGATAAGCATGTTATTACTAATTCATCTGGTGGGGAAGCACTAACAGATTCATTACCGGACATGGAGAAGAGCCGGGCTTAGCTGAGATCTGCAGGATACTCAGCAGTTAGGATTTTATTATAAAGTATGTATCGTTGATCATATGAATCCCCCATTAAGTTGGCTTTTACTCTGTAGCTAAAAATACAAATACTTTTCAAACAGAAAAGGAAAAGCCTATGATGAAAGTGATCCAGGGAACATTATGGGAACATTTATGAATGAAACTTTATAGCCTCTTTCCCGTTCTATTGAAAACAATTTAAATACATAAAAGCATTTTTTCTACAAAAATAATGTATGTCTTAATGTCTAAAACAATTGTATCAGTTCAGTAGTGAATAACATATAAAACCAATATTTAAAAGAATTGGTATTTTTCAAAAAATGTATTTAAACTTAAATTATTAGTGTATACAAATGTGCAAAACTGTTAAATGTAAGGAACACATGACTCAAATAGATGAAATGACAAATGATATGAACTCAGCAATGCCTCAACAATCATGTATTCCTTTAACACTGGACAGAAACATCTGGTTTGTCAAACATCACCCCGGCACACGTTTTATTAAGATGTTTGAGGTTTATATTAAAAACGAACAGTTAAAATGAAAAGAGATATTTATCCAACATTTGTAATTCCATGAAGTATTTTATTACCTGAGTGTTAGTTAGTATGTACCTATGTATGTAGTATGTACAGCAGCTTCAACAGAGGCACAACTGCTTGCTGTAGACAAAATGATATAAAGTCCCGAGCCTATAATAGTTCGTTTTTGTCAGGGTGGATAGTGAACATCAATATGTGGATAGTGAACATCAATATGTGGATAGTGAACATCAATATGTGGATAGTGAACATCAAATATTTTTTATCTACTTTGAAGAATTTAAAAAAAAAAATGTATTTCCAAAATATGAATTTAAAAAGCAGATAACCTCTCCAAATGATTTTTTTTTTAAATAAATCACGACTATGTCAAGTACTAAGTATTCATTCATTAGAAAATACCAAGATAATTGTTATTATCTCATGAAACATCATGGTGAGTCTAAATTTAATTTGTTTAAGGTCAAAATACATTTTTGAATATGATTTAGTTATTGCCAGTTTTTTCTTAACTGTTGTTTTAAATGACCCATTTACTCAAACGGCTTTGAGCTGCACAGATGTCTTTGGATTAATTCTGAATACTAAACTAACAATAATTCTTTTTTATTGATGCTTAAATGTACACCACATTCTAAGAAACAAAAATGAAGCATCCATGTCTGTACAACAAGCATGCAATACTCTCCAGTTCTTCAATGACATTTTCAATTATCTCTTCAAGGGTTTAATAAGGATCTTTTCTTTAATAACATTTATATGTTATTATAGTTTACTTCAAATAGCTTTTATCCTTGTTTTATTTGATGGGCCGATTCTTACACTGTGTCTGACTGTGTTTATGTATGCACCAAATACAGAAGGGCAAATTACTAGTATGTGTTAACCTACTTGGCAATACACCTGATTCTGATTCTGATAGTGACAGTACTGGGAACTTAGGGTACAAGTGAGGCCTCCAGGAAGTGAAGGCGTCACATCTGCCAGTTTACACCATGTGAAATAATGTTTCTTGTGCAGGTGTAATACGGACACTTGTAGGTTATATGTGACTGAGGTGTTTTGGAATGTCATGTTTAGATGAATATCAGCTGATGGTTGATGAGAGTAAGTTAAACAGTGACATTTCCTGAATTTACATTTGATTTCTAGGAAAAATGAACTTTGTTATCAAAAAAAGTAAAGCTCCAATAAAAGGAGGCAAACTAAAGGATGCAAAAACATGTAGTCCAGGTGATACTTGGAAACTTTTGACATATTTCATTAGCGTCCTTCAAAGTGTCTCGGAAAAAAAATGGATGATGATTCTGACACCCAGACAGAAAACACACACACACACCTGCTGCCTACCTGTCTGGCTGCGGGCCGCCTGCTGTGTATCCATGCAGTTGGTCAAGTAGGGGGAGTTGCTGAACATTCTGCTGGGGGGCTGGTGGTGGTGGGGGGCCGTCACAGATGGAGGTTGGCTGGGAGGGGCTGGTGCCGTTGGAGGGGCCCCGAACGCCCCGTACCTGCAGGCCCCGGTGCCCGTGAACTGCCCGGAGAAGTGCACGGTGAAGGCGCTGAGGCCGCAGTGAGGGTCCGTCTCGTGCAGGTGGGGGTCGGTGGTGGCCCCCCAGCTTGGCTCCTGCTTGATGAAGGAGTGCGGCCCCAGGGAGGAGTGGGGGGCGGCCAGGGAGGAGTACGGGGAGGCTGCTGGGTGGAAGTCCAGGACGGGAGCCCACTGAGGGGCCGTGCTGACAGGCAGGGCCGGGCAGCCGGGGCTGGGGCCCCCCGAGAGGGGGGGCAGCATGGAGGTGAGGTCACGCACGTCTGAACCCATCGTGGTCCAGGGGGCAAAACTAGGACTAAGGTAGGCTATTTTTAAATTTGATCTGCCTCCCTATTTCTACGTGTCTGCCTCCCCCAAATCAGCCTCACCCTCTAAATCCACGAGAGTCTAGGAAATCTTCTTCACACTGCAGGATTCTATTTTAAGTCTGGTTCAGTTTTCACCCATCAGTTGTTTACGACGCCTCTCTGGAAGCTCCTTAAGTCCGGCAGAAGTTCATGGCGATGCAGCAAACTCAAAGGAACTTTTTTCGAGGAGGAGGAGAGATGAGGAGGAATACAACTCGATGATCAGTGGTGGTCTTCAGTGTTTCCCTCGGCAGAAAAAGAATGTTGGGCTCAGAGAGATGGAGTCCATTGAAGGAGGAGAGAGGCTTCTGCTCAGCGCTTTCTCAGTGAATGGAGAGAGAGGAGTGGAGGAGTGAGGAGGAGTAGCCCTCTTTTCCCTCCACAATCTCAGCCTCTGTGGGTGTGTGTGTGTGTGTGTGTGTGTGTGTGTGTGTGTGTGTGTGTGTGTGTGTGTGTGTGTGTGTGTCTGTGAGGAGGGTAGGAGGTGGAGTCAGGAGGTGATGAAGGACAGGAGCCCTCTGACTTCATTCACTTACTGTATGCTGAACACACACACCCCACACACACACTCAAACATTTAGCAGGAAATATATTCAAAATCTGAAAAATTATATTTGTCATTGTTTTAGGGTGTTTTGGGTTATGTCGAAAAACTCATCATTATGATTTAGTTTTATCTCAGCTAATTGAGACAAAAACATCCCATGAACTATGTTGTTTGATATGATTAGTTATACATCTAGGTTATTGCTGAGAGGCTGATATTTTCCCAAGCCATTTTAGGGGTCATAGATAGGCTACATATGTTTAATAAAATACGATCACATGCGCAATTTTAACACATTTTTAATTCAAAAAATTCGAAGGTTTCGATTCGATAGTATTTTTCAAACCCTACATTTCAGACAGAATTTGGAAAGAAATACAGAAATGAGTCCTGGCCCCGCGCAGGAATATTGTTAATAGTAAGGTAAAATGACATGAAATACGTAATGTAAAAAAATGGTTGCGGTTTGTACGGTATAATGAAACCTGCCAGTAAAATTACTTTGTATAATTATTATTGGTTGTATTCTTTTTTATTGTTAGAACCGAAGCGGTCCAATTTAAGTTGTGAGTAGAGTCATTGTCGGTCGCTGATTAACGGCCCGCGGGAGGATACATCTTCTGGGGTTAGGCTTCAAGGCCTACGGGTCTACTCGTTGTTTATATTTACATGTTTAGTACTCAAATCTAGACAAAAGCATATCAAAATGCCTTTACAGAAGCCCAGTGACACTGGTACGTCATTCGTTTAAAACATGATTTAGTGTGGTCTGAAAATTACTTTACATTCCTCGGCTCGGACCTATTTTGACGTAAAAGGTAATTTGGGGAAAATTCAATAAATATTTGTTTACTACCCCGCAGTAAAAATAATCTAGATTTATTCAAACGTTTATATATAAAGTAAACGATAACAAAGTATTAATAATAAAGCTCCGAGTCTTCCTGACACGGTCGGCCGGTTCCCCCCTTAATTCTCTCTCTGTTCTCTGTTCATTTTTCATTATCAATTGCGATGATGAATGTCCATAAAACCCCGTTGAAAACTCCGTTTCTTCTTCGTGTGGGAGTGTGTGTGTGTGTGTGTGCGTGTGTGTGTGTGTGTGGGGTGGAAGCCGGGTTAAAAGGAGGATAACGGCTCATTTGATGCAAATATCATATTTTACCCCCAGTGTTGAAGTGGTCGAAACAGACAGACTTTACCCCGCAGTTCACCCTAAAAATAACCGATAATAACAACACTAATAAAACTACTAAATTGATTAATACATAAATTAAACTATGCAGCAGTATACATTGCTGAATATGTTACCAATTAAATCCTCTTTTAATTACGCACCAAACGAAACTTTCGCCAATAATTTTGAATGTTTTCTTTCCTAAATAAACACTATAACTATATGAATTTATTATTTATTTTTATAATTAATTATGTGTTGATTTATAACATGTATTTTATGCTCGTTTTATTTCTAACCTTTCTCTTTCTGTCAGTAACTCTTTCTTTCTACCGTCTTGTCTGAGGCTCTGAACCCTGCGCGTGACCCTGCAGCCATAATTTAAGTTGGCCTAAAGACAAAGAGGGGGGGGGATATGAGAGGAGGACATGTGATGAAGCATCTCACACACACTGCAACAGAGAAGCCCACTGACACAATATATTGCACTTCACTCTTCAAACGAATTTTCTTAGCAAAATGAAACAGAATGCCTTCATTTGTTTTCCATGAATCTAAAAGTAATTTAAAGAGACACCACATTCCTAATCAAACAATAAATATGAAAGACGTCATCAGATGAAAATGACCCTGAATAATCAACATCATGTTGTTATACATTTAGAGTTAGAACTTAATAATGTCCCGTCTGATGGACTGCTGCAGTGTGTGTACATTTTAAAATGTTTTGAGAGTCATTGACAGGCATGATTCAGATTTGTTTTTAAGTTAAGGTTACTGTGACACAGCAGTGTCTACTTCACTTGAGAAGAGTCAGCTGCTGGACAGAAACACAATGAAGTAATGTGATGTCAGAACTCTTCTTTGTCACTTCATACATTCAGGACATCCAAGTGTGGGCGAAGGAGGAGTGGCTGGAGTTTAAGCGAGTGACTTCGCCACCTGTCAATCAAGGCCATTAACTCCCCAAACATACTTCAATACAAAGCTTTTTAATCCCCTAAATAATCTTTTTTTAAATAACCAAGACAAACACCGCCAGTGAAATGGATGTCTAACCCATTGAATGAAATACAGTTTAAAAGTGCATTTCCAAACACCTATTTCTACGCACCATTTTAAGTCAAGCATAAAAAACCTATTAGATACGGACACATTTGCTTTACATTTTACGAATAAATATTCTTGCACAAAAGAGTTGACCCATAGCTGGGGAGGAAATGTATTGCATATATATATATATATATATATATATATATATATATATATATATATATAAAAAAAGACTGTAATCATGATCTACATAAAGTATGTGAGCTAAACTTCCACTGAACCTTCCTTCTATTTAGGGAGACTATAAGCTTTCTCAAATAAATAAACTAACAAACAAAATGTCATACTTCCATCATGTTTCCACATTATTAACATCTGATTAAGATTGAATGTTCTTATTTGATTATCTAATTGTGTCCTCTTCTCCTGCAATGGTTTAATGGCAGAAATATCACCACCATCTTTTCTTATAGCATCCACCTTCTATTTTTTGCATAACAAAGTGGATTAAAACACAGTTTATTTAGCATTCCCCTCAGCCAATTTGATAGATATACAGGACTGTCTCAGAAAATTAGAATATTGTGATAAAGTTCTTTATTTTCTGTAATGCAATTTAAAAAAACAAAAATGTCATACATTCTGGATTCATTACAAATCAACTGAAATATTGCAAGCCTTTTATTATTTTAATATTGCTGATTATGGCATACAGCTTAAGAAAACTCAAAAATCCTATTTCAAAAAATTAGAATAGTTCCTCAGACCAAGTAAAAAAAAAAGATTTATAACAGCAAAACACAATCAAACATTTGAAAATGTCCATTAATGCACTCAGTACTTGGTTGGGAATCCTTTTGCACGGATTACTGCATCAATGCGGCGTGGCATGGAGGCAATCAGCCTGTGGCATTGCTGAGGTGTTATGGATGCCCAGGATGCTTCAATAGCGGCCTTTAGCTCATTAGCATTGTTGGGTCTGGTGTCTTTCAGCTTCTTCTTCACAATACCCCACATATTCTCTATGGGGTTCAGGTCAGGGGAATTTGCAGGCCAATCGAGGACAGTAATGCCATGGTCAGTACACCAGTTACTGGTGGTTTTGGCACTGTGGGCAGGTGCCAGATCATGCTGGAAAATGAATTCCTCATCTCCATAGAGCTTTTCAGCAGACGGAAGCATGTAGTGCTCTAAAATCTCTTGGTACACAGCTGCATTTACTCTGGGCTTGATGAAACACAGTGGACCAACACCAGCAGCTGACATGGCTCCCCAAACCATCGCTGACTGTGGGAACTTCACACTGGATTTCAAGCAACTTGGATTTTGCTCCTCTCCAGCCTTTCTCCAGACTCTGGCGCCTTGACTTCCAAATGAAATACAAAACTTGCTTTCGTCTGAAAAGAGGACTTTGGACCACTGTGCAACTGTCCAGTGCTTCTTTTCCTTAGCCCAAGTCAGACGCCTCTTCCGTTGTCTTGAGTTCAGAAGTGGCTTGACCATGGGAATACGGCTATTGTAGCCCATTTCCCGGATACGTCTGTGAACAGTGACTTTTGATACCTGGACTCCAGCTTCAGTCCACTGTCTTTGAAGCTCCCCCAAATTCTGGAAGCGACTCTTCTTCACAATGCTGTTAAGGCTGCGGTCATCTCTCTTGGTTGTGCAGCGTTTCCTGCCACATTTCCCCCTTCCAACAGACTTTTTGTGGATGTGCTTTGAAACTGCACTCTGTGAACAGCTTGCTCTTTGAGAAATTTCTTTTTGTGTCTTACCCTCCTGATGGAGGGTGTCAATGACGGTCCTCTGGACAGCAGTCAGATCAGCAGTCTTCCCCATACTTGTGATTTAGTTTACTGAACCAAGCTGAGTGTTTTTCAAGGCTCAGGAAACCCTTGCAGGTGTTTCGAGTTAATTAGACGATTCAAGTGATTCGTTGAACACCCTACTAGTATACTTTTTCATGATATTCTAATATTTAGAGATAGGATATTTGAGTTTTCTTAAGCTGTATGCCATAATCAGCAATATTAAAATAATAAAAGGCTTGCAATATTTCAGTTGATTTGTAATGAATCCAGAATGTATGACATTTTTGTTTTTTTAATTGCATTACAGAAAATAAAGAACTTTATCACAATATTCTAATTTTCTGAGACAGTCCTGTACATGATGCTACATTTCAATGGACACTTGACTGAGACTGAGTTTGAGTTACCTGAGTATCGGCTAGTGGCCGTAGATGAACTACAGCTTACTGCACATTTTACTTAGACAACCTTTTTCTTTTTTTCCTTTGATGCTAGAAAACAGGGCATGTAAGATTGTTTTTATTGTAAATGTTTTTTTAAATAATTGCTTTTTTATATTGGCATGGCAACTGACCCGGGAAAGGCAAGAGAAAAGCTCTGCTAAAGCGACTGATTTTGTTGGTACATGAACTCTGCTTTGCGGTGCGAACGCTGGCAAAGTCCGGCCTTGTTCTGGATGGTAAAGGACATCGCCTTTCCATTGCATATTTGCTTTCTGTGTAAAAGTATTCATGACAAAACAACGGCTTGTAAAAAATATATTTACGTGCCACATAATTGCACCAACAAAACCAAACCTGGTGTTTTAGGTCCTTTAAGTTTAGGTGTTTGACTCGTGAGAACTGAGCATATTGTTGCTTTAGAGAAAGTTTCTTACCAAACTGAAAATAATTCCATCACTGTTTTCTGGCCTTTGCCCACACTCAGGTGCCAATATCATTGTCTCATACTTTGTGTGTGTGTGTGTGTGTGTGTGTGTGTGTGTGTGTGTGTGTGTGTGTGTGTGTGTGTGTGTGTGTGTCTTGTCCTTGAGCTTCTGATCTAAGAGGCCTATTTAAGCTTATCTTTCTGTGACGGATGCTCCTGGTTTTGATCGCTGTTTTGTGGCCGTGGCAACGAACAAACATGCACACACAGAATCACACACCCATAGTACCTGGACAATTCTCAATCACTTTTGAGAATTGGCTGGGAAAGTACTGTAGAAATCAACTACTGTACGATAACTGAATAATGTTCTAGTCATGTTTTTCAACAGATGAAATTGGTAAAAACAAACAATGCAAAATCTATCTTGATGAGATGGAAACGCCAGTGGGACAAATGTTCCAATGTCTTCTACTCTGTTTGAGTTTGGGGCACGATCATATTTTTCTGAGCTTATGTGCTTCCCATTTAAGACAAATGGACGTTCAGCAGGCCAAAGATGCTGGCAAGCTGCCACAGTACACACACACACACACACACACACACACACACACACACACACACACACACACACACACACACACACACACACACACACACACACACACACACACACACACACACACACACACACACACACACACACACACACACACACACACACAGCCTGCCTTTCAAAGTATCCCAGTTACTGTAAAGTGTGTTTTCCCCCTCTTAACGGAAGTGTCCACTCAGCGCTTTTCTTCCCATCATGCTCTTCCCCTGGAACCAATTACAGGGCTGACACGTCTCAATTTGTTTTACGCACCGTCAGAGGAAGCAGGGCAGGTACAGGTAGATGGCAGCATGCAGTGTGTGTGCGTGTTGTTGTGTACAGTTTGCGCAACCATTCAGGGGCTATTTACTATGTGTGCGAGTGTGAGTTAAGCAGAGAGAGATGGTGACTTCACCATCTGGAAATCTAGTCTGTCTCTCTCTGAGCAAAGAGCTGCTGACCTATGATTCAACTCTTCAACTCCGCAAGGGAAGAGAGAAGGGATGAGGAGGAGCGCTGTGAAAAGGGCTTGTCATGAAGAGAACAATCAGTGTGTCTACTTTGCTCAGTCATTCACAAGTGTTCTGGAAATAAGAGTTCATGTGCACATATGTATGAACACTTACACAGATGTGCATGTACACACACACACACACACACACACACACACACACACACACACACACACACACACACACACACACACACACACACACACACACACACACACACACACACACACACACACACACACACACACACACACACACGTACATGACTGATGATGTTTCCCTCAGAGCCAGAGTGGGTAAATGTATGGAATAAAATAGATGTTGTTTTAATGAAGTGTGAGCCTGTATGAATGACGTACTTTTCTCTCTGTACACTATAGTATAAAACATTCAAATTGATGTGAAATGTGCACATGTATTGGTAAATACAGCACATATCTGCAATGGTAGAAATGAACTAAGTACATTTACTTAAGTTCCAGACTTAAGGACAGTTTTGAGGTTCTTGTACTTTACTTGATTATTTCTTATTTCTTAATATTCTATTCCACTACATTTTGGAGATAATATTGTACTTTTTAAACCACAACATCTTTTTGACAGCCTTAGTTACTAGTTACTATGCAGGATCATATAATAATCAAACAATATAAATCAATAAATGATGTATTATTATGGATTAAGATACCGGACAGTATAGAAATGTATTACAATTAGCTCCACCTTTTTTATACAATATTTGCAAAATGGTAGAACGTTAGTCGTTTTGAATGCTAATACGTTTGTACTTTTAGTAAGATTTTGAATGCAGGACTCACTGTCTACTTGTAACAAAGTATTTGTACAAATTAGTAACCCTTTTTAACATTTTTTTTGTTTACTTTTACGTAATTAAAAAATGTAGGTATGTTTTCCACAACTGATGATCCGTGACTCTGAGAAATGCCTTAGTCGATGAATTCCTCCAGTCTGAATGACAATGGCGATGACTTATCTTACTTTGTTAGACCGCTGACTTCTACTGACACTATCACTCTGCATTACAAACACAAGCCACCATACAAAATGTTCTTTACATTAAAACTTATATATCATTTACTTTTTTCTTCTCTATCCATATTTACTTCGAATTGACTGACATCATAACTTCCAATATCTGCTCCACCCAAAGCTTTTGAATCCGTAGTTACACAGGAAGTGAAATGTTTGAACTTCCATAGATTTAGAGTGGTGCAGGAATGGTGCTGAAAACTGGAAACGAGTTAGAAATTGAGCGTTTCTGGTTCCCTTGTCCAAAAATCAACGTTCTTTAGAAGATGTCTTTGGTAAGATGCCTGAAATACAGTCTAGGGTTAAGATGGGCTGAATAGATGTTCCCATTTTGTTCTACTAAATAAAATATAACAGTAAATACCCAAGATTCAAAGCAGCGGTTGCTAAAACGTGACTAAATGAGTTTACTTCAACACTAACCAAACTAATATTAGCCGCCTTTAGCTTAGTAGTGGTGACTTGAAGACATGTGACTGTGATGTTTGTTTATAGCCAAATGTTAGATTTTTGCTAGATTTTCTGCTTAAAATATTATAAAATTGGTGTTATTATTTGGAGATTATCCTCGTTAACAAAAATGTAAAAGTTGGTTATTCGCCAATTGTTTTTATGCAATGTTCCAAAATCCAATGGAAAAAATCCCATTGCTCGTTGTCGAGGGAACCCTTGCCATGATAACTTCAGAGTCGGCCTAAAGAATGACTTAATCACAGCACCACTCTTTTTAGGTTCAGCAATAGTGGACTTTTTTCACGACAGGATTTGATGAAATAGCAGGAAAACTCAAATGTGGCATGCTGATTGGGCTCTTAAATAAAAAAAGCCATGGTTAATGTTACTGTTATATACTAGCCTGAATACAATGAGAATTATTCAGTAACTTAAAACTAAAATGTGTGTTAGTTCACCCAAATACAAAACCTGAGATGCTACTGTATGTATTTGAAGTGCTCTTTACAATCCAAGGGCAAAGGCTGTCCCATATGCAACACAGCATGTACTGTTGGTGTAGCAGATAGCGTGCTAACAATCTCCCTGCCGCTCCAGTGGGGTTGACAGTTGAACACAAAGACGAGTTTGTGTCTTTTGTTCTGTGTGTTACTGATAAATGCACTCTGATCCATCATGATAAGCCGTGTGATCTCTGATAGGACTCAGGCTGAGAAATAAGCCAGCAGTGCGGAGACACACAGACACACATACGTAAAGAAACACAATCTCACACACTTCTACTTTCCATATTAACATGGCTGCCTTTGTCCCAGAGGAGCACTAAGGCATCTGACTAGTCGACCAATCTGGTTTGAAGATTGATGGCCCCCTCGGCCAATGGAACACATTCCTGCTGAATGAACAACAAATTATCTTCAAATGAAAACTCCACTACCTTACCCCAGTGCTTTGTCTCGAAACAGAGACCCAGTGACCCGGGGAATACTTTGTTTTTCCAAACGCAGCGGAGTCATGTAGGGGTGGAACCTTTTTAAACGATGGACTGACACTAGGCCTCTACTGGTCTGCTCTTTCCACCTCTCCGTCTACTTCCACACATGCAGACAGAAATAATCCTATATTAAAAACAGTTTTATAATTGTTCTATTGTAGAAGTAGCATTAGGTTTTATAAATGCCATATGCAAAATATGCTTCTTTTTTTAATAGTGAAAAGTAAATATTTACCCAAATACTTAAATACTCTTGAGTAAAACATGTTAGCTATTTATACTTCAACTCTTTTACATTATGGAAGATATATTTTACTTTTTACTGCACAAAAACTATTAGATTTACTAGTTACAATGCAGGTATTATATGTATCATATTGTTGTGTCTTTATATGTGTGAAGCCTGTGTGAAGGAGAACAACTTTTCTTTTAACTTTCTTGAACCTAGTTCTATTTTTGACAATACATTTGATTACACAAACAAAGAATAGATAATAGTTATTTTTGGTCCAGCGTTCATCTTAAGGTCTAGAACAAGTAAGAGTGAAACTTAAAGACATGTTTTAACAGACTACGAGTCTCACAAAGACACAAGTAACTTCCACAAAGCCCGAGTATACTGTTAGCATTTGGATATCAGAAGAAACAGCAGCCGCACAGACGAGAAAACACTCACGTTGTTTTATGTCTTCATTCTCAGAGGAGAAAATTGGAAATTGTCCAAAAGCAGGGTGTCAACAGGGGGGGGGGGGGGGGGGGTATGAAAGAAAGATGAGCTACCAGTGTTACGAAACTCAATCAGCAACGATCTTTGGAGTCGGTTGAACATTTTGCATATTAAAGTTGGCTCAAAATGTGAAACACTCCCTGGGTTTGATGTCTCAGGGATAAGAGGTGCAGAGTGAGGATAAGGGGAGGTTATGGACTGGTCAAACAAAGAAAACGCAGGTCAACGACAAGAAAGCAATTCTGAAAACTGTTGAGTCCGAATCCAAAGTTGTTATCAACCTTTTTTGACGCTTTCAGACATTTCTTCTCACCGACAATGATAAATGACGGTTGTGAGTGAACTAAGTGCAGCTGCTCTGACCTTCAACCTCTGAACAATGTTTTCTTTGGTCAATGTTGGTCTCAAATTCACAACCCTCAGAGGAGAGAGACACTCCCTGCATACACAGGTGGTGATCTGGATTCCACCGGACTCTATCTCTGAACATGTTTGAGTAAACACCAGCCACATTGCAAATAATATAAAGGGAGCACTAAAGGCTCATTCTTAGTCAGCGGATATTGGACTACATCCAGGAGAGAGAGAGATTCAGAGAGTGGTACTACTAGCTGCAGCCTCTCTCACACACACACACACACACACACACACACACACACACACACACACACACACACACACACACACACACAGACACACACACACACACACACACACACACACACACACACACAGATCAGATACCTGTCATACGAAGAAAAGCACAGGTATTCCTGATAACGTTACAAATGTAACCTTTCTATTTCATTATTTCGGTAAGCCAGTTTTTCCTGCTGAGACAAATCAAGTAGCCAAGAATGCTGCTACTATTTTGTGGAAAGCTCCAAAGCAAAAAGCTGAAAGACACAAAAAGCTGCATAAAACTAAAGAGAAATGCATTTTCTTGTCTCACTGTCCAAAAAGAGAACAACTATTTCCGATTGCAAGCTTTCATAGAATGAGTAATTAGTAAAAACAAGTCTTTAACTTCTTTATTCCACTAGAAATCAACATTTTAAATCATCTTGCCTTTTTGCCAAGGCAGATGTGAAAGAGAGGACAGAGGGAGAGGTAGAAATATACAGAGACACAGATGTTGGCTTGCTATCAGCTTCAATTGGCTGTGTAAAGTAAGTTATGTTCTGGCTGTTGCACACAATTCTTCAAAGATACTATCTCTGTCTCTGAGTGGACGGCTGAAAGAGGAACTTCTAAATCAGAATGTATATTTAATTTTTACTCCAATGCTTGAGCAACAAATCACAGCGCTCTCCTTAATATCCAGCCAAATCCTCTGACACAATCTGAAGATGCAGACGAGTTAATATACATCTGAAAATAGATCCAAACATTTGACTCTGATGACTTTGATTTAACTCACAGTATTAACAGCATGAGAAGATCTGGCAATTAATCAGTCTTTTGTAAAATGCATTGTTAACTACAGCCTTATGTTGGTCTTCATCATGCCTTCCATCAATTAAAAGAAGAATTTAGCCTTTAGAAACCTTATCCTCATTTAACTCCTAGTGTTTGTACCATCAATGTACATTTATTCAAACTGTGGGAACACTCTGTTTGTTATCTGTCGTAGTTCTTTATTTATCTACAGAGATCGGGCCTCAGAATAGACCGGAAACTATTCTTTTACCGTTCTGTTTTAATTTCACAATAAAATTAGTAGTAATATTTTGTTTTTATACTATTGTTTTTTATTAACTACTAGACCGCTGGGTCATGTTAAGACCATCTTCTCTGTGTTGCTGTGGGTTTTCTCCATCGCTTTTGTGTTACAAATATCAAAACAATAACAGAATATATCCGTCGTAAACTAAAGCAGAAACAGCAGTATATTTTATTTTGTTAACACTGTAACCTTGACAGCTTTTTAACCCAAACCACCTACTGGTTAAAGCGCGTTATTACACGTTTAGAGTAATGCAATGCAGGTAGAGTGTGTCGCTTTTTAATGACTGTTTAAAATGCCTTTTTCTTAATGTCTTTCATTTTTGTAAAGCACTTTTGAATGTGTTACATTTTATGAAAACATTTAAATATTAAGAGTACATGCAAAATAGTGGGAAAGTAGAAGGTCAATGATATAAATATAGAATAGAAAATATCAAGAAGATACTGTAAGTGATCTCTACAATAAAGCAGTTTAGTGCCTGATAGGAGGATGTGCAAAACAGACAAACTAATAAGGCTTTATTTAAACATTAAAGAATACTTTAAGTTAAGGTCTTCTTTTAAATAAGAAAAAAGCTTAGGGGGTATCTACAGATAAATATTAAGCCTGGCAAAGTACTTAACGTCTAATATGGTTTGTTTTGGAACTTGACAATCAACTTTCCTGCAATGTTAACTATGTTAAAGCACTTATTTTAACTGATATTATACATATGAATTATACTCTTATGTATGTAGATAGTATAAGAAATGTGCAGGATTTGACAGTTTAATGGTGGAGGTATATACACATATTGATAGATGTCTTGTAATGCACTGTTGAGGAACAATACCAGGTTAACCTTAAAGAAAGCCCTCAGGATTATAAAAGACCCCCATCACCCCAGCCACAAACTGTTCTGTCTGCTGCCATCTGGCACAACAGCCGCATTCTGGGAGAGGATGTGGCTGCTGTGGAGGACTACAAGTACCTGGGAGAGCACTTAGACAATGGGCTGAACTGGAGCATCAACACTGACGCTGTGCACAAGAAGGGGATGAACAGACTCTATTTTCTGAGGAAGCTGAGATCCTTCCACGTGTGCAGTAAGATGCTGGAGATCTTCTAGTCTGTTGTGGCCAGTGCACTTTTATTTGCTGCGGTCTGCTGGGGGGGCAGCATAAGAGCCGGTGACACCAGCAGGATCAATAAACTGATCAGGAAAGCTGGGTCTGTCATCGGCATCAAGCTGGACCCCTTTGAAGCTGTGGTGGAGAGGAGGACACTGAACAGGCTGTTGTTCATCATGGATAACCTCACCCATCCTCTCCACCTGCAGCTGGACAGTCAGCGGAGCTCCTTCTCCAACAGACTGCTGCAGCTCCGCTGTCACAAGGACCGATACAGGAACACATTCCTGCCCACTGCAATAACTCTGTACAATAAATCACCTCTGGCTGGAAGAGAACTCTCTGCTCCGTAGTTTCTCTTAACCTCGCTGTACATTTTACACATATATAATCTGTTCAATATTTAATATTCCATATGTCATATATATATTTTCTATTTCAACACGTATATTTTCTATTTTATTTTATTTCTATTCTTGTTTATTTGTAGTTTTGTTTTATTGTAAAATGCCTTGTCTTTTATGCTGCTGCAACAAAAACAATTTCCCAAATTGGGATCAATAAAGTACCATCTTATCTTATCTTATCTTATCTTATCTTACATGCATCCAGACTAACACCACCAGACTCAGGGACAGCTTCATCCCACAGGCCATAAGACTGTTAAACACCTGAACTTTGAAACAACATCCATAACATTAATCTGGCTGCTATTTATAAATTATTTATCTAATATATCATATTCCAATCACTAGACTCTTATTGCACTATTTCACTTTTTACTATTTTTCTTTTTGTATTGACTTGCACTATTTTTTCTGTTTATCTGTGTTATTGTGTTGCACTGTTGGAGGAGCCTGTGACCTAAGGGGGGGGGTGGGGGGGGTTCATTCCATTTCAAAATGCTGTTTGACGCTCGGCGTAAACTTCGTGCACTGCCACTCCAACATCCAATCACAGAGCTTGAGGACAAATCATGGGGTTTGTCAAGCAAAGCACATGGCGTAGTCCCAAACGATAGCTGGGGATTCTGGGTAGTGTAGTGTCTTCTGCCATCCTAAACTCTGAAAAAATATTTGTTTCTCCGAATCGAAGGGGAAAAATACAAAAGCATTGCACACAATTTAAACCAATCAATGTTGTGTAATCAACAAGGATAATCTGGTGTTTTTTAGTCGATGAGTAGTGCAGATATCACTGTAAAATCAATGGACAGTAAGGGGAATACTTACTTCCGGGTGTACAATCCTCCGTTATCCAATGAGAATGGACGCTCACATTGCTCTTTGCGTCTGTAATACAATAGGGGACATGATCGAATAGGAATATAATTTTCTTTTAAAAAACGTTAATTAAAGGGAACAATCTATTTGACACAGCTGAAGCTCTGGCTTTCCTTAAAAACTAACTAATTTAATAAAATCACAGTTGTATTACACACAATGCGCTGTTTTTTGAGAACAAAAATTCGTAACTAATGCACCATAATACATTCTGACAGAAAATAACAATTATTATGAATACAAATAAAATAAAAGAAGCCTCCCGTGAGTTACTACAAGCTATAAAGTAGATTTTAAAAACGTTTTCTAGAATAAAAGCTCACTGCTGGACGTTGTAGAAATGCGTGTGTGCACCACGAGAAAGGAGCCTCATTCACTTTACATTGGCATTGTTTGCGTGGTGCAGTCACGTAAATGTAGCAGAGTGCGTGACTCCACCACGCACGGCGGTGTTAAGGAGTCGTGGTGGAGTCACGCATTCTGGTGAGACCAGGTTGGTTCAGAGGAAGTGCAGAAATGTAAAGGAAAACATTTCAAAACTGTTTTCATATAAACACACACAACCAGGATTGACTCCTGTCTGATAAGGACAGTGGTAAAACAATGGTTATAAAAAGGCCAACACTTGACCCTTCCTTCCAGGCACTCAGAACTCATGTCTGTGTCCTAAACCTAAACACAAAAGGAATACATCCAATCTAACCAGATCAAAGTGATTTCAAGTTCTCTGGATCAGACATGTTAAAGATAAAAGAATCTAGACAAAGACAACATCTAACAAAGTGTGGACAGTAAAAGTACAAAGCAGGGCTGAAGGCAGGGTGGTGGTGGAGAAGGTTGAGGCTGTTGCAGTCTGTAGAGGTTGCCATAATAACCTCTGACTTACACACAATTAAACTGGAGATGAATTAGCTACAAGTTCCATTTACTAGTTACTATGATGTCAAACATCACCAGTCTGGCACTTCTGTACTTACATGCGCAATGTTGAGTGCATAAGTGTATCTCAATGCAAAGCATGGCAAAATGCGAGCACTATGAATACCCGGGTGTTGCACTCATAACGTTAAAAAAATTAGTCTGGAACGCTCTATACTTCTCGCACTCAAGGATGGATGGTCATTTTGGCTACACAACGGAAGTTTCCGGACTAGCCACGATTGTCAAAACAGCACTATACAAATAAAATGCATACACATGATTTTTTTCTTCTTTTTAATAAACAATCCACTATACTGGTGTCAAAAGAAGCCATTGCTAATGTTAAAGGGTTAACTAAGCAGTTTTTACTTATGTTAATGTTGCTGGCTAACTAGCTAGCAATCTAGTGCGATCGTTACTTCCGGTGCTGAGGGCACGGCAGACGTGTGTTCGCTCACCACAAGGTCAAAATTCACCCACTGTGTAGTGTTCATAGCGTACAACATGGCAGTGCACTAAGAAGAGGCTCTGAGTTGAGAGAAATCAGCATGACTAGGCACAGAAACATAAAAGCACATTTCACAAAATATTTATTTAATATTTGTTGGTCTAAGGACACCTCACTACACTGAGGCAAGTAGTGCTAATCTTGACATACAATAATGCAACAAACAGCATAATTCATATGCCCTACAAATGCACAAATCATGTATATTTCCTGCCAACATATACAGAAACGTACACACTTATACTGTATGCAGTACAAATGATAATGATTCAAGGCCATTCAAAGGGCACTTCATGTAGGAAGCAAAATAAGTCTGTTTCCTCCCGACCTTCCACAGCGGACTAACTACTTGGCTCTCAGGCTCCAATGATCTAACATCACCTCCATCTTCATCTTGTCCTTGTCACCTGCTCATAATGAGCCAGAGTCAGTCAGCCAACCGGCACAATAAAGAAGCTAACAGGGAGTCAGAGCGCTCAGAGGACCCTGCTGGCAGGAAAACTGAGAAAAACACTGAAACAGATATCAGACAGAGGAAGGACTGCATATGTGCGTGTGTTGGGTTCACCAGCTGGTCAATTGAAAGTGTTTCAGAAAAAAAAGCTACATTCTTGGCTTGTCCTCACATAAAAGAGGGGAATCTCTAAGTATTCTCCTAAAGCAGTGAACCCTTGTCCTTTCCTCTGCTGCCTTAGTATTTATTTAAAAAATGAATGCTGTTTCAGTTATTCTGATTCATTTAAACAACTGCCGTTTTTTAAACCTTTAACTTACTATCATCCGGTGTAGTTTTCAGCCTAGGTTACGTTTGCTGCTATAAACGCTTCTTTATATGTATTATGTACATATAAAGAAAGCTAGTCGAAAAGAGATAGATACAAAAAGAGATTGGAGCCCCCCAAAGGATTGGTATCGCTGCACCCTCTACTGCCTCTCCTCCCTCTGGTAAATACCAGCAGGCTGGTGCAACGCTGCATCCTGTGCCCCTGGCCAACACGGACATACAGCCCATAGTTTTGTTTCTTCAAGGTTCTCTTAAAGAAGGTGCAAGATAAGAAGCTGAGCATCAAAAATGATAACATATAGAAAGCACGATATGTACCCCAATATTGCCTGTATACCATTTATTGAACACATTTCAGGTAGACTTGTGTCTGAAATCAAATGGAATGAACTGGATTTGACCCCCATGGTGCAGTGCCAGACAAACACCCCCCTGCACTCAGACCATCCATTAGCTACATGGCCTACCATCATCAACCCTATGTGTGTGTGTTTGTTACTTTACAGTACATGTGTGTAGACTTGCTATGTCTCAATTCAGCTACTTCCCTTAGTTAACTACATGTAATGCACTGTGGACACATTATGGAATTTTGACCGGGTAGTGTTGTCTAAAATCAAACACTGCAGCAGCTGCTGTGCCCTAACCGAAAGTGGTGATCACAGTTAGCTAGCTAGCTAGCAAAGATTGTTTGCAGTATCAAATCATTACAGATTGCTCAATTAATCCTATTAAATTAAACATGGCTACACTTCAAGACCAGCCGAGTGGTACGTGAAAGCTTTAATATAGGGCTGTGATTATCCAAGCAATTACAATCACAGCTGGTTGCCTAACTTGTGTTAAGAAGCCAGGAAGGCGGTGTTCTACGCTTAACTTGCACCATCGGGCTATCCTCTGCATTCTGCAATATATCAAATTGAAACGCATTATGCTCCCAAAACAGTACCTGATTTGAGACACGCTAATATATTAGTTTCTATCATAGCATGTGTGTCTGTTAAAGGTGGGGTAAGGACGTAGCTCAGTCAGAGGGAACGCTTAGCGCTTAACCCTATGATAAAGTACCAGACACATTCCAGCACTTTAATAACAAATGAGCTGACAGGGAATGATGGTGGTGGAGTAGGGGCTCAGTATTAAGGGGTAATAATAGCAATTGTGGTGTGATAGTCTCATGCTGTGACAAAGCTTTAAAGATGTGACGCCACAATACATTTTTACTTAAAATCAGATACATTAATTTTCTTAGTTAAGCACAGGAAAAATACCAAAACTGTGCAGCCCAGCAGGAGATTGTTCTACTTTCTTGACAGTATATCTCTATCTTCTGTCTGTTTTCTTTCCATCAGGACACCCATGCAAATCTCAACCCCCTATTTCTAGTTCCACATGTTGCTCTTGGAGGACGGCCCAACTTCACTTCCGACATGAAGAACCACACGAAAAAACAAACATGGTTGGTCTTTATCAGAGAGACAGAGGGAGAGATGACCACAGTGGCAGTGGGCAGGAGCTCCGCTGATCTGAATCCGATGACCTTTAACCTCATTTTTTCCCACCATCTGACAGGTCATTAAGGGCTAGACTGAACGCCATCAATCAACAACTAACAGATTACCATCAACTCTCATTATTAACTCCCTCTAAATAGTTATCTGAAAGCAAAAACACTTTATCCATCATTTTATCAATTACTTATCAAAAGACTATTATCAGGAAAAAGCAGCAGTTACATGACAGCAGTCAACCTTGCGACCTTTATCTACCCCTCTGAAACGTTTGTTTTACTGAAGAAAAGTCTGCTTAAAATTCGCTAATTATTTACAAAGAGTTGAAGTTACATAGATGAATAGCTATCAGTGTGCTAAAAGAGGAAAAGAGTTATCTACAATGGAAAATGTTTTTGAAAAAAACATTAAGAAAACTCTCAAACAAAAAGAAAGACAAGACAGGAAGTGAGTAAATCAAAGTGCTGACCTCTGTGTATCAGTAAATCAGCCATTGGAGCCGTTTCTAAAAATGACTGGTTAGGAGTATGTGAATGTGAAGCCTCAAAATAGAAACGTTAACCTTGGCTTTAAAACACTAAAACAATACCTGTAGAAAGTTTCAACAACAAAAGCAGTACAGGCCATGCACACAGCTGCATATTCCATTTAGAACAAGTCTGGGGGAGGACATGTACATTTCTGATAAATGACACCAACTTTAGTATGTCAGAATTGTGTTCTCATTCTCTGTTAATGTTGGTGAGGGTCGAAGAGTTCGCATTATTTGGTTTAACTGCTCTCGTGGCACCCTTTTACTAAATATGCATTGTTGTGGTGGGTAATATGCAACCATAACAACCAACCAGGTTTAAGGCAACAATTGAATGAAAAATAACTTCAGTTAGCATCCACATCATTCAAAACATTCTAATAACCTATTAAGAAATTGTTCTTACTGTTTGAAAAGTAGTAGTTTTTAGACAGGCACCTTTACATCCAAGTGAAGGTCGAATATGACACTGGTGTTTTTAATATGTCAAGCAATACAATATGCACAGCAGTGCACACCGACAGGCGGATAAAGACTTTATCATAAAAGGCAATATGCAAAACCTTTGTCTCAAAAGCAAATAAAATGGCTTTGCATTTCACTAAGGGTGCATTGTGCCCCAAAACGTTTAAAACCCTCGGACAGGCCTTGAAACATGGAGCATGAATTCGGACATGTGGTTAATGACAGGACAGGATACAGTGCTGAAGGCGGGACCTTGTTCAGTCCTTTAAAGGTTTCTCTGACTTTACATTGGGACTTGACTTTGGGCTTCTTAGTATTGACAATAGCTTTGACCTGCGGCCTTGACATGTAACATGTTGGTCTTGATTTGGGGCTTGACGGTCTTGACTTTAGAATCATAGACACAATTAGAAAAACCATAGCTTTGTCCCAGCTGTTGGGTTCGGAAACACCAAGTGTAGCCACATGATAGTTGGCTTTTGTTCAATTGTAAACATTTTGTGTTTTTGAAGATGAATAATTAAGTGTAATATAATGAGTCCCCTTCTAGATGTGTCTAGATTAATCCGTCCTGACTAATGTTGGACAGCCCTTCCATGTTATGTCGCACCTCACATTTTGACTAGAAATACATGAACAAGTTTTTCAAATATAACCATTCAGATACAATTGAGTCTCCCTTACTAATATGATTTTACAGATGGTGTCAATGTGAGGATAAGCTAACAGTGTCCTCACTAAATCCAACTTTATTGGATTCTACTCAAAACACAATGTCACAATCAACAGACCAGTACATGGTTCCAATTAGACTGTGAGTGAGACAGATTTGATATAAACACCGTCTCATATGACCTATTTTCCTGTCATTTCTATATTTATATCTTTGACCTTGTTCAAACTCCAGTGCCTCCAGTGAGATCATAAAATGTCCATCTTGGCTTTTCTTGTTTTGTTCTTTTATTTGCTCTTTATCTCCTGGGTTTTGCACCTTAAGCATACCAGGGGTCATCCAGAACAAGTCCCCCAGTTGGGAAGGCCTTTTCTGGGTAAAAAGGCAAAGTGTCTCAGACTAGGTCCATGGAAGAGCACAGAGACCATTGTCTGAAGAGAGTGGTACATTGCACTGGCTCCTCTAATGGAATCATAATAGAGAAGGACATTAATATATGTCCCCACTGCTTTACTATCAAAACAAACAGAACCTGAGATGTATCTGAGCGTTTAATGGGCCAGTCACTGGGATTACTTCTCCATTTTTAATCATGACTGCTATCACTTTCTGCTCTCCTGCCTCCTTTATTGTACATGCAGCACTGAAATGGAACCCGGGTTAGATTTTCTGCGAATGTACAGCATCAGTAACCCCATGTGTACTTTGCATTAGCACCACACGCTTAAAAAGTCAGGTTTAATGGCACCAAAAACAACACCAGAAATGGTCAAGTGACTAGATCAAGACCAAAAATAAAAACATAAAGGGGGGGGACATTTTCTCCATGATCAATTATCTGGATTTCTGTGGAGGGGACTGACCACCGCTTTGCGTAGCATGACGTGCATGGTTACAGTTGTGGTACAGAGCTAAACAGCTACAGTCAGACTCTTTGTTTCTCCATTGAAGGCAGGGAGTCCAAAAGAGCTTTGTCTACAAGCACATTAATGTCCCTTTGAAAGAGTTGCTATGTGGGTACCGTACCTGTGTTGTATTCGAACTAGCTACAAGAGACTCTCCTACTATGAGTGGGGGAGAACCAGTAAGACGTATTTCTGTTTACAATGCTGTTTTAGGCCTAATTTTACTGTTCAACCGTTCTAACTATCTAGGTAAGCTAAATATAGCAGTTATTTTGGCCGTCGATAGATGTCTGGCCGTCGATGAGCGTCCTGTCGCCCTACTCAGATTGGTGTGTCCCGCACGTCGTGTCTTTTTGGCAGTGCCGACACCCTCCGCCGTAGGCGGTCGGCAAAAGAAATCACTCTGATTGGCTGTTCAGCTTAGCGAATCAGTGCATGGGAAGCGAAACGGAAGTGAGGGGCCCAAACAAACTATTAAGAAGGCAAATCTGAGATTTCATTTAAAGGTGGGGTATGTCATTTATTTCAGAAACACTTTTTGTTATATTCCATGGAATGCTCTTAACATCCCGATAGCAATGAATATATTAAATGCTTTGACAATAAATACATAAAAAAATGTCATCTGTGGAAGCTGTAGTACTGTAAAAGCACGACCAATCATCTGAGCCGGCCCGGCTAAAATAACTGGATGGCCTACCTTCCATCTGTGCACAAACTTATCTCGTGCCCTCATTGGTCATGTGCGCGTTCGTGTGTGTTGGAGGAGGGGCTCTGTGAGGAAGTGGTTGATTTTTTCCGGTTGTTAAATTGTAGCGCACTCGAGCTGGTTTCTCCAAAATTACCTATCCCAACTTTTACTCCAGCTCTCGACACAGGTTCGGGAAAGTCCCATGAGCGTGAAAATCGAACGCACACGCTATTTGTTGTTTGTTTATATCATGCAGTCTGTTCTTCTTCTCTCGGATATCACGCAGTCCGTCTTCCGGTTGTTGCCTCTTTTGAATGACGAATACACACTACCGCCGCCTGCTGGTAAGGAGAGTTATTGCAGTTATTGCAGTTCGTACGTGCTACTTGGCCGTCGGCTGAAGTCTTTGCGGTATGTTCCAGTGCGACTGTTGGCCAAGACGCAAGAGACGTGAGGCGACACAACAGTCGGGTCCGTCGGGACGTGTTCTTTGGTGTCAGCTTGTTGTGAACTGTGAAGGTAGCAGTGCGTGAACACATTTTAAAACTCTTTAAGAATAAGGGCAAGTTCCTGCGTTTCACTTGCTACTTTCTGAAAGTGAAGAGGGTTAACCCAAAAGTGAGCTACAACTCAGAAGAATTCACTTGATGCTATGTTTTAAATCCAGTTACATGAAATCTATCTGAGACTCCTGCTTAGGATGTCAGTTTTTAAATGAATAGGCATCTGGATTTTAGTCATGATTATACAAAAATCGCTAGTTACATTCTATGCTGGGTTTATTGTTTCAGCCTCACAGTTCCCTTATTTTTGAAACAAAATCCAAGAAAACAAGGTCAAACACAGAAGCTGTTATCTACGAGTTCAGGCTATGGTTCCACATCAAAACAAGAAGAACAAAACAGTGTTGTCACGGACCAAAATACCTTCAATCTCTAACATTTCAAGGCCGGTAACTCAATACATTTGTAGCATAATGGAGCTCGGCAGGTCGTTCTTGGTCTATGATTTAGGATGCGCGTCTGAATGTGTGTGTGAGGCTGAGACAGTCAGGCTCCTATTGCTAGAGCATTTGAAAAACTAACAAAAAAATGCTAAACTGAGGGTTATTTAAACTAGGAAAGAAACTGAGAAACAGAGAGAAAGGGTAGAGCAAGAGAGAAAAAGAGGCAGAGATCATGCTTGTGACAGGTTTATAGGATCCCCTGGAGTGAAAAAGAGTTCTCCATCATACTGACCGCAAGCAACCCGCTGAGGGAGGGGCTCACACACCAACACCTCCTGGAGTCTGTATGTGTGTGTCAGGGTCTGTGTGACCCAACCTAGGGCCCTACTCCATCAATAACGAAATGGCTTCATCTTCTGGAGCGGAGTGCATGTGCAGAGACAACCACACACACACACACACACACACACACACACACACACACACACACACACACACACACACACACACACACACACACACACACACACACACACACACACACACACACACACACACACACACACACACACACACACACACACACACACACACACACACACACACACACACACACACACACACACACACACACACACACACACACACACACACACACACACACACACACACACACACATTCCTGTAGATATATAGGCATCAGTGACAGTGTTGGTCTGTGGGAGGACCAAGTACCCATAAGAAGTTAAAGCCTTCCCAGGAAATCAGAAACGTCTGTCTGCCGCCACGGTGGTCCTCCGTGGAGGATAACTCAGTCACAACACTCCATCCTCTATCTCTCCTTTCAGTCTAAATGTATCTTTACCTCTCTGTGGCCCATCCTTTCTCTGCCTGTGTCTGACACAAGGGCTCAAAAAGATTTTATTTATGGCACAGACCCCTACGCTACTCACATTAGGTCACAGAGCCCTTTTAGGTCATATTTTCTCCAAGGACTAATAGAGCCAGATTGCATCTTTTCACTTAGGTTTCTAGGAATTCAGAATCAGAGACAGACCAATTAAGGGTTAGGGTTAGGATTAATGTTGTTGATATCATGGTGAGATAATTGGTGGGAGATAAAATGTTGTAAATGGTTGTTAGTACTAAAATAAAAGCCTTTTTTTTAAAACTTCAATGTGAACATGTTGCTTACTTTGGTGCCTTTAATGGTAGGCATGTTAACAACTATTTACATTACATGTAATTTAGCTCACGCTTTCATTTAAACTGACTTACATACACTTAGGTAGACATGCCTTCAGGAACAATTTGGGAGTGAGTGGTCATCGCCAAAGGAAAGTTCAATATGTTGACTGCACGGGGTGGCGATCTAACTGCTGACCCACCTATTGCTAGACGTTTAATGACTTGGGCCCCTTAGCCAAAGCCACAAATTAGCATCTGGCTCAAACTTGTTCTATCTCTTGCCATCATAAAACCCTCTGGACACATCAGCTTTTTTATTGTGAAGACCTTATCAGGTTTTCTATTTTCAGTAATGCTTAAAGCTTTTGTGCTAATAATCAATTCATGCGTTTCTTTGGGTTAAGTATACGGCCCAAGTGGTCCAATTCAAGCGATTGGAATTTGTGAATAACACAAGGCAAAAAGCTAAATAACTGGATGGCCTACCTGCCTGTCAGCCTTCCATCTCGTGCACAAACTTTTAGTTTGCCCTCATTGGTCATGTGCGCGTTCGTGTGTGTTGGAGGAGGGGCTCTGTAAGGAAGTCTGAAGGAAAGGGCAGATTTTTTTCTGCTCCGTACTTTCAAATTCTAGCGCACTCGAGCTGGTTTCTCCATTCTTACCCACCTTTAAGTACAAAGTAATTTGAGTAGTAGAGCGGTATTTTTCGCTGACTTAAAATGTAATTTAGTAGAATTTCTTTATATTGGAAATGTCTTCGATAGTCTATCATATCCCTTTCTCTTTGATTCCTTCATTTTTCTTATTTAATAGCATGAGCAGTTTGCGGTATAGGTAAACATGGGGGAACACCCATTCTCCTCCATTACCCATCCACTTCCTTGTATTTGTAGTTATCAAAGAAATGGCATTGTTTATTATATTTACATGAAGGCAAAACTGTGCAGTATGCATGTCATATATTACTATAGAGAGACAAGAGCAATTGAGAAGCCTTGCCCACTTACAGGACCACTGGCTTGTATCACCCTTCTTCCCCCCTTCTTTTGCTGTATTTGTTTTCTTTCCGTCTCTTATATCTCTTTATCTTCCCACAATGCTCTCTTTCTCTTTCACTGCTTCTCTGATCTCTCAATACGCAGACATGAAGATAAGTCATAACTTGCAGAGTTTGATAAATGCTTAAAAAGGGAGATTTGGCTGAACAATGAGGCCTGGGCTTATTTAAGAGGCTATAAATGATGTGGAGGGCAACCTTTGAACTCTGCTGACCTTTGACAGCAAGTCAAGTTTTGGAGATTATCTTCTCTGCGGGTGAAAGACGAGCGGACTGTGTGTGTGTGTGTGTGTGTGTGTGTGTGTGTGTGTGTGTGTGTGTGTGTGTGTGTGTGTGTGTGTGTGTGTGTGTGAGCCTATAGGTACAAGTGATTCACAGCTGAGGACACACTCAGAGAGACTAGTGCAGTCTACGAAAAGGTGAAGCCTGTTATTTATCAGCGTCATGAGGTTTCACCGCAGTAAAAGTGTGCAGAGATAGAGACCACAGAAGACAAATGGTACAAACCTGAAAAATGCTGTGTGTAGAAAACAGTAAAGCACTGATAGGATTTTGTTTAGATGTCTGTTGTTTTTTCTTTTCTTTTAATTGATGAGTGCAGACGGGAAAGGGATAGCTAACTGATTTACAGTGATTAACCGTACACATATCCCATAGCTGATTGGAGATTCGGTTTAATAGTCATATAACTGTTACATTTTGTTTTTCTGTTTAAGGATTACAGAAAAACTTCTTATAAATACTGGCCTAATTTTCATGAAACTCCATTGAAGGATCTAGCATAGGCCATGAAAAAACCCATTGCATTTTGGAACGGATATAAGTCACGGGGCAGATTCGCTTATTAGGTTTTCGTTATGCAATTAGGATACTGTTTGGTATAATAGGACAAATTAATTCAAGTCGAAAAACAACAACTTGGAAACCGCTTTCAACAAAACATCTTAAAGGTTGCATATTATGCAAAACACACTTTTTGATGTCTTTTATAGATAAATATGTTACCCCGGTGTGTAAGGAGACTCACAAAGGGTCAGAAAATAAAACCCTCTCCCTTTTCCTCCTGACCTGCATCTCTAAACACGGGGGTACTTCGGAGCTGATCCAGATTTGCTGCGATCATGAAGACATTACTAAAATGTGCGCTGGCTTTACATTGACCTCCTGACAAAGTTCCGCCCACGGCCCAACCTATCGTCCCCATATAAAGTGGGCTAGTTGAATCCCCACCTGCAGCTGTGTGTCTGTGTATTCAGCAGGATGTGTACAAGAGGGATTTAAAGTAAAGTTGTTATATATATAATACATATAATGGAACTGTTCTAGCGGTAAACACTGAAAAAAGAACATGTCAAGCTATGTGCTGTATTATGTATCAGAGACAATGCGCAACGTGTTCTGAAAGTAATATGGTCTGTGTTTACATTAGCAAGCATCGCTAACACTCAGAGCTAACACTGTACTGGAGAGAGTATGTGTAAAGAAGCCGGATATAAAAAGGTAGTGTTCTTGTGGTACACCCGCGAGAGAGAAAGCGTTTCTGCTCCATACTGTACAGAAATAATGCTTGATGTGGTTTTGAACATAATATGGCTGAGTTTCCGCCGGTAGACAGCCTTCTCTTCACAGAGCTCTCTGCTTGCCTGCATGCTCCAAAGGAGCGTGGCTAGCAGCAGCAGCTCGGTAACATTTAAAGGGCCAGACCCTGAATCAGCACTTCAGGTCTGAAATAGAGGGGTATGAGCAAGCGGCAAACTCTGGAGAAGAGCCGGGACGCCAATACGGAAGTGCCACACACTGCAGTTCATCTAGTGGCCTGTAGGAGCAGGCTGCAGAAGGGAGCAATTTCCATAGATCCCCATGTTAAAATGCCCAACTTTACAGCAGAAATAAACATGTTTACATCGTGGTTCAAAAAACCATATTCTCTGTATAGTTAGATTCCCCCTTCATGACTACTGTGTGGGGGGTGCATTTTTTCTCAACTCATCGGTTTAATTCATATAAAGCCTTAAAGCTTTTGCATAAATTAGGGCGTGGTCACTTTGATGGACATGTACATGCCTCACTGTCAGCTAACAGTAACTTGTCCACTCTGCTAGGCTACAACCATGGAGGCTACAATGTTAGTTAGTTGTAGTTACTGTACTTGACCCTTTAGCCGTGTTCGTGGTGATTGTTACAAATACCAGACAATTAAAATGTTGTGCTGTGCGCTTGAATGTACTAACAGAACTTCCAAGAAGTCTACAATTATAATATTATACATGTTAACCCCGTTCACAGGTGTTTGTGTGCTTGGTAGCTTAGCTTGCTACTTATTAGCCAGCTAAGGACGTAACCCTTTATACATACATTTTAGTTTATGATTCAGCCTTCGGTAAGACTTTTATAGTCTATGGCTATGACGCCCATAATGCTAAACGGGAGCAAATGTTAATAGGGGACTCAATTATCCCAGTGGTGGCCGCCGAAGCTAACGGAGCCGCAGGGGGCTAGCTCCAGCCGGCGTCCCGGAGCTAGCCCACTGCGGCTCCGTTACATCCGGGCGGTGGAGTCCGTCTTTTATCAATGTCTGAATGACAAGCATTAAGAATAACAAAATATAGCTAATTCTCTTGCAGATTGTCTCATTTGATTATGAATGTAACGTTTATATAGGGGAACTACACTGTTAGCGGTAACTTAGTATGCATGTATTTCATGTTAGCTTAGCTTCTTAGCCTGAGCTAGCTCTGTTTACTTCCAGTTCGGAGGCAGCAGGTCCCGCCTCTTTGCCCTTATTTGGAGCAGGCGGGATTAGACTCTGACGTCACAGTCGAGCCGTTAGTGGCCGACTCCGCCTACTAAGGTCTTCACGGCAACTCTGCAAAATCCGATGGGTGACGTCACGGACCCTACGTCCATTTATATATACAGTCTATGGGTATGAGGCATGCTCCAATGGGTGATCTGTTTGGTATTTTGAGCAAAACACTTCAGAGACATGTTTTATATAGATATGGTCCTATAATACATTGTTCAAATATAGTATAATAGTTGAGCTTTAAGGTGCGTTAACATTGGACGCAGAGTTAATTTGTTGCGTGCCGCTATTACATTTAAAGTTAATGCAAAGACGTTGATCGATGCAAATTTGTGCTGAAAAAGGTTAACGACACCAATTCCGCGGCAAATTAAGCAACTGACGCAAGGTGAAAACTTGCTTCGAGGACAGTGCATACACAATTACAGTAGTATCCATATTCATTCTTTGCCTTTTTTTTGTCAATGTTCTATTTTCTCAGACATAATTTAGTGAAGATTCTTTGATAAAATCAGTGTGAATTAGACTCCACTTAAAACAAAAATGTATCCTCAACCCTTATATATGCTTCCAATTGATTAGGTCATACATAAATAAACAGAAACCAAAGGTTTACAGAATGGTGAAAACTATATATATACACATACACATACTTTGTAGTATAAGAAGATAATTAAGAATGTGAAAACACAGTTGAATTGTCCTTCAAGACTGTCATTTTGACTTGGAACCTATAAGTGGAAATGAAGAGATTGGTCTCTTACAGCTAAAAAGGCATCTATCCAATATCCATGTCTTTCGAGAGGAAATTGCAATTAAATATAAATGTTAATGTGATTCAAATTAGAAGAGTAACAATACAGAGAAAATACAAAAAAGAAGCTTAATTCAACAGTGTAAGGTAATAGGCGCTCTCCCCATAATAATCTGCTCATTTAAGTATTTTTACAGGGCCAGAGGAGCAGCTGCACTTCTTCACTTTAAGACTGCAGAGTACACTCAGAGTGCCAGGATTGCACTCAGCCTCTGTCTCTGAAGACATCTACTGCACCGTTTAATACGATTCCCCGGTCAGATTTACTGTGATGGCTTTTGAGCCAAAGAGGTATAATATGACAAAACATAGCCCCATAACCCCGGGATATTCAACAATGTTTAGTGGTGAGACCCATTTAGCTTGAGGATTGGCAAATATATTGCTTTCCTCCCTACTCATGTACAGAATTTCAATAAAACGGGGCAGTAAATCAGGCTTGAATTCAAACTTGCGACATCTCCTGCATCGTATAGGCCTCTATATTTGAGCTGGGGCAGGGAGGAGTGGGTGAGTGCGTGTGCGCGTTCATGTACGGTCTATTACTGCATGTCTGTGTCGTCATTTGACTTTTATCAACCTTTTAGATGAAATAAAATTGGACAAATACTGTACATACCAGTCAAAATTTTGGACACACCTTCTCATTCAAAGTTTTTTATTTATTAAAATGTTTTCTACATTGTAGATTTATACTGAAGACATCAAAACTATAAAAGAACACATATGGAATTATATAGTGAAAAAAAAGTGTTACAAAATCCAGAATATGATTTACATGTTGCTGGCTACTGCAGAATGCTGTGGTAGCCATGCTGGTTAAGTGTGCCTTGAATTCTGAATTATTCACAAACAGTGTCACCAGCAAAGCCCCCCCCCCCCCCCCCTCATCAGACCAAAGTACAGATTTCCACTGTCTAATGTCCAATCCTTGTGTTTCTTGGCCCAAACAATTCTCTTCTTCGTGTTGTTCATCCTCAGTAGTGGATCTTTGTAGCAATTGGACCATGAAGGCCTGATTCACGCAGTCTCCTCTGAACAGTGGATGTTGAGAATGTCTGCTCCTTGAGCTCTGTGATCATCTATGTGAGCTCCAATCTGAGATGCTGTTAACTTGCAGTTCCTGAGGCTGGTAACTCTGATGTATTTATCCTCTGCAGCAGAGGTAACTCTTGCTCTTCCTTTACTCATGAGAACCAGTTTCATCATAGCGTTCGATGTTTTTTTGCGACTGCACTTGGGGATAAATTCAAAGTTCTTGACATTTTCCGGATCGACTGGCCTTCATTTCTTAAAGTGATGATGGACGGTCGTTTCTCTTCACTGAGTTGAGTCGTTCTTGCCATAATATGGATTACAACAGTAGTCAAATAGGGCTTTCCACTGAGCACTAACCCTACCTCTGCACAACACAACTGATGGTCTCAAACACATTAAGAAGGCAAGTCATTCCACAAATGGACTCTTGACAAGGCACACATGTTAATAGAAAACCATTCCAGGTGACAACCTCATGAAGCTGACAGAGTTTTTTGTTAACTAGATGATTCCATATGTGTTCTTTCATAGTTTTGATGTCTTCAGTATTAATCTACAAAGTAGAACACAATTAAAATAAACAAAAAACATTGAATGAGAAGGTGTGTCCAAACTTTTGACTGGTGGCTGGTTAGGCCCATTCATTCCTATAAAAAAATAGCTCAGTGGCACGGACTCTTGGGTACCAAAATACGGGGATCATCAAGTTGATTTACATTATTTAAAAATTCGTTTTCCCAATGTAAAGAAATTGGAAACAGTCTTTTTGGGCCCAAATTATGTCAAAGACAGTTGCTCCACTGTTTGGCAACTAAAAAACAAAGTGCTTCAATGCCTGGCTCACTTCCTGGGGGATTGGGAAAGACAACTTCTGTTGTTTTGCAGAAAAACAGCAGGTGATACATTATGTGATATAGAATTACAAAATGTAATTGTCTCTCATGTCTAACGTTTTTTTCCCATGGTGCCCACTTCTGAAGGGTTATTTTTACATCAAATAACACACAGACACACAGTACAGTGTTCTGGGGGACACGTTGATGGAATGTGAATGTCAGCGGTCTCTTTATTTACTCTCCATATAACACACTGAGCAGTAATTAACAGCAGGTATACTCCCCAGCCGGAGGGTAATTGACTGTGTCAAAGCGCCAACACTTCATAACCCAGGCTGTGTGTATGTGTGTGTGTAAGAGAGAAACTGTATGTGAGAGAGAAACCAAATGTGTATGTGTTTGTGTGTGAGTGTATTGAAATGAACTCCTTTATATTCTACACCTCCCCCACCTCTCCTCCCTTCCTCCCAATAAGGATAAGGGTCAGCAGTGGTGGGAAGAGCCACTCAAACGCTCCAGATTTCTTTATGAGCGCATTAACATTCAGGCGTATTCATTATCAGTAAGTGTAGTAAGATGGACCAAGCAGAGACCTTGTGCCATCAAAACGTGGACTGTTAATTTGAGGACGTGAGCAGAATGTTCTCAGGGGGATCGGAAGTCTCTTTTCTTCATCAACTCAACAGGGTCAGCTGTGGATCTTTACGTATACATTCACGTTGCAGCAAGTGACGGAAAAATATCCTTTTCATGAACCTGACCTACAGAAGGAATTTGATACTGTACAAAAACAAAAATAAATGTTTCAGTTTCTATTAAAAAACATAGTTTGACCTTGCTAATATAAAAGTGTAACAACTCACTTACGAACTTTGCACTTTTTCTTGCTATTCACATGCTTAATTGACTTTGTCAAAGCTATCATGAACAAACTCATAGTATAGCAGTGGTGAAGCGTCAGGGCCTTCAAGATATTCAGACAATACCCTGGAACACTCAGATAAAACAAACAAGAAATCTAATTAATTATATAAATAAAATGTAAAGAAAATGAATAAATTAGAATAGCATCTGTGTTGTTGATCTGTAATATTACAGTGTTATTACAGTGTCTTTCTCGGTCCATGCACTACGCATGCAACCAATAACGGGGCTCGACATTATAAATGGCCCGCTGGCCCGGAAGCACTATTTAGACGGCCCGGGCCAGCATAACTCAGGCCCATTCCCAAACCGCCCCCCTACACCCTACCCCTCTGTTTGCGCGTTCACGCGGAGGGTCCGCCATATTAAGGGCTGTTCCAAAGCAACGAGTGTTGAGGGGGAGTGGGCTATCAAGCCCTCAAACAGCAAGTCTGCAGCGGTGCTGACTTGAGACCGGTCTCTACCTGACCAGAGTCACGCTGTGTGTGTCCGTCAGGAAACACGCTGTTTACAAGTAGTTCCAGCAAACATCCACTGATAAACTACGATGTTAACAACCTCATGATGACCTCATTCTTTCACACAGTGACGTCACGAGCTACCCACAATGCAACGCGCACCATATATATATATATATATATACATATATACATATATATACATATATACATATATATACATATATACATACATATATATATATACATATATACATATATATATATATATATATATATATGTTCCCACATACCTGTATATATATATATATATATATATATATATATATATATATATATGTATATGTATTAGGGGTGTAACGGTATCCGTATTCGTCCCGTCGCGTTTCAGACGCCACGGTTCGGACGTCACGGTTCGGCACATGCAGTCACACGGCGAATACGCCTTTTTTTTACGCGTGGGAAAAAAGTCTGTCACTCAGGGCAGTATTACACTATATATAATCCAGAGGGCGGTATTGCGCCTAAAAGCCAGCCGCCCGTAAATAACAAATGAAGAACAAGAACAAAACGCAACAAAACGAACACAATACATGAAGAAGAACATTTAGTAGCCTAGCTATGGCGAGTTCACACAACACACAGGAGCTAGAAGACCCACCTGCTTCTTTTAAATCAGGTATGTGGGAACATTTCGGGTTCCCTGTGGACTACAACAATGATGGGGTGCGGGTTGTGGATCAGACGAGGACGGTGTGTCGGCGTTGTTCGACAGCGGTGTGGTATGCTAGTGGTAACACGTCAAACATGCTCAATCACATCCGAGTCAGTCTCAGTCCCCAGCGAGAGGGTTTTCTCGACGGCAAGTGACATAGTTACCGCCAACAGATCTGCCCTCACTACTGATAACGTAGACCAGTGGTTCTCAACTGGTGGGTCGCGACCCAAAAGTGGGTCGCGGACCCGTTTCGAGTGGGTCGCGGAAAAAGTGAAGAAAAAAAATTGGAATTTTTTTTTTTTTTTGGAAAAAAATCAAACTTTTATTTTGAAGGCCCGATTTTCTAACGCTGTGCATGCAGTAGGCGTTGGACAGGAAGTACCGGAGGCCATAAACAGCTTTGAAAACGTCTGTCACGTAGTGATCATCCTCTTAATAAAACATCTTTGCTGATGTTTTTTTGAGTCTTCTGGCCTTTGATCAGAATCAATATTGTTGCCGGAAGTCCCCACGGAGAATAACTTTGCGGTAGAACTATTCTTTATACATCCATGGGTACAACTTCAGATAGAAATAAACACATAATGAAATATGACCCTCGGTTTGATGCTTGACAGGTCACAGAACAATGGGAGTTATCTACCCTAACCCACAATTTAAAGTAAGTCACACAGACTATCTCCTCTTTGCTCTTCTCTCTGTGAGGAGCAGCAAGTTCAGCTTCAGAACAAAGTGAAAAACAAACAATGGCATAACATACTATTAATATATCAGGTAGTGATAGATTTATTTATTTTCTTCTCAGAGTGTACCAGAATGCGTAGTTTATGTTAGTATTTCTAAAAATCTCCTGGTGACAATCCCCCCAGACCCCCTTCTGGGGTTGGGTTTCCAGCATGTGTGCCTTTTTATACAGTTCAGCTTTGATTCCATCAACTCATTAAACTTTTTTAAAAGCATACTTTAGTTCTGTGAAGGGATATAAGGGATATATGCACTGTATTTCACTTTAATTAATATTGTATGCTGAAAAGCGTATATTACAGCACGATTTTTTGTTGAATAAATTTGAGTGCTTCAAAATGTTGGGTCGCGATTTACTGACCAAGTAAAAAGTGGGTCCCGAGGCCTGACCAGTTGAGAACCACTGACGTAGACAACTTGACTTATAGAGTAAAGCTTGAGTACCTTTATTTAGGCATAATGGCCTCACACACTCACATGTTAATTACACATGTTAGACATTGCTCCTAAAGGTACAGATTTTATTTTCTTATTATTTATTTTAATATGTTCAAGACATTCTTTTTAGTTGTACAGCTTATTTAACCATTTTGTTTGACATCAGCCATTATAAATAATATGGCCATCTGAGTGTGTGTGGTACTGTTTGTGGTTTGTTTTAACTGTGTAATACAGTTAATGATTCCAAATGTTAGAGTTCCTTATTTTCATACCAAAACTTGCACGACTGCTAAAAATAAATAACGGCAACAAAATTATGCATTTGGGACTTTTTTTGCTTTTCCTTGTTGTACCGAACCCGTACCGAACCGTGACCCCCAAACCGAGGTATGAACCGAACCGTGACTTCTGTGAACCGTTACACCCCTAATATGTATATAAATACGCCATTTTCCTGGAGGTGCAAATATCCTGGAGGTGCTAATATAAACAGCTAGCTAACGTAGCCAGGCAGAGCGCACTAGGTTTTTTTTCTGAATTAAGGACCGAAGAAATCGGTCCATGTCTTCGGATTATATCTCTGGACTTGAGGGGTGTGCTCTAGATCGTTACCAGCGTAAACTAGAGCTGTGTGGGTTGTCGGATTGCCCTTACAGACTGCCTGCAGATGTATGGAAAAACAACCCTCGAAAGTGGCCTTCGTCAATTTTGGCTGCATCTACATCTAATTTCTGGAAACACCAGGTGAATACATTACATGTTCCTTGTTAGACGCTTTTATCCAAAGCGACTTACATACTCAATACTGTGGGCAATCCCCACAGGAGCAATTTGGGGTGAAGTGTCTTGCACAGGGACACAACGACATGCTGACTGCAGTGGGTTTTGAACCTGTGAACCCCTGATCCCAACACCAAGGCTCTATCCACTGCGCCACACGCCTCCCACTTGTCACAATAATATTATCATGCCATTGCATATACAGTGGGGCATACAAGTATTTAGTCAGCCACCAATTGTGCAAGTTCTCCCACTTAAAAAGATGAGAGAGGCCTGTAATTTTCATTCTAGGTATACCTCAACTATGAGAGACAAAATGAGAAAAAAAAAAATCCAGGAAATCACATTGTCTGATTTTTAAAGAATTTATTTGCAAATTATGGTGGAAAATAAGTATTTGGTCAATAACAAAAGTTCATCTCAATACTTTGTTATATACCCTTTGTTGGCAATGACAGAGGTCAAACGTTTTCTGTAAGTCTTCACAAGGTTGGGTCTGGGAATTTTACTCACCGTTCTTGTGATCATTTTGACCCCACGGGGTGAGATCTTGCGTGGAGTCCCAGATCGAGGGAGACTATCAGTGGTCTTGTATGTCTTCCATTTTCTAATAATTGCTCCCACAGTTGATTTCTTCACACCAAGCTGCTTACCTATTGCAGATTCAGTCATCCCAGCCTGGTGCAGGTCTACAATTTTGTTTCTGGTGTCCTTTGACAGCTCTTTGTTCTTGGCCATAGTGGAGTTTGGAGTGTGACTGTTTGAGGTTGTGGACAGGTGTCTTTTATACTGATAATGAGTTCAAACAGGTGCCATTAATACAGTTAACAAGTGGAGGACAGAGGAGGCTCTTAAAGAAGAAGTTACAGGTCTGTGAGAGCCAGAAATCTTGTTTGTTTGTAGGTGACCAAATACTTATTTTACCGAGGAATTTACCAATTAATTCATTAAAAATCCTACAATGTGATTTCCTGGATTCTTTCCCCCCATTCTGTCTCTCATAGTTGAAGTGTACCTAGGATGAAAATTACAGGCCTCTCTCATCTTTTTAAGTGGGAGAACTTGCACAATTGGTGGCTGACTAAATACTTTTTTGCACCACTGTATGTGGTATTTTAGAGTTGACTAGATATTGATTAAGGCAATAGACTATGATATTCTGCTTGCACCTCGCGTGAAATGGCAGATACGGGAAGTACGGTGTCGCCCTCGGCCCAATACCCGTATGTGTGTGTGAAAGAATAGTTTTTAACTTAGGATCATACCTGTGTTTAGTATAGAAAAAGGTAAAATTGTGCATTTTATTATAAAGTTGTGTATATTTACAGACCGTTGCAAAAACTAAGAAGCTTATAAACATCAGGTTTAAAACTAAAAGAGCTTTGAAACACAATGAAAGATGTTTGGAGTTTTATTTGAGTTATTAATTTAAACTTTTTTTCTAAGAGATGCTGATTTGAAACCGTTGTTACATACAGTTACGGCATTTCCTGTTTCTGCCGGAAAGAGGGGAGGCCGTCCCAAAGCTTGCTGCTGTATTTACTCCCTCCATCTGACAGGATGGAGCCTCGTTGAGCTGCGAGTGTGGCTACAGATGGAGTTCACTCCATCACGGAGGGGTAGGGTCGAGGGAGTGGTTTGGGATTGGGCCGTACTTTCCACTTGCCCGCTGGTTTAAAAAAAAAAATGGTCCTGTGTTATTGGTATTTTGACAAGCCATTTTGTTAAATTTTTTCGTTTATTAACGCTACAACATAGCGTTTCGTGAGGCGGTTGTCGTTGTTGGGTGAAAAGCAAACAGCTGTTTCCTGCGGAGCGCAGCGCGAGCAGGCTCCCGTGAGCGGGAGCGCAGCGCGAGCAGGCTCCCGTGAGCGCAGCGCGAGCAGACTCCCGTGAGCGGGAGCGCGCTCGTTCACTACAGACTTTCGTGTGTAGTGTTTCATGTTAATCATGATCGCTGGTAGATAGCCATAGAAGTCGTAACACAGTTTAACCTGGGCGGATCCCATTTTTCCCTGGGCGGATGTTTACCTGAGAGGATCACAGTTTACAGTTCACAGCTGAGGACTTGTCCACACTGCTTTCAAACTCTGAGTAAACAACGTACCTTCACTTGGAGGCTGTCTGAAGGTGGACACAGGTCTCAGATGGACTTAGTATCACATTAGGAACGATATTCAGTGATAAACCGGGCAACAATAGCTGGTTTAAATGATTTATTGGAGCTCGCAATGTTTTGAACATGTTTTTGTAGTCCCCGCTGTTCGCGTCCGGATATCTCCATCGTAACCGCAACCTCACACACTGGTACTTCTACCGAGCCAAATATACCAAAAGATGTATGTTAACGACAGAAGAAGCGATCGAAATTCACCCCAGTTGATCGGGAAACCAGTTAACAAGGGAACCAGTTAATCCGGAACACCGGTTTCTCCAAAATTACCTACCCCACCTTTAATGTTGCTCTCAAAGTGCACCATATTGATGCTTTTAACTTCAATATTTAAAAAAAATATTAGGAAAATATTAGGAATCATCAGGAAGACCTGATGATTCAAATGTTGTAGTACAAGTAATGTCGTTTGTGTATAAATTACTATTGCAACAAATGTGTTCATTTTCTTCATGATTAGTCGTTTCTTTTTGAATGAATGCTCCGGGCCAGTGGTTACAATGGTGGGGCCAGTGATAATACAATTTTACCCTTAATGTCTACCCCTGCCAATAAGATATTTTTCTGGGTCTCTGGGAAGAATATCCTTCAATCAAGGTATTCTATATCCTAGAATACCCTGGCCCTTACACTGAATGAGAGCGTACGTTTGGATTGACAGTTTGATCAACCAATCATATATTGATTTGTAGCCAATGGGCGTATTCTTTCAGAGTTTTCCTCGGTTCCAGGGTACTCTAGAGTCTAGATAGAAGGCCCGTTAGTACGTAGCGACGTAGCAATTCATTTGAAGTTGTATTGGTTTTCTATGTCGAAATGGCAACAGGTGAAGATGATGTTGTTGCGGAATTGTTGTTCGGACCCTTTTCAAGACGACCATTCAGTGAAAAGATGGACATTATAAATAAAGTCAGTCAAAAAGCAAAGTGACTGCCTCCGTGACGTCTGTCTGACTATAGAACACCCGAATCAAATCCGGGGGGGGGGGGGGTGTCCACAGAAGGTCCAGTTGTGATAGACACGGTTCGCCACTGTAGTATAGTATGGCGAAAATATCACTAAAGTCAGAGTATACTATGTCGGGAAAGTAATGGTATCGATTGTCAAAACATTAAAAAAAAGTCATATCATAGTTTGTTTATAAAATGTGTAATATAGTCGAAAACATTATGAAAAAAGTGTAGTAAGTTGAGTAAATGATGTCAAAAATGTCATAGTATGTTGTGAAAAAAGTCAGTTTGTCTAAAATGACATAAAGTCAAAGTATATTATGTCGAAAAACTTAAAAATGTCATTTAGGTCATAAATAGTAATTGAATAGTATGTGATTTCAATGGCTGAAGATCATTGAGGTTTCCATATGTGAATAGATCAGTGTACAGAATAACCGTCCAAATCTCTCTCTGGAAAAACTTGAAATGTATTGTCACTGTTTATGATCCAAGCATTCCTCCAGGGAAAATCCAAAAGCCTATTTATCTACTACAGCTCATAATACTGTATGCAGCAGTCATACGAATGACAAGCCAAGTAACTGTGTTCAGCTGCTTCATGCTCACATGGGGCCATCTGCTCTTCTAGGGAACATAAAGTTAACGATAGGCTTGTTGAGATGTGTTAATTAGACTGTACATTTGCTAATTGATTTTGTTGATTAGGTCTAGAGGGGACGGGTGCTAATTGTTATCTCTTAATGTATGTTAATGGGTGTTAAAATATGCTGTTACCTTAGTTGTAATTTCCCCAACAACAACAACAGCAGCAGACACAACATGGTGTCAACCAAAGGTGCCAACACAATTAGAGCTCCTCTGAGACATGTAACCCTGATTGGCCATGACGCTAATTAATGCTAATTAGTATGGTGACAGTTAAAGGTCTCTAATTGACAGCAGTGCTTGGCCTACATTGTTTATTTATCTGGCTTGATTCCACTCAACAAAATGTAACATTTACCGTTTTGTTCCTTCAATAAATGTTGCTATAAAAAGGACAGAGTGCTGTTTGTAGGGTTTGTTGTGCCAAGTGTTGTCTCTCTGGTCATTGAGGCATCAGAAGGCTGGCTGTACGGTCCTTTGTGATCAAAATGTAATTTCAAAAAGGTGGACATAACAGGGTTAGATCCTTCCTAAGAGATAATATAGTGGTCTGACATATTTTAATGTAGAGTATTTGGAGAACTGATACAACAAGCTAAAAATGACAAGTAAACCCAAATGTCAACCATCCTTGAAAGAGAGATCGATGATCTCAATGGGACCACCTGGTTAAATAAAGGTTTGAAATTAAATGAAACGTTTTATTCTTGAGTATTTCAGTATTGATTTATACATACACAACTGTATGTAAAGATAACATCTTTATATCTAGCAATATAAATATTTAAACATTCAGAGGAGTAATAACTCCCCTGTTCTCTTATTTTGTCATAACAGTAATATGAACAGGCAATGATTGACGCCCAAACAATACCAGTCGTACATTTTCTAACAGCAAAGGCTCTTATCACGTTAACAAATACGTGCAACATAGGAGTTTTGTAGAAACACTAGCATCCCTCAACAGAAGAGTGCATTTTTGGTTTAGTTGTCAGTTTTCCGTCTTTTGGGCAGACGAAGCCTCTCTGTGTTGAGGAACTGCTCGATTTTGGAGATCTGGGTTCTGAACGATGTCTGTTGTTCTTCCCTTTCCTGGGAGCAGGACAGGTCCCCGTCTGTGCTGGGACATGCAGCTGTGGTGGGAGCTCTGCTACACCTGGTGTAAGAAAAAGAGATTAGCCACTAGGTGGCTTTGGTATGCAACTATAATATGACTCCTAATAGGCCTTTCTCACGGAGGAGATTTGGACTTTTCACAGTATGAAAAGCACATGTGTAAATGTTGAATTTAATGAAGGTTACTCTGATGTCAGGGTCCTGGTATTGCGCTTGCTGGCTCACTTGTCTCTCTTGAATAGAGTAGGGATGGCTATCATAACGATTTTATCGATACCATGCTGCTTATCAATACCAATATTTATCCATAATCTCTAAACCAGGGGAGATTCCCAGTCGATCGCGAGATGTGTCTAAACAACAATATTCTGTTTTATCGTTAATGTCCTATAACATAATCTTACTGTGCCAGAATAATGCACTTGAACGCATCAAAGCTTTGTGATTGGCGTGACCCCATGTGTCAGGGCGTGGCTGGTGGGCAGTGGGCACTAGTTCGCTGACGTTGTCCGTGGCAACAGGAGTGACAGTCCGCACACACGCAAGACCACAATTATGGCAGAAGCAAAAAAGCCCAAAATATATAATTTTCACTCCGAGTGGGAGGATGATTATTTTTGTATCTATTCCAATTCAAAGTCCATCTGTCTCATCTGCAATGCGAGCGTGGCTTTATCGAAGAAGGGTAATTTAGGAGCGGCATTTCAAAACAGTGCACAAACGCTACGAGACGGAATTCCCTCCTAATTCTGCCCTCCGCTCCCAAAAGGGGAGGGGCCTGAAAGGACAGCTAAATGTATTGCTTGCATCCTATTTTAAAAAAGGCATGTCTTTTTTATTGCACTTTGGCAGCAGATTCCTGTGTAGCTTCAGATCTGAGTTGTCTTATTAGTAAGCCTAATTTATACTTTTGTAGCAACACTATTTTTATATAATGGCAAAGAAAGGGTTCAGAGTCTTTTCTTTTTTTCCTGTGTCACATGTGGCAGCACTGTTCAATGTTTCTAGAAAACATTACCCACTGTAGTGAGGTGTGAATAAACTCCAACTCTGTATCAACAACACTGTTGTGTAACTTCAGTTAAATACTTGTATGTGTGTAGATTAGATAAGATAAAGGATGTGCAGTATTTTATGAAGTATTCATCGTACAAAAGTCAATTTTATACAAGTAGAAGTGTGTATTTACCTGGTAGTAGGCTGTCAGTAATGGCTACGCCTCTCTATTTGAACTGGTAGATCTCGGCAGGCTGGCAACTTTAAAAGTAGCTCTCGGTTCAAAAAAGGTTGGGCACCCATGCTCTAAACTATAGAACATAACAAGTAAAAAACTATAAACTTAAAAAGTTTGAAGTTAGTCCAATTTACCCAGCAAGTAGTTAGTGATTAACGCAATGCTAGCTATTGGCTATTGAACATACTTGAATCCACTATCGTGAAGGGCTGTATTTCTTTTAGTAAAAACTTGCCGACAGCTCTGTGACTCTTCGCCGTCTCTACCTGTGTCATTTGGTGATGGGACACTGCACTAAATATGTAGGTGTGACGCTAATGTTAGCAGCCACTTTGTTCAAGCAGTCAAACATGCTGTACTTCTTTGAGCAGAGCGTTGCTAACCATCCAACGTAGCGTAACACAAACACCTGTAGCACTGTTTGTCCAGCAGCTTATCAATATTTCAGTACCGGCCAATCACGGTTCTTGACCCATTCCTAAAGTGGAGCCATCGTTAGGGTTTTTGGTAGCACCTGTGCTTTTCTTCTATGACAAGCCAACATTTGAGCTGTGGGGGCCTATAACCAGGGGTGCACGTAACTTTCTCAGTGAGGTACTCAGATGAGTACCAGCAGTCAGTGTTTGGTACTCCAACTTCTGGCCCCACATAAAGTTATGTGATAAAGCCCTCTGTGTCGCGAACGCCGCCGACGGAGGTTGTGCTAGTGGAGTACTTTGGGAACGTCGTTGACGAAACGGGGGATGGTGAGCGTGCCGTGAACGTTGTGATCAGCTGATTTTGCGCAGTTCTACAGTGTGTGCGCGGGGTGCACAGGGGAGTCTCCCTCCGCAGCTGGTTGGCGTAGTTTTGGCACAATTCCGTTGTACAGACCGACGTTAACAGCAGCCCCGTCTGTGCACACGGAGACCGACTCTGGAAAAGCTTCACAAGTACGTCGGTACGCGAAGGCGCTTAGTGACACAAGTGACGGTACGCATTTCAGATTTTTGACGCGCATGCGTACCTGGGTACCAGTTATGTGCACCCCTGCCTATAACAATGCACTCAACATGAACGATAAGGAAATCACCTTTATATCATGATGAAATAATGAGTAAAAACCAACATTTGGAACTTATTTGTAAAAATATCATATATTTTTTAACTAGAGTGGGACATGGATGTTAGACATAAAGACTGCCCCCGTGTTTTGTCTCACTCGGTTATTCACTCTCCCTGGGTAGGGTCAGTAGCTGAATTTGCAACCTTTTTGGAGGACTATTTAAATCTTATAAATAATTTACACTGACGAATTTATGACAATGTAAAGTTATAGATTCAAATTTTTAAGAGAGAGGTTCCACTACAAAATCCAAATTGAAACTCGATAGCAATTCTGGTCCTCTTTATGTATGAGAAATGGACTTACCCTGGGGTGTTCTGCCATGACAGTCTGCTGACTGCTGTAGAAGTGTTGACTGGAAATGAAGTAGTGGACAGAGAAGCTCTGCTCCCCTACAGTATGTAAAAATGACACCAAAAAGGGCAAATACTGAAGTTCTAGAGCTCAAACACAAGCTGTGAACTTCTATTTAGGCTGTGGAAAAGGAATTTATTCTTTCTCAAATCTCCAGTGACAGCTCCATTTTCTTAGTAAAAAGGACATTAACCAATAAACAAATGTGGGGCAGACAATAACCAGTGGCAATTGATAAGAAACAGTATCCAGCCCAGAGAATGTATCCAGGCGCAGACTGAACTCTGCGTGACGTTCCCAGCGTTCACAGTCTGCAGAAAATAAAGGCTTTGGCTCTCGCTACAATTTGTAAAACCAGTTTTTTTTCTCATTCTCTAGGCTTGTTCCACTCCATCTCTCTCAATTGCCAGCACCTGGATCTTATAAAGCACAGAGTGACGGTTTGCGGTGATGGTGACAAAAGAGGCAATGAGAGCGAGTGAGAGCAAAACAGCGAGCAAGAGGACGGAGAAAGTGAGTGAGTGAGAGATGGATGATGAAGTGAGAGAGGAAGAGAAAGAGTGAGGACATGGATAAAGACTGAGTAAGTGAGAGAGGAGAGGTACCCAGGCGTCATTAGGTCCATGTTCTTCCACAGGTCATTCATTCTGTCTGTCTGGCTATCAACGGGACGTTTTCGAGTTCAGGGTACATCAGCGACCTCCTTTCACTCATCGCCGGACATTTGTCAAAGCTTTATACATCTATTATCTCTTACTGTACATTTTCTCATTCTGAGTTCTTTGCACCACAACAATGTTGAAAAAGCTTTATGTCTACTTTCTAAATATGTCAGGTTGATATAACAGACATATGCATTAAGCTCTAGCATCCATTTCCCGTGGGGTCCACTCAGACACATTTTATAAAATGATGAAGCTTAGAATCTGTGGAAACGAAATGACCTCAAACTAATTATTTGATAGAAACACATGAGATATTGCTCTATGTGAACCACATAATGTGGCCGTTTCCTGCTGCTCAGCATCAAGGTATAATTGTGTATTACTGTGATGTAATATACTTGAAATCATATGATCTACATAGCTATATATTGAGATTATATATATATATATATATATATATATATATATATATATGTCCACTCATACATCATATGAAGGTAAATTGTCTCAATATTATTTGTGTGAACAGATCGATAATCCATGTATAAAGCTGAATCTGTACATTTTCAATAGCCTTCCACAAATGCAAAAAAAAGTGAATTAGATCATATACATAAAACCAGCAAACACACACAAAACCTCATTGAGTCATATTTACACAATACATTAAAGAATATGTGTTAATTGCCTTTGGTTTGAAAAACAAAACAAAAACAGCAGTTACTATACTCTTACTATAAATGTGGAAACTAAGATGTCAGCAGGCCATCCAAAAGTGTCCAAATGTGTAAAATGCACCTGTGTAAAATGCAAATCAACAAGTGTAGAATACACTTATAATATTCATATTATAAAATATTCAGAAATGCTTTTTATTCAAATCAATTCATTTTCACATATTTCTTTTTTTAATTGTTGAATGTGTTTGTATTTGTTTTGAGTTTCCCAATTTGTTAGCATTTGTGGAAGGTGTTTTACATTAACAGATTACACACAGAATGATGATCTGTTCAAAGAAATATTATGAGAAAAATCCACATCAATACAAATGAAAATATATATAATACATATAGTAGGGGTATGTTTTTATCGGTGCTGTGAAAAGAGGCCCTATAATGCTACTTGGGGTTTTCCCATTCCTGTAGTGTGTATAGGTTTTTGTACATGTAAGTGTTTTGCAAAGGCTAAAAACCCTGTGTTCCTTCCAGAGGGAGTTTCTCCCACCCTGCCTGAAGCACCTCCATTGGACTCCTTTGTCTACTTATGTAACACAGTGACATCACTATGTAACACTGGCGCTTCTATTGGCTAGTGCTCAACACACATTGTACGCGATAGGCTAACTCAGGGGTCGGCAACCGTCCTCTACTCTGGCTCCCTTGAGCTTAGACAAAAATAAGAAAAAAATAAAATAAAAGTATTTGTAGGACTATTTATATTTTGTTGCACGGTTGAAAATGTTTCGTATCTTGTATTTTGAGGTGATACTGTGACACATACAAAAAAAAAAAAAACGGTTTTAATTGGTCAACTAAAATATGCGTCATATCCTGCTACGGTCCGGCGCTAGCGCCTTTTCTTGCAGGCGAACAACCTGACCCCCGGCTCGATGAGCGAACTATGGATATATCAAAGAAAAGTATCTGAGGAACACAGAGGGTTTCATTATGTGTGGACAGAGTTATCTGCTTTCACAGCAAACGATGCTGGCTTACCGGTATGTTTGATATGTGGAGAGAAGTTGTCAAAGGTGCTGCAGCCTTTACGTGTTGGAGGATAAACAAAATGCAAAACAACTGTAGTTTTGTCTATGATGTAACAATATATACAACTTTATAAGCTATCAAACATGTTTGCGGATCCAGACAAAAAAAATGTGTGGAAAAGGGGGTAAAATGGCTCTTTTGGTCAAAAAGGTTGCAGACCCCTGGGCTAACCAATCAGAGCAGACTGGGCTCTGGTTTCAGACAGAGGGTGAAAAGAGGTGCTGCAGCACAGGCAGTATGAGAAAGATAAAGAGCTTTTTGAACATTAGAGCATGGAGACATGTCACAGTAGAGACACTACATACTAATATGAACTGGAAATGAGGATAATATGTCCCCTTTAACGTCTACTTCCTGCAATAATACTGGGATCAGATTCAAGCAGAAGCCTGTTTCAGTAGATAGCTGATTTTTGATTATCATTCTTTAAGTGTGTGACGAAAGAACAGCTTGTTACTTCATAATCTGTTCTGTAACTGACCATGTTTGCGGTCTCTTTGCAGGTCTCTCCCGAATCTTTCCGCTCTCCCTGCTGTTGTCTCTGTGTGGACGCTGCAGTCCCAGAGACACTGGAGGCATTCAACAGATCCGACGCCCTGCTAATCACCAAGGAGACTAGAAAGAATGAGGTGAGAAGGCAAGAACGGCAAGAGGGTAAGAATGAGTGATTATTGGTGATGGTATGAAATACAGATGTACACTGAGAGGTCACTATGTAAGAGGTTACAAGTGGAGCAGTACTACTTGGCGAGATGCTGTATTTTTTTAATGTAGCACAAATGCAACCATCACCTTTGGTGCGCTTGCTTTTGAGAAACAAGGGTATGGTGCCGTGTCTGAGTCCACTGGAATCACTTGTATTCTGCTCAGACATAGGAGACCCCTGAATAGAAACACAAATATTTGATATGGAGCGAAAAAGCCATCATAAAAATACCAATTATATAGTGTATCCATTATTAATAGTAGTATCCATTAATAGAGTGGTGCAGTTTTGAGTAAAAAAAACAGAAATCAATAAGGATTTTCGAAAATCCTGGGTCTATCGTCTCCAACTCAACGTTTTTTTGAATGAGCTTTTGGTTAAATGCCTGAAATAAGCTCTCTGGTTAACACACGCTGAAGAGCTTTTCACATTTTGTCCTAGAAGATAAAGTACATCAGTATAATATAATACCCCACTGGTAAATGTTTGAGTGGCTAAATGAGAGTACTTAGCATCATGACGCTGCTGTTAGCTTAGCGCTGATGACGTGCAGCAATGTGGTATTAATATGTAGATCCTATCCTACTGGACAAAATGTGTAAGAATTAATAATCACAATAGCTTTATGTCAATGGAGCCCTTGCGATGCAACTTGTTAGGACAGTCTACCAAAATACGCTTCCCCTGCACCTATGGTTTTGTGTCACCTTAGAAGTCAACCAGATAGGATAAACTACTTATTTTAAACATTAACTGAAAAATAAATACACTGTAACACTACACAAATACAGCACAAGTATTAAAGTATTGCTCTGTACAGTTTATAAAGCTGTAAAAACTAAAGTTAAATTCCTTATTCCACAACCAATCCCAATCTCACTTAAAGGCCACCAAATGGAAATTCTAGCATTTTCTTTTTGTAATACCTGAGCAGACGGATGTAAGGTGGAGGCTTCTGAATTTTTTCTCGTAGCACCGGCCCAGTCCAAGGACGACCTGTAAGTCCTATTGCTGGGCAGAGACAACTCTGAAGTACCCTCATGCAGCATTTCATTAACATTTATGCTGCTATTGCCTGGCAATGCATTACTTCCATGACTTTGATGGACGAACAGCTTCAAATCAGTTTTACTTGTAGTCATCTTTGCATCTCCTGCATCTTCTATTTTGTCATTTTTCAGTTGCTCCCGACAGCCAAGAGTCTCAACCTGAGATTCAAGGTCAACAGTTTCCATTGTGATATCAGCACAGGCGTCCTTCAAATTAGATGTTTCCAGAGGATCCTGGGGAGCCTCAATGTTATCAAGTGTCTCAGCATTTGACTGGTCTTCCTTCTTTTTACATGCATTTGAATCACCATCATCATCATCATCATCATCACCATTGGCTACAGGAGACTTCAGCTGGACATTCTGCTCTGAGATGTCCTGACTTTGAGGTAATGCTTGTTGTTCAACCTCTGTTGTCACCAACACACATTCTTCCCTCACAGGTGTATCACCAATTTCATCTGTTAGCTTCATGTTTCTAGTGATGTCAGAAGGGTTACTCGCTTGTGTTGTAGCTTGCTCTGACTCTTGAATACTGACAGTACCATCCAACTGAGCAGCTAATGGTACAGAAAGATCAGTGGGTTTATTGGCTGATGATATCTCGGATATTTTCCCTTCGTTTTTTTTCTCAAAAACTGGATTGGGACTTGACGGATGAGCGAGTGACTCAGCAAAGGTCTGGACCTCATCATGACCGAGACGTTGCACTTGTTGATTTACGTTTGTCTCAAGATCGAGACTTTGGTGCTCATCAGAACAGACTAAATGTCCTTCTTTCCTGGTCTCATATTCTTTCTTCACATGGCTGCAGTCAGCATCCTTCTCACTGACTGTCTGAGGAAGACTGTGAGAGCAGTCTGAGGGCTCACAGTCAGTCAGAGGTGGCTCAGCGTCCATGGAGTCAACAACCTGCTGTGTGTTGCTCTTCTCGATAGTCGTATCAGTAGTCGCCTGGACCCGTATCTGGGTTTCTGCTGTGTGCAGCCCTGTCTTTCCTCTCTCCTCCGCTCCACATGTCTCTTCTCCCTCTGCTATATCTATTGTTTCTGTTTCAGGCTGTTTGGGGTCCCCTGCATCTTCTGTTGAGAACAGGCTATCTTCTCTTCTGTCGGCTCTATCTGTTGTTTGGGCCATGAGCGTTCCTCTCTTTTCTCCTTGGACTTCTTCTCTATTACACTGCTCTTCCTCGTTTCTTTCCCCCTCTTCGATCTGCGAGTCCACAGAAACATCAATAGACCTGTGGACAGGGCTTGATACAGCAACTACTGTTGAAAAAAAAGATTTTCAACAGTTGGTCAAATTGTACCAGTCATTAAATGCCATAGCTTCAAGAATAAAAGTAATAGATTGGCATAGGAATTTGTCCTCAAACCTGGAAATGAGTTAAAACAATGTCAGGTCCCTTGTCTCAAAGTAAAAAATATGTTTAAACATGTTTTTAGTTGGATACCCATAAACGGTGGTTTTAGAGGTTTTCACGTTGCATTCTACGAGATAAAATATGTCAGGCAATACCCCACTGGTGAATGTCTGAAGCTTCTATGCATCTTAAAAATTGTGATGCTAACTTTCGGATCCTACAAAAATGTCCTCACTTTACCACTTTAGCTTTGTGCTTTAAAACATTTACCATGATACATGTTGGCACCACTCAGAATATGGCTGTCTTGTTTTCCTTTAACAAACTGCTTGTGTGATCTTAGTGAAATGCTGTGTTGATTACTATGAAACAAGTTATTTGTGTATGTTTATCTACTGTATGTTTGTATGTAGCTGGCTGACCTCCAGTTGCTCCAGTGGTGACTATCTCTGTCGCAGCTCCACTGTCCTCCAGACAGTCTGGGTATCTGGTCTGAGTGGAGGCCAAGTGCTGCACGCTGCCAGAGCTAGGCTCTGCGCTGGAGATGGGTTCATTAAGAGTTTCCTCTCCTCTGATTCCCTTCACTAAAGTGGAGAAGACCTCTGTAGAATCACTGTGGCTCGGACTGATGTCTCTCATCTGTGTATAGAAAAATAAAAAGGCAGGTGTTGAAGCTAAACAATTGCTTTTATTTCAACTATTAACACAACCCCATCAGAGGTGTGGTTAATGGATGTAGGGGAGTTTTGTTGATGTTGTTAAGTGTTTTTGTTATCAACCACACATGTTGGATGTTCAATTACATTTGCTTTTATTCACACTTGTTACAGTAGGTGACACCACATACAGGTGCACAGTTCACTAACCAACTCATTTAAGAATTCAGTCATATTAACCAGCATCGCGACGGTACTGAAATACCTTTGTCACAAGTTCATATCACAACAACAGAGTTTGTTTTGTCTTTGTCACAGACATATTTAAAAGATGTACTTTTTTTAACATAACTTTATATGAACATTAGCCTCTTCTCTATTGGCCTTTATTTTGATTGCTTAATTTATTCGTTTACATTTTTTTTTATTAGTACTGTATTTATTAATTGTGTCCATTTCCGTTTACGGAATGGAGTGGGTACACAGGTTCCATGTGTGCAGATTATTTTAACCTCTAACTTAAATTGAATATCCTTTTTTTTGTTTGTCTTATGTTATGTGCCTGATTGTTAAGGCACTTTGAGCCTCATCATGTGTAGTTAAAGTGCTATGAAATAAAGCCTTATTATTAATTACGCATTTAACGCATGTGCAGAATGGCCCGCCCCATACATCCCACCAGTGGCAGCGCCAGGGTATGGCTGGGGTAGGCTACACCCATACCAAGAAATGGCTTAGCCCCACCATGAAAAATGATGTTAAAGTAAGCAAAATAAAGTCCGCCAACTCGGAGTAAATTGCACAGACAGCAGTTAGTAAGATTGATTTCAGTAGCCACTTGTCTGGAAATACCGAAGACTAGAAACGGTTTTGAAAACTTTTGTCACGTAGTGATCGTCTTCTCAATAGAACATCTTTGATAATGTCTTCTGGCCAATCGGAATCAAGATAACGGCGTGATGTTGTTGCAGGAAGTCCCGACGGAGAATACCTTTGCTGTAGTACATCTCTATATACATCGATACAACATTACGTGAATACGTGTTGATAGAAATCAACACGTAATGAATTAAGACCCCACGGTTTGATGATTGATAAGTGTGTGGGCTGTCTTTCATTTTGACACACAGAACAATGTTATAATAAACATACATACTGTATGTTAAATGGATATATCCGCCTTCTTTCATTTATCTTTCCATTCCCACAACAATATACATAAAGAAATGGAATATTTTGGACATAGTTCGAATGGTGAATAATCATGATTAATTAATTTTCAAACTGTGATTAATCTGATTAAAAATTGTAATCGTTTCACAGCCCTAATTTAATTATGATGAATATAATGTTTTGTACCTTTAATTCCTCTCTATGCTGAGCCTGCACTGAAGCCTGTGAGGACAGTTCAGTGTTTTTCTGATGCAGCTCGTCGTTAGCCTCTTTCACAGCTTGAAGTTCCTGCTGCTCACTCCTGATGCGACCCAGAAATATGGCCTTCTGTTGGATGCAAAAGCACAGAGACAGATTTAAAAGGGACATGATTTCTCTTTCAAGATGTTTCAGTAAAGCAAACAACAATAAATCACTTCCCATTTTTCTTTTTTTGGCATTATAATCTACCTTGTGAAAATAATTTTGTGTCATATAAAAATGTCAACATCACACTGCTTCTCCCACACTTTTTCTTCTACCTCTTTGTCCCAGCTGTTCTGTGAAGCCGTGTAGCTCTCCATCAGTCGGGCCGCCTTGTCTTCCAGGGCCTTGCTTTTCTCCCGCATCGCCCGGTGCACCTGCTTAAGGGCCTGCAGTAAAATTAATCACCCATAGGATTTGTAATGCAATACTACATTTTTATGTGTTTATTTAACGTGAACAGAAGGTCTTAAACAGAGCAGGGATAGAGAAAGGACTTTTTGCTAATACAAATCAGTTGGCTTGTGTCATTTTAATAATGATTTTAATAAATGAATGAATAGGTGAATTAAAAATGAGAGAACAGAGAGAAGAAAAGAGAACAATAAAGTGTAAAGCCATAAATGGGGTAAACAAACTAACTATCATTCAGTTGCGGAGGGGACCGTATTCACTAATGTATATGTGTTGATATACAACAGCACATTCATCACATTGATGGGAAGAAACTATGGCCGTTATTTATTTCTGTCCTTGTGTAAATTGACTCCATAATCATTTAAATAGACCCTGAAAAAGCCCTTGTGAGGCCAATACATGGATCGACCTGTAAAAATACACCACATTCTCTATCATAAAAATAAATGTTGACTTAGTTCTTTTCAGGCATCAAACTGAACAACAATTAAAAAGGGCCCTATTATGCTAATTTCAGGTTCATATTAGTATGTAGTGTCTCTACTGTGACATGTCTCCATGCGTTAATGTTCAAAAAGCTCTTTATTGTTCTCATACTGCCTGTGCTGCAGCACCTCTTTTCACCCTCTGGGTGTTTTTCAATGTCAAGGAAGGCTGCTCCAGAGCCACTATTTTAAGGATGCTACGTCATTGAGTCCTGCCGAAGGACTGTTCCAATGTCCAGGCGCCTTGGAATTCTACCAAGCCCGGCGTCCTTCGCAGCGAGAAATTTGGAGGCTGCACATGTGTATCCTCCGCGGTCTTAAAATCCCCACAATGCTTTGCGCACAGACCAATTTCCAAATCTTTGGTGGAAATCGCGCTCCATTTAAGGCGGGGCCTCGCATATGACGCACACCTGTAACCTGTTAGCCTGTTCCACCATTCTTCGTTTTCCGAGGCTAGGAAGGATTCTTGCCTCGCTTCTGAAGGAAGTGACTCGGAAGACATGTCATACCAAGGAAGCGTCCTCGACATTGAGAAACACCCTCCGTCTGAAACCAGAGCCCAGTCTGCTCTGATTGGTTAGCTGGCCGGCTCTATTGCGATTCATCAATCGCTAAGATATATTCTGCCCCTTAACAAATCATGAAGTGATGTGTCGGATCTCTGGCCAAGAGTAACACGAGTGTCACAAAGTGATGTCACTATATTACAGAAGTAAACAAAGGAGTCCAATGGAGGTGTTTTAGGCAGGGGGGGAGGGGGGAGTGTGTGGGGGAGAAACCCTCTGGAGGGAACACAGGGGTGTAAGCCTTTGCAGACCATTTACATGCACCAAAACGTATAACACACTACAGGAAGGAGAAAACCCGATAAGCATACAAAGAATTTCTTTCTGTTTCCTGTTAACAGCCCATTATAATTGTAAACAGCTTTAGGTGTCTTTTAAATAAACCCCATTCTGGAAGATGGGTATATGGCCAGTTCTATAGATACTCAATAGAACTTTTTTTTATTTCTAATGTGGATATGTATATATTTTATTATTAGTAAACATCCTGCTGTAACGATTTCCCAATTTGGAATCCATAAAGTACATCTAATCTAATCTAATTAAAAAGTACTTTTAGTATGAAGAGCAGCAGCATGTGAGCTACAAATCTGTACTGATGTTTATGGGAACAATATGAACAGTTATGTTCATGAATCAGCAGAGGATGAAAGTGTGTGACCTGCTGCTGCTCTCTCTGTGTCTTCATCTCCAGATCCACTCTGCTGACTGTCTGCGTCTGACACAGCAGCAGCTGCTGGGCATGCTGCATAGCCCTCATCACTTCCTATACAAACACACATACATACATTTTTGTATACATAATGAAGTCATGCAACATGACACTTCATCGACCAATGAAGCGTGCTTCTAGCTTATTTTCACTTCCTCCATTAAAAGAAAAAAGCCTTTTAATTGTATTTTGAACAGAAATTAATCCTCCAAGATGAGCACACCCACACACATATCAGTGTAGAAAAAGCATCAGGTTTTGTCTCTCGTTTTGTACCTGCTTTTCTGCTCTCACAGCTTCATTTTCCTCTCTTAGTTTCTTGTTCATTTCAGTTTCCTAAACAGAAATACAGAATAATAATGAAATACTTATAGCTTACCTGCTAAGTGTGATTATTTATCAGTGTGATCTTGATCAGTATCATATTGCTTTCCTATTATGATCCTTTTCACTGATTGTTACCATGTTGAGTCTCTGGTGCAGCTGCTGGAAATGCTGCTCTCTGCCTGTAGGACTTTGGGCCTGGTCATGTCTCACTGAAGACATCTTGGCCTTGATCAGCTTGTTACTAACCTCCTCCACCTCCTGAGAAAGCACCATGCATGAACAAATTATAAAAGTAGAGAATAATCCAAGTTAATTACTTTCTGTGAATACATTTGTATTTCTTACAGGCTATTTCTTAGGCAACCATGGAACTGTAATGGATTGAATACAGTATTACAGTATTGACTATGGATGCAGTTAACAAATGCTAAATCATTAAGCATCCTTTTCCACATACCTTTTTTAGTGACACAATGGTTGCCTCTTGTTTTTCACATGCAGTTGTCATTTTCTTATTTATTTTCATTGCCTCATCAACTGTAAGAAGTACACAAGGTAAGACACCATCATTAATACATGCTATGTGACACAACTGAATTAGTCTTACATTAATGCGTGAGAGTGACACACATGTAGGGAGATACGAAGAGATTCAGAAAAGCAACAATAACTTCTATATTCACCTATATTGAATATTTTCAATGAAGTGGTCCTTAAGCATTTCAGTAAATGTGTAATGTAATGTTTAATGTAATACTTTCAGTATTAAATGAAAGATGACTGAGGCGAAATGAGCCAACAGTATACCTACATTTACATTAACAGAGATCGTGAATTTGAAATGGAAATAGAATTTGAGATAAGTGTGTTTAAAAGTTGTGAGCTTCCAACAGAGCCGGCCAGCTCACCAATCAGGCAGAGGGTGAAAAGAGGTGCTGCAGCACAGGCAGTATGAGAAAAATAAAGATCTTTTTAAACACTAAAGCATGGAGACATGAGAGGCGCCAATTACAAATATGAACCTGAAAATGAGCATAAAATGGCCCCTTTAAAAGTAAAAATGTTTCTCCTTTAAACGGTGGCAGTGCAGAGTATTATTTTCTCTTTGACTGAATGGGCAAGACATATGATTTGAGCAGCTTTGAACATGAAAAGCTTGATTTTGAGACTACAAAGTCTACATTTAAACAATAAATAGTGATAAAGACTAAATATTCCAATCACTGGATGTCCACTCAACAAAACAACATGCTATTTGTCAAAAGGTCATATCAGAACGCACAAAGCACCTGGGCTACAGCAACTCTTGGTAACTCATTTCACAGCAGGGTGCATATTTGTTGTCAACCGTATGAATCCATGTAGCCATATCAACAGGCTGCTAGTATTATTGTTGTGGGAATGCGTTATGGGCTAAAATAAAGCCCCATGGTAGCAACTGGGCGAGGTCTAACACTAAACATTGTAGCTAACCTGGGAGGTCTTTCCATAGCCAGTTATCTCTGTATGAAATATCTTGGAGGAGCATTTAAAGAAACTTGACAGTGACCTCTCCTCATTACCCAGATTTGACCCAAAAATAATATATTTGGGATGAAGTGAAAGTGGATATTTGCAGTAATTATTGAACTTCAAAAAATTCTGCACAAGCCGAGTCACTCTACTCTGTCATATCAGCAGGGACAAACATCTCTGTGAGTTGTTTCCAGCACCTTGTTACATTTATATCCTAAAGAATCCATGCTGATATCGGAGCTAAATAGGGCATCTAATAAAGTGAACACTTGGCTTTCAGGCTTTCAGCATAGTAGAATTTGTAACCCATCATCCATCAGCATATATATACCTTTTTGCTTACATATCCACACCTACATTCCTACATCCTTTAATTACCATTTTGCTCCAGTTTCTCGTGGGCCTGCTTGACCACGGCACACTGCCTGGACAGGGCACTGAAACGCTTCTCCACCTCTCCCAGCTGGTTCAGGTGGCTGTCCTTTGCCCGGGTCTGCAGGGCTAGTTTCACCTCCTGTGGAATAGGTACTGTATAGGTCAAACAGACCAAAAAAACAAACAAGTGCCCCCTATGTATAAAAACAAGACCTGAGCACAGATGCAATGCAAAAAAGAAACAATCCTCAACAAGGATAAATTGTGAAAATGTTTCTTATTAAAAAGGACCCGTGTGTATGATTAGGGTGGTTTAATTGTCAGAAACTGAATATTATATTCATAAAAAATAACTATGTTTTTATTAATGTAAAATCACGTAAAACTTAGAATACTTGTAGATTGTAATACTTGTTACAATCTACAACCTGATCACGACTGAAGCACGGAGTTTGGACCGATGGAGAGGTGCCAGTTTGTCCTAGAGCAAGAAAACCAACACCCCAAAACTGCTCCAGGGGCACAATATTATGTCTGTCCCTACGCCCCCTCTTAAAATAAAAGCATTACTTTGTTGTTGTATCAAAGAGGGATATGTGACAAGATAGATCTGAATTGCCTTACGTGAATTTGGCTTTTGTGAAATTGCATTGTGTTTATTGACAAAAAAAGCATCTTTTTGATTCCTACAAACAGTTTTGAACTTGAACGCAATGGTTAAACATTAGGGAAAAACATATCAAGTAACGTCCAGCGGCTGGTTAGTTTGGGCTAAAATAAAGAATAGGAGCAAAGTGAAACCCGAGGTCGCAGAATCCACTTAGTGATCTAAAGGCTCCAGGAAGTCACCGTAAATAAATCTCCCCCATCACATGGATGTATAAAGAGAACTGGACACAGTGTTAGAGGCGGTCCCCGTTCATACTTTTAAAATGTGCCCAGCGGCGCATGCAGTCAAAATGCCCTGATAGGGCCCATACAGAATGCAAACTGTTTTTTATGAGGGGCCTTTAGGGACATTATTCAGAAATACCCTTCACATACACTTCTGAAACACTCTCACACACACATGAAATCCAAAGTTATTCACATTTACATGTGAAACACTCACACACACATATATGAAATGCTCTCATATACACATGACATTTTCTCACACACATGAAATGTTCTCACACGCATGAAACGTTCTCACACACATGAAATGTTCTCACACACATGAAACGTTCTCACACACATGAAACGTTCTCACACACATGAAACGTTCTCACACGCATGAAATGCTCTCACACGCATGAAACGTTCTCACACACATGAAACGTTCTCACACACATGAAACGTTCTCACACACATGAAACGTTCTCACACACATGAAATGCTCTCACACACACAGCCCTGGTATCATCCCACCCATTTGTTAAGGGACTTTCAATGTTACTACAGTAGTAATACTGTGCTTTCCGTCATCCCAGTAATTAACCCAGAATTGTATACATTCGATTAAAAAATGCTTTCATTCTTCAATATGGAAGAAAAAGTTAAAAAAAACTCAACGCAGTTAACACAATAAGATGTCATACATCGGGAAATGACTAACATTTATCACCTTTGCTCTTTGTCTCTTATCTATAATTCTCCATTATAATGCTTTTGTGCTTTTTTAATCTTTATTTTCTTTTTTCCCCTCAACACCACTAAATCAATTGCAGTGTTGTGCTTGATATCGGGGTGCACAGTCTCTAAGGGGAGCTGTAGTGGGCCGTTGCCCACCGCGGGACGGGAAGAGGGACGATAGCTGACCGTCCAGGGTGTTCCCACTTGCAGCTCCAACAGTCGTTTGCGGCCCGGTTGTGGCCACGTTCGATAGCGTTCGAATAGTCTCAGCTGAGGCCAGGATACTACTTAGCAATGCTGCTGCATCAGTTAAGCTTTGTGCAGGCTGCTGAGCAGACATGATGGAATGGAACAATCGCAAACGGAAAGACGAAAAATATTGTTTTCGCTTTTTTTAAATTTGCGGTTCTTCACTGTTTTTTTAAAACAACTTCCGTTTCAACTGAAATCCCTCTCACACAACATACTGAAATCTCTCTCACACAACATACTGAAATCCCTCTCACATAACATACTGAAATCTCTCTCACACAACATACTGAAATCCCTCTCACACAACATACTGAAATCCCTCTCACACAACATACTGAAATCGCATTATGTGTGTGTGTGTGTGTGTGTGTGTGTGTGTGTGTGTGTGTGTGTGTGTGCGTTTCACACGTGTATTAGAGCATTTCATATGTGTGTGTGTGAGTGCGTTTCACACGTGTATAATATATGAGTGAGTTTCATGTGTGTGTGAGTGCGTTTCACATGTGTATAATATATGAGTGAGTTTCATGTGTGTGTGAGTGCATTTCATATGTGTGTGTGAACGGTATTCCTGAATAATGTCCCGTACGGCCCCTCATAGTTTTTGCGCGTTTTCCTAAAGCCCTGCCAACAATTTGGTTCACCACGGTAGCCACACGCCTGGTCCCGGCCCACTCAAATGAATGGAGAGGGAAAATAACTCTGGATTTGGCTTTTAGTACATTTCACAACTTTTAATGATTTAATGATGGCTATTCAAGTTATTGTACAGGGTAGTTGAAAAAAAATTGTACTCTGAAATTAGAAAAAGGAACTATATAAATCAGTCAATGGGAAAAAAGTATTCTTGGTCCCAATGACGTGACTGACCTGGAGTTGTAGTAACACCAATTAGCCACAATGCAAAGGTGCTTTAATTTCCTACCTTCCTGGCACATAACTCCTTGTAAGACCCAGAATTGTCATTTCCAAACCCTGTTATTTATATGAATTAAACAAACACAAAACAACATGTAAATAAGTGATCTTTACTGGTAGGCTGATTTGCTGCTGGCTCTAGGTCTGGGAAAAGCCAATCATGAGGATAAAAATCATTTTGAACCTTTTCATTAATGAAAGGAGTTATCCTTTATAAAATAGGAATAAAGGTTAGAAAGTTTTAAGCCAGGCACAAAATCCGAGGAGGCCAAAAGCAGTTACACATTTTGTCAGATTAGTATCCTCTTCCTGTCACTGTTTTTGTTACTGAGAGGATCGTGGTTTAAAGGTCCCATGACATGCTTTTCCGGTTATCACCCGTCCCCTTGTGTGTTATGTAACTTTTTATGCATGTGGTGTCAAACTCAAGGCCCGGGGGCCAAATCCGGCCCGTGACTTCATTTTCTGTGGCCCCACAAGAGCTTGCAAAGAATATTATATGTTTATTATACGGTTACATGATGATTTACAGAAGCACGTTCCCCATAAACTACATGTCCCACAATGCATCTCAAATCTTTTTTTTTTTAAATGTCACTTCTGTTTTTGACTTTTTTTCCAGAATTTGCCTTTTCTTTTTAAATCATTTTATGCGTACTGAAGAGACTTGCAATTGTTTGCCCCAGACTTCTGCTTTCAGACGTAGTTCATTATTAAGTTATTACCCTATCCAATAATAATCCAATGCAGAGGCAATAATGTAATATAATACATTATTTTATATATATATATATATTTATATATGTATTTTTATATAGTCTTAAAGTTACAACCGGCCCTTTGAGTGCAGCCATAATGCTGATGTGGCCCGCGATTAAATTGAGTTTGACACCCCTGAAGTAAACGGTTTGCAAAGTCACAAACCCTCAAAGTACATCCTGTAGCGAGTAAAACTCTAACACAGAAAAGACCTGTCTATGCTGCCCCAAAACGGAGATTTTTCTTTTTCCATTTTTTTCTTCCAGGAAGCAAGTGACGTAACGACGACCCAATGGACGGAGCCGTTACGTTACATCCGTGGACACACTCAATCTTTTCTCAGCTGCAGCTCCGCGGATTTCTCAGCCGGACGGCTGGCTGCGGGTATGTGTGTGTGTGTGTGCTCGGGCTGGTTTCGCTGTGTCTCGCCGACCCCACCCAGCAACCAGAAAACCACACCAGTAAGCCAGCTCACACTGTCCGCTCCTCGCAGCAGCGAGCCTCGCAACGTCCCACCAACACGGCCCCCAGACCCCACGCAGCATTCTCATCTGTTTGTCATTACTGGTGTCATTTTCTGGTTGCTAACAAACGCCATTGTAACACATAAACACTGATGTTCCGCTGTAACGGTGGTGGACTCATCAGAAGCACACTGGGCTCATAGGGAGGGCGGGGCAGGAGCTCCAACAAGCCGTGTAGGACAGAGAGTGAATACACATACTATACAGAGATGCTGTATGAGAAACCAATGTGAGTTAGGAACATTGAACAATGTAAATCTATTCTAGTAGACCTCGACAATGGAATTATGATCAGTAGAAATGGCCATGACATTGGACCTTTAACACAGCTATTGCACGTCCCTTCAGTGTTTCCCGTAGGATGGAGTCATAGCAGTCATAGCCGCCGATTTGTTTCTATGAGTCTGCCAGCACAAAAAAGGCTCTTGAGGCCTAGTACCAGGGCCGGTTCTAGCCAATTTGCTGCCCTAGGCGAGATTTTATAAAGAATAAATGAAAAATCTCTACTAAAGACAAATACACTACAAAAATAGAAACTTATTGACATTGTCAAAATGGCTTCAAATGTATTCAGTATTGTATGAACATGTTTGAATTGGGGGGTGGACGTCACATCCTCTAGGGGGGTCCCTATGTTATTTTTGAACATAAAGTAAAATGTTTCAATCTGGTGCACTTTGAGCACACAATTACTAGAGACCTGATCTAGGGGGTACAACTCTAAAACACCCATATGAAAAAGATCGGTTTACATTTTAATAATCAAATAAGTAACATAACTAGGGTTGCAAAATTCCGGGAATTTTCAAAGATGGAAACTTTCCATGGGAATAAACGGGAATTTATGGGAATAAACTGGGAATTTTCTAAATTGAAGGTTGGCTCTTCATAGGGAACTTAAATATAGTTGGGGAAAGTATATTTTAGCATAATCTTGACTAAAACAAACAGATGCCATTCAAGTACAATTGAATATCCATGCCATAGCACACTGCTTACTGCATGGCTATTGAGACCACACAAAGGTTTGCAACAGGCTCACAAATGTGAGAGTGGAAAAACTGGTTGGCATCCGGGCAAACCTAAGGCTCTCTGAGCCTGACACAGAGCCATCCTCAACAAGGCTGGAAAGTGACACTGCAGAGGAAGACTCAGAGTGTGATGTTGATGAGGCCCAGGAAGAGCCCATTGACTGAAAAGGTTTAGCCAAAATGCAGAGGATTGCTTGAAGGAAGATTTGCATGTTTAATGGGACTTTTTGGAGGGAGAGGGGCTCTTTTCATTTAACATTTTGAATGGGACTTTGTGGGGAATTTTGGATGGGGGTGCATTTTGTTCATTTTTTAGTGGGGTTGGGGGGATGAGTAATATTTAACTCAAAATTCCTGTTTTCGTTCTTCAATTAAACAAATAATTGTTCAATAAAATAATTAAAACTTGTTCTGTTCTACTTAAAAAAAAAAAAATCCCCTAGCTTAACTTCCCATGGAAAATGTGCAACCCTAAACATAACCAATAACCTACCATAGCCAATAACAAATAAATGTAACTATCTTATTTTAGCTAGTTAACATTTATTTATGCATATTTTTGCATCCCTCCAACTTTAAACGATATTTTTGGTTTACTGTCCTATAGTATACATTGGAATGGTTTCAAACCTGTTTTTATTTATCCTAATAATGATAAAGGAGTACCTTGGAAATATGTGTTTACATAATTTAGGAAAATTAGGATGAGCGCCAATGGTCAAAAATGTTTTTTCCCCTCCCAGAGCTACCAGCGCAGCGCCCCCCAGATCTGGCACCAGTCGCCTAGGCCAAAAATCGGCCCTGCCTAGTACATACAGTGGCAATGTCTCAAGATTTAGCAAAAATACACCTTTATTGAACATACAGTAACACAAATACTACAAATCCACATAACAAACAATCAAAAATGAAAAAGTGTCGCCAATTATTATTATTTTTAATAAAAAAAGTTTTAAAAAAAGAAGAAAAAAAATGTTTAGGTACCTGGCTGGCGCCCCCTAGCAGCGGCGCACATATTTCAGCAGCGGCGCTGCGCCACCACTATTTGTATATAGGGGAAACTCTGCTCTTTCTGTGGGATGACCTCAGCACATGCCTCAGAGCGCTTTATCGCTCCTCACACTGCCGTTATAGTTTGATTGTGTGTATCAAGCTGAGCGTATTCTTTTCTTCACTTTCCTTTCCCCCCTCACTCCCTTCACTCTCATTCTCGCCCCCTCCTCTACACCGGCTCACTTCGCCTCCCTCTCACTCCACCGTTATATGAAGAAGGTTAAACCGAGCGAGGCCCAGATATAAAACATTTTAATAGAGATATCTTCTGTGCTGTGCTGGCAGTTCAAAGTGTCACACACTCCCTATCCGTTACTTCTGATGAGCTCTTCCCTCAGAACCCATCCCTCCTTAGCACCGTTCCCTCATCCTCCTCTTTCATATTTCTCACTTCCACCCCTCCTCTATCAACAATTTGTATGAGTAACAAAAAAAGTACTTACCAGTTCACTGGATTTCTTCTCCAAGTTGTACTTCAGTAACTGCGAAAGAGAAGAAGAAGAAAATCAAGATGAAGGATTTCATCTCAGATGAGCCGAGCATTGTGGCTTACTCTGAGTGAATTTGTTTAACCCAGAGTTTTTCAACCTTTTGAGCCGTGGTACATTTTTTTACAAAATAAAAAATCCTGCAGCACACAAATAAGTGAAAAAGTTACTATACACATTGAAGCCTATTAAGTCTTTTTTATGTCTTGTAACTGCACTGTTGAGGAACCTGCGATCTAAGTTTTTCAAACATTATATAATTACAATGTAGTTGTGTAAACCTTTGAATCTTGAATCTAAAACATGAAGACAATTTAATGCAAGTCTCTCAATTCGGTTACGAGGTAAAATATCTACAAAATGTAGTTTGAAAAAAACTAACCTTGTGATTGTTTTATATAATATTAATATACTGTGTATGGAACAGGTATTAAATCGTACACAATTGCATGTTTTAACTTTTGATTCATGTATTTATCCTATTTTTATGTATAATTACCAATCTCAGACCAACCAAAGCTTTGATGCGAGACTGAAAATCATCACATCTTAACATTAGAGAATCTGGAATCAGAGAACATTTGGCAGTTATTTTTTTTGAAGACTCTTTTGTCTTCCAAAAAAAGAAGACAAAAGAATAACTTTTGTCTTAGTTACAAAAGTTATTCCTTTGTAACTAAGACAAAAAGTTAAGAATTCACTTGGGGAGAACTATCTCCCCAATAGCCTTATTGGGGAGATAGAGGAGATGATACTAAAAAGGGACCGCAGGTTGAATTTGAATCTGCGTTCGCCACGAAAGGGACATGGGCCGCAGACTAACACAGAGCTACACGGTGATTCAACAGGACTAGAAAATATTGTCTCAAAAGAAATTGTAACCTTTAAATAAGATGCTGTTATCAGATGTTCGGGAGCATTTAAACAACCAAGATTATATAAACCAACATCAGTGGGGTTCATGTTCTCACCTTTTTAGTGGATTCATGGGAAGGAGCAAATTAAAATGAAGATTCTTTTTTTTCATTAAACAAAATGAATTGAAATTCATTCATAATGTGCATATGCAGCCAGTGATGTAGGGGGGCAATTTCGGTTTTGCAAATGGTTTAGAAGGGGTTAGTTCGAGAAGAAAAATCCCAGTAAATGACCAAATGATAACCTTCAATGTGTACTCTTAATTATTAATAAAAGCTGAACTATGAAAAATATTTCTGTTTTATTTCAAGAATCTAGGGGAAAATTGGGTTTTGTGACGGTTAGTCCATTTTTTAATAATATAAAATAAGAAAAACATTTCTGTATAGAAACATAGTGTAAAGTATAAATGTGCAATAAAAAGATAAAACTAAATACAATAAAGATATATGTAACCCATTACTACAGTACATACTATGGATGTTCACAAGCCATCTGATTTATTGAGATTAAATTACACTGTTATGATGAATTATTTAGATTTAATTAAGGATTAATTGAACCATGATGTTCCAATGGAGCTCACAATTGTAATTTAGCAATCGCCAAGGTATGGCAATTAAATCACTTCAATCCCGACCGCCGTTGATGTGTGTTAAATTAAAGGAGTCTACCAGACCGTGTCACACGAATGAACACCGGGCCCCGCTTTATCCCAACACCACTCTCAGTGTCTCCCAGATAGAATATCAAAAACAGTCTCTATTGTCTCTGTGAGGCGGCCGGGCTGTTAAAGTGCAGCGGAGCGAGGGGGGGCTGTAGATCACCTCTGGGTGTCAGGCCTGAAGACCACCCCTCTGGGAGCCAGACTGAGTGAGGCGTGCTCTAAAACCCATTAACTCGGTTTGGGCTTTCTTTATGTACTTATGTCTTTGAACAGTTTACATTTAAATCAGTTATTTTCAGATTTTAGGGTAAAGAACAACAAATAAAACCTTAAAGGTGGGGTAGGTAAGTTTGAGAAACCGGCTCGAGATACACTTTTTGTTATATTCCATGGAATGCTCTTAACATCCCGATAGCAATGAATATCTGAAGTGCTTTGACAAAAAATCCATTAAAAAATGTCATCTGTGGAAGCCGTAGTACTGTAAAAAGTACAAAATCATCTGAGCCGGCCCGGCTAAAGTAACTGGATGGCCTACCTGCCTGTCAGCCTTCCATCTGTGCACAAACTTATCTCGTGCCCTCATTGGTCATGTGCGCGTTCCTGTGTGTTGGAGGAGGGGCTCTGTAAGGAAGTGATTTGTTCCGGTTGTGTATTTTCAAATTCTAGCGCACTCGAGCTGCTTTCTCCGAAATTACCTACCCCACCTTTAAGGAGAGATTGCTTTGTCAACATGCTCTATAGTATGTATATACTGTGTGGGGAGTATTTATTATTTATATACGGATATTGTAAGCTTTTAACTATTGATTCCTATATTTAAAGTGGAACTATCATGCTATATTTGAAACATATATTGTAGGGCCATACCTATATAAAACATGTCTTTTTTTTCAAAATACCAAACAGATCACCCATTGTAGCCATGCCTCATACTGCTCAATCCCCTCTTTTGAAGCCCTGTTAGAGAAATGCAGATTTTCTCTTGCAGGTTTATCACAAGGTGAGTTCTTTTTTTATTTCCTGCTTTTCAAACGCATGTGCTCTTCAGTACAGGTTAGCTCTGAGTGTTAGCGAGGCTCGCTAATGTAAACAAAGACGTCCAAAACACGTCAGGCATTGTTTCTGATAGCAACTTTCTGTGGGTCCGCTGCCGAATTGACGTCAGTTCGGATGGAATCTGTATCCGCTCGTTGTACAGCTGTTTTTAAAAGATTTGGGTACGGAGGAAAAGAGAGAGGGTTTTATTTTCTAACGCACTGGGGACACATTTATGTAAAAAAGACATCACAAAGTGCATTTTGCATGATAGGTCCCCTTTAACTTCTTTTTGTTATTTAATTAACTATTATGTCTGTTGATAAATGAACAATTACCAGTCCCCAACCAACCAAGGCATTAATGCAAAATGAAAATCATTACATCTTTACATTAGAGAGGCTGGAACCAGAGAACATTTGGCAGTTTTCTTTTTAGTTACTTATTATTTTTTGGGCCATATTAGCCTTATTGGGAAGAAAGAGGGGGTGACAGTAGAAGGGAACACAGGCAGGGTTCTAACCTGGGCTCATAAGAAATAGAAAGGTGAGCATAGGTAAGACAGAGGCCCAATTCCAAACGAGCCCCAACACGCTCCGTCTGTAGTCTCACTCTCAGCTGAATGAGGCTCCTTCTTAAAAGGTGGAGGGTGTAAATAGAGCGGAAAGATTTGAGACGGAGGACCCTTTCAACAGGACCTGTCTTAACTTTCCGTCACAATAGTTTAGAGTCAGCATCTCTTTAATGTTAATGTCCATGTGCTGCTTGGTTTTTGCAAAAAAATGTGATAAAAAAAAAAATGTTCAGTCAAATGAACAATTGTTTAACTAGACACTGGTATGATCTAAGTACAAAAACAAATAAATACAATGTAACCTTGAAGTTGTTCACAACTCGAAGACAAAATAAAATGTATTTCGTAGTTTGCTATATGTTTGCACAGAACTATTTACACATTAGTTCCATGGACAGCTGGTTAATCAGGACTGATGCAGACTCACGGGTGAAAGTTAATAAACTCTAATCCACACTACTTGGTATTGAGCGGCCCCTAATGTGCTGGACTCTCCATGAGAACATGCAAGCAGAGTGGAAGTGAGAAGGGATTAGGGCCTGAGACAAGAGGCAGTGTATGTTTCACATCCCATTACCTGTAGCGTCTTCAGCTCGTCCTTCAGGTTGTTAATCTCCTTGTCTTTTATCTCAGCACTGACCTGGTATTTACCCTGAAATGTTATATTATTATCGTCAGTGTCAAAAAACAATAAATACCCAAGCACAGCACTAGAGAATCTACCCCACGGGCCAAGAAGATTTACTACTCCACTGAAAACATTAACTAAATCAAATGCTCTGAATATCTCATTGACGTTTTGGGAATAAGATCTTCATACCTTCTCCTCCACTGTGTTTCTGATTTTGGCCTGAAGCTTGAGGACATAAAAGAAGGAATTGTTCAGGAAGTACGGTTAACAATCTTTGTAGATATAAAAGCTGTAAACAAATAGTGGAATCATACCTTTTTCTTCACATTGAGGATTGACTCAGTGTGTTGGTTGGCCACTGTTTCAATCTGACGTTGGAGGGATTCCTGTCATACAGGAAAAGACAAAACCAATCAAAGTAATTGATGATGAACAAAGTTTAAATTCTGGATAAATTGTACGATAAGAGCCTGATCTTCTGTGAATGTCCACCTATGTAAGTTTTGAAGAGTTGTAAAACTAGCTTTACCTTCTCCCACTCCAGCTCTTGCTTCTCCAGCACCAGTTTACTGATCTGATCCTCGAAGCGAGTCTCTGCATCCTGAACAATGGGAAGGCATCATTACTAAGAAAATGTAATCACGTGATTAATCTAAAGTTTCACAATACTATTATTTACTAGTATTTAGGGGGAAATAAATCAAAAAGAGAAATGCATGCCAAACTGGTAATACATCTCAGGTTAGTTGTTTTGGTCTATTGACAAATCGATTCCGCCCGATGCCAGTAGTATTGAAACTGTCGGCAAGTGCTGCTCTCAATGTTGAAAGCCGCTGACATTTTGTTGCGCAACCAATCAGATAAGAGCTGTATGAAGCGATGCAAGCTAGCAGGGAATGCAACCATAGAAACAAAACTACCTAGATGTTTTTACTGCGAAGCTCTGCGCCCAACCTCTAGGTGAGCAATTAACAAATCATGTAACATGGAAATGCAGCTTGAGAATTACATCTGTTCCTACTGTATAGCGGTGACCGTGTCTCTTCCACTTCTGTGCAACTTTCAGAAACTGGAGCATGGTTCGTCAAAATGCCTTTCCTCCGTCTTCACCACACGTAAAGCGCACAAGTGCAGTTGCCATTTGTCATAGATTTGGTATGCCATTACATCAAGGTAGTGATGGCTGCTTACCGTCTTGTGATTCATGGCAAAAATGTGCGCAGGAATTACGGGACGAAGTTGGGGTTACACTTAGTCATGTGATTCATTTGTATTCCTTTTTTTAACACATTAGGGGTACCAGATGAATTGCGACCACTAACGTGTTTATTTTTGAAAGCTCTAGTCACATAACAGCTTAATAATCCTAGGAGCAATCACATATAATCATTTTTATAAAGGATTCATTCACAACCAGTCACAACAAAAGGAAATAAGACATTAAATGTATGTGTATACTTATGTATACCATTTAGTCATGTTATTCATCGCTGCCAACTTCAACACTCTGTATAATATGACTTTATACACCAATAATGTGTTCACTTCCTGTTACCCGATTACTCTTATATATTTTCTTACTTTATATAATGCTGCTACTTAGTTTTGTTTCCATGGATGTGTACTTATTTGATGTGTTTACTTCTTTATTTAATATGATAGTCTACTTATGCAATTTGCCTTTTGATCTGCACAGTCCCCTTTGTTGTGAGATTATAAATTGTACCCACTGTTGAACAAATATAAGATTTGTCATTTAAAATTTAGATGGGAGAAATACCTTCTAAGCAGGCATGGTACAGACTGAAATCGGATAACTCTCTGGAGTTGAGCCAGAACTGCAAACTGCATTAAGTTCCCCTGAATCATTCCTCCGTATCTTTTATTGAAGCACATGGTGAAAAAGGAACATTAGAGGGGAGGCGATATTTGTGGAAAGCCATCCCTATCCTCCCTCTTCTCTGGGAGAAGGCAGGTAAAAGTCAATTGCTCTCTATATCCACGGGACTGTTTTATGTGCATGTGGGAGCTGGTTAACTCGCTGAGTTTATTTTATAAGTTCCAATTAAACTATGCTACCAGCACTTTAAAAAGAAAAAGGAGTGCACAGGAGATAAAGCTGTTATTTTTCCACTGAGGAATCCTCACTGAGTCGATACGTGTTGAAGAAAACACTTAGCCAAAGTGTTATTAAGCAGAGGTCAATCTAAATAGGCAACTGCAGATCAACTAAGGGCACTTATGATTTATATTTAGCTAAAAAGTTACTTATAATATTTGATTTAAATAATTATTTGAAAATGCATGATTGTTAACATCATATATTTGCCATAGATTTGATCCCTTTACTGGTTTACTGCTGTTCTGAATGGATGCTTTTTACTAGGCATTCAAAAAGAAAAGAACAAGTATCTGGCCATAGAAATGGTTTAATAGTCTAGTTACTCTAGTTGGACAACTTATACAAAGTTATCCTTAATTTTTCATTAGGGTTAGAGCTAAACCCCAATTTTAAACCTTTCAATGCTTTTTTTTCTAGTTTCAAAATATAAAAGAGCAGATAGATGCCCTATTAAGCAAATGCTCAGGTTCATATTTGTATTTTGCTGTGACATGTCTCCATGCTTTAATGTTCAAAAAGCTCTTTCTTTTTCTCATACTGCCTGTGCTGCAGCACCTCTTTTCACCCTCTGTCTGAAACCAGAGCCCAGTCTGCTCTGATTGGTTAGCTGGTCGGCTCTGTTGTGATTGGTCAATTACTTAAAAATGTCCCACCCCTTAGACCAGTGACCACCAACTGGCGGCCCGCGGGCCACATCCGGCCCGCCAGACATTCTCATCCGGCCCGCACGACGGGGGTGACTGTGGCGTTGGCGGAGTGGTTACTGCGTTCGCCCCCCACCCATTATTTTTTTTACAACGTCTCGTGAGTAAGGTGCAGTACCGGAGTCCAACAGAGAGGCAGCAGCTGCGGGACAGTAGACTGCGTACTGCGAAACCTTCCCTTCCTTGAAGAAGAAGAAGTGATCCTTGTTGTGAAGAGTCTGCTTTGTGTACTCCGCACCACAGCAGCAGCCCCTCTGCGACAGAGTCCAACAGAGAGGCAGGAGCTGCGGGACAGTAGCCCAGAAGCAGGGTTGGGTTGTAACGGAATATATGTAACGGCGTTACGTAATCAGAATACAAAAATCAAGTAGGCTAACTGTATTCAGCTGGCGTTACATTTGAAAAACGAGTAATCTGATTACAGTTACTTTCGTAAACCTGAAGTGAATACATTTTGGAATACTTATTGGAATTATTGGTGGAAAAGTTTCCTCACAAAATGTAATCTTCATTACCGGCAGAACTGTGTGCACACTGCACAGCGCTGCAGCGTGTCTGTGAGTGAGAGAGATGCAGCGTGTCTGTGAGGCCCCACCCCCGCACGCAGATGAGAGAGAGAGATCTCTTTTAAAATATATTGAAAGTTAGTATGTGCAAGATAACGTTGATGTAGCATTTCTTTATTGTCGAAATGATGACATTTATAACGGGATCAAATCAAAGTGAATGGCCTGCTGCTGCTGAATGCATGGGGCAAGTGACTGGAACAAGTTTTAAAAGTTATTACATCGTTTCAGATCATAATAATAATGATAATTCATTCTATTTAGGGGCGCCTTCCAAAGCACCCAAGGACACCTTACAATTCATAACATATTCTAAGGAAAGGTTTACAGCAGGAGAATGCAGTCCGGGTGATGTTTTTTATGTGGGGTGCAGATGAGAGGGAGCTGTCCAGAATGACACCAAGATGTTGTGTTTGAGTTCTTGATAAGCCATTAAAACAGTAAAACAAGTGTCTCCTGCTCACCAAAACATACCCATCTGTTATGGAAAAAGAAAGTATTCCAAAAGTATTCTAAAAGTAACCTGAACACGTTACTTTTTTAAGACACGTAACTGTAACTGTATTCTGATTACTTTCAGAGCATGTATTCAGTAATCAGTAACTGATTACATTTACAAAGTAACCCTCCCAACCCTGCCTAGAAGTGATCCTTCATTAGCGTGAAGAGTCTGCTAAGCTTTATGCAGTACCTGTACCCCCCCCCCCGCTGGCCCGCGATAGTGTCTATTGGATACATTTTGGCCCTTGGACAAATGTAGTTGGTGATCCCTGCCTTAGACTATCACGTACAATGTGTTGGAGCGCTAGCCAGTAGAAGCGTGGGTGTTACAAAGTGATGTCACTATGTTACGGAAGAAAACAAAGGAGTCCAATGCAGGCGTTTCAGGCAGGGGGGGGGGGGAGTGTGGGAGAGAAACTCCCTCAGAAGGGAACTTCGCTCTGAGGGAAAAACTAGCCTTTTCAGAGCGTTTACATGGACACAAACCTTTAGAACACAGGAAGGAGCATAATGGGGCCTCTTTTAACAAACAAAGTGTGATATTTTATTGATAAATTCCTTCCATTATGCATGTTATTGTGATCTGTCACAATTTCTGTCTTGTGTAAATATGACAGATGTAAATACACAAAAAATCTTTATTAGTTTCAAATCTCTCATTTTAAACCTTTCAAAGCTTTTTTTCAGTGTCATAAAATTTTCCGATTTTATTAAAATCCTTCCGTTAGAATATGTCTTAATTCATATCTCACTTTGAATAATGAGAATTTATTCTATAAAAGTCATATGTATAGGCAACATCCAAGTGCTTTGCCATTTGGGGTTAAGTCTACCAGTAAACACATTCTTAGAAACAAAAGCAGTGGGTTGTCGTGTATTCAAAAAAGAAAACAAACCCATTGGAATTTGACCTGCTCAGGAATGTCCGGCACCAACATCGCATCCTTCTCAACCTCTCCACCCTATGAACGCTACAGATACAAAGTACTTGGTAGCAGCATTGCCCGAGGAGGAACACTGATATAACATGTTACGCTCGTGTCCCAGTTCATTTCAAACCTTTATTGACCAGTTGACATGACTATAACAATAAAAACTAAATGGGGAACAAACTACTAACATCCCATGTGGCTGGCTTCACCTTTAAGCACACTTGCACTGTGTTGTTAGGTTGAAAGCACTTGCTGGAGGGTAGGAAGCATTATTATTTATTTTAACAAACAAATGTTCTTGCTACTTATTGGTCAGGAGTAAAATGGCTTATTTGACCCCTATCTCAACACACAGTGCGTCAGATCTAGCTGGCTCTTACGGCCAATAAGGGGCAGATGGCTTCCTCCAGGAAACTGTAACACCACCACCTCCCCCCTCCCCCCCTCAGCCAGACAGCCATTAGTGTCTCTTAGTTCTACTCAGTAAATAGTGCTGTGATGCAGAGGAAGTATGCAATGCTGAAAACAAAACAACTATTTTGACACTTCTCTACACTTTAACTGAACTCGGGCTGAATAATTAAAGCATGGACGTATACAAATAATTGGCTACAGTGTTGGAGGTGGGGTCCTGTTTATTCCTAGGAAATGTGCTGAGTGGCGCTTAAAGCCAAAATGTATTTAAATTGGTTTCCAGGCTTGAATTTCTTGTTGTAATATAAAAGCATGTTGGATTTTTTTTCTTTTGTTTTCCAAAAGGGTTTTCTCACAACTCTGGTCTGTAACTTTGAAACCTGGGACCTGATGGTCAGCAGAAAACTTAGATACCTCATTAGCCACTGCTGTATGTTCCTGCTATTTGTCTGTGTGTCCGTTTTGTTGAGGTTGATTGTTGATATTTTAAAAATATATACAGTAAAGCTTTTAAAAATAGCTTCTCAAACAATTCAAAGCTTTTTCAATTTCTATTAAAAGTAAATGCTAATTTGATTGACAAGTATCGCTAAACAATTTTTTTACGGGTACATTTAGGTTTCTCAAAATGCAAATAAAAGAAGGAGGAACTGAGGATCTGTTTTTGTCGGACTGGTCAGAACAATTGAAAACGGGCCACACACATTCGCAACTCTACTTCAAAGGATAGAAGCGACAAGGGTGGACAATCACTGCTCTTGTGACATTCAAAGACCAAGACATTTTTTTATTGTGTCTTCAAAATAATAGTACTTGAAATGTACTGTTGGAGGTACAATACTGCATACATCTAAAAAGACACACACTGACTGAGTAATTGCTACTTTACCCTCCGAATATGCAGCTCCTCCACAGCTTCAAGGAGATGGGTTTTAAACCCCAACAAATGGAGTGAGATGGTGCCTCCACTTTCTGTCTGACAGCGAGCATTAGACATCGGTACTCTTACCTACACAGAAGAAAATGTATGCTTTTAATTTAGCAATTCAAATACTTCATTAGCACTTAGTTTGACAATATTAGAATACAAAACCAGACTACATGCAGAGGCTGTAAGACAAACATTTTCAAAGTAATTTCTTCCTGCATACAATACAAAAAGAAAGAGTGTGCTTTTTAAAACAAAGAGCAAATCATTATACAGTAAATATTCCATGTTCTGTTTTTTAGAAATAAACCTAGACAAAACCCCAAAATTGTTTATATCAAATGTTTTTAAGTTTAAATGTAATATTTAAATAAATAAACAAATCAGCTGATGGATGTTCTTTGTTTTGTCCTCTACTGTCAGTAGTAGAAACTTACAGTGGTGTGGGGGGGGAGTGTCCCAGAGTCAGTACTGAGATCCATGGAGTTGTTAAAAGGCAGCCCGATGTCCCAGTCGTCCTCTGCTGCCTGTTAATCAAGAAAAAAAAACTATTTTGTTGAAAAAGGTTAATAGAATTGGCTGTTTAATAAGCGGCTTTTCCCCTCACACGCTTTCTAATTACCACCTCATATGCAATTTTTACTGCTAAATGATTTTATTATAAATAATAGGCAAGAACATTAAACCCTTGTAATGTTTCTCAATCACTACAATCTAACCTAATGGCTTTGGAATGACCATAAGGGTTTTTTTTCTTCCTTTGTTTTACACCACTTCCATTGCAGTGAGAAGATAACACCTTGATAAGCCATCGAGGTTCAAATGAACTAGCCCATTGACACTAAATAGGGGTCAGAGCAATAACACTGAATGGACAAATTGCACTGTCAATGCTTTTTAAATTATCTAGGTTATTTCATTTGACCTGTAGATGGTCTTCTGCAACTGTCTGTGTCACCTCAACATTACCAAGAAACTGAGTGACACACACTGCATACACGCTTAGAGGAAATATGACTATTTAAGTGGGAGGTCTCCACTAGCCACTGATCTCTTAATAGAACGGACCTTTTTCCCCCCATTTAACCTGAGCTGGTATCAATCACATTGGAGAATTAAATGATCCCTGCTTGAATTGGCTACTATCATAAAATGACAGTGTGACCCCAGGCTGAGGAGGGAGGGGACGTGAAACGTGTGTTAGTGTGTCAAAGCGAATGTGTGTCTTATGTGCACACTGTGAATGTGTATGTGTATGACTGGGAGGGAGGGAGAAGACCACATTGTCTTTATTTGCTTCTGCTGTGATTCAGTTGAGCAGGTATTAACCACCATATCTAAGCCACGAAAAGACAAATTAAAAGAACTGCAAGCCATTAAATGGGAATATTTCTATCAAGCAACATAATGTCTGTATTACCTTTGGGTTGATTGATGTTAGTTACTGTTCTGTAATGCCCTAAAGAGAAGAAACAAAAGCCCTGAGAGTGTAATACAAGCATTCACATTACAAATAACAGCAATACAATAGCTAAAGTACTTCAATACTGGTGTAAAAGTGTAATAAAACAGGAGGTGGGAGATATTTTATCATGTCACAGTCGAGAAAGCCCCAGTGACACACAACACAAATGATGGCTGAATTTCATTTAGCTGCTATAGTTTTAGGGTCCTTTTGTGCATGCTAGTTCAGTGTACCATAGTCAAGGCTTACTTATGGAACAATTGAATCTTTATGTGATTAGGTTAATACACCTGTGCTTTCCCACTAAGACAGTTAAAATGTCTAGTAAGAAGAAGGCCCACTGGAGTCTTAACCACAGAAGGTTATTGACCATTTCTTTATAAAGTAAACACAACATTCGCTGAATATATTGCAAATACAGGCCAATGAGCAAGCTTATAATAAATGCTTACTTTTCCATTCAAATTAGATATATTCAGAGGTGGAATAAGTACTCAGATTATTTACTTAAGCAAAGGTAGCAATACTACAGTGTACAAATACTCAGTTACAAGTGAAAGTTCAGCATAAAAAATGTACTCAACTAAAAGTAAACAAGTATTAGCACCTTAATGTTTTACTTAAGTACAGTTTTTGAGTAAATGTTCTCAGTTACATTACAGCACTGGGTATATTACCGTGTTTTGACTGAAAAATACCTGTAAACTGTTTACTAACCCCTATTTTAGTTAGAATATATTGAAGTCCAAATAAATGTAGGATATTGTTCAAATGAATTAATCAACCAAATTATGCTGACATTTAAGTAAAGTAAATAACATTGCCGTTTTCTATTGTAATTACCACCAAACTTAAACATTAGACCAAACCAAAAAACTCAGTGCTAGCTAAATATAACAACATATTAGCTATCCTTAGCCTGCAAGTTGCTAACATAAACCAAACGATAAGTACATTCATTTTAGGATATTTTTGTTAAAAAATATCTTCATTTCTCTAGTGGTTTATATGTGTAATGGTTTTAACGGAATATTCTGGTAAATGTTGAATTGTTAATGTTGCTACATTACCTTTAATAGTTAGCCAAACTAGCGAACAAGGGGAAGGCCAGACGAGTTGTTTTCAAAGAGCGCCCTCGGGCCTTATCATCAGGAGAAGCCAAGAGTAAACTGCCTTTGAGGCACAGCTTTAGCAGAAGAGTGTTGTTCAAAAAAACTAATTAGGTGGTTAAAATAATGACAAACATGTTAGGAAAAATTCGAATATCTACATCTTTAAAAAAAACAACGTTTTAACTGATTTAAAATTGTTTATAAAATGTTTTTTAAAAGTGGGAAAATGGAAGTTTTCATGAATGCAGTGCTCTTCAAATGTACGGCAACGATAATTGTTGTCATAGGTTAAGTGATTTATTTGCCAAGTTTCTTTTCGCTGTTGGTCATTTAAACGATATATTTTACCATATTCGCACACCGGCTACCAGCCCTAAAGTGACACCAGCAGCCTCGAGGCGAAAAAAAGTGTGAAAAACTTTATTTACAATACCTGCCTAAAAACACAGATGATAATGCTAACACTCGTATGCACTCCTCGAGTAGGTCACATATTGCCTATTTATTTGCATTGCTAATTTACTTATCAAAATATACGTATTTGTTGGATTTAATAATTCAAGGGACAATAAAAACCTATACATATGCTACTCAATCAATTGGGGCAGCATCGGCATTAGGCTACTGACTGAGTCAGAACTGTTTTGACTTCCTATTCCCATTTTCCATTCAATCGTTTTTTGAGATTTTTTTAAACATGTATTTGAAGACAAGTTAACACAGTGGACATAGCAATGCCAATATGTATAAACAGACCGTATAGGCTATAAAACACACCTGATCAGAACGATCAGGCAGCAAGCACTGCACAGTCCTGTGTGAGAGAGGCCACTGTGATTTAGCCATTGGCGCCATCTAGCGATATACTTATAATTGCACCGTTACTGAAGTGGCCTCTGCGATGGACGTGCTCTGTTTCACCTGGTGGTGAACACACCTGTTATCAAAGTAGGACGTGCGTTTCCCACTGCTGTTCCATCGTCTGGCAGACATGTCTTCAATTAAAGAAAGAGCCGCCGCGTTAAACCTGGCAGACAAGTTGTGTGTGCGTCCTCAAGGTGAGTACATCAAACGCATTTCAACGACGTGTTGAGACTTCTGCAGCTAATGGAGGCCTGCTCTTCATGCGCCTGATTATTATCAAAGGCAACTAGGATACACTAAACAAAACACACTAAATCTTCCCTAAAATTGTAATCCCCACCTATTAACAAACAACCCTTACCCTGCTGACTTTGGTTAGTTAGAATGTCTGTCTTTGCATTCCTCCACTAGCCTGTCCTCTTCTCCATGCTTTTGATCTCACAAATGATCCTGTAACCTTGTTTATCTGTTAGGCTAAGTGTGCTTTACGCTGGGTCCCCACCACTTTTAATATGGCTGACTTACTTTTTAAAAGTATAATTTGTAAATAAATCAAAACACTTGCATAAAGGTTTATTTGCAGAGTAAGGAAACATAAAATGCAATGTTAATATAGACTTAATGAATATGTATCGTCATAAAGAATCCTCCACCAAAAATGATGCATGCTGATCATTAACTTCTTTGGGACACTTTTTGATCATTTCTTGTTTTTTCCTGATCGTGTAATTATCTACTCTGTCCTCATTCCAATCCACCAATAACACTTCTTAAAATGGTATACAGTACCAGTCAAAAGTTTGGACACACCTTCTCTTTCATGTTTTCTGTTTATTTAAATGTTTGACTACTTTGTAGATTAATACTGAATACATCAAAACTGTGAAAGAACACATGTGGAATTATATAGTTAACAAAAAAGTGTTAAAAAATCCTGAATATGATTTTTATTTTAGATTCTTCAAAGTAGCCCCCGTTTGCCTTGATGACAGCTTTACACACTCTTGGCTTCTCTGTCAGCTTCATGAGGTCATCACCTGGAATGGTTTTCTATTAACATGTGTGCCTTGTCAAGAGTCCATTTGTGGAATGACTTGCCTTCTGAATGTGTTTGAGACCATCAGTTGTGTTGTGCAGAGGTAGGGGTAGTACACAGTGGAAAGCCCTATTTGACTACTGTTGTAATCCATATTATTGCAAGAACCACTCGACTCAGTGAAGAGAAACGACCGTCCATCATCACTTTAAGAAATGAAGGCCAGTCGATCCGGAAAATGTCAAGAACTTTGACTTCATCCTCAAGTGCAGTCGCAAAAAAACATCGAACGCTATGATGAAACTGGCTCTCATGAGTAAAGGAAGAGCAAGAGTTACCTCTGCTGCAGAGGATAAATACATCAGAGTTACCAGCCTCAGGAACTGCAAGTTAACAGCATCTCAGATTGGAGCTCACATAGATGATCACAGAGCTCAAGGAGCAGACATTCTCAACATCCACTGTTCAGAGGAGACTGCGTGAATCAGGCCTTCATGGTCCAATTGCTACAAAGATCCACTACTGAGGATGAACAACACGAAGAAGAGAATTGTTTGGGCCAAGAAACACAAGGATTGGACATTAGACCAGTGGAAATCTGTACTTTGGTCTGATGAGTCCAAATCTGAGATTTTAGGTTCCAACCGCCGTGTCTTTGTGAGACGCAGAGAAGGTGAGCGGATGGTTTCTGCATGTGTGTTCCCACCGTGAAGCATGGAGGAGGAAGTGAGATGGTGTGGGGGGGGCTTTGCTGGTGACACTGTTTGTGAATAATTCAGAATTCAAGGCACACTTAACCAGCATGGCTACCACAGCATTCTGCAGTAGCCAGCAACATGTAAATCATATTCTGGATTTTTTTAAACTTTATTGTTCACTAGATAATTCCACATGTGTTCTTTTATAGTTTTGATGTCTTCAGTATAAATCTACAATGTAGAACATTTTTAAATAAATAAAACACTTTTTGTCCAAACCTTTGACTGGTAGTATATGTCAAAGAAACATTTTAAATCTTGGACCCCCTTTGTCCCCACCAATTGTACACAGTGTAATCTGTACAAATCCACTGCTTTGACTGTCTCTGTGCCTTCCTCCTAGCTCCTGGTGTGGCCAGTAAACCGGTCCAGTCGTCCTCCATGTGGAGCAGCCTCCTCTCACACCTCAGGTCCTCTGTGACAGTGACGCGTCGACGAGTCCACCTCAAGTCTCACAGCGACTGCTTCCTGGGCTCAGAGGCTGTGGATGTGCTGACAGAACACATCAGCTGTGGGAAAGCCTTTGAGGGTGTGTGTTTGTGGATTTTAAATGTGTCTATTCCATTCTACATTAAATCATTGGGGGAATTTTCTTTTGAGGGTTTTAATTTGACTTGAGACAATTTTCTATTTATTGATAGACCAAAACCATGCATTTCCCCTTTCTGCTTGGTTAATTTCAGGTGCTGATGTTACACGGGACAAAGTGGTGTGTGTGTGCCAGGCTCTGTTGGACTGTAATGTGTTTGAGGCAGTGGGTACCAAAGTGTTTGGCAAAGACAAGAAGCAGGATGTGTTTCAGGACAGGAAGAGTGCGCTTTACAGGTAATAAATAAACAAACAAACAAACAAACACACAAAACATGTTTTTCTGGCAGTCACAATGTTTATATTCAGGTTTTTGTGAATGTTGACATGCTGCCATTCTACACACAGGTTTGTAGTTATGTGTTCTCCTTCGGTGGATGAGTTGGAAAAAGGAGTGCTTGTGAAGGGGATCCAAAGACTGTTCTGCAGTGCTCCTACAGACAGGTACTAAATCATTTTATTTTCATAGCAAACATTACATACAGTTACCGGTTTACTAGTGGCATAACTACATTTAAAAAAACCTCAGATAATGCAGTCCGTTGCCACGTCAGAAATATCTACAGCCTCCAAAATGGTTAACAAGTTGAATTCTAACCTGTCTAGCCTGTCTATTAAATAATTAAAAGCAGTTGTGAATTAATCCTGATTTAGGCATTAGAAGATTCACCGAAATACATAAATGTGGAATTTTGAGATAAGTCTCAAAAAAAAAAAAATGGATTTATGAAATGCAAGTCGCCTGAAATAAATACATTTAGAATTATAAAATAAAACTCCCCTGTTCTAAATAAATAAATAAATGTGGATTTATGAAATGCAAGCCCCTTGGAAGTAATACATCTGGACTTAGGTCCCCTAAAGACTTTTGGGGGGAAATGAAAAAAAAACCAATATATAATCAAATCAATGTGTATTTAAAAGTTCCTTGAAATAAATGAATCTGGAATTATGAAAAAGCACCCTGAAAAGAAAATGTGGGTACATGAAATAATAGTCAACTATTTATTTGGTTAGTGTTTGTTATTTGATCAATATTGTCTCGTTAACACATTATTTGAGGATTAATTTCATTTGCATATTTATTTAATATTGAAATGGCTCTGTTTTGCATTCCAGGCAGGAGGAGCAGACATGTCCCTCTGGTCCGCAGGTTCAGTTTTCAACACCTGTCAAATGCACCCAGACGTTCCTACAGGCAGAGCAGCACCTCTCTCCTGCTGCTGGCAGCCTGTCTCTGGGCCCTCAGATGGACAGCCTGACTCCCTGCAGACTGCCCAACCACACCGCTCTACCACAGTCATGTGAGACATTCATTTCACCATTTGAGTATTTCATCCTGCTCATTTCACATAACTATCACTACAGACAATATTTGAATGTCCATATGTTCTGTAATTAAGTTCCATATTTAATGGAGACTGGTGCAAAAAGGAGTCATTAAACTCTAAAAGGTATATTTTAATTGTCTTTTTTTGTGTCTCTTCCTCTCCCCAGTGGTGGACGAGATCTGGCAGGAGCAGACTCTGCTCAGGCTGTTAAACCTGGTGGAGCTCCCCCTGCTGGAGGGGGTGCTACAGTGGTGCCAGACCCCCGCCCCCCCCTCTCCATCCAACCTGCTGTCTCGCAGTAACCCCAACCTGATCTACAGCAGCAACCACCTGGCCCGGCAGATCCTCAGGGCCTTCAGGGACTCTCAGTACGCTCCAAATATCTTGCTGCTTAAAACCTATTAGCTCTAAATAGTGCGCAATGCTACGGCAGCTTGTGACAGATGTGTTTGCATATTTAAATGATCCATTCCTCTGTAACGGCCTCCTCAAGTGGTTTCTATATAGGCACATGTTATTGTTATCAGATGTATTAGATTAACATTAAGACTCCATTCCATTTGTTTTTTAAAGATTCAGAACGATACAAGATGGTGTCAATGTTGTGAATTCTAATTTCCTTTAAATATAGTGTATAAAACCATAAAGGGGCGTAGAAGTTTAACTGACTACATATACCCAAGTATAGTAAGATTTTAGTTAGTGTATTCTACTTACTGAACGGTTTAACATTTGCTACTTAAAATATATTTTTGATAAAAATACATTTTGTGCTTTTACATACGCAATATTTGAAATGTAAGGTTCTTATTTGTAAATATTAGGGAATTGACTTATTGCAATTATTTTGACTGATGAGATAATTGCCATATGATTCGCAATGTTAGAGGCAACGATCATTTATGAAACATTGTTCGCATTACCATTGAAGCGTATATATGTTTTAGGATTTGTTTAAGTCTGTAGAATACCGTTCTTTAGCACCACAATACTTCATTCAGAATGATTTTTTGACATATTTAGCCTTTCCCAAATATTGCGCTTATATTAATTGAGTTCGAAATATCTGCTGATTGTGCTGTGCTCCTCCTGACCTCAGGGAGGACGAGTGGCTCGGTGCAGCTCTGGACTGTCTGGACTTCCTCCCTGATCAGCCGGTGGTGGAGCTGAGCCGGGAGCTGCCTCTCTGCGAGCCTCAACATCAGGACAGCAGTGAACACGGTGGAGGCAAGGGCTTGGATGAGAATCAGTAAAGAGTTGTGCAGGAATTAGTCTTAAACTTGAAATCAGTTTGCATTTTACCACTTCCGATTCACGCCTTAAATAAGGTCCACGGTTAACACAAGCTGAAAATACGTTTTATGTTGGTTCTATGACATAAAATATGTAAATACTGATCTTCTGCAATATTCCAAAATCCAATGCAGAAATTCCATGGTTTGTTATCACTGCACCACTCTATAGCAAAGCAAGTATCTGGTTTCTCAAATATATCGTGTACAATGTGTTGGAGCGCCAGAAAATGCATTTCTGGAGGGAACTTTGGGATTTTAGCCTTTGCAGACCATTTACATGCGCAGACATCTGTCCCCCAAAAAGCATAACAGGGCCTCTTAGATATGTTTTTCTCATGTTTTAATACTGTGTGTGTTGACCGCACGTCACTGCTTCTGTTAACAATATACATGTCAATGTGTGTATTCTGTCTGCAGTGCATTGTCTGAGTCTCTGTGTTTCCTCCCCAGGCAGCACCAGTGATGAGCAGCCTCGCCTCTCCCTGAGCGGTGTGGCTCAATGTAAGCTGCTGCTGTACGGGACCCTGGTGAAACACTACAGCCACACAGACAGACCCCCCCTGATGCCCCCACACATGACTGACATCTACACAGCCATCACCGACCTGCTGGGTAAGAACTGACTCAGAATCCCAGAAAAAGGCGTAATGTGGACACAGGCCCTTACCCAACTTATCTTAAAGGGGACCCATCATGCAAAATGCACTTTTAGATGTATTTTATACATAAATATGTGTCCCCGGTGCCAGGGAACTCACAAAGTGTCAGAAAACAGAACCCTCTCTCTTTTCCTCCGTACCCAAATCTCTAAAAACGGGGCTCCAACGGAGCTGATCCAGATTTGCGTCCGATATGACGTAATATCAGAAATGTGGGCTGGCTTTACACCCACGGGTTTGTTGCTATCACAAACAATGCCCGACTGTTTTGGACGTTAAATCGCCATTGCTAACACTCAGAGCTAACCTGTAGTATGTGTAAAAAAGCAGGAAATAAAGAAAGGAACTCACCTTGTGGTATAACCGGCAAGAGAAAAAGCATTTGAGCTCCATACTGTTTCAGAAATAATCCTTGATGTGGTTTGGAACATGATATGGTGTTTAATCACTGCATAATTTAACTGCATCTGCCGGTAGAATTCTGAGCAGACATTAGCTCCCCCTCCTTTTTTTTTTTGTTCAAGCTAAGGACCCAAAATCAGCGTTTCTCTAACAGGGCTGAAACAGAGGGATGTCTGAAATGCATGATCTGTTTGGTATTTTGAGCAAAACACATCATAGACATGTTTTTATATATTTTTATTTATCTGAGATTCATAATATATGCCTACAAATAGCATGATAGGAGACCTTTAAATGTTAATAATCTTACATCTCTTACATGTTGTGTCTCTTGCCTCCCAGTGAATGCTAAACTGAACATGGCTCTGGAGGCTCTGCAGCTGTGTCTGAAGCTGCTGCCCTCCGGCTGCAGAGACCAGCTGCGCAAGGTGCTCACATTTATGGCCCTGGCAGCTGACCCGCAGGGGATAAAACTGGACAAGGAGGTGAGAAGAAGGCACTGTATGTTATGTTGGATAATGTATTTTTAAAATGTGCATTAATATTTTTCTCCAAATAGAAAATCATCCCCATAGTACAGCTAAGTAGGTGGCAGTTTTAAAATGAGGGTTTGTTTTCAAATCTATACACCCTTTTTGTTTTGTTTTTCTGTGAAGCTGTTCAATATGGGTCGGTTTGTGACCCCATTTTCTTTAGCCGCACAACTCATTTTAGAATCAGACTAAATGTCAGCTTTCTGTTGTCATTTTCCGCGCATTGTAGGCTACAGGGTATGTCACGTATGGCACAGCCCCACCTAGTGTCAGCAGAAAGTATTAAAATAATGATTACAACAAAATGCAAAAAATAAATTAAAATATATATAAAATATATTTTAAGATCATGTTTATCATCTGATTCGTCTGTACATTGCTGTTTTAGTCGTTGTTCTTCTAATTAGTGTCTACAGTGTGTGCCTATTGAGCTGTTTGATTAGAGCCATGTGGGACAGAACCCGATCCTGCCCCTTCCTCTCTCTGTCTAAGTGAACGGTGACTGTAAAAACTACACTGTGCATGCTCAGAGTATTTTCCTATTTAATGTGTGTGGCAAAAAAATAATGACCATAGGGGCATAGAGCTGCCATCCCCACCATACGTCATCTCACATCATTCAGAGCTGATTGGCTGTAAGTACGTGTGCCGCGAAAAGTGTGGTGTGTGTGAAGAGCAGGTGAAGAGGAGGAGAGAGACGCGTCCTAAAACCAGGAAGTAAACTGCGCATGGCTTCCCTCCACAAAAAAGCAATGAGATTTCTCCATAGGATTTTAGAAAATAGCTCAAAATAAGATCTGTGGGAAACGTAGCTGTAAGATAAATGTACGTTTTGTTCAGCCGGATAATATCCACATATCTAGCCTACTTTTATAATGTTCTAATATCGATTAGATTTATGATAGACTTTTGAAACTACAAGAAGATAAGGAGGACTTTTACAAAAAAGTAATAGAGATTTTTGTCCAGAAGGATAGGCAAATGGACTTCATCTTCAAGTCAAGAGGCGCATTCACACTGCGGTACTTTTCCCACAAAGGTTCATGCGAACTTAGTTCAGTGAACTCTTTTATCGCGTTCACACCAAAAAGAGCCGGTACTAAATATAGCTCTTTTCTCACAAAAGAGCCGCTCGTAAGTCCCTGCTAGAGAGCAGGGACTTTCGAGCGGCTCTTTTGTGAGAAAAGAGCTATATTTCTGATTGGCTGGGCGGATTGCAAACCACGCCCCGTAAAACTTCCAAAAAGTTTTGTGAAGCCGCCATTTTATTATCCTCGCATTAGCATTATTAGCATTAGCCCAGCGCAGAAACGCAGAGAGACTAACTTATGGCAACACAAAATAAAACATGGGAGCGGTGGAGATGAGGAGGTGTCGGCGTTCTGGCGATTTACTCGGAAGGCTTCAGTAGAAGCTGCTGGGAGTCCCAGCAACTTCTACTGAAGTCCTCTTACAACTCCGGGGACTTCCGGCCGGGGACTTTGGGCGGCAGTATCCGCCGTGAAGTTGTTTGTAGCCTGCCAGTAAACCCAAAGCAGAAGAAGAAGAAGTGAAGTCAGCGGCTTCATTTGCCTAATCCACCCCCAGGGACTTTTTCCGGTGTGAACGCGATCTGTACTTAGTTCATGCGAACTAAAGAGTTTGCATGAACTAAGTTCGCATGAACCTTTGTGGGAAAAGTACTGCGGTGTGAATGCGCCTATGGTAAGACCACAATGTTATTGAAAATGGGATCTTACTAAGAGAGAACAATTCAATATTTAAATGATAAAATTACATTTTTTGGGTATCCTTCTGTTGAACTGTCTGTTTAAAATTAATTGAAGCATCAGACTAAAGAGGCTTTTGAAAATAATATTATATTTTGATTTATGTCAAAATATAATATTTGTAAACCTGAAGAGTCAGAGCCAGTGCCTCACCAGCCATGAACCTCACTGCAGAAGCTTATAGACATCTACGTTTTTTGTGCCCCACCACTTTTGTATAGAAACGCCACTGATTATCAAGGATTTTCGCGGACCACCTCATATGCAAACCGTAAAAATAAGTACATATATAAACGTAGTGTTAAAACGCCGATATTTTTTTATAGACAATCAAAAGTAAATTTAATCTGATACTGTTGTCACACGTGTGACCGGTGTCTGTCTGCGTTGTGTATGTTTCTCAAACAGGACGGCGGACGACTTTATTTTTTTCTTTTGGTCCTTGATCATATATTCAAATCTGTAGCATACAATCATAGAACACAACAGCTGCATCAGCGAACATGAACTGCAGCATTTTTCAACATCCGATATTGGAGGAAAGAGACGCATAACACAACGTTTACAATATCAAAGGATTTGAAAACAACAAAAATAGTTGTTCGGGTGTCTAGTTAGATTTTAAATAAACAAAATCTTGGCTTTCAGAATATGAAACTTTTATTTCCAAAATCACACGATAAATACATTTTTGAAGCTTGTAGGGAAGATGACAGGCACCTCTCACTCGCGCTCTGCTCTTCCGCAGCGCCGCTCCCCCTCCCTCCCGCTGACATTATGAATGTAAGGCTATAGTAATCAGCAGGGGCGCCGCCAGGGATTTTGGGAAAAGCCCCCCCCCCCCCCCCCCCCGTGCGGTGGTTTTGAAATGCTCCGATTTCTCAAGGTTGGCAAGTATGCTCATGGACCACACCCACCTTTTTATTTCGGAAAAACTGGGTGACGTACTGTCGCCCTTTAGTCCCTCTCTCTTGTCTTTCTCTCCTTTCCTTTCTTTTTTGAAAGCCTGACTTTGTTAGTCGTTGAGACATGGCACACACATAAGTAAGTACTAGCATCCCTCCTCCTCACAAGCTCTCACTCTCTGCTAGAAAGTGTCGACTCTGCATATTTTGCTTAATATTTGGAGTACACAAACAATCCTGATATCATTAGAAAGCTAGAAATCTCCTCTTTCCAACAGTGTATACAACTCAAAATATGTCTTCAGGGGTTAATGCGACTGATTTCGATAGAGCAAGTCACATATGAGGTGGTCCCCAAAAATCCTTGATAATAAAAAGTGGATTTTATTTAGCTTTCCACGATTTCCACGGACCACCTGCAGTACTCTCGGTCCGGACCAGAGTTTGAGAACCGCTGTACTAGTGCATTATTCAAACCGCACCACAATGTTCATTAAATGCTAAATATCTGTTAACAATTTGAATCGAGTACTGTGGAGCTGCAGATATATCTCGGCCGACAAAAAACGTGTTTTACATGCTTAAAAAAACACATTTGTTTGATATAGTTCCTCTAAAAGGAAACATGATCATTTTAATTATTTATTATTGATGAGAAAAATTATGGAAATTGTACTGTAAGAATTAAACTGTATATCCCTCCCATATCGTGACCATAGTTTCAGTCGAAATTATCCCAATTAGTTATTGTTTTCCAATTCCCCTATGATCTATTCAGTTAAACAAAGCTAGCTTATCTCCCATTCTAATGGCACAATAGACAAGTCCACGTCCTTATGGCCACCTGTGAGTCCATACCTTTTTTATTTTGGGAAGTTTTTAGCACACGTGTTGCACAGACGATTTTTTGCTTTATGATGAACTGTACTGATATCATTTTTAAGACTTTCAAAACAAAATTCAACATGTCTCGATAATTGTCAATTGCCAGTGCATACCTAGCTTTATTTGACATTAAAGATGTGCGGTTGATTGTCAAGATGGAGAACAGACAGGCAGTGAAGAGGTCTTTCTTCAGGGCGATGCTCCACAGCAGGGTTCTATCTAAGGACAAAGAGGACCTGATGGTGGTGTTCATGCTCAGCAACATTAAGGAGATGTTCAAGGTAAGGGATGTCTGCATATATTATATTTCTCCTCTGTTTAGGGTGAATATGCACTATGTAATGCACTTGAAAAAGTCCCCCAACTGAATAAAAAAAATGGTGTTTAACAGTACTTTTAGTTGATAATTCAACAATGCAACACATTTTGTTTCGAAAAATACATTCGTGTGATTCCAAGCCTGTCGATACACAAATGTACTATGAATCATATATTTCATAAATCTAATTTACTGCTCACTTCAACAGAACAGTTATACAGTTTTTAGAAAGAGTAGTGAACGAGTGAAAAATGAAGTGATTTTGGTCACTTAAGACTGTGTACACAGCTATGCTAGTTGCTAAGAAGATGTGTGATGCTATGCACTTAAAAGCTAAATGCTAACATGCTCACAATGACTATTCTATCATGCTAATAAAGTAGGTATACTTTTGACCATGTTAACCATTTGAGATAGCATTCTCAAAACTGAAAGGCAGCATAATATAATTCAGTTATGAGATTTCAGTTAAAGCTATATAACAAGCATTCCTAAAAAAAAGTCGATTAAATAGCATATGTTGTGATAGCTTAACCTCATATATATAGTGTTGTCTCAGATATTCACTGAATAGGATAAGTGGGAATTGAAAAGACTTTTACTACTCAAGTTCAAGAAAATACTTTTTGAAGTGTTATTTAATCGACAAACCAATCTCTGCCATTATATAAGTTGATGTTAAGACTTTCCTCTCCGCTCTCCAGATACCAGGGGCTCTGCACAAAGTAGTGAGTGAGAAGCTGGCCGGGCTCGTACAGGGGGAGCAGCCTGATGTGAACGGTAAGGCTGTTCATGAGGGTCAATCCAACGGCAATCTAACACAAAAATATACAGTCCGTCACTGTTTCCTCAAGCACCGGACCTGGGGGGACAAGAGTACTCTCCACCGCTGCCCCCACCCTCTGGAACTCACTCCCACAAGAACTTAGATTGTACTGACGTCCCCACCTTCAAAACACTGACCAAAACTCACCTTTTTAGACTGGCTTTTAACGTGTGATTGATGACATGTCCTTGTCACAAATGTGGTTTTATTGCTCGATTTTAATAAGACTTCTTATCTTATCTTATTTTTTCTTACCGCTGTAAAGCGTCTTTGAGCATTTGATACAGCGCTTGATAAATATGTATTATTATTATTATTATTAGGTTAAAGGGGACCTATCATGCAAAATGCACTTTTGTACGTCTTTTATACATGAATATGTGTTCCCGGTGTGTCAGGGAACTCACCAAGTGTCAGAAAACACAACCCTCTCTCTTTTCCTCCATACCCAAATCTCTAAAAACGGGGCTTTAACGGATCTGATACAGACTGATACAGATTTGAAAATAGTCTGAGTCAGTGACGAGGAGCTCCGCCTATATGGGCAACTCTCCACCTATCAGGGGAGTGAGAGGTTGCGTGGCATGGTAACAGCATGGTAACATGATGCTCGTAACTCGGCCCCCTCCTTTGCAGGGGGGCGTGGTCAGCTGCAGCGCATGCAAAGACAGGGTGGAGGAGAGGAAAATAGAGCAAAATGAGGCATGGCTAAAATGCATGATCTGTTTGGTATTTTGAAAAAAAACAACTTATAAATGTACCTTTATGTAGGTATGGCCCTACAATATATTATTCAAATATAGCATGATACAGATGTAGCGCTTCATTTCAGACGCCTACCCGTGGGGGTCCGTGATCGGCACGGGGTGGGCCCCTGCTGAAAAGGAAAACCCCCCGCAGGACTTGAAACGCCCCCTTGATAAATACATTTAATTATAATGAAACAGCTGCAATGGATCATGGATCCACCAGGGGGAGCCGTGATTAAAAAGCTGCCACACTGGAACTCATGTGAAATAAACAGCTGATAGATCTACAGGTATCTGATATAGCGGATATTTGTTAAGATCCATATGTCACGGATAGGATCATATTCTGTGCTAAATAAGAGACATGTAATCATTTATTAAACATCACCATGTTTTTATTTAACAAAATAATGTTTAATTCACGTTGGCGTAAGTACAAAACCATCGCTATGTTTTTAGATCAGGAAATGCAGCCCGGCTCAAACAAACGATTTTCAATCATCATCCTCACGATCATTAATGTATCATATGTTCGCGAGTTGAAATGAATGCACTAAATTTAATCCACGTGAGTTTATATCACATCCGACCGGAGGAAAATGAAACACGGCTCTCACTACCGATCATCCTAATCCCACGGGCAAACAATAATATGTACAGTGTTAATAGTTTACTGTATTATTAGTGTCTAATATTACTGGGGATTTCGGAATGGTACTGGATTTTGATTTATTGTATCCGCTTCATATCGCAATATATTCCCGAAGTCTGAAATGCAAAAATGTCCCACATTAGGGCAATTCACCCTACATTTAATCATTCAAACAAAATCATATTTAGTTTCTTTTTAACAAAATAAATGTGGTTTAATCCACATAATTTACTGTGTTAATTGTTTACTGTAGTATTGTGCACATTACTTTTCGCTGCTTGTTGCACCCCTGGTTAGAAGCTAAACTGCATTTCGTTGTCTCAGTACCTGCAATATGTGGAATAACAATAAAGTTGAATCTAATCTTGAGCAGGAACAAATGTATTTAGGCTACTTAGTACATATCTGACATTAACGATTAAACACATTTGTGCATTCTTTAAACCGAGTCAAGCCGACTCCGGAGGTGGCGGCACATTAAAGTGTGCACCTGATTGTTTAACTTGAAGGTGCCTGATGACATTTAATCATTCAAACAAAATCATATTTCGTTTATTTTAAACTAAATAAATGTGGTTTAATCCACATAATTTACTGTGTTAATTGTTTACTGTAGTATTGTTTAACTTGAAGGTGCCTGATGTGAACATTTCCAGAAGAACTATAGCTTGAATGGCCTTTGTATACAGTAGGCCTACAGTATAGCCCAACCATTTACACCTTCCTTTTTTCCCGTCCAAAGTTTGAATTGGATAAAGATAATGGTTATCGATGGTGCTTTTATAGCCTATTGTATAATAACTGTGTGATTTATATTGCTTTTCAAATGCATATGGCCTCCCATTTACACTGCTCTTCCCGTCAAGAATATGAATAGAACTTAGTTAGATCACTTTACATTGCTGCAAATTAATTTTTAAAACACACGTCTCCCCGTCCCGAAAATAATAAATAAAATAAAAAGAGGAAACAATTTTCAAGTTCAGTTTTCACCGTTTTATTTAAAATAACTGCCATAACAGACACCATACTGTAGGCCTATCTGCAGCGGAAACCAGGACGAGCTATTTCAGGATCTGTTTTTCGGGGGCTCCTCAGTCTCTCATTTACCCGGCTCCTGATCTTATGCCACTGGTCAATGTTCAGATTTGGGAACCAATTGGAAACATAGGACTCAATCTTTTTTAACCTCTTGATGGAAAAAAGGAAGGTGTAAATGGTTGAATGATGAATAAACAGTGAGGAGGGGTACAGTATGAATACACTAGATATACACAGCAGCCCAGCCTGTGAGCAGTATGAACACCAATGAGCGCTCAGCTTGAGATACCAGCGAGTCGAGAGAGAGAATGATATCTGCATTTTCTCTTTTGGTTTGATTAGGACACATCCTGGGGATTGTGTTTACAAACATTGACCAGACCGTTCACCAGCCCCCACCCCCCATGTTGCCTATGCTGTCCTGTGTTGCGAACTCTTTGTTTAAAACGAATTGGCCATCGGAATGTGATCTCCCAACCCCCAGTCTGTAGGTTTGTGTTTGCATATTTCTATGCCGCAATTCATACTGGTCCTCTCACGCACATACATTCTCCTTACAGTATACATACATAGGCTATATGAGTCCGTGTATCTACGGACCATTTGTTTTTCTTTATTAAAAAAGTAAACGGAAGAACGTCTGAGAGGCGTTTTTGGCCTTTTGCTTTTTACCTTACTAAATGGTCTAATGGTCAGTGGAGCGAGGGGGAGGCCCGCGAAACTCGCGGAAGTGATTTCAAAACAAAAAGCACTCGTTTGCTTGGAACAAAGAAAACGGCCAAGACACACATTGAGTCCAGAAAATGAATGTTATTAAGGGCTGTAAATATAATAAGCCTGTCTAAAATTGACAACAGGCTTATTATATTTACAGCCCTTAAGATACACTTTTGTCTTTAACAGCTGACCACTACCATGACATACTTTGTTTTAGTAGATTTCGCATGAGAGCAAAATGTATAAATATGAGCATTAAAATATATGAATATGAGAACAAAATGCATGAATGTGTGAGTGACAATATATGAATGTGTGCATTGAAATATGATAATATGAGAGCATAATGTATGAATGTGAGAGTGAAAATGTATGTATGTAAAAGGAGAATATATGTGTGTAAGAGTGAAAATATGGTGCATTTTGAATGTCCGATAGTCCACCATTTCCACCGGAAATATCAAACATTTAATAAAAGTGAAAAACAATGAACAAGACTTAACGTATTAATAATAATAATTAATTCTATTTATTCCATTTGGATGTAGGATTTTTTACTTTGCTGCAGAGAAGATCACTGCTCTAAACAGAGAGCTAAGCGCTGTCAGACCGGACCTAACCCTGAAAAGTATTATCATCTGAAATGAATCATTATGTTATTAATATTAAATACATATAAGTATTGTTACAACTTGTATTTAGAAATACTCTGTTGTAATTATTGATGCATAAATGAGTTCATCCATTCAATGTGGCATCTGCTATAATGGGGTTAATGTATGATATTACTTAATAATACATACATTAGAATATATGATAATTACATTTAAGTTTTATTCATTTCTTATTTCATAGTTTCTCATTATTTTTATTTTTATCGCTCATCTTATTTTTGATTTTATTAATCTGTGATATCCTGTTTTTCACTCTCACTACTGTGTAAAAACACCCCAACAATATTACAAAAAATATACTGCATAAAGCACACTATATACTTTATTTGATCCAAAACTGATGTTTTTTCATTATAGTAGCTAGTGAAAACCACAAATAAGTGATTAAATGCTACAGTATTCAGCAAACACAACTGCAGAGCTGCAAACATTGCAAACAGACTAAGTTCTACAACACCCAGTTGTCTTTGTGTATTTGTGAATGAAGCGCCATCTCATGGTTAAATCCTGTAATTGAACAAATGGAGAACTTTGGCAACGCCCTCTAGCAATTTGGCAACACCCCCAGCCACTGGGATCCGCTGGGTTTTTGACTGGGACACACCCATGTGAGTCCTATCTGGAGTGCTACATCTGTAGGTCTCCTTTAAATTGTTCATTAAACATAATTTAAGAACTCACAGACATTATATTGCACTTTGGCGTATTTCTATTTTACAACCATTAAACCTTGAAGGAAATATTCCCTGCAGCAGGTAACTGTAAGGTAAAGTGTCCACTTCCAAAATTCACGGTTACTATTTTAGTAAAAACTAAAGAAATGTTCAACATTCTTATAGGGACTCACTGAACAGAAGTGGGGATTATTGACAGTAAATGGTGAAATGTAGTGTAACACTAACTCATACTTATTAAAGAGTCATAGATTTAGACAACTTTCTCATGTGAGTTTCCCTGCAGACCTGCAGAGTATCTAAGTGTTGTACAGCTCATGTTTTGGGTTTTACATTCCATAACCTTTATTTGTTTTGGTTCACTCTTTCTGCTCTTATCAATCTCAAATAAGGTATAATGCTTTACAGAGATGGAGGAGACCAAAAGAGAGTTTAAAGAAAACTGAAAATAGACATGCATTTGACAGTTGGCCAGAAAATGCAATTGATGATACCTGCTGGAGTTGCAAGTCGGCATTTGCCTGCTAACACATTTCCCTTAAAAGCAACGTTGTATTGCCTCTAAGTTGCCAAAACTACTAATTGAGTGCAATGTGGCACTTTTAATCAAAGCTCCTTCCTTCTTAACACTTCTCCGTCTCCATCCTTCAGGTTTTACGTTCTGTCAGCAGGTCTCCACTGACTCAAAGGAGATCACCAACCAGGCCCTGTGGACTCTGCTGAACAGCATCCACCAGGACCCCAAGGTCTCTGCCAAGGAGAAAAAGCGCCTACTCGGACAGTTTTATCAAGCGCACCCTGATATATTTAACAAGTACTTTGGTGAATCTGCTGTTAATGTAATTTAGTTTTGTGAAGACAATTACACGGGCACATAGTCTTTATCTCTCAGTCTTCTACAGTCAGTTTCACCAGGAGCTAGTTATTACCATCTTTGGTCATTTTCTTTCGTCCCAAGCTAACTGACTTAACTATATGAGACTTACAAAAAATCTTATGGGAGAGGGCAAAGATTCTTCCAGCATACAATTGCTTGTATATGTGTGTATTTGCTTTGTTATTGACAAAATAAATAAAGTGTTGATAAGTGTTTGTCTTGCATATAACAAGTGTTTCTGTGATTAAGCTTATTTGTTTCATTGGGTGTGTAAGGGTAATACAAAACAAATAGAATAGAATCAATGAGAGATAGTCCATCAGAAAAAAAAGAGTCTTATGTTAAGTATTCAGTTTTTTCTGGTAGGTGTCGAGACGAAAGTCAATATTGAAAGAAAAATAATAATATCTGTGACGGACAGATAAATAATTATGTGTATGCCTTATTGAGTGAGAGTGCTGTTGCGCAATTCTGGGTTGCTTGGTTTCAAGTAGAGAAAGAGACTTTCTTATTCATTTAAGTTAATGATGTTTTGTAGAATATAGACTGAATTATTATTATTAGAAATAATGCAATGAGGCATACAAAATGTTTTTGTGATTTTGTTTGCATGTGTGCTAACTTTTGTTTGTCCTCTGTTTGAAGGTTTTCAACCTGATGATAATCAGATGAAAAGTGTCTTATAAATAACTGCTGAGCAGAAAATAAAGACAAAAAGAAAGAATCTGAGTTGTCCAAGCGTTCTCTGTTGCCCTCCAGCCTCTCAAGTTCTAGCTAAATCACTATATACATGCCAAAACCCTGAAGAACTTGACAGTGGGTGTATGCTATTTGGTTAAAGTAGCTCACATCGGTAACAACCAGATTTAACTTTGTGATATATCCTTTAATATCAAATTGATTCTTGTAGTAATTACCATTTGGAACTTGTGGTTTATATGCCATACATGCACTTCAACCATTTAAGTCTACACACAAATAACTCAATATTTTAGTGGATTTTAAGGACCACCACCACTGTCTGTATTGCATTTTCACAAGTATAACACTTACTGTATGGGCCTTTTCTCTGATGTTCTTCATCTTCTTCATACAGACATAGTAACAGTTGTCAGTGTATTGTGGAAACATAGTGTTGAGAGTAATGTTTTTTCAACTTTTTTGTTTGTGTTTTTAGCTGGCAAATACATGACATACACGTTTTATAGTCAAAGATAGATGTTTTTCTATTTTCTTACAACTTATACAGTGCAATAAGGTAAAAATAGGTGTTTTATTGGGGGATTATAATAAAGTATGAATATGTTGTATTTGAAAGAAATGTTGTCAAACATTTCAATTGTCTTCTAGGTCAATACTTTATGAATAAAACATATAATAACACATCCATAAATTGTATTATTGAATAATAAAATCCTAACTCAGTGTGTTTATTTGGGTGCGCTCGTGGGCTGGGCTGTTACGTCAAGTTAGCCCCGCCCAAAACAGGAAGTGTTGCTCGGTTAGCTTAGCGGCGACCCTACGCATGTAAAAAGAGAACAGGGTGCGACTTCTGTAAGCTTGAGTTTCTTTGTTTTAAACAAAACGTTCCTTCTGTTGAAGACGGTGGCTGGCAGTGCTGAAGTTGTGAAACCATTGGTCAGTGATCATTTCCCTATTGTCGGCCGGGTTATGAAGGATTAGCTGTGTCATAAGGAGGCTTTGTTGTTGTTGACTAAAGCTAGCGGTACAGACGTTGAGCTAACACTCTTTGCTCTTTCATTTTTCTCGCTGACTACAAGGTTAGTAACGTTTCTGCAGAAAGCCACAGCGCTGTTAGATCTTATTCTGTTTACCTCTGCCGTATTCACCACCTGAGCGTCGCACTGGCACACTGACTTAAAGGTGATGTCATCATGCATGGATGACAATAAAAACAAACCTGCATCTCCAGCTCCTATTTGGACTGTAATATGAAATCCCAGCATGTTACAAATGCCGTTCACTGATGTAGCAAGGCTGCATCTCTAGAAAAATCACAGTTACTGTGTGTGTGCTGCAATCTCCTTAAATAACTGCTGATTGGATACTTGATCTGCATCTGATTTCTTGCAGAGCATGCAAAAGGAGAATGACCAAGTTGGAGGAGACAAGGAGTCGAAGGAGGAGAGGACGCAGCATGCTACTGAGGGGACAGTGAGCAAGAGGATCCGGGAAAACACTCCGAGCCCACAAAGAGGGAACACTCCCCAAGGTGAGAAACAGGATGATTTACTGCAGCTACACAGAGAAACAGCGTCAAAATGGATCATGTATTTCTAACCCAACATCAGTTTTATTGGAGTAGAAACATTCCAAGAGAAAGTGAACTCGGATTAAAAATAATAAGGATGTACATATGTGAGAATATTTGCTCATTCATATACAGGACTGTCTCAGAAAATTAGAATATTGTGATAAAGTTCTTTATTTTCTGTAATGCAATTAAAAAAACAAAAATGTCATACATTCTGGATTCATTACAAATCAACTGAAATATTGCAAGCCTTTTATTATTTTAATATTGCTGATTATGGCATACAGCTTAAGAAAACTCAAAAATCCTATTTCAAAAAATTAGAATAGTTCCTCAGACCAAGTAAAAAAAAAAGATTTATAACAGCAAAACACAATCAAACATTTGAAAATGTCCATTAATGCACTCAGTACTTCGTTGGGAATCCTTTTGCACGGATTACTGCATCAATGCGGCGTGGCATGGAGGCAATCAGCCTGTGGCATTGCTGAGGTGTTATGGATGCCCAGGATGCTTCAATAGCGGCCTTTAGCTCATTAGCATTGTTGAGTCTGGTGTCTTTCAGCTTCTTCTTCACAATACCCCACATATTCTCTATGGGGTTCAGGTCAGGGGAATTTGCAGGCCAATCGAGGACAGTAATGCCATGGTCAGTACACCAGTTACTGGTGGTTTTGGCACTGTGGGCAGGTGCCAGATCATGCTGGAAAATGAATTCCTCATCTCCATAGAGCTTTTCAGCAGACGGAAGCATGTAGTGCTCTAAAATCTCTTGGTACACAGCTGCATTTACTCTGGGCTTGATGAAACACAGTGGACCAACACCAGCAGCTGACATGGCTCCCCAAACCATCGCTGACTGTGGGAACTTCACACTGGATTTCAAGCAACTTGGATTTTGCTCCTCTCCAGCCTTTCTCCAGACTCTGGCGCCTTGACTTCCAAATGAAATACAAAACTTGCTTTCGTCTGAAAAGAGGACTTTGGACCACTGTGCAACTGTCCAGTGCTTCTTTTCCTTAGCCCAAGTCAGACGCCTCTTCCGTTGTCTTGAGTTCAGAAGTGGCTTGACCATGGGAATACGGCTATTGTAGCCCATTTCCCGGATACGTCTGTGAACAGTGACTTTTGATACCTGGACTCCAGCTTCAGTCCACTGTCTTTGAAGCTCCCCCAAATTCTGGAAGCGACTCTTCTTCACAATGCTGTTAAGGCTGCGGTCATCTCTCTTGGTTGTGCAGCGTTTCCTGCCACATTTCCCCCTTCCAACAGACTTTTTGTGGATGTGCTTTGAAACTGCACTCTGTGAACAGCTTGCTCTTTGAGAAATTTCTTTTTGTGTCTTACCCTCCTGATGGAGGGTGTCAATGACAGTCCTCTGGACAGCAGTCAGATCAGCAGTCTTCCCCATACTTGTGATTTAGTTTACTGAACCAAGCTGAGTGTTTTTCAAGGCTCAGGAAACCCTTGCAGGTGTTTCGAGTTAATTAGACGATTCAAGTGATTCGTTGAACACCCTACTAGTATACTTTTTCATGATATTCTAATACAGGGGTGGCCAACCCGCGGCTCTCGAGCCGCATGCGGCTCTTTGCCTAGTTTCATGCGGCTCTTCAGTTCATATCGAATTGTATAGCCTGTGTGAGTTTGGGGAAGAGACAATTACTCCTGACTAGTGTTGCATGGTGTACCGATACTTGAAAGGTATACCGCGATACCCTGCCGTTAAAAACGTTACGTTTCATTAGTATCGGTACTTTAAGAATGACGGGGGGAAAGTACTCCGGTAAGAAAGCGCTGTTTTAACAAGAGCAGTGTGTGTTCAGCGCTCTGCTTCCACTCCCTGCACTGCAGCCGTGCCTGCAGTCCCGCCCCTCTCAAGCACGCTCAAAGTGCCTCCCCTCTCTCGTGCACGTGCTAGTTGCCAGAGCATGTGAGAAAACGAGAAGCATGGCTGCAAGTGGGAGTGCAACTGCCGCTGCGCCTCGGCTTGTTGACAAAAAAGATGCCAGAAGCGAAATTTGGAAGTATTTTAGCTATATCTCTGACAGTGAGGGCAAGCCTACGGACACCACGAGGCCTGTCTGTAAGAAATGTATTAATTGTATTTAATACGAATTATTGTAATTTATTTTATTTATTGTTCTCATTGTTTAAAAGTGTGTGTTATGGTTCTGGTGTGAAATAAAGCACAATAATTACATTTAAGACTGTTTCCCTCTTTTTAAGAAAAGTATCGAAAAATAATCGATTCTTCTGGACTTGGTATCGAAACCAAAATGTTGGTATTGTGACAACACTAGCTACTCCTGACATCACATTTGAGGGGGGGAAACCTATCGTTGATTAAACACTATCCAGTGTTTCCCCTACCATTGTCTTGGAGGGGCGCTGCGCCCCGCCAGCGGAGCCCCGTGCCCCCCCTGAAATTCAAGGTGTTTAAAAAATATAATTTTTTTTTTTTATAAATATAGCACCAAATTGCAAATAATCTATAACTACTGTCACTTTTCACATTGAACATGTGCTCTTTTATTAAATAAACTAAACGCTTTCATTTTAAGTTGTGAGTTTAGTGTTTTTGACCCTAAGAAACACTGATGCATTAATCAATAACAATAATCCACAGCTCTTCTCTCTGCTCCAGAGGATTTAAAAAATATATATCCCAATGCCACAAAAATGCATCAGTGACGTGGTTGAAATCTTGTCTCCAGAAAACAAAAAACTATTTGATGTGGCTCTTTGCAGTAACATAGAAAAAATGTGGCTCTTAACCTCTGACTGGTTGTCCACCCCTGTTCTAATATTTAGAGATAGGATATTTGAGTTTTCTTAAGCTGTATGCCATAATCAGCAATATTAAAATAATAAAAGGCTTGCAATATTTCAGTTGATTTGTAATGAATCCAGAATGTATGACATTTTTGTTTTTTTAATTGCATTACAGAAAATAAAGAACTTTATCACAATATTCTAATTTTCTGAGACAGTCCTGTATTATCAGGGCGACTAGCATCCTGGATAAATAATTGATGTTGGACAGCTGTTGCCCAGGAAGCTACTTTTGCAGGTGGTCTCAGTTCTTTTGACCTGGATGTTCAGGATAAAGCTTTCCAGTTCTTGACCTCTGTTGACTTCAATCTGCTACCTACCAAATTTTCCGCAGTTATTGACAAACATCTGGCACTCAACGGGAAATTAAACAACAACAAACATTAATGTTCTCGTAAAAAAATACTACCCTCATCACTAGGCTGATTGCCTTTCTTAGCTGTTAACCCAGCTCCAGCAATGTCATCCCCTCAGCTTGACCCACTCTAACCCGACTTAAAATTAGGACAGGTGTGGTTTGGCAATATGTACCAACAAGGCCTTTTTCATTTTGAGGTTTATCTGACATATTCACAGACACTAAATGGCTCATGTAGTTTATACCTCAGTATGATATTTTCACAGTATTTTCACCGTCTCAGATAAAATGACATTTTATTTTATTTATTTATATAGGTTGCAATGATCCTTAAAGGAATAAGAACATACTTATAATTTGTAACCTGATAAAAAGTGCTTATACTTATAATATGTTATATATCTTAAGCATACTATATTACCGGATTAGCAAAACTATGACCATCTATACCAATACAATCACATTTGTATCATGTCCAGCAGATAAATCACACGGTACATAGTAGGGATGGGAATTTGAAAGCAAATGTATATTCGAATATTTGACCCCCAAAAAAACGGTTAACCGAAATGTACATATCCTATAAAAAAAAAATATATATATATATATTTTAATTTTGAAAAATAAATAAATGTTCAAATAAGTATAGAAACCAAGTCGAATTTGTAAAATGTATTGAACTGGTGATCACGGTTTGAACAGATGACAGCTATAGGCCTACAGCTTTCATGCTTAAAACATAACTTGGTTTTCTGATGGATTTGGACATAAACGCGAGTGAAGTATAACCGGACGCGAGAGAGAGATCAGCACCTGCAGCTCTGCCCGCTGTGACGGCCCGTCTACACAGCGGTGTGCGTTGAAGCTTGCCGGCGGGCGTGTCTGAAACTCGACCAACAACCAATCACATGAATCTCCCGCCCCTGACACACAAGCAGCGGTTTGATTGGCTAGAGCTTGTACTGGCATATGATTCGATTGGCTGACGCTTCTGCCGAGGCTTCAAAAGTTGAACATTGCTCAACTTTTACAACGAGCCACGCCAGCAAAGCTCCGCGTCGCTTCCCACAATGCAGTTCGGCGAAAAGTGACGTCGCCCCATTCAAAGTGAATGGTGAAGCTTTCAACGCACGCCGCTGTGTGGACGGGCCGCGAGGGACCGGTGAGTGGAGCAAAACACACCTTTAGACCTAACACATTTAGCTATGGCACTGTCGTATACATTACATTATTCCATTTGATCATATGTTATCAACCTAGGCACCCCTCCCAAAAACAAAAAAAATATATTCATAACTCATATTCGAATACCTGAATCATTTCGAATATTAGATGAATTGTTCCCATCCCTAGTAGATAGCACATCCTCTAAAAAGTCAATCCCTGACTACTAGGACTCATTTATTCAACTAGGGCTATCAACTTGATAGCCCTAATAAGGGCGATCAATATAAAGGTTTTCCCACAAGTATATTCAGAACTTTGCATTTGGGACTGTTTAATTATCTCGGTTATAAATTGGATTATCGTTGACACCCAGATATAAAACATTCACCATCTTATTGATGGATACTTTAGCAGCAGCATTTTGACAGTCAATCTACAAGAATTACACAGTTACTTAAAAATCGAATAGAATATAAATAAAATATAGATAAACGTAAACAAATATACATTTCAAAACATTATCAACATATTCTCGGTAAGAAATAAATGTATTCAGAGTATCTAAACACTATAAAATATCCAGAATAAGTAAGAATCCTCTCTAATATACCAATCTACTTAACATATAAACATAGTGTACTATATACATTAAACACATGATATACATAAAACATTTGTACAGTAGCTTGCAATTAGGAGTAATATATATCCTGTGAGGTAACGTGTCTGATGTATGTCTGTTTTTACACTATCCGCTTCAAAATAAGAGTAAATGCACCATGTTTTCTTATTAGTTCAACTGCAGTTTGTTGGCGGTATGACGGTATTATTGTTTTGGGAAATTACCCTCTGATGTGTTATGTTATTAAATCATTAAAAGATGGATTTCCCTCACAGCCAGCCCCCCCAAGTTTGTGTCTGTGGAGGAGCTGATGGAGACGGCCAAAGGAGTCTCCAACATGGTTCTGGCCCATGAAATAATTGTCAACAGCGATTTCCAAGTCAAACCTGCAGCGCCTCCTGAGGGGAGGTGAGAGTGGAGTCAAGTAGAGTCACTGATTTGAAAGGCCCTGTTATTGAGTTACTCCTCTCTTGCTTCATAAGCAAGGAAAGTATTTACTCAAGTACTATACCTCAGTCAAATGTTAAGGGACTTCAGTATGTTCATTTTATGGTACAAAATACTACTAGTACATTTTGCAGGCAAACGGTTAACTATATACTCCACGTCTTTTAAGTTATATGCAGGTTCATATTATTAAAATAAATAAAACATCTAATGACTTAAGATTTTTCCGGGTCCGGCACCGCGCGAGTGGCAGCCTGTTACAGCAGTTGCAAATGTCCCCTCTGTGGGACTAATAAAGGTATTCTGAAGATGGACATTGGACTATTATTAATTTAGATAACTTTAAAAAAAAGAATTATATTTTTTTTAAATAATAATAAAAAAAGTAATTAAAGTGGGCTCCACCTCTTATGAGCATCACATTTAAATTATATTCACATTATTGGACCAGTAACTATATTTCAGTAAAATGATGTATACTATTCTGAGACCTTTTTTTAGGGGTATATGGCATGCTACAATGCATGACCTGTTTGGGATTTCAGCCAAACACTTCAGAGACATGTTTTGTATATATCTGAGACCGATCATATATTATTGAAAAGGAGTATAATACCTGACCTTTAAGTAGAACATCTGAGTACGTCTTCCACCACTGTTTTGTAGTAACAACCTCTGCTGTGCCCCTGTACAGTTTGGAGCACAAAGTGAAAGAGATAATGCACAAAGCATTCTGGGAGTGTTTGGAAGCTCAGTTGACGGACGAGCCACAGACGTACGGACATTTAATCAAACTGCTGGCGGAGATCAAAGAGGTGAGGCAGATGTTGTTTGTTTTATTCCTGGAAATAAAAACGTCCCTGATGACTCCAAAGCTCTGAAAATATGTGTTCCTATTTGAACTCTTCAGATATGATCCCGCAGCTGTTTATTGAGAAGGTCATGGTTTATAAAAAGAACTAATGTGATTCATTAACTGTTAATGATATTGGAGGGATTGGTCATTGGTCATTTTATTTATAATTATCATTCGTGATATAATCAATTATTACGGAGTAATTTTTTTTTTAAGAGGATCTGTACCAAACAATTATGTTTTGTTAAATCTGAATAATATAGTTTATCAGAATCAGAAACATTTGAATAATCCCAGGGGCAAATTGGTTTTCGTGAAAGTTGTTCCAATATAGAATCAAATAAGTGCCTCCTGTGACATGTCTCCATATTTTAATGTTCAAACTTTATGTTTCTTATACTGCCTGTGCTGCAGCACCTCTTTTCACCCTCTGTCTGAAACCAGAGCCCAGTCTGCTCTGATTGGTTAGCTGGCCTGCTCTGTCTAGAGATGTTCCACCCCTTAGCCTGTCACGTACAATGTGTTTAAGCGCTGGCCAATAGAAGGGGTGTTTGTGGGAGAGAAACTCCCTCTGGAGAGAACTTTGGGAGTGTGGCCTATGTAGAACATTTACATGCACTAAAACCTATATAAGACACGGCAAGTGGCGAGTGAGTGAATATATTTTGATTCAATACAATTTCCAATGATTGTGCAGCACTACATGCCATACCAATGTAGAATATCTGTCCCTAATACCGATTACTCTGTCTTTGCTTTCCACTGACAACAATCATCACCTATTTCCCTCCTCATATAGACTTTACTCTCATTCGTGATGCCGTTGAACGTCCGTCTGCGCACCCACATCGAGGAGGTTTTGGATCTGCCTCTAATCCAGCAGCAGGCTGAGAAAGGAGCGGTGGACATTGGTCAACTGTCTCAGTTCATCGTCATGATGATGGGCTCGCAGTGTGCCCCCTGCAGAGATGAGGACATCAGAAAGCTAAAGGAGATCACAGAAATTGTGCCTCTGCTCAAGTAAGCCAAGTATTATTAGTCCTGCATGCTCCAGAGCAGTGGTTCCCGACCTGGGGGGCGCAGGGGGGGCGCCAGGCCTCAGATGATTTGAGGCCAAATATCATATTTAGACTTTTTTTTTTTTAGGCAATACATGATTGTCACTAAAAGCCTTGTCTCTACATTACAATAAAATATAAAAAATAATTGATTAATTAATTTGAATAAAAATTCAAGTTAGTATTAAAGGCATAAAAAGACAGAAATGTGTAATTGTTTCTTTAATAGAAATGTTTCTTCTGTCCGTAAAGTTTCCAAACCAGGCTTGTCTGGATAAGCGCATTTTTAAAACATAGCCATTGTCCATGCCGGTTTCAGTTGGATTATTTGTCAGTTGCTCCGATCAGATCGGTCTCCTCCATTTTGTAGATATTTACGACTTTTGAATCCACATAAACACATCGGCAAAATCCGGCTTACTTTGAACATGTGTTTTAAACAGTTTAATCCCTTTGTGAATTGTTTCCACTTCCGCGCCGTCCTTTAATTTCTTCATTCAGCGGGAATCCAAATGAATTAATCCTGAGTCCAATAACCATCAAAGTCATTTCAATAGTGCTCCTTGATTACGCTTTCATCCTCCTTTAACAAAATACATCATTCATCCAGTTTGTGACAGTAGTTGTAGCTTTTTTGAGACTTTTAAACTTTAATTACAGCTGTTGTGCGCACAGGGAGGTTAGCATTGCAAGGGCTCCTACGACAAAAAGCAATGGAATTTTTCCATTGGATTATTTCAGAAAATGATCTCAACATATTTTCAACCACTTTTAATAGTAGTTGAAGAGTAAATGCAATTGCCAGAATGAAAAAGCTAACGTTGGGCAATAAACTAAATACATCGCGGTTGCCTGACTTCACGACAACACCATAATAGCGGCTAATGTTTGCTGTTATGATGTTTAATAGTCCCATTTAGTCACTTGTTAGCAATCGCCTTTTTTGACGCGGAAAAACATTTTTATTCAGTATTTTCTAATATATATTATGTCTTAAAGGTCTCCCTATCATGCAAAATGCACTTTTTTATGTCTTTTACACTTAAATATGTGTCCCCGGTGTGTCAGGGAACTCCCAAAGTGTCAGAAAACAAAACATCCTTTATTTTCCTCCGTATCCACATCTCTAAAAACGCGGCTACAACGGAGCTGATCCAGATTTGCATCCGATATGACGTAATATCGGAAATGTGGGCTGGCTTTACGACCACGGCCCTATCAGAAACGTCGCTATCAGAAAGAATGCACAGCGTGTTTTGGACGTAATATGGTCTTTGTTTACATTAGCAAGCATCGCTAACACTCAGAGCTAACCTGTACTGGAGAGAATATGTGTAAAAAAAGCAGGAAATAAAGAAAGGAACTCACCTTGTGGTAAACCCGCAAGAGAAAAAGCATTTGAGCTCCATACTGTTTCAGAAAGAATCCTTGATGTGGTTTGGAACATGGTGTTTAATCACGGCAGCATTTAACTGAGAATCTCGTAGAATTCTGAGCAGGCACAAGCTCCCCCTCTTTTCTTTTTTTTTTCAAGCTAAACACATCATAGATATGTTTTTGATATAGTGTTATATTCCTGAGACCCATAATATATGCCATTATATATAAAACATTGACTTGGAGACAATCACTGTATATTTCATAACATACAGTGATCTGTTTTCTGTCTCTGTCTTCCTCTGTCCTCTCCCCTCCTAGGGCAATATTCTCTGTGATGGACCTGATGAAGGTGGACATGGCCAACTTTGCCCTGACCAGCCTCCGGCCTCATCTGATGCAGCAATCTGTTGAGTACGAGAGGAGCAAGTTCCAGAAGTTTGTGGAGAAACAGCCCGGTAAGGAATCTCTCTTTCATTAGATTAGTCATTTTATTCAAAATATTTAGCTAAAGGATGTGTTTTACCATTTTTTTTAAAAACACATTTCGTCTGCAATCATTTCATCAATCATTCATTTTGTTCTGCTCTCAAAGAGAGGTAGCAACCGCCCTGCAGCTCCATAACTTACATTTATACAACCACAATAACAAAAAATCGATTTTGCGTCTATAGTGATGGAGTTATAAAATATGACATAAGACATCCAATCTCAATTGAAAACTTGAAAAAAAATATATACAGTGGGGCAAAAAAGTATTTAGTCAGCCACCAATTGTGCAAGTTCTCCCACTTAAAAAGATGAGAGGCCTGTAATTTTCATCCTAGGCATACCTCAACTATAAGAAACAAAATGAGAAAAAAAAATCCAGAAAATCACATTGTCTGATTTTTAAAGAATTTATTTGTACATTATGGTGGAAAATAAGTATTTGGTCAATAACAAAAGTTCATCTCAATACTTTGTTATATACCCTTTGTTGGCAATGACAGAGGTCAAACGTTTTCTGTAAGTCTTCACAAGGTTTTCACACACTGTTGCTGGTATTTTGGCCCATTCCTCCATGCAGATCTCCTCTAGAGCAGTGATGTTTTGGGGCTGTCGCTGGGCAACACAGACTTTCAACTCCCTCCTAAGATTTTCTATGAGGTTGAGATCTGGAGACTGGCTAGGCCACTCCAGGACCTTGAAATGCTTCTTACGAAGCCACTCCTTCGTTGCCCGGGCGGTGTGTTTGGGATCATTGTCATGCTGAAAGACCCAGCCACGTTTCATCTTCAATGCCCTTGCTGATGGAAGGAGGTTGTCACTCAAAATCTCACGATACATGGCCCCATTCATTCTTTCCTTTACACGGATCAGTCGTCCTGGTCCCTTTGCAGAAAAACAGCCCCAAAGCATGATGTTTCCACCCCCATGTTTCACAGTAGGTATGGTGTTCTTTGGATGCAACTCAGCATTCTTTCTCCTCCAAACACGTCTAGTTGAGTTTTTACCAAAAAGTTCTAATTTGGTTTCATCTGACCATATGACATTCTCCCAATCCTCTTCTGGATCATCTAAATGCTCTCTAGCAAACTTCAGACGGGCCTGGACATGTACTGGCTTAAGCAGGGGGACACGTCTGGCACTGCAGGATTTGAGTCTCTGGCGGCGTAGTGTGTTACTGATGGTAGCCTTTGTTACTTTGGTCCCAGCTCTCTGCAGGTCATTGACTCGGTCCCCCGTGTGGTTCTGGGAATTTTGCTCACCGTTCTTGTGATCATTTTGACCCCACGGGGTGAGATCTTGCGTGGAGCCCCAGATCGAGGGACATTATCAGTGGTCTTGTATGTCTTCCATTTTCTAATAATTGCTCCCACAGTTGATTTCTTCACACCAAGCTGCTTACCTATTGCAGATTCAGTCTTCCCAGCCTGGTGCAGGTCTACAATTTTGTTTCTGGTGTCCTTTGACAGCTCTTTGGTCTTGGCCATAGTGGAGTTTGGAGTGTGACTGTTTGAGGTTGTGGACAGGTGTCTTTTATACTGATAACGAGTTCAAACAGGTGCCTTTAATACAGTTAACAAGTGGAGGACAGAGGAGGCTCTTAAAGAAGTTACAGGTCTGTGAGAGCCAGACATCTTGTTTGTTTGTAGGTGACCAAATACTTATTTTACTGAGGAATTAATTCATTAAAAATCCTACAATGTGATTTCCTGGATTCTTTCCCCCCATTCTGTCTCTCATAGTTGAAGTGTACCTAGGATGAAAATTACAGGCCTCTCTCATCTTTTTAATTGGGAGAACTTGCACAATTGGTGGCTGACTAAATACTTTTTTGCCTCACTGTAGATGTTTGGAACAGAACTACACATTTTTGTGTTGCGATGCTTGTTTAGCTTAAAAAAGTACAGAATTAACGTATTTATTTATATTTTAACCGAAGGAAATACACACAGCAAGTGAAATATCTTTAGTTCATGTGGTGTCCCCTAAAGCTTAATGACTGTAAGTCTTATAAAGGAATCTGGAAACAAGCAGATTCAGTTAAAGGTGGGGTAGGTCATTTTGGAGAAACCAGCTCGAGTGCTAGAATCTGAAAATACACAACTGGAAAAAATCTGCCACTTCCTTCCAGAGCCCCTCCTCCAACACACACGAACGCGCACATGACCAATGAGGGCACGAGATAAGTTTGTGCACAGATGGAAGGCTGACAGGCAGGCAGGCCATCCAGTTATTTTAGCCGGGCCGGCTCAGATGATTGGTCGTGCTTTTACAGCGCCACGGCTTCCATAGATGACATTTTTTATCTATTTATTGTCAAAGCATTTAATATATTCATTGCTATCGGGATGTTAAGAGCATTCCATGGAATATAACAAAAAGTGTTTCAGAAATAAATTACATACCCCACCTTTAAGTTTAATGCTTAAAATGCCCCAAAGAAAATCACAACACCTTTTATGCTCAAAGCGCATTCCAAGATAATAAATCATATCTCATTTGATGCTATGTTTGTCTTGTTGACATGTGCTACAGCTCGTCTGCTTTGACATAGGTCATACAATATTTGCATGATGCTTATTCTTCCAAATATTAGTAGATAGAATGCGGGCTGAGAAATGTGTGATCTCGATTGTAAGGGCGGCAGTGGTTCAGTCTGTATGGGATTGGACTTTGGTCCGAAGGGTCCAACCCATTTAACCTCCTGGGCCACTGCCGAAGTGCCCTTGAGGCACTTAACCCCCAACTGCTTCCGCTCTGACCTCTGAACTGCATGTGCATGTGTGCATATAACTGTGTTTATTTTTATATATATGTGCATGTTGTAAAAAGTGTGTACTGTATGTACCTGTATTAAAAAAACACATCTTCTTCTTCTTGGATGGATATTGCATATATTTGTGTGGGAAAACAGGGATCGGCTGTATCTAGTAAAGCTAAAAATGAAATGCTCTGTTCTTTAGATGCCTTAGACTTCACTGAGAAGTGGCTTGAGGACACAGTGAGAAGCCTGAGAGAGACGGACGGTTCTACTGCTGCCTCCTCTGACCCCCCCGCCCCCCTCTCTGCTGTTAATGTTCATAATAAAGCCTATATACGCCTGCTGAAGTGGGACCATGCCTCAGACCCCTTCCCAGAGGTGAGCATGAAGTCTGTCATGTCTCCCTCCTGGTTGTAAAGATGTGTGATACATGAACCCGTGTTCCTGTTGTTCTCCTCTCCACAGACAATTTTCATGGATCAGGTCCGGTTCCAGGAGATGTATCTGGAGGCAGAGCGGCTAGTTCTACTCTCCTCTGTGCTCCTCATCATCTACAACACCACCGGGGAGGCTATCTCAGGCCTGCCAGGGCTGATGGACACTCTCAAAAACACTGTCAGTGCCCTGCTGGCCGACATGAACACACCGTGAGTACCAGCGCTTTAAATGTCACGCATAAATTCAATAAAACTAAGTTGGAGAACTTTGTTGGTGAGTATCAGGCAAAATGATCTTATGATAAGTTAAGACAATATTTAGATTATTTACAAATTGGATTGCATGAAATAACATATTAATATTCACCAAACAGTTTCCCTCTATCCTACCAATGTTTTTCGCCTATAGAATCGGCTTTTATCGAACTTGCTACTAGTCAACGATAAACAAAGTATGTTCAACATGAACATACTTTGATAAGAATTGAGCTAAAGCTAAATAGTCAGATAGCTAACCAAAAGCAGTTAGTAAACTGCTTAAATATCACATACTGCTAAAACTGCTAATGTTTTTAACTGATGTCTGACTAAAATGTGCCGTCCCAGCAAGTAAAACCAAATGGATTAAGTTACAGCAACCAAGTTGTTGTTCTCACCTGTTGCACAATAAATACAGCTCTAAATAAATATCTGTGATAATCAAGCCCAACATTTCCACACAACGCTAATCAATCCCATCTCCAGCAGGGCAAACTCTGTATTTCGCAGTGTACTCGAGTGCTGGGGTCTGTGGTGACTTCCCTGCGCTAGCTTACAGTGATGCATTCAACTTCAACTAGCCCAAGCTAAAAGGAGGCAGGATGGGGGAAGAGACATTAGTGGAGTAGCAGCAGCTAGGGACATGGCTCAAGCTTTGACGTACAATTAAAAAAAAAAAAACGCCCATTTTGTAGTTTCTAGAGTTGATGCAAACTAAACTACATTTTACAACCGAAATCTCTTGTATTGCACATGCGTTGATAACTACAACCATCTACCTATTTCCATATATCTATTTATGGCAACAAGAAAAGAGGATTTTGGGATGCGTAAAAACCAAAACACAACTGTGTTCTCTCCCTGAGCTCCATTTCCTTTCATCTATAATGACCTCCACCAAGTATACAAAATAATATTGCATGATATAGCTAAACAAAATAATATTATGTTTCAAAACTAAAAACCTACCTTTTATATTATGGCCACTGGAAAAAAAGGGACATTTGGACAGGTAAAAATGAACATTAAATGCATCATGCTCAACATGGACATTGTTGATGTAATTCCTCTCACTGCCACAAGGAGGAGACAATGCTAACACCAGTTTAACAGGTTGTGTTTCGGTACTTAACACTGGAACCGCCAGAGGTCGCTGTATACCTAAAACCGCCAACGGGTCAAATGTACCCGCTATTGATTTTCAAGGTACAATGTTCTTTTATTTATCATGTAAAACAGTGAGTTCTGATGGCTCAGGGATGAAACCTATACCAATAGAATCTGTGGACTCTTAGCTTTTCATATGATATAGTTTGTGCAGTTAACATGAAGTATAAAATATCACTACCAGTGCTGATTTAAACGCTTGGTGTTAGACTTGTGTTTTGTTTAGGTACAAATCTCTCTATCTCTCTCTATAACTATCTCTCCATCTCTCTCTCTCTCTCTCTATCTATCTCTCTATCTATAACTATCTCTCCATCTCTCTCTCTCTCTCTATCTATAACTATCCCTCTCTCTCTATCTATAGCTATCTATCTCTCTATCTCTCCATCTCTCTCTCTATCTATCTCTCTATCTATAACTATCTCTCTATCTATCTATAGCTATCTATCTCTCTATCTCTCCATCTCTCTCTCTATCTATCTCTCTATCTATAACTATCTCTCTATCTATAACTATCTCTCCATCTATCTATCGATCTATCTATAACTATCTATCGATCTATCCCCCTCTATCTATAAGGAAATATTACCCGCTGGCGGATATGGGTTTAAATGGCAATTTTTTCAATCTGACTTTATATTGACAATTTTTTAACAACAGAGGGTGCTACATAACACACTTTCAGGAAAAGTCACGGACTGGGAGACTGAAGGGAGAAAAAAAGTTACATACAATCAAAAACCAGCTGCGGGTAAAATTGACCCGTTGGCGGTTCTAGTGTTAAATGACATCCTATTTATTTCCCCCCCCCCCCCCCCTAAGGGCTTTCAATGCAGAGGAGGCGTTGGCGACCATCGGGGAGAGAATGTGCGTGGAGCTGAGTAAGTGTCTGAGTCAGCACGGCTACTCTCCATACGCTCCTGACCGGAAGAGCATTCTGAAGGGACAGATCTCTGCCACCATCCTGCCCGGCAACACCATCCGCAAGCTCATGGGTAAGAGCAGGGACTCACGGGTTCAATTGGGATTTGTTATGTTTATCTGTATCAAATATAATAATTAACATCAAAAAGTAGACAATAACACAAAGTAATATGAAATAGTTACCTTCAAGTGGAATAAATGTACATCTTAAAATATTATCCTCACTTTTCAATTACTTTTCAAAGTGCCAGTTTAAATTATAATTTCCTCGCAATCTTAGTAAAAAGCATCTACAGTAAATGTGTATACACTGAATTAGGGATGGGAACGATTAATCGAATATTCGAAATTATTCAGGTATTCGAATGTGAGTTATTCATATATATATTTTTTTGGGAGTGATGCCTAAGTTGATTACATATTATCAAATTGAATAATTCAAAATATACGACAGTGCCATAGCTAAATGTGTTAGTTGACGTCTAAAGGTGTGTTTTGCTCACCGGTCCCTCAAAGAGGGCAGAGCTGCAGGTGCTGATCTCTCCCTCTCGTGTCCGGTTATACTTCACTCGCGTTTATGTCCAAATCCATCAGATCTAGCTAGTTCTAGCCAATGATATGGCTGCTGCCCCTCCCTACATGCAGATCACGCAGACTCAAACCTCATCTTAGGCCCAAATGCGGCGCAAATGAGCTCTGCAGCCGTTGCGAGGTTCTGGCGCTAACAGTTCATGAGCGTGCTCCCCCGTCCCCTGTCAACACTCGCGACACATCATGAGTGGCCAGCCTAAACAACAATAAGCGCTGCTTGGCAACCGTGTGTGGCGGCAAAGTACATAGACATTTTGCCTGGAGAGATTTAGTTTTGCCGGTATTCAACATATTTTACCAGTCATAGTCCGGTAATTATTTACACTCTAAGAAGAGTCCTACACAACAGACATGGCGTCAAAAAGGAGAAATGTGTGGAAATATTTGGACCAGGTTAGTGAGTGCGATGTAGAGGTCAAACTATGCCAAATTAAACTTATATATACATGTTATACCTTACTATACCCGCAACCTCCGTTCCAGCTGAGAGGGTCTTCTCTACAGCTGGCCTGATTGTGAATCGCCTCCGCAAATGAAAGCTGTAGGCCTATAGCTGTCAAACTGTGATCACCAGTTCAATACATTTGACAAATTCGACTTGGTTTCTACACTTATTTGAACATGAAAAAAAAAAATTGAATATTTTTTTTTACCCAATTTTCTTTTATATAGGATATGTACATTCCGGTTAACCTGTTTTTGGGGGTTCGAATATTCGAATATACATTTGCTTTCAAATTCCCATCCCTAATTCTGACATGACATTTGGTGTATATGAAGGATCAAAACCCAACATCAAGCATGAACCCACAAAGCATGGTGAACGAGAGGGGCTCTGTTTCAAGGGCTCCTTTTGCCAAGCCCGCCATAGACAAAGAATGCTGGTTTTTTTCTTCCTTTGAACACTTAACAGTTACAAAAGAAAATACATGGTGCATGTGCGGGGGTTACAATGTACATGTTGGTGACAGATCCCCTCTCCTCTCTGTTCCCCTCAGAGTCTCGTGTTCAGAACTATCTCCTGGCTTCCCTGGACTCCAATCAACATAACGCCCCCCCTCCTCTCCCAGGAGGCCTTGCTCCGGTCAGCAAGGAGGTGAAGGAGCTCGCTGTGCGCTTTAGTCGCCTCGTCAACTTCAACAAGCTGGTCTTCTCCCCATTCTACCAAAAGATTTTCAGTAAAGTCCTCACGTGAGAGGAGAGTCCCGTCGCAGAGACGTAGGGTGGAAGTGGAAAGCACCGTGTCGTTTTTCACTTTCCCCTCCCTAGTTAAAGAGTAACAAGCTGAGGAGGCTAATCTGCATTCAGCCGGTAAAGCCAGCTCCCCCACACCTTAAGACAACATATAAAATGCTGACTACCATCTCTGTTGCATTAACTATCAAATAACAAATATCAGGCCTTGTAACAATCTTGCATTAAGTTCAGTATTATCAAAATGTGTTATCCAAGCTAATACAAAACCTGTGTTTTAGAATTAATACTAAAACAATACTTAGTGTTAAAGTAGTAGAACAAAAATCCAGTTTAAATTCTGAGCCGTCTCAGAGCAGGATCCTTATTGGCCAACAGTTCTCGGAGTGAAACACACTATTGTCGCGTTCACACCAAAAAGATCTGGTACTAAAATTAGTTCATGAGAACCTTTTTACCCCCCCTTATTTCTTTATTGGAGCTCTAGAGATGTTTCAACCTGTCAGGAGTTTAAAGGAAATGCGGTTCAGGCAGAGGCGTGCAGGCACATTCCATGAAAGGAGAGAAGCCTTGATGAAAATTATACGATTTTAAAGAGGTCCTATTATGCTTTTTGGAGTTTCCCTGTACCTTTATTGTGTTGTATAGAGGCGCATTCACACTGCGGTACTTTTCCCACAAAGGTTCATGCGAACTTAGTTCAGTGAACTCTTTTATCGCGTTCACACCAAAAAGAGCCGGTACTAAATATAGCTCTTTTCTCACAAAAGAGAGCTAGAGAGCAGGGACTTACGAGCGGCTCTTTTGTGAGAAAAGAGCTATATTTCTGATTGGCTGGGCGGATTGCAAACCACGCCCCGTAAAACTCCCAAAAAGTTTTGTGAAGCCGCCATTTTATTATCCTCGCATTAGCATTATTAGCATTAGCATTAGCCCAGCGCAGAAACGCAGAGAGACTAACTTATGGCAACACAAAATAAAACATGGGAGCGGTGGAGATGAGGAGGTGTCGGCGTTCTGGCGATTTACTCGGAAGGCTTCAGTAGAAGCTGCTGGGAGTCCCAGCAACTTCTACTGAAGTCCTCTTACAACTCCGGGGACTTCCGGCCGGGGACTTTGGGCGGCAGTATCCGCCGTGAAGTTGTTTGTAGCCTGCCAGTAAACCCAAAGCAGAAGAAGAAGAAGTGAAGTCAGCGGCTTCATTTGCCTAATCCACCCCCAGGGACTTTTTCCGGTGTGAACGCGATCTGTACTTAGTTCATGCGAACTAAAGAGTTTGCATGAACTAAGTTCGCATGAACCTTTGTGGGAAAAGTACTGCGGTGTGAATGCGCCTAAGGTTTTTGTGTGGATGTAAATGGTTTGGTAATAGGAGTCTCTCCCACACACTCCCCCCCCCCCCCCCGCCTGAATCTAAATAACAAGTTGTTGTTTAACTTGAGGGAGTATTTCTAAACGTGGGAGCATTGACTTTTTGGTGTCTCTTCTGGTTGCTAGAAAACTCACTCTGTGAGTCATCATCTAAGTAGCAAGTAAGGGAATCCAAAAATATTGACCTGTTCCTTATAAGATACCATTTTGACTGAACTGAATTTTGTTTTTTTGATTTATTTAGATTTGAGAGCGACATTTTTATTTGACTGTATTTTTGTACATCTCCAAAAGAATGTTCACATTTATGTTAGGGTACACACGTTTTAAAAGGATGCATTTGTAAGGGGAATAGCATTGAACCTAAAACAGAACTATTGTGCGTATCTCCTGAAAACTCATAACTATTGTTGAGCTCTCCTACAGTAAATACTGAGTCATTTCCTGCTTTAAGAATGTTCATAAAGTTTTCTTACTCTGAAGACAGTAGCGGAAAATATGCATCATTTATACATGTTTGTCTGGGACTGGTGCCATAGCAGACATTCATAAATACTGTACAAACCATAGCCAAGTATTCAGTCAGTTTTCAAACTTCTGACACAGTTGAACTGATGAAACACACTCTCACACACACACACACACACACACACACACAGGCGACTGCATGCTGTCTTTCACACTGCAATTGAAGGGAAATAGAGAGGATGCATACACTACACCAGTGGTTCTCAACTGGTCAGGCCTCGGGACCCACTTTTTCATTTGTCAATAAATCGCGACCCGAAATGTGAACCACTCAAATCTATTCAACAAAAACTTGTGCTGTAATATACGCTTTTCAGCATATATAATACATTCTTAATTAAAGTGAAGTACAGTGCATATATCCCTTATATCCCTTCACAGAACTAAAGTATGCTTTTAAAAAAGGTTTAATGAGATGATGGAATCAAAGCTGAACTGTATAACATAAAAAGGCACACATGCTGAAAACCCAACCGCAGGAGATTTTTAGAAATACTAACATATAAACTACACATTCTGGTACACTCTGAGAAGAAAATACATAAATCTATTACTACCCGAAATATATATAATATTGTATGCCATTGTTTGTTTTTCACTTTGTTCCGACAGCTGAACTTGCTGCTCCTCACAGAGAGTAAAGAGGAGATTGTGGGTAAGGGTAGATAGCTCCCATTGTTCTGTGACCTGTCAATCATCAAACCGGGGGTCATATTTCATTATGTGTTCATTTGTATCTGAAGTTGTACCCATGGATGTATAAAGAATAGTTCTACCGCAAAGTTATTCTCCGTGGGGACTTCCGGAAAAAATCTTGATTCTGATTGGCCAGAAGACTCAGAAAAACATCAGCAAAGATGTTTTATTGAGAAGATGATCACTACGTGACAGAAGTTTTCAAAACCGTTTATGGTCTCCGGTACAAAGTTTATGTATATCAAATGGTCCGAAAGTGCAGCCTGCTTGCAGATCTGAAGGCTCATACTGGCTCATCAGGAATCACATCTAAAATGCCTCACAGGACTGGAGCAGGAAGTATCAAAATGTGATCAAAATAACACGATCCACTCTTAAAATGAAAAGGCAACACAAGGGGTCCTCTTGGATTAAGAATCTGTAAAAAACGTCCTACATATAGTGTTGTTGTTTTTATTATCAAAAAGGCTTTAAAGACTTCTTCTATCTACTGTATGTGCACAATGTCTGTCCTACAAATATTAATTAAAAGTATAATGACTAGGATAAATTGATAAGGACTCAAGGGAAACCAGACTCTTAAACTGTCTTTATTGTTTTTAATTATTTTCACTAATTTATACTATTTATGAGATGTTTTTACTTTTGACAAACACTTAGCTTTCCATAATGTTTACTCACTCAACCTTCTTACAGAATACTGACAGTGTTATCTTCCCTCCTCCAGGCAGAATGACGTTGCCTATTCCCCAAATAATTACAACATTTACTGCTCACTGCAATTACACTGATACTTGTCTCTCAATATTCATCCAACATGCAAATAAAGCATTGTTTATCCCACACAGATGACTCATAGCTTTTCTCCTTCTGCTTGTCTTTGGTGTATATTTGTTCCTGGCTTGTATTAGAGCAGAATCGAACTACCCTATGGACTGAATGGCACCATGAAACACTTCTTTTTTGAAAATATGTGAACAGATAATATAACAGTAATTACTTTTTAAGTTTGTATGATGAAGCCACTTCACATTGTTATACAGCTTTTTGGCTAAAAACCATTTGAATATAATGTGGTAAAAACAAAAAAACAATCTATTTTTCTTGTTTTCATGTAGTTTACATATAAGACACTAGGTGGAGCCAGAACTCGAATTTAAACTAATATGACATGTTTTGTTATTATTTTAGATTCTAGTATTTTCTAATAACTAGAAGCAGAGTAAACAATACTTGAATAGCAGACCTTAACCAGAAAAAGCTGAATTATTCATTTTACTTTACAACTTCACATTTATGAATTACTTAAAGTGTTCGATATCTTATCAGAATTAGGTTGATTGCCTAGGTTTAGATACAAAAGGAATTTCTTTGGTGTATAATGGTGCATACATAAGCAGTAAGAGGAATTTAATAGTGAAAAAGGAGAAAATATGGAACTATTATACAACTATATTGAAAAGGATTATAAAATGTGTATTAATGTGTATGTGTTCAACAAGAACCATGTTAAAGAAACAATTGCAACAACATGACGAGACGGGATGATTAAGAAGTATAGCAATCAGTACCAAATGCACTTTTAAATAACAGCTAAAGGGGTTACTGTCTCCTGGATGCTAGGTGTTTATTTTAAAAGGATATTACATTTGAATATAGTCCCAAATAACAAGATTAAAAAATAACGCGTTTTGTATTTGTTTGGGGCAGAATATCTGTCACTTTAAAGACGATGGCAACTCTCGGCAGAGGTGGACGGTCAAACTCTTTTCTAATGTAGAAATACTACAGTCCTAAAATACTCCATCACTAATGGATTCAATTGTAAGTACAAGTACACGAATTAGAATCATAATACACTTACATTTAACTTAAAGGTGGGGTATGTCATTTTGGAGAAACCAGCTCGAGTGCGCTAGAATTTGAAAGTACACAACCGGAAAAAATCTGTCTCTTCCTTCAGACTTCCTTACAGAGCCCCTCCTCCAACACACACGAACGCGCACATGACCAATGAGGGCACGAGTTAAGTTTGTGCACAGATGGAAGGCTGACAGGCAGGTAGGCCATCCAGTTATTTTAGCCGGCCCGGCTAAAATGATTGGTCGTGCTACAGTACTACGGCTTCCACAGATGACATTTTTTAATGGATTTTTTGTCAAAACACTTAAGATATTCATTGCTATCGGGATGTTAAGGGCATTCCATGGAATATAACAAAAAGTGTATCTCGAGCCGGTTTCTCAAACTTACCTACCCCACCTTTAAGAGCATTCCATAGAATAATAACAAAAAGTGTTTCTTAAATAAATTACATACCCCGCCTTTAAGTACCAAAAGTACATGTATTCACTAGTAGAATTGCTCTTTTCACAGTATTGTATTATAGAATCATAAATTATCCTGTTGTTATGTTCTAACAAATATGTACGAGCATTTTAATGTAGTAGTTTGTAAACATGAAGCCATTTTTAGATACTTTATAAAATACTGGGTAGATTGGTAGTTCAGTATTGCGTTATATCATATAACCATATATTTTATAGATTTTGTTATTGTAGTGCAGTAAAAAGTACAATCAATATGTGCCTCTGATGTGTACTGAGTGCAAGTATAGAGTATCATAAAATAGTAATACTCAAATAAATTATGTGAAAAAACAAAATGTGTGTGTGTCACTTTAAACAATGCTCCTGCACATTTATTCAATAAATTGCATGTTTGTCCAAATTTGGTAACATTGCTTGTGCTTTTGAAACATGTCATGATATGATTTGATTCTGGACCACAGTGTAGTGAAACAGATGAGATAAGGAATTTGTTCTTCACTGATGGTGCAGTGAAAGGCCTTCCCTGCATTAAACCTAGACAGAGAGCAGTTACATGCGAGACCTAGATACCAACTGCAGATCTAAAGATAGGTTCTAAGTACTGTCAACACAACATGCTACGCTTCCCCTTTAATACATGACCAGAGACCCATACACAACCAGTTTCCCTGTGCTTTTCTAACCCCCACACCAGCTTTTACTGTGTGCAAGACTCTTTATTTGATAGAAAACTCAAAGGACTTATTTGTCATATGCACAAAAGCTACAGCGTATTGTTTGCATTGAAAAGCATTGGATAAATGTAGACAGATTTTGACTTATTAAACTATTATGAATCATTAAATAAAGTTTAATTAATGGTTAAATACACACATCTTAAGAATATGTTTGAAAACATAGCTTAATGAATTTAGTGGATTAAAGCATCATAGAAGTTAAATCAGAATCAGAATAATTTCATTATCCTGTGAAGGAAATTTTGTTTTGTGACAGTTGCTCTATTTTAGAATAACATACTTATAAAAACACAAGAAGTTAAAGTAAAAACGTGCAATACAAAATAAAACAAAATCTAATTAAGACATAATGTCAACATGAGAAGCTAAGGTAGAAATGCAATCCAATAAAATGGTTAAATAAAAGAAATAGCAAAATGTATACACAAGAAGTTAAAGTAAAAGTGTGAAGTTCAAGATAAAAAAATATAATAAAAATGTATGTAATGTAACCATAGAAAGTTAAATACAAAATTGGCAATGCAAAATAAAATAACCATATTTATATAAACATATAAAACAAACAAGAAATGAAAGTAGAAATGTTCAATACGATTTTAAATAACAATAGTTATGTTGAAATACGAAGTTAAAGTAAAAGAGTGCAATACAATATATAATAAAATACAACTAAAAGATGTACATTAACATAGGAAGTAAGAAAAAAAAAGTGCAATACAAGATAAAATAAAAAGACAAAAAAGATTGATGTAACCTTACAGAGTTATAGTAAAAATGTTGCAATAAAAGTTGAAATAAAATAGTATAAAAAGATGTTTGGAAAAAGTTAAAATGTGCAATAAAATAACACTATTTACACAAAAAGTCAAACTGTGCACATTGAACAATATATAACAACAATACGTTTTAAATGGTGATATAATAATTCCGAACTGTACAGTTACATGTTTTTACAAAGTTGTCACAGTGCAATGTGATACACACGCACACACGTACACACAACCCCCCCCCCCCCCTACATTCCACACATGCGGAGAAGCAACAAGCTACCGAACCAGCAGCAACAGCTAACAGCCAGCAGCTATCTCTGTCGGGGACGCGGCGTATTAGCATGCAAAAGTTTAGAAATACAGGTTCCTTGTCCTGAATGGAGACAAGAACAACGCTGGTCGACACCTGACACGGCTGTCGAAAACATCAAATACAGCTGGCTTTCGTAATAGCCAGTTATTTGCGTTATTTCGAGCTTCAAATGTGTGGAAAGTCGCTCGGTGTCTCCTCGTCGTTGAACAAGATGGCAGCAGCGTCGGTGCAGGATTTCACTGTGGTGCGGTTCAACGTTGCTAGACTGTTCCTTGACGCTCTGGGTGATATTATTTATAGCTCTTATTGAAGGTATGTCAACATATATTAACGTAAGTGGTTGTCAAATTCAGCATTACTTGTTATGTTTTCGGTTTTATTTTACCATTGAAAATACTTTGCTTACAGCTAGCTTGTTTGCTAACTGTTTAGCTAGCCAACTTCAGTGTGTTCCCCTTGGCAGCCAACTGTAGCAGTGAAGGCTAATTAGTTTTAGGCTAACGACTATTATTAGTTATTCATAATCAGAGGTGAGAGAAGTACTCTTGTACTCAAGTACCAGAGTATAGGAATACTCTGTTACAAGTAAAAGTGCTGCATTCAAAATGTTACTCAAGTAACAGTAAAAAAGTATTGCCATCAAAATATACTTAAAGTACCAAAAATAAAAGTACCCATTTTGCAGAATAATATGATATGTTTTGATTATAATTATTGATCATTAAAGTGTTCTCAAAGCTGGTAAAGGTGCAGCGGTTTTGAATGGCTTTGTATACTGCAGGGTAGCTTGTGAATTTACTCCAGGTGGAACTAAAGTCTTTATTAATGTATTGTTTATATTTCACATTATTAATCCAAATATTCAGAGTAGCTAAAGGTATTACATTAATGTAGTCACGTAAAAGTACACTATTTACCTTTTGAATTGTAGTGATGTAGAAGTAGCAAAAAGTGTTTTTTAAGATGTTACCTTGAAAAGATAGTGGCCAATTCTAACGTTTACGTCAAAAATAATAGGTAACTTTCAGTAGGTTTAAATTAGCCAGGTTGGTTAATAAAGCTACATTTGTGTTAGCTATACACCAAATAGTATAACACACACAGTAATTAGCTGCTTGTCACTTACTACATACGTTTTAACAGGTGTCTAGGTTGGTGTTGCCCTTCCCCCCCCCCCACACACACACATACACACACACACACTACCCCTGCCATATGTCAACTGTCTCCTAGATTGATCAGTAACAAACTGCATATACAGCTGGTATACTTGTACAACTGTCACACACACACACACACACACACACACACACACACACACACACACACACACACACACACACACACACACACACACACACACACACACACACACACACCTCTTGTGTCATAGCTCTCCATTTCAGGCCTGGATCGTGGTTGTGTGGGATATCAGACTACCTATGTTGGCAGTTAGAGGATAGAGCAGGAGGTATCACAGCTGTGCCAGTGTTCTTCAATGCCTGATGGTTATAGCACCTTGTTAAGCATACATAGGGTAAACATATTTGCACCACACCAGTCACAGTAGGTTTTGCTTTTATTGCCTTGGACCTCTGTCAGTTGCTTCAGCTGGTTATCAAATGTGGGCGGTTTATGAATACCATGCATACATTGATCTCGACTTAATGGAAATGCTATCTTTCTCGAAAACGATCTTGATCCAGAAATTCTAATTACAACCACCTCCAGGTTACAGGACACCTCTGTCTGAAGCTAGTACATAAGTAGGCAGCTCAGTTTTTGAGAACAGGTGATATAGTTCAAACTAGAGTAGGGTCCATTTGTTTTCTGTTGTCTGTTTGTTTCCTCAGTTTAAAGAAAAGTTCATAACATCATTTGTTAATTTTTGTAGGCAGTATGTTGGTTAAAACTCGCCAGCCCTACAAGTCTTGATAAGTGTGTTGTATTCTCATGTTGACGTTGTGGCACTCCTCTCGGCCTGTCTGAGCTTGTGTGTGTGAGGCCTTCAGTAGTTAGGAAGGCCACAGCCTTTCATCATTGTGCTGAAGACGGCTAGCTTCTCAAATGTGTGTGTTTGGTAACACGTGTTGTAGCCTTAAAACCCAAATGACCTCTGAGTTTGAGCGTAAGCCCAGACAGACACACCGTATGTCCCTGTTAGGAGAAATATGCAGGAAGTGTGGTTGACAGGCTTGGCCTCTGCCTATTATCATTGTGTTATGACTTGCTGGAGGAGAGGAACATTCCTTTAAGAAACCTTGAAATACTGCTGTTTGAAATTGGAAAATGGTTTGGTAATTGATACAATATTTCATATATGATACTATCTGTGACATCAGAAATGACTTTCAAAGCATGAGAATGTTGCTTGGTTGTCATCTCATTAGGAAACTTTAAAAATAGCAAGGTTAACAAAACTAAATTCCAGTCACGTCCCAGAAAGAAGGTTTATCCATCAAAGGGGTCAGTTCCAGTCATTTCAATGATGGTATAATGTCACAGAGTTACAGAACACCCTTCATGTTTCCTGATGTATCATTTCCCCCTGGGGTACTGCTTGCTTGGCATTTCTACTTTGTATGAAACCTAGCCTCCAGTGTAGCGTGCAGGGGCAGGCCAGAGATGCAGCAGGCTTCCCCCAGCTCCCATTACAGTGGGCCAGTTCCCTTTTCAGCGAGGGTGACATGATGGCTCAGATGTGTATTGGCTTTATTTAGACCGCAGTCTTGCTCAGTTGATAGGAAAGGGGGCTACCTTGCTCTTCCAATTCTCTTTTCTTTACACAAAAGTTTAGTTAATAGAGTTTTTATTAAAAATGTTGTCAACATGTTAGGTAATGTAGAAAATGCCTATAAACCTTTGTCTTCGTCAATATTACGATCCCCATTTGCGGACATAACGGACTCATCATAAGCATTGGCTATTGTTCCTGGGGCCAACATGCAAACACCCATTTACATACTATAAGCACAAACAGAAAACACATAAAAACAGCTCTCTTATGAAGTTAACTATCAAGTACCTAACAAAAACTAAGATCCTTTCAACTTATCGTTTTCGTGTGAGCCCTTGCAATGCTAACTTGCGGATATTCCTAGAAAAATCATCAATGCACCACATTATATCTTTGGTATTGTGTCAACTTGCTTTACCCTTGACTAAATTATACATATGGCCTGTGTTTTCTTTGTCCCCAATCTTTAGGTATGGCCTCACAAGTCTTGGTCTACCCATCACACCTGCACTCAGCTCAAACAAGTGCCTTAGGAACCAGCAGCAGTAGTACCATCAGACCTAAAGACGAAGCCCACCACAGTAATAACACCAGCAGAACCTTTCAGCAACGACTTGTGTCCAAGACCTATGTGATTGGAGTCAACTACGGTATTGCCTATCCCAACAACGTTGTCCCATCCCCCACTGGTGCCGATTCAGCAAGACTGCACAGGGGGCTGCAGCTTGGAGACAGGGAGGAGTGTGAATTGCAGACTGCAGGATTACAGAGAGAAGAGAGACAGGGTGAAGCTGGGATCCAGGAGTCCCTTTGCCAGAGCAGAGGCCCACAGGAAGTGAGGCTTCGTAGAGACAGCGGTGGAACTCCATCAGCAGGGGGCTTGGACTGCGATCTACTGAGCAGGGCCTGCATCAGAGTAGAGGAGGAAGAGGGCAGAAGAGTAGAAGCGAGAGGAGGATACATCAACATTCAAGACACAGGCGCCAACCAGAGATGTGAACAGAAGCCAAGCGAAGGTGGAGAACATCCGCGGGAGAACCACTGCGTCATGCAGATAGTGGAAGAGGTATCTGCTCTACCTTCACTTCCTGCCGCTGTGGCCATGTTGCAAACCAGCACCGGGAACAATGCAGACACTGTAAGAATAGGGGGTGGAGGGACACTGCCCACTCAGCCGCCACCCGCCATGGGAATAAGGGGGGGGGGGGAACGACATCAAGCCTAATGGCAATACCGAAGCGGCAGCAGGAGCCACTGTGACCAGAACCGGATCAGCAGATGGTGACTATCAGTTGGTTCAGCACGAGGTTCTGTGCTCCTTGAAGAACAGCTACGAGGTGTTGGAGTTTCTGGGTCGGGGCACCTTCGGTCAGGTAGTGAAGTGCTGGAAGCGGGGGACAAATGAAGTGGTGGCGGTCAAAATACTGAAGAACCACCCATCCTATGCACGCCAGGGACAGATCGAGGTGAGAGTCTGTGAAGAAAATGCACCAGTCTCTGTGTTTGAGTTTAAATTGTGAACAACTGAAGAATCGCATGGTATGGTGTTGCTTGTATCTGCTGGGGGGGTTCACATCAGCACACAACAACAGGAACACTTGTTATATTGCCTTTTTTTATATTACAACAAAGACAGTGCGTACTGAACCCTCCGGACTGAATCCGTGTTGTTTTTCTCTCTTGTTCCTATTCCTCCAGGTGGAGATCCTGGCCCGGTTGAGCAGCGAGAACGCAGATGAGCACAATGTGGTGCGTGCTCTCGAGTGCTTTCAGCACCGAAGCCACACCTGCTTGGTGTTTGAGATGCTGGAGCAAAACCTCTATGACTTCCTGAAGCAGAACAAGTTCAGCCCCCTGCCACTCAAAATCATCCGGCCCATTCTGCAGCAGGTAAATTGACATGTGCTGCAGACACCCATACACGTAGATACAGTATCCATATCTGTTTTAGTACAGGTTAGACATCAATTAAAAGTGTAAAAAAAAGAACCATAGAAGGTAATGACATGTCTGCATTGTGCTTTGGCATTAGAATCACAGTGCCAACATTCTTATATCTATTTTATTCTTGTAAATCTTGCAGGTGGGAACAGCCTTAAAGAAGCTCAAGTGTCTCGGTTTGATCCACGCTGACCTGAAGCCAGAGAACATCATGCTGGTCGATCCCTCCAGGCAGCCCTACAGAGTCAAAGTCATCGATTTTGGCTCAGCCAGCCATGTCTCCAAGGCTGTGTGCTCCACTTACCTGCAGTCCAGATACTACAGGTGCATGCTTCTTTCTTCTCTCATACACCTTGAAATCACTTGCAGGGGAGTCACCCTGCAATGGGTGAGGCTGGAGATTACTAACATGCCCGTTTGTAGTTTTCCCTTGTTTTGTTAGGGTTCTGTTACTTATTGAAGCTGTTTTTGTTGCTGTGATCTGGTTCATTAAATATACTTGATTTTGTCAGTGTAAAAAAGTACTACATATTGCCATGCCAAATTTTGAATGAGGCATTTCATAGTTGAGTTATCTATCCACGCGACCTTGGAAGGAACTCGGCCAGTTGCAGATAGTACAAAATGTTCAGAAGTTAGATTCACTGAATATTTTTTTTGGAAGATCAGATATGTTTTGCGGTGAAATGGCACGTCACTTATCATGAGATGCCAACACAGTTAACTGATTCAGTCCCAAGGGTAATGGTTGTTTATGTGTGTGTCTCATATGTGTTTCCCACAGGGCTTAGTAAACTCTCCGCAGCTTTATATGTTAAGGCCTTCTCTCTCTCTCTTAGTCCTGTGTTACATTTCCTTTTTAGTTTTAGTCATATTTAGTCACCTTCATCCTGTTTTTATTTAGTCAAGATTTAGTCGACTAAAAGTCTGAGCATTTTAGTCGTATTTTAGTCAAAGAAAACAAATTATTTTAGTCTACTTTTTGTCAATGAAAACTGTTGAGTCTTTTTTAGTCATCAGATTATATAGAACATTTCAGTCAAACTAGTCTAGCCAAAACCAATAATTTGTCATTTTAGTATATATAAATAAATAAGATTATATCTTGTCCTTATTTGATGAAAAACACAGGTTGATTAGAAAGCAGCTTTGCAGAGAGTATCTGGTCAGGTTTGTGGTGTGTTTACCAGCTGTGTTATGGCCACATTGCTTCCCTTCTGATGAAACAATGCATCCGCTTTTTTTCTCCGCCTCATTGTAGCGAAAATGGGCCCAAATATCACATCGTTTCTTTCTCCCAAGCAGTGGTGGCTTTAGACTTTTTCATAATTCAAATGTACCGCCGTGCGCAGCACAGACACACAGCTGCTGCCGCAGCACCGGAAATGGAACTGCTTGGAGAACAACTGACTATCAGAAATGTAACGTTATCTTTGATAATATTTCGTCTCCTCATTTTTCGTCAACGAAAGTAAAGAGAGATTTTGGCATAGTTTTTATTTAGTAAACTACATTTTCGGCTCGTCACTTTTCGTCAACGATATTGCATGATGATTTCGTTAGTTATTGTTTACTGCCGTCGGTGCCGTCTCGTCATCGTCTCGTTTTCCTCATGGAAAAAAACGACGTTGACGAACATATTTCGTCATAGTTTTAGTCAACGAAATTAACACTAGTATTAACTTGCACACAGGGCGCTCCAAGATGTGAACAGCCCCCCCCCCCCCCCCACCCATATTTATTTGTTTCCATCTTTCACCTTTTGTACTCTTTGTTTTCCTGTTTCCCTCACTCTTTCCTGCACGTATTCCTTTATGGCCCTTTGCCTGCATGCACCTATGTTTGCACCGTGTGCAGCGCTTCACGCCCTGAACTCTACAGCTCTTGCATAACATTCAGAGGAACTGAAATGTTTACACGAGGAACGCAGTCATGAAATATTTGGCACGTCTCAGGCTAGGGTGAGAGTAGGAACCTGCCTATGGAACAGGATTGTGAACTTCAAGACATAATGTTGTGCAAAATAACTTTGAACATTTAGTAACTAAGGTGTAAGGCAAAGTCATTACTTTTTATTAACCAATGAACAACAGGCTGGTAGTGTCATTCAGCTATGCACTAAGCAACACGTTTCAGCAAGTTGGTCATTCCAGTCTGATCAACTATTGCATGCTCCTTAAATATTGTGCAATTTATGACAAATATGATTGAGATATTGGATATTCCTGCAGCCACTGCACACACCCATCGTTACACCCATCGTTACACCCATCGTTACACCCTGTACAGTCATGATTGTATTGCCCTGTAAGGAGCACAAGGTCTTTGCAGGTATTTCAACCGTTTTTGAAGAAAATGTGAAATGAAGAGCCACAGAGAACCAAAATACCAACCCATGGTGCAACTTCCCCATTTCTTTGTAAGCCAAGGAGAGTGGTGCTATACTTGTTACATAACATAAAGGTTCCGCAGTTGACCCGGTTAAGTGTTCATTGGGGTGTGCTCACATGTGTTTTGTCTGTGGGCAGCACGGGCAACGCAGAGATCATCGTGCAGTTAAAATTGGGGCTGGCACTGATTCTTAGAGAGGCCACTCGGGACACAGAAGGCCGGGGGAGAATGTGCAGGGTTGGGTTGTAACGGAATACAGATGGACCAAAAAAGGGAGCGTTGAAAAAAAAGGGGCGGGTCCGCTCAGTGAAACGATGACAAAGAAACATGGAGGAACAAAAGTCTGCCTTTAAGTCGTGTGTGTGTGTGTGGTTAAAACACATCAGCCTGCGGTCGCTCTTTAGCCTTATGATTCTGAAGGTAAACACAGTGAAGGCGGTGCGTGAAAGGCACTGCGCGCTCCTCTTCTCAGAGGCTGAGTTAACCCTCCCGCTGCCTCCTGGTGCTGCAGAGATTTCATGAAGTGAAGGAGGTTTTCCTTCTATAAAACAGCTGTGGGCCGCAGATACTGTGAGAGTCACAGACATGAATACATAGATCAAGGCAGACTGGTGCACACACTCTCCTGTGTTGCCAATCCGGTGCTTAAACAAATATAGCTCTAAACCCCTGGCTCAAATGTCCTTAAAATGAAGTCCGAGTTCGACATTTTAATTCATGTCCTGCCAACACTGGCAGGACAGAAGGCGACACGCCCGTTCTAAGCCGTGTCCCTCACTCCTCACATCCCAAGCTGCATCCCCAAAAAGTGTATTATGTTGTTACATCGTTTCAGATGTTATGTTTCAGTTGTGCTCTTGATAAGCCATTACAACAGTAAAAACACGTTCAGTTTCCTTTTGCTTTTTGTGTCTCCTGTTCACCAAAACATACCCACCTGTGATGGAAAAAGAAAGTAATCCAAAAGTAATCTGATTACGTTACTTTTTTAAAACACGTAACTGTAACTGTATTCGGATTACTTTCAGAGCCATGTATTCAGTAATCAGTAACTGATTACATTTACAAAGTAACCCTCCCAACCCTGAGAATGTGGTATGTGAAAACCCACATTTAGATCCAGGAAAAAACATGAGACATTCCTGTGTGTGTCTGGGTGTGCTCGTATGTGTCCTTGTGCTTAAACTACAGCTGCCAAGACTCCATGCTTCATGTAGGTTACACAACGTACTCTAACCTGCTGCGCTGTAGAGAGGAATGAAACCAGGAAAATGAGTTGGCTTTCTAGCACTTCCGGTTCCCTTATATTAAAGTCAATGGGTTCGTGGCAAGATGCCTGAAATAAGGTCTCTGGTTTACACAAGCCTAAGAGGTTTGAATGTTCTATTCCTGTAATGTTGTTTTTGAATGTTGTTTTTTAGTTGTCTAGAAAAAAAGTGGTTGCCAACAAGTGGCTAAATGAGATGCAGATGCAATGACGCAGAACAACATTTCACTTTTAACTTATGGGCGATGGCTTCAGTAAAAGGTTCCTTGTTATGCTTTTTAGGGATTTCCCTTTCCTGTAGTGTGTTTCTATTGGTTTGTTTGTCTGTATGTAAATGGTCAGCTGAGGATAAAACCCCAAAGTTCCCTCCAGAGGGAGTTTTTCTGAAACGTTTGCGGTAGTTAGCTTATAGCCTTGAGTTAGCTCTTTAATTCGGGCTACTTGAGAGTATCAGTGTGTACGTTTGCCACAGAGGGGAAATGTAGCGAAGTAAAGTGACTCAAGTACTGAACATTACTACAACTTTGAAGTACTTGCACTTTGACTAAGTAGTTATGCATTTTATATGCTTTATACTCTCCACTACAATTTGGAATCCAAATTCCTTTATTAGTCCCACAGTGGGGAAATGAACAGCGTTACAGCAAAAGTGGCATAGTAGTTAAAAATGGAATGCAATAATAAAAAAGAAAGAAAAGTAGATATTAGTAATAAAATCAAAATGAAGACAAATAAGTACACAACTGTGGCTAAAAAAGAATTGTAGCAGCAATTACACAACAACTAAGTGACATAAATAGCAAATTAAAGTATTTTCTTTGATACATTTGTTTGTATTGTTTTAGGTACCAGCTGTTATGATAATGAAAACGGCCATTATGCATAACAACACATTTTATATTTGGTACTTAAGTTTATGTTTTTGCCATTACTTTTGTACATTTACCTAAGTATAACATCTCTACTTCTTGCCAGTCTCTGCTCATTATTGGTAACACTTTCATTCGTCTATCCTTTTTGTCTTTATTTGCCTCCCTTCCCTCTTGTTCTGTTTGTAGGGGTGTTGATTTAGCTATGTTGACAGCTTGTGTTGTATACATACTCTTGTGTTGTAGAGGCCTGTACTATGAATCCAGTTCAACCTAACCTGGATAGGTTTGAGTTAGCTGGTGTACCTAATCCAAAACAAACGCGCTCTCGCTAAACTGTCCTACGACGCTGGTTATAAACTCGGGAACTCAAGCCAGGGTTTCTCCGTCCGGCTGAGTGCGTGTTCACATGAAAGGGAAGGGGCCAGCAACATTTGACCAATCACAAACATGGAGAAGCGTACTGACAGTGCAGCGTCATACTTCCTGAATGAAAAGTAAACTATAATATTAGATATATGAAGAAGTTAAACTTCAAACATCCATGACTTAAACACTGGTAAAATAAAAAGTGTTTGAGTGCGTACATTAACAGGTTTATGATATTCCCCGTCTAAGACACGAGTGGATCTGACTTTAAGTGTTCGAGTGTTTCGTCAACTTAATGTGTTGCTTAAAATAATACTTCTGCATACAGTATGTGACACTGAGTGTTGCACGGCCAGAAGCTGACTCAGATAAGGAAATATATGATACATTATGATGTGATATGAATGATAATGAGACACATCGACGTCTGCACTCACAGTGCGGTGGACTGTAGGCAACGTAATGTTACTTTGATCCGGTTACTTATGTTGTGGCAGATATTTAATTAAGCTTTCTTAACGCTAATGTTATATATGTCAGATTGCTCTGAAGATGGAGGTGATATTCTATTCATTTTCACGTTCACACAGTCAGTTGATTTTTGCCGGCCGTCTTTCCTGCAACGGCAGCTTTTCTGTATTTCCTTTCTCCTGTAATATGACTTGATCGCTTTAAACTCCGCACACTGAGCTCTGATTGGTCAGCAGGCGGTGCTTTCACTGACTTGATCTCTTGTCCGGAGCAGGTTAGCCCGCACACCATGGAGATCTAGCCCGCTAAAAAGAGAACCAGCGTCGTAGGACCGGAAACCCAGAGTTTCCCCTGAAGTTAGCTCGCTAAGCGAAAATCCGGCTTCGTAGTACAGGCCTCTGGTGAGGCAAATGTCCTCATTGATCCGGAGATGCCACCACTGTGTTTTTCCTACCTATATGATTATGTAATTTGATTCCGACGGCAGTGTGCGTGTCATTTTGTTCGAACATCATGTTATCAGGAGAGTGGTTTGCAGGACAGCATGTCTCCAGTGCTCACATTGCATAATGGCTCTACTGTATTGTTATCACAGCGAGGCTGTTAAAAAAATGCTAGCCTCACCACAGTGGGTAGGAGGAGGTTTTATTTTTCCTTTAAGCACTGGGGTTTTCCCTGGGTTTTTCAGAACCATAGGGGCTAGCATTGCCGGCAGTGTGGTGCAAAAGTCAGTTTTTAAAGACATAAATATAAATAAGTTGTACAATTGAAGTTGTCTTAACACTCTCACTAAAGGCATAGTCTGGAGGGACTTGGCTTGGAAACCGAAGGGTCGCTAGTTCAAGTCCCAATCGAAACACAAATAGGGATAGAGAGGGGCCAGTTCAAAACCTTGGCACTGCTGAGGTGTCCTTGAGCAAGGCACAGAACCCCTAACAATGTGTATATGTTCTGTGCTTTGTGTGTATTTTTTCTGTGTTTATACAGATAAAAAAAAATGATTTCCCCTTAGGGTTAATAAAGTGTTTTATTCTTCTTTTAAGATCTACATTTTAAAACACAAGTAGTATATATTGTATCAAAGAATAGCAATAGTATGTCCAGTAATGGTAGTGTAAGCATTTGGAATTGTCCTCCATTAAATGAAGTCTGTTGGGTTTTATATTAAATTATATTCTTTTGTAGTTTCCTATGAAGTTGCATTCCATATAATTTCAGCAATCTAAATATAATATAGTCCTCTGCTATAGTGGGTGTCTTTATTCCATCATAGCAAACCTTTGTTGTATGTAAATTGACACACACTTGAACTTGCACAACTCTGTCTCAGGCAGAAGCTGTTGAGTGCTTGTCATGCTGTAACGTGTTGTTACCATGGCAGCATGACACAGCAGGGCCTGGTTAGGTGACTGTTCCCTTCCTGCGGGGGCCGGTGACGTACAAACAGCTGCCACAATGAAAACGGAGCACTGGGCTATGTGAATAATTCAGTTAGGCAGCTCAGGTGGAAGGAAAGATGGCTATCATCTTAGCATGCTTACAGATTTAGGCAGGTTGTGTTGGGCTTTCTTTGTCTAGGTGTGATTTATGTGTCACAAAGGTGTTGTTTTACACTAGTCGCATCGTAATAGTACATGGTGTGCACATTTGCCATTCTTTTTTAATTAACATGAAACTATATTCCTGAGTAGACATGAAGAAAGAGGTGTACTCTCATGTTGAGATGAGTTTTGATGATTGGCTCACCTTGTGGTATAACCGGCAAGAGAGAAAGCCTTTGAGCTCCATACTGTTTCAGAAAAAATCCATGATATGGGGTTTCATCACAGCAGTATTTAGTTTAGACAGTAGCTGCCGGGTCCCGCATGAGCTCAGCCCCCTCCTTTTTTTTTTTATATCAATTTTCTTTTTTTTTCACAGGAAGTGAAATAGAGGGATATGAGGCATGGCTAGAATGGGTGATCTGTTTGGTATTTTGAGCAAAACACTTCATAGACATGTTTTTTATATATTTGTTTATATCTGAGACCTATGCTATTGCCTAAAAATAGCATGATCGGTGCACTTTAAGAGATGGGTGATGTCATTTGTGTACTTAATTATAACTAAGTACTTTTACTGTACTTACAGTAAACAGGATTCTAGGGTATCCTGAGTATTTATGCTGTTTTATACTATATTTTTGTTTGTTTGTCTGAACACCTTGTTTCTCTTGTGCATTAAGAACACTTGTGTTAGGGCATGATTGAACAATAAAAAGTTTATACAGTATAAAATACCAGGTACTGTACGCCCTCCCATGCCACCCTGGCATGGCCTCTTGCCCCCCCTTTGCCACCCCATGTACAATGTTCTAGAACCGCCACTGGTTTGTGGAAGTAAAACAGTTAGAAAGACATGTAGCTGTATTTGTGGATTAATGTTGTTTTTCCGAGTGGATCCCATACCGGCTGCTCGTACATTCAATATGAATAAAACACAAGTGGTGTATTTGTATTAACATGTTGCTAGATTCCTTGTTCTTTACCTGCATTTCATCAATTATAATAATATTTGCAGTATGTGTCAATAGTATTGTCCTTGCTTGGACTTGCTTTTCTAAAATACCACTGCCTTTCCTACCCAGTCAGCTTAATTATAGTCTTGTTACCGTCTTTACCGTATTGCTACTGTGGTATAAACCACAGTAATACAGAAAAGGGAAACTGATGTTGTCCAGAAACAAACACTGCAGCTAACTGCAGCTACTCTAGTGATTTGACAGGAAACATTCCGCTCCTAAAAAGCTCCCGGTCTATGTGATATGACGCCCCGGGAGGACAGAAAAAACACATCCGGACTGCGCCGCATGTCGGTGCAACATACTCTGTCAGCAGTGGACAACAAACAAAGCATTTGCCTTTCTAACTTTGGCATTGTACCCTGTAAAAACACATTGGTTAAGTTCCTCAGAGGTTTGACTGTCGGCAGTTGCAGTTGGCTCTGCTCAAAAATGCAACATTTTTATTTTATAGATAATTGTTGTTTGGAACATTAAGCTTATGTTAAGCACATTTTTAAAGCCATACAGTAACAATGGTAAACAATCCGTCTTGAGCTGAAGAAACAGAAATTGTGACCAAATAATGTAATCAATGAAATGAGTAAATATGTATAAGATGCATAACACCATAAAAAACATTTGATCTATAATTTCTAATATTAGCTACTATAGCTTAAAACGACCTATATTATGTGTATTTAGAATCTGATATTACATTCAAAGTAATTGTGAATGTGATTAAGAGAGAAATTGTTATTTGTAAATGTTGTGATATTGGCATTATATTGGATATAAATTATTATTACACGGTTTAGTTGAATTCTCAATTCTGATTGGTCAATTTGGACATTTTAGAGGTTGTTAATACTCATTAACACACCGCTGCTAAGAAGAACAGACCATTCCTATGGAAGATCAAGCGACTGTATGCAGTCATATCAATCCGCAGAAATAAGTCAGCAGTGGACAACAAACATTAGTTTTCACCCATCAAAAAACAACATGGAATACTTTTTGAGTATTCACTTTAATATTTGTGAACAGCACAAAACCTTGGTCTTAGGTGCCTCAAGGAGCGGTAACCCTCGAACCTCCTGGTGGACAGGGAAGCCGTCCGACTGAAGAAGGAGGCCTTCAGGGATTTGTTATCCCGGGGAACTCCCGAGGCAGTTGTAAGGTACCGACAGGCCCGAAGGGCAGCAGCTTCAGCCGTGGCCGAGGCAAAGCAGCGGGTGTGGGAGAAGTTTGGAGAAGACATGGAAAAGGACTTTCGTGCGGCACCAACGTTGTTCTGGAAAACTGTCCAACACCTCAGGAGGGGGAAGCAGGGAACCATCCAAGCTCTGTACAGTAAGGATGGGACGTTGTTGACCTCAACTGATGGAGTGTTAGGATGTTGGAAGGAACACTTTGAGGAACTCCTGAACCCGACAACTCCGCCCTCTATGTTAGAGGCAGAGCTGAAGTATGACGGGGGATCAACACCAATCTCCCGGGGAGAGGTTACTGAGGTCGTCAAACAACTCCACAGTGGCAAAGCCCCGGGGGTGGATGAGATCCGCCCAGAAACGCTGAAGGCTCTGGGTGTTGAGGGACTGTCATGGTTGACACGTCTCATCAACGTTGCATGGAAGTCGGAAACAGTTCTGAAGGAGTGGCAGACCAGGGTGTTGGTTCCCCTTTTCAAAAAGGGGGATCAGAGGGTGTGTGCCAATTACAGAGGCATCACACTACTCAGCCTCCCCGAGAAAGTTTACTCTAAGGTACTCGAAAGGAGGGTCAGGCCGATTGTCGAACCTCAGATTGAGGAGGAACAATGCGGATTCCGTTCTGGTCGTGGAACGATGGATCAGCTTTTTACTCTTGCAAGGATCATGGAGGCGGCCTGGGAGTATGCTTATTCGGTCTACATGTGTTTTGTAGACTTGGAGAAGGCGTATGGGGGTCTCTACTCAGGGCCATCCAATCTCTGTACTCCCAAAGCGAGAGCTATGTCCGGGTCCTCTGCTGTAAGTCGGACCCATTTCCGGTGAAGAAGCGGCTGGGATGAGGATCAGCACCTCCAAATCTGAGGCCATGGTTCTCAGCAGGAAACCGATGGACTGTCCACTCCAAGTAGGGAATGAGTCCTTACACCAAGTGAAGGAGTTAAAGTATCTCGGGGTCTTGTTCTCGAGTGAGGGAACAATGGAGCGTGAGATGGGCCGAAGAATCGGAGCAGCGGGAGCGGTACTGCAGTCGCTTTACCGCACCGTTGTGACGAAAAGGGAGCTGAGCCAGAAGGGAAAGCTCTCTGTCTACCGGGCCATTTTCGTTCCTACCCTCACCTATGGTCATGAAGGATGGGTCATGACCGAAAGAACGAGATCGCGGATACAAGCGGCCGAGATGGGTTTTCTCCGCAGGGTGGCTGGTGTCTCCCTTAGGGATAAGGTGAGAAGTTCGGTCATCCAGGAGGGACTCGGAGTTGAATCGCTCCTCCTTCGCGTCGAAACGAGCCAGTTGAGGTGGTTCGGGCACCTAGTAAGGATGCCACCTGGGCGCCTCCCTAGGGAGGTGTTCCAGGCACGTCCAGCTGGGAAGAGACCAAGGGGAGGGATTATATCTCTTCGCTGGCCTGGGAGCGCCTTGGGATCCCCCAGTCAGAGTTGGTTGATGTGGCCAGGGAAAAGAAAGTGTGGGGCTCTCTGCTGGAACTGCTACCCCCGTGACCAGACCACGGATAAGTGGGAGAAGATGGATGGATGGACAAAACCTTGGTTTCATGACGGCTAAACTTTCCCCGTAAAGAAAATAAAAAAAGCTAGGAGAGGGAGCACATGTACACAAGCTCATGCAATATAAATATAAATGCTATACACGGTACATGTCACAGTGCATACGTGCTTGTTAATAAACTGCGGCAACTTAACACTTTTTACTGCGCTCCCTTATTTGTCATTGCTTTCTGTTGGTATTTCCCTAATCTCCTGCACATGCATGGTCACACCCATGTAACTTGATCTGCCGTCCAACACGCCCCACGCCTCAGTAATGTGTGAAGTGTTTTGCATATCATTATCATGGATTCGCTTTGTACACATGTGTTAAAGTACTGGGTTCCCACGTCCTGTAATGAGTCCCATCTCCTCATGTTGGACACACTCGGATATATTCGTGCCTGAGGTGTATTTGATCCTAGTTATCTCAGTTCTCTGTACACAGCAGGGGTGTATGGGCTCAGAACAGTCTCATAATACACACATGCACACAAAAGGATTCACACTTGTATTTCCGGATCCACACTTGTGTTTTTCAATGCACACACAAATGTGTTCCGTTTCATATTTATGTAAATAAAATCCAAATACAGAAAAAAGTTTTGTGTAGTTTTGATCCTCACATATTTGTTTTCCATTTAAATCCTCTGAACCTGCGAACACAAACTGCTTTCTGTGCACGGATCGCTGTGCATTCGTGTGGGTTTTTTGAGAGTCCCCTGACGGTCACCCGATTCGTACTTGTAATTGTTTATCTATAGTCAATCAGATGTCTCCTCAATTCTAAGCCAATCACATGAGCGTGGAGGCTTAAATGCTAGTGGGAGTTGGGTTTGTACTTCAGTCTTTTGGTACCGGTGATATTCACGTTCGGGTGATGCCTTTTCAAATGAGTGTGCAAGTTTGATGTATTGCCAGCCGCGTAACCAATTTTAGTTGAACAATGCCGACAAATAGTGTTAATTTCGTCAGCTATTTTTTAATTTCGTTTTAGTCTTTGTCCTGTGTTAAATTTTCTCTTTAGTTTTAGTCATATTTAGTCATCTTCATCCTGTTTTTATTTAGTCAAGATTTAGTCGACTAAAAGTCTGAGCATTTTAGTCTTATTTTAGTCAAAGAAAACAAATTATTGTAGTCTACTTTTTGTCAATGAAAACTGTTGAGTCTTTTTTAGTCATCAGATTATATAGAACATTTCAGTCAAACTAGTCTAGCCAAAACCAATACTTTGTCATTTCAGTATATATAAATAAATAAGATTATATCTTGTCCTTATTTGATGAAAAACACAGGTTGAATGATTAAGAATGCAGCTTTGCAGAGAGTATCTGGTCAGGTTTGTGGTGTTTTTACCAGCTGTGTTATGGCCACATTGCTTCCCTTCTGATAAAACAATGCATTTGCTTTTTTTCTCCACCTCATTGTAGCAAAAATGGGCCCAAATATCACATTTTTTCTTTCTCCCAAGCAGTGGTGGCTTTAGACTTTTTCGTTGTCAGTCATTTTGACAGACAGGATCGTAACATTTCCGTCATAATCTATTATTACCTGTCGAGTGCACTATTTATCACTCACTCGCGCTGACGGGGGGGTATTCGGTTAACGCGAGTGCGACCACTGCTCCCAAGCCCTGTTGTTGCCCTTTTATTTTCTGTTAAATAAGGTTAGTTAGACCATGAGTTAGACCCGAGTCTTCCTGACAGTTCACAGTGTGCCGCTGCCCGGTGTAATTCAAATCTACCGCCGTGCGCAGCACAGACACACACAGCTGCTGCCCTGCCGCAGCACCGGAAATGGAACTGCTGGGAGAACAACTGACTATCAGAGATGTAACGTTATCTTTGATAATATTTCGTCTCCTCATTTTTCGTCAACGAAAGTAAAGAGAGATTTTGGCATAGTTTTTATTTAGTAAACTACATTTTCGTCTCGTCACTTTTCGTCAACGATATTGCATGATGATTTCGTTACAGTTATTGTTTACTGCCGTCGGTGCCATCTCGTCATCGTCTCGTTTTCGTCATGGAAAAAAAGGTCGTTGACGAACATATTTCGTCATAGTTTTAGTCAACGAAATTAACACTACCGACAAACAGCTTTGGTTCGGTCCACCTGTCTTTGTCCGTCATCCTTGTACGTAACTGCGAAACCAAAATGTTCTCAAACCGGAGACTTCAATGATGCTGGAGGATTTTCGAGCTCAACTTTATCTGCGTTCGCCATTTCGACAGTTCCTCAAATTACTGACTACATTTGAACGCATCCCTCTGACCAGCTCTCATAGTATGCCTCTCGTCCAATGAAATGACTTGCTCGCTCTATGACGCGTTGAACACAATGTGAGCAAATTACTCTGAATGTTGCGACGCAGCACCTGAGATTACTTCCAAGAAGTTGTTCACGTTCTCAATTTGTTACGTTTAACGTTATATTAGTTCGGTACACTTCGGTACACACGCAAAACCGTTTTAAATGTGTGTTTCCTGTATGGCGAATACAGCTGCTTTATTTATGTCTGTATGTAGTTGTTGTGAGTGTGGAGGCAGCAGCTACAGGTTAGCTTAGCCTAATCGATCAGTGCACTACGAAGCCAGTGCTAGACAGTGAACGGGGGGAGCCCCGCCGGTCATTATCGGCCGATATTCACTCTTAATAGTTTGATCGGTGCTCTCTATAAAGGCCGATCAGGAGAACTGGATCTGATCGATATGGACATAAACGCGAGTGAAGTATAACCGGATGCGAGAGAGATCAGATCAGCTGCTGAGTCTGACGGAGACACGCAGCTCTGCATAATCACCTGATGCTCCGCCCTCTGTTTAGCGAGCTGACCGGACTGCGCAAAATGCATACATGAAGCTCTACGTCTACACAAGAAATCATACCCTCGTGGGGGCCCGCTCATGTGATTGGCTTAGAATTGAGGAGACATCTGATTGGCTATAGATAGAAAAAATTACAAGTACGAATCGGCTGACTGTCAGGGGAGTCTCAAAAAACCCACACACGAATGCACAGCGATCCGTGCACAGAAAGCGGTTTGTGTTTGCAGGTTCAGAGGTTTTAAACGGAAAACAAATATGTGTGGATCAAAAATACATATGTAAAACTTTTTTCTGTATTTGGATTTTATTTACATGTACAGTGAGGCAAAAAAGTATTTAGTCAGCCACCAATTGTGCAAGTTCTCCCACTTAAAAAGATGAGAGGCCTGTCATTTTCATCCTAGGTACACTTCAACTATGAGAGACAGAATGGGGGGAAAGAATCCAGGAAATCACATTGTAGGATTTTTAATGAATTAATTGGTAAATTCCTCTGTAAAATAAAACAAGATTTCTGGCTCTCACAGACCTGTAACTTCTTCTTTAAGAGCCTCCTCTGTCCTCCACTTGTTAACTGTATTAATGGCACCTGTTTGAACTCGTTATCAGTATAAAAGACACCTGTCCACAACCTCAAACAGTCACACTCCAAACTCCACTATGGCCAAGACCAAAGAGCTGTCAAAGGACACCAGAAACAAAATTGTAGACCTGCACCAGGCTGGGAAGACTGAATCTGCAATAGGTAAGCAGCTTGGTGTGAAGAAATCAACTGTGGGAGCAATTATTAGAAAATGGAAGACATACAAGACCACTGATAATCTCCCTTGATCTGGGGCTCCACGCAATATCTCACCCCGTGGGGTCAAAATGATCACAAGAACGGTGAGCAAAAATCCCAGAACCACACGGGGGGACCTAGTCAATGACCTGCAGAGAGCTGGGACCAAAGTAACAAAGGCTACCATCAGTAACACACTACGCCGCCAGGGACTCAAATCCTGCAGTGCCAGACGTGTCCCCCTGCTTAAGCCAGTACATGTCCAGGCCCGTCTGAAGTTTGCTAGAGAGCATTTAGATGATCCAGAAGAGGATTGGAAGAATGTCATATGGTCAGATGAAACCAAAATAGAACTTTTTGGTAAAAACTCAACTAGACGTGTTTGGAGGAGAAAGAATGCTGAGTTGCATCCAAAGAACACCATACCTACTGTGAAACATGGGGGTGGAAACATCATGCTTTGGGGCTGTTTTTCTGCAAAGGGACCAGGACGACTGATCCGTGTAAAGGAAAGAATGAATGGGGCCATGTATCGTGAGATTTTGAGTGACAACCTCCTTCCATCAGCAAGGGCATTGAAGATGAAACGTGGCTGGGTCTTTCAGCATGACAATGATCCCAAACACACCGCCCGGGCAACGAAGGAGTGGCTTCGTAAGAAGCATTTCAAGGTCCTGGAGTGGCCTAGCCAGTCTCCAGATCTCAACCTCATAGAAAATCTTTGGAGGGAGTTGAAAGTCTGTGTTGCCCAGCGACAGCCCCAAAACATCACTGCTCTAGAGGAGATCTGCGCCAAAATACCAGCAACAGTGTGTGAAAACCTTGTGAAGACTTACAGAAAACGTTTGACCTCTGTCATTGCCAACAAAGGGTATATAACAAAGTATTGAGATGAACTTTTGTTATTGACCAAATACTTATTTTCCACCATAATTTGCAAATAAATTCTTTAAAAATCAGACAATGTGACTTTCTGGATTTTTTTTTTCTCATTTTGTCTCTCATAGTTGAGGTGTACCTACGATGAAAATTACAGGCCTCTCATCTTTTTAGGTGGGAGAACTTGCACAATTGGTGGCTGACTGGTTGCCCCACTGTATATGAAACGGAACACATTTGTGTGCATTGGAAAACACAAGTGTGGATCCTTTTGCGGATCATGAAATACAAGTGTGAATCCTTCTGTGTGCATGTGTGTATTATGAGACTGTTCTGAGCCCATAGGGGTGTGTTGCCATACAGTGTGCAGTGTTTGTTCTTGTTGTGTAATTGCGGCTCTCTAGTGTGAATGGTTAGTTCTGGAACCTGGTCTGTCTGCCGAACGCCTGACAGGGGGTGTGCGTTTGTGGGTGTGTTACGGCCTGTGTTTGTTAACAACAACACACACTATCCTTTTTTAGGTTTGTTATTGTAAACTTGTAAAGTTATTCAAAATAAATGGTCAAATCTTGCTGTAAAACTACATCTACTTTCTTGTTGACCTCAAACATAAAACAACCAATAGGCGCATTCACACCGCAGTACTTTTCCCACAAAGGTTCATGAGAACTCTTTTGTCGCGTTCACACCAAAAAGAGCCGGTACTAAAATTAGTTAATGAGAACCTTTTTACCCCCACTGCGGCTCTCTTGTGAGAAAAGAGCTATATTTCTGGGCGGATTGCAAACCATGCCCCGTGAAGCCGCCATTTTATTATCCTCGCATTAGCATTATTAGCATTAGCCCAGTGCAGAAACGCAGAGAGACTAACTTATGGCAACACAAAATAAAACATGGGAGCGGTGGAGATGAGGAGGTGTCGGCGTTCTGGCGATTTACTCGGAAGGCTTCAGTAGAAGCTGCTGGGAGTCCCAGCAGCTTCTACTGAAGCCAGTCCCCAACTCCGGGGACTTCCGGCCGGGGACTTTGGGCGGCAGTATACGCCGTGAAGTGGTTTGCGGCCTGCCAGTAAACCCAAAGAAGAAGAAGTAACGTCAGCGGCTTCATTTGCCTAATCTACCCCCAGGGACTTATTCCGGTGTGAACGCGATCTGAACTTAGTTCATGAGAACTCTTTAGTTCTCATGAACTAAGTTCTCATGAACCTTTGTGGGAAAAGTACTGCGGTGTGAATGTGCCTAATGGATGTAAGACAAAATTGCAATTTTTAAACCATAACCTCCTTCAATCTTTTTCCTCTACCTCATAGTTTATTTGATTTCATCATTTTTTTGTAAACTTAAGCAATCAACTGATTTGGCTTGTTAATCTTCTGTAAGTTTTCCTAATTTTGAAATAAGTGGTATTTGTTCAGCCAGTGTGTAGCTTGTTTACACTACTATGCCAACTTCCCTACAGGCTTAATATAATTCTAATGAATCTATGTTTCCTCTGCTTGTTAAATGCTACTTTTCAGGTTGATATTTGTATCCTGTGCCTCTACTGTGAGGTGTTTACATGCTTCAATGTTCAGAAAGGTTTTTTTCCTACTGCCTCTGCTGCAGCACCTCATTTCACCCTGTGTCTTAAACCAGAGCCCAATCTGCTGCGACTGTTACATAGTCCAACCAACGCGTTGCAGACATTTACATGCACAAAAACCTATATAACACACTACAGAATAAAAGCAAAGAAAAAAAAGCAGAATTGAGCCTGACTTGGGTCTGAATTCATCTAATTCATTATTTTATTATTTTCCTTTGAGTCCAAACACAATTTTTTGTGATCATCTTTTTATCGTAGCATTTAAAACTACTGTGGGGTTTTTCAAAATAAGAACACAACAATCCCTTTCTTAGGCCCCGTCTACACAGAGACGAACCAAATTCGATATCAACAAAAAGTCTTCCGTCCACACGGAATCGGCTTAAGAAACGTGTCCGTCAACACGAGACCGCTGGAGACGCTGTAGAACATATGCTGGGCCTGTAAGTGGCGATGTACTTCCGACACAAAATAAACCAAAAGCAGCCAATAAGACCGATGACTATTATTATATCTTATTATTATTGTTGCTGATGGTTGTGGTAGAGGAGCTGTAGATTTTGCACTAACATCTGTATCATGGTCAGTAGCGTCTGGAGCACCAACGCAACCCTGTGATCCGCCATTGTTGTTGTTGTTATTGGCGAAAGGCATCAGCAATGACGCGGGGGTGAGCAGGAGAGGTGGCGAGAGGCGGGGCTATGGCGTCATCGTTTTCAGGGAATGATCATATAGGGCAGAGGTGCCCAGTACGTCGACCGCGGGGGCAATGCTGGTAGATCGCGAATCATTCATAAAAAAAAAAAATCCAGCTCCGTTACAATAGACAAAACAGGTTTTGATCCCTCCTCCCTTGGCCTCCCTGCCACTTAATTCAGGAGTTTACTTGATTGACAGAAAAAGCGACCTATCGCTTTCCAGTCTGTTAACCCAGAATGCAAAGCGATACAAAATCAGTCAAGTGCCGGGAAAACTCAAATTAAGTTAAAGAGATGAACAAGAGACAAACAACAAAATGAGTGCGGGACCGAGCAAGAAGCTAAAGACATACCACTTCCTCCCAGAATGGGATGTCACATTCAAAGGTTATTTGCCTTATTTGTAAAGCAAGCGTCGCTTTCCAATCGAAACGAGATCTCTCTCCCCCGTCTGTGTGCGAGGGGGCGGGGCAGTTTACACACACGCAGCTGCTACATGCAGCAACACACGGCGGGGATGGCGGAGAGAAGCGCTCCAAGGTGTGGTTAAATGTTACCCGTTTCCACGTCAGGTGTTATGTATGCTAGCAGCAACACACAGAGTTAACACAATTATACAAACATGGGTTAATGATTAGAGGTAACTGAGTTACTCTTTATTTTGTTAAAGTTTCAGCTATTCTGTTTACAGTTCTGTCATCAGATTATTTAATATGATTTGTTAAAACATTGCTGTTTCTTTTGATGTGAAATATTATTTATTTAATTTAAATAAAAAGCAATGTCAATTTGTTAAGTTAATTTAATATTATATGTATTTTTGAATCAAGTATTCATCTTTATTGTCTTCATTGCTAGTTTCCACATGCCTAAAACAACCTCAAGCTAAATCTAAAAGTTGATAAATAAGAGTGTTTGAGAAATTGTGCAAGGCATACAGTAATAGTCCGAATAGTCGATTAATCGTTTCATTAATCGATTATCAAATTAGTCGTTTGTTGCAGCCCTATTGTAGTTATCCCATGTATAAATAAAACGTGTTATTCAGCAACCCTTGCAATTTGGGATTTTATTTTTGGTTGGTAGAGCTCGGTGAGCTGGTCATTTCAAAAGTAGCTCACCAGCCAAAAAAGTGTGGGCACCCCTGATATAGGGCATACAGGACTGTCTCAGAAAATTAGAATATTGTGATAAAGTTCTTTATTTTCTGTAATGCAATTAAAAAAACAAAAATGTCATACATTCTGGATTCATTACAAATCAACTGAAATATTGCAAGCCTTTTATTATTTTAATATTGCTGATTATGGCATACAGCTTAAGAAAACTCAAAAATCCTATTTCAAAAAATTAGAATAGTTCCTCAGACCAAGTAAAAAAAAAAAAGATTTATAACAGCAAAACACAATCAAACATTTGAAAATGTCCATTAATGCACTCAGTACTTGGTTGGGAATCCTTTTGCACGGATTACTGCATCAATGCGGCGTGGCATGGAGGCAATCAGCCTGTGGCATTGCTGAGGTGTTATGGATGCCCAGGATGCTTCAATAGCGGCCTTTAGCTCATTAGCATTGTTGGGTCTGGTGTCTTTCAGCTTCTTCTTCACAATACCCCACATATTCTCTATGGGGTTCAGGTCAGGGGAATTTGCAGGCCAATCGAGGACAGTAATGCCATGGTCAGTACACCAGTTACTGGTGGTTTTGGCACTGTGGGCAGGTGCCAGATCATGCTGGAAAATGAATTCCTCATCTCCATAGAGCTTTTCAGCAGACGGAAGCATGTAGTGCTCTAAAATCTCTTGGTACACAGCTGCATTTACTCTGGGCTTGATGAAACACAGTGGACCAACACCAGCAGCTGACATGGCTCCCCAAACCATCGCTGACTGTGGGAACTTCACACTGGATTTCAAGCAACTTGGATTTTGCTCCTCTCCAGCCTTTCTCCAGACTCTGGCGCCTTGACTTCCAAATGAAATACAAACTTGCTTTCGTCTGAAAAGAGGACTTTGGACCACTGTGCAACTGTCCAGTGCTTCTTTTCCTTAGCCCAAGTCAGACGCCTCTTCCGTTGTCTTGAGTTCAGAAGTGGCTTGACCATGGGAATACGGCTATTGTAGCCCATTTCCCGGACACGTCTGTGAACAGTGACTTTTGATACCTGGACTCCAGCTTCAGTCCACTGTCTTTGAAGCTCCCCCAAATTCTGGAAGCGACTCTTCTTCACAATGCTGTTAAGGCTGCGGTCATCTCTCTTGGTTGTGCAGCGTTTCCTGCCACATTTCCCCCTTCCAACAGACTTTTTGTGGATGTGCTTTGAAACTGCACTCTGTGAACAGCTTGCTCTTTGAGAAATTTCTTTTTGTGTCTTACCCTCCTGATGGAGGGTGTCAATGACAGTCCTCTGGACAGCAGTCAGATCAGCAGTCTTCCCCATACTTGTGATTTAGTTTACTGAACCAAGCTGAGTGTTTTTCAAGGCTCAGGAAACCCTTGCAGGTGTTTCGAGTTAATTAGACGATTCAAGTGATTCGTTGAACACCCTACTAGTATACTTTTTCATGATATTCTAATTTTTTGAGATAGGATATTTGAGTTTTCTTAAGCTGTATGCCATAATCAGCAATATTAAAATAATAAAAGGCTTGCAATATTTCAGTTGATTTGTAATGAATCCAGAATGTATGACATTTTTGTTTTTTTAATTGCATGACAGAAAATAAAGAACTTTATCACAATATTCTAATTTTCTGAGACAGTCCTGTACATGCAGAGCCGCAAGCGTTTTGTCCTCAGACCTACCCACTTTGGAAGCCGTAATCAAAGGGTATCCCGAATCCGAGTTTCCGTGTCGGCCTCGTGTGGACGAACCGTCTATACCAGGGATCACCAACTACATTTGTCCAAGGGCCAAAATGTATCTAATAGACACTATCGCGGGCCAGCGGGGGGGAGGGGGGGGGGGGGGGGGGGGGGGGGGGGGGTACAGGTACTGCATAAAGCTTAGCAAACTCTTCACACTAACGTAGGATCACTTCTAGGCAGGGTTGGGAGGGTTACTTTGTAAATGTAATCAGTTACTGATTACTGAATACATGCTCTGAAAGTAATCAGAATACAGTTACAGTTACGTGTCTTAAAAAAGTAACGTGTTCAGGTTACTTTTAGAATACTTTTGAAATTATTATTATTATCTGAAACGATGTAATAACTTTTAAAACTTTTTCCAGTCACTTGCCCCATGCATTCAGCAGCAGGCCATTCACTTTGATTTTATCCCGTTATAAATGTCATTTAGACAATAAAGAAATGCTACATCAACGTTATCTTGCACATTTTATCTAACCATCTCCGTTTCTAACTTTCAATATATTTTAAAAGAGATCTCTCTCTCTCATCTGTGTGCGGGGGGGCGGGGCCTCACAGACACGCTGCATCTCTCTCTCTCTCACAGACACGCTGCAGCGCTGTGCAGTGTGCACACAGTTCTGCCGGTAATGAATATTACATTTTGTGAGGAAACTTTTCCACCAATAATTCCAATAAGTATTCCAAAATGTATTCACTTCAGGTTTACGAAAGTAACTGTAATCAGATTGCTCGTTTTTCAAATGTAACGCCAGCTGAATACAGTTAGCCTACTTGATTTTTGTATTCTGATTACGTAACGCCGTTACATATATTCCGTTACAACCCAACCCTGCTTCTAGGCTACTGTCCCGCAGCTCCTGCCTCTCTGTTGGACTCTGTCGCAGAGGGGCTGCTGCTGTGGTGTGGAGCGCACAAAGCAGACTCTTCACAACGAAGGATCACTTCTTCTTCTTCAAGGAAGGGAAGGTTTCGCAGTACGCAGTCTACTGTCCCGCAGCTGCTGCCTCTCTGTTGGACTCCGGTACTGCACCTTACTCACGAGACGTTGTAAAAAAGAAAATGGGTGGGGGCGAACGCAGTAACCACTCCGCCAACGCCACAGTCACCCCCGTGGTGCGGGCCGGATGAGAATGTCTGGCGGGCCGGATGTGGCCCGCGGGCCGCCAGTTGGTGGTCACTGGTCTATACGATAGAGAACGTTAGCGGATTCAACTGATATCGTCTCCGTGTGGACGGGGCCTTAGTCACTGCTTGGCAAGATTGTTCTGTAAATATTTGATGCAGTCTAATACAAAGCTCTGTTTGGTATTGCATAACTGGGCCTCTTACTTACTCTTACTGACCTCTTACTGGGCCTCTTGAAAGGAGCAATAGGAAATGGCAGTGTGTAATTTCCTCATTTAGAAAGCCTGCGCTGTTACTGTGATGGACATCTGCACTGGTGTGTTTGCACACATACATACATTCGCACATAGAAACACACACACGTCACAGTGACACACATACGCAACAACGAGCAGTGGCCCATTTATCACCCTGTAATACTGTTACATTATGGTCCTGAGCGTTTGGTCGTTGCCTGGCAACAGACCATTTCCCTGCGGTTGTCACAGCATTGGTTACTATTTGCAGCCCTGTTGCCCGGCTGCTGTGACCGGGCCCAATAGCCTATTGTTTTTATACACCTCTAACACTACCGCTGCAAGATTACCAGTCCCATTTGATTTGCGTAAGTGGCAAAGTCCATTGGCGAAACAGATTTAGTTCTTTGTTGCATTATCGATGCATGCACGTAATGTGGGTTTAATGTTCAATTAATGAGCCCTCTATATCCTGTTGTTAAAGAGACCGTATTTATTTGCATGGGGACGGTTATGTCCCATGCTTATTTATTATATTTATTTATATAGCACATCTCAACACAAGGCAGCTCAAAGGGACCCTTTTTAAAATGAGAAAAAGGCAATACCATGACCTATATATATATATATATATATATATATATATATATATATAGCACCATCAATAGGCAAGCATTTAAATGAGGATATGAAAAACCAGCCCAGCATGTCATACTGTATATTACATATTTTCACACTAGTACAGGGTGTCCGCGGGGTCTTAAAAAGTATTAGAAGTTGATAAATCAATTTAGCGAAAATTAGGGGCCCCCACAGAGTCTAGAATTGCCACTGTCGATGGGGATCAAAGCTGTCCGGTCCCACATGCTAAGTGCTAGCCAGAAAGCCGCGGCGTTTAAGTCCCGACTCTCCCGATGGCCAATCCGTGCCTCCCCTGACTGCACGTCGCTGAAACACACCGCTGCAGACTCTCTGCACGGAGGAGCAGTGGAGTCCGGGCGATGCTGCTCCTCCAAGGAAGAGACACGTTCTCTAAGCAAAAAAAAACTATATCCGGTCACAGAGATCTGCTATTTTAAAGTAAAGTCAACACATATCGACCCTAAATATAGTCTATATTAAGAACGGAAAAAGACTCAACATATATCGTTTTTTGTAAACATATGACAAATGTGTGAGGATGATGACGTCAGAGCATCGTCCTATGTGCCGGGCTTAGCCCCGGACAGCCCCAGCCCAATTTAACCCCTGGGTATTTGTGAGGGAGCTCCTATGTGGCATTACCCCGCTGAAGCTCACCAAAGTTTAATATATTTCATAGTTCAAAGTTTTGTCAATTGTTTTGTTTATTGGTCAAATACTGGTTTCTGAGGAGTTTTACTGGAATGAAAGAGCACAGAGTACAGAAGCAACAAAGCAGCATACTGCATTAAACCTGACCTTCACAGAGAGGTTGAATTTCATGTGGAGAGGAGGCTTCAGTAGTCTGTCTGTTTTATCTCTTGGGAAGAATGCCTAAATCAAACTTTCTAATGGTTTATTTTTCTAATAAACCTTGCATTGGGTTGGTCACACAATTCATTCTCTTGTGCTTTGTTCTATCTGAATTATGATAAGGAGTTATCACAAGCTGTTTAGTTATGCTATCTTACAATAAATACTGTAGTAAATGTGAGGTAAAGTGTGTCCCCAATGTAACCGGTTAGAACTCGAAGTTGCGATGAGGTCTTAAAATGTATGGAATGGGTCTTAAAAAATGTCTTAAAAGGTATTAAATTTGACTTCAGGATTCCTGCATATACCCTGTAGTAGTCGTTTTGCATCCACAAGTCCCCCTACTATTGATTTCATGTGGTTGACAGGGTTTGCACTTTAATATATTTTGGTTTTCCAGGAACATTTTGTGCAGAACATCAGCTGCAGAGACCCTAGCCCTGACCCTCTTGTGATAACATAGACATGTTGTCCCCCCAAGGCTGTGACACAGTGACTTACAAGTTTTTTTTTTTTAACATTGTGACCATCTCCAAAAGAGTAACATTCTCCGCCTCTCTTTTCTCTCTGCAGGGCTCCAGAGATTATTTTGGGCCTGCCATTTTGCGAGGCCATTGACATGTGGTCACTGGGCTGTGTGATTTCCGAGCTTTTTCTGGGCTGGCCCCTCTACCCTGGAGCGCTGGAGTACGACCAGGTAAAGTTCTTCACACGACGCACGCTTGCACTAGCTACTGAATTGCACACAGGACTCGAGGAGAGATAAAAAGATATCCCTTTTTGAGAAAGAGGGATTAAAAAGGACCAATTAAACAGAAATATCCCTTTTCAGAGATTACAGAACACAAATATATTATTCAGCGTCTGCTTTTCCAGTTGCCAAAACTCAACAGTACGTTCATTATCCACTTAAACCCGTGTTTGTTGTTGCTCCCTGATTTCTCTCTGGCTGTATGAGCGAAGGCCGACAAATCCAGCATGAAATCCTGCTAATGCTGAGCTGAGTGAATCAGGAAATTGTTCTTGGCCATGTGTTATGATATTCCCACAGTGTTGTACAGTCTGAACTTCACGACTGGGACATTAGATGAAGTTCCCCTGTGTGGGAGAGGGAGCGTGGGAAAAGGACCACACCACATTCACAGACCACTACAGGATTACCCTGTTTGACTGTACGCAACTCTGTGAAGACTAGAATTAAGCCCATCATGTTTACATGAGCTAAGTGCGTTAGTGCTAATTCAGACGCTTGGCGTTAAGAGTCGTGTTTTGTTTCGGTAGAAATGGTTCATATCGTCAGTTAGCTGAGTTTCTGACACATTAATAGGTTGTTTAATGTTTTGAAGCCCTGAGACACATTTTCGTGAAAAAAAAAGCCCTGCCGTCGGGGGCTAAACGGGTTGACAAGGTTTATTAAAGGAATATAATAGAATCAGAGCGATGAAACCCTCTTTAATGCTCACACATCCTAGTACCAGTAGTCAAGTACTAGGAGCAGTGGGCAGCTATTGTACAGCGCCCGGGGAGCAATGGGAGTGAGGGGGGTGGGGTGGTGTCTGGTGCCTTGCTCAAGGGCACCACAGCAGGGCCCAGGAGGTGAACTGGGAGCTCTCCAAGTAGAAGTCCACACTCCATATTTAGGTCTGGTCGGGGACTTGAACCGGCGACCCTACAGCTCACAGTCCAAGCCCCTACCGACTGAGCCACTTTCGGTTATACATGTATCGGTTATTGGAGGGTTTTTTCATCATCCATATAACACAGAAGAAACTTCACATTATACAATCCTTTATTTGTGGTATTATGTTACCAAACATTGTCAACAAAAATTGAATAAGCAAGGCAAGTTTATTTATATAGCATCTTTCAACACAAGGCAATTCAAAGGGCTTTACAAAAAATTCAAAACATAAAAATCATTTACATAAAGTGCAGCGGGATCACATCATAACGTGATTAAAAACTGTCGTGAAAAAACGATCAGAATAATTTAAAAATAAAATAAGCTAAAATAGACTATGATATAGAATACAATTGAACAAAAATGACGGTGTAGTGTAAAATATGAATCGATTTATTTAAAAGCAGCAGCAAAAATATCAGCCTGGATTTAAAGAGATGAGGTTTGCAGCTGACCTCTAACTCTTGGGATTAATATGCATCAGGGAGCGTTACTGGCAAGACAGCTATATAGTAGATCACACTTTTTAGTAGCAGCTGCCTTAAGGAGCTAGGACTATACACCAGTGGAGCACCAGCTGCGGCTGAACCTTAACCACGTCACTGTTGAGTACAAAGTTGGGGAAGTCGTTCTTGCAAATCAATCTGTGTAAGTTTAATAATAACGTGCACAGCTCCAGAGAGATATTCACACTGCGATGTAAACAGTGACATCACGACGTGGCTCTTCTCTGGCTCTGGTAGGTGGACCAACTGCGAACCAAACTACCCCCAACTGGAACTCAGTGGAAAAGGGGTATTAGAGATAGTGGCTGATAAAGCTTCACTGAGCACTGACAGCTCTGTTGTATCACTGCGTGCGTACACACACACACACACACACACACACACACACACACACACACACACACACACACACACACACACACACACACACACCGGTGAATATTGAGCCCCCAAAAGTATGCTGTACTATGCCAAGGCTCACTGCAGTTCCACTCTACACAGCAAAATGTATTTATAAGCATAAGCCTGATGGTAGACAAGTTCACACACACACACACACACACACACACACACACACACACGATCGGTGCACCATCAGCAGGTTCTGGCCGGTCAGTGTGTTTGTTCTGGGCCGTAGACATGTGTGCGTGCTCTCATACACACACAAACACACACACCGGCTGTAAAGCGGATCACTGAATTTCCATGGAGTTTTGTAAAGGATATCAAGACAAGGCGGGCAAACTAAAAATATTTCTTGGGAACCGACTGAGCTCTGGTTTCAGACAGAGGGTGAACAGAGGTGCTGAAGTACAGGCAGTGTGAGAAAAATAAAGACGTTTTTGAACATTAAAGGACGCCTATCATGCTATATTTAAATGATATATTGCAGGGCCATACCTATATAAGGTATATTTATACGTTTCTGTTTTCAAAATACCAAACAGATCATGCGTTTTAGCCAGGCCTCATTTCGCTCTATTTGCTGTTCTCCAGCCCTGTTTTTGCAGGGGGCTGATTCTGTGAGCTGCAGCTGACCACGCCCCCCTGCAGGAGAGGGGATCACTCAAATTACACAAGTGATCACCTGCCAGTCTTTGCAACAATACAGAATGTACTAAGATCAAAAGACACCAGGGGCCTCATTTATAAAGGGATATACGCTCAAAAAATGGCGTACGCCAGTTTCTACGCAATGTTTGCAATTTATAAAATACTAACTTGACGGAAAAACATGCGGTCCTCCACGCAAACTCTAACCCATGCGTACGCACTAAGCACAAACACGGGAGGGACGAGAAACTGCGACACCGTTGAAAGAATGGAGAAAAATATGTGGAAATAATACCATAAATAATTATCATATATGAAGAATTAATTTTCAAACATTGATTAAAGCCAATCTTAAAATGATTTAACAAACGCCTGTTTGAGACTCCTCAGTGCACACAAAAACATAACTTGGAGAAATAAATAAATACGGATATGTTATTGGAAACCACCTCGAATATGTTGTGTTAATGTTATGAAATGTTTTCTCATAAATGATGCGGTAAGCAGGAGGACAGAATTACGTCTAAACCGACGCCGTTTTGCATTTCTATAGGTTGTAGATACGAGCATCATTCTTTTGGCCACAATCGGCACTTGATGTATGTTTTCCCACTGCATCCGTCTGCCATGAACCCTACAGAAACCTACGTGTTACTTTTGGCTCATAGTGGCCTCCATTTGTGTCGTGTAATAAAAAGTTAGTAAATCCCCATATCCTCCTCAGAGGACATTCATAACAACATTTAGTTTTAGGTCAAATAATTATTACACTGCTCTGAAACTCACTACACTAACTCCTAAGATGTTCCCTTACTATAATTAATTAATTAAAAATATTGAACTCACAACACTGGTAATTACAAACTTAACCATTTCTCTTTCTATAAATAGTGCTTGTGTTGATGGACGCCATATTGAAATACAATGAAATTATCTTTTTCAAAGCCACATATTTGGGGTGGGACACAATAAATAAAGCTTTGCCAGTTTATAACCGATGAAACATGACGGTATCAGAATAATCACTTACATGTGATGGTATAGGATGCTACACAGGTCACTGTAAAGATAAAGTGTCAGAGGAGAAATAGGCAAGATACAGGATCTGTTTAATCGCCATGTAGGTTCTCTTTTATTGCACACTCCAGACAATATCAATAACGGCATCTCGCTGTCCCAGGTGTGTCGTATGCATGTAAATACAAGTTAAAAGTTTTAATGTAAATAGAAGTTAACATTTTCAATATAAAATAAAGTGTCAGTAGTATCAAAACAATAATAAGAGTATATATAATAACAGTAATAGGTAGGCTCAGCAGCAGACACACCTTAGTGCAAAGTGAAGTGTCAGTATTAAGAACAGTGGCATATCTATAATCACAATAATACAGAACGAACTGTCCCAGGTGTGAACAGGGACAGTCTTGCCCAGGGACACAACGACATGCTGACTGCAGTGGGGTTTGAACCTGTGCTCCCCTGATCCGAACACCAACACACTCATCCACACGCCTCCCAACAAGTCATTGTACAGTTTATCAACAACAACAAGTTTTTATTTTATTTTTTAATTGAAGGCCTGTTGGATTTAATCAGCTCGCTTAGCACTGCCAGAAGCCCAGCCTGAAAGGTATTTTGTTGCTCCACCTGGCGCGCCGACACCTCCACCTGGCGTGCAGCCTGGCACGCTGCCGAGTCAGCATGGCGCGGCATCACCATGAGCAGCTGGTCGTGCGATTCCTGGGCCTTGTGTGAATGCGGCACGCAGGTCCTCATTCTCCTTGCTGACCATGGCACGGCGGTCCTCCATCGCCATGATGGTGTCAAGGAAGCTGTCATCCCGTGCCCGCTTTCCTAAGAGGAGAAATAAGCAAGAGACAAGATCAGTTTAATCGGGTTGTCAACAGAGACAACATTGGACATGGTGCAGGCAGGGACTGTGTACAAAATGCAGGTGTAAAGTAGAAGATAAGATAGGATCAAATAGCTGACGCTCAAAGTGCCCTTATTTATTGTTTTGTGCTTAATGTATGCTTGAACTTTGTTTTATAGCAGGGGTACTCAAACTTTTTTGTTAAAGGTCCACTTGTGAATTTTATACAAGGTCAATGGTCCGGATCAATGCCAGTAAAGTCCCCCCACCCCCGGAGCGGAGCAACGAAACTGAAATTAAGAAGCAGTTTCGGCACGCTATGCATGGGGCCCCCTTGAGGGGGTTTCCCGACATGTCGTTGCAGTAAATTAAAGGGTGTTTCATGTTGTCGTTGCTGTGGACCTTCTTAATCTTTTTTTTAATGTTTTTTTTTTTTTTTAATTGTTACGTTTGTTTTGTGTTTATCTTTTATTTTAAATTAATTAATTAATTTAATGTTTTGTGAGCTGAGCTGTGTGATTTTATATTTTATGTATCTCTCTGTACAGCACTTTGGTCTGGAGGTTTTAAAGTGCTATATAAATAAAGTTGAATTGGATTAATCTTCCTTATTTGGGGGCCCCCTTCTGGTCCAAGCACTTGCCTGTCGGTAAACGGTGCCCCTGTATACACTCACACACACACACACACACACACACACACACATTCAATACATACAGTATGATTGGTTGAACTAGTGGGAGAAATGGCACTGTTTGTCTGTAGCCAATGCCTTGAACCTCAGCAAAAATTCAAGGTAAACTTGTGGTTAACTTGCTGTCTGCAATAATAATAATAATAGATTTAATTTGTTAGCGCTTTTACAGGTGCTCAAAGACGCTTTACAGATATAGTGAAGGGAAAAGAAAAGGAAGGAACCACAAATAAATGTAATTAGGTGATGCAACGTAACATAGATTTTTTCCACTGTTGGGTAATAAAGAACTTGCTTTGTGTCATCTCATGGACATTTTATTAAAAGCCATGACAGCTGGTCTGAGGTTGAACCACATTGGGTGTTATTTATCAGTCTCAGGGGCCTGTTCTGTACCTTACCTTGGTGTGTAAAGAGGTAGCTGTGGCTCCTGGTTTTGTTAGGATGGAGCTGTGGCCCTCTGTCTCATTGCAGACCAGAACTGCTCTTAGGCAAAGCAAAGCTAGCATTTGGTAGAGAAACAGATTGGAAAACAGCAGTTTGGTTTTTGCAAGTTCGAATGTGCTGTCGTTTTCCCACTGGTTCTTGGGAGTCTATGGGAGAATATATTTTCTGAATCCCAAAGGTTGTAACATATTGTTCTGTGTAATTACTTTTCTATGAGATTTAATTTCCGTTTAGTTTTTTTAATGTCTTGATGGTCTTATAACTTCTTTAACATTCATATAACATCCCTGCAGCATGAACATTCCGACCCTCAAATCTATTACTCATGTGTTGACTTTCAATTTTTATTTTTCCACTTTCTTCAGATCCGATACATCTCTCAGACTCAGGGCCTGCCTGCCGAGCATCTGCTCAACAAGGGGACAAAGACCTCTCGCTTCTTCTCCAAAGAGTCCAACTCTCCCTACGCCTCCTGGAGACTCAAAGTACTTGCACACAACAAGCACAAACAGACAGAACATGCAGGTTATGTGAGAATGGACATCATTAGAAATTCACGGGAAAGTCCATGCAACAAGGGACATAAAATACAAAGTGGCAGTACATTTGCAACAGGAAATGGATCCATAAGCTTTTCAAAACAAGACAGAGCCAGCAGGCCCTGAGAAAAGCTCCAGGAAATGTGAAATCGTGTTTAGACTACCTGCTGAGCTCACTCTAAATACATGTATAATACATTTGAGCCTAATGTTTATCTTTCCAAGCATTCCCAGCAAAAACCCAACTGCCTGACACTCTGACCACGCACATTTACACGTTTCATTTAGATTTTTATGTTTCTCTATAATACATGAACTCTCTCCGGTTCTAGATGTTAGTATTATATATTTTAAATGTTTTCTGTTAAGTGTCTCAGCTCCTAGTCAAAGCTTATCAGCTTATTTGACATATCTCCATTGTATGTTATAATTGTACTTGTATTTTTAAACTGTTTCTGAATCAAATCAATTGAATTCCTCCTCCAGACAACAGAAGAGCATGAGAAAGAGACGGGACTTAAATCCAAAGAGGCCAGAAAGTATATCTTCAGCTGTCTGGAAGACATCGCACACGTGAGTCCAAATTCAAATCACCCTACACAAAACATAAGGCAGGGTACACTTTTCAGTTTAGTAAGTAAAAAAAAAATGTTAGTTCGTGTGGCTGCACATCACCATCGAATTATTTAGTCAGTTGTTAACACGCACCATTTTATAACACATAGCTTTCGACATTCATGAGTAGCCGACCTATTTTGGGTTGACTACTGTGTTTAAAAACTATTGACTTCTAGACTACGAAACTGGAATTGTTAAAACTCATTCCTGCACAACTCCAATAATTGTGACACCTGTTGCCCTTCATGTTTCTCACATGTGTTTCTCTCCCTGTGCTTCCTCCCCTCAGGTGAACTTGGTGCTGAGTCCTGACACCGGGGACATGCAGGCAGAGAAGGCTGACAGGAGGGAGTTTGTGTCCCTGCTGAAGAGCATGCTGCTGATCAACGCTGAGGACAGGACTGTTCCCGCCAGCGTCCTCAATCACCCCTTCCTCACCATGACTCACCTGCTGGACTACCCACACAGCAACCAGTAAGGCTGCAATTTGACATCGACACAATATGTGTTGTCTTTCCTACACGCTCTTGTCTGCTTTGTATTTTTTTTTTTCCTGCAATGTTGGCTGAAGTTTTATTTCCATTTATGTAATTTGCCTCCTCTCATTCTCTCCAGCGTGCAGTCATCTTTCCGCATCATGGACATGTGCCACGCTCGGCCCAACAACTCCGTTTTCGATGTTCTGAATCAAAACACCATTCATTTTTCAAGACCCCCTGTTGCCACAGCAGCCTCCTCTGGCCTCCCTCTCGGCTACAGCAACATACCAGTGCACACTCAGGTGAGATACTGCAGATGGACACAAATACTGTGTGTGTGTGTGTGTGTGTGTGTGTGTGTGTGTGTGTGTGTGTGTGTGTGTGTGTGTGTGTGTGTGTGTGTGTGTGTGTGTGTGTGTGTGTGTGTGTGTGTGTGTGTGTGTGTGTGTGTGTGTGTGTGTGTGTGTGTGTGTGTGTGTGTGTGTGTGTGTGTGTGTGTGTGTGTGTGTGTGTGTGTGTGTGTGTGTGTGTGTGTGTGTGTGTGTGTTACTAGAACTTTTTCTCTCTAGTTAGACTTGGGCAAGTTTTACTTACTGTATTGCATTTTGCCTAGATCTTGCCCATTCACCGATGACCTAATATCACCCTCTTTAAGGTCAAAAGTGTGACAACATATCATCTTAGAAATGTTCTTAGTTGTTCTGCTACTCAAGAATGATAGCTTACCTTCTTTCCCTGTATACATCTTTGTTCATATTTTCCCTTTCTACGTTATATTGACTCACCATCTGCTACTCCTTTCTAATGCAGCCTATGAACCAGTCGGCTCCCTCAGTGTTGCATCCTGGGATAGCTCTAACGACTGGGAATGGTCAGTTTGCATGCACAGACTCCTTTCCACCTGCCCTTCTTCTTTGTCCTCCCCCCATGCAAGGTATGCACACTGCACACTCATTACAATGATAACATAAAACATTTATTTGTAGTCATTTAATGTTTATTATCTTAAAGATTGCATTTAAAGTGTTCTTAATTGTTATGCACAGCCTTTTTTGTTTGTTTTATGCTTCTTCTTGTTTATTTTCTTTTTACAAGGTAACCTCAACCAACCGGCAGGGTACTCTGTTCCCATGGTTACCCAGGCCCCTCCCATACAGCCCTTACCAGTGAGACCTGGTGTAATTGCTCAGGTAAGACATCGACCTAAACATGGATTTAACATCTGACCCCTGACATCAGGCCTTGCTGTGGGGGAGTTCAAACAAATGGTATGTAAGGTCTCTGATTCTCCTCTTCTCCCTGCAGCAGGCTTGGTCTAGCCGGGGTCAGCAGCTGCTCATCCCAGCAGCCTGGCAGCAGATGACTACAGTGGGACCTCCGCCCTCTCACCCCCCTCCACCTCCTCCCCAGTCCTCCCTAACCAACGACACCGCAGCCGGCCCACAGAGAATCAGCGACTGGGGGTGAGTCATCCCGTTCGGAGTCAGACAAACTTGTAATATGGGAAATTCCAGGTTGTAAAACTTCCACGCATCAACATTTTGGGTTGAATTCAGTGTGTATGCATGCACTAAAAAAACAAGTTACAATTGGCTTTCCGAGACAAACTACTATTGACTTTCTTGTTAAATGTCTAAAAAAATACAAGAAATTACCGTTGGTAAACGTTCCACATGACACTTCATGTTACCATAGTAACACACTGTCCAACTGTTATGGTGCGCTCACACCGGTTGAGAAGCGAAGATTCCGCCCGTTATTGTGCAAGTTTTACACTGAAAATAACGTCATATAGACTTTAATAAAGTAGCAACTTTATTTGCAATGTCATCATAGACAATCTGTGGTTTGCACACAACAAACACACTTTCTATTCATACATGGGGAACTGTGAGCTCTGCGTGCCGTTGCCCAGACCCAAAGACCAATGCTTTGTTTCCTAGTTCAACAACATCACCACGTCGGGGAAGACAGCGTCACTCTCGCTGCTGATTGGCTCTGCGAGACAGTGTGATCATCATCATACTGACTTTATTGCTAATCACAGCGGGGGGGGAACTCTCTTTGCGTCGGTGTAAACAAACCATCACGGTTGCTGTGTGAAGGCAAAACAACACTGAAAAAGCACAAACAACAGTCTTTCAATATGCTTAATAGGGGTGTTGAAATGAATCATTTCTACGATGCGTTGCTTCTTGATTTTCCGGCCGCGGCTGGACAATAAAGTTTTTTTTCTGTCACATGAAAATGTAATCGGTCAGTGACGCAGAGGTCAAGGAACAGAAGTGACAGCGGCACAGCGACAAGCAGTCTGCTTTATCCAGCAACACCAGTCCAGAACCAACAGCAGAAGGACCCGCTCTGAATCAGTCCGTGTCGCTGCGGCTCAGAGACAAACATGGATTTTTTTTTTAAATACTCGCGTTATCGTCATGTCAGGTTATTGGTGGATTGAATCAAGTCTTGGATTGCAGAGTATGAATGTCCTCTTGCTATTTTCAGACCATAAATACGTGTGTAAAGTTTGTGAAGGCAGGAGGAAAGCTTCTGCGATCACCGTCTCCTCTCTGTTCCTCCAAACCCCCCCCACACTCCCTGAAAATAATGAATAACAGGCTGATAGTAACCTGATAGAAATTGTATTACTCACTTAAACAAATGTTGATCTCTGATCAAGATTTGATAAAGCTAACTTAATCTCATACATTCATGGGATTTATACAACAGTAAGACAGAAAGTGTGCACCCACCTGCAGTATTTTTGTTTTTATGTGCTGTTGTAAATACTCCTGTTGTCTGCTGTGTTCAGACTCATGTCCTGTGTGTGTGTGTGATGCCACATTCAGGACATTCAGTGTCCTTTCTTTAACAGAAGACCTTAGCTAGAAGCTGCAGCTAGACTGCAGAAGCATTAGTGTTTTGTTTTTGAGGATTGAACAACTTCACACACAGATATAGGGAGGCTAGACCTTGATCTATTTTAGCTTGTCATTTAATGTCAAGTCATTTATGTTATTGATTTCTGACCGAATCGTTGACAGGATAATCGTAATGGAATCGTGAGAACAGTGAAGATGCACAGCTCTAATGCTTAACCAGGAGAGACATTTCATAAAAAGCTGGGTTTTTATTATATTTCGAATACTTGTTCTAAATTGAGACGGTTCTATTTGCTTTCATCAAAGCACAGTAGATTTTCTATTACTGCTTATTCTTAGCCAAAGTCTAGGGCTTATCTTCCTCTTGCACTTTTTTGGTACCTTTTTTTTAACATAACATTTTTTCCCCCACAGCAGCCATTACACTTCAGTGATGCAACAGCCTCTCCTGACTAATCACATGCAAGCACTCTCTGCCCATCAGCCAATCAACATTGGCATAGCTCACGTTGTGTGGCCGCAGCAAGCCAATAAGAGGAACAGACATAGTCACAACAGGTGAGATGTGCTCCTTGTGGAAATGAATCTGCTTTAATGTTTTATGGATGTCTAACCCAGTGGTTCTCAAACGTTTTTCAATCATGTACCCCCTTTGAAAACAAAAAATGTCCCCTGTTCCCCCTGATCAGCGCAACAACTATTTGTTATGGACAAAAAGCCGATATAAAGAGGTACAGTGCAGTGCTGCACCATCAGTGTCTGATTTATTAAAACAACAACCTTGTAACTGAGAAACACTTAAATGCTACATTTCAAATGTTTACAATCCATCACTAAATTCATGACAAACCAATTTCAACATAATAACACTAAGACGACATTAGTTGCATTGAACTGATCTTTTTAATAAGTTGTACTTAATGTAGTGAAACATGGGCTCGTGCTTCACTGAGATCTTTGTCATTCTGACAGGGAGGCACCTGCAGTTATTACACTTTGTGTTTTGAGATATGTGTAACTCTGTTAATATAAAAACCACACTGCTCAAACTTCCTTACTTTCCCTAAAATTGGTTTATTTATTTATTTTGGTGCGTGGGGAATGAAGGGAACAAAATATATGAGCATTTTATGAGCATGGGATTTTGACCCCTCATAAAAACATTATGCATAATGCTGCGCTATACTTTGAGACCACACGCCGTTGCTAAGCAACGCTTATTGTTTAGGTCCTTTGAAAAGCAGGCAGTCAAATCATTAACTAGAACTAGCTAGATCTGATAGATTTGGACATAAACGCGAGTGAAGTCTAACCGGACGAGAGAGAGATCAGATCAGCTGCTGCTGACGGAGAACACGCAGCTCTGCATGATCACAGCTCCGTCCGCTGTGACGGACCGATGAGTGGAGCAAAATACACTAAGAGTTAGACCTAACACACTTAGCTAGTTGATCTACTCTGGAACTAGCTAAACTAGTTATAAATATATTTATTCTTTACTGTCGGGTCACTTATTACAGGTTCAGCGAGCTGCACGAGACTGACGGGCTGTCAGGAGAGGGAGAGGAAAAGAGAGCACCCCGTTTATTTCCCCCATTTTATTATCCAGAATTACTGTAAACCTTTGAATAAAGTAGTTCATCTACTATTAGTAGTTTGTTTAAATGCATTAATTATGTTTTCTTTTTTCATTAACATAAAATTAAACTCACGTACCCCCTGCAGTACTCCAACGTACCCTAGGGGTCTGCGTACCCCCATTTGGGAACCACTGATCTAATACATCAACTGTTCTGTTTTAAAGGAACCTGTCCCACCCCAGAAACATCCATACATCAGTATGTCGGACCCCCAAGATGGCCAGTGTTGTTGGACATGCAGTGGTCCCCCGAGAGCAGCCTCAGAGGGAGCTGCCGCCGGTGCAACCCGTAGTCCCTAACGCAGATGAAAATGGTGCAGAGGAGGAAGTGAGCTGCTTCAAAGAGGCGGTGCCGAATGGGAACAGCCAGCAGGACCGGTCCAATCAACCGCAGCGCCACGTGGCCGTTCTGATGGGGGACACACCGAGCCCTGCTGCCAGTGTGATCAGCATCCGCAGTGACCTGACTGACGGGGAGGAAGAGGAGGACGAAGAGCCTCGGAGGTGCCGTCTGAGGGGGTGAGTAACATTACATGCAATGGACATGGGATGAACAAAATCAACCAGTGATCTTAATCTTCCAACATGTGATCCGTGTGATCCGTGTGATCACGACTGGAGAGCGCTGAAGTTCACACTTCTGCTTGTTGTACAAAAAGGGAAGCACATACCTGTATTGCTCGGACAATCTATCAGCGCTCGAACTGCAATATATTGCTACAATAGAAACAATCTTTTAGGGTTTATTTTTCCTCGATCAGGTTGAACATGCACATTTCTCAGGCTGCACGAGGCTCGTTTGTGGCGTAGCTTTTGCAAAAAAGGAGGGGAAAAAATGCTTACATGTGAAATGTTTTTATTTTAAAGTATTGCCTTTTCTGTTTTGGCACAATTTTGATATAGGCCCAAGGGTGCAATTATTATTTCATCATATTTGATGCCTTTAGGCGATTTCCCTACTGCCTACATGTATTTAAGTTAATAAAGATGACAGGTCTATTCATTCAATATGATTTAATACAAAAATTAATCTAAATCGCTTTATTCACATTCAGGATTTTTTTTTGGTTGGTCTCATAAAATATGACGGCAGACATCCAACACTTAATTCGGAGAAAGAAAAAAAAGTTCTCTTTTTACAGCCCTCGTCAAAAGTTATAATATCTATAGATCTCAGTAGCTGAATGTTTGTTTATATTAATTGTACTTTACTGAGCCTAAATAACTGGAACCAATGTGTTGTTCTCCGTAGGTGCAAAGAGGAGTGTGTGTGTGAGGCATGCAGAAACACCAGTGTGTCGATGGAGAGAGTGTGTTCCCTCAGCAGCCCCGACAGCAGCCTCAGCACCAGCTCCTTCGCCTCCAACTCCCTGCAGTCCAGCCCCTCCATCTCCCCCTGCAAGAGACCCAACAGGTAGTGTGTCCTCATATTGTTCTCCAAACACAAACACACTCTTTATTTCCACTCTCGTTAACATGACTTCTCCTCTGTGTTCAGCATGTCCGAGGATGACGGCCATGAGAGCGGCTGCGACACGGTGGAGGGCTCCCCCACGTCAGACACCTTGACATCCCCACGTGGCAACAGTCCCTACCGTTACCTAGACAACAGTAACCACAACAACCGCCCATCTTTGGCTGCCATGGTCGCACCACTGCCTTCCCCTGCAGTGCAGGGCAGGAGCCCCCGCGGTGTCAGGACCATGGTGGTTCCCCCAATGAGAGTGCAGAACAACAACAGTCACGGGACAGAGGAGCGCACTCGGAGAACAGGTCAGAAACAGGAAACAAATATTCCTCTTTGTAATTATGGACTGAATGACTTCTTATGATGATATACATGTATCAATGTTTTCTATTGTTAAACTCGTTAATCTTTCTAAGCTAAGAGAAATACTCTCATTGAAAGGTTTTTCTGTGTACTACTAACAGCCATAACAAAAATGTGTCCTCATCATGCCTGCTGTCACCTGTGCTTTGTTGGTGTCTGCTCCACAGGTCATATGGAAGCAGTGGGGGCATACCGCCCCCTAGTGGGTCATAGAGGCTTTAACAGGTGATCAAGAGACACCAACAGAGAACTGGCCACGTTACCAAAACCTCAAAAATGCATCCAGAGCAGGCCGTGCTAACATTGCCTGAGACGCCCTTTTTAGGACTTTCCCTCCTTCAAAGTAGTAGTTTTATTCTAAGAAAGGATTCTCCTCAGCTGGGCTGATTAGGATTTACAGCTTTGTGTTAAATCATTTGGGATCTTCTTCCAGCTTCAGTATTTCAAACAAACCCCTTCCTTCTGACAACACCTGCATGCTTTTACTAAATCAGTGATGCAGAATTGTACACAGTAGAAGAAGAGAGGACGTTTATTTTAAAGAGACACATTTCCTGTTGGCTCCTCGGAGTGGAGGGAAAGATGGATGCATTTCATTTGGTGTTGCGTCAGGGCTATTTCTCTGCTGGTTCCCTAAGGCACTGATCTGACATCAGTTTCACCTTTTTAATTTCCCAAGATGTCGTTTTCCTTAATAAACGGTAAAGTGAATTTAAAACTGATACAGATCAGAGTCAGCTTTGCTCCCATCGGGACATTTCTGAGTGACAAAAATCTCTGTTCCTTTTTCTTTGTTTATGATATTTTGATATTTTATGATACTGTGTTGAATGGGAATATTCTCTATTCAGCAGTAGAAGACATGTTTGAGGATTATTTAATAGCAGCAGAATTGACAGTCACCCTGGTAAGTAGCAGCATTTCTAAGCTTAGTGAACATATAAAGGTGTTGAGATATTATAAAAATGTATGTTTTTCACAGAACAATGTGGGGTATCTTTCCGTGAGACACCGCGGGTGAAGCAGCCTGTCACTGAAGATGCTGGGCAGGGAGGGTTTCCTGTAGGGGGGGGGACGACATGTTGTCCAATAAGCTTAGCCATCATTCTCCAGAAACCATTGTATTTATGGCTGTTATAGAAATCCAATGAGCAGTACTGGAGAAGAAGGAAGCTTGAGTGAGATCTTATATCAGACAAACTGAAGGTTACAGAACGCACAGAAGTGAAGTTTTAAAACTGTCCTCAGTTCTGCATATTTAACTGATTCATAGACTGGCCATCAAACAAATTCAAAATATGTCTACACGTTATAAAGGGTTCTTGTGCATGTAATTGGTCTGCAAAGGCTAAAATCCCTGTGTTCCCTCCAGAGGGAGTTTCTCTCCAACATACATGGTGATGTCACTACGTAACACTCAAGCTTTTATCAGCTAGCACTCCAACATATTGTACTTGAAGGGGCGAACATTCCCAATCCTGACACGTATCTAAGCAGTTAACCAATCACATCAGAGCCAGCCAGCTAACCAATCAGAGCAGACTGGGCTCTGGTTTCAAACAGAGGGTGAAAAGAGGTGCTGCAGCACAGGCAGTATGAGAAAAATAAAGAGCTTTTGAACATTAAAGCATGGAGACATGTCACAGGAAGACAAAAGTGCAAATATGAACCGGAAAATTAGCTTAGTATGTCTTCTTTAAATTCAGTTTTAAGTTTAAAAAAAAAAAAAAAAAGGGACATTATAATAAGTATGTATAAAGTCTAATGCTTGAAAATGTACTTTTTAAATAAATTAGATTTTAGGCGAGATTTTATATATAAAGATTAAATGAAAAATCTCTACAAAAGACAAATACACTACAAAAACAGAAACGTATTGACATAGGTAATATACGTATATTTTTATATTACCTATTATCATTTTAAAGTAAAATGCTTCAATCTGGTGCACTTTGAGCACACAATTACTAGAGACCTGATCTAGGGTACAACTCTAAAACACCCATATGAAAAAGATCAGTTTACATTTTAATAATCAAATAAGTATGTGAACATAACCAATAACCTACCGTAGCCAATAACAAATAAATGTAACTTATTTTATTTTTGTTGTTCATTTATATCTTATTTTATTTTAACATTTATTTTATTTTAAACTTATTGTTTGGCAGATTTTAAGAATCTCCAGTGATCCTATGATTTAAAAGGAACAGGGTTTTTTCCGGTTACAAAATATTTTTGGATGCAGTTGCTGCCGAGTGAGAGCATTATGTGAAGATTAGCTCGATCGACTAATCTCCACATTTCGCTGTCCCTTCAGTTTTGCCTGCTTTTTTGTGGAATGCAAATTCTGTTTGATAATCTTTTTGCCCTGCATTGCACAGCCCCCTCAGAAGTGTTCACTTTAGCTGCAGATTGGTGCTGCTACATTTATTGTCCTCCATCAGCACTCAGGAGAACACATTTTCAAATTCCTAATTGTATTTCTCCCGTGCTAATTCCTTTAGGGGAGCTGAGATCTTTGGGAGGGCCGCTCATATCTATGCTCGTCTGTTCGGCTTTTGTCTGCCTTGAAAAGCTACTCTGAGGACACAATCCTCAAATATGTACTATATTTAAAGCAACTCCAACTCATTATCACAAATGCAATGTTGATTTAACAATTTCATGTTTATATTATTAATGTAGCTTGAGAGGCATCTTGATCAGTTATTGTAATGTATGCTAATAGGGCTGCATCATTTAGAATAAATAACTTATTACACATTATGCACAGTATTGGGGGATTGATTATTTAGCAAAAATGTTCTCATTTCAATATATATTCTATATAAATAGTGTGATTTGTACTTTGAAATAAAACCATTGAAATGATCTAACTCTACTTTCTCTCTCTTGTGCATGCTTGTGTTTGTTTTAGTTTGTCTTTCAACTTGCAGGCCATGTGGACTAAACCTGCCCCCTTTTTTTTTGTATAAGTATACTCGCCTTACTCACTTCCGTCTTCTCTCTGTTCCGTCCTCAGAGTCCTGGTCCCGCTCCAAAGGGCGCTGCAGCCTCATAGGACAGAGCACTCCCTCCTCCTACACCCTCCTCCCATCCGCCCCCCTCCTTTCCCGGCAGCAAAACATGAGTGGGCACCAGCAGCAGCACCCTCTGGGCTTTGGACAGGTCAGTTCACTTCCATCCTTTGTCTGCATTTACATAATGGGGGATTATGCTGCAGCCGGACATCTATTTAGGTTGCCTTTGTAAATAGTCACTCCGAGCGGCAGAAGCTGGACCCTTCTGTCATTTCAGAATCCTGTTTCAAAGCTGTTTAGAAGTAACATTTGATTATTTAGAGCAGCTCACTGCTTGAGAGCACTAATGGTGTTGATATTTACCTTATGTAGTCCCGCCCCTTTTCCAACTTCTAGTTCAAACACATATGTCAGTTCCGTATGTATGTGTGGTTTTACAGTACCACATCCATCCTCTGTAATGTCGCATTTCCACTGCAGGGCCTCGCACGGCTTAGTACGGTATAGTTAGGCCTTGGTAGGCCAGGCTCACTTTATGCTGCGTTTCCATTACAGTTTAGGAACTGGGGCAGTAACTATAGTAACGCAGTGTAGGCGGAGCCGTGACGTCATCTTCAATGTGAAACACAAAACCAACATCAGCCGTTAGCTGTGAGCACTCAGAGCTCACAGCTCCTCATATCTGTTCAGAAACTAGACAGAAGTTAAACAAGTACAAACTACAGACTGTCTGTGTCATGGCGAATACAGTCACTGGTTTATTTATGTCTGTATAGGCCGTTGAGTGTGGACGGAGCATATACAACGTTAGCTTAGCCTGGTCGATCCGATCTCCATTCAGAAAACACGCATTTTAAAAGGTTTTCCGCCTGCCGTCTGTCTGCAGACTTGTCAAAGCATTAATTCATGGTTTTTACTAACCGGTATCAGTATGTTGTTACTTCGGCATCATTTAGAAACGTGTATTACAATTAAATCACGGTCAAATAGTTCATCTTGTTGTAGTTGTAGCCCCCTTGCCAGCGATTCTCTCTCTAGTTTAGCATACTCAGCTCGACTCAGCCTGGTTGTTGGCCCGGAAAGAACCTGGATTTTGGAGAGCCATAAAAACTGTGAAACAGTTCGTTAGCTGGAACTACCCCTAGTGGAAACGCAACAAAAAACGGGCCGGGTTTGGCACGGCACGCTTAAACCGTGCTACGCGCTGCAGTGGAAATGCACCATAAGTGGTTGGTGGGATGTCATATGATGATGGCCCAAAATCTAATGAGGACATTTTGAATAACTCTAGTGCCTTTGGGTGTAGCTGGCTATGATATGAGGAACTACAATAAGTTGTAAATCACAGCAGCAGGTCAGACTGCATACTACAACTCATGTGGACAGTTTATAATAACTCACTGCCAGACAAAGATCCACAGTGTTCACATTTATAACAACAAGTTAATCAAGAGACTGAACTCAATTAACTTGTCATTGTGCTATTTAGCTAGCGAACAGTAGCTATCTAGCTGACGGTAGCATCTATCCATCAAATTGGCTAGCAACATTAGAATAAGTGTTATAACTTAATAACTGTAAATTCAAAAGCTTTAAAACTGTTTATTTTGCAAGTAAAGTTTGCTAAAGCTGGGGACCCTATGCAAAGTAGTATCACTTAAGCTCTAACCACAAGTACCAACACATACAGCGGTTTAGCTAGCTAACAAACCCCATTACGTTAGACGAATATGATGCAACATCAGCTAAAGCTGATACATTGTCAACTAACAAGCAAGAGGCATTACATTGTGCATTCTACATATGAGTAATAGTTTGTGTTTCATGTATTTAAACTTATCTGTTTGTTTATCCATGTCAAAAAAAAGAATGCTCTGTTTCTTTAAACAACAACATCATCATCATTTAAGTGTACAGCGTCACATTGGATATACAAATGCACCCTTATTGAGATTGTATGCGCTTTTTAAATTGTTTTATTTATCCAGGCAGCAGTACATATGCATAATTCTTTTACCGGTCTGATAGTCATATGTTTTGACTTGTTTGTCTTTCTTGATTGGGTCAAACATTTGTTTTAACAGCAGGCAGGGACGTAGAGGGATAGTTCAACATGTTGGGATGTGTGACAATAGCAAGGTTAGAAGAATGATACTGTGCATTGGTTGTTTAACAGTGTATTTATCCTATTTCCAGTATTTGTGCTAAGCTAACCACCTGCTAGCTCAAGCTTCATACAGAATACAAGCCTTAATCAACCTTCTGATTTATTCTCTCCAATAAAAGGAAATAAATGTTCCCTAAAAGTGAAACCTTTCCTTTAACAGACTTTCTGAGACTGAGTGTTTCTCATGATGTCTTTCAGGTGCCGTACGTTTCCAACCTCAGCAACAAAGAGTGGAACGGCAACTATGGTCCGCTGCGACCGCACGCCTACATCCCCCCCACGGTGCACACACACACCTTCACACACCTGCAGCACAGCAGCCCCACACACACCTCTGCCGCCCCGCACACACACACCCTGCTGTCCTACCCTCCCAACGCTCACCACCCACACCCCATCCTGCCCTCTCGCCCCCCCCCCCCTCCTCCAGCACAGCTACGGTCTCTCCCACCCACAGGGCGGCGCTATAGTGCACCAGGTCACCCTGGGTATCAGCCACCACCCCGGACACCCGGTCCCCCACCCGCACAGGCTCCTCCCCTCCCCTACCATCCACCCGCACCACCAGCCCGGCTACCCCCACCAGTTCAAGCCCCCGTTCCCGCCGCCACACCCGTACATGGCCTCCCCCGCCGCCTACACGGGCTTCCCTCTGAGCCCCACCAAGCTCAGCCACCACCCCCAGTTTTCCTATATCTGAGGAGCAGGGGGGGGGCGCAGCACTACCTTCTGGTGAGGAGGGGCAACGGGAAGTGGAGCGGTGCTGCCACCTGGGCGGGGAGAGCCAGCAGCAGAGCACAACACGGACACCTGTGAGGAGGAGGAGGAGGAGGAGGGAGGAGGAGGGAGGAGGAGGGAGGAGGGAGGAGGGAGGAGGAGGAGGAGGAGAAGGAGAAGGAGGGTGTACAAGGAAAAAAAAAAAGAAGCAATGCTGAAGATTTTCAGATTTTGCGAGGACGTAGAAATGTAGGATCACGTCAATGATCGTGTTTGATTGTCAGAAAGTGACTTCCTGCGAAATCATGACAGTTGTTAATCAAAGCTTTAATAGAGAGCATCACAAAAGAGTATGATAAGGAAATTATAATTAAGAACGAGTCTGTTGCACATTACCTCCTGTCGTTCGTTCGTTTAAGAAGTGATCAGAGATCTAATTTTCGGCGGGGGAGGATTTGTTGTTGTTGCTGTCAAGGTACCCCCCCCAGCCCCCTTTATCTTTGTTGCCTTGTAGCGCGTGCTAGCCGCTCAGATCTCTGTGTTAAGCCATCCCAGTCTGTATTAACAGGATTGGACGCTCCTGTTTTGTTTCGAGGCAGACTTTACTGCTGCCGTCGCCTTGTGCCTTAAGACCCAGAGTCTCTGACGTTACTTCAGGAGCTTTTTAGATTATACATTTAAAAAAACGGGCTTGCAGCACTTAGCCTTCAGACTCTGAACATGATGGGCTTATTGGATAAATAACACTTGGTGTTATGTGTTTTTAAATACTTTCAGTTTGCTTTCTAACTCAGAGTATGGATTTACTTTAACTAGAGGCTGCACATTTAGGGCTTTGACTGAATGAGCTTTTAATGTACATAAAAGAGTGATTTGTTATTTTGATAATCAATTTCTATTCACTATAGTACTTAATTCATAACAGTATTGTCACTGTTTACTGTAACTGCAATACAATCTAGATAGCCTCTGGGTTGCTGTGTTTTTATAATTTAGCATTATTAGTTTTTTGGGAGTGGCATAGACTATGTTTTGACTTTTAAATGCTTCTCAGTGTTTGATAACTATCTACTTACAGTATGATTGCTGGCCTATTGAGTGTTAGAGGTGTATCGGTAATTGTTTGAAATATTATTATTTTTTTGTCCATGTATTGAAGCCTGTTGTCAGTTTTTAATACATTCCTTCAGGGTGGATGCATAGCCTTGATTTGTTGTTGTGTTGTTGTTGATTTCCAGTGTGTAGTATAGCTGTGTCTACCCGTCATATCAGCTGGTATTTTACTCCAATCAGTACCAAAGACTGTTCATTAATCATTTCTATAAAAAGCATGGTCAATACTATTTCTCCTTTCGAGGTGAAAGGAGAAATAGTATTGATTGACAGCGTACTGTTGCAAATTGGAATATATTGTGAGATCTCTATTTAAAAAAAAAAAAAAAAAAAGTTTGAGGTTTTTATTTTTCTGAGCTATGTTGGCTAATCGTATTTGGAATGTATAGATAATAAGCTGCTATGTACTGATTATCTGCCACTTCGTAGCTGTGAATTTCGAGGAATAATCTCATTCTAGCCTTTTTTTGTATTGTAGTCCTGATTACTAGATACAATAGAAGTGGGTTTTCTCTTATATAGTATATTGAATGCTATTCCTATATGCTAGTGCCTCTGTATATTGGCTTTGTTTTGAAGTGATTGTAAACTGCTGTAATGGAAGTTTTTTTTGTAATATTCTGTTGCTTTTTGGTGTGTGTGTGTTTAGCGTCAGTATTTCAAACGTAGGCTGGGTTCACTGTTGGATTCTGTAACCGGTGTGTCGTTTATGTATTTAATTTTTTGATGATGACATGGCTTTTATTTCCGTTTTATTGGACTGTATTTGCAACTCTTCGTACTGTACAACTAGTGCCTTTCCTTAAACAAGCGACTGACCCATATCAAAGCAGTCGCACATTTGTAGACTAGTTCCTTCCGAGGGGATCAGCTCCTACTTTCACATCACAAAACCCCAAAGTTGTTTGTCGGACTTAATACGAGGTCTAGAAACAATCCTCTTCTTCTAACGGAATCCTAAGAAAGTACAAGTCAGGGAAATGTTTTATTGCGCTCACCAAGAACAACGTGCAGTACTCAAAGACACAGGGCCTGAATATTCACAAATGCAAAGCTTTATTCTCACATAGTGAATGTATTTGTGACACAACTCTGTTTTTGGTTTGCAAATGACGGCGACACAGCGTTTTCACTCGTCTTGTGATTGAGATGTTGATAGTTCTTGTATGCAGCTATTACCATAGGGAGATATCATCATGTGTTCTACGTCTTTCAAAATGCTTTACCCATCAATTCTATTCAAAGTTTAGGTCCAAAGTTGTCCCCTCATGTACAACAGCTGCCACATGACAAAAAGAAAAGCTCAGTGTCTTTTTATAACACACATTAGATCCTTATATTTTGGGATAAATAAAAAAAGTTATATTTCTACAAAAGATGTGGTAGTTATACCAGGAAATGTGCTTAAACACAGAAAGCATGTACAAAACAGATGTTTGTAATTATTGATGAGAAGCTGAGCACATCTCTTTGGTCATGGCGCTTTTCTTTATGTATTGCATTGTAATGGTTATGTTGCGTTTTGTGTGCTCGTCTAATATGCTACTGTGTTGACGATGCTTAGACACACGTGAGGATGCACTGTTCAGCAGTTCAGCCTGGAGTTATCATTCATATGTGTGGCACAGTAATCTGTACTTTAATCTTCTGTTTGTTTGTTTAACCCCGTGGTGTTGATTCTCATATGGCTCCAGTCTTTGTCAGCTCAGCACCTGAGATGAGATGAACTCACCTCGGTGATATCCCAAGCCGTAATCCCCCATCACTCTGGGTTGATTGCTTCTAATCCCTCCACCATACCGACAGTCACATCATCAGAATAAGCAGGAGGTCATAGATCTAAAGCCAGCAGTCTTGAGTAACACATTGGGGAGGGGGGGGGATGTGTTCCTCTCACATGGAATGAAAAAAGGGATCTGGTTAAATTCATAAACAATATTTCAGAGTTTAGGGTGCTTTCAGAAAGTAGGACCAGTTTTCACTCGGCTATTTGAGTGGTGCAGGAATGAGTTCTAAAACCCAGGAATGAGTTAGCATTTCATTACTTCCGATTCCCCCGTCTCGAAGTAAACGTTTCTTTTAACGTGTTTTTCCATTAGATGCCTGGAATCAGTTTTGTAGTCAACACAGGCTTTAGAGATGTTCATGCTTTGTTCTATGACGTCAGTAAGGACCCACTCACGAATGTCCCAAGCTTCTACAAATCTTTAAAAAAAAAAACAGCTGTTACTAACTGCTAAGTGACTTAAAAAGGCTACCAAGTGTCCTCACACAGAACATAAGTCCCCTTTAGCTTAGCGATGGTGATGGTTAACTTCCAGGTCCCGTACAAATATACATCATAACTGCATTACTCTATTTTCACATCACAAAATCCTATAGTTGTTTGTTAGTTGGCATTCGATAAGTTTTGGAAACATATTTACAGAATCCTAAGAAAATCATGGAATGTTTGATGTGCTCACAAAGAATAATGTGCAGTACTTAAAGACACGGGGCTGAATAAACACAAATCCAACACAAACATAGGACTGAACATCTCATCCGGGTTCTGGGCTTAAGAATAAGCTGTGTGAAATGTGACTCCTAAAACACGTTTTAGGTAGATTTTGTACCACGACTATAATTATCGGGCTATTGTATTTAGACACAAATATGTAGACATGATTCGCTAAAATTGAAACTGTTACTGTTCTAAATATATGTAGATCTTGTGTGGCTTTATGATTTTAATTTGTTTTGATTTAATTGTATTCTTTAATGCTACACTAGTTTGACAATGTAGCAACTGCACTGTGCAATATACAAAAATATGAGGACTGGGAAAATGATTATTGTTTGGATGTAATAATGTGTGTCTTAGCAGTTTGCAGTCGTTTTTCTCCCCCCCCCCTCCTCCCTCTAGTTCTCAGTGAGTTTCAATGTGACCAAGCCTTATGTACCTTGTCACACAAAGCGGGTTCCTTCTTGGTGACTCTTTATAAGTGAGTGTCAAATTATTAATTGATGGTGTACTATGTCAGGATTCACTTTGAATAAAAAAAGATCTTTTGCTTCAATCGCTGTTTTCTTTATTCTTATCCATGTCGGTTACCGGTATTACCGTCAGATTCAAAGTATGTCAGTAATATTGAGACATAATAAATAAGGCTGATATAAACATTGTGGCTTTCCTCCTAAATGAGGCCAGCATTTTAGTTTTTTCGATGTTGATTTTAAGTGTTCCCGATGCCCTGAACTATCAAGTGATAGTTGTGTACAATTCAGTAATACATTACAATTTAGGGGCACATTTAGCCTATGTCTTAGAATGTAAATAATATATCATGTTCTGATTATTTAAGCTACAGAAGGGTTCATCGTTGAAGTCTTTGAAAGTAGTTGTATTCATGCCGCATCAATCTCATTAGTATGCATACAAAAGTGACAGGTCACAACTCCCCACTTATGCTAATGAGCTAAGTCCCGCCTCCCATTTGGTCGAGGTATGATATCCCAAGTGGGTGTGAGATCCGTCGATAGGAGGGGGTGATGTGTATTCACAGGTGTGAAATGCCCCCACTGTTGGGCCTAATAAATAAAAAATGCTGCTTCAATCACATTAGTATGCATAGAAAGTGACAGATGGGCCTGCCCCTAATTGTGTGTGTGTGTGTGTGTGTGAGTGAGTGAGTGAGAGAGAGAGTGTGTGAGAGAGAGAGAGAGAGAGAGAGAGAGAGAGAGACACACACACTGACTGACTGACTGACTGAGAGAGAGAGAGAGAGAGAGACTGACTGACTTACTTACTGACTTACTTACTGACTTACTTACTTACTTCCCCCCCTAACCCCTGCTGTGGACCGGGGCTACATCAAATCTTATTTTAGCCCCTAAAGAAAAGCCCCCCATAAACATAATAATTAAATTCTTCATCAGACAGCCCTTTCTAACGGGAATCTGAGCTCAAATCTTCTATCGTTTCAAAGCCTCCTTCCTTCTGTGGTGATGCATGTATAGACGGCGTGTGTGATATGTCTACCTGGGTTTATAAGGAGATCTCATTTCTACAGCAAGAGAAAGGTGAAGATGAACCATCCTGGCATTTCTTCTCTGCGTTTTCCCGACCTGGATCTGATCCTGAAAAACTATGGTAAGTACTTCATATAATTATTAGATGTTGTATGTTGTGTGTTAAACAACCTCTGTGTATATATTGTATTTATTGTGTATTAGCACTATGATTCATAATGGTTTTTAAGTTTTGGGGAGACTGTTAACTAATGTTGAAGTACTTTAGTTTATAAAGGGATGGAGTCTCACACTGTGTGTGTGTGTGTGTGGGGGTGTGTGTGTGTGTGTGTGTGTGTGTGTGTGTGTCTGATCCTGTCCTCCTCCCCCCTTTCTGCCATCTTATCAGTAGAGAGAGGGGGGATGGAATTTAAAAACAGTTACCTTACACTTGTATTGTTCTCTCTAAAACACAGTGTCAGTAAAGTTGGCGGAGACTGTCTCCCCCCTTCCTGCCATCTCTCTATGGTTCTTTGTTGTAATGCCAGTAGACAGAGTGGTGGAATTAGTTTAAAACAGTCACCTTAGAACCCCATATGATTCATTCCCTGTGGAAAGTGAGTATATATGTATTTAAAAACTGTATGTGTTTGTATCTAGCTTATTTTTTAAAATCAAATATGTTTTTTGCTGATGTGTAAAATATCCAAAATAACGTTTTATATACTTACTCTCTTGTTAAAAGGTGATGAAGTTTGCAGCGTAAGCCAGCCATCAGTGTACACAGCCTACCTTCTAAGTTTGATCTTCAGTGATCCTCTCACACACCACCCCTCAGAGAGCCAGACAGACTCGTAACGCCCCCCTTCAACTGGTCTGATGCTAACCCCCAACACAACTAAGGAATTCGGCTTTTTTCTCTTGCCAAATTACTTTGAGACACACTTTGAGGTATGCAAAACCTTAAAACTAGAAAATGAAGTACATTGTCTGATTAGATTTTTTTTTCTTAAAGACTGTTTCTCTAAAAGGCAAGTTTGTGATTTTAATACTTTTTACTGACACTCTGCAGATTTGTGTTTAACTCTCTCACAAAGGAACAGTAAGTCTCTTACTTTTTTTTGGATAGAGTTTTATGTATGCAAAACCTTAAACATTTTTGAAAATAAAATACTTTGTCTGAATACATTTTCTTTAAAGGCACTTTTGATTTTAACGCTATTTCAATGGAGCAATCCAGTTTTGTAACATCAATGCCTTATTCTCTTTTCTTGTGTTACTAAGATACTTTTAGTTACACTTTAATGGATGCAAAACTTTATAACCTGGTAAAATATTCATTAATTTGTAAGGAATTCCATTTCTTTTAAGGGCCTAGACAGATTTAGGCTTTTTTCTCTTGCCAAGATACTTTTAGACACACTTTGAGGTATACAAAACCTTAAAACTAGAAAATGAAGTACATTGTCTGATTAGATTTTCTCTTAAAGACTGTTTCTCTAAAAGACAAGTTTGTGATTTTAACACTGTTTTCGATGAAACAATGCAGTCTTGATAACTTGAGTTGACTAACATTACTTTTTAAAATATATGTTTTTTAGATGCTTTACTTTGATTTATTTCATGTTATTTTAACACAACATTACTTTTTTCATATTTTTACAACATACTGTGATATTTTGTTTTTCTCTCCATCTTCCATTATATTTTTGAAAAACTACATAGTGATTTTTAGCAAAATACAACATGCAACTAATACATTATACAATATTACGACTTTTTGCGATATTTTCAACACAATATACTTCTACCTTTTTTTTTGGTAGGGCTTCAAGATATTTTGCATGTCCTGCATAAACACGGTGTCATCTTTCTTGAAACTGACTGTCCGTTTTTATAAAAACAAGTTATTTTTCTGCTTCTTCATCCTCTGACATTTCCTCCCCCATCCCTCTTCCTTCAGCCATCACAACAACAATCAAGGTGGATCTGTGAAATGAAACACCTCTTCCCAAAGCGTGACTTCCCTATTGAGGGCAGTAGGGTCTAAACCAACTGGCCAGATATACTAACATGCAGAACGTATGGTATGTTTGAAAAAGACTAACCATTTATCCAGTTCAAGCTGTCTTTAAGATGTGACATCGCGCTCTGACTATTTCCCGTAAAATCATGACAAACTATTACTTATTCTTAAATTTGACTTCTTGCTGCATGGTTGAAAATGATAGATGAAAAATAACTTTTTTTAAAAAGAGTCAAACAGCGAGGGACATTATACTGGTGAAAAAACTCTCAATTCTACAGATGACTCCTCCCACTCAACGCAATAAGTCCCACCCCACTCAGCAAATCATATAAAACTAAGGACCCTACTAAGACGACCGTTGAAAACTAGCCATGGATCTGAGAAAAACCAAGTCTGATGTAGCCTCCCCTTATTATCACCAGGATAACGGATATGGGCTTAATGACTGGATGTTACAAAGTAGGGGAGAGGATGTTCCCGAAGAAGAGCTCTCCTCTATATCATATCCATGTAAGGTCTTTAGGACAAAAGAGGACTATGATAACATGACATATGAAGAATATCTTTCTTTAAAAGATGGAATTATAGATAACCTTTATAGAAACAGTATATCTCATACCACTCGCCAAGATCGCAAACGACAATTAGCAGAAAAGAAAAGAAAAAGTAAAGAAAAACGAAGAAAAAGAAAAAGCAAAATGAAAAGGAGAAGAAAAATGAAAAGCAGACGCAGAATGCGAATGAAAAGAAAAGGGGTAAAAGGATGGAAAACGAAAAAGACAAAAAGAAGGAAGGTGAAAAGAAAAAGGAACAAAGTGAAGAAATGTCAACTAGAGTATGGTGTTGTAGAGCCATTACCGGATCATAATAATCTTATAGATCATCTACCGCTAACCGACTGCTGCGAATGTGTTGAGCAAATACCAAAAGCAATGGCAGAGCTTTGCTTCAATATAATGAGAGAAAAAGCGCGATACTGTGGAATTGCCCTAATTGGCAACAGTGCCAGAACATGTATTAAAAGACGGTTGGAGGATCTCTATTCTAGTATCGGTTGTCATTACATCGAAGGATACGCCAAAACGTGTGACGACATAGACAAAGCTTTTGAAGACAATTATATGGTACCTGCCCTTACAGCTAAACAAATCCTACGCCAGGTATTCAACAGACCACAAGAAGCACAAGAAGCCCCAGAAAGGATTACATTCAGAGCTAATAATGGTGAAACCGAAGAAGAAGTAAAGCAGATTATAATCGTTGCGGGTGAAAGGATAGAGAATTTGCATGTGATGTTAATGCATTTATCTGACATAAGAAATGCATTCGTATACTTCCAAAAGACTCCTAAACATCTACTTGGGCAGTGTGAATTGAACGATAAACCGATCACTGTAAATGAAACGCGGAGAGAAGCAGCAGTGCAAATCGTTAAGTCTATTACCTTGTATGCACTACGACATTAACTTGGTAAAATGTGTGTTTTTATGAAAATGTGTTGAATGTTGTGTTTTCAATTAAACAACCATAATAAAATGAAAATGTGTTTTATTTTTGCTTTCATATACAGTAATAGTATAGTAAACGAAACATTTAAAGTGGTCCTGGAATCTTCAAGAAAAGAAACAAACATCAAAAGTGTATCATGTGCTCTCATCTCTGTTTTGTAGATGTAACGCATCTTTGGGTCAAAAACAGCATACACATGAATATTTTGACCGAAGTGAAAAAACTCCATCATGATATTTCCCTGCTTTTGAAGCTATGTCTATAGAAGTGGCTTTGTGCGGTGTTTGGTCCAATTTTGGAACAAAGAAAGCATTTGATAAACATCATTCCCCAAAGTGTCAATCAAGGTATCAAAGTGTATTTATATAGCCCAATATCATCTACATTTGTCTCTGGGAGCTTTACAGTTTATACAGAATATGAATATGACATCCTCTGTCCTTAGACCCTCACATCGGACAAGGAAAAACTTCCAAAGAAACCCCACAGTTAATGGAGAAAACATTTAAGAAATCTCGGGGAGAGCAAAAGAGGACGGACAGACGTGCAAAGGGTGTGATGTAAAAGATAATATTTTCATTTCATTTTCATTTCAAACCTTTATTTAACGAGATTGGTCCCATTGAGATCATAGATCTCTTTTTCAAGGGAGACCTGCAGCATATAGGTTCCACATGAAACATAAAACAATAAAAGACATTATACATTATGTTTTTTATATATTTATAACATAAACATTCCAAATGCTAGAAACATTAATGCGTCCATATATATAGATGAAGATCCAGGTCGATGTCAATCTCCCGGGTGCCATCAAAAAAGTCAGCATCAGGAAGGACCACAGCAACAGGGAAAGCCACGACTCAGGAACACAGCAACTGGCACGACTCAAGACCAACGACTCAGGACTACAGCAACAGCCACGACTCAGGAACCTGAGTCAGGTGACAGGCACAACAAAAAACTCCAGGAAAGCTGGGTTAGTAGCATACATATTTGGGATACAAAAGAATACAGCGACAGAGAAAGAGAAGAGAAAAAAGGAGACAACTCTTCTCTGCAAGCATATAGAGAAGTTCAAAGACTAGCAGGTGGACACAGTGTATGAAAATGGCCTAAGGTAAAGTAACTCAAAAGTAGGCTAATATAAAAGTAGTGTAACTCATTACATTTGAGAGACAGTAATATTGTAATGTAACGTAGGCTATTACTTAAAAAAGACAGTAATAAGTAATGTACTGTATTACATTTTGGAAGTAACTTGCCCAACACTGCAGATGATCCAGTCACCTCGATGCTGCTTTCGGGCTGTGAATAAACAACTTGTGTTTTACTTTTAGGCTGTCTGAAGGTATGGACAGCTATCAAAGCTACTATACATCACATTAAGAACGATGTACAAATGTTTTATATTCTGCCTTGTGCCCCACTGGACTTACGTTTCTGTGGTTGACCGTTACTGTGACATATCAGTATAGCCACGGAAGATAGTTTGTGTGATTCATTCCCATGCATCACGGTTATTTTCATGTATGTCATTATTTTTCCTGCACAGTGTAGAGTCTTGTTGTGATTAGAGGGATACAGGTATTTCTTTAAAAAAAACGTGCTCCCTGGAGAATAGCTACAGCATTTATATCACAATTTAATCTGAGCTGATCACAACTTGTCATGAGTGATCCAGTCATCTCGATGAGCGTTCGGGCTGTGAATAAACAACTTGTGTTTTACTTTTAGGCTGTCTGAAGGTATGGACAGCTATCAAAGCTACTATACATCACATTAAGAACGATGTACAAATGAAAGTCGGACACAAATATATAATTTAAATGATGTATTCAAGTTTGCAATGTTTTGAACAGACAGTCACCTACTTTGTAATGTTCGATACCTCCCTGTAAGCGTCACGATATCCACCTCTCACCCACAACCTCACATACGAGTACTGAATGTGCATCAAAGTGATCGTAGGAAGGCAGATAGAGCAAAAGATGAACGTAAACGACAAACGAGGCGATCGACATGTTTATTTCCTGGTAAGTCAACAATGGGTCCTCAATGTACACGCCGCCGGATTCCTATGACGAAAATAATAGAATGTCGCCAGTTGTCATGACTCAAGTTATACTGCAACACCACCATTTTCTGTATTTATTTCTCCAGCCGGTCTCTTTTGAATGCCTTGACAACTCACAGGGAATATGAAGCAAACCTATTAAAATAAAACATTTAAATAGCTTTTGTTCTGAATGTTAAAAATGGGGATTCACTCTCAGTGGAGAACCTTAGCCTAGCTCTTGTTGAGAGGTTTGCTGCTTCTGTTTTGATAGTTAAAGCTAGGTTTTATAAGTTAATGGCCATAACAATAATGGCAATTATAACATATTCATTTTCCCTTTTTTTAAATAGAAATATTGCCATTTTGTGAAAGTCAGCAAAAGATGTTTGAAACATTTGTCATTTGAAATGAGTGAAACAAGCCATTCAGAAGCCTCTCTCTTATAGGATTAGTTTTGTTTCATAAAAGTAAAGCAACACTTTCTCAGAATCAAGCAACACTAAGAGTTTAAGAGAAAAGAAAACGGAGTCAAGCAAAATAAATTACATTTAAAAAATAAAACTATAAGTTGCAAACAAATCATTTGTGTAATCATGTAAACTATAAGTCTTTTTTCTTTGTTTTAACATAGGTTTTTGTTTGCAGTTCTCTTTGCTTCTTTCTCAATGATCAGACTTTTGCTCTGCTGCAGCTCTTCTCGTTTGCGCTCATGTTTTTGTTTTCGATTTTGACACAAACGTCCCAGGTGGGCGGGACTTTCCCCATTGGCTACTCAGTTTTTGATTGACAGCCCACTACACCACAGATCATACAGTGCAACTCATGCAGCAAACTCCGGAGTCCACTCGGCCACGTTTGTGTCGGTGTCTCCTGAGGAGTTTTCATGAACATATCGGACTTATCTTATGAATTGCAGTGCATTACACTTGTGTTGTATAGTTTATACTTTGTTCCAACTTTAAATATTGTAATACCTGAACACCTGAACACACTGCTGCTGTTAAATCATTTCCCAATTTGGGATTGATAAAGTGTCTGTCTATTTATTTATTTTATAGATTAAAAAAACACATCTATGTATTTTCAAGCAAAAGGTGATGCACAATATAAACTGTATACTATTATTTTTCAAAGACATGTTACATTTCAAAAGCATATATTGCTATGTTTAGGACAAACAATTAAAGACTGCTTTAATTTAACAAATTCTACAATATAAAGTGGCAGATTTGCTTTATGAAACAGAGCAGACCTAGGCTGCATACCAACACAATTAGGAACATGCTCACATCTTACTATGTTGGTCTGAAGAGCTGAAGCATTAATACACAATGGATACAAACTGTGTTGTCTCATGCTATATCCTGTGAGAAAATGATATACATTTAGCATTACAAACTCAACATACTATTCCTAGGGGCCAGTTATTTTCTGAGGGGGCACAATAAATGCAGGACAAAAAAAACAAAGACAGTATGAAGTAATTGCGCATAGGAAAACAATGCAATACAGTTATTGGAACATTTCATTACACATTATTATACTCTTACCTTTAACCTTTGTGTGCCGTTTGGGTCTGTGGGACCCGTTTTCAGTGTTTACTCAAATAAAATGTATTCAATTGAATTGTTTTAACCTGATTTTTTTTGGGGTGGACCTCACATCCTCTAGAAGGGGTCCGGGGGCATGCACCTCTGGGAAGATTTTTTTTAAATGTTGAAGTTAAAAGCATCAATCTGGTGCACTTTGAGCACAAAATGAATTTATGGATACAGCTCTCAACACTCATATGAAAGGGAGCTGTATGCTTTTCGATAATCCAAAAATCTTTAGAATATGATCACAACCAATAATAAATCATTTAAACTTGGTTATTCTTATCTTATGTTACCTAGTTAGCATTCTTTCTTTTTATTTATGCATATTTTACTAATCACTCCCCTTTTAAACTGTTTTGTACTGTCCTATAATACACATTGGAATGATTTCTTACTTACTACTACATTTTTTACAACTATAATTAAATAGATAAAGGTGTGCAAGCTCACAGAGGCTGTGTGCTCCTCCGTTGCGATGACGGCTTGCGTAAAAAAAAACATATTTGTAGTGAGGGCTATTGAGGGCTTGCGAGCTACCGGTAGCGATCGACGTGTTGGAGACCCCTGCTCTAATGGGTCCGACTAGAATGACATATATCGTTAGTTCCGCCTATTCCGTCAGCCAAGAAATTGTTTAATCATAAACTATTTTTATTTATTTTTTTCATTTACAGGGGGGCCACAGGGGGGTCCAAAGTCAGTGTTAGGGGGGCACTGGCCCCCCCTGCCCCCCCCCTAGAAGAAGAGCAAAGTGACTAGAACGCAACCACACACTTGTAAAAAAATAACACACTTTATAAAGTCAGGCAACACTAACCAGGCTTCGTGTGATTCTGTTTATTTGTACCTTACTTTGACCAATCCTTTCGCTGTTATTGATCATTGTGGCAGGCAGAAGTTTTGTTTTGTATTATAGCAGCTATCAGATGGATTCAGGCTACACAGGTTGTCATGTCCGACTATCACAAGTAGAATCATAATGAAAAGGTAAAATGTGCCTGTAGAAAACGGCTTATGCCACAATAGGATAGCAACAAGTAGTCAAGATAGCCAGTTTAGCTTCGGTTGCTGTTGCATAACTGCGGTCACAGGGCTCGACATTAAGGACTGCCCGATGGCCCGGGGCCATAGTATTTAGCTCGGGCAATGAAGCCTCACCTGCTGGTTGCCCGATCGGGCAATCTATTATGCCAGTATCATGCAGCTCGCGGATCCAGTAATGAGTGACCCGACAGTAAAACTAAACATATCTATAACTAGTTTAGGTAGTTTGAGAGGTCATTAAAATAGCTACGTGTGATATTCTAACCTGAAGTGGGTGTTTTGTCCGCTCACCGCTGCATGTGATCATGCAGAGCTGCGTGTCGACTCGTCAGCAGCAGCTGATCTCTCTCTCCCGTCAGATTAGACTTTACTTGCGTTTATGTCCATATCGATCAGATCCAGCTAGTTCTAGCTAATGATATGACTACCTGCTTATTAAAAGACACCTAAACAATAAGTGTCGCTATGCAACCGGGTGAGGCCACAAAGTATAGCACAGCATTATGCATTTGTTTACATGCCCACCGGAACCCCGAGGCATTACCAACAGATCAACGCACAATCAACCCATACAGGACATCTCTTTCTCCACATTAAGTGTTAGACACTAGAATTGACTATTATTGTCTGTCACTTCGCGGATGCGCTCAGCTCCTCTCGACTGCTGCTCGGGTCTGCTCGGTCAGCTTCCAGATGAGGAGGCATTCGTTCGACCAACTTACAGTAGATAACATTACAAACATTTTTAACAGGGGCCATAATAGTGTAAATAATGTTTGTTTTGGCAGTTATAACTGAATGTAATGTTTTCTACTTTTTTACATCTGGGAAGGCATTTGCCTTCATCAGATGGAAAGTGTCTTGACCAACAACTTAAGTATTTCTTAAAGCTATGCAGGGCATGCAAGCGAGCACACACAAACAAGAACAAACAAACAAGTGAAATGAAGAATAAAATTGAAATTGTACACTATAATATTGTGGTGGTTCATCTTATAATTCAGTCTAGAGAATGCACCAGACAGCATCTAAGACCTGTAAAAACCTAAATGTTCTAGGGGGAGGCCCCCCAAACCCTTTGTGCGTCATTTCGTCCACGTGCATTTTTCAGGGCAATCTCTATTGGGCTCAGGGCCATCTGTAAATTAGCTTAGATGGCCCACAGGGCATCAAGCATGTCATGCACTGGGTCAACTCAGCCGCCTCTCGCGTTCACTTGGTCAAATCAGCAGCTATTTATTTTTGAGTGCGCAATTAATAGCGCCTTTACGGTAATTGCTGTACAAGAGTAAAATAATGCATGTTTTTTTCTGCTTTATTTGCAATACAAGTCATTTGTACCATACGTTCTTAATAAAACTGACACTGTTTGACTCAGTCCTAGTTAGTTTGCGCTGTGGACCAACACTATACTTTGACGGGGAAGGAGGTAGCAATAAAGATAACACCATTAAACAGTTACACAACATAACAGAAATAATATCGATAGCAGCGTCCCTAGCAACCACCTTGGTAACAATGAAAACGGACACAATTTCCTGAAGTAATCTTCGTAATAACTAGCAAACTAAAGATCATGTACATCCACTGCACACATAATCTGAAATACCAACTCATATTTCTCGCATCAAATGACATCAAAACGCATTTTAATGGCCAAACTAACTTTAAAATAGGCATTTTACACCGAGAATAAAACGAAGTTCGGCTATGTTTTTTTTTTTCCGCAGGGAGAAATGTGAAGATCACGTGACATAGACGCCAGCCATTGGAATGAATGGTGAAAAAAACGTAGGGATCTTACAATTTCAGAGGCGTTTTTGTAGAAATACTACGTCCTACATTGTGGACCAACGTAGTTATTACACGTTTTTTTGTGAGACTGGGTTGGATTGTCAAGTCCCAAAACAAACCATGCAATATATTAAACGTTAAGTACTTTGTAAGGCTTAATATAGATACCCCCAAAGCTTTTTGCTTACATGTATTTAAAAGAAGACCTTAACCTAAGGTATTATTTAATGTTTAAATAAAGCCTAATTAGTTTGTCTGTTTTGCACATCCTCCTATTAATATCTTTGTACATCCGGCACTAAACTGTTTTATTCAGTTCTAAACAGAGCCTTCTCCGTTGCTGCACCCACCCTCTGGAACTCACTACCCCAATCCATCAGAGATTCTTCCTCCCTCACAGCATTCAAAACATCACTCAAAACCCACCTGTTCAACACTGCATTCAACCACTGACCACCCCCCCCCTATTTTCTGTTTTGTTTATCTCTTTTTGTATTTCTTTTTTTTTTTATTCTCTGTCAAAGCGTCTTTGAGTTTCTTGAAAAGCGCTATACAAGTCCCATGTATTATTATTATTATTATTATTATTATTATTATTATTATTATTATTATTATTATTATTATTATTATTATTATTATTATTATTATTATTCTTGATACCATTTACAGTATCTTCTTGATATTTTCTATTCTATATTTATATCATTGACCTTCTACTTTCCTCCTATTTTGTATATACTCTTAATATTTAAATGTTTTCATAAAATATAACACATTCAAAAGTGCTTTACAAAAATGAAAGACATGAAGAAAAAGGCATTTTAAAAAGTAATTAAAAAGCAACACAATCTACCTGCATTGCATTACTCTAAACGTGTAATAACACACTTTAACCAGTAGGTGGTTTGGGTTAAAAAGCTGTCAAGTTTACAGTGTTAACAAAATAAAATATACTGCTGTTTCTGGTTTAGTTTACGACGGATATATTTAGTTATTGTTTTGATATTTGTAACACCAAATCGATGGAAAAACCCCACAGCAACACAGAGAAGATGGTCTTAACATGACCCAGCGGTCTAGTAGTTAATACAAAACAATAATATCAAAACAAAATATTACTAACTTTATTGTGAAATTCAAACTGAACGGTAAAAGAATAGTTTCCGGTCTATTCTGAGCCCGATCTCTGTAGATAAATAAAAATAACGACAGATGTGTAATATTTAATGCAGCCAAACCATTTTTTAACATTCATGTGATGACTTTCAAAGAGTAAAGCAAGCACTGCTGAATAAAGTATGATTTTATCTTTTACGAAACGTTTTTTTTTCATATGGAATGCAGTTGGAGGTCAACCAATCACAGAGCTTGAGAACTAATCACGGGGTTTGTCAAACAGAGCACATGGTGTAGTCCTAAACGATAGCTGGGGATTCTGGGCAGTGTAGCGTCTTCTGCCATCCTTTACTCCGAAAAAATATTTGTTTCTCCGAATCGAAGGGGGAAAATACAAAAGCATTGCACACAATTTAAACCAATCAATGTTGTGTAATTAACAAGGATAATCTGGTGTTTTTTAGTCGATGAGTAGTGCAGATATCACTGTCAAATCAATCGACAGTAAGGGGAATACTTACTTCCGGGTGTACAATTCTCCGTAATCCAATGGAAATGGACGCTCACATTGACTTTAAGGGCAGCCGACACAAATTAATGCCGTGCTTCCATGAGCGTCAAATCCCGCCGCAGATATACATTGAAATCAGTTGAAAGCTATTTGCGTCCCTTTATGAAGCTGAAGGAGCCTAGGAGCGTCACAACTGCACGCCTCGGGGACCCTGACCAAGCGTCGCTCCTGGACGTTTACGGCTCCTACACACGGCGGCGTGCGCTGTCGCCTGCCGGCGGGGGGGGCTGAAACTCGACCAACAACCAATCACATGAATCTCCCGCCCCAGACACACAAGCATGCGGTTTGATTGGCTAGAGCTTGCACTGGCATATGATTCAATTGGCTGACGCCTCCGTCGAGGCGGCAAAAGTAGAACATTGCTCTACTTTTGCAGTTCGGTGAATCGTGACGTCACCCCATTCAAAGTGAATGGGCAGAAGCGTTGAAGCGGCAACGCACGCCGCCGTGTGTAGGCTCCGTTATGGAGTGAGAGTGTGTTGGTTGAGATAGTTCTTCCAGCAGCTCAACTCTGTCCCTCATCATGAACGTAGGAGGCTGACTGTATATCTGAACCATAGACTGTATATATAAATGGACGTAGGGTCCGTGACGTCACCCATAGGATTCTGCAGAGTTGCAGAGAAGCCCTTAGTAGGCGGAGTTGGCCACTAACGGCTCGACAGTGATGTCAGAGTTCAACTCTGACACTGTTCCAGCCTGCTTCAAATAGAGTGGCGAAGTCACGCCCATCTATTTCCGGTCCATGGGACCCCGGAAGCGGAAAATTATACATTGAGGTCAATGGAGAGAAAAAAGTTATCTTTTGATCCCGTTTGAATTGTGCCACGAATGACACATATGATGTTTGTCAATCTTAAACAATCATTTCCATGTCAAAAAAGTCACAGTTTGTCGTAAAACTGTTGAAATATAAGACTATGAAAAATACGCAACTAGAAAGACTACAAATCCCAAATCCCATTCTGGGTCGCGTAAGTGATGTCATAGGCGATAATGCTCCAAGACTGGTTGCGACTCGCAATTAAAGCAAAGAAGAAGAAGAAGATCTCATAACTGATTTATTCCCTCCAATAAATATAAGAGATTGCTCCAATAAATTCACTTTTACAAGATGCCTGTGTGCTTTGTACCAGGTTGGAATGACAAAAGTGATCATACCACTTGCTCGTTCTATCACTTCCCGTCTGATGAAAGGACCAGGAGTCGTTGGACCAAACATATCAGGTAATATACATGTTTTGCATGGAACATAGTCAAGTTAGCTACCTAGCTAGTAGCGAGCACGTTAGTTAGCATTACATTACTTAGCCTTGTCATTTGTATTAGCCTTAACATGAAGTAAACCAACATGTTAAACAGTAAGAGTAGTCATGATGGTAAGTATTTTGTGAAACATTTGAAGAGTAGCCTATCGCCCCCTCCACCAGGTGCTAAGGGGGCGGGAGGTAGGCTAACAGCACATTAGCATCGGCGATCTTTTCTACTTAATGCTATCTGCACAAATGGTTAACATTGAACATTAAAAGATCAGGCAGTTGAGGGAGAGTCGAAGGAAGGCTGGAAGGCAGGCAGGCAGCTTTGCATGACATTCTTCTGGACGTGTTTCATTGTGATGATAGTGAGGGTGAGTCAATCTGTTTGTTGGAAAGCCAGTAGTTGAGTGATTACTGAGAGAAAATTATTAAAAGAGATAATTATTCAAAGTGTTGTTACTTTAAAGTGTTGTTACTGACCTTTTTCTCTTTTATTTTCTTGACCTCACCTGTAACTGCTGAGACCCTGAGGAACATGCACACTGGACTGACCTGCTCTGGCAACCTGATTTCCACTGTACGTAATAGTATTTGGTTATGGTATATTATTTATATACATCAAAGGCACAATGCACCCCCCAGAGACACACATGTATTGAGTGTGATATTTTGCATAGGTCATGTGAAATCATCTTTACATACTAGAAAACTGTAGGAGCGGCAACTTGTTTTGAAATTGAATTTTTAATATCCGATAATAAAGTTGATCTGTTTTATTTATTCTTCTCTTCCCAGCAGCTCCATCCATCACCATTCTCTGTTCCTGCAGGTTCTGCTTGCTAATCAATGCTCATATGTTTTTACACAATTACAAATAAAGTCAATGTATTGTATGACATGAAGTTGTGCTTCATTCTGAGTCAATAATACATTCATTCTGCCTTCAACTGCACAATGATTGTGGACTGCACCGACATTCATGTAGCTGCCCTCCAGTAAGATGAACCAAGCAAAGTTGACATACTCAACATACAGCTGTGCTCTTAAGTTTACATGAAGAATTTGTGAAATATTGGTAATAACAGGTTTAAATGATTATTAGTAATTAATTATATAATTTTCTCATTGTAGACGAGGGAGCCAGATGAGAAAAGCAGAATATTCAGCTGCCATTTTCCACATTGAAAAGAGAAAGGGCCAAGTGTATGGACAAAAGAGAAAGGGAGCTTAGCTGTTTTCAAACTGGTTCATGTATCACTTATTTTACTGAACCGTGATGAATGAAATAAATTAGTGAGGTAGTGGTTTACTGAAGTTACAAAGACATTAATATAGGAGTAACAGGTCAGTGTAAACACAAGCTTCTGTCAATTATGGATCATTCAGTTCTAAAACAAGTATTCGGTATATTCCTTGATAGCTTTTGGAGAAGGTTGTTTTTAAGTTTACTAAAATCTATCGTTTCAACTGTTTCACTTTATAAAAAAGGAACAGATGAGTAGAGCATCATTGAGTTTCTTATTCTGTCAGTAAATTATCCAAATTAAATGTTTTTCATTATTTTAGTCAACCCTAAACAAATTGATTGTACCTTTTTAATAATGACCTTACATGGTCGGCAAAGTTAAATTAACTTCAGAAAATCAAATCTGTTCTGAGAAAAAACTAATACATTTTTAAAGATAGGAACTAGACATCCCACTGAAAAACAGTCCGTAGAGATTTAAAGGCGTAGTTGTAGTTCAGTCCAACGTTTCATTTAGATTCATTTGACAACAGTCAACTATTTTCATAAAGAATATATATATTTTTCAAATTCAAAGTCAACTTTATTGTCAATCTTACTCAGTTTGTGTTTATAGACAGAGATCAAAAAGACGTTTCCAACAATCCCAAATATGAAAAATTAAATTATACAATTTACAGATATGTATACAAATATATATATCTTATATACACCATCATGTATAATGATGGTGTATGATGTAGAAGGTAGTGTGGTAGATAACAAGTAAATAGAGTTACATACAGATCCATGTTACAGCAAAAGATGGAATAACTAAGAAGCACGCAGTATAATAATAGTTACATGCAACAATTAAATAACTGCTCAGCATCTCCACCACAATCTCAATCTGCTGTGTCCTGTTTTCCTCCCCTCGGCATCACACCCCATCACACATAGGAAACACAACGCAGAGTCCGAGGGTGTTAAGAGTATGTTTATTTACATGTCCTCCTCTCTACTGGCCAAAACAGGGAGCATATGCTGGAGGAGGAGATTTCCATGCCATGCAGGGTCTTTGAGGATGGGGATGATGATCGCCTCCTTCGTGGTCCACACAACAAAGTAGCAGAGACTCCGGTCTGTGATGTGCAGCTGCCCTTGGACCTGGAGCCAGTATGGGTGATTCTCCTTGAGAATATATGAGCCACCCTCCTCACGGAGACAGAAGGATGGTAACTGGACTGCCTCCGCGATGGTCATGTTCCTCTGGCTGTGTGGACACTTCACCTCCAGCAGGGCAGATGGCTGCACAAGTCCATCGGGTGATGCTCCCAAAACACCGACTCACTCACAAAGAGACCAGAAACTGGGTCAAAGTTATGGGCCTTGGAAAATATCCCCTAACAGTTGGTAAAGTTGAGACACCGGCTGGACTACTTTTGAAGTGCCAGGCTTCCTCCACTGGCACTCAACATCTGTGGAGCTGATCTGCCACATGGCAAATATTGCCAATGCTGCAGCGTGGCTGCATTAGTACATCCCCCGTGCACAATCACAGACAGCGCTCTGCATCGCGCCATCGTCTCCCATGCAGATCTGTAAAAATAAAGTAAGTACCATTTGTTAGCATGCTATAATAGATTGAATGAGCAATAATACAAGGATGGTCTGGATCTGGGGGGGGGAGGGTTTATTTCTTTATTTCTTTTTGATTGTTGTTATTGTTTGTTTTTTCTGTATTTTTTGTAATTTGTGTTGTATTGGTTGTGATTGTACATTGTATTTTTCTAAATGTGTATGAATACATTTTTGAAAAACATTTGATCAACAAAAAAAAGGATTTGGTCAGGATCTAGACTCAGTGTGTAGTTTATTAATTAATCAATGCTCTCTACATTAGGAAAACACATACCAGTGTACCAGAGGGAGTCACACACAGCTGTGCCTCGATAACCAAACAAATTGACAAGATAACCAAAATCCTTGAATCTACACACAGCAGATAAACTCAAATGACACAACGAGATGTAAAAGGAGATCACACATACAGTATAGTCGATATAAAACTGTCCGCTTCAATCTGAAGAGCAACTAAAACAAAACACGGGAATGTATCTTGTTCTTGTGAACACTAATGTTATCCACAGCATACACAGAGACCACGAAGTAGAAAACTAGTTGCTAAAACAAAACACGTTAGTGTACCTTGTTAGCTAATGTTAGCTAGCTGACATTAACGTTACACATTGCACTCATATTACTCACCGAAACCTTGTAAAGCCGGTCCCGCTGCTCTTACAGAACCGACTAACTCCCCTTTCGTGTATGTACAGCTCTCAACATGCCCAGACTTGTAGTGATGTTCACCTCGTTTTATACTTTTCGCCTCATTCTGAAAGAAACAGGTGAAATTTGCTAACGTGACGGCTGCCTTTGTGATGGTGACGCGTATTGTGCGAGACCAGAGACCTGTAGTTCACTGAGCGGTTTCACACAAAAAAATGTGTAACTTCACAGTTTTACGACACATTTTTATTGTTTTGACTTGCAAAATGTTCTTTTAAATTGACAAACATCATATGTGTCATTCGTGACACAATTCAAACGGGATCAAAAGATAACTTTTCTCTCTCCATTGATTTCAATGTATAATTTTCCGCTTCCGGGGTCCCATGGAGGCTCCCGGAAGGGGAGGGACTGCGCCTCTCTATAAGGGCAAAGAGGCGGAGCCGAGGCGGGACCTGCTGCCACCGAGCTGGAAGTTCCAGAGCTAGCTGAAGCTACCAAGCTAAGCTAACATGCTCCCCATCTGCACACTGTCGTCGCATTTTTATGTTTCTAAGGTAAGCGGACATGAAACTATTCAGCAAAACTATAAATAATAATCTAAGTTATTGGGTTTTTAGCATAATACTTCAGAATCTTAAAACCCCTTAACGTTTGTATTCAATTGTGCTAAATTCAACACTGGAATAAAGCAAATATTAATATGTTTGCATGACATTAGTTATTTATATTTTGATATCACTTAATTACACGTTTAATACATTTAAGTCAAGCTAAGGTACATGTGATGGTAGCTAGTTAGTGCTCTTACCTGTGATTCCTCCTCCAAACAGCATAATAACCAGACTGTATCATTAAAACTAAGTACCAGTTCTAGATCCTTGACTTTAGACAAACAATTCAAAAGACAACATGTATTTAAAGACCAATCTTTATTTGAATGTGCCTGTTTTGTTACAGCTAAGTTTACTCTTGTTTGCATTTTCTGGGCTATTCTTTGTATGCCTATTGTGCCTAGTCGTGGTCCCTTTAAGAATCAGGATGACATCATCAGATGGGTGTGTCAGGTGATCATTAGAGAGGAAATAGGCAAAGCATGGCTCTGTGAGCAATGTGTTATTGTTTGTTAGAAATCCAGCTACATCTGCATACTTGTGTATGTAGAAATGATCATAGAATTGATTATATTTTGTCTTGTTTATTTTTAGTTTCACACCTTCCTTATATCATTAAACCTGTGGGCAAAGGATTCACGTCTTCAGAGTCTTGGTGTACGGAGGGAGTTTATCTGGCTGTTAAGATATATACACACTACATATAAGTGCAGAGCCTGAAACTCCAAGTTCTTGGAGAGTACGGAGGAGGATCTGATGGTTCACCATGTCGAATGCAGCTGACAGGTCCAACAGGATGATGACAGAGGAGAGGGAGGCTGCTTTGGCAGTGTGCAGTTCCTCAGTGACAGCAATGAGAGCAGTTTCTGTGGAGTGACCTGCCTTGAAACCAGACTGGTGCGGATCCAGAAGGTTGTTCTGATGGAGATAACAGGAGAGTTGTTTAAAGACAGCGCGCTCAAGTGTTTTAGACAGGAACGGCAGGAGAGAGACAGGCCTGTAGTTTATAACATCAGACGGGTTGAGAGTGGGTTTCTTTAGGAGAGGGTTTACTCTTGCCTCCTTAAGACTATTTGGAAAGTGACCAGAAGTTAGAGAAGTGTTGATGAAATGGGTGAGAAACGGTAGAATATCAGGAGCGATAGTCTGAAGGAGGTTTGAAGGGATAGGGTCCAGAGGACAGGTGGTAGGGCGGGCAGAGGTAATGAGGGTAAGAACCTCACTTGGAGAGAGAGGGGAAAAGGAGGTTAGTCTGTGGGTGAAAGGAGGGTCTGGTGACCCAGCGGTGAGTAAAGGTGAGTCAGAAAAAGAAGAGCAAATATCATCAACCTTTTTTTCAAAATGGTTAACAAAGTCGCTTGACAGAAGGGGGGAGGGGCTTTGGGAGGGTCCAAGAGAGTGGAGAAGATGGAAAATAGTTTTTTGGGGATTGGAATAGGAAGATTGGATCTTATCTTGAAAGAAAGTGCTTTTTGTCTGAGAGATCGAAGCAGAGAAAGAGGAGAGGAGAGCCTGAGAGGTTAGGAGGTCGTCACGGTGTTTGGAGTTCCACCGTTTCCGCTCTGCTGCCCTAAGGACGGTTCTATTAGCACGCAGTGCGTCATTTAGTCAGGGAGCAGGAGGGGACTGACGAGCTTGCCGAGATGTGAGAGGACAGAGAGAGTCCAGAGAGGATGAGAGAGTAGAGAGGAGAGTTTCTGCAGCAGAGTTTGGAGGCAGGAGTTGGAACGAGTCAGAGGAAGGGAGGGCTGAGAGCACCAATGAGGCAAAGGTAGAGGGGGAGAGGGAACGAAGGTTACGGTGGACAGGTGCAGGATGAGAAGAGATTAGTTTGTTATGTTTGGAAAGGGGTAGAGAGAATGAAATGAAGAAGTGATCGGATGTGTGGAGCGGGTTTACAGAGAGGTTAGAAGTAGTGCAGTTCCTTGAAAATATGAGATCAAGGATATTGCCAGCTTTATGAGTTGGTGGGGATGGAGACAGTGAGAAAGCAAAGGTGGTTAACAGAGATTTTAGTTCGTCTATCTTCCCTGTCTGGAGGTTGAAGTCTCCGAGAAGTACAGCGGGAGGGCCAGTTTCAGGGATGTGTGAGAGGAGATGATCTAATTCCTCCAAGAAGTCCCCCAAGGCGCCTGATGGACGGTAGAGAACAACAATGGTTAATTGTATAGGATGGGTTACTGTGACGGCATGGAATTCAAAGGTGGAAGGAGTGAAGTTAGGTAGCTTGAAGAGGGAAAAGCTCCATTTGGGAGAGAGCAGGAGACCAGTGCCACCTCCTCTGCCAGTGGGTCTGGGTGTACGGGAGAAGGAATATGCTGTGGAGAGAGCTGCTGGGGTGGATGTGTTGGATGGAGTAATCCAGCTTTTCCCTCTGAGAGCAAGGAAATCCAGGGACTGCAGGGAGGCGTAGCCAGAGATGAAGTCAGCCTTAGGAACAGCTGACTGGCAGTTCCACAGGCCACCTGAAACTAGATGTTGGATCTCAGTGGAGCATGTGGGATAGACGAGAGCAGGCCGGTTATATCGATTACGAGATACACGGGGCCAGTGATAATTGCGAGAGGACTCATGAACAGGAATGGAGAAAATACACATGATTATAGCATGAGGAGCTAAACAACCAAATGAAATAAAAGACCAGCGATACTTAGCTCAATCAAAGTAGGATTTGCCTCCTCCTTGCTACCCAGCAGGACTCCAATGTCTCCAATGGCTGTCTGACTCTGACGCTCCAGGAAATAGCTACCTAAAATGGAGCCTGATTGCTGAGTTCTCACAGCTGTGGGGCCACGCCCCTCTAATTAGTTAACTCTCTACAGCTGATGGGCGACAGCAGAGTGGCCCTGCCTATATTGTAAGGTGCCCGACTGAGACCTGTGTTACAGGTTCACTTGAGCAGATCTGAGATTTAAAATCTCTCAAAAGCACCGTTTTAGCTACAATAACTGCAGAACAATTATACAGAGTAGAATAAATGAAACAGAGAAGTCTAATTAAACAAGAATATAACTTACAGTGGTTGCTGCGTCAATAGGTAGTGTCGTCACCCGGTCGAGATGCACACTGAGTTCTTCAGATTTTAAATGCGGTATTTAAGTGCTTTTTAGCATGGACACGATGTTTAAAAATGGTCATGCTGAGTTAGATCCCCTCTTGATGAAGAAGAAGAAAGATGGTACTCGCCAACATTCGGTGTGTACCACCCGAAGAAACCCAAAAAAATCAGAGTCGTGTTCGATTCCAGCGCCCAGTACAATGGTGTATCACTCAATGATGTACTGTTGACTGGGGCTGATCTAAATAACACACTGCTTGGTGTACTGATCCGCTTCAGGAAGGAATCAATCGCTTTCACAGCAGACATAGAACAGATGTTCTATAGCTTTCTGGTCAAGGGAGAAGACAGGAATTTCCTACGTTTTCTTTGGTTTCGAGATAACGACCTCTCTAAAGACATTGTTGATTTTTGCATGAATGTCCACGTCTTTGGTAATAGCCCGTCACCTGCAGTGGCTATTCATGGCCTTCAGCAGTCTGTTCAAGTCAAAGAGTTCAATGTCGACGCCGAGCTAAAGCATTTTGTGATGCGTGACTTCTACGTAGACGACGGTCTGAAATCTCTTCCGACGGTTGAAGCTGCCATCGACTTGTTAAGAAAGACACAGGACGTCCTCTCCAAATCAAACCTGAGGCTGCATAAGATTGCAGCAAACAATAAAGAGGTCATGGAAGCATTTCCATCCAAAGACCATACAAATGAGCTTAAAGATCTTGATCTTGGTGCAGATACACTGCCTATGCAACGCAGTCTGGGAATCATTTGGGACCTCCAGACAGACTGCTTCCTCTTTAGTTTCTCAGATGAGATAAAACCTTAAAACTCGGCGGGGTGTTCTATCCACCACCAATAGCCTCTATGATCCTCTTGGTTTGCAGCGCCAGTGACAATCCAAGGCAAGGCTATTATGAGAGAACTCACTGTTGAGGATGGTGACTGGGACACGCCATTGCCTAAAGAAAAGGAGGAAGCCTGGATATCATGGAGAGATTATTTGTCAGGACTGTCTAATCTTTCCATCTCCAGACCCTATACCCAAACAGCAGTCAGAAGAGAACTGTGCGTCTTCTGTGACGCATCAACCAAAGCTATTTCTGCAGTGGCATATCTGAAACTCACGGACGCAGCTGGAAAAAATCATGTTGGGCTTGTAATGGGGAAAGCTAAGCTGGCCCCCCGCCCCGAGCACACACTACCAAGACTAGAACTGTGTGCAGCAGTTCTTGCTGTTGAGCTAGCAGATTTAATCTTAGCAGAACTAGACCTTCAGCTTCATGCTGTGACCTACTACTCAGACAGTAAGGTAGTTCTGGGTTACATTTGCAACGAAACCAGACGTTTTTACGTCTATGTCAGTAACCGGGTAGTACGTATCCGAAGATCTTCCAATCCAGACCAATGGTACTATGTGCCAACAGATCAGAACCCTGCAGATCATGCAACACGTTCTGTCGCTGCAGGACCCAAGTTTCTGTCAAAACCAGAACCAAGTATCTCTGAGAGCAACTTTGATCTTGTGAATCCGAGTTCAGACCCGGATATCTGGCCTATGGTGTCAACTTTGAGCACAACAACAGCGCACAAGCAGCTTGGTTCTCAACGATTTTCAAGTTCTCTTCATGGGAGTCACTCGCTCGAGCTGTTACTCGCCTCGTGCACATTGCAAGTGCGTTCAAGGCAACCCCAAAAAAGAACAGTTCTTGTAAGGGCTGGCATTGCTGTGAGGCAGAATTCACTGTTGAGGAATCCAATCAGGCGTCAGATATCATCATTCGAGCAGTACAAGAGGAAATCTACAGTCAAGAAATTAGATGTATCCAAAAGCATGAGGAGGTTCCCAAAAGTAGTCCCCTCAAAAATTTGGATCCATTCATTGATGCACATGGACTTCTAAGAGTTGGAGGCCGCTTACACCATTCAAGTATTGCTAAGAATGAGAAGACCCCTCTGATTATTCCTGGGAAACATCACATTGCAGTTCTTCTCATCAGAAAGTACCGCAAGCTGATTCAACATCAAGGTCGTCTATTTACTGAAGGGGCTGTCTGCTCAGCAGGCTTTTGGATAGTCGGTGGGAAGAGAAGAGTGAGCAGCATCATCCACCAATGCGTAACATGCAGACGGCTTCGAGTTCCAACTAACGTCCAAAAAATGGCCAACCTTCCAGCGGATCGTCTGTCAACAGACCCTCCCTTTACAAATGTAGGGTTGGACGTGTTTGGCCCTTGGAGTGTCTCTTCACGTCAGACTAGAGGAGGCCTTTCACACAGCAAACGGTGGGCTGTAATCTTTACGTGTATGAGCGTGAGAGCCGTTCATATCGAAGTCATAGAATCCCTTGACACATCAAGCTTTATCAACACATTAAGGCGTTTTCTTGCTGTGCGCGGACCAGTCAAGCTTATCCGCTCTGATCGTGGCACCAACTTTGTTGGTGCCTGCAAGGTCTTGAAGATACCCTCCAACATTGACAACACAATTGTCAAGAGTTATCTATCAAACCAAGGTTGCACTTGGACCTTTAACCCTCCACATGCTTCCCATTTTGGCGGAACATGGGAAAGGATGATTGGACACGCAAGGAGGATTCTGGACTGTATGTTCCTCCAGCTAAAAGACAAACTTACACACGAAGTTCTGGTGACCTTCATCGCAGAAGTAGCAGCTATCATCAACGCCAGACCCCTTGTTCCTGTGACAATTGACCCTGATGACACGTTTATTCTCATCCCAGCTGCTCTTCTCACACAAAAGGTGAACATCGTTCCTGCTCCTGCAGGAGAATTTGGAGTGTCAGACCTCTACAAGCGCCAGTGGAGGCAAGTTCAGCACCTGTCCAACACCTTCTGGGACAGATGGAGGAAGCAATTCCTCCCAACACTACAAGCACGCAAAAAGTGGCAGTCCATTCAGCCCAATGTCAAGCCAGGTAGTGTTGTTCTCCTCAAGGAGAGTCAAGTACCAAGGAACGAGTGGCCTCTTGGACTGATAACACAGACTTTTCCCAACAAAGACGGGAAGGTGCGTCAGGTCGAGGTGAAGGTCATTAAACCAGGAGGGACATCACTCTTTCTTAGGCCTATTACAGAGATAGTGCTTCTTCTCCCCCGAAATGCCTAGGTAATTTAAGTGTTCTAGATTCAGGTGACGTGTAACCATGCCAGACGGGGAGTGTTTTGTTACAGCTAAGTTTACTCTTGTTTGCATTTTCTGGGTTATTCTTTGTGTGCCTATTGTGCCTAGTCGTGGTCCCTTTAAGAATCAGGATGACATCATCAGATGGGTGTGTCAGGTGATCATTAGAGAGGAAATAGGCAAAGCATGGCTCTGTGAGCAATGTGTTATTGTTTGTTAGAAATCCAGCCACATCTGCATACGTCTTAATGCCTTTGATCGCAACTCAACAGTCAACTTTATATTTCTTATTGTCCAAAGCATTTATTATTTTCATTTTTCCCCTCTCATATTCAGTGTGGACGGATTGAGACAGCGTGGTGTCCAGAGAGCAGCAGAGACTTCAGGGAGAAACCTCCGTGTGATGGACGTCCTGTCTGTTGGTTTGGAGAGGACTGAGGGTCTTTCCTCTGCGAGGAGGACCAGGCCTGATGGAGGAGCCCATGCTGGGCATAGCTGATACCACCTGCACAGGCCTAGTCTGTCACTTTATTTGACTAAATGTGTTTACTTATACATTTAATAGGTTTACACCTTCTGTCCATATGTGCTTTTTATTTAAAACATGTTTGATTAAGTTTTGGTTCACATTTCAATACATTGTATTTGTATTTGCACTCCTTTTGTCCATTATTCTTACTGAAAATGTTAGATTACACATTCACATCTGACTGAAGATTGGCCCCATTTATTTGTGACATTGCAAACTCTGCGGTACAAGGCACAAGTGATGTGAAACTCATAAAGTGAGGCAAATAGAAATAATCAGCTGATGGAGTGTAGATGTGGAAATAGGTGCATTCAATCAGCTGACTGTGTTTTCACAATAAAAGTATTTTCTCAGTGAATCTCCTGTACTGGTCTTAAAATCTCATAACACCAGCTTTTAATGTTCCTCTTGGATGTTCTTCTTGACCCTCAGAGAAGGAGAAGATGTTGTGTCTTTCAGGCATGTCCTTTCCTAACAAAAATGAAACATAAAACATATTATTGCAGAACAAGTGTGTCATTTTTGAAAGTGGTGTGTTTGTGTGTTTAGGGGCTGTAGGTATAATTATTTTGTAATTGTAATGATTTTTTTTTTATTTCAACAGTGAGCTACAAAGACGATCAGATTATGAATGAACAGTATGAAGCTCATCAACATTGAAATATATGTTATTATCAAAATAATATTTAACTGTTATCAAAACGTAGTGCAACTGTAGAAGCTTGCTCTGTTGTCTCACTGAAAGAATCACTATTACCACGTTTTTTTCAGACAATATTGAGAGATAAATAGTAGCAGTTCTCACTATGTGTTAAATATCTTTGCCTTCAATACATTAAATTAGAAAGCTGACAAAACCATATTTCTTTAGCCTTTATTTATACAGGTGTAGATCTCATTGAGACACAAGGTCTCATTTTCACACAATCATATTGCTTGTTAACATAAATGTAACCTTTTGCATGGAAAAACCCCTCAACTTAACTGATGTGTAGGTGATCTAGTATTTAGTATTGTTTAATGGAATGTATATCAGTGTATTCAAGTAAATACTTCATTTATTTAAACAAATATCTTTCTTTATTCTTTGTAAAGTATGAAAAATAGAGTCTTTGTACCTGTGCTGAAGTTCACTGCTGTGAGGAGTCCAGTTCTGTCTCTCACTCTCTGGTCCAGCCTGTCTGCATCACCTGGACACCTTAAACAAACATATATATATATATATGTAAAGTACCATGTGTACAAACAATATAACTGATTCGCTTCTGTTGAACATGTTGGATTGTGTATTGTCCGAGTCAGGGTCCTTTTTATTTTACTGTAACTTTGGAAGTTGTGTTACCAATGCTTACTGTTTATTTGATACCAATTTGGTAATGCAATTAATAAAAACAACAAGGTTTGGGTTCGTTCTTCAGATGACTGTGACGTTAACGTGTAAGCTCAATAATGAACTCCAACCATATTGTAATATCTAACCTAATCATCTTGAAATATGACATTATTATTTGTAATATACACACATCTTATTAAGAGGTTGATTTCACATACACTACTTCGACATGAGCTTGTCTACATACTTGAGCATAGCCAATTTAAATTAACCTTAGTGATGCATACAGTTCCTACCTACATAATAAAATATCTCTCTAAGTTACAAGGATGACCATATTTTATAACCTCAAACAGAAGCCGTTTGTTCGACAGTATTATCCCACTTAACACTTGTCTATGTAGCTACCACTCACTTACATGCTAACCCAAGCCTTAACATTCATTACGTAGCTGATTCAAATCATAAACACATCAATAAGTACTCGAATTTCACTTACCGCAAAAACCGCATTCATGCACCGTCTGTTTCAACCGCAGAGCGAGTCACAATAGTCCGATATATAAGCATGAAGAACAAACAACCACGGCCGGCTTCAAGTTGTGTTCCCTGGATGAACTGAGCAGGCAGAGTCCCTGTAGCTAGCTTCACGGAGCTGCTAGCAGAGAGACAAGAAGCTAACAACAGCAGTCACTTGACAGAGCTGTCACTCAATGTGACCACGCCCTAATATATGCATAACTTTAAGGCTTAATATTAATTAAACAGATGAGTTGAGAAAAAATGCACCCCCCACACAGTAGTCATGAAGGGGGAATCTAACTATACAGAGAATATGGGTTTTTGAACCACGATGTAAACATGTTTATTTCTGCTGTAAAGTTGGGCATTTTAACATGGGGGTTTATGGAAATTGCTCCCTTCTGCAGACTGCTCCTACTGGCCACTAGATGAACTGCAGTGTGTGGCACTTCCGTATTGGCGTCCCGGCTCTTCCCCAGAGTTTGCCGCTTGATCTGAACTCGCTCCCTCATCATTCTCTTCATCATCTGAGAGACAGCAAGCGAATTTCGTGGCATCTGCAGGCAGTGGCAAGTACTTCCGGCATATGCCACAGAGGCCGCTACTCTGTGGTATCTGTGGCAAGTACTTCCGGCATATGCCACAGAGGCCGCTACTCTGTGGTAGCTGTGGCAAGTACTTCCGGCATATGCCACAGAGGCCGCTACTCTGTGGTATCTGTGGCAAGTACTTCCGGCATATGCCACAGATGCCACTACTCCGTGGCCTCTGTGGCAAGTACTTCCGGCATATGCCACAGATGCCACAACTTGCCGAGGCATCTGCTGCTGCTCAACGGGAGTTGCCACAAGATGCCAGAGTAAGAGAACGTTTACTGTAGCTGCCACTCGCCTTCCGTGGCAAATGCTGCTATTTAAACCCGTATTTATCGTGTAAAATGTCGCTGTTTTGGCATGACTTTATCGAACTGATCTGTACACAGGACTGATGATCTGTACACAAGGTTAGGTTGTAACGGAATACATGTAATGGCGTTACGTAATCAGAATACAAAAATCAAGTAGCCTAACTGTATTCAGCTCGCGTTACATTTGAAAAACAACTAATCCGAATACAGTTACTTTCGTAAACCTGAAGTGAATACATTTTGGAATACTTATTGGAATTATTGGTGGAAAAGTTTCCTCACAAAATGTATCCTAATATTCATTACCGGCAGAACTGTGTGCGCAGCGCAGCAGCATGTCTGTGAGGCCCCGCCCCCGCACGCAGATGAGAGAGAGATCTCTTTTTAAATATATTGAAAGTTAGAAACGGAGATGGTTCGATAAAACGTGCAAGATAACGTTTATGTAGCATTTCTTTATTGTCGAAATGATGACATTTCATAACGGGATAACATCAAAGTGAATGGCCTGCTGCTGCTGAAGGCATGGGGCAAATATAAGTCCTTTGCCTAATTTATAAAGTAAACCTTAGCATCTCACAGCTGCTCAGTTACAGCTGCCCTAAGTCTGTAGCCAAGTCTAATAACACCAGTGTACACGTTGCTGTGTCAATACAGATATTTATTTGTTAATTATTTGTCTTTACTAGTCATACACCTGGTTTATCGTAGCAAGCAGTGGAAACCCCCCTCAAGAAGCGACAATTGCCAAGGGCGTTGCAACCCTCACTCGCCAATATTCCATCATAAATATAGCACGTTTGTTTATTTTAGCAAACCATGCTGCAAGTAAAATTGAATAGAAATGATAATGTATAATCTCTTTGAAAAATAGAGATCGCACATCAGTCCTGTGTACAGATCAGTTCGATAAAGTCATGCCTAAACAGCGACATTTTACACGATAAATACGGGTTTAAATAGCAGCATTTGCCACGGAAGGCGAGTGGCAGCTACAGTAAACCATCTCTTACTCTGGCATCTTGTGGCAACTCCCGTTGAGCAGCGGCAGATGCCTCGGCAAGTTGTGGCATCTGTGGCATATGCCGGAAGTACTTGCCACAGAGGCCACGGAGTAGTGGCATCTGTGGCATATGCTGGAAGTACTTGCCACAGAGGCCACGGAGTAGTGGCCTCTGTGGCAGATGCCGGAAGTACTTGCCACTGCCTGCAGATGCCACGAAATGAGCCAGGCCCTACTGCATCATCTTGCACTTGTTCTAAGCTGCTGCTGAGATAGTGCTTGTAGCAGCGCTGCTGCCAAAAAGGTCTGTCAATTTGCAACATTTATATGCTTCATCTGCGAGTGACTTCACCTTTTTTTCTCTTGCCTTCTCAGCCCCACCTTTTTCTTTTCGTTTTCTTTGATTTTTATCCATGTTTTTTCATTCTCCCTGTCTGCCGCGGCATCTAATCCCTTCTCTTCGTGTGTTATTATTTGACAGATAAGAACCACACAACTGCATTAGCGGCCGCTGCCGCCCTCTGTCGGCCGTCATCGCAACTTAAATGATGACGTTAAAGAGCCTGTGACAGCCTCCCAACAACTGTTGTGCAATGAAATATTGGGCTACTAGTCATCTCGAACCGTTAGTTTAAAAAATAAGTTGCGATACCGTTCCGATAAATATCAATAATTTCGAACATCGCGGGGAAATTCCTTCGACTCATTTTGAAGTTTTGGGGGAAGCCGGAAGTGACGTCAATGCGGGAACGCTTCACTGTGCGGCGAGAGAGCCAAACACGGACAAAGTGTGTTGTCATGCGTAGAAATGGTGAATTACTGAGTTGAGGCACGTTAATAACGTTGTAATGAAGTTGACTACAGTATATTCATATTTGTCAGTGCTTTCATGTCAACTCGGCGAACATAAACATAAATGATCGTGGTGAACATGATGATTAAATTAGGATTACAAATCAGTAGTGAGAGCTGCTGAATTTCCTCCCGTCGGATGTGATGTAAAAACAAATCGATTATTTTTGTAGTTGTAAACTCAAGTGGATGAAACTACATTTATTAGTGCTTTCATGTCAATTCGGCGAACATATGATACATTAAATGATTGTGAGGATGATGATTAAAAATCGTTTGTTTGAGCCGGTCTGCATTTCCTGATGAGAAAACAAAACCGATGCTTTTTGTAGTTGTAGTATACCAACGTGGATTAAACGTGTGTTTTTACCACAATGTTGGGAAATTAATGGATAAAATGCACGGATTATGATTATTATTATTATTCCCACTCCCACTCCGATCGGGACACTGGGTCCACCGTTTCCCCGCAGCGAGGCCGTTTACGTGGGCTGGGTGCAGTGGCGGACTGCCCATCGGGACGAATCCCGATGGGCCGGTACCGAAGTGGGCCGGTCGGATAAGTCACTAGCACATCCCCCACTCCCCCCGTTGACAACTTCCTAGCGGTACCGAAGTGGGCCGGTCGAGAGTCCCGGGATGATTTTTAGTCCCAGTTCACCACTGGCTACATGACCGTATTATCGCTCATATTGACGCAACTAATTCCTAAACTTCTAACAGATGCAACATAAACCGATCCTTCAGCCTCATATGAGCTCTCAGACACGTTCAAAATTAAACTGTCATCGCTGTCTGAGCTTGCTGCTGTGTGCGCCATCGTGCGTTTACATGCAGATGCTGGGATCCTGAACGGTGCAGCTGGAGCGCTGTGCCCGCAATGACGTCACACGTAATTTGGCGGGACTTGAAGAATCCCCAAGAAGATCCAGAAAATGGTCAACATTGAAGGGCAGATTAATTTATCAAAGTACAAATATCCAAAATCAGTTCAGTAACGATTTTCAAGGGGACAATATTTACTCAAATTGATGGGTTTGGATGATGGGGGAAACTCTGTCACAGGCTCTTTAAACAATTTTTTTTAAGGCGAGACACGGCAGGCAAAAACATCGTTTTTCAAGTACTGGTCAATTTTGAGATTTTGTGCTATTTTGATTCCATAACATGTTTTCTTTCAGGCTTTTGGAAGGAAAACGTACAAAATACACATTTAAGTGTTTATTTTACTATAGTTTGTCTATTTGCGTCTGTAGATTTCTCCTAAATTCACCAAAAGTTAGCATTCTAACGTAACATAAAGTACCGCGACCGCTGTGTGCACCATGTCAACAGAGGTATCGTTGGAAAGCTCCGTCTCTCCTGCACAATCTCATCGGATCCAAATATGGTCATTTCCTTTGTATCAGCAACCAATCGTGAAAGCACAAAGGGGTCTTAAACCAAGAAACGAAATCTCATTGGCTGGTGTCAATTTCTGACAACGTGATTCGTTCAGATGCGTCACGTGGTGTGCTAAAACACTTCCTGTTTAGCTTTCCGCTAGAAATTGAAATCTCAAAATCGCAAAAGAACGGCGAAAAAAACGTTCACAGAGAAGAAAACAACAATTGTCACTTGCACGAAGCAAGGTTATACAAAAAACAAATGACCCCGAACATGAAACACCTTCACGGAGTGCGTCGATGCGCAAGCTATCATCCAGAGAACAGGAGGGTTTAGCTAGCGCCTCACTGCAATCTTTAAAGGTCGTTTTCTCAAAATGAGTTTTTTCTCCTACTCTGAGTTCGAAATTTCAACTTCAGAAGCATGTAGAGACACCAAACTTTCCAGTTATATTCCTATCAATATTATGAAGGCTTTTACAGAAGGGTTTGTTCATATATAATTCATAGCCTGAATTATACAACATTGTATACCTAAAAACATGGCGAAAATGGATATTTTAGGGCTGTTGACAGTATTTTCTGATTTATTGAGTGATAAAAAGAGATATCCAATATCCCTTCTGTAAAAGCCTTAGATACTAATATGACTACAAAATGAAACAAGAATTTGGAACCTGGCTTTATCCAAAGTTCAGATTTCGATTCCTGAAATGTGTTAAAATATGTGCATATTTAATGAGATAATGGATAATTTGCATATTTAAACATGCTATTTCAGAAAACTTGTAATACAAAAGACAATTGCCTTATTGTAAGACATGAACTGGAGATATTTCTAGCTGATACCTTTAAGTTAAAAAAATTACCCTATTCACCTGGGGTGTCTCGCCTTAAAGGGCCAGCCGGCCGCCAACGGCCCTTGATGACCGGCCGTTCAGTGGTTCTCCAGATTCTACAGATGGCCAGTCCGCCCCTGGCTACTAGCTTTGCATTGTAATGGATCTAAAGTTAGCAAAAGCTAACTTTCATAACACAGCTTTTCTTTACTTCTCACTTAACTAACACAATAAAGAAACAGACCGTATAGTACAGCACAAACAACACAAATGATCAATACTTACATATATTTTCACTAGTATTATAATAATTGAAATGCTGGTTTTTCTGGGGGTCTTCTGTCCACGCTCAACTACCGCACCGCAGCTGCCTGCATGTACAATCGCTGGAGGACTGGGCTGTAACTCAAAAACTTAGTAGCCAATGGGGACGCACTCCCTGAAAGTCCCGCCTACCTGGGACGTTTGTGTCAGAATTGAAAACAAAAATTGAGCGAGCACAAATGAGAAAGCTGCAGCGACAGCAAAAATCTGATCATTGAGAAAGAAGCAAAGAGAACTGCAAACAAAAAGACTTATAGTTTACATGATTACACAAATGATTTGTTTGCAACTTATAGTTTTATTTTTAAAATTAAATTTACTTTGCTTGACTCTCTTAGTTTTGCTTGATTCTGAGAAAGTGTATGCTTTACCTTTATGAAACAAAACTAATCCTATACTCTCTGTGCAGGTTAAGGCTAACGATAGAGCCTAGCCTTACACAGTGTTTACTCATTAGCAGTGGTGGAGAAAGTATTCAGATTTTTTGCTTGAGTAAGTGCTAATACTACACTGTAAAAATAATCAATTTCAAGTAAAAGTACTGCATTGAGAATGGTAGTAAAAGTATTTAATTACGATTAAGAAAATACAAATCTGTCAAATTGTGGAATACAAACTACAAATCTGGCTTCCATTGTAGTCGAGTAGAAGTCTAAAATATGTGCAGTTCTTGAGTAAATGTACTCTTTTTGCCTTTTGGGGAGGTTTAGTCGCTAGGAGTGTGTTTCCCCGGTGTGGCTGCCCTGCTGTGACCGGGCAGCCTGCACCGTGGCTCTGCTCTCAGCCCCCACCAGGGGCCGCCGGCCTCCCACTGAACTCAGCCCGGCGTCACTGCCTGCCTTGGGTTTTGGTCCTCAAATAATGCAGTGGGCTTCACATGTTTCCTATAGGCTACTGTCCATTAAAGAACACATGAAGACAGTTGTGAGTGGTTCAGCCTCTCTGGGCTCTGTTTCTGGTGGTGGGGTAATTAGTCTGAACGTCATGCCGGTAGTTCCCGTCATTTTCACCGTAATTACATTGTGTACAATTACTATCTGCTGGAAGCATGCGTAAAGCTAGCTGACACAACACCGGAAGAATGTAATTTGTATCCATTTAGACAGAGGTGTAAATAAGTATTCAGGTATTTTACTTAAGGAAAAGTAGCAATACCACATTGTAACATTACTATTTTACAAGTAAAAGTCCTGTATTCAAATGTCTACTTGAGTAAAAGTAGGCCTACAAAAACATTGGCATCAAAATACTTCAAGTATATAAAGTAGACATTCAATTTGTCTCACATCCATATCATAGGATAAGAAAAGTGACTACGTCAGCAGGTAAAAAAATGTGTGCTAGCCTACTGAATATCTTTTAGAGATATTGTAAACTAGCCATTCTGATAGTTCAAAAGTACACTCTTTCACTACTCAATGCCAAGTGCACTTCCAGGTAATTTGAATGCGTTTATTTTGAAAGCAGTATAGACTGTTTCCGGTGTTGTTTCAGTGTATGAAAGCAGCTTCCAGCAGAGATGGAGCGCGCGCTGCGGTCGCAGTAGGGACACCAGACTGCTCACACAGAAACGGACACCGTGAGACGCGCAAAACCCCCCCCCCCCACATCCCTTTGTTTCCGGATCGATCCCCACAGCCTCCAGCAGGCTCATGGAGAGCGGAGCGCCGCTTGTCCGCACCGGAGGCAGGTTGATCGGATGCCTTTCACCACAGCAGCGCCCTATGTTTTCCATTCAGGATTAATTGGTTGACCAATGGCTCCAAAACATGCGCTCCTCTCCAGCAGCGGCAGCGGCGGCTCCGGGGTTAGAGGGGTGAACACTAAACGAGACTCCCGCGCTTCCTCTGCGGTGGCATGGGTCCTGGATACGGGGATGGTTGCCGTGTGTTCGCCGAGGACGCGGGCGCTGGATGGGAAGCTGGCCCGGTGGTTGGTGACCGCGGTGCTGGTGCTGATGCTGCAGAGCTCCATGGCCGCTGACGGTAAGACTGTGTTTATTATCCAACCTGTGAGAGCGGTCCCTTATTCCTTATTATCTAACAACAAACGCACGCAAAGCTGTATATTCTGATTCCAATTGCATCATAAGCTGGATGATTGTTAATGTTATTAATGCAGTTATTTATTAGCCAATTTAAACAGAGCCATAAGATAACCACTGAAAACAACAGCTGTGTAAAATATGAGGCTGTCATTCTGTTGCATCTGGTGTTGTGATCTTTGAGGGGATTCATGTTGTGACTACACTTTATTGTTTCAAAGAAACCCGATGTAGTAGCACACAGGCCCTAACCGATGTCACGTCCCCAAACAAGCCGCTGGAGCGCAGGGTGACCGCAGCGCCGCGCTGCCGGCTCAGAGCGGTGATTGGTTTCATTAAGAAGGAAACTTTTCATTCATTCATGGAGCATTGAGCCCGGAGGCCGTCATCCTCTAACAACATCCACAGGGGACGTTTCACAGTCGGCACGGATACATGATTTATCATCTCCATGTCTTCACAGCCATCTGAAAAAACATAAAAATAGCAGCAAATAGGTTCATGTTGTTTTGACTACAGCTCTTAAAGAGGACAGGACATTTTTTTAGGGAAGTCAAAAGGTTTTTTAAATAACTTAAATACAACATGAACGATAAAAGGCAATTTATCTTTTCAATCCCTCTTGCATGTTTTAGCTATACTAGGATTGAGAGTTTTTTGAGTTTTTTTTAAAATTAAAATATTATATTTCATGTTTTTTTTTAAACTTTATTTTTAATATTTTTCAAGCGCTGGCATTTCAACCAACCTTGGGGTGTCAATGTTTGTCATTTTCAAGTAATTTTAAGCTGGTTAAGGAGGAGGCTACTGCATACATACACAAGTGATACATTCTTTATAAAAATTCCACAAAATGTAGAAGATTTGAGGATTCCAATTACACGTGCCAGGTCCAGACGTGCTCAGAGATGCTATAGTGACTATTAAAGGATACATTCACCCAAACTATATTAAACATGTTCCACTTAACAGTATTTCTTCCTAGCCGTGTGGATAGTTTAATTGAAGGCTTTCCTGAGGTTTGGACGTAATGGCCACTAACCCTAACCCTTGATTCCAACTCAAACTGGATGGGAACTGAATTTCAATGTCGGTGCTGGCAGCAGTGACATTTGGAACATTTGGACATTTGGAAAACCTAAATGTCAAATGTCTCTTTCCAGGAATACTGACTCAGGACAGACTGCGATATGCAATCCACTCAATTATATAATGATCCAATTGAAGCAAAACGACACAGAAGTAACAAAGTATTTTTGGTATCCTAACATACATATGTAAACATCACATTTCATATACAGTAGAGTGAATGTCATTCAAGATATGTTTGCTTATTTGACCATTGACCAATTTAACATTAAGTTACCATTGACTGTGTGCAAAATGTAATATAAGTGTAATTGTAAATGGCTCTCAAATGTCCACAAAAAGATGATCTTCCTTATTAAGAGTAGTTCAAGATCTATTGGAAAATATCTGCTATTTGATCCAAAGAAACGATTAGCTTTTATTAACAACACGTAATATCTTAAAATCCATCAAAGAATCAAGTACTCGATGTCCTCTAACTTGAGTAAGAGGAGGTCAAAAGCAGAACAAATGGTCCTTTCTTCTGTTCTCCATGTGCACCACAGGACCCATTAAATAGTTGAATGCTTTACCGGCTGCTCTTTTGGCCTGCTGCTATTTTATGTCCTGATTATAATTTAAGTGATTGACTGGGAACGTATTCAGAGAGCCAGAAGAAGACTGCCTCAGTATCACCCTCAGCAGCCTTTCTTATTAACTCTCAAATTGGAAAATAATGAAATAGTGTCTCCCCGCACTTACACATGCCGCCACCACGCAGGGTGTAATTTGATTTTAATAAAGTAAGATTACGCCCCTTTAATAACCACAAATATATGAAATGCGTACCCCCTTGTTAAGCACATGTTTGAGAATGAAAGAGCTACAGAATACGGAGGCGATTGCCAAATTATTTGGAAAAAATAGAGTTAAATCTGAGCAAAGCGCCCTCTCACACATATCCTCTTTATATCATGCTGCTGGACCACAGTTAGCTTTCCCTTTACATGGGGAGGTTTGACCTGGTACTCAAGTGTTGAGCAGTTTCAGGTGTTTAAGAGAGAAAACCTTCATATTGTCATTTTGTTTTCTCCATTTATTCTAATACTAATAAGCTTTATTTTGTATAGCTCTTTTCATACACCAGGTGCAGCTCTATGTGCTTCGACAACATGGCGACACATCACAAGTTAAAACAAAACCTGATGTATTTACACTATGAACACTATAAGGAGGTATACACATTATTAACAGCAGTAAAGAAGTTGAATACAATATAGATAAGGGTTACAAATATACAGACACTATCGACAATAAAAATGAATATACCATAGACCGTCATTTACATTTTAAATGATATGAGGTCCCTCATCAAATTCAGTCAGTCACTGGGTATCCAGGTTGGGGGTCGTTTTTGTGTGTGTATGTGCGGGGTGGGGGGGGGGGCTGTCGTTGTGAGTTCAGCCAGTTGATAGCTGAGGGCAAGCAGCTCTTCTTGAACTTGCTGGGGCTGGTGCGGAGGTTCTTGTAGCGCCTCCCAGAGGGCAGGAGAGATAAATAAATAAAACAATATAAAAATAAATAATGATAATAATAAGGGTTAAAAGAACAATTCAACATAAAGGATGTTTTGGAGGCTGATGCCTAGCCAGTGCGTGATGTATTAATTTGTGTGTGAGCATAGTGTTTGCTGACACATACAGTACGTGTGCGTTTTCTTCTGTAGGTGTTTTTCTTTTCCTTTTTTCAAGGTCTACAGAGATCTTCATCCTCAGTCAATAGCCAAGATCTATTGGTCCTTGTTACCATGGGAACAGATCTGCAGCAAGTACTTTTCTCGCAGTGTGTCTGTGTTTGACAGTCAGGGATTGAAATAACATGTGAGTAAGCGCCAGGTTCCAGTCTGTTGCCTAATCATCAGCATCACAGATAAAACACTCTGCTGCCCTGCTAGTTTGTGAGCTTTAAGCTGAGCTGACCCTCTCTGGTTGGTTTCTAGTCATCTCTGAGTCACTCGGCACACACTGCTGATGCTTTTGCTACAATTAAACGTCATCTGTGCTTGTGACCCTGTTTTTAACATCTCATTATACCCAGCATTTTCCATAACACTTCATGTTAAAGCCCGAGCGTGACAGTATTTCTTGTCATTTGGATGTAGCAGAGGTCCCGGGGGCTCTGGGGAATAACAGAACATTAAAAGACTGGGCTGCATCCATTTGTTTAAAATTAACAAGAGCAAGTGGCTAGATAGTTAACCGTCTTCTCTTTGAATGACTTTTCCTTCCACTCTAACAAAAGGGAATAACAAGAGGGCCAACGCTACAAAGTGTACAGTTGATACAGGAATAGCCTGATGGTATAGTTCCTATAGACAGCACACACAATTAAGAAGGTACAATAAAGACAGGGGCAACTGTTGCTGAGGAGGTAGGTGGTTGTCCTCCAAGCCGAGGAAAGGTGGTTCGATCCCCAGCCCCTGCAGTCCTTGGGCAATATACATAACCTCAAATGACTCCTCATTGCCAACAGGGTTTGAGTATGTGTAAATGTTAGTCCCTCTGAGAAAGTTGCAACTTGTATGGCAGCCTCCGTGTGGAGGTCGTTTTGGTTTAAAGTTTTTGTGTGTAAAGAGATCAATAACCTGTGTGTAAATGCTTTTTGTTTATCTTTAAATGAATTATAGTATTCACAGATGTTTCATGTTTCTTTGCATTTCGGAAGGTGTTTTAAATGTACACATTTTTTACACTTTTCATATCGATTATTTCTCTGTTCACCGAATAGACAAATCTACCTCCATACCTCTGCTTCTGTATGAATCTGTTTGAAATGGTGAATGCTGAGGGAAAAGACTGGGAAAGCGCAATCCATTTACTATTTACATATGAACACACACATTAACATACATGTGTTGTAAAGATATGAGAGATGGTAGAAACCATTAAGACTAGGTTTTGTTAAAACAATGACTTACTTTTAGGATACCTAAGTGTCAGTACAGATGGCTAAACAAATGTTTACCGATCCCACATTTTGATGAATATAAACAAAGCTGTTTTCAGAGACACATCAGCATGTGAAAAAGCAAACATATATAAAACACAGGCTTTTCTAGCAAAAAGGTTAAACTTCACTCAACCTTTACATCACACAATGTGACATCCATCAAGCGCTCACTCCTGGTGGATTACTTTGTAACATGAATCCTGCAGTTGACCTCCTTGTGATCGTTGAGAGAAGGACTAAGGTGCTGTTTACACGAGAATACAAACGGTTGTATCAGTTACGAGGCCGTAACGGAAACGCGGAAACGAACACCGCAAACTATAACGGGTCCCAAGGTGGATAGACCTGCAAACGGAACGCTCTGGGGGGGCCAAACGGCTCAGTGTGTTCGCCCTATACGATCATTTCCTGATAACGATGAAGCCATAGCCCCGCCTCTCCCCACCTCTGCTGCTCACTGCTGTAGCATGGTCAGTAGCTACTGTCAGTAGCTACTGCTACTGCTACTGACCATGCTACAGATCAGATATTAGTGCAAATCTACAGCTCCTCTACCACAACCATCAGCAACAAGTGGACATGGAGAACCACATGAACTACAGTGTTTCCCACAGAATTTGATTCTATTTGTGGGGGCACCGCACCGCCTTACTCAAGGGTACACTAGTAGTGGTGTTCCAGGCAGGATTTGTACTCGCAACCTTCCGATCATCAGCCCACCTCACTATCCATTAGACCACCAACATTTAAAAAAAAAAAAGAAAGATTTTTTATTTTATTTTATGAGATCCATTTGTGGCGGATGAATCAATGTATGGGAAACACTGAACTACATGTTACTAAATCCACCGCGGAGAATAAACAGAAGGGCAACCAGGCAACCATGGCAACCATGCTCGGGGTCTTCTTCGCTGCTTTTGGTGTATTTTGTGGCGGAAGTACAGCGCCACTTACAGGCCGGCATATGTACTACAGCGTCTCCAGCGCTTTCGAGCGGTCTCGAGCTCAGGTTAAGACTGTTCTGTAAAGGAGAGGCCCATAAATAATGCCCGCTTCATGACTTTTATGATATTTGGACTATATTCTGTCTGAGCAAATACAGGTCTTAAATGGGGGAAACAGACAATTCCCTGAGGTTTAACCTGAATGGGACGGAGAGGAATTGAGTCTGGCCACAAAGTCACTGATAAATCCTTTGCTGATCATCCTGTGTCTGCTGTCACCAATTCAAGTGATGAATTGTACTGATTGGGTGAAGAACGGCCAAGCTCCTTTCCGTCTCCTGTGGTTTCTGAGAGCGCAGGAGTTGGGGAAGGATCAGAGCTCTGAGAGCCTGCGCTCCGTGAAACTGATTAGAAGTTTAGATTCTGTACCCAGAAATAAAGTTCTTGCATGGAGTCTGAAGAAAAGCAGTGTTACATCCGTATAAGAAAGCAAAACGAAAGCGGTAATCAGTCAGCTTCAGACGCTTACTGAGGTTGAATTTAAATGTGATTACAAAGTCGATACGATTCCAGCTCAACGTAAAGATTGACATTAAGGTGGTGTTTTATGCATGCTCCATATCCACGCAGTCACACACAGTGAACTTGATGAGATCGGGATATGCAAAGCTGCTTTGGAAGCAACATCGTGTCACAATGACTCATACCATATCTGGGTTTGTATTGGATCATCAAAAGGATAACATCTATAAATACATATCCTTGCAGAGCTTTAATAAGCATGAAGAATGCCTTCATTCAATGTGAACTTTGAGTACTTGTATAATAATTGTGGTGAATTGCACAAGGGTCATGGTGCACTTAAGCACGAGCTGGTGTTTAATGCATGGAGGCTGTCAGATGGGATAGAAACGTTGATGATGGTTGACAGATGAGAATGCTTGCTATGCTACAACCTGCTTTATCTGAAATGATAGAGATTCTCACACACACACACACACACACACACACACACACACACACACACACACACACACACACACACACACACACACACACACACACACACACACACACACACACACACACACACACACACACACACACACACACACACACACCATCACTTTGTTCATTGGTTTATAAACCCAAACAAATAGAATGAATGGCAACACGCTCTGCTGTTTCCTCTTCGGCGCCAAAGTAAATTACATTTCCAGGATTCAATCCAAACGTTTTCTGAAGCCAAAGCTCACTTCTGTTAAATGTATGTTGTGTCATAGCATGTCTCTTAAGATGTTTAAGGAAGGTTATGTCACCAATCATTGACAAATAAAGCACACTGTTGCCTGGTTAAGGTGTGCGTGGAAATGTAAGCATTAATGTGCTTAACATTAACAAGATGGTTAAATAACTGCTAAAAACAGGCTGATATAAATGAAAGTAGTCTGGTGAGGCTATTTTTAACTAATTCCTTACAAAGACTCAAATAAACAATACATTGATCTTACTCTCAAGTGCAGTATTGTCTGCGTTTTCCTACGTCCAATGTTTCCTACATTTGTTAATGACTTATTATCAGTGCACTAAGTCAGTGACATGTTCCTTTATAGCCATGAAACACACACTGGGATGTATGAAGAGTTAATCCATCAGACATCAACCTGCTGCCAAAGATATTTCAAGAGATCACGTGTATTTATCTGTTGTGAAAATAGTTATGGACCTTTAAGAGAAAAAGCAGCAGTATACTGTGACTGCCTCAAGAATACAAGTCTAATGTTGCACCTGTGGTTTGTTCAAGGTCAGACCTCAGCTGTCCCCACACTGCAACATGTTGTCCTCTATCTGTAGAGCTCAGGTGAGCGGAGGTGTTGCAGCACATTTAAGAGGACGAATTGATCTAAGGCCAAAGTTCCTGCCTATGGTCCCAGAGGCAGGAGGTGGGGGGGGGGGAGCCGCATCATCCCTACACATGTCCTCAGCATTAAAGCAGCAGCGGCTCGCTTTGCATCGCTCCGCTCGGCTGCACCCCGCTCTGCCCTCCTCTGTTCCTCTCTGATTGTGCACCGCCGGAGCTTTGCACACAGAAAAGGACATTGGATGGAAGTTAGTTACTAGTAGCATGAGAATATTCTGACATTGGAAGGCAGTGGGGACTCAATCAACCCTGTTAAGATAAGATAGAGCTTTATTGTCTCCCGAAATAATACACATAAAACATTCAGGTCAATCAGTCATAGATACAGAACAGAGATCACATATCACATGGCAAAGAAACAATATTCTGTTATATATGAAGAATTGTGCTACATTCATTTTAAAATGATTTTAAGAAGAATACAACAACTACTTAAATAATATACCTCTTTTGACTAATCTTTGGAAACAGGAGGGCAGAAATGCTGTTTTCAGCCCATCAAATATGCTTTTTTGATTTTCTCATAATGTAGTACGTTCTCTTTGCAATATTTGATATTCATGATGCATCTGTACTTCAGAGACTCTTCTCTGCAGGTACAGCCTCTGATGCACGCTCATGTTTTACGTCTCCAGAGGCAGCGCCATGTTTCCTCTCCCTGTTGCCAGGCAGAAACACAGAAGGAAGATTATTCTGATGACACAACTCTGTACAGTCTGGCTCACATTGTGTTTGAGACTGATGGAGCTAACCAGGCTGAACATCTCTGACATGACTACACCTCATCCTGTTACCATGGATCACACACACAGCTCCTCCTGCTCCTCTCTGGAGTTAACAATCTATCCGTGGATTAAGTGCAAGTGTGTTTGAGTGAGGAATATCCAGAGACTCAGTCAGAAAGGCACCTCGTAAATAATCCCCCCCGCTTGTACATTAAATACATTATGCATGGCCTGTTACAAATCATACAGGGAGGCAGTGCTGTCTTGGATACATTGATTTTTATAATCCCAATTAGCCACACTTTGTACTTTTCTATTCTGCAGGGGCTGTGAGCGGTTGCATGTTTCCTCGCCACTGTGTTTAAGGGAAGGTTAATTATTTTCCGTGCGAGAATCACTTTTAATCTTCAAAGCGTTTACACATGAGAACCCACTCATGTGCTCGCACGCTACGCGATGTGCCGTCTGTTTAGTGTCATGCGATGCGGTGTAAGGTTAGTCTTGATGTGTCTAAAGGGAATTCACAGTATGGAGTTGTAGATGCAGATGTGTGCAGGTATTTAGTGTGCATCCCTCCAGATGTTGTGTAATGCATAAAAGGTGACATGTTTACTTTCTGCGTTGACCAATGAACATCTGCATTGCGTGTAATAAGGCAAAAACAAAATTGATAGTGAGTCAATTTACTGATGACATCTAGCATAACTTTAAGTCCTGGGTTTATCTGCAGATGTTTTTAATTTGTAGTTATGTGCTAAACAACAGGTACACATAGCAAAGGAGATAAGATTCAAGCTTAATGTTAAGCTACGCCTCCAAACTGCATGTTTTACTCCTCAAATGGTCTGTTTTTGTGTGAACTTAATGTCCATAGACGAAATGTTAGGGTATTATATAAAGCATACATTTTACTCTTAGAATTCAGTGGCTAAAATAATATGAAGGATAGTAAATATAATGCAAATCTGACATTTTAATTAGCTGTCGTAACGTTTTTTCTTGTAAAATAAGATTGTGTCATGGCACATTAGGAAAAGCCCAGGCGTAAATAATAAAGTAATGTAATATATCCTCTAAAATAGGATTTGTTATGTTTAAGAAGTAGATACTTTTCTGAACAGAAGGAACAATTAGTTTAACTGTGACGTCTTTGCATGTCTGAGTATTTGACTCAGATTGATGGATCATATTTTCATAGAATCAAGCTCCTCTCACACTGATCACCCACATCACATGAACTGATGTGCCCATATGTTAAATAATGAGGGGGACGTTTCATTAACCTGATCAAATGCTGAGATGTTGCTCATGCAATGGTTAATAAGATATTGTCTAATATAGATGATAACATGCTGAGTCACTACCACAAACATTTGTGCTCTATTTCTATTTACTTCAAAAGTTTTACTTTTTTCCCTGTTTATTGGATTCAGCCTGAACTCCAACACATGTACGGGTTTGATGGGCAGAAGGAAGAATTCAGCAAATCTAGCTTGTGATCCAAATGTGTAATGTCAGTCATATCGTTTAAAAGAAATGGAATCATGGATACTATTAGTAACTCTTCAAGGTCAGAAACGTTTTGTTCAGAGCTGAAGGAAATTTGCTTTTCTGAAACCAGTTGTGAGGTTGAATTGACAAAGAAGGTTTTGGCGTGACCACATCACAAAATGCTTTTCATGAGGTGGTGCAATCCCCCCCCCCTCTCCTGTATAGGCAACACATAATAGATCCCTGACGGAGAGTACACCCTGTCCCAACTTTAGAGATATTATTAACACTGAAATCGTAAATTCCCCACCAGAGGACACTGGGTGGACGTGCGCATCCCAAAAGACGGCGCTGAAAGACTAACGGAGTCAGAAAAGCACCTTCTGATTGGCTACTATGAAGTGAAATAGATAAGCAATGTCACCTTTGTACCAGACTGGCAGCGTCAGAATAATAGTCTATTTTCCTGCAAAAATAGGTATCCTGGATTGTTGTATACTATTGAGTGATGCAGGAATAAGTAATCAACCCGGAAATGAGTTAGCATTTTAGGACTTCCATGTTCCCTTGTCTTAAAGTCAATGGTTTTTGGAATGCTTTTTTGGTTAAATGCCTGAAACAAGATATGTAGTTATTAAAAGCTTACAAGGTTTTATTATACGACATAAAATATGTAAGTAAATACCCAACTCGTGAATGCCTGAAGAGTTTAAGTGACCTAAAACAGCGATTGACAACAAGTGTCTAATTAGGACTACAAACGCCATCAAGGTGAACATTAGCCATCTTTAGCTTAGCAGAGAGTAGATGTGACGTCATGTGACTGTGATGTCATTTTGTTTAAAGCCTCAAGTTAGCTTTTTTCTTCTGGTGATTTACATTAACGCCAACACTTTTGTAAAAGAGATGTTAATATACGTTATATAAGTTATGATGTTGAACAAATTGTGAAAGTATTATAAACACATATCTTATTTTCTGAATATTCCGAAATCCAATAAATAGATCCCATTGCTTTTGATGAGGGAGACTTGTGATGCTAACTTCCGGATCAGGCTACACAAATAGGTCATCTCTCTTTTGTCTTGAACAAGAAGATTTATTTTTCATCTGTCACTAAAAATAATGAGATAAAAACGTATTTCGTCTGAACCCTCTGCTGTTCTTGAAAGGCTTTTACATAATCAGAGCATTTGTCTTCAGAGGCCTCAGTGTTTTTGCACACTGCACTCACACCATCCTGTCTTCAAGTTGTGTTTGTATCATTCCCTCCAGTCTCAAGTTGCACCACTTTTCCGCTGCTTTACACAATCCAGCACGCAGCCAATGCAATCCAGCTAGCAGAGACTGTTGGAACAGATCCCTTTGCTCACATGAAACTTGTACGGTTGAAGCTCTTCTCAAAGATTTGGCAGGGACAATGCACAACAATGAACACTTAAAACATTCAAATGTGTCAAGGGTAACAGTGCCAGATTTAGCTTTGAGCTCATTTCCATCCGCACTCCCTCACATAAAACATTTAAGACAATTACATTTTACAAACATAGCAAAAACAAAATACATGATATAAAAATTGCAAAAGAGCAAGAGCAGCAAACACAAGTATTTATGACATGGTGATACAATATAGCGACATATAAAGTGCAAGAGGAGATACCCCTGTGTTAAAGTGCACTGAGCGGTGATTACACGTCTGGTTGTTTCTCAGCCATTCTTTGAGTTGACCTTTCAAGCTATTGAGAGTGGGACAATCCGTGTCTCAGTGGGGAGGCTGTTCCACAATGAGCTGCCTTTAATGGAGAGGACATTTTGTCCAAAAGTGGTCCGTCTACGGTGGACTTCGCAGTCTCCTCTGGTTTCTGACCTAGTGCAGCGTCCAGTGTGTGTGGATGAATTCCCCTAAGGGAGGGGGGGGGGGGCAGTCCATGTAAACATTTATTAAAAAACACATACTTTTAAAAGACTTAAAATCGTCAAAACTCAAGAAATTGTGTTTTTCAAGGATGGTACAGTGGTGGTATGAATTTGGCTTTCTGTCAAACACCTTGAAGCTCTCTTGTACAGCTGTTCTATGGGTTTCAGGTTTGAAAGATAGATGCGAAAGAGTTCCTCACATCCACAGGAGGCTGCTTCACTCTCTAAAACAGGCCAACAGGCAGGCGGCAGGGACTTATTTGATTTATTTCTGCAGGAACATCTGAAAAAAAAGAAGCGGGAGAGGGAAAGAAAGCAAGAGACAGAATGAAAATGTAATCAGCCCCTGCGTCTTAAGGGTGACTGAGAGAGAGGATTTATAGCTGCTTGGCCTCCTCTCCTTCGCTCGCCATGTATCGCTGCAGCTGCTCACCTCCCTCCCTCACTCCATCACTCACTGCCCTGTGTCTGCGTGTGTGTGCACTCATCCGTCCAAGTGTCTGTCCACTCCCCTGTCTGATGTGTGATTTGGCCTTGAAGTAGCCCAGTGGTGTGTAACGGTTGCAGTTCTCTCTTTAGAGTGCCTCATCCACTGTAGCTGTTAGCCACAGTGGGAATGTGGCTTGATACAAAAAGGTGTTATTATTATTATAGTAAGGCCATATATCGGTAATGAATACCCCGCACACACCACGTTTATTGTTGAGAATTACTAACATTGCAAAATTGCTTACAATGTCTGCTTATAATAGTCATTTTTAACTGTTTCAGGTTTTATTTCAAAGTTTTTGGTAATATTGACATTTTGGGTTTTAGTTTTCACTCCAAATAAAGGGGTTTACATGATCTAAATAAAGCATTATCTTATGACAGACTTATATAGTGGTGCAGTGATGACTTATTTTTGTAGGCCAAACAGAAAGTTAGCATCGCGAGGAATCCATCAAAAAGTCATTGGGATTTTTAAGTGATAATTCAGAATACTGCAAAAAATATGATCTTTAGCAAGCACGCATTTATGATACATACACATTTTTGTTCTCGCATCCATAGAACCACGGATCTTATCTCAGCAATATAAAAAAAACGTGTTCAAAAAACAATTGACTATATGACGAGGCGAACCCTTATGTGCTAAAACTCATTTCCAGGTTTCAACACTCAGTCCTGCAGCTCTCTCTTGTCAGAAGGAATACAGACTGGTCTACATTACATTCTATGACACTATTTTATTTTGTCTCAGTTCTATTTCGTTTGTCAGCAGTATCACCGTATAACTACCATCCCGATTCTCATTCAAACTTGGCATAGGGCTGTGGCAAATACACAAATACTTTTGGACTTTTGTTAACACTGGTATCTAGGCATTTGGCCTTGGTTGATCCCTGTAACAACTGTGCCAACAACAAGGAACATTGGCTCTAGTCAATGAGGTTTTGGCAACTGGAAGACTTTGTTGTGGTGGTTAAGATTTTCTAATACATCAACACTGCTGGATTTGGAAGAACTCCAACCTCTTACATGAAAGCTGCACTAGAGAAAGGCCACACTACTTCCAGCATCCATTTTTGGACTTGGTAAAGGACAATGCCATATTTCATTTCAAATTAAGAAAGAGGCGCTCATTAGGGTATGATGATGTAATAGCTCCAGTACAATTATACAAGCCTAAAATTACATTTAGATATCCTCATGTTTATTGTAGTATGTCTCTTCTGTTTCCATGGTGATGTTTGCTCTTCTGTGATGGGAATATGAAGATGCATTTAAAGAGTTTATCCCACATGTGACCTCATCCAGGATCTTGGATTATATCATGCACACACAGTGCACGTAAATAGCAGCTAAATCTAAATGTCTTCAAACCGACGTGAAATCCGGCTCCAAAATATTTGGACGGCAGATAAAGAGTAATATCCATTAATTTTATTTCTCTTCAATGATTGTCACATCATTAAAAAATACATTTAATTCTCTGTAAAAATCAAAGTCCTACAATCAGCGTCAATTAAGCCAATCCATTTCCACATGGCAGCTTATTCTCCTCATTATGTCTGTCTGGTGGACCGAAGTAGCATTGCTGTGTAAACTGCACAATTGTTCTGAATGAGGAAGGTAATTATTCCCCCTGGGTAAATCAAAGTCAGCGCGCACTGTTCCGACCTCCCTGCACACTCGCTGTCTATTTACCAGCCCCGAGAAAATAAATCGACATAAAATATTCATACCGGTGCATAATCAGGCAAGCTGTTCAAGACTTAGTTTAGGTGTTAGGGAGCTGTTAACTGGCCCTGCACTCAACAACCCAAATGAGATTAGGTTTAGATTTGTGAGGAGGAAATGTACCCGTTGGTTCAGATGTATTTCACCATGAAGCAGATCAGAGGTGGTTCGCAGCAGAACATTACGAAACGAGGCTTTAAGCACTGAGCGCGTTAAAGGGACAGTTTGGATTTTTTTGGAGTGGGGTTGTTTGTACTCATCCACAGTCTGTGTATTACCTACAGGAGATTGTGTGCATGCTCCCAGTTTGGAGAAAGCGAAAGGAGTACTAGCATGGAAGCAAAGCAGTGTATTGTGGGTGGAAGCAGCAGCACATATTTAAGCCTCCTAAACACCTGTACGTTATATGTAGAATATTTTCTCTGCCTGACCTTGTCCTTTCCGATGCTCACTTTAAAGCCACCAGACTACGTTGGAAAAAACAACCTGTAATTGAACCTTGCAGAACAGGCTTGTGTTAGTTTGTGACTTTGGTGTTTTAAAGGGCTAGTTTAAAATCACCAACATCCCATAATAACACAAAACAAGCAAACTGATTGAAGCTGTGGAAGATCAGCAACTTCACTTTCCTGCCAGGGTAACATTACTGTCTTTGTCAATACTCTGGTGCTTCAAGATAAAGCGATGAAAATACTCTAAATATAGGGTACACTTCAACTGCTTTTCCTCTACAATCAGAGGTGTTTTTAATTACCATGTTCCTAATAATTGGTAGCATAAACACAAGTTTTTAAGTTGATTACTCAAAGATTAAGTTGTTCCGACTTGTTTTACCGTATGATTTAAAAGGAATTTTAAGTTGTATGTACTTAATTACCATCATTGTGAACACACGTTTTTAAGTTGACAACCATTTATAAATTAAGTTGCTCCAAATATATTGTGTTCAATAATTTTTTTCTTAGCTTTTTCATGTTTTTGCCTTTAAAGAAAGAAATTAATTGATTCCACAACAAAAATATTAGGCAATTCACTTTTATTTTGAACTGCAGTTGTTTATTTCAACACATGATGTTTCAATCAGGAGAGACTTCATTTTGTTTGAACATGTATTGACACATGCCATATGATAAGGTGCATTAACACCTGAAATCACAGCTGACTGCAGGAGAGAGGAGAACCATTTTATAGTTTGGCTGCAGCACAGTGATTGGCTGCTGGAGAATGAGGTGAAATGTAATAGGTTAAAGAGAATGCCTGTAATGAGCTGATTATATGCAGCTGCGGAGTGAATGTACACTGAACAAAAATATAAATGCAACACTTTTGTTTTTGCTCCCATTTTTCATGAGATGAACGCAAAGATCTAAAACATTTTCTATTTACACAAAATAACCATTTCTCTCCAATATTGTTCACAAATCTGAAAAAATCTGTGATAGTGAGCACTTCTCCTTTGCCGAGATAATCCATCCCACCTCACAGGTGTGGCATATCAAGATGCTGATTAGACAGCATGATTATTGCACAGGTGTGCCTTAGGCTGGCCACAATAAAAGGCCACTCTGAAACGTGCAGTTTTGCTTTATTGGGGGGGTCTGGGGGGGTCCGAAAACCAGTCAGTATCTGGTGTGACCACCATTTGCCTAACGCAGTGCAACACATCTCCTTCACATAGAGTTGATCAGGTTGTTGATTGTGGCCTGTGGAATGTTGGTCCACTCCTCTTCAATGGCTGTGCCAAGTTGCTGGATATTGGTAGGAACTGGAACATGCTGTCGTATACGCCGATCCAGAGCATCCCAAACATGCTCAATGGGTGACATGTCCGGTGAGTATGCTGGCCATGCAAGAACTGGGATGTTTTCAGCCTCCAGGAATTGTGGACAGATCCTTGCAACATGGGGCCGTGCATTATCATGCTGCAACATGAGGTGATGGTGTCACGGTCACAGGTACAGATACGAACCCAATAGCACGACTCAGATACAACCAGTGTAGCAATGTTCCGTTTATTCAGGTCAAGGACAGGCAGAGTCAAAACCAGTAACTCCGTTAGGCAGGCAGGAATCGAAAGCTGGGCAGGACAAAACTCAGGACTAGAGCCCAACACTCACTGGAGAGCTTGGCGGAAACGACAAGACAATCTGGCAACTGACAACTGAAAATGAGGTGGTATAAATGCAGTGGAGTGATGAGGGAATGAGTAACAGGTGAGGGGAAGGGCTGAGGAGACCAGGTGAGGGAAATGAGCTGATTACAAGGGCCTGGGGGAAAGCGGGATCTGAAATGACAGGAGAGTATAGATGAGGCATAAAACAAACAATGATATAGGTGTCTAACTTGTGACAGATGGTCGTGGATGAATGGCACAACAATGGGCCTCAGGATCTCGTCATGGTATCTCTGTGTATTCACAATGCCATCAATAAAATGCACCTGTGTTCGTCGTCCATAACATACGCCTGCCCATACCATAACCCCACCACCACCATGGGCCACTCGATTCACAACATTGACATCAGAACACCGCTCACCCACACGACGCCACACACGCTGCCTGCCATCTGCCCTGAACAGTGAAAACCGGGATTCATCCGTGAAGAGAACACCTCTCCAACGTGCCAGACGCCATCGAATGTGAGCATCTGCCCACTCAAGTCGGTTACGACGACGAACCGGAGTCAGGTCGAGACCCCGATGAGGACGACGAGCATGCAGATGAGCTTCCCTGAGACGGTTTCTGACAGTTTGTGCAGAAATTCTTTGGTTATGCAAACCGATTGTTGCAGCAGCTGTCCGGGTGGCTGGTCTCAGACGATCTTGGAGGTGAACATGCTGGATGTGGAGGTGCTGGGCTGGTGTGGTTACACGTGGTCTGCGGTTGTGAGGCCGGTTGGATGTACAGCCAAATTCTCTGAAACGCCTTTGGAGACGGCTTATGGTAGAGAAATGCACATTCAATTCACGGGCAACAGCTCTGGTGGACATTCCTGCTGTCAGCATGCCAATTGCACGCTCCCTCAAAACTTGCGACATCTGTGGCATTGTGCTGTGTGATAAAACTGAACATTTTAGAGTGGCCTTTTATTGTGGCCAGCCTAAGGCACACATGTGCAATAATCATGCTGTCTAATCAGCATCTTGATATGCCACACCTGTGAGGTGGGATGGATTATCTCGGCAAAGGAGAAGTGCTCACTATCACAGATCCTTTCAGATTTGTGAACAATATTTGAGAGAAATGGTTATTTTGTGTATATAATTTTATATATAATATAATCACAATAGTAACCAAAGTATTTGTACTCTCACAGTAGCCTCTGCTACTTTGTATCCTCTTACAGAACTATTCACAGTTCAAAGGCTGCTCATTTTGGTCAAACAGCAATTTGCCTATACATTGCAACTACAAGGCTATCTACTGTATTTGAATGACAAAAGCTGACACTCACCTTAAAATGTCCTTTGTATATTTTTATTTGTCTTAACTGTCGGAACTTGTCCAGGCATGTTAAGTGGGAGTGAACTTGAAATCCTTAACTTAAGGTGTAGAACAATTAAGTTATCAAGCCAATTGCATTACTTACTACAACTTGAACTTAGTTTTAAGTCAATTAACTCAGAAATCAGAGTTCAAATTACACACAATATTAAGTTGATGTAATTACCAACATTATTACGTCAACACAACTTCTAAATTAATGTTTGCAACTTAAAATGTTTATCTAAATAAATTAACTCACATTTTTATCTTGCAACCATGCATTTAATTAAGTGGAGGTGAAAGGTCGCCTGAATTCATTTTTAGAGTGTACATGTATACATTAGACGCTTTGCTGCTTGCTCCTGCCTCTGCTTACTTTTTATGCTGATTTTCCTATTCTTATTCTCTGAAAACTTCGAGCAGCGGCTCCTGGACATTAACTTATCACTGGGACAGTTCATCTTCGTAAATAGACGGAGGGTTTCAGCCATATTTCAACATTTTTACGACGACCTCAGTCTTACAGTAGCGTGGCCTAGCAACAGCTAAAGCCTGGTAGGCTACTGCATGCTAGTTGATAGCAAAATGCCTCCGTTCTCTACAGATGACTTCCACAAACTTATACAGAAGATCGATGTGTTGGAAATGAAAATGCAACGGTTGGAAGTTAACGTGGAAGTGAATGGACTATGTCGTGGGAATAACACCACTTTACCAGTGTTGCAAAATAATGGAGAAGGGTATGCTAACTCACAGCTAGTTAGCAGCTACAAGGATTCCAAGGAACAGGAGGGCTGTGTACTGGGTAATAAATCTACAAGTGGTAGTCCTCCCTGGAACTCTCTGTGTGCAAAGCCGAAGAGTAAATCATTTCCATGGGATTTGGGAGGACGGATAACAGGCAGAGCCCAGCGCTCTGAAATCTGTGATGCGACCGGCTGGCCTGCATTGTTATCACCCAGGAAGAGCGCCTCTTCAACCCTTGTCCCAACCAGGAAAACGCAGTGGACAGCTGCTAAAGGGAGAATTACAAACAATCCTCCTAAACCACCAAGTGTGCCAATCCAGAACAGATATGCTCCGCTGACCGAGAACCGGAGATCTCTTTCTGATGACCTGGATAACCTGTCCTCTTCACACAGCAGGGTAAGAACCAATAGCTACTCCAAAAGTAAAAGGCTAGAGGGAAAGCTAACGACTGGGCCTGAAACTCTGATTGTGGGTGACTCTGCTGTAAGAGATGTAAAAGGTCTGTGTAATAAGAACAACACCAAAGTACTCTGTTTTCCCAAGGATATGGTCTCTGACATGGCTGAGAAGATCCTGCATATTGGGGCTGAACATCCAACTGTGAAGAATGTGGTACTACAACAAACTCCCAGAAACCTGCAGGTCCGCTGCAACTCTGACTACTTTTAAATCCAGGCTGAAGACTTTTCTTTTTGTCGCTGCTTTTAATTGAACTATTCATATCTTAGACTGCACTGTAACTTTTATCCATGTATTTTTTCTTTTAATGTTTATCCATGTATTTCTTCTTTTAATGTTTATTTTATTAGCTTTTCTTTTTAATGACTGATTTTAAATGCCATTTTCTTAATGTCTTTCATTTTTTGTAAAGCACTTTGAATTGCCTTGTGTTGAAAAGTGCTATATAAATAAACTTGCCTTGCCTTGCCTTACATTTGATTTCAGCCTGCCCCCATCCAGTACGACTGCACTTCATTGAAATGTTATCAACATTGCTATATTGTGCTCTATTTGTTGATGGATGAAATCATCATTCCTCATCAAGAATTGTGCAGGGAAGTCCAGGCCTAGAAACTGTATTCTAAAGGCTAAATAAGAAATTCTCATTTTTAAATATTTTCATTTTAATATATTTTCAAATCGTATTGTGAAAACATTTAGTCAATCATATCGCAATTGCAATATCAGTCAGAATGATGTCAAGGCCACCTACTGTAGCTCACACACTGACCATGGATGAGGACTTTATTCAACCACACTATGACAAATCTGAACTGTCCCTTTAGGACGAATGGTGAGAACAACATCTGTAGTTTTAGATTGTTGTACTGTTCTGTTGTAGAAACCTTTTTTCTTGTTGAGCTTTGATGAGTCTGTGATGTCTTCTTCACTGACACAAAGCGTGAAGATGTTCTGCTCTGTGTGTGTGTATGAGCTTCAGACGATTACATAACGGCCAGAGACTAATTAGAGTAGACTTTATTCTCTTTGCCGTAGTTGAAAGAAAAGCAGAGACTTCATGTTCATCAACATCCCCATCGTCATCATCTCATCATCATCCCCGGGTGACTGATACAGCATGAGTCAGGTTAAGGATAACGACGGCTGCGCTTAATCAGATTAAGGTCTTTGATCCCTGCAGCCTGTAATGAAATGGCACTCTGTACTCACACCATATGCGTCTGATAAAACACACACACACACACACACACACACACACACACACACACACACACACACACACACACACACACACACACACACACACACACACACACACACACACACACACACACACACACACACACACACACATGGAGTAGAGTGCCACCACAGGGGACACAGTAAGGGCAAACACACATCAGGCTCTCACGGCCAATCAGATTCAAGTAATGCACATATTGGTTCCTGCATAGTCACATGGTGCATCCTGCAGTAGTTTTGGCATGTGTTTTCACTGCAAAATCAATATTGGTACACACACAACCGCAAAAACAGTATACACACACACACACACACACACACACACACACACACACACACACACACACACACACACACACACACACACACACACACACACACACACACACACACACACACACACACACACACACACACACACACACACACACACACACATGATGTTTAATATTCAATCAAAGTGCCAGAACAATCCACTATGATTATGATTTTTGCATAAGTGTGTCTGAGTGTGATGTTTTCTACTTTGAGGGCGCACTTGAGTTGATCGGAATTCATGCACCAGTTAGAGCTTTGAACCTCCTTTCCTGGTTTTTCTTCTCCTGTTTGTGTGCCACACTTCAAAGAGACCTGTCCTTCTTTCTGACATCATGAGGAAAGGGCTGTCTTAATTCATTTGAACGTTTTCACATGTGTTTCTCTAAAGAAATTGGCTGACAAGCTTACGACAGCCGTGCACAAATACAACCTTGTGTGACTGGATTTTCAAACATGCAGTTTATGCTCTGAATATAAAAGTGTAGCTTTTTATTCGCTCACATGGCAGGCAGCGGTGGACTTGGACATTGTTGTTGAGATTGCATTACATTAGTGTTGTATTTCAGTTACAGAAATATTCACTTAAACATGTAAATGTTAAATTATCTTGTAGTCCTCTACAACAATATAAGTTCAAATTCAACTTCAAATAAACTAATTGCATGTTGAGCTTCAGCTGGAAACATTTTTGAACTGATTTAATTATACTTTCATTCTAATTTCAGTTTTAAGAGGTGGAACGTTTCTACATTATTTATTATACTATAGCTTTAAGGTACTTTAAACTTTTTAAATGTGAATGTTTACAAAACACATGATCTTATGATTTAATGAATTTGGTATATTAAACAAAAAAAACTACTACATTTAAATGTTACAGTAGTAGAAGTAATGATAATCCAATAATATAACACTGTATAACTGTAAAACAGATATTCTGCTGCATGGGGGGCAGAATGTGAATGATCTATTTTAGATACTTAAAGCTCCATAACAATGTAACAATAGAGAACCCTCCCAAGAGCACATTATGTGAAAGTGCTCAAATCTGCACTTCATTGAATAGTATAAAAACAGTTCTGGCCTATATCACTCCCTATACATGACAACTAAATGGGGGTTGGATAATTATATAACCCACCCTTTGTAATTATGTAAGGATTACAATTAGACAGTATTATGTACTTGGGCGTTTAGAGTGACAGGTGGGGGGGCGTCTCACTGCTAGCCTTCTGCTCTGCTGCCTGACCCAAGGTGCACCTCTCTGATCAGCTGTCAATTTTAAAGCTACGTCTGGGTTTGGTCGCTCAGTGATGATACTAATCAAATCAAATCAAATCAAGTTTTATTTATATAGCACATTTTTAAAACAATTTTTGGCCGAGCCAAAGTGCTGTACATACAATACAAATATTTTACAATAAAGACACTTTACAACAAATACAACAGCACAGTTTGTACAGAATATCAGTATGAGAAAAACGACACCCTCTATCCTTAGACCCTCACATCGTACAAGGAAAAACTTCCAGAGAAAACCCACAGTTTAAAGGGAACATGGGAGAAACCTCAGGGAGAGCAACAGAGGAGGGATCCCTCTCCCAGGACGGACAGACGTGCAATAGATGCCGTGTGTAAATCGAAGAGATAATACATTTTACAGCACATAGACCGAATGTTAGGAAATGCATGTGTCTGTAATAAGAAGATGAATGCACGAGGATGTCAGCAATCCTGTGGGAGCCATCAGGGAAGCAGTATGATGAGAATCAGGCAGGACCGCAGAGACAGGTCCAGCCACGACTCGAAGTCCAGGACTCAGATCCAGAACTCAGGATCGAGGATCCAAGACACAGGACTAAGGATCCAGGACTCACGATAGAGGATCCAGGACACACGACCACAGCAACAGGATCAGCCTCAACTCAGGATCCCGGCGTAGATAGACACAAAAAAGAACATTTGGAGGAGGCTGGGTTAATTAGAACATGAGAGTACACAGGTACAGACAGACAGAAGGAGGAATTCATTGGAATAGGTGAGAGGTAAGGAGGTACGCTGTGACTACAGTCATATCACTCCCCGGCCGGAATAGGCCTCTCTGCAACCTGTTACCCTCTGATAGAACCTCGAGAGGTCAGAGAGGGGAAAGGTTTTGGATAAAGAGAAAATAGAATGAATAGATTACAGGAGTAGAGAGTATGAGAAGTAGAGAGAGAGTAGATTTAGAAGAATGAGAAATAGTAATAACCTTAGTTTTAAATATAAGATCCAAGCTTTTAGGATTTAAGTGAAAGCGCAAGAACCAAAATGTAAGTGAAGAGGCACAGCGTGTCCACATCAATGCACTCCCACTAGACCACCCTATCAACTATAAGCCCCATCAAAAAGGAAGGTCCCAAGCGCACCCCAAAAAAAACCGGACAGGCTGTCTGCCGCCCGAACACACACCGGAAGCCGATTCCACAAAAGTGGAGCTTGATAATAAAAGGCTAGAAGGCCAGAGAGAAGAAGTGAGTTTTAAGTGTTGATTTAAAAACCCCTAGGGGGTATAATACTTATAGAACCTGTAGAATCTCAGCTTGCTAGCTGATATCTTGTTTGTGCAGATCCGATAAGTAATAAAGTATTTCTACCGTGAGTTCTGTGCTAAGAGCATTTTTTCGCTCAGGGCTAATTCAGAGTCTTGTTATTACCTTTGTGTTTCGTTTAGCTAAACATTGTTACAATTGTCTGATAGCTGAGTTTCTTCCCGTTAAGTGGGTATGACACATTCATAGTTTGTTAAATGTTAAGAATCCCTCAGACGCTGTTTCTTGCAAGATGTTGCGTTTTGCCCCCGTTATCGGGGGCATGGGGCTTAACATTAGCGGTGACTAAAAGGGGGCATCACTTCTAAGATGGCCGCCTACTAGGAGGCAAGGCAAGTTTATTTATACAGCATATTTGAGCTACGCAATTCAAAGTGCTTTACAAAAAACATATAAAAAAGACATTTACAACCGTTCTTTCGAAATGTATGGGGGACCATTGATTTGACGACCCACAACTGTGCTATTCTTTTCACCCTATATATGACTTTATCTCAATGCTCAGTCAATCTTATTTCAAGCAGCATGAGGAAACTGTTAAATGCCAACATTTCCAACACCTGCTCAGCACTAAACGTCTAAAGGTGAGCGACTTAAAGGTGGGTTAGGTAAGTTTGAGAAACCGGCTCGAGATACACTTTTTGTTATATTCCATGGAATGCTCTTAACATCCCGATAGCAATGAATATCTGAAGTGCTTTGACAAAATATCCATAAAAAAAGTCATCTGTGGAAGCCGTAGCGCTGTGAAAAGCACGACCAATCATTTTAGCCGGCCCGGCTAAAGTAACTGGATGGCCTACCTGCCTGTCAGCCTTCCATCTGTGCACAAACTTATCTCGTGCCCTCATTGGTCATGTGCGCGTTCATGTGTGTTGGAGGAGGGGCTCTGTGAGGAAGTCTGAAGGAAGTGGTAGATTTTTTCCGGTTGTGTGTACTTTCAAATTCTAGCGCACTCGAGCTGGTTTCTCCAAAATTACCTACCCCACCTTTAAGTGAATAAAGTTCAGCATTTGGAAGACAGACCACCAGTTGGTGGAGACCAAAACTGAGCTAAAAGTGAAGTGAATATCTGTGCTTACATTAATTTGATAAATGAATGCAAATATTGCTGCTTCTCTGTTGTAATTGCAAAAAGACAATTGTAGAAGGATATAAGCTGCTCATTTGTCAGAATGCCCCTAATCAGACAAAAAGTGCTTGTACTAAAATAACCCTTATTATTAGTTTAGTGTATCTTTCAAGTAAAATACCTTTAAATACTCATCTAACCACTGTTTGTTTTGTTGTTCATTCAATACCCTTTTCAATAAAGTAGCATCTTATCTCAATAAGAGATACAGCTATACAAACAGTGATTAGATCTTGACCTTTAAAAGTCAGTTACTTTCTCATTTCACAACATCTTTGCAAAAACTTCACTTGAAGACCAATGCATTTAAAAGCCTTTTAGTATTCAGCATCAGTCTGAGATACCTGCAAGTTTTACAGGCAAACTTTCATATGCAACCTTGACTTTTCTTCTTCTTTGTGAGATAAAAGTTAAGCACCCTCTATGGCGAGGCGTTACTGAGGCTGCCAAACTATTTAATTACTGTATGTATCTGATATTGCCGCCTGGATTCAATAAAACTAGATTGAATTTCCCCCCAGTGACAGATCCCTGCTCCAAAAGCAGACTCTACTTAATCTACTGTATCAGACTCTCGCTCCCCATGTCACCTTTACCAGAGTTGGAAACTAGAATCTAAAAATAAATGAAATTGCAGTGTGGAATGTGGATGCAGAGCACCACTTAAAACCACTAAGAGGTATTTTGGGGTGTCCATTGACCTGTGCGAGGTACTGGGAAACATTTCCTGCTGTTCTCCTATCGCAGCTCTGAGATGTGCACTTTGTTCACTTTTCCCCAATAGTTTACTTGACTTAAAGAGGCCCTGTTATGCTACTTTTTTTTTTGGCACAGGCAGTATGAAAAAAAGAAAGACCTTTTTTAATATTAAAGCATGGAAACGTGTCACAGGACATTACCTGATTTATTTTTTACATTAAATTACATCGTTTTTTCTTACTTAAAAACAACTGTATCAACGGGATTTAAACGATACTAAAGGGAACTATAAAGTTAAGTCTAGAAAAAGTAGTCCTCCCTGCGGCACATTAGACAGATTTGACTTCTCACTTTGTGTGGGTGGAAAGACTTCCCTCCAGGGACCATCACCCAGCACACAGGGCCACACTGTGGGCTGTCAGATAGGCAGGAGGATCCCAGCTTGTAAAGAATCTTTCCAATAATGGCTCATTAAACCTGGATTTGTTGATTTTTATGGCTACAGTGGGGCAGCAACAACAAGCTGTAAACACAGCATTGAAATATCATTACATGTTACTTGTTAGACGCTTTTATCCAAAGCGACTGACATACCCAATACTGTGGACAATCCCCACAGGAGCAATTTGGGGTGAAGTGTCTCAGGGACACAACGACATGCTGACTGCAGTGGGGTTTGAACCTGTGCCCCCCTGATCAGAACACCAAGGCTCTATCCACTGCACCACACGCCTCCCATATCACCTTCTTAACGTTTCAGCAACAGTTACCTATTTACATATCAAGCAGAGCAATCATTCACATCCAACAGAATTTGGCTTCTTGCCCTTCGATCACTAAAACATACTACAAAGCGACAATCCATTCCCACACTATTATTTATTATATTGTAAGCTCTGGATATATTCATAGCTTCACATTTATTTGGAGACATTCTAGTCACTTATACAGCAGATTGATCTCCGGCTGCGTATGAAACTTTGGAAACATTCTTCCTCTATGTTTAGATATAACTTTGTGCATGTTTTTGACGTTATAAATCCTCTGGGCTTTGTAGAAACTAGCAGATAGATTTTTCTTTTATTCTACTCCTCTGCCACTTTTTTTTAACCAGTTGACAGTTGTCCAGTTGATTTGTTGAGCCTCAGGGATTTACCGGGTGCTGGAGAATTCAGTTTCAGAGGATGCACAAGAGTGAGCAGCCCCTGACCCATGATGCACTGGGCTCCTTGGTCTGCTGTTCTTTATCCTTTGTTCTGTTCAGAACATTGCTAAATGTTCTTATCTTTTTTTCTGTTATGGGATAATTGCTTTGCTTTCTTTTACGTATAACCTGACGTCATTTTAAAAGGGTTAGGGGTTGTCTTGAATGGGAGGTTGCTTGACAGATTTATTGGTACACAGCACTAAATTGGCTTCACATAGTCCACTGTTCTGCTGGGAAATTGTCTGATCGATCCAGATATTAGTCCCATAGCTTTCCTGCTATTTTTATATGGGCTTCCTGTTATATAATAATTTTAACACATTTCTTCTCATTATCATTCATAGATGTATTTAAAATAATCATGGTGTGAATTTTTACAGGATCTGTAGTAAACAGATCATTTCCTTTTTTAAATGTAATTCGTTGTACCTGTACAATAAAAAAGGAATTCATATGTTCATAGACCGGACCATCTACACAGCACCACTATCCTTAATTCAGAATAATATTGACACAATATTTTTGCCACAACAAATGTCTACACCTGCAATTTAAATATCGCACTAGCCTATGTTGCGATTTCGATTCTATGTGCAGGCAGTACAAACCAACGTCGTATTCTTTGTAGCTTCTACTTTGTTTACACAATATGATTTTTAGCACATAACAAACCAAGGTCTGAATATTGGCTTCCCAACTCAGGAGATGGGACCACCGGAGGAGCATGTATCACTACATCATGTTTAAATAGATTATAAAGACATTATGCAAAGGCTGTAGATCTATGAACATTTAAACCACCGCTGTCCTCCTCATTTCTCACACCTTGTCTTGTATGTGTTGGTTTCTTCCTGGAAAACCTGCAAACCTTTTAATGTTTCAGATGTAATGTTGCTTAGACAAGGTGAAGGCTGAAAGAACCACATTCTTTGAATCCACCCGAGACACAAAGAGAAACATCCATCCGGTCGTCCACCCTGTTGTTGTCGCTCACACACACATGTACCATCATATAACACTTCCACAGCGATCCGTCATCATCTGCCATCACACAGTAGCTGTCACGCAGGCGAGGCCTCAGCAGCAGCAGGTGGGCTGTGGGAAATGAAGCGCGGGATGGGATCTAATGTTGTGTTTCCTGTTCTGGGACTTTTCTTCTGTCTCTGCTCCTGTGCGTTTCCTTGTGTGTGAGTGTGTGTGTGTTTGTTTGTTTGCATGCATGCATATGTGTGTTAGTGTCAGAGAAAATGGATTCAGGCAAATGATGTAATAGTCTTTGTCCCCTCGTGTGTTGCTCCACATGAGCTAAAGGCTCTAGAGTTCACTGATGTGTGTGTGTGGATGCAAAAAGTATAGGAAGGTATTCAGCTTGGCAACACCATAATCCTTAATTGTTTAAAGTGCACTCAATGTATTGAGTAGTGCTGCTCATACAAATATTATTTTTTAATTCAATATGAATGTGACCCACAGCGCAGTGTATCCAAACATAGTGCGGAGAGACGGGTAAGAACACATTAGATAACGCAGAGAATTGATTGACCTTTGCTGCTCTCATTTTCTGCAGCAATTTCAGTAACATTTCCATAATGATGAGAGGATGATGCCACTGTGCCGTATTCTGAATGTCAAGGGCTTTTTAGCAGCAGATCTTTAGTTTAAGAAAAGGAAATTCAAAATGGATATATGTCATCAAGTAAAATTACGTCATAAAAGAACAAAAAGAGATAGAGCAGAGTACATCTCCAGTGTCTCTGTGTGTTGAACATTACTTGACAGATGACTTGTTTTTTCAAAACAATTTTGTTTATTCAAAAATAAATAATAGTACTGTCAGGAAATGTTGTACTGATATTCATGGTTCCCAGAAGATGAACCTTAATGACTGTTGTGATCAACAGTCTTTGCTTATAGTGCAGAATCTGCATGACACTCCCATCGGCCTCAGCTGTTCTCTGTTCTCAGTGCTTATTAATAAATGTTGGCATGATAAACCAAGATTGTGACCATGGAAAGCATTAGACACCTCCTAAATGTTGCATGTTAGCATATCATTCCGAGCATTTTAGCATGTTGACGTTAGCCTTTAGCTCAAAGTACCTCTGTCTAAGCACAGTCTCTAAGAGTTGCTAGCATGGCTTTATTTTATTAGCACTTGTTAGCTTGTAACATGCAGATCTGTAGTTGCTTCTCTTCATGTTGCTGTCCAGAAAGATATCTTCTATTTGCCATTTCCCATCGTATCGAATATATATTTTCATCCATCCCATGTACCTGTTATCCCCACCTCCCATTTAAGTGGTAGCATATGTCAAATAATTCCCTTTTAATTTAGCTTGCAGCACAGCACTGCTAAAATGATGTGTCATTGCCAGCTGTATTGATATTCTGTAATTATTGTAGTCCCCTAAAACTATCACTGACACTGATAAACTATAGTTCTTTGACCGCTGATATCCAAAAGTAGGACCTGAAGCTCTGTGGAGTGAAGTTCTTTTTTGTATTCTTTACCCAGTAAATGGCCCTCAATAGAGAGGTGCACACACCATTAATATTTATATGTTTGTGCAGTGAAGTCAATTTGGTGAATCCAATTAAGTATTAAAATATGAAAATGTTCTTGTACAGGACCTGAGCTCTTGAAATGAATGGGTATAGAGTGGTGCAGTGATGACACATTCTGTAGGCCAACCCAGAAGTTTGCAGCGCAAGGGCTCCAGGGGGCTCAAGGTATTTCTCCATTGCATTTTGGAATATTGCCTAAGCTCTGTGGCAAACACATTTTAGTGATACTTAGACGTTCTTTTACCGTGATTATCTCCACATATTGACTGCATATTTGTGATTGAAGTGTAAATGCTATTGCCAAAACTAAAAAGCTTACTATTAGCAAAAAACTAAATTAATTACTGTCTTGTGTCTTCTCTAAGCTACAGGTGGACTTGTATTCAGTGTAATAAAATGTAGTATTCTAATTTAATAACTTGTTGGCAGCCGCTATCTTTAAGAAAACAAAGCTTCAGACGTACACGAGTAGGGTGTTTTGTTCTACGACATAAAAATGTGTCACTAAACGGGAAAGTCTAATCACCTTTGTATTAGACATCTCACAGAAAACAAATATATATAAAAAACACTAGCTTTGAGACAAGCAAATAAGAAATGCTGAAATGCTGACTAATTTCCTGATTTTTTTACTCATTCTGAAGACTCTATTGTGCCAGTGGTGTAAAAAGGTTACCTCATCTCCCTTAATCCTGTAGTGTCATTTTAGATACCAAAAAGACTTCAGAAAGAACTTACTGGATAAACTTATAATACTTTTACCCTTGAAAGAGTGGTTGCTGACCAACTTCAACAACACCTGGACAAAAACAACCTTCATGAACCCTTCCAATCGGGTTTCCGCTCAAAGCACAGCACCAAAACAGCGCTGGTAAAAATCACCAACGACCTCCTCCGTGCAGCTGACTCTGGACTGCTCGCCATCCTAATCCTCCTTGACCTCACAGCTGCCTTTGACACCATCTCACACGCACTGCTTATCAAACGTTTGGCAGACATTGGGATCACTGGTACTGCACTCTCATGGTTTTCATCCTACCTCACAGACAGAAAACAATATGTCTCAGCACCCACCAGTCAAGCTGCTCCACTGTCTCACATGGTGTTCCTCAGGGGTCAGTATTGGGTCCACTCCTGTTTATTATCTACCTACTCCCCCTTGGCACTATCCTCCATCATCATAATGTCCATTTCCACTGTTACGCCGACGATACCCAGGTCTACATTTCCAGCAAACCCAACACTGCCCTCCCCCCAACCTCTCTCACCAACTGCCTCCAGGACATCAGGAGCTGGATGAGCAGGAACTTCCTAAAACTCAACGGCAGCAAAACCCCAGCAGACCTTAAAGCTCTGGCTGGGGTGTAGCGATGGAGGAGTTCTGCTGTGTTGCTGCTAGCTTTGGGGCTAAATGGGGGCTAACACCTTGTTTGCTCAAAGCTCGGTGTACGTAGTCGAGTCAACCAAAAGTCTATAAGTTCTTATGGACTTATAGACATATGAGATTTCCGAAGTGTTTGTGTTTGCTTCCTTTTTTTGTCAGTCCTGTTTTTTCCTTGAGTTCATTAAAACGTATGAGTTTACGAGTTTTGGACGGACTCAATATCTTGTGTGACATTGTTAGCTTCCTTTGAATTAGCATATTAGCCAGGTTATTTTATTAAATGTAATTGCTGGACTATGTTGTATAATTCTGTATTCATAGAAAAACATGTTGCCATTTTGATCAAATATATTGTAAATAATATTGTTAGCAAAAGCTACACCACCTAGTTAATGTATTAATTGGAAACAACGTTTAAACCTCTTCTCTAGAAATGGCAGGTTTCAAGTATGCACAACAGGAGGCTTGGATCTTGAGGAGTTGTTATATTTAATTATTGACAAATCTTTCCCTTATTCTCTTTCTTTAAACCCCATTTGCAGAGAGAACCTACATAGAGAAAATTGATTCAGGCCTAGGTCTGCATAATGCAACTGCTGGAGTTGTGACATTAACAATGACACACAAAATGACTCAAAACATTACAAATAAATGGCAGAATAAAACAGATTTCCCGCTACGATGGTGAAGAATTCTCCTTACTTTGTGGAGCTATGTTTCAGAAAGTCATCCGCTTGTACCTCCCTCCCACAGCAGTTCCACCACTACCCAGATGGCAGGGGGTTGAACTCAGCCGCAGCTTTTGCAAGATGGGAAGTTTTGAGAACTTTTCAGGAATGGATGCAGAGTGTGTCGCCTCTCTGCTTCACAGCCTCAGCTCAGTCTGAGCCCGTCTGTACACAGCTACAGCTCAGCTCCAACCCTGTTGAGACTGGAGCTGTTACTATCCAATATGTTCAAGCCAGGCTTCCCGGCTCCCCGCTTCTCACAGTTGTTGATCTTCTTGATCTACTTACATTTGTCTCCTGATCCCGCCACATTTTTTAAGTATCTTATACTTATTGCACATTTATAAATGTACTTTAAGCCAGGGATACTCAACCTGATTTGCCCAGTTGCCAGTAAACACAAAAACACCAATCATATTTATCAGATGTACAGTAATAGATCATATACTTAACTTGATATATTGGAGAAAACATACTTTTAATATACATGAAAAGGTCCATCTTTCAATTGATTTGAGGACATTCATGGCGTAGCCTGGACATCAGTCAGGTTGTCAAGGGATCCTCCCTTGGCAATTTATTTTATTGATAATTAAGCTTATTTGGCAATTGCAGCTTTAAATACACCCATAATCGCGCTCCTGTGAGTGTGATGCCACTGTGCTGTTTGGACAATGTGTATGTTTTTGTGTTATGTGTGTAACAGACGGAAAGACAGAAGAAGAAGTGGGGATAGAGTGGTAGTTTGAGTACATGTCTGTGTATATCTAAAAGGGTGATAGTGGAGAAACTGTGTGTAAAGGCGTGAGTCTATTTTCGTCTGAGTCTTCTTCGATTCAGAGTAAATGTCTGGCAGCTTGTGTGTGTGTGTTGGCAGTGCACGTGTCAATTAAGGTCTTTTTTAAGGTCTCTGCCTATGTGCACGTTACAGCAGCCCAGGATGTCTTCCCAGTTCTGTTTATGCTAGACTGGCTGGCCTACCAAGAGCCCCAGAGCGGTCACATGATCGTGTCAGCCAGTCACAGGGGAGCCTGCGACAGAGCCGCACAGATGAGGCACCACGCTGCCTTCTGCCTGCCTGTGTGTGTTTGTCTTAATTGTTACATGACTGCATACTTATTGCCTCGCTGATATTTCCCCCACTCTGAGTCTGTGTTGTTCCCCGCTCACAGAAGCTCTCAGGTCTGTGAAGTCTGTGTAGAGTGTGTGTGCTTATGCAACCATCAAACTGCGTTCTAAAGGTAATCTCCTCTGAGATGTTCAAGTTGTTCACAACAACTTCATTTTGTCTACCGGGGCGCATCGTTTCTCATTACTCACATTGTTGTAATCATTTTAGTACAAAATCTTATTAAGCATTTGAAAGAGGCATCATTTTGTTTGGACCAGTGTAGCGGCCTTTTAGACTAATCTAATAATGTGACATCCATCGTGTCTTCCTCCATCCGACACGATGGATGGATGGGTAAACAAGACATAGAACTTTCACTCTAGGGACGTTGACTTTGTACCGGGTGAAACCAGAAATAAATGTATGTATTAAAAAGGTTAAATAATGTAACAAATGTACTTATTTTGACACAATGATATTTTTGTTTACTTAACCTAAGTGTTGTTGCGGTTTTGTTGAAACATCAACTGTAATCTGAGAGAAAATGTTCCTTTCCAAGCATTATTGAGAATACAATTGAGTTTTATTGTAATATATGATAGGATAAATTACCTTAATACACAAAATTGGTCACTAATAGTTAAAAATGTAAGGATGGCTACTGTAAGATGTAATGGGGCATACAATGACAATGTGTGCTGATACAACCAGTATTTTTCTTAAATGACTTAGATATTGTTGTATACGCCCAACACTGAGTGACTTAACATGTTCCTTGTCCCTTCTCTACATTAGGTTTAAGCATGTCCCACATAAACATTAAAAATGATTTTGTCAGAAGTAAACACAATGTACCTCACAAGGAAACTGATTGTTGTTCCGTCCTTGTGGTTCAGTTTGACTGACTCAGTCAGGTCACTAAATAAAAATGTTGTTATGTTGACGGGTTGAAATGTAAGAAAATGGAGAAAATCGTGGCTCAATTATCCAGTAATTACCACTTGTGGCCACAGTGGCTCGCTTTAATTAACGTAACCAATATAAATGTCCATGGAACACAGCTTGAATTATCGTTGAGTCAACCTACTTTCTTGGAATACGATGGTGGGACAAAATTATTGCAATTAATGGTGAAATGAAATGTGAGCCTTCTGAATACTATTATTACATTATATGAGCTCCATTAGCCTTTAGTAGAAGCAGGAGAAGCAACAAGTGCAACCAATGAATAAAAATAGAACTGGATACAGCATTGGAGGATGGGTCCCGTTACTTCCAATGAAAGTTGTTCAATGTCACATGAAGCCATTGTGTTTTCCTTAAGCCCCGCCTCCAATCCACTCCATCATGGTAGTGTTGTGGCCGGTTTTTGCTCAGTCAACTGAATAGATAAGGGAATATAACTTTAACATGAGGGCTATTTCTAAGTGTTCATACTGGGGGAGTTGATTAGGCAAAAACAAACAAAAGTGATCCACTTATTTATATTGTTTCTTTACCAATGTCAATGAAAAAAAACGTTTTGGGCCCAGCGACATAACATGACTGAAATGGAAATTGTTTTCCACCGTTTGGCCACTAACGAAAACATGACAAAAAACACCATGACGGCTCACTGTCTGGGGATTTGGTGCAAACCATTGTGTTGTTTTTCCCTGTGTGCCGCCTGTCAGGCAGCAGCCTCCTACACAGGCGTTGATCGCTGGCCTGTCTCTCTTTACAGTGAGCCAACCAGTGCTAATGAACACTCTGCACCATGACTGTTGGCTCCACCGGCTAGGCACCTAACTAACTGAGTAATCACAGCTTTCTGCTTCCAGTAGGCAGCAGAAAGACATGTTAAAGCCTCGCCCGGAGCCAGGCAGGTAGCAGCCAGGCAGGGCAGCCTAAATAATGGCAGACTATGACAGATGCCAGATGATAAGAATCATAGCAGTGCAGGGGCTGTCTGCCAGGCAGAGAGATACAAACCCAGCAATATTAGATATCCCTACAGACTGACCTAGTTTGCTTCTTGTTAGGTAGCTGGCAGTTTGCTGCCTAATAGACATCATTATTTTCTGCCAATTTTCTGAAATGTTCAACATAAATTGTCTTGATTATTTGCCCCTGGCTGTTTGAAACCTGTGTTTATTCTGACCACCTACAGTGCTGCTGTACCTTTAAAAAGAACATAATCACTTGAACTGCAGTTTGTATATTGTCAAGCTTCTCTCTGGGTTAATCTATGTGTCATTGCTTTTGCTATCTTAATCTTTCTGATGAAATGTGCCTAATAATGTATTTCAATCCTTATGGTTACTGATCCGCAGCTTTGTTATACATGCAGGTAAAATAGATTAACTATATCAAATATCAGATATATGGACTCAATTATTTATCTAAATATAGGACCTCTAATCAGTAACATTCTCTTTGGATTGGTCTTGTTTAAAAAGATGTGTTAAAACAACAACCACGGGCTGAATTTGAATACATTGTTATGGTTGTTTCTTGATGCCTTAACCCTAACAATATGCCATACAGTAAGAGAGTGATTCTGAGTTTATGCCGAAAAAACTCAAAGGTTTCTGTGTGTAACTTGTTGTTACGTTTAGTTCAGTCAAGGCAAATCAATCTTACCTGAGTAATTAATATAATCAATTTTTTGCCAAATGAATTGTACTGTACTTAGCAATAGTCCAGATGTCAGTGTAGAATCTCTTTAGCATCATTTACCCAGATCAAAATACATTCACTCTCGGCTTTTAAAAAATATGAATGTTCATGGCTTTTGTGACTTATCACTGCAAGTATTGGGTTAATTGGATTTCCCAGGGTATTGACCATCTCAAAATGTGTCTTAGCACTTGATGTGATAAATGTGTTCAATAAAACACAGTTCTATATGTTTTCAGCCCAGTAACCTTTGTAATATATTTGAATTGCATCTCAATACTTTGAACCTTCAAGGTTCTTGTAGTTATGTCGATGAAAATCTTAGGTCACAGGCTTCTCCAACAGTGCAACACAATAACACAGATAAACAGAAAAATATAGTAAGTAAATATTAAAAAGTAAATACAAAAAGAAAAATAGTTTAACAAAAGTGAAATAGTGAAATAAGAGTCTATATGCAAGCTATTGGAATTATATTTGAGATAAATAGATAAATAATTACTAAGTAGCAGATGAATGTTATGAAATTGTTTCAACAGTTCAGGTGTTTAACAGTCTTATTGCCTGTGGGATGAAACTGTCTCTGAGTCTGGTTGTTTTTGTCCGGATGCTGCGGTAACGCCTGCCAGACGGCAGCAGACAGTTTGTGGCTGGGGTGATGGGGGTCTTTTATAATCCTGAGGGATTTCTTCCTGAGCCGCTGGGAGTAAAGGTCCTCCATGGATGGCAGCTCCGTCCTGGTGATGTTCTCTGCAGTTTTCACCACCCTCTGTAAAGCCTTACGATTGAGGGCGGTGCAGCTGCCGTACCAGGCCGTGATGCAGCCAGTCAGGATGCTCTCTATGGTGCACCTGTAGAAGGCCAGGATCCTCTCTATGGTGCACCTGTAGAAGGTCAGGATCCTCTCTATGGCGCACCTGTAGAAGGTCAGGATGCTCTCTATGGTGCACCTGTAGAAGGTCAGGATCCTCTCTATGGCGCACCTGTAGAAGTTGCAGAGTATCCATGTTGAACCTCCTCAGCCTGCGTGGGAAGAAGAGCCGCTGTCAAGCTTTTTGGTGATGGTGGTGGTGTGAAGAGTCCATGTCAGGTCCTCAGTGATGAGTCCATGTCAGGCCCTCAGTGATGAGTCCATGTCAGGCCCTCAGTGATGAGTCCATGTCAGGCCCTCAGTGATGAGTCCATGTCAGGCCCTCAGTGATGAGTCCATGTCAGGCCCTCAGTGATGAGTCCATGTCAGGTCCTCAGTGATGAGTCCATGTCAGGCCCTCAGTGATGAGTCCATGTCAGGTCCTCAGTGATGAGTCCATGTCAGGCCCTCAGTGATGAGTCCATGTCAGGTCCTCAGTGATGAGTCCATGTCAGGTCCTCAGTGATGAGTCCATGTCAGGTCCTCAGTGATGAGTCCATGTCAGGTCCTCAGTGATGTGGACATCGAGGATCCTGAAACTGCTGACTCTCTCCACCGTAGTCCCATTGATGGCGATGGGGGCGTGTCCCTCTCCCTGCTGCTTCCTGTAATCCACAATCAGCTCCTTGGTTCTGCTGACGTTGAGATGGAAGTTGTTGTCCTGACACCAAGATGTCAAGTTTTCGACCTCCTCTCTGTACGCCGTATCGTTGCCGTCGGTGATCTGGCTGATGACGGTCGTGTCGTCAGCAAACTTCACGATGGTGTTGGAGCTGTGTGGGGCCATGCAGTCGTGAGTGAACAGGGAGTAGAGGAGAGGGCTGAGCATGCAGCCTTGAGGGGCTCCGGTGTTGAGGATCAGGGTGGAGGATGTGAGGTTTCCCACCCGCACTGCCTGGGATCTGCCCGTCAGGAAGTTCAGGATTCAGTCACAGAGGGCGCTGTTGAGCCTGAGCTTGATGACCAGCTTGGAGGGCACAATGGTATTGAAGGCTGAACTGTAGTCAATGAACAACATTCTCACATATGTGTTCCTCTGGTCCAGGTGTGAGAGGGCAGTGTGGATGGTGTGAGCTATGGAGTCGTCTGTGGACCTGTTTGCTCTGTAGGCAAACTGCAGAGGGTCCAGAGAGTCAGGGAGGGAGAAGGTGATGAAGGTTTTGACTAACCGCTCAAACGACTTCATAATGATGGAGGTGAGTGCTACTGGGCGGTAGTCATTGAGGCTGGTGGTTTTAGTCTTTTTGGGGACAGGAAGTGTTTTAAACATGTGGGTGTCTGTGATGTCTGTGAACACCTCAAGCCCAATAATCCAATTTGCCGTGAGTGAAGTTATGGCTGCAGTCAATCTGTTGAGTTCTGTTATATTGTTTATCCTTTTCACCATTACAGAGCACTTAGTAACATCAAGAACCTACTTAAAAGTCCTCATCTCAGGGCAGAACCATTGTAAAAAACAAATTTAACCTGGGTGTCAATTCAAAATCAATTTGTGGAAAAGAGTCATTTAATATAGTTTGTGATGATGTCTTGCTATATAGCACATGGAGCGTTGGTGGGGGGGGGGCATACATCCTCAAACAGAAGGCCATACAGCCTGAGGTCTAAATATAATCTACAGTTAACACCATTTCTTGTAATTACATTTTATTTAATTTTCATCAACACTGATCTCCCCGAAGTATTAGCTACAATACAACATTTTAATAAATTATTCCTTTCAATAAATTCAAATGATAGCAGACATTTTGTTTTTGTCTGTCGGCCAATTTATCCCCAGTTATTAAAATTGTATTATGACAGATTTGTAAATAATTTATGGGTCCATTTATCATTTTTCTTTGAACTATTGCCACAGTGTGTTAAACCCTTATATGGGTTTTCCATTCTGCCATTAAAATACTGTGTGCAGCTGCCTCTTACGATAAGCTGTTTACATGCAGGACGCTGTCCCTATAGAAGGTTATAATCTGATTCATGTGATCTAAAAATCTTTGTTTTCTATTTACGTCATTTGATCAGCGGACATTCTTGGTCCATTAAACCCTTCAGTGTATTTATAAAATGACATGAATGATGTTGTGCTCTGCTACCTTGTAAGGTTCCTGTGTGAAATTGATATTCTCCTTTTGATGGCATCATTGTACCTTATGACTGTGCCTTTTTACAGCTGTATTTCGGGGCGATAAAAGGAATACAGGACAGACGTCACATAAGCACAGCACACTCTGTTTCCTTCTTTATCCATGGTAATGGTTACCCTGGTGACAGCATCCCTGTGGTTGCTGTGGAGACGCAGCAGCAGAAGCAGCCCTGCTGTCAGGCTGAATAAGGCGGTTGATTCACTGTTATCTCAAAAAGGTTCAGTCTCTGCATTGTTTCTTTTCATATAATGATCGTATGGTGGCCGACAGGTTCAAACACACCCACAACACTTCCATTAGGAGAAATGTGCTGTACTTTCAAAACGATGTAAATATAAAAACACAAATGCGCCAAAACACATGCAAATACAGAAACATCTTCACCCACTTGACAACACAAGCGCAGCATTTAGAAAACATTTGCCGACTTGACGAAAGATGTGCTGGGTTAACTAAAATCACTGCAAATACAAAATCACTGTACGGCAGTGGCTCAGTCAGTAGGGGCTTGGACTGGGAGCTGTAGGGGTCGCTGGTTCAAGTATCCGAATAGACCCGAGTGTGGACTGTTACTTGGAGAGGTCCCAGTTCACCTCCTGGGCCCTTCCGTGGTGCCCTTGAGCAAGGCCCCTCACTCCCATTTCTCCCGGGCGCTGTACAATAGCTGCCCATTACTCCTAGTAGGATGGGTTATATGCAGAGAACATATTTCACTGTGTGTGCTGTCTTCATGTATGTGTGACAATTACAAAGGGTTTCATCCTCCGATTCTTCTTCTTTCATCCTCCGATTGTTCAAATGATAAAACTCTGCAAAAAGCTCAAAACACAATGGAAACAGGGAAACTAAAAGGTGATGCACACAGCTGGGACCAAAGCTTGGGGATTATCAAGTTGGCATACTGTCCCTCACTCAGTTATCTGTTTCATAATTGTAAGTGTGTTGTCAGTTTATTTGAAATGACTAAATGATCTACATTATTTAGTTAGCTAACAGCAGGTCTGTAATAATATTATCAGCAGGAAACGTGTGTTGTTTAAATTAACTTTAATTTTAGGTACGTTTCAGGTGACCCTTTTCTCTCTTCCTCTTTGATTTGAGGACATTCGGCTATTGAAGACACCAAAGGCTTTAAGTAGAAACTGGAATGGTTCAAAAATCTCTCAGGTACTTATTTTGTTTTCTCAAAAACATGTCTAAAGCCTGAAAGGCCAAAAAGCCAGAACTTCACTTTAAGTGTCCTGTTGGCCATCTCCAGTGAGGTAACAGTGAAACAGCTTGACACGGATATTGACAAAGCAATTATTATATATTTTGGGGTGAACACCCGGACTCCTTGATGTAAAAAGGCAAATGACATTTCAGCTTGACATTTTCTGACTTTTTGTATTCGCCCGCCCTCATACAAGTCCAAAGAGCACAAAGACAAAAATAAACACGCACACAATTACCAGTCTAGCAGGGCATCAAGTTGGCTCAGTAGAATAAAACTTGATCTAACTAATTCAATATCTATTTTCTTCATAACGAGCTTTGTTCTGTGTGAGCCTTACATCAGCTATTCTTAAATGATGCCAAGCAACATCAGTCCAACTGCAATGTGAAGTTCAAAGTAGATTCTATGTGACGTTCACGGACATCACATCAAGTTGAGTACATAAGAATTATATGCATGACTATTTATGTGCTAATTCTTTTCAAAAGGCATAAATGAGAGAATTCAGTCATGTCGTTATAATCTAATTGTAATTTCCTCATGTTTCTCACCCCTTTTGAGAATTATTGACGCTTTCATCCACCAGATGCCTGAATAATAAGTTCAGTCCTCCAGAATCTTCCGTGTAGATGGAGCCGATCACATTTGGTGCTTTATCTTGAATCATTAGCATCTATCGATTCAACTTGTCCGTACATGAAATCACTTGTGTGGAGGTGTCAAATCATTGTGTCTATTTTCCCATTTAACATAACTATTAAACCTGAAAAAGTTCCTTCCTTTTTTTTCTCACTGTTTAGATAAAAAGATGTTCTGTTGCAGTCAGTTCCCACACTGGGGAGTTGTGGTTGTCAGGCAGTTTTCCTCACACCTTGGCAGTATCACAGAGTTATGTTGGCACACTTTGTCCTCACTCTAGCCACCACCATCACTTCAGAGAATAACAATTACAAACCATTTATTTCTGCCACACTGCTTGTATTAACCACAAAGAATGAGATAAATTACTAAAGAGAAATGTTAGCTACCCATTTCTCTTATTAATGGCGTGATCTCACACTTAATACATTTTACTTATTTAATCGTGCCTGCCATTTATCCAACATAACCCCAATTTTGAACATCAGTATGGAAATAGCTGATTATAGATTTTTTTCCCGTTTATTAGCAAACATTGATCCATTTACCTGACCATCCAAATTGTTTCCTATTACTTCATCCACACAAACAGATGGATGCCCTGAATAGATCCAGGAAATGGCCTCACTCTGTTGGACAAAACCAACTGGCTTGGGACCATCCTTACTCCCACTGAGTCTCGTAGCACTTCTAGTATTACAGCGCTTTTACAGTTATCCAACCCTCCCACTCTTACAACAAAGCCTTTATGATTTTAAAGGAAAACACATTCAAACACTTTGTCACTGAGAAAATAATCCTATCCCTCAGCCTACACTCTTTTCTTCAGAGGCCTTTATCACGTCATTGGACAGGTGGACCTTCAATGAAAGTTAAACACATAGGCTAGAAGTGCATTTTTTTATATATTGTCAAATGACTGTTTACTCGAATAATTTGTCATTATGACATCACCATCTTGGTTTTTGGCAGGCTTAATCCTGTTTTGTTTTTTTAACCAGTAAAAACAATATTTGGACGACAGGCTGAGTACAACTGAACTCTGAACAAGAATTTTCCAGGGGACCAAATTGTCAAAATTAACTTTAAAGCAACTGAAAACACAACTGAAAGGTTAATCATTCTCAGACAACACACTAACCGGAGAACACTGTATTGCGGTGACCTGTCAATCACAAAGTAGCCTCAACCTTAGGCATTCCCTGATTCATCCTTGATTTTACCTTAAAGGGGACAATAATTGAAACAATGATGCTACATTTAGACATTATGCTGTATTGAAGAAGACTTGAAACTAGCAATTGAGACCATGAACTCATTAGGAGATTAAATGGCTAGTCATTAGGAGAATAAACATGGAGTCCGGTCATTTTCTCATAGACTTCTATACAATCAGAATAGAAGTCTATGAGAAAATGATATTCAATTTAAATTCTCAGTCAGTTTCTCCTTGTTTTGAAATAAGACATATTACAAGTATATGCAAGTATACTTTGCAGCCCTAAGTGCTAGTTAGCTATGACTGTATTCACATATTTTCTATTAGTTTCACTTTCCCTTTTCACTTGTAATATGATGCCACAATTATGTTTGCACTTTTTATGTTACATCTTCTCAGTAGCTCGGTGGTTAGTGAGCCCAGCTCTCGGCACATTGTGTTCTCACATTCTGAGGCTGGAACAGTTTCTACCAGTAACTAAAAACTAACACCACTATTTGGCATGGACTAATGAGGTGGACATGAGCTACAAAACTCTTCATCATTCTAAATAATTCCTCTGTACTGCAGCTTGATGATGTTGCTGTATCGAAGAAACCTGCCCAGAACAGCTCTCAAATGGAAATTAGCATGTTTTATTTTTCATCTGGCCTGTTCGATGATTACTATATTGAAAACCTGACACCAATTGGTTAGTTGGCAGATTCAACGAACCAGACTTTTCCCTCTGAGTTGCATGGAGCTGAGGACCAGCTGGCTCTGTACCATTGTCACACTTCCTAACCACCAGTCAGGGTGGCACTACGGATCAACTCTGTTTGGGAGGTATACCACAGGATCGAGGGGGGCAAAGCCATGGCTACAGACATTCACGGTCCTATCATCCAGCCACCTGGGAACGACTAATCTGAACACTCCGAAAGCTGGTAGTGACCTGGCAACGCTTTACATGCTTGTGTTGACATTTACAGAGATTCAGCGGGGCATCAGTGGGCACTATGCCAACTGGCGGGTACTATGGTCAATATATAACGTGATGTAAAATCCTCGTAAATGGCCAGTAGGGCTTTGTGCACCATTTCCATGTGCTGATTATCATAATCTACCAAAAGCTGACATGGAAATAGACAAACAAAATATATAAACTAGGTCAGTTCTGCTCTGATCCACACTCACCCTTCTTCAATCCGCACTTTCTGTTCTACCAACCATCCATCCATGCAGTCCATATTTGTTCTCAGTGGAGGTTCTTCTATCCCAGCGTTTTGTCAGAGGTCGGATGGTAGAGTCACATATGTTGCTCTCAGCCTGAGCAGATGGCTAGCTGCTGGAGGAGAAGACTCTCAAAACACTGCTAACAGCCATGCATACAGTGCAGGCCTTCCATCTATCCATTCATCCTTTCATTACTCCATTCAACCTGCATTATAATGATAGCTGTCAACCCACATATGTTAATTATCTCAAATAACTATAGATTATCTAATAAGAGGCCCCATTATGGACCCAGTTATATATGCATTACTTATTATTAAAGTATAGGTTAAAAACTGCTGGAAGAAATATTACTGGTAAAGTGTATAAGCGCACATGAACAATCAAATATGAAAACATAGAAATACAAGACACAAAAAGTAAATAAATCATTAGAATAAATGTTAAAAAAAAGTCAAAGAGAGTATGATTTAAAAAGCCAAAGACCATCTTTGATTAATTCAAAGAGCTGAGCAAATTAGCTTTTGGCTCCTAAGTACCAACATCTCAAATAAAAAGAAGCGTTACTAAGGGTAACTTGTGGGCAGCAAAACAATAGCGCTCTATCTCCATTAAGTTGGACATATCCGATAGTCTCAGATCAAATGTAACACTCATTTAAAGTCATGTTTCTGTCTATCTGACAAATGTTAGTTCAATAATCACTGTCTTTTAGCTCCGTTTTGGTCTCAACTAACTCCTAAGGGAAAAAAAACGTGTGGCATGGTAGTACAATTATGGCGCATTTCCACTACATCCCGGAGCCCGTTTTTGGTTAAGTTTCCACTTGGCGTAGTTCCGGCTAGCGGGTACTTTTTCACAGTTTTATGGCTCTCCAAAATCGAGGTTCTTTTCGGGCCAACAACCGGGCTGAGTATGCTAAACTAGTGAGAGAATCGCTGGCAACTACAACAAAATGAACATATTTGACCGTAATTTAACACGTTTCTAAATGATGCCGAAGTAACAACATACTGATACCGGTTAGTAAAAACCATGAAGTAATGCTTTGACAAGTCTGCAGACAGACGGCAGGCGAAACACCTTTTAAAACGCATGTTTTCTGAATGGAGCTTGGCTAAGCTAACGTTATATATGCTCCGACCGTCCACACTCACAACAACGGCCTACAGACATAAATAAAGCAGCGACTGTATTCTCCATGACACAGGCAGTCTGTGGTTTGTACTTGTTTAACTTTTGTCTAGTTTCTGAACAGATATGAGGAGCTGTGAGCTCTGAGTGCTAACAGCTAACGGCTGATGTTGGTTTTGTGTTTCGCATTGAAGATGACGTCACGGCTCCGCCTACACTGCGTTACTATAGTTACTACCCCAGTTCCTAAACTGTAATGGAAACGCAGCATAAAGTGAGCCAGGCCTAACAAGGCCTAGCCATACCGTACCAAGCAGAGCGAGGCCCTGCAGTGGAAAAGCGCCATTAGAATACCGAGGCTGTCTTTTTTAAAACGGCTTCCTGCCGATGCTAGAAACGAGGTTGATATGAGCAGAATGTGCGGGACAGAAAATCAAAACAAATAGCTAAAAGATGCTAAAATGGTCTGTAGAGCTATATGAAGATTTGCAGGTACAATTCTGAGTAGGATGATAACTTAATGAAACTGTTTCACATTTAATATAGTCCTTTGGTCCATTGTTTATATAAAACATGATTAGTGGTACTTTGGTAGTTTGTTTTGTTTTGTAATTCCACACATAGTCCCTAGCCTATGGTTTTAGGACTCCTGCAGCAAGTCACACACTCTTTACTTAAACGTGACACTTTTTCTCGAAACAGTTAGATGTATGTTAGCAAGAGTGCTATCAGTATGTATTCCCAACGCAACACTAAACACGGAAGAGCTATTGCATTTCTAGATAAGATAAATTGCTTCAAAAATGAAATATGACATGTCAATTAAGTTTAACAAGCTGTACTCGGTATTTTCCACTACCATTTCTAACTGTGCCCTTCTCTAATCAAGCTTTGGATGGTGCCGCTAACAAACAACATAGACCCTGTGGAGGCTGACATATAAATGTTGATGACATTTATGATGTGACGCCCTATGACAGGAAGCAGATTGCTTAGTGGTGGCTCTTAATAGCGGGGTAGCTAAGGCAGCTAAGCCCAGAGCTGGTTATGCTAAGCCTCTCTCGTTTAGAATCACTGTCTTTTAATTAAGCAATCCTCTGTAGAGACATAGAGAGCGTGGGAAGTGTGGGCATACACTTAACAAGGATGAAATGAGTGTGCGCTCACAAAAATACTCTGACTGGCACTCGCTTTCCACTTTCAATACTTAAAACAGAAGTCAGGCTCGAGTGACGCCAAACCTTTTAAATTAAGAACAAACGAGCAGATGCAATAAAGCGTGACACAGTGAGGAAGCCAGCGTCCCAGTTAGCCGGTCAGCAGTGTTTCTTTGTTTTTTTCATCTTTCAATCCCACTAAGGCAAGGTGCCTTTGAGACTGAACGTATTAGGCAGGATAATCGCCTCAGTCTGCCAAACCTTCAGGCTTTGTGGAGGCTACACACAAGATGAAGACAGTTCACAGAATGATGATAAAGGCCGGAGCTAAAGGCATTGACTGGATGCTATCTCTTCTGATCCATTACAATGCATCTAACTACTTGCTGTCAAATGGAAAGAAATGACTGCATACAACTGTCATTACTCACAGTGAACTTTGCTCGGAAAAACATATTTCAGCCTCATCAGTATTAGCTATAAGCTCAGAGGCTGAGTGGTTGTGTATGTTCTAGGAATAATAAATCCACAGGCTAGCATGGCTAACCTAACAGATCCGATTAGTATCTGTGAAATCACAGCTGATTAGGGTGTGTGTGTGTGTGTGTGTGTGTGTGTGTGTGTGTGTGTGCATATGCATATGTGTATGTGTCCTAATGTATACTGGAACATCTCAATTAATTCCCTATGCTGTATGCTCATAACTGACCTACTTTAGACATTATTACTATTTTCCACAATGTAAGACTTTTTATTTAATCCCTTTGGATAAATGTGTGTGAGGCGGATGAGAGAAAGAGACATACTATGCATATTTAAGCATTTGAGAGTGTGTATGCTCTCATGATGAGTGTGTGTGAGCAGAGCAGTTTTAAATCTCCTGGCCCTTGAACAGTTGTACGGGCACATTATGAGGACTAATGATTTGAAGGCTCCAGCTGTGTGTGTATGCATGTGTGTTTTGTGTGAATTGAAGATAAAATGTTAGATAAGATAGGAAATAACTACAATTGAAGTTATTGTATGCATACACGATTAAAAAGTTCTAACTAGCCCCGTGGCAAATATCTTTGTCAGTTTTTATCATATTTAGTCAACCTCATCCTGTATTGTGTTTTTTTCTGTCAGGCCATTTCTTATCTTACTCAAAGAAAACATCAACTGTTTGACTAGTTTCCTCATGGAAACGCTCAACATTGTCTTCTTGTTTATTCATCAGATTATATTGAACATTTAAATCAATCTAGTCTAGCCAACATTTCCTTTAACTAAGCCAGTTGCTTTCATTGTTAACTTTAACTTAAGTATATTACTCTTATTTAATGTGTCAATAGATAAATGACTATGCCAACAGTTTTGATAGCATCTAAAGTCTAAACATATCTATGAAGGAGAAACGTGACGCGCAAGAATCCGTTCCACTCCTTGTGTGCCTTTACCCGTTATACCTACGCAAAATGGGCTCAAAGACCATTTGTACCACTTACCTAATTATTATGTTCTTTATGTGAGTGTAAGTGTGGTCAAAAGAACATGTCACTCACGGGCTAACCTCCACTATCTTTCAATGACAAGAATAAAAGAACAGATGAAAGCAGTCTGGTATAACTGTACCATCACCGCCAAAGCTCTAGTGAACACACCCACGAATAATGACTGAAAAATAGGACACAATAAACATGAAAAATACAGAGACCTAAAGTTTTAGTTTATGAAATGAACACCGGTAGGACAAATGATTCAAGGAGTGCTCATAATGTTCCTGCTGCCCAAATGAAACACTAACTCTGATTTTCCTGTATCCACCTCCACCTCCCTATCCCTCATGTTTCCTTTACAGCTGACGGAGGTCACCATGAGAAAGTGAGGCGGGCTGTCCGGCCTCTGGACCCCGCAGTCCCCATCCCCTGGTCTGGAGTCAGAGCCGGGGCTAAAGACAAAGCTGTGATGGATGAGGGTAAAGTGTTTTCTGAGGCCGGAGCAGCAGTTTGGACTGAAACAGAAGCAGGAGTCCGTGTTGGGACAGATGGCAACTTTTTCGCAGGGGCTAGAATTATGACAGGAACCTTGACTGAAGTTGGGGCTGAATGGAGTCCCACGGATGCTAAGGGGGGTGGTCTGCCAATGATGCCCAGGAACCCTGCAGCTTTTGTGGGGCCACAGAGCCTGCAGACACGTGGAGAGGGCCAGAGAGAGCAGGCAGCCCCTTCCATTCTGGCAGAGATACCAGTGCTTGGAAAACCTTTAGGACTGCTGTCTAAAGCTGCTTGGTCGAGAAGCTCCTCTTCATCCCCATCCAAGGCCTCCTCATCCTCTTCTTCCTCCTCCTCCTCATCTGCAACAAAACCATCCTCTTTGCCATCCTCCTCCTCTGCAGCCAGCAAAACAGAGAGTGAGACGGCAAGATCAGAGAACGTCTCTCTGGTTGTTGTCAACAGCAACTCCTCCAGCAGCAACAGCAGCTCCACTTCAGGTACAGTGCGCGATTGTTCTGTCATCTCAACTTTACATTGTCATTAATCATTTGCTTAAAGATCAAATGCAAAGATATTTTTATAATTGCCAGTAAAATCGAAATCATATAGCTACAACACTATTTAAGATATTGCAGTATTAAAATCGGAGATAATATGCGTCTGGCAATGCGCAATATTTATTTTGTTCAACCCCCAACACCAAGTCCGACGATTTATTTCTCAGCCGCTCGTCTCCGCAAAATGGCGTCGCGTGACGTCAGAGTGGCCAAACATATTTCCACCTGGCTTATCGCTCACAGCTGCTTCCGCCAATAGTACAACTTAGTTTCGTTATCATGTCTGATTCTGAGTCGGAGGCCACCCAAGATCTGGAGTTGTAAAAGGGGTAAATTAATTGTTGGATGTAGAAGTGTCAGAATCAATATAGATGTTTTTATTTTAAAGTAAATTCAGATGGAACATAGTAAAAACATGTCAATTCTAATGTCCGCCTAAAAAAAACCCATTACTTATAGTGAAAACCACCCTTGAATGATGGGTTAGTAGACTAAAAGCTTTAGGAATCAAAACTATAACATATAATAAGTACCCTGTATCAGGATTGATGCAAAACAAGTGAAATTTGACCTTTTTAGAGAGGTTTAGAAAAATAAAGTTCCATTTGAACTTTTTCACTCATTTTACTCAAATCATTTTATTACTTTGAACTATCACTATAGGTATTCATTCCATCCAAATACAACTGTTGTGAAAAAACTAATTTAACTGATCTTTTTCATTTATTTGAAGAAAAAAAAAACACAATGTGAGCCTCTGAATTAGCCCCGAGTGAAAAATGCTAACCTATTACTGCACCGAAAATCATTCCTAGCTCCATTATTACTTATCCTAGTGCCACATCCAACACATTGTTAGATGTGTTGGATGTAGGCGGAAGCAGGCGGAAGCGGGCCAAGCCCGAAGCGTGGGAGCAGGCCTCCGTAGATCGCAGATCGCAGAATCGCAGGCAGCAACAGGTGGAGCCTACTACCAATACGGGTTTCAGCCTCCGATGTACTTTTAATGCTTCTCCACCAACAGACTTGACGATGGCAGGATCAACATCGTATGCATCACACGCGAAGTGGTCAGAGCACAACTTGCTCCATTTTGTCGGCTGCCAGCCAACACGATTCACTAAAAAAATCCAGTTTCGGCGGATGATTTTGTCTTGGGGAAATGCATGTAAAATTCTCCCAGATCCCGCACCGTTCGTACATCCCAAAGCACAACAATATCCCATGTTTTTGCGGATATAATTCAGTTTTCTTTTCGAAAAACACCGCTGACATGTGAACGAGACTGCCGAGTCGGGATATTTGGCCCAGAGACTGTTTGGCCATAATGACGTCACGCGCGCGGAGGCTGCTGGGAATGACATGTCAGAAATTCAGACGGCTTTGGGTCGAGTTTTGTATCAATAAAAAGCTTTTTTTTGGGTGTATTATCTCGATTTAAATTAAATAAAAAATACAGGCAGTCTTAAAAACAAAATTTCTATAAAAATGTAACATATTTGGAAGCTTTGCATTTGATCTTTAAGCCTTATCACATGCAGCAATCTTTGTTTAACAATACCAGGCCTGTCAAGATCTGATTTCTTCACATACTGATACAAATGTGCATAGGGCTTTAGACAAAGCTTTACTTTTAATTTAAAAATTTTGGAGGGTCTTGTTTATTTCTCAGCCTTTATAAACCCTAAAAAAACATAGCAACAACGTAAGTGATGGATCAAGCAGTGTTTAGCATTAAAGCATTCTCTGCTAATTAGCGTGCTACTTACATTAGTAAACTAATGTTACTTCCAAAGCCAAGAAATATGCAAGAACAATAAAGGTCGACATTTAAGTTGTTGACCATCACCTGGTAGCATGTAGCTTTAGTCTCAGTCTTTTAGCATCACATCATTTTACCCTTTTACTCTTACCCGTTTAAAGCTGATAACATCTTCTGGCAAAAGTCATCATATTAGCCAACAAATAGCTTACCCATCATATTGAAATAATAACTTGGCTATGATTTATAAACTAAAACACATTTTCATGGCATTTCCATTGTAAACGTCATCAGGGCAGAAAGTTCAGATTCAGCCTCAATATCTTTGGGGAGAATTAAAAGGAGTCGTCTTTATTTGTAGACAGCCAAGCCCCCTCCTGCGTGGTGAAGCATTATATGCTTAAAAATCAAATGTATGATATAAACACAGCTAAACTGCAATGATAGCAAAGCTGTGGCTTTTGTTTTTGGGGTAATAAAGTCAAAATCATTGTTGGGTTGTCACCCAATGATTGACGTCTGAGGAAGATGAAAAATGTAAATTATACATTGTTGAGAAAATGCTGCATCTCTTGCATTTATTGACATGGAGGACCCTTATTGTAACCTTTTTAATATAATTTTTTGTAAGTTTCAATTGCTTGGTTTTCGTGAAATTAGCCTGTTTTCCTCTTAAAGTGATGCATCTCCACAGATAATCTTAAAGGCTTCGGATTTCCCCATTGTAGTTAAAAAACTGTAAAAACTAGGGCCCCCAAACAGCATCTTGCATAGGGCCCCCAAAAAGCTAGAAACAGCCCTGAACGTCAACAGCTAAGTCCGTAGACTCTTGGCAAACAGAGAGTCTCTGTTAGCTGTCCACTGGTCCTTAGACTAGGATTGGATATGCAATATATTACAAGAATGGAAAGCTTGAAAGTGTCACAACAAAATGACATGGAGTGGGCGGAGCCTAACAAGCAGTCAGTCTATTTTTTTCAAAATGTTTTATAATAGTTATTTTTCATTAATTATCATCAGTAATAAATGTCATCACAATGCAATTTCCAGCATTTCTATCATCATAACCATCATCCCATCGCCATCATCATCATGTTGTCATCACCCTTTTCATATTGTCCCCATCATCATCATCCTCACCACCATGTCCTGTCCCATCCTCCGTGTCTCCCCACTTCCTGTTTCGCCATCATCAGCAAGGTAATTCTTCAACACATCATTTTAACTTCCAAACGCAGAAAAGCTCTAAAGCCATTTTCTAGTATTTCCTATCACATGGATCCATATCACAGTCACAAAGCATTGGGATAAGAGGGAATGTGAATCTCTCTCTAAAGGATTGATTGCCTCCCTCTTGTTCTCCCCATCCTTCTTTACACCTCTTATCAACATTTCACTGTATTATAAGAGATGATTTGGATTGAATAAAATAACCCCTGACAATAAATGGTTTACTTAATAAAAATTGGATTTCTGTTTTCTATAAAAAGGACAACAGCTGCGCATTTTATCCTATTAATTATAATTGACGACAGATGAAGCCAGTTAGGGATGGGAAAAGGGTAAAGAAGTTTGTTAAATTTAAGAAATACAAAAATACTGCTATTATACCATCTTCATTGTTAGACTCCTCTATGAGCGCTATCATGACACTGTGATTCAGTTATGTTATCTAAGTTAAAGGATTTGGATAGCAATAGTGGTGCAGGAATGAGTCCTTAAACCTGGAAATTAATTAGCATTTTACCACTTCCGGTTCACTCATCTGAAATTAAAATGTTTTCGAACACCTTTTTGGTTAGATGCCTTAAATAAGGTCTGTGGTTAACACAAGCCTAAGATATTACATTACATTGCATTTAGCTGACGCTTTTATCCAAAGCGACTTATAATAAGTGAGTTCGACCAACAAAATACAAACTTGAAGAAAACAGAATCATATAAGTACATCAGGTTTCATAGAACTAAAACATTTCAAGTGCCACTCAACTGGCTTTAGATAAGCCAGTCCTTTATTAGTATATAGGTGCTTTGTTAATAGTTCTATCGCTCGAGCGTGGCACAGTTTTTAGATATCCTACAAGAATGGGCCACGACACCCAGATTCCTTGCAGTCTGAGTCGGGGAAACAATAGAGGTGCCGATGTTGATTGTTAGGTCAAGAGTGGGACAATCTTTTCCCGGAAGGAAAAGCAGTTCAGTCTTGTCAAGGTTGAGCTTGAGGTGGTGAGCAGACATCCACTGAGAGATGTCCGCTAGACAAGCAAAGATGCGTGCGACAACCTGGGTCTCTGAGCGGAGAAAGGACAGAATTAATTGGGTGTTGTCAGCGTAGCAGTGGTATGAAAAACCATGCGGGCTAATGACTGATCCGAGCGAGTTTGTTTACAAGGAGAAGAGGAGGGGACCAAGAACAGAGCCCTGAGGGACCCCTGTAGTTAATTGACAAGGGTCGGACTCCGACCCTCTCCAAGTAACCCTGTAGGTGCGGTCTTTGAGGTATGAGGTGAGGAAGGAAAGTGCAGTGCCTGAAACTCCAAGTTCTTGGAGAGTGCGAAGGAGGATCTGATGATTCACCGTTTCGAATGCAGCAGACAGGTCCAAAAGGATGATGACAGAGGAGAGGGAGGCTGCTTTAGCCGTGTGCAGTTCCTCAGTGACAGCAAGGAGGGCAGTTTCTGTGGAGTGACCTGCCTTGAAACCAGACTGGTGCGGATCCAGAAGGTTGTTCTGATGGAGATAACAGGAGAGTTGTTTAAAGACAGCGCGTTCAAGTGTTTTAGACAGGAACGGGAGGAGAGAGACAGGTCTGTAGTTTATAACATCCGACGGGTTGAGAGTGGGTTTCTTTATATCAGGAGTGATAGTTTGAAGGAGGTTTGAAGGGATAGGGTCCAGAGGACAGCTGGTAGGACGGGTAGAGGTAATGAGGGTAAGAACCTCACTTGGAGAGAGAGGGGAGAAGGAGGTTAGTGTGTGGGTGAAGGGAGGATCTGGTGACCCAGCAGTGAGTAAAGGTGAGTCAGAAAAAGAAGAGCGAATATCATCAACCTTTTTTTTCAAAGTGGTTAACAAAGTCGCTTGACAGAAGGGAGAAGGGGGAAGGGGCTTTGGGGGGTCCAAGAGGGTGGAGAAGATGGAAAATAGTTTTTTGGGATTGGAATAGGAAGATTGGATCTTATCTTGAAGGAAAGTGCTTTTTGCCTGAGAGATGGAAGCAGAGAAAGAGGAGAGGAGAGCCTGATAGGTTAGGAGGTCGTCATGGTGTTTGGATTTCCGCTCTGCTGCCCGAAGGATGGTTCTATTAGCACGCAGTGCGTCATTCTATACGTCAGTAAATACCTCACTCGTGAATGGCTGAATCTTCTATTTTTCATATAAAGGGCTGCTAACAAGTCTCTAAAAGAGACTAAATCACAAAAAAAAATTCTAAACCTAACCCTAACATTAGCGTTTTACTTCTGACCTTTTTTGGGAACAAAAAATTAATCCTAATTTTCTTTCCTACAGAGGAGTCTGTGAGCAGCCGTCCAGCCTGGGATCTCCCCACCGTCCCTGAGTCGCTGCTGTCCACAGTGGGCGACCACGACGTCACACTTCCTTCCAACATCACCAGCCCCTTCTCCACCCACCAGTGGAACACCACCACTCCAGCGCACACCCGAAACACCTCACGGCTGACGACCACATCAACTAGCATCATAACCACATCTCTACCACCAAAAACCACCAACTCAACTCTACCGTCAACCACCACAGCACAAACACTAAGGGCACAGACTGAAACCACCAGCCAGGACACTGTGACCAACAAGAGCCTCCAGCTGACCACAGTAACCACGACGACGCCCTCAACGACCACTATTACTGTGACCACCGCTGAGGTGATGACGACAATGGCGCCAACCACTGGGAGCGCACCGACAGAATCACCAAATACAACCGCCACTACAACCACGCAGCAAACCACAAGCCTCAAACCCACCACAATGACTACAACCGAGCCTACAACCACCACGACAACCACACCTGCACCCCCCACCACCACTACAACTACTTCAACTACTTCAACGGTCGCCCCAACTACTACCAACACCCCTCCTCCAACCACGACCACTACTCCTGCACCTACTACTACTGTCGCCACTACAACGTCTACTACTACCACTACAACTACAACCACAACCACAGAGGTTCCCACCACCACTGTGTTCATCCCAATCGAGACCACGCCCCCTCCAACCACGACCACTGAACCCCCGTCCAGCACCAGTCCAGAAGAAAGTCCATGCAACGTGACGGAGAAATACTGGGTCAGAACAGGTAGGTGTCTATGATAAACAGCAAGTAGAACACTAGACTTGTGAGGCAATACATATCAGTTAAATATTTGTTAGATGAATGCCTAAAATCTAAAGCTAGGGCAGGTAGTTTTTACCTACAATGTTCTTAACGTTACAGTATGTAAGGGCATGCTGGTGTAATTTTGATGGAAAATGTTATTTAAAGCAATGATGTATACAGGGATTTCAGAAGCGAAGGCACAAAGCAGCTATTATATAGATGTAATTACATGCAAATTCATTAAAACCAAAGCAAGGGGCAGATCTTCCTCGGACATAAACACTTCTATAAATATGAGGCTGGAGATTGTTCACTTTATTACACAGAGAGATGGGTTGATACTACTGTACTAACGACTTCACTAAGGTTGGCAATAGATGCAAAATTGCAACATTTAACCAACAGACAAGCTCCTGATTCCCTATTGTCGATGTAAGATTTGTCACAGAATATGAACACGCAAAATATCAACACGTATAAAGCTTACATTTCTTTTGTAATTTCTTCCTCCACAGTTCTCTCCATTGAGCTGCGTAGGAACCGCCTGGATCTGATCCTGAAACAGAATCTCTCTAAAGGACTGAGCCACGCCCTGCAGAGAGCGCTGAATGACTCCACAGCCTACGCCCAGGTAAGTGTCTTACAGGCTCAGATATAGTAACTACAAACAATTTTTTTTATGTAACTAATGTCTTTTTTAGCCAGATCCACAGCCTCTTCCTAAGACGAACACAGCACTTTTGTTGCCTTAAACTTATCAAGCAGTTTTGTTGCGTTGAATGGAGTATGAAGCCAAAACGGCTTGACTCCTTGGCCTGAGACCAAAATGCCCGGATCTTCCCTAGATCTTCCTGCAATATTCCGCATCCACAGGGCCTATAGAGCATGCACACTCACGTTTTCCTTAAGCCCCACCTTCAATCTGCTCCGTGGCGGCCGGTCTTGGCTCGCTCAAGAGGTTAAATAATTCAAAATTCAGCTATTTTCACGATTTCTAGACCCTTATGATTTAGATTAGGACTATTCAAATGTTCCATCTATGAAGTTGGTTTCCCTAAATAAAAAATGTCAGATGATTTACAGACTGACTTGGCAGTTGAAGTACAACATTTTGGCCCAACAAAAATAGCGTCAACGTCCAACTTCCTTGTGTCCTGTTCTCGCAAAGGTAAATATGGAAAAGACACAATGTAGGAGAAAAGCACCATCCCGTACAGGTTTGAAACAGAAGCTACAGATGTACCTATTTAAAGCTAACAAAGCCACAGTTTTCGACGAGGTTGGGAGATAAAATGTGTTACATGCAGTTATTTGTGTATAGAAAGTATGGAGTTGACTGATCAAGATCACTCACTTCCTACTCCAACAGGTCTTTATGCGCTTGGTGTAAATTGAATGATCACCGGGGTTCACCCGCTTCTCTAAACTCAGTAAAGTGCTTTCCTTTCTGATGATAATAAGAAAATCTAATCTTTAAAGTGGACCTATCATGCAAAATGCACTTTTGTACGTCTTTTATACATGAATATGTGTCCCCGGTGTTCCAGGGAACTCACCAAGTGTCAGAAAATACAACCCTCCATACCCAAATCTTTTAAAAACGGGGCTACAACGAGCGGATACAGATTCCATCCGACCCGACGTCGGCCCGGAATAGTGGGCGGTAACGCTCCGCCTATCAGGGGAATGAGAGGTTGCCGTGGCATGACAACAGCATGGTAACATGATACTCGTGCCTCGCCCCCCTCCTTTGCAGGGCGGCGTGGTCAGCTGCAGCTCATTTGCCACAGAATCAGCCCTTGCAAAAACAGGGCTGGAATACAGCAAATAGAGTGAAATGAGGCATGGCTAAAATGCATGATCTGTTTGGTATTTTGAAAAAAACCTTCACAGACATGTTGTATATAGGTATGGCCCTACAATATATTATTCAAATAGCATGAGGTCCACTTTAAATAACATTTGGCTGCATGTGTGTAGATTTCCTATTGTTCAGCGTGCCCTTCACAATACTCTATAGTATTCATCATTTTCTTGCTCATTCTCCACACAACGACTTATCTGAATGGTGCTAGAGGAGAAATAAGAGGTGACTAATGCAGAGTTTCAGTCTGAATAGAAATAACCTGTTGAATAGTCAGGTGGTGTTTACTTAGAGAGGTTATTACACAAACACGATAATGGAAAATAAATCCAGAATAAATTATTCTTTCCCTTTTTTCCTGCACTCGAGCACTGCAGTTGAGTAATGTTTATATTCTGTTGCAGGATGTTTTCCTTTTGATTATCCAACCTCTATTACATTATTTTTCAACTTCATTCTCAATCATTACTACAAGCTTTTGTTTTTGGCATTAATGGTCAATAGACCTCCATTAAAAGCCAAATCAAACCTTATTTTGTTGGTAAAAAAGGCAAAACAATGTATTTTAACTTTAGTTCAAATCAGAGAAAATTATCTTACATTTTTCTTGCAAAGAACCTTAAGGACACTCACATCCTCCAATGCATTTCTTTTAGGAGTACCGAAAGTATGACACAAGAAATCTGGATCTTAGAACAGCAAACTCCATTGGAGATTTTAAAAGTACATTGAAGACATATCTTTTTAATTTGGGGTAATTTTTGTTGTATCACTGTTTATGTTCTATTGTTTTATGGTTCTGTGATATAACACTTTCTGTTTGTTTATAACTTGTTTTTAATGATGTTCGTCCATCTTTATTTTGTATCTGTAAAGCAGTTTGGGCTGCATCTTGCATGAAAGGTGCTATATAAATAAAGTTTATATTGTTTCAGACAGAAGGTGAAAGAGGTGCTGCAGCACAGGCAGTATGAGAAAAATAAAGAGATTTTCAAACATTAAAGCATGGAGACATGTCACAGTAGAGACACAAAACATAAATATGAACCTGAAAATAAGAAGAATAGGGCTCCTTTAACCTCTGGTTGATGACATCAAAATATATAGAAACTGGTCAAATTTGACCCGCAGATAACAGGACGGCGAATCTTCTCTCATCTCCAATGATCTCTCTCTTTCGTGCTCTTCCTCAATATTTACATTCTTCCTATTGCTCTCCTCCTCCATGATCTCCCCTCTCAGTGAGCTCCCTTGGTTTAATCCGATTGATTTCCTGCCAACCTGTCTGTCTCTCCTGTTCGTCAGTCTTCCTGTTGAGCCTGCCCGCCTCCCTGTCTGTCCACCTGTCTCTCTTCATCCCGCTGTCTGTCTGTCTTCCTCTGCCTGCTCCTGCTATTTTTATCCAGTTGTTTGTGAGCCTGCACCGGGAGTGACTCAGTGTCTCTAAGCACCAGTCCACTTTCATCTACCCCCCTGCCGCACACACGCATGCACGCACACACACACACACACACACACACACACACACACACACACACACACACACACACACACACACACACACACACACACACACACACACACACACACACACACACACACACACACACACACACAGATACACACACACACACACACACACACACACACACACACACACACACACACACACACACACACACACAGTTCTCATCGTCTCCTTTAGATAACGTAGACTATTATTTTACAATCTGGATCAGTCTATTGATAGACAGCAGTGACAACAGAGAGTTATAAAACTGACTGCCCAGAGCTTTAGGAAGTAGGTAGTGTTTTGAGGAATTGGTTATGGGCTATTTTTGTCTTCAGCAGACAGAGAAACTTTCAGACAGCGTGTCTTTTAGCATGCAGCTGTATTTAATGTGTCGCACAACTGATCAATTGGTTGCCTTGTTTGACAAGTAATGCTGTCTATTGAAAAACGTAATTGCCCTAATCATAATAATAATCTGTGATTAATCATTTTAAATACCAGTATATACTGTACTTGTGTTTGGGGTATAAAACAAATACATGTTAGGTGTTGTAATAAATAAATGCTCGACAAACTGGTAAGATAAATCTGAGGGTTTTCTTTCTTAGAACCATGATTTCTGAATTACTTGCAGGAAGTCCAACAATTTTCAGACACTTAGCAAAAGCATCAACAAAGCCGCTGTGATCACCCTCTGTGTAATGTGCGCTACACAGGACATACTATATTATCTCTGCTGCTATCATACTCTGAGCACTATCTGTTCCCACAGTGGTGACTCGGTCCAATATCTCACACTGTGCAACTTCAAGAAACTGGTGCATGGTTTATCAAAATATCAAAATGACTTTCCTTTGTGTCCAACATGGTAATGTAAATAATATGCGTTGATTTATTTTTAAGGTTATATATTTATAATATATTTATTTATACTAAATATATTTCCAGGTTTCCAGATTCAATCGATTAGAGAGTTAACACATTAACGTTGACAGACTTGGTTAAAAGGCAACAGTTTAAACACAATAAGAGGAAATAAGATGTACCGAAGGGGCAAATAATATAACTATTTTTACTTTTTATAAACTATTGTAAATATACAGAAAGTAAGAACTGAAGTAAAGCATGTATTAATTTATAAATAAATAATATTTATAAAATATTCATACAGGCTTAATATAGTTTTAGCACAGATTACACACATGTACAAGTCCCTTAGAGGATTTATTTCAAATGTGTTTGAATTAACCAAAACATATATAATTATATGCTGACATCTATTGGCAGTTTATCAACCAGTTATGGATGCTACATACCTGTAGGATGAGTTATAGTTGTTCATGGAAGAGAATAATAAACACAGGGATGAGTCTCCCCTAAAAAAAGATAAGCCTGGGGAGAGGTGAGGAAAAGATAGTAGAAGGAAGGGTGTTAGAGGAAAGAATACGGGAGGAAGAGAGTAGAAGAAAGCAGAGAAGAGTGGGGGAGAAGAAAGGAGGAAAGGATAGGAGGGAGGACAGGATGAGAAGAGAGGAGAAGAAAGTGTAGGAGAGGAGATAGGAAGGAGGAAAGAAGGGAGAGACGGTAGGTAAGGAGAGTGTAAAGGAAAAGAGAGGAGAAGGAAAGGAGCCTGAGGAAAGAGCCATAGTAACAACAGCCCCTGCTGCCCAGAGAGGATACAGGTGGAGGGTAGAGGAAGGTGGGCGGTGTTTGGCTCCAGAAATACGAGCCTTGACTCACCACCGATTGTTGTCTCTGGGTTTTTCCAGGACACAATTGGCCAGATTTATCACTGGGCAGGCTGGAGCTAAAATATACCCTGGAGACAGATTTGCATTTAATTTAAAAAACAAACAGGGATTATACATTTGCTCAGTATGATGCATGTGTATTCTAAACACATAGCTAGTGCAGCATGTATTTGAAAAGATACACCTGTTATACCTGGTTCTGATTTCTTCTCTGATACCGTTTTGTAGTGTATGTGCTTTGAAATATAAGAACACAAATCCTCTAGACAAATACTGTGTTTTTAGGATACAGCCTCTTTTGAAATAACAGATGATAGGGAAGCAAAAAAAAGACTTGAATATGACTTTCTCTCTTTCACAGGTGGAACACGACGACTGCAGCCCCAACAACGTGACGTTAGGTTACTACGTGACCAGTGGCAAAACCGTCTACATTTCCTCCCTGGTGGTGGAGGCGATGCACATCTACGGTTTCGACAAGCTGCTGTCTGACATTAGGCAGCACACCCCATTGGTTAAGGCCGTTCTGGTTCCTGTGGCAACCTGGATGCCCGCTCCGAGCATCCACCTGCAGCTGAAAACAGGTGATGAACCCTGATTATAATGTACAGTGGCCATCTGGTGCAAACGTGCCAAAATGATCCAAAACACTATGCAAATATAAAAATAGCTGGGACCGGAGCGCTTGTTGACGATTAATGATAATAATAATAATAATAATAATAATAATGGGGTCGGGTGCGTTGCCAGAAGGGTGGCAGTGAAAGCAGAGGGTCTCGACGGACCAGACCCGGGCGACAGAAGCTGGCTTTGGGGATGTGGAACGTCACCTCTCTGGGGGGGGAAGAAGCCGGAGCTTGTGCGGGAGGTGGAGCGTTACCAGTTGGATTTGGTTGGGCTCACCTCCAAGGCCGGATTGACCATATAGGCAACCTGGGCAAGTGCCCAGGGGCCCTTGAGCAAAGAGGGCCCTCAGTGACAAGATGAAAAAAAATGTTTTTTAATTATAATTTTTTTTCGGGCACAACCTCACTCATCATACATTGTTTTAAATGACACTCACTCTTCGCCATAAATAACACATCTTTTCTATAGGGTCAAATTAATATATTTTCTAAACCGTCTCTGTACTGTAGGTCTCACTCAGGCCCCCAGGAAGTGCGCCGGACTCTGATGAGAATATTCGTTGTGGCCAAACGGCAGTACTACACCTCTGTTGGGTTGCTGGGCCCGGAAACACTTTTTCCCATTGATTTACATTGTGAAAGAGTGGTCTGTAAATCGTTGGATAATTTTTTTTAAACTACCCAGTATGAACGTTTGTATAGCCCTTATTAAAAACATTAGGTCCTCAAGTTGTACAATGTGCTAATAACATTATTCTGAGAGTTATTTTCCTCAGCATTATGAATGCGCATCTAACCCACGGGACCGCGCTGCCCGGCATGTTCGTAACTAATAAAACTCCTTGTGGCTGGGGACATTGAACCAGAGTGGGCGGTGTTCAAAGCTTCTATTGCCGAAGCCGTGGCAGGGAGCTGTGGTCTCAAGCTCTTAGGTGCCTCAAGGGGCGGTAACCCTCGTACCTCCTGGTGGACAGGGAAGCTGTCCGACTGAAGAAGGAGGCCTTCAGAGATATGTTATCCCGGGGGACTCCCGAGGCAGTTGCAAGGTACCGACAGGCCCGAAGGGCAGCAGCCTCAGCCTTGGGCGAGGCAAAGCAGCGGGTGTAGGAGAAGTTCGGAGAAGCCATGGAAAAGGACTTTCCGGCGGCACCAAAGTTATTCTGGAAAACTGTCCGACACCTCAGGAGGGGGAAGCAGTAACAGCCTGTCCACACAGCGGCATGCGTTGAAGCTTCAACGCTTCTGACCATTCACTTTGAATGGGGTGACGTCACGCATCGCCGAACTGCATTGTGGGAGCAAAGCGTAGCTGTTCTTGCCGTGCTCGCTGCAAAAGTTGAGCAATGTTCAACCTTTGAAGCTTCGACGGAATCGTCAGCCAATCGAATCATATGCCAGTACAAGCTCTAGCCAATCAAACCGCTGCTTGTGTGTCTGGGGCGGGAGATTCAGGTGATTGGTTGTTGGTCCAGCTTCAGACAAGCCCGCTGGCAAGTGACAACGCACGCCGCTGTGTGGACGGGCCGTAAGGATGGGACGATGTTGACCTCAACTGATGGGGCGTTGGAAGGAACATTTTGAGGAACTCCTGAACCAGACAACTCCGCTCTCTATGGTAGAGGCAGAGCTGGAGTACGCCCAGAAATGCTGAAGGCTCTGGGTGTTGAGGGACTGTCATGGATGACACGTCTCATCAACGTTGCGTGGAAGGTCGGAAACAGTACCGAAGGACTGGCAGACCGGGGTGGTGTATTTATACAGAGTACACTGAAACAGAGAAGTCTAAAAACAGAATGTTACTCACACAATTCTAGAAGTTACCAGTTGTTATCCTGTCAAAATCGAGTTGAAGGATGGGTCATGACCGAAAGAACGAGATCGCTGATACAAGCGAGATGAGTTTTCTCCGCAGGGTGGCTGGCGTCTCCCTGAGGGATGAGGTGAGAAGTTCAGTCATCCAGGAGGGAGTTGAACCACTCCTCCTTTGCGTCGAAAGGAGCCAGTTGAGGTGGTTTTGGCACCTAGTAAGGATGCCACCTGGGCGCCTCCCGAGGGAGGTATTCCAGGCACGTCCAGCTTGGAGGAGATCGAGGGGTAGACCTAGGACCAGGTGAAGGGATTGGCCTGGGAGCGCCTTGGGATCCCCCAGTCAGAGCTGGTTGATGTGGCCAGGGAAAGGAAAGTGTTGGGGCTCTCTGCTGGAACTGCTACCTCCGCGACCCGACCACGGATAAGCGGGAGAAGATGGATGGATGGATGTTTTGAGTTTTGGGCCATTGTAGTGCGTTTGCCCCTGTCGGCCACCGTAGAATAAGTTAAGATATACCAATGTTTACATAACAGTATCCAGCAAAAATGGTAATTAAATGCGCCGGTGAAGATGGCCGCATTGTCTTTTGGCTCCTCTCCAACTTTGCCCATTTTTTCAGTGTTTATTTACTTCTTGCCGTCTGCTTTTAACATGGTTCGCAATATTTAAGCCGACCGCACCAACTCTGCTATACAATATAGCAGAGAGGAACTGCTTCACATCAGAAACCTTGTGAACAACAGCCCACCGACAGACAATGGAGGTCCGCCATGGCTACCTGTTGCTGTCCTACCTGAGAGACGCAAGAAGAAGACCAAGCGGGTGTCCCGTGCCGGGCTGCTGGTCAGACTGAGAAAACGAAGAAACCGACCCCATTTTCCGAGTATTCTTCTGGTTAATGTTCAATCAATTGAAAATAAGCTACAGTAGATGAACTCAGAAGTCGGATTGCTTTTCAACGGGACATTAAGAACTGTAACGTGTTCATTCTCACTGAGACTTGGCTAAACCCCGCTATCCCGGCCATTGTTCCTGACGGATTCACTATTTTCCGCCAGGACGGAATAGTTCACTCGGGGAAAAGTAAAGGAGACGGTGTGTGTATCATGATTAACAAGAACTGGTGTACAGATGTGAGGATTATTTATTCGCACTGTTCCGCTCATTTAGAGCACCTCATGATAACATGCCAGTCTTTTCACCTGCAGAGAGAATTTACATCTGTTGTGATTACAGCAGTGTATATTCCGCCGCTCGCCCACAACAACACGGCACTCGATCATCTGTTTTGGAGCAGTGGGCTGCCATTATGTACGGCCTCAGGGAGCAGTGTAGGGAACGGTGCCTTGCTCAGGGACACCTCGGTAGCACTTGGTCTTTCTGGGACTTGAACTAGTGACCTTCCAGTTGAAAAGCCAAGTCCCTATGGACTTCGCCACCACCGCCCTTGAGTAATAATAATAATGATGAAGTGCTTTGAGCGGTTAGTCAAAACCTTCATCACCTCCTCCCTCCCTGACTCTCTGGACCCCCTGCAGTTTGCCTACAGAGCAACCAGGTCCACAGATGACACCATAGCCCTCACCATCCACACTGCCCTCTCACACCTGGACCAGAGGAACACATATGTGAGAATGCTGTTCATTGACTACAGTTCAGCCTTCAATACCATTGTGCCCTCCAAGCTGGTCATCAAGCTCAGGCTCAACAGCGCCCTCTGTGACTGGATCCTGAACTTCCTGACGGGCAGACCCCAGGCAGTGCGGGTAGGAAACATCACATCTTCCACCCTGATCCTCAACACCGGAGCCCCTCAAGGCTGCATGCTCAGCCCTCTCCTCTACTCCCTGTTCACTCATGACTGCATGGCCCCACACAGCTCCAACACCATCGTGAAGTTTGCTGACGACACGACCGTCATCGGCGACGAGACGGCGTACAGAGAGGAGGTCGAAAACCAATGTATCTATTTGCTTAATATTTCACATTTCAATGACTTGCATATAGACTCGTATTGCACTATTTCACTTTTTTAAACAATTTTTCTTCTTGTATTTACTATTTACTTGCACTATATTTTTCTGTTTATCTGTGTTGCACTGTTGGAGAAGCCTGTGACACAAGATTTTCATCGACAAAACTACACTGTAGCTATGTTCGTTTCACAAATAAAGAACTTTGAACATACAAAGTGGAGGATTCTGCAGTGAGCAGAAGGAGAGCAGGGAAATCGAAAAAAAAACAATGAGAGTTCAGGGAGGGAGACATAGGGGAAGAGAAGAGAAGAGCGGAGACGAAATTAGAAAATTCTGATTACATGTCTGCTCTCCTTTACTCTTCTCTGATACCCTAAATCCCATACAAACTCCCATGATTGCAGAGCAAAGGCAAATTGTCCATTCTTTTAGTCAGCCTCTTAAGCCTCTTTAAAGAAACACATTTCAGCACGCGAACACACACGCAACTAAACCGAGTCTTGTGGGAACAAGGGTAGGAGAATCAGGGCAATTAACAAATCGCTGTTTAAAAGATACACATGCAGGTTGTGAACACTTAACTTGTCTACCTGAGAATTGTTTTTCTATTTTACAATTCAAGATGAGCCCGTTTTCAAGTTTGCATGAGCTCACTAAAGTTAGGTAGAGTGTTACTGATTGAGTTAAAGTCACCGTGTGTATTTACAAAATATCTGTATTCTATTTCTTACAAACTAAATTTATAACCCAGAGAGAATAATCAAGCAGCTCCACAGTTTTGGGTTTGAGTGTTTTTCAGCTATTTGGTTTGGTTTATTGGGTGCAACCTTAGAGGGGCACTGTTATGCTCATTTTCAGGTTCATATTTGTATTTACTCTATTTCTGTCTCTACTGTGACATGTTTCCATGCTTTAATGTTCAAAAAGCTCTTGAACATTCTCATATTGCCTGTGCTGCAGCACTTCTTTAGCTAGCAACTGTGTTGTGCAAATAGAAAAGCCTCGGAAATAGAGGCGACACATAACTAAGTGTTACGGAAGTCAAAAGGAGTTCAATCCAGACTCAAATCGTTTGGGGCGGGGAGTGTGTGGGAGATAACTTTTTGTTAGACCATTTACAGGCACAACAACCTATATAACACACTACAGGAGAGGAAGAAATCCCTAAAGCATAATAGGGCCTGTTTAATGTTTACTCCCGCTCATTAACCGTGTTTTAAGCAGCAACAGGTATCTGTTTTTAGTGAAAATGGTTAACAGTCAGCTGGTGAACATAGAGCTGACTTCTAGCAGCCAACAAGACACTTATTGTTTTTTAGAGAGCAAGCAGAGCAAAAAGGTATATTTATACTAAACTTATCTGAGCAGACTCCAAATGATTGCTTATGTTGCTCTTTCTGCTGGATGTGTGAATAGCCAAGTGTTCATGAGCTGATTTTACAATTATTGCTTTAAATTATTCTTAGAACTGATGTTTTAGAAAAACAAGAGAGCAGTTGTGAACATTTCAGCAATTTATGAATTGCTTTCACAGCATTATATATTAGATCCATGTGTGCAGTCGGGACTTTTGATATTACTACCACCGGGTGTTGTCATATTCAGAAATTCACAAATCCTCAACATTTTTTAATCACAAATTGGAAACCATCAATGACTGTGCAATGTCCATTTAATGTAATCCCAACTGCGCTATGGTACATTTCCAAATGACACATTTCCTCGCCTGTAGAGTGATGTACACTGCAGTAAAACCTATTCCCAGGTTAATGTGCGGCTGTGTATAAAGTAGGCACTTTAGGCGAGAATAAAAATCCCTTTCTGGGCTTGTTCATCTCATAAACCATAAATACTCTAGTATAAACCAATTCACTATCCACAGCCCAATTTGCATAAGATTATCAACTGGGTCAACACTGTTTGTGCCTGCAATGTGTAGCAGACTATGAGACCTGTGAAAGAATCGTATGGCCTTTTTTTGGAGATGAAGTTTTACGACGTATGAATTTAGGTCACAATATTGTTCCTCTGCTCCTATCTCCGTCCTTTAGAGGGGTTTTAAAAAAGAAGAGACGTGGAGAGAATGGAGGGTGACTGCAATAAAAAGGACTGAGACAACATTAATAACATCCTCTATAATCTGCTGATGGACTCAATATTGTTTACCCTGCCGCCACAGTACGGAATGGCGAGGACTATTTTAGTTGTTCTCATTCCAGATAGTGGAGATAATCCTCTTTTCACTGCTGAGGTTTATCGTCACACAGGAAGCGTCTATCTGGAGCAATTCTTTCATTAATGCCTAAAACAGATACAGATTCCACATACTGCTGGATGATAGAGTGTTGTGGAGTTTCTAAATCGTTTCTCTTTTCCTTTTCTAGTTATGTTGCTATTGATGCATTTGCTACCAAATTCTTTAAACTGATAATAACAATAGTGATATAGGAGAGAGTGGGGACATAGTGTATATAACACTTTTTAGATAAACTACATTTCAAAAGAACACAAAAAGAAAATGGCTATGATCATTAAATCACGTATGTCCTTTTAAAATGTACTTATCGCATCCAAAACATCTCTTGGTGTATCCACAAGATATTTTCCAATTCTGGTGAGTGTTGAAGGCTGTACGTGTTTAAAGATAAAGCATGTCAAAGCTGTATGGGGTTGGAGGAAAATGCCTTTTTACTTTCGTCCTGGTTCTCCTGCCAAAAAATGTTCAGTCTTTCGCAGTACTTTATATATCAGTCAAGCTTCATTATAGCCTTTAGATTGTTCACTTACATTCATAACTCATGGTTTGGGGGTATTAGAAGGATCATACAATGTATATGCTTCAAATGAGAGGTTTAACAACTGCATATTATTGTTTTTTCTACTTTTTATTTATTGACTTGGTTTATCCATACATGTACTCTGCCCAAAACACAAAACATATGTTTTTACAGGTATTATAAGTCATGTAATAACAAGGAAATTATACGAAACGATACGATATAATATGATACGGTTCCATGCGATACAATTCCATATAATACGATGCAATATGAAACGTTGATTTGATACGTAAAATACAATATAATACGATTTGATGCGATACGAAACGATACGAAACGATACGAAACGATACGGAAACAGACATTTAGCACAATATTACAGTCACTGAAGCCAATATGTTCAAGACTCTCCAACATAGATTTGATCAGGGATTTACATTTATTTGAAGGATTGACTGGTGCACTAAAGAGTGCTTCACTAAATCTTTGTGTCATGCTTTATTTTATGTCTTTAATCTCTAAGTTTTATTGTAAATTATTCTACTTTTCAAAAATCGACACACCCATTGCTTGTTCAATTAACATTTAGAGACCACAAAGGATCGATTAGAGTGTTTTGTCTTTTTTCTGTCTCTTTGTTTCCTTTAATCCCTAATTTTGCTTTTTCCAATCATTCCTCCGCAGTTTTGAGGTTCGTCGGCCTGACAGATAACATCTACTCCTGCAGTTTCGTCCAGATGTTAGAGCAGAGGCTGGAAAACGCCTACGACGAGGCTCAGGACAAAGTGCTGGAGACCTACAGCAGGCTCACTGTGGAGGTGGGCTACAGAGGATATTATTATAGGGCTTGATTCAGAGAGCCAAACATGTCATATGTGCGTGTGATCAGGCTAATGTGAACAACAGATCTCTGCTAATGATTCTGGATACTTACAACACATCTTTTACATACCTACTACATTTGACCACTGTTGCTCTGCTTTATTGCTAATTAACACATATAAATCTTAACATGGCTCTATAATTATTCAATAAAGGTCAGACTAGTCAGCTAGTTGGAGGCAAATTGCAATTAAACGATGATATAATGAATTTTGTTTCCAGAGACACAATCAAAGCTCATTCTCCTCTTTTATGTTTAATCTCATTCAGCTCTTCTGTTCTCTGCTGCGTTGTTCTAATATTCTGTCTCTTTCTATGACTGTCAAGGTACTCTCATGACTGCAGGATACACACACACACATACACACACACACACACACACACACACACACATACACACACACACACACACACACACACACACACACACACACACACACACACACACACGCGCACACACACACCATCATAATCATAAAGTAGGTCTCAGCCAGCAGAGGCAGATATAGGCTCCATTCATAATTCATCCTCTCCTCTGAAATATTAACACTCATGGAGGAACAGGGATGGGAATTACTCGTATCATAATCCACTTTACTATGGTGACTGTCACGACCTCGATACAAACTGATGAACCCAAATGCACGACCCAGAGACAAAAAGTCTCCCCCCCCCCTCTAGGGACGACTCCTGACAGCTCAGGACGACGATCGTGGAAGTCCCTGATCAGAGTCTTATCAATGATAAGTACGGGAGCTACCCATAAGCGCTCCTCGGGACCGTATCCCTCCCATTCGACTAGGTATTGATGTCCTCGACCCCGTTTGTGGACCGCTAATAGCTTCCTGACCCCGTCGATCATCCGGGGTGGTGGAGGGGCCTTAGAGGCGGGAACCAGGGCGCTCTCCTGAACAGGCTTGATTTTGCTGACGTGGAACGTGGGGTGGACCTTAAGAGACCTGGGGAATCGGAGATGCACCGCGACAGGGTTAATAATGTTCTGAATTGGGAAAGGACCCACGAACCTTGGTGCCAACTTCCTGGAATGAACATGTAGGGGTAAGTCTTTAGTGGATAACCAGCTACGCGGACCCGGTCTGTAGACGGCAGCTGCACGGCGGGAATGATCTGCCGCTGCCTTCATCCTAGCGGATTTCCGAAGGAGTGCCTGCCGAGCTCCGGCCCAGACCTTCCGACAACGTCGGACCATGGCGTGCGCAGACGGGACTCTGACCTCCTCCTCGTTGGCTGGGAACAGCAGGGGTTGATATCCATAGGCGCACTGGAAGGGGGAGAGACCTGTAGAAGCCGAGGGAAGAGAATTGTGGGAGTATTCCACCCAGATGAGTTGATCTGACAGTCCGTTCATAAACGCATCTATCGAGTGTTCCAGCCACTGTCTGAGGCTGCGTTCCGAAATGTTAATGGTGTAATCTATGACAGGGTAGGAGTGCTGCTTTATCTGCATAAGAGTCCAGGTGGCCTCCCTGGAGGTTGAAGTCTGATCGAACACCCGGCTCATTGTGTCGTAAAAAGCGGAATACGACCTGCATATGGGAGAGTCTCGAGCCCATTCAGCCGTGGCCCATGCCGCGGCTCTGCCGGTGAGGTGGGAGACCAAGAAGGCGATCTTGGCTGCCTCAGAAACAAACGCCACTGGATTGTGTTTATAATGTAGATCACACTGGACCAGGAACGTTCTGCAGTTTCCAGACTCCCGGAAAACCTCTCTGGTGATGCCAACCGAAATGGAACAAATGCTGAGCGAAACTCGGCCTGGCCAGCTGCAGGATTGACGGGAGGTGGCGCAGTCGGCACATCTGGAGTCTCTAGACGGGGGAGGATCTGTTGAAGCTGTGTCACCAGCTGATTGACCTGTGCGGTTACAGTGGTCTGGAAACCCTCCTGCCCAATAGCTGTTAGCTGCTCTTGATGCTGGTGAATTAAACTGCCTTGGGCAAACAATGCAGTCTGGAGCGCTCTTGGGTTGGCTGGGTCTATTTTTGGTCAGTTCGTTCTGTCACGACCTCGATACAAACTGATGAACCCAAATGCACGACCCAGAGACAAAGTCTTGAATGTAACAAAATGTATTTTGTAATTCCAAAGATCAGGTAATCCCTCTTAACAGAGTAGGTACCTGCATATTGTGATGGCAGTTTGACACTGAAGCTTCGAATGGAGTTTCAACCCTGGACTTCGCAGCTGGTTCAAAGCCCGGAATAGATGATCTTTTAATCATTGCTTTTCAACTTTAATACTTTAATAACTGATAAAAAGCCCTCTCCACCCAAACATTTTTCCAGCACTCTCTAGTCTCTTCTCAATAACCCAATACACACAATTATCAATCTTTAATTGCAAATAGAACAATATATTTAGTCTTAGTGTGTGTGCATCAAATATTTTTCAAGGCAAAGATACGTTAAACCCACTGCAGCCTTGCACTTCTCCAGGAGAGGTCGCTGTAACTGAAGCTTCGAGAAATGAAACTATATCCGACACAATTGTCCAAGTGGTTCGATGCTTCATTCAAAGCTTCATTTTGCCATCACTACTGGCATAAACAAAAAGCACTCACAAGGAGGAAAAAATTAAGCATAACAAAAAGAGAATTTAAGAAAAACATAAGCCTACAAAATTAACAACAAAGCCTGACGTAAGTGAAAGCAATACTTTCTGAGCTGAGGTTTGGCACGACCATTTGGAGAAACAAACAAGACGAACTGACACAGGACAGGGGAGAGACAGGACTATTTAAACATGAGGTGAGTGGGAACAGGTGGAAACAATCAGGGGCGGGGCAGACACTGATGATGGCGGGAAAAACACACAAGGGGAGGAAGAAACAGGGTCTGAAATGAAAGACAAGAGGTAAATAAAAAAAATAAAACAGGAAATGACAGACAAAATACATAAACATAACTAACACATTTGAGAAGACACACCAGTGACTCAGTCCCATTCTTTCCAGAGCAGGTCTTATCAGAGAAAAAACTTTCATTCAAAGTGTCATGCTGTGTCTGGGGCTCTGTCATGCATTCTTTATAGACATTTGGTTTCATAACATTTGGTATTTCTGTATGGAGGTTAAATGATTCATGCTGTCTCTTTACTTTAATGTGTTTGCCATTAAAAAAACCCAGTTGAATAATCATTCTAATATGGCCCTCAGATCCAGAGTGTGTACCAGGAGGCGGGCTCTCCCTCCGTCTCCGTGGTGTACGTGGTGAAGAACCAGGACGCCATTCTCAACGGGACCATTTCCAGCGGCCTCCTCAACCAGCTGACCGCAGAGCTGGTGGGGTACTTCCTGTTCTACCCCCCCATGGTCATCGCTGAGCGTGAGTACAAGCACAATGCATTTTTAAGGTGTAAATGGACAGCTGTGGTTCTGCATGGAGACGTTACAATCAGTGATCCCTGCCTTCATCTCTTCTGTGTTTGCTTATGTACAACAGGCATTATTTGTTCATTAAAGATGCCCTGAACATTTTTTTTTAAACAAACCAAAGTTAACTCATCTCATCTCATTATATTGACTTAGTTATCTCATTATATTGACTTCATTATCTCATTATATTGACTTAATTATCTCATTATATTGACTTAGTTATCTCATTATATTGACTTCATTATCTCATTATATTGACTTAATTATCTCATTATATTGACTTAGTTATCTCATTATATTGACTTAATATCTCATTATATTGACTTAGTTATCTCATTATATTGACTTAATATCTCATTATATTGACTTAATATCTCATTATATTGACTTAGTTACCTCATTATATTGACTTAATTATCTCATTATATTGACTTAATATCTCATTATATTGACTTAGTTATCTCATTATATTGACTTAATATCTCATTATATTGACTTAGTTATCTCATTATATTGACTTAATATCTCATTATATTGACTTAATATCTCATTATATTGACTTAATTATCTCATTATATTGACTTAATATCTCATTATATTGACTTAGTTATCTCATTATATTGACTTAATTATCTCATTATATTGACTTAATATCTCATTATATTGACTTAATATCTCATTATATTGACTTAGTATCTCATTATATTGACTTAATATCTCATTATATTGACTTAGTTATCTCATTATATTGACTTAATATCTCATTATATTGACTTAATATCTCATTATATTGACTTAATATCTCATTATATTGACTTAGTTATCTCATTATATTGACTTAATTATCTCATTATATTGACTTAATATCTCATTATATTGACTTAATATCTCATTATATTGACTTAGTATCTCATTATATTGACTTAATATCTCATTATATTGACTTAGTTATCTCATTATATTGACTTAATATCTCATTATATTGACTTAATATCTCATTATATTGACTTAATATCTCATTATATTGACTTAGTTATCTCATTATATTGACTTAATATCTCATTATATTGACTTAGTTATCTCATTATATTGACTTAATATCTCATTATATTGACTTAATATCTCATTATATTGACTTAATATCTCATTATATTGACTTAATATCTCATTATATTGACTTAGTATCTCATTATATTGACTTAATTATCTCATTATATTGACTTAATTATCTCATTATATTGACTTAGTTATCTCATTATATTGACTTAGTTATCTCATTATATTGACTTAATATCTCATTATATTGACTTAATATCTCATTATATTGACTTAATTATCTCATTATATTGACTTAATATCTCATTATATTGACTTAGTTATCTCATTATATTGACTTAATTATCTCATTATATTGACTTAGTATCTCATTATATTGACTTAATATCTCATTATATTGACTTAGTTATCTCATTATATTGACTTAATATCTCATTATATTGACTTAATATCTCATTATATTGACTTAGTTATCTCATTATATTGACTTAATATCTCATTATATTGACTTAATATCTCATTATATTGACTTAATATCTCATTATATTGACTTAGTTATCTCATTATATTGACTTAATATCTCATTATATTGACTTAGTTATCTCATTATATTGACTTAATATCTCATTATATTGACTTAATATCTCATTATATTGACTTAATATCTCATTATATTGACTTAATATCTCATTATATTGACTTATTATCTCATTATATTGACTTAATTATCTCATTATATTGACTTAATTATCTCATTATATTGACTTAGTTATCTCATTATATTGACTTAGTTATCTCATTATATTGACTTAATATCTCATTATATTGACTTAGTTATCTCATTATATTGACTTAATTATCTCATTATATTGACTTAATATCTCATTATATTGACTTAATATCTCATTATATTGACTTAATATCTCATTATATTGACTTAATATCTCATTATATTGACTTAATATCTCATTATATTGACTTAATTATCTCATTATATTGACTTAATATCTCATTATATTGACTTAGTTATCTCATTATATTGACTTAATTATCTCATTATATTGACTTAATATCTCATTATATTGACTTAATATCTCATTATATTGACTTAGTATCTCATTATATTGACTTAATATCTCATTATATTGACTTAGTTATCTCATTATATTGACTTAATATCTCATTATATTGACTTAATATCTCATTATATTGACTTAATATCTCATTATATTGACTTAGTTATCTCATTATATTGACTTAATATCTCATTATATTGACTTAATATCTCATTATATTGACTTAATATCTCATTATATTGACTTAATATCTCATTATATTGACTTAGTTATCTCATTATATTGACTTAATTATCTCATTATATTAACTTAATATCTCATTATATTGACTTAATATCTCATTATATTGACTTAGTTACCTCATTATATTGACTTAGCTATCTCAAACAGGCTTCCATACTTTCTTCTTGTTCGTCACTACAGTGAAAGAAAATCCCAAAAAACGACAGGGCACCTTTGCAGTATATTCTGAAAACGTTCTAATAAATTTGCTCAACATTTTTTGTAAATTATCTAGAGCAAACCTACTCAATGAATGACCCTTTGCCAAATCCGGCCATTTATTGACTTCTGACAATTATAGATTTGTAAAGGCATAACAAAGAGAAAAATGTTTTGACACAGCCATACAGTATAGATCGTAACGTCAATTTGGACTTCTTGAGCCATAACTGCCACAGCAACCAAGACCTTGTTTTAAGCAGTATTTAATTTTTTTTTTTTAAGTTTAAATATTAGATATAATTTTATTAGTAGCCTTTTTATTTAGTATATCTGTCAACTTTAACCCCGTTTAATAGTTTAACCCGGGCTGTTAAATCAAATAAATGAGTAGAGTCAAACTGAATAAAATGGTCAAGTACAACATTGTGTTTACTTTAACAACTATATACTTCTTATAGTGATTTTTTACATAAAACTACGTTGATGTCCTGAAAGACATGCTTCTCTTTAAACTCAATGCATTGTCACACAGTTGTCACAATGATTTCTGTCCAACAAATGACATTTCAGTCAGAGTGCTTGATACTCCTTCACTTGATGTATCTCCAAGCAATCTCAGAGAACATCATCATCTAATTTGAGACACTGCTGGGCAATTATGATTCATTTGTAATAATTCACAGAGTTTAACAAAAATATCTAAATAAATATTTCATAAAGGATGTTTTTTTAACTCATTGATTCTCTCCTATAAAGTCAGTGTTCATTTCCTTTTGAGACTCTTATTTTCTTCCTTTATTGTTTTCTGCATTGATTGCAATATATTTCTTCAAGGTAAAGAACATACTAATATACATGGATCTGCTGATAAATGTTGATCTTCACCACTAGTTTGCTAAGGAAATATGAGGGAGCTATACCTTTTCTAACACATCCCAAACATAGCCCTCAGGATGTGAATCTGAATTTGAAAGCACAGCGGGATAGAAGCTGAACCCACATACCTGTTCCATATATTTGTATAAGATTCCCAGCAGCAGAAAGGGAACAAGTGTACAGAGCAGCTCGCTTGAATCAGAAACAAGTTTTACATTCAGAGCTTTATTTTAGTCTTAAAAGGCTCAGCTGGCAGGGATGGAGGTGGGATGGCTGCCAGCAGTGAAGAGCTACAATATTGACAAAAACGAACAGAGATATTTTGAGCTAGAGGATAGGAAATGACCCCACCTGTGCTGTGTCTCAATCTGCATACTTCTGTACTTTCATGTGCCAATTTGAGTGCATAAGTGCAACCCAATGCAAAGTATGGCAACATACAGTGAACTATGAGTACCCTGATGGTGGACTCAACATTTCAAGAGTATAGTGTGGAACACTGCACACTACTATTGATGTATAAAGAGAACTAGTCAAAGCATCGGAGGCGGGCCCCTGATCATTCCATTTGAAAGTTACTCAGTGAAGCATGAAGCCAAATATGGACTGACTAGAAGTACAAAAAGGACCAGGGGACATGGGCCCATAGAGGGTGCGCACTGTCATTTCCCTTAAGCCCCACCTCTGATCCACCGGTCTCAGCTAAATCAAATGAATGGAAAGGGAAAATGTTTTTTTGAGCCCTAATGATCTAAATAAGGGCTGTTCAACTGTTAGTACTTGGTAACGGATTTACCTTAAGAAAATGAAATGTTGATTTACAGATGTATCTTTCCCAATTGAAGTCAATGAAAAAGAAAACGTTTTGGGTCCAATAACATCAAAGACTGACACGATATTTGTTAGAAAATTTGCTTCAACGCCCGGCACTTCCTGGGGCCTTTTGCGCACTGCTTGTACTTAAGGAAAATCATATTGGCTATACGTAACTGAGTTGCGCAACCTGCCACTGTTTCTGTTGGACTTGTGAACACACCAAAGTTAAACATGTGAGATGTTATAAACATTTCTTCACTTGTTTTTAACGTACCACAATACTGGTGTTGGAAAGAAGCCACTGTCACGTTTTTCTTTGGTCAATTGTGCAGTCTCGAATGATTTACTACAATGAGTGACAACGTTGATAGCTAGCTAATTTGCTAACAGCGGCCATCATCACTTCCCGTCATGGCATAGCAGCAGTGTGCAATTTAAGACAACACTAAAAAGTTCAAATTGACACACTGTACAATGTTCACAGTTTATAACATGGCAGGTTACTATGGAAATTGTACAAATTGAGACACAGCAACAGAGTAACCTCTGTGAAAAGGCCGCTGCTGCTCATTGTTTTCTTACTACAGACTTGGACATTACCAATAACTCTCTTCATGCTAATTTTATAATCAGTCATTGCCTAAGTGTGCTGCTGGGCTGAGACAGAGTGACATAGCCATGTGTAGGGTTCCTTTAAAGTCCTGACTACTGAGAACCATTGGGTCCACTGCAGGGCAATGAATGATTCATGACTTAGCATATGTTTCCCCCCAAGGGGAATAGAGGGTTACTATATATTGTGTGATTAAAGAAGGATGTCACACTATATCATGGTTTTCAGAGCAGAAAGGACGTTAGATTACAAAATACAGTAAAATATAATGCTTAATAAACATAGCTGTGGTCTGGACTATCTTCACCCACATCCTTTGCTACATTGAAAGTAATAGTTAGATGTCAGGGTGGTTGGTTGGGGTATAAATAACTGCATTTTGACACCAAAGACTGGGATTCACATCTCTGTGCTTGGCTACTACAGCGATTGGTTAAAGCTGCTTGAATGGCTTTGTCACACAAGTTCTCCTCAGCTCTACTCAGCTTTTTAGCAAATTGTAGGTAATTGTTTGGGTCTGCTCATATAAATCTTTACTGTTTTCATTCGCTGCTCTTGTCAACCTTGTTTCCCTGCACCAGCAGGTCACAGTTTTTAACTAATAAAGCCACTTCATTCTATCTACCCAAAACCAAATATCCACCAGATAAAGTCAGAGTTGAGCAGATGGGTGTAGTGGAGCAGCAAATGAGCCAGACGGCTTTTGCTTAGGAGTTGGTGGAGACCAAAAAAGAGATAAAATGAGAATTTATTTGAACCTACTCCATTTTTTCCAAACTCCACTCTTAATTAAAGCTAATGTTGGTCTATGTCTTGTTCTTCTTATTGAGTTGATTGATAAATTAAGTTTTTCAGCCAGGAAAAGATAATGGTTAAATATAAAAAAATACTTAGAGAATAACGTTCAATTAAATGTATTCATTTATGTTTGTAAAAATATAATCAGGGTGGCATTATAAAACATATTTGAGTCACATTAGTTGTATAAACATTACAATTTAAGGAGGCAGATGTTTTTTATACTTTATATTGGCAAAATGTTAGAGGAAAACACACAGTAGGTATAATCCAAATGAGTCAGTGTCATTTTGTATTCTTTATTACATTACATTACATGTTACTTGTTAGTCGCTTTTATCCAAAGCGACTTACATACTCAATACTGTGGACAATCCCCACAGGAGCAATTTGGGGTGAAGTGTCTCAGGGACACAACGACATGCTGACTGCAGTGGGGTTTGAACCTGTGCTCCCCTGATCCCAACACCTACACAGAACCCACTGTGCCACACGCCTCCTCGATCATTTGTCAAATAAGCACTCAGTAATTATATTCCTGTCTGTCAAGTATCAGCTGGATTAAAAACACACAATAGTCTTTAATTACAGTAAACATCAATTACAGCAGTAGTACACACAGACATTGTTTGTGTTTTATTGAACTCCAAATACTTAAAAACATAAAAACCAGCTGTGGTCCCCGAAAGAGGAGCACATGAGATCTGTTTGTATTCCACTCCAGCCTCTGAAGCCATCTGCGAGATTTGAAAAGGGCAAACAGCTGTACAGCTCCTATCAGCTGAATCATGCCCCAGGCAATCTGTAGCCCATGTCCCCTGAATGAGCACATTTTAGCCTGGTGAGATTAGATTAGTATCTATTTGTGCGTACTCTAAACACCCAACGGGCTAAAACATCACACTTCACATGGGCACATCCAAACCCACTTGGCATCACCATGGAAACCCTTTCTGTTCTTTAAGACGGCTCTGTTCCTTTATTAGCCAAGGTGCGATCAAAACTGGTGTGTTTTCAGTCTGAGATGGAAAATGTGAAGACTTTCTGCTGTCTTTATCAATGGGAAGCTCGGTCCACCATTTTGGAACCAGGATAGCTGATGGGCATATTGACCTTCACTATCTGAAGGAATCAAAGCGGGCATCTGCCTCCAAGTCTACAGCATGGAATCAAGAAAGAAAGAACACCTTTTTTGTGTGACACATTTGGAACACAACAGTACATTACATTGGATTAAGCCAAAGGTTTTACCCCCCAAAAAGACCCCCTAAGTCACATCCCCCACAATGTTAACATAAACGATAAGAATGAATAAGCCTGGGGATGAGTGTGAAGGGTATGCAAGTCAGGAAGTATTGAGATAGCACTTTCTTCTCCATCTTTTCATGGGGTATGTGGACAGTAAGACAAATGTAGGATAACGCCTACCCTTAAAACCGGTCATAGTGCATTTTCTTATTATTAGTTTTCAGCCAGAGCTTCTTCTACTCCTCCCCAACACTCCAGCGGTAATGATAAGAATGTGCTGGATTTGTCGGCCCATTGAACTGACCCTCTAAAGGGCACCTTATGCGTCTGAAGCTTCACACTCCAGCGTCTTAAGTATTTATGTGAGCTTGTTGTGGAGCTTGGTGAATGTAAATCTGAAGGAGCATCAGGGACGCAGACATTCTGTTCTGAGCAGAAACACAACACCATTGACTCGAGCTGAACACAACTCTCGGCAGACAGCCAGCTCGGAGGAGTCAGGTGGAGACAGATGGTGAACCAGGCAGATGGGAGATAATAGGAGAGAGGTGGAAGGATGAGCAGGACACAGAAAGAGGCCGACGGAATGAGAGAGGCATGATGGGTAGAGGAAGACGGGAGGAGACAGTCCGCTGGACGGAAGGGAACAAGCGTTTTAGGAAATGAACAGGCTGACACGTAAACAGGTAGAGAATCAGGGGCAGAAACAAAGAATGACAGCTGGAGTGGATGGAGAGAAGAAGTAGACAGTGAGAGATACAAATATATATAAAGGTTATAAAAAACTTGACAAGATATATATTTGAAACCCAATGCCAGGGGCCAATTAAAAATATCTTCCTCTGCAGATCTGTGGCCGAGCACACAGGAACCTTTCAAAACTAAAAAAAGAAAATCATAGCATATGAATCATGACAAAACTTGACAGAAAATACCACAAATAAGGGCATAGATACACTATTTCAATCTATTTATGTTATTAATGGCTGCTTCATCACACATTTTTTTTAACTTACTTATCTCCGTAGTGCTGGTATTTATTTTTTTGTTATCATAGATGTGTACTTGTTTATATTTTTGTTCTTTTGTTTTACTTATGTGTGCCTGCTACATTATTTATCCTATACTAAGTAAAGGATTAATCATTTCTTATATTTGGCATACTATTAAGTGGTTTCTATCTGAAATGTATGTGGATGCTGTCGAATAAAACAATCTAAGATACTTGTTCTGTGCAAAACGCATTGATAGGATTTGTGTAGACAAATCAAAGTTTTCCAAATCCTTTTTCAGCACATCTTAAATGCCTTCACTAAAAAGAAAATACTAGCTAAGGTGATTGTTCTACAAACTGCACACAAATATCCTTAAGTTATACTGGGGATAACTAAATGATTTGTCACAGTCTTGGGGTCCCTGTATTTTCTTAACTGCACATGATTTTTGTATTGCCGAAAAGCGGCAGCCCTTTCCTCTGACACCTCTCCATAAAATGCATGACTTTGTGCGTGTTTGCATTTCAGGCTTAGTGTCTGTATTTGAACTGTAAATGTGTATAGCAACAACATACCTGTATTTCCCCATGGGGAATAATATACCGTGCTTTAAATAAACTATTCATCAATCTATTACAGTCCAGATCACTGAACCTAATCTTACGGCCGACATGAGTCTTGTGAACCTATTACCTTTTCATCATCTGTGGTAGAAGAAGCACACACAGTCAAATAATTTAAATGCGGTCATAGCTCAGTTTTAAAGTCCTCGCACACTCTGCAGCGTCTCCTGCCTGCTGACAGGCTGTCAGCTGTAGTCAGTCACACAGCACGGCACAGAGGAGCTACCAGCCTCCGGTTCAACACTAGTTTAGCCGCTGCACTCGGAGAGAGAAAGCACTGGAACACTGAGGAGAAACCAGGCGAGCTGCCCTCCGGTTCCATCAGCCCTCTGTTTACATTTCAGTTATTTTTGTAGTATGGTATTTTTAAAACAAGACTCACTTTGTTGTAAGTTACAGCCTGCTGTGCTGTTATCATGCCTTGTTCTGTATAATGATGCTAATTGAAAAAAAACTTGGATGCTTCTAGAACGATTTAGATTTAGTTGGGGAATTACTTAAAGAGGCTATATGATGTGAATGTTAAGCTTCATATTAGTATGTAGTGTCTCTACTGTGACATGTCTCCATGCTCTAATGTTCAAAAAGCTCTTTATTTTCTCATACTGTCTGTGCTGCAGCACCTCTTTTCACCCTCTGTCTGAAACCAGAGCCCAGTCTGCTCTGATTGGTTAGCTGGCTGGCCCTGTTGTGATTGATCAACAGCTTAGAGATGTCTCCCACCTTAGCCTATCACATACAATCTGTTGGAGTGCTAGCCAATATAAGCGGAAGAGTTGCATAGTGATGTCATTATGTTACTGAAGTAAACAAAGGACTCCAAAGGAGGTGTTTCTTTATTACGTGGATGTCGACAAGGTCATTCATGCTAATCCAACAATGGGGCATTTAAAGGCATGTCTATACCTTTACATTTGGACACAAACAATATAAAATAATCTTATTATTTTCAATGAAGGATTATGAGTAAAGTTGGTTATTACATTAGTGATGAAAAGAGGATCCCAGAGTAGCTAGCCTAAATATGTCTGAGTCGGTTAAAGAGATACACTGTTGCGCTTTCCCACAGTCGAAACCTCATAAATGCTTTAGGGCAGAGCTTTTATATGCGTTTGGAGTAGTCTGAAGTCATGTCACACAATATTAGGCTATCTTCTGTCTCAATCGTTGACTGTCTATGGCAGTGGTTCTCAAACCTTTTTCAATCATGTACCCCCTTTGAAAAAAAAAAATGTCCCCTGTTCCCCCTGATCAGCGCAACAACTATTTGTTATGGACAAAAAGCCGATATAAAGAGGTACAGCACAGTGCTGCACCATCAGTGTCTGATTTATTAAAACAACAACCTTGTAACTGAGAAACACTTAAATGCTACATTTCAAATGTTTACAATCCATCACTAAATTCATGACAAACCAATTTTAATATCATACAATAACACTAAGACGACATTAGTTGCATTGAACTGATCTTTTTAATAAGTTGTTCTTACAATGTAGTGAAACATGGGCTTGTGCTTCACTGAGATCTTTGTCATTCTGACAGGGAGGCTAACTGCAGTTATTACACTTTGTGTTTTGAAATATGTGTAACTCTGTTCATATAAAACCCACACTGCTCAAACTTCCTTACTTTCCCTAAAATTGGTTTATTTATTTATTTTGGGGCGTGGGGAATGAAGGGAAGAAAATATATGAGCATTTTATGAGCATGGGATTTTGACCCCTCATAAAAACATTATGCATAATGCTGCGCTATACTTTGAGACCACACGCTTATTGTTTAGGTCCTTTGAAAAGCAGGCAGTCAAATCATTAACTAGAACTAGCTAGATCTGATAGATTTGGACATAGACGCGAGTGAAGTCTAACCGGACGCTAGAGAGAGATCAGAGATCAGATCAGCTGCTGCTGACGGAGAACACGCAGCTCTGCATGATCACAGCTCCGCCGCTGTGACGGATCGTTGAGTGGAGCAAAATACACTAAGAGTTAGACCACACTTAGCTAGTTGATCTACGCTGGAACTAGCTAAACTAGTTATACATATATTTATTCTTTACTGTCGGGTCACTTATTACAGGTTCAGCGAGCTGCACGAGACTGACGGGCTGTCAGGAGAGGGAGAGGAAAAGAGAGCACCCCGTTTACATTTCCCATTTTATTATCCAGAGTTTCTGTAAACCTAAAAATAAAAATAAATGTCACGTACCCCCTGCAGTACTCCAACGTACCCCTAGGGGTCCGCGTACCCCCATTTGAGAACCACTGGTCTATGGGATCAAATCAAATAATCATTATCCCAAAGGCCCTCAGGAAATAAGCGAAAATACAAAAATAAATACTTTCTTCTTGAAAATTGTTTTACTATTTGGAAAGTGCTGAGTAGGAACTATATGTATACACTTTACAAAATGCATTAGCCTGTTTCCCCAAATGAATTTGGTGTTGAAAAAGTTCTCTAATAACTTAACTTTGTCTTTCTCTCCTTCTCTGCAGCCCTTGAATACCATAATCTCAACACGTCCACAGCAACCAAGAACTATTGGGTGATAACAGGTCAATTGCTCTCGCTCAATATGCTTTATGTGTTCCCCCACCATGATACCAGCCCCCCCCACACACACACACACACACACACACACACACACACACACACACACACACACACACACACACACACACACACACAGCTGCTGGGTGATCAACGGTAATCATGATCCGCATCGATCGGACAAACCAGCAGTTAGTTAAATGCCCTGGTGCCCGCTGTTGTGTGATTCAGCAAAATAGTATTGGCTCTCTCATTTTCTGTGTGTGTGTGTGTGTGTGTGTGTGTGTGTGTGTGTGTCCACTGATCCATCTCAGTTACTTTAGCCTCTAGTAAGAAACACACTTAAGAGAAAGATTGATGCAAGCACCTATGGGTGTGTTTGTGTATTTATGTCTGTGTGTTTGAGATGGAGGCCCACAGTGCATTGCTATAATGGAAGTTTCCTTTAAAATGAAAATATAGACAATCCATTCCTCTTTCATATCTCATCTGCTTTATTTAGTTTGTTCTATATCAATACCACAAATCTCTCCCTTATATATTTTCTCACTCCCTTGATCTTTACCTTTTCTTTACTACTTCCCTCCTCCATCCTTCTGCTCCTATCCTTCCTCATGTTGTCAATTATCCCACACTATGCCCTCCTGAACCCCTCTTTACCTCCTTAACCCTTCCCTTTTTATCTCTAATCACAGTGATCCAGGATGTAGACGGCTCCTCTCTGGAGGCCAACTACCAGAGCTTTGCCAGTCTGATGGAGCAGCGTCTGGCCGAGCTCTTCCTGGTGGCCGGGAGGCAGGGCACTCGGGCGGCTCGAGCCCGGAGGGCCACCTCCGTTGGGAGCTACACCGTACAGGTGGGTGGGGTGTGATTTGAGTCTGTCATAGAGTGGTTCAGTGATAACGTATATCAGGGTTGCCAACTCTCACGCATCTGGCGTGTGACACACGCTTTCACTCTCAATCTCACGCTCTCACGCTGCCCAAACTATTCTCACGCCAAAAACAAGAATACCGAAGACTAGAAACGGTTTTGAAAACTGTTGTCACATAGTGAGCGTCTTCTCAATAGAACATCTTTGATAATGTCTTCTGGCCAATCAGAATCACGATAACGGCGTGGTGTTGTTCCAGGAAGTCCCGACGGAGAATACTTTTACTGTAGTACATCTCTATACATCGATACAACATTACGTGTTGATAGAAATCAACACGTAATGAAATAAGACCCCACGGTTTGATGATTGATAGGTGTGGGCTGTCTTTCATTTTGACACACAGAACAATGGGGGCTATCCACCCTTATCCACAATGTAAAGTAATTCACAGCCTCTTCTCTTCTCTCTGTGAGGAGCAGCAGGTTCAGCTTTCAGAACAAAGTACCAACAAACTAAAATGGCATTAATTTTTTTAATATGTCGTGTAGTAATAGATTTATTTATTTATCTTCTCAAGAGAGTACCAGCATGTGTATTTTATGTTGGTAGCATTATATTTCAAAACAAACAAACAAAAAATCTCCTGGGGGAGCATGCCCCAGACCCCCCTGCAGGGGTTGGGTTTTCAGCAGGTCAACTCTTCCAGGTCGCCCTTTTTATTTACTACAAGACAAATGTGCCTTTTTATTTCATACAGTTCAATTTGGATTGAGACAGGGAAATCATCTAACCCTCAGGCGTGGCGTTTCACAGTCAAGGGGAGCGTGTATGTAATTACATTGCAAATACTGACTTGAGCCCCACCACTGTATGGGTTAGCCCTACCATAGATTACCCAACAAAAATACTCTCGCAACTGCCGACTCTCGCAACTGCCGACCCGTATTGCGCAAGCGCAGATCTAAGAACCAGTAGAAATGATAAAAAAGTTAAAGTCTGCTGCTTATTGTTCTACTAGGCCAAAATAGAGTCAAAGAGTGTATGAGTCTGTAGATTTGTTTGTGTGTGTGTTTCATGTATAGGCCTCTCACGATAATACATTTTTCACTGACATAATGATAATATATAATAATAATTCAAGTACATCCTTTCAAACGGCTAGTCACATCCTCATGTAAATGGAAATGTATGGAGTTCATTTTTATTTATCGTACGATACGTCAATTAATTGCTTATCGCGACAGGCACACAATAAAACAGTGGAAACAAACATGTGTTTGACTTTCAATAGTGAATGAAACTGTGTGCCCTTTATAGTCTGTGTCCAATATTGTGTATTTGTATATATTGTATATATATCATATATATATATATATATATATGCTAAGGTCCCGCTGCTGACACGATAGCAGTCATTTTGTGCGCATATGTAATTAAACCCATGATATCAAAATCTCACTCCAGCCAGGTACCCAAAGTTGGCAACCCTGCGTATATGTGTAGGCCAACACAGAAGTTAGCATCACAAGGGCTCCCTCGACAAAAAGCAATGGGATCTTTCATTGGATTTCAGAATATTGCAGAAAATAATCTCAGTGGCAACACCTTTATGAAACGTACACATTTTGCTCAGCAGGATAATCACCACTTTTATGATATTTTTTTTATAAGGGTAAATGCTATAGCTAGAAGTTAAAAGCTAATGTAAGGCTATAAACAAACTACATGACGTCACATGACTGAGCATCACCTGTGCTGAACTAACAATAACTAATGTTCGGCGTGATGATGTTTAGTAGTCTCATTTAGCCACTTGTTAGCAACTATTGTGTTTTTATAACACCCTGAAGCTTAAAACATTCACCAGTGAGGTATTTACTTTATTTTCGTAGAAGAAAACGTGAAAATCTCTTCAGCAACAGACCTTATTTCAAACATCTAAACAAAAACGTTAACTCCGAGATAAGGGAACCTGAAAGTGCTACAATGCTAACTCATTTCGGGGTTTAAAACTCATTCCTGCACATAAATAATGTCTGTATTACCATATGATTTGTTTATACTTGTATTTGCTTTAAAAGAACCAGTTTCCACATTTCAGCCCATCTTTGCTAACTGCATTTACAGCTTTAGTCTATGATATGCACTCAGCAGCTCTTTCTTCCCCTCTTTGCTAAATGCTTATGTCAGCATAGCATGGTCACTCTACTAGCTCGTCACATAACAAAGTTTTTTTAAATGCATCGACAAGAAAGGCTCTTAAACCTGGCACTGCTTACAATCATAATCTCACATTTTAAAATGAATAAATGGGAAAAATAATAAATGATGATGTATGCTTAACATGTTTCAGAAGAAACACTTATGGTACTTTGGAAAATAACATATATGTGATTTTAATTGTACTGCTCTAAGAGGGTATGGCCCTTTAAAATATGGCGATCTTAACATTATATTGAGACGTTATGGTGGTATTGTATTCAGCAGTACATAGGTTTGTGTATTTTGTTCTCTGTATTTGTCGACTCCCTACCCATTGTTCCATATTGTTCAAATGAACGATCCCTAGCTTTATGCCGACACACCTGCCAGGTTTTATGGGAAGTCACAGAAGACCAGTTTTATAGTTGCAGAAGGAAGATATAAGGAGTACGGGGGGGGGGGGGGAGAAATCATCCAGCCATTTAATACCACACATCCCTGCTTTTTATGACAAAATTAAATGACAACACTTGATTAGAACCGTGTGATGGGTTCTCCAAAAAAACCAGTGTTAGATGTATGATGAAAAGAAACTGAGATTCCAAGTGACTCAGTTATCCTCCAGTGTCTTCCCCATGTGCAGTTATCTCGCTGCAAGTGATCAAAGGGTTTTGATTGGACAACCGTGGATAAAGTATTTTTAATCTGTTAGGGGGAAGAGATTAAGATTGTATATTACATTTGGCTACATATGATATGTTGTGCGTCAAAGTGTTCAAAAATAAACTATGATTCAGACTTTGGAACAGATTAGTCCAGAGCTATTACATAAATAACTTTTGATTGACTGAATGTCTTTAACAGCTTGAGATATTAAACACTTTTTTACTGTTCTCCTACAGATGGTGAGCATGCGCCGGCTGCCCGGTCCCAAGAACCCGGCGGAGATGACCTACTACGCCCAGCTGAACGGAGCCCCCATCACCGGCTTCACCGCCGCCAAGACCCTCAGCAGCCTGGACTCACAGACCATGGCTCTGACCCTGGGATACTTCGTACAAGTGCAGGCCGAACGTAAGCTTTATACGTTACAATATTTAATCAGATTCAAAGTGATTGTTATAGAGCAGAGTACAAGGAAATGCAGTTTCAACCTGAATGTGCAAATAGTAGATGAATTGCAGATGAGGTTATAGTATATTCAAAATACATTAAATTACATTTCATTTAGCTGATGTTTTTAGGCGACTTACACTAAATTCATTCAACCATGAAGAAGCAGGTACATTTCCTATCTATAATCCCAACCAGATGAAGTCATACTGCATTAGCTTTCAAATCCTTGGTAAATGCTACATATATGAGCAATGATACATTGTTGTATACATATTACATACATCTTTACAGGTAAGGTGCCAGCTTTAAGGCACATATGAGTACACAAATGGTTGGAATTAATATTTAATACAGTGTCATAAATATGTTTACAAAGCCGTGTAAGGTCCCTGAGTGTGAGGCGCTTTAGGTTGAAGCCCATGAATATGGAAGGGAGTGTGGGAGTGGGCTAGAGTTTGAGAGGTCAGCAAGGTCATGGTGTTGTGAAAAAAAGAGTTTTGGATATTAAGTATCATCTGTGTAAAGGAAAAAGCATTCCCTTTTTTCATTTTTAGGACAACTTCAGAGGGTTGTAGTAGTGTTCATTGTTTGGGTAGACGTTCAAACTGCTGTAACTGCTGATGAGGACGGAGTGTTCCCTCTCACCTTTCATCAGAATCTATAATTAAGAAACTGGAGAACAACCGTCAGCGCCTCTCACAGCTCCTCCTCACCGCGCTCAGCCTGCAGCTGAACACTGTGTTCTTATCAAATGTATTCCGCTTGCCTTCACAGGCTCAGTGGAAACAAATTGCATTCATCATTTAGATGAAAACATCTCTTAGGCAAACTGCTTGGAAACCTTAGGTATAAGGAGGACATTGATGTGATCATCTTTATGTTATAACAAGTCTTTTTAACTTTGAAACACAGTTCTCGATGTGTTTACTTTCATTACAATTTTGAGATTTATTATGCATTTTTGGTCCAATTGAAATGAACATATTGACATTTCTGGGAAATACTCTTACCAGTTTTTGCTTTTTTGCTTTAGTGAGATGAGGAAATGTTGGGCTAAATTTTAAGCTACAGCCAGAAAATGGTTAGCTTAACTTAGCATAAGTAATCAAGGGAAACAATTAGTATGGCTCCTTCCAAGGGTAACTAACTCGACCTACCAACAAACGTAGGATGGAATAAATGGAGGATTTAACATTGTATTATAACATGTCTCATATCGAGCTCGAGATGAATGGAAGCTAATGGACAATACATTCAATACTGTGTTAATTGTCTTGCTTAAAAACACATTTCGTTTTTCTTAGATTAGATATATTTTCTAGAAGGACTTCCTCCCTTATGATATTCAAATGATTGGATGTGAATATCAACACAACATGTCAGTCCTTTTCTGCCACACTGTACAGTATGTTATACTTGAGTGATGTTCAGTTCTTGCATCTTTTTTTAAGAATATTGAGTGTTAAAAATATAGATATGATCGGAGTTCTTTTCTGCAGTCTCCCTTTTAGGCGGTACAAATGTAAAAGATGGAAGGTAGAAATGAAAGGTGTTTATTTCTGCTTGCCTTGTCCCTTCAAGGGGTGTGCTTTGTGCTTACTGGCAGTTCATTAAGTAGCTGAACTGCTCAGAAGTGATTGAATGCATACTTAAATACTGATAAATGATATTTGTTTGCAGCTGTGGTGAAGACACCGCCCAGCAACCTGTGGATCGTGGCCGTTCTGACGCCTCTCTTCCTGTTGATGGTGGTTATCGTCATGGTGTCCTTCATTATGTGTAAGAGGAACCGGGTCATGTTTAAAAGTGGCCCCTTCAGGAACTTCAAAACCCGCTCCAAGGTAAGACTTACTCAAATGTACTCCATCTGTATCCATTTCTTCTCATTTTGTTTCATGTCTATATCCTTTTTCTCTTTCTACTTTTTTTCCTTCATGTTCTTCTTTCATTTACCAATTATTAATGCTAATCAGCTGCTGCATCACTCCTATTGAGTAAAGTCTCACCCCATTGTGTTCTAACAGCACTGCTTCACCTTGAAGGGGAACTACGCCCATTTTCTAATTCATGTTCTTTTTAAATGGGACTGAAGAATCAGAGTCCAAATACTTTAAATATCCCCGGGGAAATGTGACTGTTGCTCTAATTTAGAATACAATTGATACATTATTAAAAAGTAATTTAAAAGACTAACACTATTTATTAACAAAAGAAGCTCAAGTAATAATGTACAATAAACGAATAAAATCAAAACTTAAAATGTCCAACGGAAGATAATTTAAAATCAAATCAAAATGTGCACAAATGTTGTACTACAATATTTAACAAACATATACACTGATGTATTAGTATTACAAACATATGAATGCTGAATATCACATTTTAAAAGGGTTTGGCTACTAATGGTGAAATAAATCCTCGCGCCATATATTAATATTAGCAGTAGTTCATAGAAAAAGTGAAGAACATTGTTTTGAAAAATATAATAAGAAAGTTCATATGGGTGTAAAAAAGAAAAGTATCATCTGTGGCAAAAGAAAATCAGGTCTGCTATTTATTCCTCATGAAGCAACTTTCAGACTATACCCATGGACACAACTTATTGGAATTCATTCAGAGGATGTTCCCTTTAACATGTCCCAAATGCTAATTCTACATAGAAATGTTATCATATTTATCATAGTCAGGTTTTGAATGAGCGATACATCACGCAGTTGTGTCTTCAGTTTAGAAAAATGTAATCCCATATGTGCAGTCTTGTTTGTCTCTCTGCCCAATCGCCCGTGGTCATTGCTAATCACGCATGCTTTGAAGTCTAATCGGCTGAAAAACAATGGGCCGGGCTCAGTGTACTGGAAGTGAACCTTGGGGGTAATGTTGGCCCTTTCACAATAATAGCGTTCACACTGCATCAACTTATTAGACGCTATAGACAAATCAATCACTTGAAATGAGCATGTGTCAAATGGATTGCCACCAGCTGCTGTGCTCAGGTCAGATTGTTCTCCTGCACACGGTGCTTTGAATGACGCCAGAACAACAGCTGCTTGCAGCCAGTGAAGTGGTAAACAGGCAATAAGCTGGCCAGCCTCATTTCATTTGAAGAGGCTCTGAACATATCTCAGAAAATCTGGAAGTAGGTTTCCCATTTGATATCATGATTATACTTCCACTGAGGATTCCTGTCATTGCACTACACATGCACTGAATAATTATCGACCACGCTCTGGTTAAGGTCTCATTCAGGTCTAGCTGTTAACACAGACTGCTCCCCACTGTAATGAATAAACCAGCATACAGAATCATTCTTCCTCAAAATCAAAGAAGACTTAAATAGCTTTGACCGTCAGTAAAACAGTTTGACAAACATTTTTACAAAGTTCCTCATGCTCCTCAGTGATATCCTGATAAAACAAGCAATTATTCTTGTAAAGGAATACATCCAAATGTACCCATAATGCAGTGCTGTTCTATGCAAGGTAGCAAAAAGTGGAGTAGTAAGAGTGTTTAATGCCACAGTTAGGTTAAAGGTATACTCTGGATTAATTATAATCCAGATATTACTTAAATCACTGTATACATAATTGATTTTTCTTTTTTAATTTTATCCTAAATTCTTAATTTTAACACCATTTCCACACAATTAATATGCTTTCTATCCTATCCTATCTGGTCATTTCCCATTGTCCACTATTGTGTTCTGTTATTATATTAACCCCTTCCTTACCTTGTCCCTATGACTCTCTCCTTGTAGACCTCATATCGAAGGGAGGGCAGTTACCACCACCAGGTATTGACTAAGCACTGGTTAGGAGGATTACTGACTAATTGACTGACTGACAACATGATTAAAACATTAAAGGAATTGTTTGGCTTGTTATTGAGTGGGGTTGTATGAGATAGTGATCCAGTCAGTGTATACCTATAATAGGAGGCAGTCGGCACACCCCCAGTTTGGAAGAAACAGACAGGAGCACATTTTAACCATGTAAAAAATCACTCTGTAAAAATGTACGCTATATTTAAAATGGCCCAATTCTGCTCATTTTCAGGTTAATATTTTTATTCAGTGCCTCTACTGTGACATCTACTGTGACATGTCTCCATGCTCTAATGTTCAAAACGCTCTTTATTTCTCTCATACTGCCTGTGCTGCAGCACCTCTTTTCACCCTCTGTCTGAAACCAGAGCCCAGTCTGCTCTGATTGGTTAGCTGGCCGGATCTGTTGTGATTGGTCAACAACGTTAACATATCACGTACAATGTGATGGAGTGCTAGCCAATAAAGCGCTGTTACACAGTGATGTCACTAACTTCCAGAAGAAAGGAGTCCGCTGGAGGCGTTTCAGGCAGGGAAATATATATATAGTAAACTAGACACCAAACTGCATAATATGGAAGTTTCTGGTCCACCACTGCCTTGTTTGGTTAGTTAGTTTGTGTTATTGCGTGTATAACATACTAACCAACTGAGGGATTTTCACTTTAACTAGAGCAAAGATAACCTGTGCAACCCTGAGCCTGTTTTTCAGGTCTCAGGCTCGAAAATGACATTCCCTGAACAAATTACCATATCTTCCCTTCTAAAAGGGTTAAATTAATAATCTTTGTTCTCAAAGTAATGATAAACCTGTGAGTTGGATGTAGAAAAGTCAGAAATCAATATAGATGTTTATATATCTATATATATATAGATATATATAGATGCCCTGAGACATAGTCTCGAAAAAAAACGTTAGGGGGGCCCCCCCCCTGCGTTCACATCTTCACATCATAGCTTCACATCCCTGAAAGCACTGTCTGATGGCAAGTTAAAGCAGTATTAATATCATGTCAACCACAATCTACTTTAGGTAATACACTGACTATGAACAATTACCTCATACCACCACTCTTGAAAACATCTGGATAAATCATTATTTAATGAAATATTAGTTTCTGCACTACTTCCTGATTTTCACTGACTGTCTTTAATGAACAAGTATTGTACTGCCTTGTTGGCTGCTTCCTTCTGTATGTGCTGCCTGTCCTTGTTGCTGGGTAAATTTGTGCATGTGGTTTCTGTGCTGTAGACATTCCTCCATCCTCATTGGCTATTTGGACATCAATAGGAGAGAGAGAGGAAGTGGTAACGAGGAAAGGTTAAAAAAGAACTAGAATAATCGTGTATGATTTGGGGTGAGCCGATCGGGAAGTAAAAAATCTCGTAAAAATGGGCAAATAAGCTGCCAGCCAGAAGAAGCCATTTTTAACCCAGGCTCATCTACATGTATAGTGGAAAAGAGCCCTCAAAACCTGCAAACCAAACCAATCCAATTTTATTATGTAGCATCCATAAAATGTGACTCAAGCTTGTGTCATCATCTTTTTGCCAGCTCTTTTCCTTTTCAAGGTTTATCCTCTCACATGAAGCCACTCTCATCTCACAGTGGCTCAGCGGGAAGCCTTCACAGACCCCCAACCCAATTCTTTTTTCTATAGTATCTCCACTAAATTATGTACGTTATCATGGCTAGACTCATAGCAGATGATTAGCGACAGATAACTGGGATAAAAACATGTTAAAACGCTGGTGGTTACAGCTGTTATGGTGGATGTCAGCTGATCCGCTGGTTATTTTTGGTTCAGCCTGTCCCTCCCCTCATTCCTCAAGAGGAGGAGATGTGAGGGAAGCCATGGACAGGCAGGACATTTTCGTGATGGAGCATAAATATAGAGTTTGTAGAGATGTATCTTTAGTGTGTCTCTTTAATAATAATAATAATTCATTTATTTTATATAGGCGCCTTTCAAGGCTCTCAAGGTCGCCGTACAAACACATAAAAAACAAGATACACAATACCAGCATAAGAGACATAAACAAGACAATGCAGTATATAAATCAATCAAATAACCAAATAAATAAAAACAGAGGATGTGTGATGGATAATGATCAGGGTGGATATGCGAGTGTGAAGAGATGTGTTTTGAGGCGTGATTTGAAAATGGGGAGAGAGTCAGTGTTGCGGATGTCAGGTGGGAGGGAGTTCCAGAGGCGGGGTGCAGAGCGGCTGAAGGCTCTAGACCCCATGGTGGTTAAACGAAAAGGGGGTGCAGTGAGGCTGAGGGAAGCAGAAGATCTGAGTGTGCGGATGGGTGTGTTGATGTGCAGGAGGTCGGAGAGGTACAGAGGAGTGAGGTTATGGATGGCCTTAAAGGCGAGGAGCAGAATCTTAAAAACGATACGGGATTTGACGGGGAGCCAGTGAAGTTGCTGAAGAACAGGAGTGATGTGGTTAATGGAGGGGGTTCTGGTGATGATGCGGGCGGCAGAGTTCTGAACCAGTTGAAGTCTGTGGATGGATTTGAGAGGGAGACCAAAGAGAAGAGAGTTGCAGTAGTCGATGCGCGAAGTGACCAGGGTGTGAACAAGAATGGCGTTGGTCTTAGGGTTAAGGGACGGGCGGAGGCGGTTGATGTTGCGTAGATGGAAATACGCAGACCGAGTGATATTACTGATGTGAGATTTGAATGAAAGTGTGCTGTCGAGGATGACACCCAGACTCTTAACCTGAGGGGAGGGGGAGACTGAAGAGTTGTCTATAGTAATGGAGAAACTGTCAGGTTTGGTTAGGTTGGATTTTGTGCCAAACCTCGGTTTTACTGTCGTTAAGTTTGAGAAAGTTAGAGGAGAACCATTTGATGTCCTGTAAGCAGTCACACAGGGAGGATGGAGGGAGGATGGCGGTTGGTTTGGAGGACAAGTAGAGCTAGGTGTCATCCGCGTAGCAATGAAAGTGGATGTTGTGTTTACGGAAGATATTGCCAAGAGGAATTAAATAGATGATAAAAAGGAGAGTCCCCAGGACAGAGCCCTGGGGAACACCAGTCGTGACTGGAAGTGGCTGTGATTTGAAGTGGCTGTGATTTGAAGGTTTTGAGTTGGATGAACTGAGTGCGGCCAGAGAGATATGATTAAAACCAGAGGAGGGGTGTGTCAGTGATCCCGATGGAGGTCAGTCTGTCAATGAGGATGCTGTGGGAAATGGTGTCAAAAGCTGCACTAAATCAAGGAGGATGAGGATAGTTAATAATCCGGAGTCAGCTGCCATGAGGAGGTCGTTAGTGATTTTCACCAGTGCTGTTTCTGTGCTGTGATGGGGGCGGAAACCAGATTGAAATTGTTCGTACAGGTTATTGTCAGACAAGTGGGTATGGATTTGGGATGCAACTGTTTTTTCCAGGATTTTTTAGAGAAATGGTAGGTTAGATATGGGACGGTAGTTATTAAAATTGTTGGGGTCTGCAACAGGTTTCTTCAGTATGGGCGTGATGGCGGCTGATTTTAAAAGTGAGGGAACAAGACCAGAGGTGAGGGAGGAGTGTATGATGACAGTTATAAGGGAGGACAATGAAGGTAGACAGGCTTTTACCAGGGGGGTAGGAAGAGGGTCTAACTGACAGGTAGATGGTTTGCATTTACTGATGAGGTCAGATATTACAACAGCAGACGGAAGTGTGAAACTTGAAAGAGAATGAGAGAGATGGTCGGTGAAAACAGGGAGAGATATACTGCAGGTGGTGTTGGGAGTTAGTTGCTGGTGATTGTTTTCTATTTTGTCATTAAAAAATGACATGAGGGAGTTACAGTAGGCAGTTGAATACTGATGAGGTGATTATACTACAGTATTGCAATTTAAATGTACGAGCTATAAAGGTTTTGTTTGCTTTTACAATTACTGCAAATATTATGTTGTGTTTTCCGAAAGAACGCATCAAATATTAAAGAGTCCCCAAAATATGTGATTTCTAAAATGGTGCCGCGAGGCCACAATCACTGTTTCTAAAGCACAGTGGTATTTACACTGTCCCTATCCCAAGCAGTGGCATGCACAAACAAATGTGATACATATTTCACACGGGTTTAGTTCGGGAAGAGTTTACGGCAAGAGGCAAACTGGAACTAAACACTCCAGTGTCTTGAATACACATACATTTAAATGTTTTCTGATTTATATTTATACAAGACTCACAGAAATGTAAAGATTGAATTTCCTCTGTAATTGGTATCTTTGTTATGCGCTAAAGGCCGCTACACACCAACCTGAGACCAAAGAACGCGTACCGAAGGCGTCCCGACTTTTACGTCTGCTACGTCGCCTGCGTCGGCTACGCCGCCCGCCTACAAACACACCGCAAAGACTTCAGTCGACGAGTGGCAATAACTGTACTTACCAGCAGGCAGCGGTAGTGTGTATTCGTCATTCAAAAGAGGCAACAGCCAATCAGAGTGATTTCTTTGGCTGACTTTCTTTGGCCGATTCAACATGTTGAATCGGCCGCGGGAGATGTGAAAATGTGCCGTAAAGCAACGACGGTGCGGGACACACCAACCTGAGAACCTCTGACAGCCTCTGACTCCCAACATCGGGTAGGTGTGTCAGGGCCTTAAGAAACACTGAAATGTGTCAGAAATCAAAGTTATAAAGCGGATAACATGGAAAAGGTCCCTATTCCGGAGGGAAATTGTACATTTAGTAAAAGATTTTAAAAAGCACACATTTTTCCCAAACCCAGGTCAGGAGTGTGAGTTGAAACATACTTGCATCTTTGATGGTTGTGGCTCAGTGGTTAGTTTGCTGATCTTCGGATCACAGGGGCACTGGTTCGAATCCCACTGCAGTCAACATTCCTCTGTGTCCTTGGACATGACACTTCACCCCAAATTGCTCCTGTGGGGATTGCCCACAGTATTGAATGTATGTAAGTTGCTTTGGATAAAAGCATCTAACAAGTGACATGTAATGTAATGTAATGCAATGAACTAGAGGCCAGTGATGTTGGATTACTCTTTGAAGTAGATTTGATAAACGTGGAGGAGTCCTTTAAGCTCCAATTTGCACTCATGTCATCTTTGTCTGGGTAATTTATCTGGATAATGACATCCAACCCAAGAGTCTTTGCAAATATACCTGGTGTCGATGAACTCTAACTTAACTACTCATCTCAAGTTGCTTAGGAACGTAAACAATGACGGTGCACAGAAGAGAAGATCATATAGAGATAGCCGTTATATCTTGGCTGAACATTAGCTGGATACACCAGAACCACTGAAATATTGTCCATCGCCCCCAGAAGCTAAGGAGGTTTTCACATCACAGATTCGGCCTAAATCCAAGTACACTTTTCTTTAAAGCCCAGTTGGTTGGATTACTCTGAAAACTACATACCAAATGGTTTAAGGAACCGTGCCTGGGTCCACTTGAATTAGTGGTCTTTGGTATGATTTGCATCCGGTGTAAAAACCAACATTACCACAACATAGGGAGGAACGCTATTTAAAGAGAATAGCATTCTGCGAGGAGATTCAAAAGGCATTTCTCAACTCCTATTTTCTCCTTTACTAACCAGACCTAAACAATCTAATGGACTCCATCACATTGATCTACTGTGCATATTCATGTGTCTGTATGCAGTTGTGTCTTGAGCTCCCAACCCACTCGGCTAACAGTTACCATGCAGGACAAGCTAAAGCTGCTGATCAATACTTTATATTAGGTGAGCATGTGTGTTTAAGCATTAAAGAGTGATTGTGCAGAGTCGGGCGTACTTCATCACGCTGCACGTACACTGTGCAGCCGGAACATTCTTCAAAATGGCTTTTACTCCCTCGGTGCCTTCCTCTTGTATTGGATAGTAGGCTTACATGCAGAGCACAATAAAGGTGGAATCAGCAGAAGTAGAGGCAATCCATTCCCATTTGTAAGGTGTTCAATGAAAGAACAGCGCAGAGGCTGACATTTAAAGAGCTCAAGGTATTTTGCATTTTGCTGCATCATGGCCCCTAACTGCCCCTAAGCGGCGCAGGGACATACTGATGCGCCCACTCCTCTCTTTTGTGTTTCTTATTTTACTTCTTAAATGTCTTTGGTAAGTTTTTTGTTGTTGCTGCAGCTTCAACTGCTCGCCCTGCTAGAGCTGAATCTAAATCAATATGGCCGCATGGGGATTAGAGCATATATTGTCCATCTGCTGTACCTCATCAAGCTGCTGTTGGCTGTTGCTCTGAGTTAAAATGAGATGAGAGGAGAGGCTTCTGTTTGATAGTGCAGGAAAGGACAACAAGGGTGGATCATTTGGTGGCGCAGCGAAGGCTTGTGGTCGCAGTCACTTCACGTGACAACTTTTTGTAACAGAAATTGATTAGACGCAGCTTCTTTCCTTCTCTTTTACTCCGTCATTCTCCTAACTGGGTGTGTAGGACAACCACCATTCATCTCTGACAGACTGATCAGAGGCTATACTACAAGCCCTGTCTGCAGTCTTCATTCAACTGAGCAGCTCGCACAAGATGAAGCGTGGCCATTTGTTAAGTCAACACGCCGTCAGTGGACAGTTGAAGAGAGGCAGAGGAGAAAAGAGGAGGCAGAGGCAAACATGAAATGAGGATGTGTGAAAGAACAGACAGAAACGATAAGACCTTGAGCCAGTGCGGTACAATAGGAGTTGTGATATGTCAGGCACTCTCCATGGTTACACCCCTCGGCCCTGTCATTTCTGAGAATCCATACAGTCTCTAGCATGACATCCATTACCCAGCAGCCACTGAGTGACACCTCTTTTACTGTCGATGTGCAGGTCGTCACGCTCAGTTCAACACCCCTGACACCACATCTACTGTTAAAAGTACTCAGAGTTGCAGCGGACCTGCAGGTTTCTGGGAGTTTGTTCCAGATATTTGGAGCATAATAACTGAACGCTGCTTTAGCATGTTTAGTTCTGACTCTGGGGACAGAAAGCTGACCAGTCCCTGAAGACCTGAGAGATCTGGATGGTTCATAATTTAGCAGTAGGTCAGAAATATATTTTGGGCCTAAACCATTGAAAGCTTTATAAACCAGCAGCAGTATTTTGAAATATATCCTTTGACACACAGGAAGCCAGTGTAAAGACTTCAGAACAGGAGTGATGTGATCCACTTTCTTAGTGTTAGTGAGGAGTCGAGCAGTGGCGTTCTGAATCAGTTGCAGCTTTCTAATATATGTTTTAGTGAGACCTGCAAAGACACCATTACAGTAGTCCAGTCTACTGAAGATAACATCATGGACAGGTTTTTCCAAATCCTGCTGTGACATTAGTCTTTTAATCCTAGATATATTCTTTAGGTGATAATAGGTTGATTTAGTAACTGTTTTAATGTGACTGTTGAAACTCAGGTCAGAGTCCATGACTACACCTAGATTTCTGGCTTTATCTGTTGTTTTGAACATTGCAGACTGAAGCTCAGCGCTAACTTTTATACATTCTGCCTTGGCTCCAAAATCCATTACCTCAGTTTTATCTTTGTTTAATTGGAGAAAGTTCCGACACATCCAGGCAATGATTTGTTCAATGCACTTACTCAGTATTTGAATTGGAGCATGAGGCGCATTCACACTGCGGTACTTTTCCCACAAAGGTTCATGCGAACTTAGTTCAGTGAACTCTTTTATCGCGTTCACACCAAAAAGAGCCGGTACTAAATATAGCTCTTTTCTCACAAAAGAGCCGCTCGTAAGTCCCTGCTAGAGAGCAGGGACTTTCGAGCGGCTCTTTTGTGAGAAAAGAGCTATATTTCTGATTGGCTGGGCGGATTGCAAACCACGCCCCGTAAAACTTCCAAAAAGTTTTGTGAAGCCGCCATTTTATTATCCTCGCATTAGCATTATTAGCATTAGCATTAGCCCAGCGCAGAAACGCAGAGAGACTAACTTATGGCAACACAAAATAAAACATGGGAGCGGTGGAGATGAGGAGGTGTCGGCGTTCTGGCGATTTACTCGGAAGGCTTCAGTAGAAGCTGCTGGGAGTCCCAGCAACTTCTACTGAAGTCCTCTTACAACTCCGGGGACTTCCGGCCGGGGACTTTGGGCGGCAGTATCCGCCGTGAAGTTGTTTGTAGCCTGCCAGTAAACCCAAAGCAGAAGAAGAAGAAGTGAAGTCAGCGGCTTCATTTGCCTAATCCACCCCCAGGGACTTTTTCCGGTGTGAACGCGATCTGTACTTAGTTCATGCGAACTAAAGAGTTTGCATGAACTAAGTTCGCATGAACCTTTCTGGGAAAAGTACTGCGGTGTGAATGCGCCTATAGTCTCCTGGTGAAATTGTTACGTAAATCTGTGTGTCATCCGCATAGCTATGGTAACTTATTTTGTTGTTTTTCATTATCTGAGCCAGTGGTAGCATGTAGACGTTAAAGAGAAGAGGCCCCAAGATGGAGCCTTGAGGAACCCCACATGTCATATTTGTCAACTCAGATGTGTATTTACCTATAGAAACAAAGTTGTTTCTGTCCTTTAAGTAGGATTCAAACCAATTTAGGACTGTTTCCGAAAGTCCCACCCAGTTTTCTAGTCGGTCTAGTAATATGTTGTGGTCAACAGTGTCAAACGCAGCACTGAGATCTAATAATACTAACACTGAAGTTCTGCCACTGTCTGTGTTTAAGTGGAAGTCATTGAAGACCTTTACAAGAGCAGTCTCAGTGCTGTGATTTGGACGAAAGCCTGACTGGAACACATCCAAACAGTTATTTAAATGCAAGAAGTTACTCAACTTTTTCAATGATTATACCTAGAAATGGGAGGTTTGATATGGGACTGTAATTGTTCATTACTGAAGCATCTAGATTATTCTTTTTTTAAGAGCGGTTTAATGACTGCAGTTTTCAAGGCCTGTGGAAAAATACCTGAGTGAAGAGATTTGTTTACTATATGAAGTAGATCTGAGGCCATGCAAGGAAAAACATCTTTGAAAAATCCTGTAATATCAAGGCAGCAGGTGGAGGATTTCAGAAGTTGTATAATGTCCTCTAGGTTTGGTACATCGGAGCAGCACATTTAAAGAGGCGCGAGTCATGTGTATTTATGTCACTATGTCACGGAAGTTAACAAAGGAGTCCAATGGAGGCGTTTCAGACAAAGAGGGAGAAACTCATCCAGGACGGAACTTTGGGATTTTAGCCTTTGCCGACCATTAACATGCAAACAAAATGTAACACTCTACAGGAAAGGGAGTGCAAGGGAAAATCCTAAAAAGGCATGTTCTTCTGTCGTCCATTTCCTGTTGTTTGTCTTGTTTTACCCCGGCTGATATTTCACTAAATCCACTGTTTTAATTGTTCCCTATATTGCTCCTATGCCCTGTAAGGTGTCCTTGGGTGCTATGAAAGGTGCCCCCCAAATAAAATGTATGTTATTATTATTATTATTATTATTATAGGCTCTCTTTCGTACACTGCCCTTTGGTCACACGTTATAAACACACACACACACACACACACACACACACACACACACACACACACACACACACACGCACACACACACACACACACACACACACAGCTAACCCCCTTTCTAACCTTTGAACAGCCTGACGCCATAGGCAGATGATCACTAGCACTCTCCATATATCTTTCACACGATAGTCACAACTGTCACCATGCATCACTTCAGCCTTTAAGGTGCGTGCACATACCCGCACCATCAATCCATATATTAATGCCGAGGCAAGAGTGCCTATTTCCTCTCTTTCTCACTCTATATGACCATAAATCAATGTCCCGACATCCATCCACAGCTACAGCCACGTGTGTTTAAACTAGATGATGGCTGAGTGGTGTGTATGACTGATGAATTATTAACAACGCCGTCAACGCGGATGCCCGAGTCGCCTAACCTCACATGCACTCAGAATTAAGCATGCATCTTCACACACATCAGGCGTCCCATTTTAGAGCCGCTCAAAATAGAAAAGGGGAGAAAACAGTTATGTAACCCAACCTCAATCTGTATTCTCTAAATTGAAAGGCATTTAGTAATACAATGAATGTGTCCAGACCGCCGAGGCTTAAGTAAAACACATCTTCTGCAGCTTTTGTCTCTTTAAGCCAAAACCCCTGACTTCAAAGGTGCTGTGAAGAGCTTCACTCTTTATATATTTGTTCAACTTTTTCATTATGCATGCCAGCTGTGGTGTTCAGAGACTGATAATACAACTTATTCAGGAAGGGAAGTCCATCCAATTACCTTTATCTGAAATTGGAGAAACACGATGTTCTTTGTAAATTATTATTCAGGAGACCACGTCAAGGTAGCTGCAAGTCATTGCTTTGTTTATATTGGAGTCAAATGCCTTAATCCATTTGTTTCTTTTGGTTGTTCCTGGATTTTAAAGTGGTGGTCTATTTGATATAATCAAATATCCATCGTCACCTAAAAATCGCAGATTGTAAATATTCACGCATATGGGAAGTCAAGGACAGACCTTTAATTCAGCCCAACCTGTCTGCGATACATTTAACCAAAAATATCATTTGAAAAAGTCCTCAAATGCTGACTCCAGTTTCTTCGATAGCCATAACAGTCGACTTAAATAACTATATATTTAAGCTGTGTATTGACTAACTGATTATTATAGAAAATTATACATTTTAAGATGTAAAACAAGATGAGGCTTTTTTTCCTTTTTAAAAAACATTTGTGGTGAAACTGAGATGAATTTGAATGTTCTACTGCTGCGAATCACATGTCCTTGGTCTTCTTTTAGGCAGACAATATAATACCCAAAATACAGAAGTGTATTTTATTTAATGATTTTCTGATGGTGTTCCCTTTCTCTGCATTAACCATGTTATACTTCTTTTCAAATAGAGAGCTTGTTTTCATGCAGCCATTCAAGGTTTTTAAACTCTATGCTTAAACCAGTATTGTCATTGTTAAATCAGGCAGACAGTCACATTAACTAATGTCATGATGACAACACACAAGAGATGCAGACTTTAAAACGACAACCCTAATTAGCTTTCATGATAAAGTTATCTTATGATGTCTTTGCTATACTTTTCTATGCCATGATGTCAAAATGTGCTAAATATGTTGCGGAAGACTTATCACTCATTGCACATTAGCGTGACAAATAAATGACGTTGACTTGCATTATCTTTCTCACCAATTATCATCCTGTGCTTTGTAGAGTGTAGTAAGATGTACTGTACAGTGAAATTCAAGTGTGTTGCCTTTGGCTGTTTTTGCATGTGCTTTACTGAGTTGCTTGATGTGCATCACTCCGACAGGCAAACTGAAAACAACACCCATTGGATAAACACAAGAATGACCTTTTCTGAGTTATTGTTTATCCATTTGGAAATCAAACACTGAAATATCTTCTTGGCCAGTCAGTTTGAAACTCACTTCCTGACGTGTTGATGCACGTTGCCATGTCTGTGACCTTGTAAGAATGGAGGTTCCTCTGACTCCTGGTCGCGTGTCATCCTTTTCTCTGCCAGCCTGTCCAGGGCTTTGACTACGCCAAGAAGCACATGGGTCGGACTGGGGACGATGCCGTCTCCGTCACCAAGGATACGCTGGTGCTGGTGGGGCTGCCTGTACGAGATGCTCCTCTGTCAATGTCGCTGGATAAGAAGGTCCACCAGGATGGGACCGGCAGCAAGAGGCCTCCGTCTGCTGACATACACAAAGGAGGGTAAGACTGGCAGTCTGAATAACTCTAGAGAACTGAGGGAAACTGCACAACCTTCAGTAATTGTTCAAAATTCAAATGACTGATTTCATTTATAATTAAAGCATTAATTAGACATTACATATACCTGGAGTAAATTACCCTGCAGTATATATATATATATATATATATATATATACATGAAATCAGCTTCACCTTAATCAGCTGCAACAAACACATGAATGAATCAATAATAGTAACTCATAAATAAAACATTTATTATTCTGAAATCCTTTAAGTATGGATGCTAACATTGTTGTGCTTTTACTTAAATCACATTTTAATTCAGAATTTGTAATTATAACACAGTATTTCAACACTATGGTACAAGATCGGAGTACTTTTTTAACCGCTGCTACTATCCAAAAGCATTGACATGGGGAAATCTTAAGAACCTGATTATTGTGTGCCTTAATGTTGTTTGGAAACAGTACAGTACGCTAATTTGCATATTTAAAGGCAGACTCCTTACTCAGCTGTAATAGATGTCAGTCAGAGTCTGCAGAGAGGGCACTGCTCACATCATCATACATCATTGATATCAGACGTAGATGTTTTGGCAAAGCCTGCTAATTAAAATCATCCCTTTAGCCTGTGATTCTGCACAGGTTCAGCAGTCTGAGGAGTTGAATGGATGTTCCCAGCTGGAAGCCGTGTGAAGGAGCAGCTGTGTCATTTAGCGAACAAGCCAAGACTCGACCCCAAGCTTTAGAGCGGGAAACATCAGTGTTTATTTGCGCGTCGCAGTGTTAAGCCAGAGAGAAGCCAACAGTAAGCAGAGCACACTGTGACAGATTGACGCGATCGGAAGATAAGTCCAGTGTTAACAAGAAGCTGTTTGGAGACAGAAAGACACAATCCACGTGTTTACAGGCACATTTAGAGGAAACAAAATACTAGGTGTAGCCGCCTTTGTCCTAAAACCAAAATAAACAAGCCAAAAAGCAGAATTAAACAGCCGCTGAGGCACCAGGAAGTGAATGAAAAGTTCAGTTATCTCGCGTTTTAACAATCAAACATACAAAGAGTTTTTTCATTTCCCTGGTAAAAACGATATGCCTTTTCCAAAGCTGAGTCAAATTAACTTAAAACTGACACCAAACAATAATAATCAAATGATCATTTATTTGTATGTTGATGCAAGATAAGTTTTCAGCAGAACCATACATTTCATTTCAAACCTTTATTTATCCAGATTGTCCCTTGAGATCATAGATCTCTTTTTCAAGGGAGACCTGCAGCAATTAGGTTCGACATAAAACATAAAACAACATAAAACAATAGAGGATATCATACAACATATTTACAAGCTACATTTACATACTTATCAACATTTACAAATACCCATAGTTTCAAAGAGCATTTCACTTAGACTTACTTTAAAAACATTCAGAGGAATAAAATTGCTCAGTTTCAATTTTAGCTGTAGACTGTTCCAAGCAAGTGGCGCTGCGCACATAAAAGCTGTCTTACCTAAGACAGTCCTCACTCTTGGTACATCTAATAAGACTACATCCTGTGATCTCAGACAATAGCTGCTTGCAACTCTCTGTGTTATCAGTGAACAGATGTAATACGGGAGTTTACCCAACATGGCTTTATAAATAAACGTGTACCAATGACTGAGCCTCCGTACAGTAAGTGATGGCAAACCTGCCTTGGTATACAGGTACAGTGATGAGTAAGTGCTTTACAATTAGTCAGAAATCTCAGTGCACTGTGATAGGCGGCATCTAACTTGTCCAGGCAATAGGCAGGTGCATTCATACTGTATAGACCAGATCACCATAGTCCAGCACAGGTAAAAAGGTCACAGCCTTTTTCTGGCTTCAAAAGAGAAACAGGACTTCTGAAAAAGAAACCTAGTCTTACCCTCAGCTTTTTAAGCAGATTATTGACCTGAAGTTTAAAAGTGAGACAATCATCAAGCCAGATACCCAAGTATTTGTAACAGGCAACCACTTCAAGTATTTTTCCTTGCACAGTTACAATATCCAAAACAGGCTCTGGTGTCTTTTTAACTTTTGAAAAGAGCATTACCTTGGTTTTATCAACATTTAAAATAAGCTTTAGTTCAGAGAGCTGAGTCTGAATAGTGTTAAAAACAGCCTGCAATTTAACACCAGCCTCCTGAATGGAGGGACCTGCACAGTACATCACGGTATCATCCGCATACAAATGTAAAGTAGCTTCATCGACATTTTCACCTAAACTATTGATGTAGATGGAGAATAATAGTGGACCTAAAACAGAACCTTGAGGAACACCATTAGCAATGTTCAACCACTCAGAAGACAGCCCATCAAAGTGAACACATTGGGACCTTTCAGAGAGGTAGTTCACAAACCACCCCACTGCATGGCTGGATATGCATGGCTAGCCTCTGCTTTAAGATGCGATGATCGACGGTGTTAAACGCTTTGGAAAGGTCAATAAATAGAGCTGCACTCACTAGGCGTTCGAGCATCTTCGCCAGAACTGACAATTTAGAGATTGGCTTATAGTTATTTGCTAAAAGGAGGGGAGGCAACTATTTTAAAGGCAAGACATAAGCTGACTTCCATATTTTTGGAATTGCATTTGTGCTGAGACAGAGGTTAAAAAGAGTAGTGAGAGGAGGAGCAATACAATCTGCAGCTATCTTTAAAAAGAAAGGTTCTACGTTGTCCGGGCCAGCCGGTTTCTTAGGATCTAACTTAGATAATGCTTCATGAACAACATTAACAGTAAAATGAGTAAAACTGAAAGGGTTTTCCAGACCACATTGTTGCGTTAAGTGTTGAGGTGTGACAATTATCTTGGTGTGACATAAATCCCTTTATCTATTTAGTCTCGTCTTTTTCCTTCTTTCCATTTTGTATATACGTTTTATTTGAGATAGTGTAGAGATTTTTGTTTTGTTTATTGTTTTGGGCCAGAGAGTGCAGATACAGTGTTGAAAGGGGGAAGTAGAGGTGATGACATTGCTTGAATTGCCTATTTTGGGAGTTTTATAACAAATAAATGAAGCTTAGTGCACTGATCTCCAAATCAGAAGCTTACCGGTTCAATACCACCTCTTGCAGTGCACGTGTCAAAGTACCCTTGTGCCAGATACTGAACCTCTAACTGCTCCCGTAAGGCATGTCTACGGTATTGAACTGTGTGTAAGTCGCTTTGGATAAATACGTCAGCTAAATGTCATTAAGTTAATAACAATATGAATATAGGAAACACGGCAAGGTGGTTCTACAGAACAGCATTAAAATAAAAGTTGAAATATGAAATCTTGCAAAACAAAGTATAGCTCTAACACAAGGTGATTTTAACAGCGCTGTTCCACCAATGATGTGTGATGACTGCAGAGGAGAAGTGAAGGTGCCACATGGATCGCATTCTTATGGATGGATAATTGCAACAGTAATTCTGAGCTGTTAACAGCCTCACACCTCTGAGCCATGGTCGGACACATTCACTGAATCCTGGTGGGATGGAAAGGTTTCCTTTAGCAAAAAGAAGCTGTTTATTCTCACATTGATGCAATCATCATTTCAAACCTTTTTTGAATGAAGGTTTTAGATAAAAATAGAAACACTGTCCCTGCGTGAGTGAGGGGGTTTATTACTGATGATTCACACTTCCCATTTAAATGACTCAGGCCTCAGGATACATCTGCTGGACCCCATGGAGCCAGCTGTATGCTCTCATGTGAACACAGGCTGGCCATATTCTCCTCCAATGGATTATCTCGGCAAAGGAGAAGTGCTCACTATCACACATTTTTTCAGATTTGTGAACAATATTTGAGAGAAATGGTTATTTTGTGTTTATAGAAAATGTTTTAGATCTTTGAGTTCATCTCATGAAAAATGGGAGCAAAAACAAAAGTGTTGCGTTTATATTTTTGTTCAGTGTAGTAATAATTCATTCTTTATATACAGCATTACCATATTTGCTGTTATATATTTTTCTTCCGTTTCCCAGATGAGAACATTTGATAACTCAGTCTGATTAAAACCTACAGACATAAAACACAAAGAGTTTCACCAGAAGCAACTTCTTTACAGATTTAAATTAAACATGAACACCCCATAAATCATTTTAGAAATAATCATACTTTAATCCCAACATCAAAGTAATGTCTGTATAGTTTTCAAGTTTGGCAACAAAAGACTATTGATCTCAGTCTCCCTTCATCAATTTTCTTGAAATATGCATAAAAGGGAAACACACAATGAATAGGAATTCAAGACATGAAATAGTACAGATGGGAAATTCTAGAGATACTATATATACAGCTCTGGAAAAAATAAAGAGACCACAATTGTTCTTAAATCTCAAACTCTACCTGTATGGCAGCCATTCCATCCGTGTCTGTTGAATTCCAACACAGATAAATGTTTTCAGTATTTTATCAAATTAAATAAAAAATGTTATATTTTACTTAAACACATACCTATAAATAGTAAAACCAGCAGTGGTCTCTTAATGTTGTCCAGAGCTGTATCTATAGATATGTGTTTGTTTAGCCAAATGATTTAAGTGTAATGTAAACATGGATGTAGTGAATATCTTTAAGAAGTTGTTACCTGGTGTTGCACAGGTGTTATTTTAATTTTCATCAAGTGAATGCAAAATACTGTAGCACAGATTTGTGTAAAAATCAAAGTTTGTTTTTTTTTGCTCAGTATTTAAGGACTTTGTTGTGAAAAGTACAAATCATGTTTTATCATAGTTTTTCATTTATTTCAAAGGTTAATTCTGTATAATCTGTACGCATCATATACAGTACATGTTAAGCAAGAGAAGTATTAATAGCAGTAGAAAATAATTTGAACACAGAATTGTATCAACTTTTTTAAATGTAGCAGTCCAAATTATTACTTATAGCTTCCTCACCAACTTCCCTATTTAATATAAATACAGATTTAACCACCTCATACAGACGATACAAATTGTATTTATTATTTTTGGAGGAACATTTTTCTTTGTCTCTTCCAGTAAAAAAAAATGAACTAAAATAATTGGCAACACTGGATGTTGGAAACTAATACATGTTGAGCCTCTGCTTTCCCACACATTTTTACAGGTTGTAAAAAAAAAATTACCGCACCCCTGACTCAACACAGAATGCTTTTGCAACTTAATTTCAACGCTGAGTAAAGTTGTCTTCAGTTATTTCAGAGGTGTGTGTCTTATCAGAAACATGGTGACCAATTTCAGCGACAGAAGTCAGCGTCCAGCTTCAAACCTCTCTTCTGATTTAGCCAAAATGTTAATCACATTCTTACGACCCAAACTGCCCGATAAACAGATGTCCGTTTGTCCTGAAAGGCACTGAGAGCATCAAGTGGATTAGTTTGGTTCACTGTGTACTCTACTGTCTAGGATTACATGAGATTAGAAAGCTATGGTGGATATTGCTAAATTTAGTTTGCGTTTTATGTTTATTTGACTCATCCTGGCATTTAATTTATATAATTCTTCCATATATTCCATCTGTCTTTACCATTCATTTTTCTGCACTAATCTTCTTTGTTACTGCTATTCTTATGCACCAGCAATGATTTGTCAACATCTGTCATAATCTTGCAGTTTTAAAAGCATTTACCTAAATGTCTAAACAGTTTTATCCCCAATAGATTTAACTAGGATTATAATTATAATCCTTTCTATGCATAAAATAAATATCATTTAGAACAAAATGCTAAAACAATTTCTTGAAACTTCCACTCCTTTACTTAGAGCTACACCCACACACAGCGACATCTTTCTTTTGGGAAGTCAGAAATGAGATGCCTCCTCTCACAGAAATGCTAATTCACAACAAACACAGCGCCTCATATTCACACATACTTTCTAAAGGAAAATGAAAAGAGGTGGGATTAGTTTTGCTTTGCTTCCTGGGGATGATAAACACATGTATATTTATAACCCTGGCTAAAGCCATGCCAGAGGGAGCCATTCAGTGCAACAATGATGACAGAGTAAAAATGCCGGAAGAGCTGGCACAGTGCGATAATCAGCTTTACAAACCTGCATATACGCACATATGTATCTTATCTGGAGCCATTTTCAAAGAAAGGTATCATGGGTTTGTCTACCACCTGGGTGTACACTCAATAGGAACGTCTGCAGAAAGGAACGTGATAGGATAAGAGGGGGATTTCACACCACAGTAACAACAAGATGCAAGTATTATGGTACTTTTATAGTGGTACTGAACACACTTCTAAGGCATTTTCTCTTTTCACATGCACAGACAGGCTTGGTGTGCTAAATCAGACAATCAAAGTTAGATGAGAACAGGGCCCATATGTAAAAACTCAGGAGTAAAACAAAAAACTAAAGCTGGATTCACCCCCTTATTCATTCATTGAATACTCCCATATATGTATATGGGGAACTCAGTATAAATAACAAGAGATTTAAGTCACTTGGGTCCAGACAACATGCTAGCATATCATGCTAACAAAAACGTTAGCATTAAGCACAAAGGACAGCCAAGGTTCATGGGAACACAATTACTTTTTTTGCGTCTTTGTCAAACAATGAATATGATAAGAAGCTAGAGAAAAACCCAATTTGACTCACTCGCCATTTGTAGAGCCATGCCTCTCGAAACTTTTGATTCACTTCTCATTTATGTCACCACAGTATTAACTTCCAATGTACCATTTAAAATCAATAATGAACTACAATATAAACTATCTAAAAGAAGCTGTTAACCACAAGTGTTGACGAGAAAGGGTTCATGAGTCAAAGTGGGTGTTGCTTACAAGAAACAGGTCATGAACTATGAAAAGGGCTGTGTGGTGGGTAGTGCAAACAACTTTTTAAAAAGTCACTCGGTTAATTTAATTGTATGACTCAGAGACAGTTCAGTGGCCCGTGAATGAATGTGTCATTTGATATTGGTCACTCTTTTGGTCACACCCCTGTTTGCCAATGGAATAGCGCATTAATGCATTTCCTTTGTATTTTTGCCCACTTTACGTTAACACCACTTAGCTAGAGTAGGACTTGAGTTGGTGTAATGTCTAACAATCTGATTTAGCCACTTACACACATAAAAGCTTCAGTGGGGTTATTATTACTAACTTGATTTCATTGAACAAAACAATAAAATGCTGTAAGCTTGTATTAACTACAGACAATATTCAAGGAAACTAACCAACATTTCTAGATGAGGGAGCCTTGAGGTAGTACACATGCTAACTCATTTCTGGGATGAGGACTCATTTCTGCACCGCTCTATTGGCATAAACACAAGTGCACACGTCCACACATACACGCTTAGGCCAAATTCTGGCATCATAGGTTAACATTAACAACTGTTGGGGAAAATTGTGTGACCTTTCCAACTGACCTACAAAGCAACCTTTAGAGCTGCTGGTCACACCTAAAAATATATTCTGCACGTTCTATGGTTGCAAAGAAGCAGGGAGAAGAATAAACAAACGAGTTGACCAAATAAATATAAGACAAAGACATTTAGTATGTTCAAAATCACCCCCTACTGACTATACAGTGAACTCTTCACTCTCTACACCTTTCATTTGAAGGGTATCTTTGGTTATTTTCAACCTGCACCCTATTTTCTCCGCTTTCTGTGACAAATTCACTACATTCATTATATTGGAGCAATTGCGCATTCAATGTTATCAATGTACATCCACTAAAAGTTTATTTTTGCCATTTACAGGCTCAGACTGTAAATGTAAGTATCTTAAAACATTATGGAAAGAGATATTAAAAATGTTTCTATGTATCACTTAATCCGCCCTGATGGGTGTGTCCAACCAAGTCCTGCCTAAATAGAAATGTTGTTCGGAAATCTTGTATTGGAAATCGTCCTTCGAATGGAATTGTTGAATATATAGTAACTAAAACATTGTAAAATAAGTAAGCTATTACACATGAACCATTATCCAACTATGCTTTAACACTTTATCTTAACATAATCTAAATTGGGTTTCCAAAAATCATACGGTCCATGACTCTGTTACGCCACATAAAACCCTTAAAATACTATCCATACATATTGAGAATACAATACCTTAAAAAAAAAAAAGAGAATAAGATTTATTTTAATTATTGCCTAACAGTGAGACATTTGTAGACGATGCAAATCAGCTGTGGTATTTCCTTGACCCAATATGAGTTAAACAAGCCAAACAATGTTAGAGCCAGCAGCGACTGTTCCAGCTGTACAACCATTCACCTGTATGAGGAAACAGAGAGGTGTGAGCTGAATGCTAACCGCGGCGGTACGTGGAAAGACAGGAGCATTTATTCTGCTCACTGCTGCCTTCTCCAGAGGGCTGCAGAGTGTGAGGCACAACACACAAAGAGAGGCGGGAGATGAACGTTACTTTCCAGTGGCATGATTATCCATTCTGTTGGCCTTCCTGCTCAGGCTCATATGGAACACACACACACTGTATTCCTCCCTCCACCCTCCTACTCTTTGTCTAATTCCACATGACTTTGACTGAGACTCAGCCAGCCATTGACTGCTGCTGCTGTGTGTGTGTGTGTGTGTGTGTGTGTGTGTGTGTGTGTGTGTGTGTGTGTGTGTGTGTGTGTGTGTGTGTATGTGTGTGTTTGCACAGTCAGGGTGTTATCCTCGCCTGTGGCTCTGTAATGTCCGGTGTTGCTGATTTGTGAATCTCACACCACCTGTAGACACGCCTGTCATGTTGTTTTTGCTGCTGCCGCGTACATGCCTGTAGGCCAAACATGTGTGTGTGTGTGTGTGCATGTGTGTTTGTGTGTGTCCTGTACGTAGTTACGTGCCTGGTTTACCTGAGGCAAGAACAAAGCATACATGTCTTCATACATGTTTCTGCACCAGTAGGTTTGCTCCTCAACAGTCAAGTGTGTGTGTGTTTGTGTGCATTCATACTGAGCTGCTTCTATCAAAGCCCTTGGCTGTTCAACAACCTGCCCAACAAAATCAGGGTTGTTGCTGTTCCACTTGTCTTTTACATTTTTCCAGTGTGTCCGCACATTTACTATGCTCTCATATAGGATCGTTGTATAAGTAGAAAAGCAAATAAATGTCTCACAATAGAGTGGTGCAGTGAGGACTTATTTTTGTAGGTTGAGCTAGAACTTAGCATTTCACGGGCTCCAAAATAAGCTTTGTGTCAGAGACAAATGTATGATGCTTACACATACATTTTGTCAGAATGATTATCTCCATATATCAAAACCACTTTATAAAAAAAAATCTAATGTTAGGCTATAACATCAAGGTTGCATGGCTCTAAATCACAACCGCTAAGCTAACGGCGGCTAATGTTCGGTGTGATGGCGTTTAGTTATACTTATTTAAGGCACATAGAGGCTTCAGAGATTCACCAGTTAGGTATTTACCGACGTATTATATAGAACAAAATATGAAAATCCACTTGGCTTGCCTTAACCCTAGACTTTCTTTCATGCATGTAACCAAAAACACGTCAGCAACACTTTGATTTCGAGACGAGGGAACCAAAATGGATAAAAGGCTAATTTGTTTCAGGATTTCAGGACTCATTCCTGCTCCACTCTGTAACTGCAACCAAACAATTATTATCATTCCAAAACACATGAACAAGTTATGAAAACCAACATTGTAATACATTTTGATTTGAGGGAGTACTACTGCCAGAATGCTAATAGCATTGATAGCATCAGAATTCTGTGATCATACTAGAATTTCTGGTGGGATTTGACTGACATTTTGTCCTTTTGTTCTATTGCTGCAACAACTATGAACGTATCAATTAGGTAATCAAGAGAAACATAATCAAAAGAAAATAACACCTTTTAAGTGCAAAAAAATGGCTCTCAAATATGGAGATTTCCCACTTTTTGTCTTTTAATTTTTTTACCATATTAAACTTCTTTGGTCTGACTAAACAAGACATTTTATGCATCACATTGCACTTTGTGAAACTGACCTTTTATAGACCAAACCAATTTAAAAAAAATAATAATAATAGGCAAAATAATCAATACTGAATATAATTATAAGTTGCAGCTCTATAACAAGGGAAGAAAACATAACGAAAACATGCTCAAATGACATTAACTGAGTTTTATATCTTGCTCCTTTTCAGGTTTCTTTTATAACATTTAAAGTTTGCCAGTATGTTTCCAGTATTAGCCTTGAGATGTTGCACTGCTTCTGTACACCCTGAGACTCACAAGCTCTCCTTCCTGTTCTTGCCTCACTCTGTTGCCATGGATACTACAGGCCGTTGCCAAGCGAGGAGGACGGCTCGGTGTCGAGCAACGGCTCCGCGAAGCTAAACACCAGCAAGAGCTCTTCAGCCCGGAGGACGGCGACCGGCAGCAGCAGCAGGAACGGGAAGGAGAGGAGCACCAATGGTGAGGGGGGGGGGGGGGGGGGTTAGATATGGAGAGGGGGGCTCAGAGAGAGATACATCGATACAGAAAGGATAAAAGATGAAAGAGAATATAAGTGATGGAAAAACTCTGAGATTAATAGACAGACAAACACATAAATAGATGAATCATTTCCTTTACGTCTGCAGCCACTAGAAAGACTGTCATTGGTAATAAACAAGTATTGGTCACCCTCCACACACACATCACACACTCTTACACTATTATATTTTACCCAAAGGATAATTACTAAGATCTAATAAAGTACACATGAGCACAAACACACTCATACAGTACATGCCGTGACTCAGCTAGTGATACGCAGAGTGAAGCAGGTAGGACCCAAACGCAGATAACACTGATAATACCTTTATTTCAAGGGCTCTTATCTTAACATATAACATGGACAAACAAAACACTCCACGGTGAACTCCGTCACAAACAAAAGAAGCACCAACACTGAACACAGGACGAGACAAGACTAAATACAGGGAGGGATAATCACAAGACGAGAAACAGCCGGGCAGGGGAGGAGAAACACAAGGGCCACAGGTGAACACAATCAGATAACTAGACACACCAGGGAAACTAACGACAGGAGGAAAAACACAGGGAAAAGGACCAGACAATAACCCAGGAGGAAAACATGACAGAGAGAACAGCAAAAACACCCAAACCTAGACATAGAACTGTGACATGACATGATAATCGTGACAGAACCCCCCCCTCAAGGGACGGATCCCAGACGTCCCCAAAAAAAAACAAAAGTCCAAAACCTCAAGCAGGGTGGGTGGAGGGGGTCCGGAGGACGGGACTAAGCTGACCGCCCAGGAGCACAGTAGAGGACCAGGAAGGGATCTCGGGCGGACGGCCCGGGGGCAAGGCAGAAGCCGAGAAGGGGGACTCGGGCGGACGGCCCGGGGGCAAGGCAGAGTCCAAGGTGGGGGACTCGGGCGGACGGCCCGGGGGCAAGGCAGAAGCCGAGAAGGGGGACTCGGGCGGACGGCCCGGGGGCAAGGCAGAGTCCAAGTCAGGGGGCCGGGCCCGCGGGCGAAGACCGCGGCTCACAGAGGGTCGGGATCGAGGGCGAAGACCAGACAGCTCCGGAGGCCGGGCAGGACCCGGTGTCGGCCGGACAGGAACCGGAGCCGGCGGGACAGGCTTCGGCAGGATCCCCCACGGAAGAGGACCAGGAGTTGGCAGGACCCCCAGCAGGAGAGTGGTTGGCGGGACCTCCAACGAGACAGGACAAAGGGTTGGCAGGACCCCCGGCAGGAGAGTAGTCGGCGGGGCCTCCAACGGGACAGGACACAGGGTTAGCAGGACCCCCGGCAGGAGAGTTGTCGGCGGGGCCTCCAACAGCACAGGACATAGGATTGGCAGGACCCCCGGCAGGAGAGTAGACGGCGGGACCTCCAACGGGACAGGACATAGGGTTGGCAGGACCCCCCGGCAGGAGAGTAGTCGGCGGGACCTCCAACTGGACAGGACATGGGGTTGGCAGGACCCCCCGGCAGGAGAGTAGACGGCGGGACCTCCAACGGGACAGGACATAGGGTTGGCAGGACCCCCGGCAGGAGAGTAGTCGGCGGGACCTCCAACTGGACAGGACATGGGGTTGGCAGGACCCCCGGCAGGAGAGTAGTCGGCGGGGCCTCCAACGGGACAGGACACAGGGTTGGCAGGACCCCCGGCAGGAGAGTAGTCGGCGGGGCCTCCAACGAGACAGGACAAAGGGTTGGCAGGACCCCCGGCAGGAGAGTAGACGGCGGGACCTCCAACGGGACAGGACATGGGGTTGGCAGGACCCCCAGCGGAACCTCCAACGGTACAGGACATGGGGTTGGCAGGACCCCCGGCAGAAGACTAGTCTGCGGGACCTCCAACGGGACAGGACACAGGGTTGGCAGGACCCCCAGCGGAACCTCCAACGGTACAGGACATGGGGTTGGCAGGACCCCCAGCGGAACCTCCAACGGTACAGGACATGGGGTTGGCAGGACCCCCGGCAGAAGACTAGTCTGCGGGACCTCCAACGGGACAGGACACAGGGTTGGCAGGACCCCCAGCGGAACCTCCAACGGTACAGGACATGGGGTTGGCAGGACCCCCGGCAGAAGACTATTCTGCGGGACCTCCAACGGCACATGAGTAGGGGCTTGAGTGGAGACTCGAGAGAGGGCTTGAGAGGGAACTCGAGAGGAAACTGGAGAGTTGACTTGAGAGGTGACTCGAGAGGGGACTCGAGAGGTGACTGGAGAGGGGACTCGAGAGGTGACTCGAGAGGTAACTCGAGAGGGGACCTGAGAGGGGACTTGAGAGGGAACTCGAGAGGAGACCTGAGGGGAAACTTGAGAGGGGACTCGGGTAGGAACTTGAGAGGTGACTCGAGAGGGGACTTGAGAAGGGACTCGAGAGAGGGCTTGAGAGGGAACTCGAGAGGAAACTGGAGAGTTGACTTGAGAGGTGACTCGAGAGGGGACTCGAGAGGGGACTCGAGAAGGAACTCGAGAGGTGACTCGAGAGGTAACTCGAGAGGGGACCTGAGAGGGGACTTGAGAGGGAACTCGAGAGGAGACCTGAGGGGAAACTTGAGAGGGGACTCGGGTAGGAACTTGAGAGGTGACTCGAGAGGGGACTTGAGAAGGGACTCGAGAGAGGGCTTGAGAGGGAACTCGAGAGGAAACTGGAGAGTTGACTTGAGAGGTGACTCGAGAGGGGACTCGAGAGGAAACTGGAGAGTTGACTTGAGAGGTGACTCGAGAGGGGACTCGAGAGGTGACTGGAGAGGGGACTCGAGAAGGAACTCGAGAGGTGACTCGAGAGGTAACTCGAGAGGGGACCTGAGAGGGGACTTGAGAGGGAACTCGAGAGGAGACCTGAGGGGAAACTTGAGAGGGGACTCGGGTAGGAACTTGAGAGGGGACTTGAGAAGTGTCTGGAGGGGAGACTTGAGAGAGTTGGTTCGCCAACAGAACACGGGGTGCTGGAGTCGGCCGGTATGCTGACAGGACTCGAGGAGCTGGTGTTGGCTGGGGAGCCAACAAGAGACGAGGTGCTGGAGTCGGCCGGTACGCCGACAGGACTCGAGGAGCTGGCGTCGGCTGGAGAGCCAGCAGCAGACGAGGTGCTGGAGTCGGCCGGTACGCCGACAGGACACGGGGAGCTGGTGTTGGCTGGGGAGCCAACAAGAGACGAGGTGCTGGAGTCGGCCGGTGACGAGGAGCTGGAGTCGGGGCCATGACTGATGGGGCTGGTACTTGAGCCGGAACTATGGCTGGAACTGGGGCCGGAACCATGGCTGCTGGGGCCAGAACTGGGGCTGGAACCCTGGCTGTTGGGCGCGGAGCGGAAGCCTGGACCCTGGCTGTGTAAGCCAGGTAATGGAGTATGGAATTAAAGCTGCGTGGGCCGGTACTGGAGCATGAAGCCATGGCTGCTGGGGCCTGTACTGGGGCTGGAATCATGGCTGCTGGGGCCAGAACTGGGGCCGGAACCATCGCTGTGTGGGCCGGTTCTGTAGCCGGAACCATGGCTGCTGGGGCTCGGGCTAACCTGGCCTTGCGACGACTCCTCTTAGCAGCCGCCTGAATACTCCGTGGACCTCCATAAGCCAGACGAGTTCCGCAATACAACTCCTGGACAGGAGCAGGAACTGGGGCAGAAGCACGGGTTGACTTCAGGCGGAACCCACCAAGGCGTATGGTGCCAGGTTGGGAATTGGGAGACATGGAGTTAGCATGCCTGGGGCTAGCAGGCAGGGGATAACACACCGAGAGGAAATCCAAAATCCAGCCAGGTAAGAATTTCACCAAGCCTGGCTTCTCCTTAGCCATCTGGCGAGCCTCTGCCAGAGCTGCCTCTCGCTGCTGAACCCCGGACGCTCCCCTCCATTCACCATAGCTGCAAGCCAGCAAGTAGGTGAATGAAAGCAGCTCCCTTTCAAAAGGATCATCTGCTGGGTCCATATTTGGTTGGTGCTTTCTGATACGCAGAGTGAAGCAGGTAGGACCCAAACGCAGATAACACTGATAATACCTTTATTTCAAGGGCTCTTATCTTAACATATAACATGGACAAACAAAACACTCCACGGTGAACTCCGTCACAAACAAAAGAAGCACCAACACTGAACACAGGACGAGACAAGACTAAATACAGGGAGGGATAATCACAAGACGAGAAACAGCCGGGCAGGGGAGGAGAAACACAAGGGCCACAGGTGAACACAATCAGATAACTAGACACACCAGGGAAACTAACGACAGGAGGAAAAACACAGGGAAAAGGACCAGACAATAACCCAGGAGGAAAACATGACAGAGAGAACAGCAAAAACACCCAAACCTAGACATAGAACTGTGACATGACATGATAATCGTGACAGCTAGCTCCTGTCAGTCATCGTCAGTGACAACACACACTCATCACATGTCTTTTCACTCATAACTGAATCAAGAGAGACATCTCAGGTGTTTGTATTTCAGTGTTTTCATCTGACTTTGTTCCAGTATGAATTGCTGAAAATGTAATATAGAGATGAGAGCTAAAAGATGGCAGACATAAGCACAGCATCAAGTTACTTTAGATTGGAATCACTGAGGAAAGACAGAAAAGTTGGGGAGTTCTCGGAGAGTTGTGACAGCGTTCCGTCAGATTAGGTGTTTTTCGATGCATACAACCCACAGCATATGGTTTGAGCGTTAGCAAAATGACTCATCGTTAAACCTGTGAGACAAACTCTGAGGAGCTATGAAAAACAAATCAGCACTGTCATTATACCAGCTGAAACAGCAACGCTGGTGTCGCTCTCACCGTGTGAGTCTGTGTATGAGTCACTGGGATGTATTCAGAGAACTTGATACAGCGCTGGAGGCGGGGACTAGAGGGGGATTGTTCTGTATTCAGCTTTTAGAACATTTTACAACTTTTAGCTCCTACTGATTTACATGCTATTCAAGAGTTTGTACTGGGCAATGCATTTAACTTGTAAATATATATATTTATATATACGCTCATTTACAGACGTCTCTTTCCTGATGCAAGTTAACGGGAAGAAGTATTTCTCAGCCCAATAGCATCCCTTGACAGACACAGAAGATGTGTCATCATGGCAAAACGTGCTCCTCGCACTGTAGCAGGAACTTCTGCAAATCTGTTTAATAAGCTGAACAAATGTGTCAAATAAGTCAATATGTAAGGTACTAGAACTTCCCTACTTATTTATACTTTTGCTTGATTATTTTTTGAGAAAATAGTTGTACTTTTTAATCCACCGCATCAATTTACAGTTTTACTTTGCAGATAAATATGAATAATACAAAAATATAAATGATCTAATAAAGTATGTTGTATTATTATAGGTTAAGCTTCCTAGCATTATACTATATAAACTATAAATACTACCTTTACCAAGGATAACATTGAGTGGATAAATACATGAATGCATTATAATAATTGATTACATGCATATTATTCTGAAAAGGACCATATGGAAAACAATTTATTTGCCAAAGTTTTGGAAAGGTCATCGAAATGTAACCAAAGTTGCATCAAATATAATTTATATTTTATTTAATCGCCGAGATAGTAATACTATAACGATAACAAATACTGTATCGTTGACGTTTAGTAATGAAACGTAAAATGGCATTTAACTGTAGAGGTATTTTGCTGGTGAGAGATTTTTACAATCATTACATTACATTACATTGCATTTAGCTGACGCTTTTGTCCAAAGCGACTTACAATAAGTACATACGACCAGGAAGACACAGCCCAGAAGAAAAACAGAATCATATAAGTACATCAGGTATCATAGAGCCAAACATTTCAAGTGCTACTCAGCTGGCTTTAGAGAAGCCAGTCCTTTGTTAGTATATAAGTGCTTTGTTAGTAATTCTATCGCTCGAAGTGGAGTCGAAAGAGATGAGTTTTCAGTCTGCGCCGGAAGATGTGCAGGCTTTCTGCCGTCCTGATGTCAATGGGGAGCTCATTCCACCATCTTGGAGCCAGGATAGCAAACCCACGTGTTTTTGCTGATGGGAACTTGGGTCCACCTCGCAGCGAGGGTGCAGCGAGTCGTTTGGCTGATGCAGAGCGGAGTGCACGCGCTGGGGTGTACAGTTTAACCATGTCCTGGATGTAGGAAGGGCCAGATCCCTTCTGGGCATGGTATGCAAGTACTAGTGTCTTGAAGTGGATTCTAGCAGTTACCGGGAGCCAGTGAAGGGAGCGGAGGAGCGGAGTGGTGTGGGAACATTTTGGAAGGTTGAAGACCAGACGAGCCGCTGCATTCTGGATGGCACATGCAGGTAGACCAGCCAGGAGGGAGTTGCAATAGTCTAGGCGTGAGATGACGAGAGCCTGGACCAGAACCTGGGTGGCTTTCTGTGTCAGCTGGGGACGAATCTTCCTGATGTTGTACAGCGTATATCTGCAGCAACGGGTTGTAGCAGCGATGTTTGCAGTGAAGGACAGGTTGTTATCTAGGGTCACACCCAGATTCCTTGCCGTCTGAGTCGGGGAAACAACAGAGGTGCCGATGTTGATTGTCAGGTCAAGAGTGGGACAATCTTTTCCCGGAAGGAAAAGCAGTTCAGTCTTGTCAAGGTTGAGCTTGAGGTGATGAGCAGACATCCACTGAGAGATGTCAGCTAGACAAGCAGAGATGCGTGCGACGACCTGAGTTTCTGAGCGGGGAAAGGACAGAATTAATTGGGTGTCGTCAGCATAGCAGTGGTATGAAAAACCATGCGGGCTAATGACCGATCCGAGCGAGTTTGTGTACAGGGAGAAAAGGAGGGGACCAAGAACAGAGCCCTGAGGGACCCCTGTAGTTAATTGACAAGGGTCGGACTCAGAACCTCTCCAAGTTACCCTGTAGGTACGGTCTTTGAGGTATGAGGCGAGGAGGGAGAGTGCAGAGCCTGAAACTCCAAGTTCTTGGAGAGTGCGAAGGAGGATCAGATGGTTCACCGTGTCGAATGCAGCTGACAGGTCCAACATGATGATGACAGAGGAGAGGGAGGCTTCTTTAGCAGTGTGCAGTTCCTCAGTGACAGCAAGGAGGGCCGTTTCTGTGGAGTGACCTGCCTTGAAACCAGACTGGTGCGGATCCAGAAGGTTGTTCTGATGGAGATAACAGGAGAGTTGTTTAAAGACAGCGCGTTCAAGTGTTTTAGACAGGAACGGGAGGAGAGACACAGGCCTGTAGTTTATAACATCAGACGGGGTTGAGAGTGGGTTTCTTTAGGAGAGGGTTTACTCTTGCCCTCCTTGAGACTGTTTGGAAAGTGACCAGAAGTTAGAGAAGTGTTGATGAAATGGGTGAGAAACGGTAGAATATCAGGAGCGATAGTCTGAAGGAGGTTTGAAGGGATAGGGTCCAGAGGACAGGTGGTAGGGCGGGCAGAGGTAATGAGGGTAAGAACCTCACTTGGAGAGAGAGGGGAAAAGGAGGTCAGTGTGTGGGTGAAAGGAGGGTCTGGTGACCCAGCGGTCAGTAAAGGTGAGTCAGAAAAAGAAGAGCGAATATCATCAACCTTTTTTTCGAAGTGGTTAACAAAGTCGCTTGACAGAAGTGAGGAGGGGGGAGGGGCTTTGGGAGGATCCAAGAGGGTGGAAAAGATGGAAAATAGTTTTTTGGGATTGGAATAGGAAGATTGGATCTTATCTTGAAAGAAAGTGCTCTTTGCCTGAGAGATCGAGGCAGAGAAAGAGGAGAGGAGAGCCTGGTAGGTTAGGAGGTCGTCACGGTGTTTGGATTTCCACCATTTCCGCTCTGCTGCCCGAAGGACGGTTCTATTAGCACGCAGTGCGTCATTTAGCCAGGGAGCAGGGGGGGACTGACGAGCCTGCCGAGATGTGAGAGAGTCCAGAGAGGATGAGAGAGTAGAGAGGAGAGTTTCTGCAGCAGAGTTTGGAGGCAGGAGTTGAAACGAATCAGAGGAAGGGAGGGCTGAGAGCACCGATGAGGCAAAGGTAGAGGGGGAGAGGGAACGAAGGTTACAGCGACCAGGTGCAGGCTGAGAAGAGATTAGTTTGTTATGTTTGGAAAGGGGTAGAGAGAATGAAAGGAAGAAGTGATCAGATGTGTGGAGCGGGTTAACAGAGAGGTTAGAAGTAGTGCAGTTCTTTGAGAATATGAGATCAAGGACATTGCCAGCTTTATGAGTTGGTGGGGATGGAGACAATGAGAAAGCGAAGGCGGTTAACAGAGATGTTAGTTCGTCTATCTTCCCCGTCTGGAGGTTGAAATCTCCGAGAAGTACAGCCGGAGGGCCAGTTTCAGGGATGTGTGAGAGGAGATGATCTAATTCCTCCAAGAAGTCCCCCAAGGCGCCTGGTGGACGGTAGAGAACAACAATGGTTAATTGTATAGGATGGGTTACTGTGACGGCATGGAATTCAAAGTTGGAGGGAGTGAAGTTAGATAGCTTGAAGAGGGAAAAGCTCCATTTGGGAGAGAGCAGGAGACCAGTGCCACCTCCTCTGCTAGTGGGTCTGGGTGTATGGGAGAAGGAATATGCTGTGGAGAGAGCTGCTGGGGTGGATGTGTTGGATGGAGTAATCCAGGTCTCCGTGAGAGCAAGGAAATCCAGGGACTGCAGGGAAGCGTAGCCAGAGATGAAGTCAGCTTTGGGGACAGCTGACTGGCAGTTCCACAGGCCACCTGAAACTAGATGTTGGATGTCAGTGGAGCATGTGGGATAGACGAGAGCAGGCCGGTTATATCGATTACGAGATACACTGGGCCAGTGATAATAGCGAGAGGACACATGAACAGGAATGGAGAAAATACACATGATTATAGCATGAGGGGCTAAACAACCAAATGAAATAAAACACCAGCGATACTTAGCTCAATCAAAGTACGATTTGCCTCCTCTTTGCCACCCTCGTGACTCCCGCAGGACTCCAATGTCTTTGTCGGTCTTACTCCCGCAGGACTCCAATGTCTTTGTCGGTCTTACTCCCGCAGGACTCCAATGTCTTTGTCGGTCTTCGTCGGTCTGACGCTGAAGCTGACGCTCCAGGAAATAGCTACCTAAAAAGGAGCCTGATTGCTAAGTTCTCACAGCAGTGGGGCCACGCCCCTCTAATTAGTTAACTCTCTACAGCTGATGGGCGACAGCTGGGCAGGGCGTCTATATTCTCACGCGGTATCGAGTGGCCTTCTGAGATGAGAGCAGATTTACAGCTTTCCCCGAGCAGATCTGAGATGTAAAAATCTCTCTACAAGGTAAAATGACTGCAGAACAATTCTAAAGAGTAGAATAAATGAAACAGAGAAGTCGAATTAAACAAGAATATAACTTACAGTGGTTGCTGCGTCAACAGGTCTTGTCGTGACCCGATCGATATGAAGACTGAGTTCTTCAGATTTTAAATGCCTATTTGAGTGCTTTTTAGCTGGCAAATGATTAATTCACAGCGTGTGTACTTCACGCAATCAGCTGGGCAGGGCGTCTATATTCTCACGCGGTTTCGACAGGCCTTCTGAGATGAGAGCAGATTTACAGCTTTCCCCGAGCAGATCTGAGATGTAAAAATCTCTCTACAAGGTAAAATGACTGCAGAACAATTCTAAAGAGTAGAATAAATGAAACAGAGAAGTCGAATTAAACAAGAATATAACTTACAGTGGTTGCTGCGTCAACAGGTCTTGTCGTGACCCGATCGATATGAAGACAATCACGCCCTCTAGTCTACAGTGGCTTTAGTCTGTAGAAGCTAGTAAGCCTACTATTTGATTTGTTTTAGATAGGCACAACATGTTTCATATGCAGACCTTATTTTCCAGCTTACCATGTTAAAATAAAAAATATTTCAGTGGTAAGAAAGAGTAATTTTTTTGGTCATGGAAAATTAGGTAGCCTAAAGGTCATGGAAAAGTCATTGAAAATCATTGGTGAAAAAGTGTATGAACCCTGACCAGTGTTATCCTATTTCTGCTTCAACAATATATATATAATATATATAAATAATAAATTGTTATACATTTAGTTTCACTTGTTAGATGCTTTTACCCAAAGTGACTTATGGCGCATTTCCACTGCAGGGCCTCGCTCGGCTTAGTACGGTATAGTTAGGCCTTGTTAGGCCAGGCTCACTTTATGCTGCGTTTCCATTACAGTTTAGTAGCTGGGGCAGTAACTATAGTAATGCAGTGTAGGCGGAGCCGTGACGCAGAGTCCTGCATCGGGTCAGGTACCCGGGTATTGCATAATAAATATATTAAAATAATAATAATTTAGTTTAATGTTTAAAATCCTCAGACCTCTCGCCCGCGGGACCGCGCATAATCATAACCTCTGCAGGGCATCAATCTGCTGCTGTGCGCGCCACATTCGAAATGGCTGAGGTGAAGCTCTCTAGCGGAGAATACAGCATTTTCAATAACACTTCCTCAAGAGCGAAATCCAACGTCTGGGAGGCTTTTGGTGTCATCCTAGATGGAGAAAAGAACCAACATCCCACGTTTTTTGAGACAAATATGCAACTGCGTGTTTTAATAATTGCATGTTTTCACTGCTCATAGGATATGCGGGTTCGGGTCGGGTTGCGGAACTAATTGGCAATATGTGCGGGTAGCGGTGCGCGTTCGGTATTGCACGTCGCGGGTGAGGGGCGGGAGCGGGTCTTGAAAATCAGACCCGTGCAGGACTCTGCCGTGACGTCATCTTCAATGAGAACCACAGAAAAACAACATAAGCCGTTAGTTGTTAGCACTCAAGCTCACAGCTCCTCATATCTTTTCAGAAACTAGACTAAAGTTAAACAAGTACAAACCACAGACTGCCTGTGTCATGGCGAATACAGTCGCTGGTTTATTTATGTCTGTATAGGCCGTTGTTGTGAGTGTGGACGGAGCACATACTGCGTTACCTTAGCTGATCTCCATTTACAAAACACGCATTTAAAAAGGTTTTTCGCCTGCCGTCTGTCTGCAGACTTGTCAAAGCATTAATTCATGGTTTTTAACCGGTATCAGTATGTTGTTACTTCGGCATCATTTTGAAACGTGTATTACAATTAAATCACGGTCAAATATGTTCATCTTGTTGTAGTTGTTGCCCCCTTGCCAGCGATTCTCTCTCTATTTTAGCATACTCAGCCCGACTCAGCCTGGTTGTTGGCCTGCTAAGAACCTCGATTTTATGGGGCCAGAAAAACTGTGAAATAGTACCCGCTAGCCGGTACTACGCCTAGTGGAAACGCAACCAAAAACGGGCCTCGCACAGCACGCTTAGACCACGCTGTAGTGGAAATGCGCCATTACATACACTCACTACTGTGGGCAATCCCCACGGGAGCAATTTGGGGTGAAGTGTCTTGCCCAAGGACAAAACTGCTGACTGTAGTGGGGATTGAACCAGTGCTCCCCTGATCTAAAGATAAGCGAACAAACCCACTGAGCCACAGCCTCCCATGTATACAAAGCATATCTGTGGGTCATACATTTTCAAGTTTATTTGATAACTGAAACGGAAATCAAAAACTCCTTATGTTGCATACAGCTAAATTATATTAGACTAACATACTTGGCATTTTTAAGCACTCCACTAGGATTTAAAATTATACTTGTTTCCACAACGCATTGATGCAAAACATGCATTTTTTGGAATGTTAAAAAAGTCACATTCATATGGCTGTTGCTTGGATTATTAGTATGCATCCACACAGCTCCCTCTCCAGTGTGAATAATCATATTCATATGTTGACAACGAGTCCTATTCAGACTCATGATTATACGATACAGGCTTTTATCTGCGCACCTGGTGCAGGTAAATGAACTGTATCTACGACATGACTTGTTGAGCAGATTACAAGCAGATGTGTTTCCGGTTCTGCACGCTCACAATTGGTTGTATAAACATCGCTCAGATCTCGGATAACGCTGCCACACTGCCTCTGTTCGGAGAAATATTGGGACGCTGTGATTTTCCAATCTCTTTTGTATCAGCACACCAAGGTTAACAGTCATTTGTATGATTTATAGTGTTTATGCAAGCAACTGAACGAACCCCCGGAGGAGAGGAAGAACATTTGTTTCATTTTCTCAGGAAGAGATGGACAGAATTGTTTTTTTAAGAAGGGGAAAAAAGGACAGATTAAAGAAATGCAGACAGGGGAACGCTGGAAAGTGTTCAGGAAAATGACAGATTAATAAAAAAGGAGGGAAAGAAGGATTTCGTTATTAATCATATGAAGGATAATAAGGAGCAATGTAGTCGAAAATGGCAAAAACGGCAGAAGCATCGGCAATTTAAGAAGGTTGGGACACCTAGTTGCTCTATATATACTACAATCACTGCTTCAACATTAGCATATATGTCTTGCCTTCTTAAATCTACAGTACAGACTGTTAGCCTGAAAGCAACTTGATTCAGTTGACCTTGAAGAGAAATGCTAAAGGTGAGGGAAAAGGAGGATGACATTAAATAAAGGTATTGGTATCAATGAGACACTCAAAGTGATCTTTATCATCACATCACTCCGTGGCCTTTTCTGTGTAATGTATTAAGAGTACACTATTTTGCCTCGAAAATGTAGTACAAAATGGCATAAAAAAATAGTAGTCAAGTACAGTACTTGAGTACATGTAGTTACATTCCACCAAAGTACATATACATATATTTAAATCAACCCTCCCATGTTCAGCAGCTCTTGTGACAGTAGTATTATGTCTTATGGGGGAGTACATGTTATCCACACAGTGTCCTGGTGTGGGACCTGGTACACAGCCTCTGCTGCTCCTAAAACCACCTGTCCTGACCTACATGTCACTCAGTGAGGGTCACCACGGTAACAGTGGAGCGTGCTGAGCTGCAGGCGCCATGGTGACAGTGTGGGTTATGAGCTGGGCTAAAGACAGACAGTGAGTCACAGTGGAGCCAGTGCAGAACCACACACACACACACACACACACACACACACACACACACACACACACACACACACACACACACACCACACACACACACACACACACACACACACACACACACACACACACACACACACACACACACACACACATACAGACAGAGCCTCAATTACTGCACGATCTGACCTCACGCCATACAGATGATGTTTACTCATCGAGCCATACACTGTAAAATGTTTGGCTGGAAAATTACAGTAAATTACTGGCTACTAGTTGCATGGATTTCACACTAATTTACTGTAAATATCTCACAGTAATTGACTGTAAATATTTCACAGTAATTTACTGTAAATATTTTACAGTTAATTAGAATAAAAGTACAACTAAATACTGTGACTTTACAGTTGCCATGCCCATGGCATTACTGTGATATAGCAGTACAGAGCTGTGGTATTATGGTACCTTGCTGTACATAAATTACAGTAATTACCTGTATGTTCACACTATTACTGTAGAAGTAATGCAACACAGTAGCCAGTAATTTACTGTAAATATACAAATCTAAATAATACGATCATATATTGTAAATTTGACTGGGATTGTACCATAACTACACAATTCAATCAGCTCAATCAACAAAGAAAAACAAAGAAAATGTCCATTTAAACTTTTTATTACTCCATTGAAGTGCAAAGTACATTCTACAGTGTCTTGGAAATGTTGTTACGGCCCCAACCTCTACTCCGCGGTGGTGGCTCATGCTGAGACCCGCAACATGAAAGAATACACGCAGTAACCGGTACTTGGTAACGAGCATTTATTGATAATCAGCCGTTTGCTCACACAAGCGAAACAGGAAACAAAAAGAGGTCTGGGGGAGTGGCCAAAAGGAACAACCAGAAGGAGGGAACCCGAGCCAGCCACACCATGGGCCGTAGGACCCAGAGCTCCCCCGCCTAACCAGAAATCAAATATAAACCCTGTGGGAAACAAAATAAAGTCGCGAAAACTGGACTACCATGTCCTCCAGGCTAAACATAAACATATCTGCAAAAATATGGCCTACAGCTCAAAATGGCAAAGAAGTATTCTAAGGACAGTGTCTCCGGCGTTAGGATAGGCGAGACATCCTTCTCCTCCAGCTTCTCTTTATATATAGACACGGCTGAGTGGAATTTGGAACACCTGGGCAGAGGCGGAGCCAGGGGCAGACCAGGTGCACCTGGGCAGAGGCGGAGCCAGGGGCAGACCAGGTGCACCTGGGCAGAGGCGGAGCCAGGGAGACAGAAAACAAGGAGGGGAGCACTTAACACATGTCTACACAGACATCCACTCGAAGTCAACACGTTTTCTGAAGAATGTGCTGACATGGGGGTTTAAATTGCCATGCCTCTTTTTGGCTTTCGAGCCCATCTCAGGGTTAATGCCCAGGAAGCACCTGAAAAAAATAAGCCAAGACAACAATTTCAATTTTACATAGATGTATATGTTGCCTCATTTATTTAAAGGCACATGCAGCGGTGCTCCTTTCAATTTAAGTAAAACCTGTACCAAAGAAAGAAATTAGTATTTAAAGCCAAGCAAGAACGATAAAAGTAAGAAAATCACTTAATGTGTTGTGGTATCACAGAGGATGGTCTGAATACAGTATTTTACTATGAAATAATACAGTAACATGTTGTGAAATCCTGGTAATCATTTATCCTGTACATTCACAGTAATTAACTGTCCCTGCATTGATTTCACTGTGACATTCTAAATTACAGTGTTATATTGTGAACATTACAGGTAAAGACTGTAAAGTGGTAAAACAGTAATTTATTGTAAAATATTACAGCTAAATATTGTGAAATCATGGTAATATTTTACAGTGTAGTTAGGATACAATAATTGATTTAAAATGCATTATTAAGGTACCTTACTTGAAACGTTAATAGGTTTTTCCTCCAATAAAACATCTATATACATTTTATGAACTCTAATTACCAACCTACCATCTATCTAAAATGTCAGTATTTTAGTCTGGAAGGACTTGGCTTGGGAACCTTTAGGGTCATGGGTTCAAGTCCCGAATCGAACCAAGTACAGAATGGTACTTTAAGAATAAGAAAAAGTGACGAATAATAAGGACTTAATTCAACCCTCTGTTTGCATTCCATAAGCCAATTGAAAACTCAATATGCAGCATCAGAAAAATACAACAACTACATTCAGCTTCAGCTTGTATCAAAACTAGTATGCAAACTGAATACTCATGCATTGGTAAAGTTTTGTTCTTTTATAAAATTATACTCTGATGATTGAACAACATTTGTGTTTGAATTACAGGGAATTGGCAGAATGTGTAATTGCTCTCAGCTTCCTGGAAGTAATGTTTCTGTCTAACCTATTTATTTTCCTCTTCCTCTCAGACCCCTATGAAGACCATTCCAGCTCCCTGCGTCTTATCACCATCAAACCAATGACTGCTCAGCCCACCTACTCCTACCCCTCCTCCTCGTCCCACAGCCAGGACTCTGTGGTCCTCAATGGGGAGGTGAGTCTGCTCACACACACATATCCATAATGCACACACACCCTCAAGGCTTATCATACTCAGCTGTGAGGTGATCCTGCAGCGTTGACAGTATAAGGCAGAATCATGATGCATTACATGTATGCCTCTACTGTGTTATAGTGTGTTATTTTAAGCCCTGATAAATAATAATGTTTAAAAATGGTCTTAGGCCATTAACATCAAGTATTTTATAATGACTTACAAGGTTTTAATACTGCATAAATATGTGTCACTTTTAGTATAATAATTCCTATAGAACCTCCAACTGCTCCAGGGCAACCTCTCTCACACCTCTCCATTAAAGACGACATCTTTTTGTCCCTCTCTTGTAACATGTTAACATATTTCAATGTGCAAAAAGCTCTTTATTTGTCTCAAACTGCCTGTGCTGCAGCACCTCTTTTCACCCAGTCTGCTCTGATTGGTTAGCTGGCAGGCTCTGTTGTGATTGGTCAACCATTGGTGATGTCCCGCTCCTTAGACTATCACTTATAAACTGTTGGAGCGTAAGCCAATAGAATGTCAGGTAAGCAAACAAAATAATCCAATGGAGGGGGGGGGGGGATTTTCGCCTTTGCAGACGATTTACTTGCACGCTACTTAAAAAAGTCCAAAAACATAACGGGGCCTCTTGAATCTGTTTTTGTGTAGGTGAAGCGGTCCTTTAGTCACTTCTCACTCTTTTCCTCCCTTCCTCTTTATTCCATTTCTCCCTGCACCTCTCTGCAGCTGAGACAGAGATACACAGGCTGAAGATAAATGATCCCTCAATCTATAAACATAAGATCAGAACATTTCCTCTGGCCTTCTCTGGTGTCCAGTTCAGTTGCGATTGGTCGAGTGTGCGTTAGCAGAAAATATCATGTTAGGGTGTGACACATTCTGTGAGTATGGAGCTGTAGGGAGTGTTTGGTATCACATTTAAAACAGAGGAACAGTCCATCATAAAAAAATTAAAAAGAATCTCAATTGGTTGTTTATAGCAGATGGAGCATGACAATGAATTTCCTTTCCTCCTCTGATGGATTGTCTGCAGGCGAACCACGCAGGGCTGAAGCAGAAGTCGGACATCGAGCACTACAGGAACAAGCTGCGGCAGAAGTCCCGGAGGAAAGGCTACGGAGAGTTCTCTCTGTCCGAGACCGGCAGCCACGGCTATAGTCACCGCGACGCCAGGCACAGTCGGCACGACAACGGGGTCAAGGAGCCACTGACCGCTGAGGAGAAGAGGGCCTCGTTCGCTGGGTGTCATAAGAGGTAAGGTGCAGTGACCTGCAGTGAGGCAGTGGGGGGGTTAATGGGTGTAGTATCTAGTATCATCTAGTGTCAGAGCCAGATTACAGTCATATGAACCCCTTTAATAACCCTGTGTTATTTTCTGTTCATACTTAACTTCAGGCAGTGGTGCAAAGTAACTAAGTACACTTACTTAAGTATTGTACCTAAGTACTTTTTGACATAAGTATTTCCATGTAATGCTACTTTATACTTCTACTCCACTACATTTATTTGAACACTCACAGTTACTTTGTACAAATAGAAACACACGATGTGCAGATATTGTATAAATCAGTACAGTACTACAGTACTAATCTACACAGTATTTCTAGTATCTACGTTTTCCAACATTGCCAAACTGTTGCCAAATACTAAATTGGTCCTACATGTATACAGTAAACAGTAACAAGCAACCATAATAATAATATACTGTGAAAATATCCATTCTGTGTAATGAGAACTTTTGTGATGCTGTAACTGATAATGATTCTATTCTATATTATTCTGAAACGGGTCATTGTGCAGAATGAGTACATTTTGAAATAGTGACATTTACTTGCAGTGGAGTATTTTGAGACCATAGCATTTGTACTTTTACTTAAAGTACTTTACTTTTAGTAAAGGATTTGATTACTTCTTCCAACACTGAGCTCAGGTATTAGCGTTCATTATTTTCGCTCCCTGTTTTGATTGAAAGTCTAATTTTGAGAATGTTTTAAGGCTAGATATCACGTTTGCCATTGTTGCAGCTGCCCCCAGTATACCCTTATGTGAGCCCTATCAGATATCCTAGTTTTGTTCCATTTCATCATTATTCAAGAAGTGTTAGTATAAAGTGCTTAACAAGGTTTCCACCGGGAACCACAGACTGCTGTCGATGTGCAGCTGTAGAGCATAGTTGCTTAGCAACACATAAGGAGTGAGCAGAGTGAGGGGTGATATTTGGTCAGCACATTAATATTTTAATGTTCATACAGACAAGTGTTTGTTTTGCCTCCCTGTGTCAGTTACTGAATTAACACAACCTTTACCCGGTTGTATACTTACTGTTCAGACTATGTAAAGCAGCTGTTTGCCTTCTCAATCTGTGGATGTGTGAAGTCATATGATTGACGACAGGGATGTGCAGAAACACCAGAGCATTAAGCACCACTCAGGTTTTTATGTAACAATGGAATTTAATGTTGCTCACTTTCCACTTTTAAATGACCTGTCCATTGATTTCTGAGGCTTAACATGTTAAATCAAACTACTGATTAATAAGGTAAGACTGAGAAAATGTGTCCCAACAGTTTCTAATAATAACAATAATTACAAAGTAATAATACAAATAATTATACTAACAATAATATACATAATACATGTTTAATTAGCGCTGCTCGAAGACACTATACATATGGATCAAATTCCCCCAAATAATTATTAAAAAAAATATTTAAAAAATATTAGTCACAGATTCAAAGCAACTTTGAAATGGTGAGTTTTGATTTGTGTTATAATATGGACAGATTAGTGCGATCATGAATGTGATTGTGAAGGGAGTTCAATCCCCCCAGGTTTAGGTTTCAACTTAAAATGTTCCAGAACCTCCACTAAAATGCAGCAGATGAGTATCTACAGTACAGCCCTGAGCTGTAGTTACAGTGTGTTTCCTCACACCTCTTCATCCAGGTACTCCCACCCACGGGAGCCCACATACTGGAGCCGGCAGTCCCTGAGCTGCCCGAGCCCGGTGGAGACGGAGATGGACCTGCTGGTGCTGAGAGAGCGATCCCGGAGGGGCATCCGCAACAACGGCTATGACGTGAGTACCTGATCCCTCTGAGGAGAGCAGAGACAGAGGGTGTTTCTCAATGTTGAGGAAGGCTCCTCCAGAGCCACTATTTCAAGGATGCTACGTCATCGAGTCCCGCCGAAGGACTGTTCCAATGTCCAGGTCCTTGGAATTCTACTGAGGCCGGCGTCCTTCGTTGCGGGAAATTTCGAGGCTGCACATGTGTATCCTCCACGGTCTTAAAATCCCCACAATGCTTTGCGCACGGACCAATTTCCAAAATCTTTGGCGGAAATCGCGCTTCATTTAAGGCGGGGCCTCGCATATGACGCACACTTGCACACCTGTTAGCCTGTTCCACCATTGTTCGTTTTCCGAGGCTAGGAAGGATTCTTGCCTCGCTTCTGAAGGATCTGACTCGGAAGACATGTCCTACCAAGGAAGCGTCCTCGACATTGAGAAACACCCAGGGTCCTTTATTTCAAAATACTGACGCAGAAAAAATGCGCACCAGTGCAAATAAAAATATGTAGGATGCAGTTCAAAGTTTTCACCAAGTGAGTAGAGGATGTGATGGGAAATATTCAGAAAAATACCCAACTGCAAACGAGGTAAAGTCAAAACAAATTGAAGTTGGATTTTGTAAAACACTATATTTTGTACAGTCTTAAATATAAATCAGAGTCAGAATCAGAATTGGTTTTATTACCAAGTAGGTTTAAACAAATGAGGAATTTTCTTGGATATATCAACATATTCTAATATTATACATGCCGTTGATGTCAGGTAACGGAAAAACACAAAACAATACTTGAATGTAATATTGAATACAATAAAAAATACTGAGTAAATCCAATATAAATATATTTAGTTTCCACTATATTTTTGAAAAAAAATGTGTCAGAATAAACGTAGGTCTCTGAATTAAAGGTGGGGTAGGTAAGTTTCAGAAACCGGCTCGAGTGCACTAACATTTGAAAGTACACAGCCGAAAAGAATCCGCCCCTTCCTTCAGACTTCCTTACAGAGCACCTCCTCCAACACACGTGAACGCGCACATGACGTCAGCAGACTGGTGAAAGTGGCCGCCGGTTGCTGGCGAGTCATTGAAGTACTGCTGCAATGCACGCCCAATGACGGCACGCCCAATGAGGGCACGAGATACATTTGTGCGTGCACGAGATGGAAGGCTGACAGACAGGGCGGCAATCCAATCCGATTGGTTGTACTTTTTACAGTACTACAGCTTCCACAGATGAATTTTTTTTATGGATTTTTTGTCAAAGCACTTCAGATATTCATTGCTATCGGGATGTTTAGAGCATTCCATGGAATATAACAAAAAGTGTATCTCGAGCCGGTTTCTCAAACTTACCTACCCCACCTTTAAATCTGTGTGTGAATCTGGTGGTCAGCGCTACCTTATATTTAAGCGTTTATTGTGCACCCACTGAAAAACTTTCCAGCATCAGTAGAATGGCTTACGAGGTTACTTGTATAGGTTGAGGTTGTTCTAGGCTGTTGCTTGGCGCACCTGTGGCCACTGACGGTCATAATTTCTCTGCTTTGTTTCAAGACCCGCATCAGAACGCTTTTGAATGGTGCTACTTTTCCAGTTAGTCTACCTGCTCTTCACGTAGCTCTGCATGTCGTCGTTTAGGTGCATTTTTTTTCCTGGAGATAGGCACTCCTCAATCCACTCCTCCATAGTAAGACCCCCCCGGAGGTCGAAGTTAATCTTAAATGTTTCCATCTTAAGCTCTGTTAGTTAGTTAGTTTCGTAATGGACGTAATGTAACAGTTGTAACGGTTGTAGCTTTTCTCAGATGCGGAGGGATACATGACTTGAAAGTAAAAGTAACTACAATCCTACCTGTGATATACGCTCATTATATCACGGCTAAGAACCAATCAGATTGCTTGATTTTACTTGTCCGTTTTATAATTGTACGTTAGGCCCAACCTCCCAATCAAATGCCCCCCCCATGGATTCAGGTCTGCCGCCGGGTCTGAGTACAGTTTCGCATAAATGCTAATTTCAAGAAGGTTAACATTTTTATATTTTGTTGAATTTTATAGAGGTACTTATGGTTATTTTTGAGGCGTTAGTTTGTTGTGCTGTTGATTATATTATGTTACACACATTTATTCACCTAATTGATTCCCTATATAGAAAACTGCAATACAGACCTCTGACCAGCTGACTCATACAGGGTGATGATAGAACCGAAACATGGTAGTGGTGGCAGAGTAAAGCTCTGACACATTGTTAAACGAATAAAATAATCTTCTGTGAGTATTTCTAACTTTAATCCTTTGCTCCGACTCTGATGCTGGGAGCTCATTCCTCGAGGATTAACAAATCAACTTCCAGTGAACTTTAAAAACCTGCACCAAACAGAAAGATAAAGACAGAAAAGGGAGGAAATGACAAAAAGATTAGAGGAGAAGTGATTAATTTTAACGTCAGGAGAAGATGGAGAGAGGAAAAAAAGGAGCAGATGAAATGGGGAAGGGGAGATTTTGAGTGAAATGTCTTTCTGCTGCACCACAGTAACAGCCGTGTTACCTATCTGAATGTCAATGACCCTGAATATGATTATAGCCTTTTCATGGATTCAGATGGGACACTCAATAGGGTTTAATAGCCTTGTATGCACCAAGGAGTGTGTTTGTGCAGACAGATGCATGTTAGTGTGTGCTGATACAGCAGGTATATCACTCATCAGTTTGGTATTAATGCGTAGAATTATCCAAATCCCACAGTATACTTTGTTGTGACATGTTTGTTGTGACACTCCAGAAGCTGCGCTCCACCACCCACACCTGAAATCTGTAGCTCTTCAGATTCCTAAAATGGACAACCAAGCCCGAATACTGCTTCTCCTTGGAAGGGACATAATAAGAGTACACAAGGTGCGGGAACAGATCAATGGTCCTCACGATGGACCCTATGCTCAGAGGCTCGACCAAGGATGGGTCATCGTGGGAGACGTCTGTTTGGGAAATGTTCATAAGCCATCCATGGTGAACACTCTCTTCACAAGCACGTTAGAGAACGGTCGTCCATCTCTCTTTCAACCTTGTCCGAATCACCTCCTCATCAAAGAAAGATACAGCGACTTTACATCAACTGACCCCACACAGAGCTACTTCAGTGATGACACCGCCTATGACAAAGGAGAAGACCATCTTGGATGTACAGTGTTCCAAAGAACTAAGGAAGATAACAAAATAGCTCCCTCGATTGAAGACAAGGTCTTCATAAAGACCATGGAACAAGGGTTCCGAAAGGATGATGCCCCCTTCCCCCTTCAAGAGGCAGAGGCGACATCTTCCGGACAACCGATCACATGACCTTAAACGTCTCTCTCCCCTCAGATGGTTCATTTCCATACGTGGTCCAGTGAAGCATATCCGCTCGGATAGAGGCACCAATTCCACCGAGCCTGCAAGGAGCTCCAGGTTCCTTCAAACATTGACAGCGTCCGTGTGGAGAGACATGAGGCTCTCACAACTCTTTTGGCAGAAGTCACGGCCATCATGAATGCAAGACCCTTGGGTCCAATATCCACAGATCCTCCAGATCCATTGGTGCTGACCCCTGCTACCCTACTCACACAGAAGAAAGGTACCTTCTCAGCTCCTCCGGGGGATTTCACCCCCAAATACCTGTACAAGCGTCACTGGCGTCAGGTTCAATTCCTTGCAGATGCCTTTTGGAACAAATGGAGGAAGCAGTACCTCTCAACCTCAATCATGTTGCTGTGGTCGTGTGTCCTGGATCCTCTATCCTGAGCACTGGATCTGAGTCCTGGACTTCAAGTCGTGGCTGAACCTGTCTCTGCGGACCTGCCTGACTCTCACCATACTACTTCCCTGATGGCTCCCACAGGATTGTTGACATCCTCGTGGATTCATCTTCTTATTATAGACACATGCATTTCCAAACATTTGGACTACCTATGTTGCAAATGTATTATCTTTTCAATTTACATACGGCATCTATTGCATGTCTGTCCGTCCTGGGAGAGGGATCCCTCCTCTGTTGCTCTCCCTGAGGTTTCTCCCATGTTCCCTTTAAACTGTGGGTTTTCTCTGGAAGTTTTTCCTTGTACGATGTGAGGGTCTAAGGACAGAGGGTGTCGTATTGTCATACTGATATTCTGTACAAACTGTGAAGTCCACTGAGACAAATTGTGACATTTGTGATATTGGGCTATATAAATAAACATTGATTGATTGATTGAACTTTGCAGACAAGGAGTAAGTGGCACAGAAGCAAGCCAAACATTGATGTTGGAACTATTTTTCTTGTGAAAGACTCTCAAGCCAAGAGACAATGCCATTGGCATTAGTCACCAAGGCATTCCCGAGCAAAGATGAAAAAGGTCCGCATCGTAGAGGTCAAGATCTCGAGAGAAGATGGTGCTAAGCTTTTCCTCAGACCTATTACAGACTTAGTCCTTCTTCTCTCCGAGGAAGACTACAAGAGCAAGTAGTGACATTCGTACATGGATATTTAGAAGCAAATAGGTGTTATCTATAGATACCAGGCAGGGAGTGTTTTGTCTTCATCAGGACATTGTTGTTAATTCGTTGGATTTGTCTCCCCCGGTTGGCAGTAGTTGAAATTAGTAAAATATGTAACATGTGACCGAGTGAGGAAGCAACACGTGAACAGGACAGCCACATGTTTTTTTATCGACTACAATCCGCTCTAATCCTTGACGTTCCATGCCCTTGGTCACATTATTGGCATGTACAAGTGATATAGTGTTCTTTCATTTCCAGTTAATATGTGAAGCAATTAATAATGTTTATTTTTTGGATGATAGTTAATGTGTGTTGTAAACTCCTCTGTAGAACTACCGTTAGCTACAGCCATAATTGTGTGCTACAGCCATGTGTGTGTATGTTCTTTGGTGTTAATTAAATGTATGATGTATGATGTGTGTAAATATTCTTCTGCATATTTATGTACTTCTTGTATTGTGTTTTGTTACTAGTTTCACCCTTTCTTCAACATTAAAAGCAATTAAAGGACATCTACAGTTTCTAGTCCTTGATGGTGGAAGGTGTTTAGCTGAAAGTCAAATTGCACAAAAGATATGTGCACGTAGGACGACACAAACTTGATTATCCTATTTTAACCATCATTGAGCAAAACATAAATAATACTAGTAATTGTACATAGCCACAGACACACAGTTCAATTATACTCTATGATACGGAGATGATTTATCGGCAAATTTGAAATGTACATGATATGGACCGGCAATGTATTCTAGTTGACTGTGGCTCTGCATGTGACTGTTTTCTGTTTGATATTTGATTTAGTTTTGGGTGATATGAACCTTCCTTCTATTGCATGTCGTGTTTGATAGTTATGTTGAGCATACTGCTATATAAACATATGTATTAATATATGTGGTAAGTGTGTCACTGTAATATTTCTGGAAACATTTTAACATTGCATTAGTGTATCTCTGTCTGACAGTTAGCCAGTTCAGTTTCTCCAGTGTTCCCGTCACTCTGGGAGCTGATCAGACTGACACCAACATCCCTCGTATACTCCTCAGAGAATTAGTTCTTAGGGAACCAGAACTTCTTACCGTACGGTCGCTCAGAGGTGGTGACTTGATTTGTCAGGATCACGTGTGATTTGGTTGTCCTCACGTCACCGCTGTCCCGCTGACCCTGCAGGGCGAGGCTGAACCGTTTGAGGAGACCAACGTAGACCGGCTGATGAGCTCCCTGGGTTACGGAGGCGGATCCACCGGCACCGGCAGCCTGGGGGTGAAAGCTCACCGCGGCTCCGACTCCTCCACACTCAGCTCCCAGCCATCCATTGATGAAGTTCGCACGCAGATGCACATGTTGCTAGGCAACGCCTTCAGCCTGGCACCTCCGGACCACGACCCCCCTTCTCCTCCTACCAAGTACATTTACACATGATTTATTTCTAAGCATATCTGCATGTTTTAAACTACAGAATAGAGAGAGTAACAGGATGCCTGTGACCCCACGCTGTTTTTCATAAAGTACACCAGAGAACAAGCAGAGAGAGTGGGAGTGTTACTGTCCACTAATGTTTTTGTTAATATTCCTCTCTCTTAAAAGCAGCCACCACCATCACCACCACCACGCCCACAGGGCCTACAATCCCTCCCACACCAGCCACTACAGCGACGGGGTGACCAGCGCCCCTGGGACCATGAACCATCCCTGTGGGGGCCGGCAGAGGAGCGGCTACGAGGACATGCACCAGTGCAGCCTGCCTAAACCGGTGAGAAGCACTAGGAATAATAATAACAAATAATAATGAAACATTTTATTTGGAGGGGCCTTTCACGACACCCTACAAGTCATAAAGTTCTCTAAAAGGTTAAAAACACCAAAATATGACTGTTCGAGTCTTTTGTTTTTATTTAAAGAAAAAGGCCAACTTTTGTCACATAATCATGACCTCTGTAGTCGAGACTATAAAGAACTACATTACCCACGCCGTCGAGACACAGCCTCTTTTCTTTTGATTTGTTGGACTGTTGTAAAGGCCTATTTTCTTTGTTGAATGTGTTTGGAAAGTATATAATTGTATTGTGATTAAACGCGAGTCCGCATCATGGGAAGCCAAACAAGTAAACAACTGTAAGTTAAAACAAATAAACGGATGATAACACCTTAGCACTGTCTGTTTAAGGCATCTAAGCGGCTTGATGGAAACAAAGGAAGGAAGCATTGACGAAGGTGTAAACAAAAAAAGAGACATTTTAAGCAGACCCAAATGAGAGGGAACAGGCCATTTCAGGGAAACAACGAACGAATAGAACTATGAGTCCAGTTCTTGAAGTATGTCATTGTTTGTTTTATAACTCTACCCTAATACAATGGAGATACATGAAATTCCATATGTGGTGCTGTTGACAAGCTGTTTTGAACATTTCTTCAAAAAGTAGTTGAAATAAAACGTATTAACAGAGAGATTCTATGACGAGAATAGATTACGAAAGGTAACCATATGACATAAATCACAAACTCTTGTGACAAGTATGCATTTTACCACAATGAATTATTTTACAATAGTTTTGCCTAAATCAAATATAATTATTTCCTTCTTTATGATTAAATACGATTAAATATACTAACTAATCATTGTTGGAAAAAAGGATTTAGAGAGTCTCAATATTTGCAATGAAAATGTTTATTCAACATATATTCTTTGAATCCACTGTTTATATTAATAATGTATTATATAGGCTTAGAGAAATCCAATGAATACATCACAATGTACTCATAAGTTCAGAATGGTTCATTATTAAGGAAATAATTTGTAAGTCCGTATCATGCTTATTTTTTAATTACTACTGGGATCATAGATTTGTTATTTTATGAGCACATCAAAGATTTGGCACGAAAAGAAGTAGAGGAAATAGAATATAAGTAGGAGTACCATGCTGCACAACATGAGGATATTAAAACGAAGTGCAAGTATTTACACAAGATCTGTCCTTGAGTTCATGTTTTTGTTATTAAACACTCATAAATCAGCATTCAGGTCAGCACTCAGTGACCACATATTCAATGCTATGATAATTAAAAACATGTAGACAAAGTTGAAGCCTGCGTAATGGTGCCAGTAAACAAAAAACCTCCTTGAGCCCATTATACATCTTCAGGTTTTATGTATATTTTGCACACATGGAGTTATTATCTGCAGACGGAGGTGGAAGAAGATTATGTACTTAAGTAAAAGTAGCAGTACAGAGTGTACTGTTACAGTACAAATCCTGCTTTCAAATTCTATTCGTATTAGCATTAAAATATACTTAAAGTACCAAAAGTAAAAGTACTCATTGTGCAGATTGTTCCATTTCAGAACAATATATGATGTGTTTTGTAATGATTGATCATTAAAGCTGGTGAAGGTGCAGCTAGTTTTAAGACTTTGTAGACTGCAGGGTAGCTTGTGAATTTACTCCAGGTGGAAATAAAGTCTGACTTAACACTTGATTATATTTCACATCATTAATCCAAATATGTAAAGTAATTAAAGGTACTTAATAATGTAATGGAGTAAAAGTACACGATTTACCTCTGAATTGTAGTGATGTAGAGGTACAAAGTGGCAAACAATTGAAATACTCAGGTAAAGTACAAGTCCCTCAAAATTGTACATAATTACAATACTTAAGAGGTAAGTATAAAGAGTTACTTAACATCACTATCTGCAGATAGGGTCAGCAACCACACAACTTTTAATAATTCCAAATTGTCAGTTGATCCGTAAGAATGCAGAAATGCTTACTGTTAGTGCTCTGTGTGCAGCTATTCAGTAAGAGAGAAGCCTTGCAGAGATTAAAGAGACGTGGATTGAACACCCACCACCAACGACAATAGCCTCATGCAGCTCCGGTCTGCTTCTATCTTTGGTTTTCTTCAGACACCCATCTTATTTTCTAGCCTTCTTTGTTTGCCTGTTGTTCCTTTCCCACTTTTTCTTTATGTTTCTTACTGTCTAGAGTCCAGATGCTCGTGAATAATTCTCTAAGTTTTATTTTTGGCTTCTGCAGGGTTTCCGCTTCACCCAGCTTCCTGATATGGGCATCGGATCTCCTCCGCCTCTGATCCCCTCCAGACCAGGACCCCCACCTGGGACCTCATTACGACGGTAGCACACAAATACAGACACACAAACATTAAAAATGACACGATCCAAACCAATTTAATATAAGTTCCAGGTTCTTTATTGTCAAACTAACATAGCTACAGAGGAAGCCCATGTTTTGGGTTGGGGGGGTGGTCAATAACGTAACCAGATGAGTGATTACAGCGCCCGGTATCATTTTACACACATTTGTATCACACAGATGCAGGACTTGCACACGCCTGTTATCTAACCGAAAGGTCAGCACGCACTCTCCAGCTGAAACTCTCTCCTTATTCATTTAAGCATTTTACTTATTAATGTAAGCAGACAATCACACAATCTATGTGATTTTTGGATTTACCGTGCTTCTCAATTGCCCGTGACAGGTTGGCAAGGTCGATGAATCCTGAAGTTGCCCAAGGATTGTTCAGGGAGCACGAATCCTTGTCAAAAAGAAGACATGGCCAGCAAAATAGACGCTGAAGTTTAGCGCTTCCAGTTAGCCACTCCGTGCGGACATAATTGTCCTCATTGAACGTCCGATTCTCTCCCTTTTTCCTCTGTGTACACACAGCTCGAGTGCGGGCATTGGCCTGTCATCCGATTTAATTTTTAGTTGCTGCTGTAGCGGAAGTTTAGTAAAGTTATGTTTGATTAAGTACGCCAAATCTCCACCCTCCATAATGCTTCATTTGCTTGATCATTTCTAACGGCGGTGATGACAGTTACAGTATTAAAACTGATGTTGATGTGATTTGATTGGATGGCAGTGTCCAATCAAATCGCCAGCCGCCTCGGAAGGGAAGCAAGAGGCGGCTGGCTTCCCTTGGCATGGCCCTGACCAATCACAGGTTGGCAGGGGCATCACGTGGGCCTCATCTGATTGGTCAATCCCTCAGTTTTTTTTCACCAAGGGAAGCCAGATTCGGCTGGCCTCCTCTCGCAACAGTGAGTGCAATCTACTGTTTCACCATAACATCTAGAGGGGCGCTGTTTGTTTCACTCTTTGTAAAATACTCAATGAGAATGGGGGAGAGACCAGACGGTCCGGCAGCAACACACAGCAAAGGAGAATTATCGAAACAAAACGTATATTTTTGAAAGTGTATTTAAATTATAACTACAATCTGAAAAAACAGGGGAAGCCTGGCTTCCCTTGGCCTCCGGGAGAAAATGCCACTGGTTATTTTAGCCGGGCCGGCTCAGATGATTGGTTGTACTTTTTGCAGTACTACGGCTTCCACAGATGACATTTTTTTATGGATTTATTGTCAAAGCACTTAAGATATTCATTGCTATCGGGATGTTAAGCGCATTTCATGGAATATAACAAAGTGTATCTCCAGCCGGTTTCTCAAACGTACCTACCCCACCTTTAAGAGTAATACAAAAAGAAAAATAGTTTTAAAAAAAGTGGAATAGTGCAATACGAGTCTATATACAAGTTATTGGAATGATATATTGGATAATAGATAAATAATTACTAAGTAGCAGATGAATGTTATGAAATTGTTTCAGCAGTTCAGTTGTTTAACAGTCTTATTGCCTGTGGGATGAAGCTGTCTCTGAGTCTGGTTGTTTTTGTCAGGATGCTGCGGTAACCCCTGCCAGACGGCAGCAGACAGTTTGTGGCTGGGGTGATGGGGGTCTTTTATAATCCGGAGGGCTTTCTTCCTGAGCCGCTGGGAGTAAAGATCCTCCATGGATGGCAGCTCCGTCCTGGTGATGTTCTGTGCAGTTTTCACCACCCTCTGTAGAGCCTTACTGTCAAGTTTCCTGGGTTTTTTGGGTGTATTCTCCACTTGAAAAGGGATCAGGCGTCTACCGGACTTTGGGAACAGGATTTCACTCCAGTGACAAAGCTTCTTTTCAATAATTTTTATTTTGATGTAGAAGTTCACTTTATGCAGTCACTTTGTGCAGGTGAAAAACCTTTGAAACAAAAAATAACATTTTAGAATTTGTAACCATGTAAATAAAGCGGATTCTTTTAACTTGACTTTTCTGGAAATGTTGACAAATCAAGTTAATTATTATTTTTAAACTAGAAACTATTATTTCCCCTTCTTTCACAGAGGTATTCAATGAATAAAATAAGACATTACTATTTACGCTTCTAAATCAAATGGATTCTTTATAAGACATTTACTACTTCTAAACAAGAAAGCTTCCTTCTAAGCTAAATAAACAGTGTGTCTAAACTCTCTCTGTGCCGCACCATTAACGCAGCACATTTAAACCACACAAACAATGCTGCGCAGCGCCGCTCGCGCTCTAACAAGACACGTGCATACACGCAAACAATTCAACAGAACATTCGCCAGCGGCTCTGCGGAGCTCTCACAGCATGATGGATGTTCTTACCGGCTGCCTGTCCTGACTCAGTAGCGGTGCCTCCCGTCTACCCGCTTCCGTTTACTAGGATCGCACACAGCTACTATTTAAACCCTCCTTGAGGATGCAGCACTGGGCTCTGTAATTAGGGTGATTACATCCAGCTTGCCAGAGGAGGCAGGATTGCCTGCGATCATTAAACCTGTTGTCTATCCTATTAATTGGTGGTTTGTCTTTAAATTAAACATATTTGTAGCGTTTATGATTTAAATTCTGAATAAAGTTAAGATATCTTGTTATTCTATGTATCTATATCTTTTAATATACTTCTAATCTGTTTTTTATTTTATATTTATTAAAGCCCTAGGCTCTGTTTGACTTTACACTTACGATTGAGGGCGGTGCAGCTGCCGTACCAGGCCGTGATGCAGCCAGTCAGGATGCTCTCTATGGTGCACCTGTAGGAGTTGCAGAGTATCCTGGAGTCCATGTTGAACCTCCTCAGCCTGCGGAGGAAGAAGAGCCGCTGTCGAGCTTTCTTTGTGATTGTGGTGGTGTGAAGAGTCCATGTCAGGTCCTCAGTGATGAGTCCATGTCAGGTCCTCAGTGATGTGGACACAGAGGAACCTGAAACTGCTGACTCTCTCCACCGTAGTCCCATTGATGGCGATGGGGGCGTGTCCCTCTCCCTGCTGCTTCCTGTAATCCACAATCAGCTCCTTTGTTTTGCGATGGAGGTTGTTGTCCTGGCACCAAGATGTCAGGTTTTCGACCTCCTCTCTGTACGCCGTCTCGTCGCCGTCTGTGATCAGGCCGATGACGGTTGTGCCGTCAGCAAACTTCACGATGGTGTTGGAGCTGTTTGTGACCACGCAGTCGTGAGTGAACAGGGAGTAGAGGAGAGGGCTGAGCACGCAGCCTTGAGGGGCTCCGGTGTTGAGGATCAGGGTGGAGGATGTGATGTTTCCCACCTGCACTGCCCCCAGGCAGCCTGAGGTCTCTGAGCTTGATGACCAGCTCTGCTTTGCCTTGGACTCCTCTAGCTGGATCTCTAGCTGCATTATGTGTCTTTGCTGAGATTTAAGTTTTTCTTCTACCGTGGTTGCTTGCTCCTCAGTATTCTCAGATAGTGGTTGAGGATCTTCATTAGCAGCCGTCTGTGTTGATGGGCCTGCTTCCTCCTCAGTCATTAGACACGCAGCTTCTTCCTCCATTCCATCAATTATCCCTCTCAGTCAGTAGGAATGCTCTTCTACATTCTGTGCTTTAAAGGAAACAGGCCTTTTTCTCTTTTGTAAAAGAAAATGACAGCTGCAGATGCGGGAACAGGCATTGGGCTTCCTGTCAGCTCGTCTGTTGGGAAGATATCAAATATTAGTTTCATGGAAGTCACACCGTCACATATAAGAGCATTAAGACATACAGTACATAGGCTAAAACAAAACATCTAAAGATATAACCTTGCACTTTGATAAGTCTCATGAACATTTTCACTATTTTGACATTTGTATAGATAGTATAGTATAGAAAATTGAACTAAAAGAAATAAATGGTAGATTAATCCATATTGAAAATAGGTGTCAGCTGCTACACTAAATAGAATAGTTAGATTTCTTAATTAAGATAATATATTACTTTATTGATCCCAATTTGGGAAATGTTTGTGTTGCAGCAGCATAACAAGAAAATCTAAGTTATTATATATATACAAAAGTATGTGAGGGATGGAATATTAAATTGAATATAAATGTACATGTGATTTTACGTCCAAGAGAAGCTATGGAGCAGAGAGTTCTCTGACAGCCAGAGGTGATTTGTTATTAGTTCAATATGTCAAACTGATGTCCCTGACTACAATCTTTAGCTACATGGTGAAACGTTATGCTGCTTGTACTAATTAGACTTATCATATAAGCCACACAGGTTTTAATAGGATGTATTCATTATCTTTACTTATGTTGCGGTCTTTTCAGCAGCGCCATCTCTAAAACGGCGATACAGTCACTACCCATCATTTACATTTCACCGTGACATGGACAAAAATGTAACATCAGCTTACCTCATAACACAAATCCAGACTCTCCTTTGGAAAGCATTGGCCGGGAAACGATAGAACGAGCACGTTTTATGCGAAGACCTTCCGGGTTTTAGGACGCGTCACTGCGGTTCTCTATGGGTCCTTCTCACTTCGGTTAAATGGATTCCTTGCGTCCCTCACTTGCGTCGTTTCCCTGTGACTAGTCCCTCCCACCAGGGAAGCATGGAGGGACGCAAGGAAACCACGAGAAGCAGGGAAATGAGTTTTAAGAGCAATGGGACGTCCTTTCCTCCGGAGCGTCACGTGAAGCGACGTCCGTTTGTGATGACGCTGCACAGCTGATCGTCTGACAGCAGCTCTGTCCCCGTTATTTTCACAAACACCCCCGCCTCTGTTAGTACACATTTACTGACACAAACATTTGTATCATCTGTTGTAGACCCAAATAAATAAAATAAAATAAGAACTAATTCTCAAAAAAGACAAACGCCATTCTTAAAATGTATAAACGAACAATAGTTTGATTAATATTGATTAGAGTGCACAATAGAAATAAAATAATTGAGAGAAGAAAATAATTGAAACAAAACACGGTATAAACTGAGGAGTGACTCCCGTGAGGTTCATGTATTTTCTTCACTCTGCTCTCATGTCAAGAAGCATCAGATCAGTGCATGCGCTGCATCGTCCAATCAGTGAGCGATACACAGTAAGGGGCTGGGCGAGTGTCTGAGGATTTCATCGGAGGATGGTCTGGTGGTTCCTCGGTTATCGCTCCTCCTTTATCGCTCCTCGATCCTCGGTCCTCCGGCAAAAATAAGGCCATTGGGACGCTACTCAAGATGGCGCAGACAAATCAACTTCCGGTGAGACCGAGACTGAGGAGCGAGGAAATGAAAAATAAGAGAAGTGTGAATGGCCCAGTGTCTCCTCAGTTAGAGCTCCTCCAGAGAGCCTCCTCGATGCTCGATGCTCGGTCCTCGAAGTGCATTTAGAGAAATGAGATGTCCTTCAACATGGCGCGTTGAAATTCATTTCCGGGTCACTACCGGAGGACCGAGGAGTCGAGGAGGGGAAATTTGAGTATTGAGAAACCTCTCTAGAAAACCTGAACTCCTCCAAATCTCCAGCTCTGTGCGCGATAGTTTAAGTTTCTGCTTGTAAGCAGGCAGCAGTAGTAGTGAGATGTGGTCTTGCCGAAGGGAGGGCGAGGGAGAGCCTTATAACCATGTTTGAAAGGGGAATAAACATGGTCCAGTATATTTTCCCCGCGTGTCGGACAGCTGATGTGCTGGTAGTACTTCGGTAGGATCTTCTTCATGTTAGCGGTGTTAACATCCCCTGCTACAATGAATGCTGCTTCTGGTCGTGAAGTCTCCATGCTGTCTATACATCCAAATAACTCTCCTAGTGCCGTACAGTGGCGGAATATACGCAGCTGTTTTTAAGTTGAATCTCTACCACAACTGTATACAGGGTTGCCAACTTTGGGTACCTGGCTGGAGTGAGATTTTGATATCATGGGTTTAATTACACATATATGCACACTAAATGACTGCTATCGTGTCAGTAGCGGGACCTTAGCATATATATAGGATATATATACAATATATACAAATACACAATATTGGACACAGACTATAAAGGACACAAAGTTTCATTCACTATTGAAAGTCAAACACATGTTTGTTTCCACTGTTATTGTGTGCCTGTCGTGATAAGCAATTAATTGACTTATCGTACGATAAATAAAAATGAACTCGATAAATCGCCATTTACATGAGGATGTGACTACCAGTTTGAAAGGATGTACTTGAATAATTATTATTATATATTACCATTATGTCAGTGGTCTAAAATGGTCATACAACGGTGCCGACAATATTATCGTTTATCGCAATAATTCATTCTCGTGAGAGGCCTATACATGAAACACACACACAAAGAAATCTACAGACTTACTCCAAACTGCCAAATATATTAATTAACACACTCTATTTTGGCCTAGTAGAACAATAAGCAGCAGACTTTTACTTTTTTATCATTTCTACTGGATCTTAGATCTGCGCATGCGCAATACGGGTCGGCAGTTGCGAGAGAGTGTTTGTGTTGGGTAATCTATGGTAGGGCTAACTCATACAGTGATGGGGTGAAGTCAGTATTTGCATTGTAATTACATACATGCTCACCTTGACAGTGAAACGCCACGCGTGAGGTTTAGATTATTTCCCTGTCTCAATCCAAATTGAACTGTATGAAATAAAAAGGCACTTTTGTCTTGTAGTAAATAAAAAGGGCGACCTGGAGCCAATCCTGCAATTTCCCCACAAGTGAAAGAGTTGACCTGCTGAAAGCCCAACCCCTGCAGGGGGGTCTGGGGGGATTCTCCCCCAGGAGATTTTTTTGAAATACTAACATTACATTACATTACATTACATTACATTGCATTTAGCAGACGCTTTTGTCCAAAGCGACTTACAATAAGTACATACGACCAGGAAGACACAGCCCAGAAGAAAAACAGAATCATATAAGTACAACAGGTATCATAGAGCCACACATTTCAAGTGCTATTCAGCTGGCTATAGATAGGCCAGTCCTATGTTAGTATATAAATGCTTTGTCAGCTGGCTATAGATAAGCCAGTCCTATGTTAGTATATAAGTGCTTTGATAGTAATTCTATCGCTCGAAGTGGAATCTAAAGAGATGAGTTTTCAGTCTGCGCCGGAAGATGTGCAGGCTTTCTGCCGTCCTGATGTCAATGGGGAGCTCATTCCACCATCTTGGAGCCAGGATAGCAAACCCACGTGTTTTTGCTGATGGGAACTTGGGTCCACCTCGCAGCGAGGGTGCAGCGAGTCGTTTGGCTGATGCCGAGCGGAGTGCACGCACTGGGGTGTACAGTTTAACCATGTCCTGGATGTAGGAAGGGCCAGATCCATTCGCAGCATGGTATGCAAGTACTAGTGTCTTGAAGTGGATTCTAGCAGTTACCGGGAGCCAGTGAAGGGAGCGGAGGAGCGGAGTGGTGTGGGAAAATTTTGGAAGGTTGAAGACCAGACGAGCCGCTGCATTCTGGATGAGCTGCAGAGGTCGGATGGCACATGCAGGTAGACCAGCCAGGAGGGAGTTGCAGTAGTCTAGGCGTGAGATGACGAGAGCCTGGACCAGAACCTGGGTGGCTTTCTGGGTCAGCTGGGGACGAATCTTCCTTATGTTGTATAGCGTATATCTGCAGCAACGAGTTGTAGCAGCGATGTTTGCAGTGAAGGAGAGGTTGTTATCCAGGGTCACACCCAGATTCCTTGCGGTCAGAGTCGGGGAAACAACAGAGGTGCCGATGTTGATCGTCAGGTCAAGAGTAGGACAATCTTTTCCCGGAAGGAAAAGCAGTTCAGTCTTGTCAAGGTTGAGCTTGAGGTGATGAGCAGACATCCACTGAGAGATGTCAGCTAGACAAGCAGAGATGCGTGCGACGACCTGGGTCTCTGAGCGGGGAAAGGACAGAATCAATTGGGTGTCGTCAGCATAGCAGTGGTAAGAAAAACCATGCGGGCTAATGACCGAGCCGAGCGAGTTTGTGTACAGAGAGAAAAGGAGGGGACCAAGAACAGAGCCCTGAGGGACCCCTGTAGTTAATTGACAAGGGTCAGACTCAGACCCTCTCCAAGTTACCCTGTAGGTACGGTCTTTGAGGTATGAGGCGAGGAGGGAGAGTGCAGAGCCTGAAACTCCAAGTTCTTGGAGAGTGCGAAGGAGGATCTGATGGTTCACCGTGTCGAATGCAGCTGACAGGTCCAACATGATGATGACAGAGGAGAGGGATACAGCTTTAGCAGTGTGCAGTTCCTCAGTGACAGCAAGGAGGGCCGTTTCTGTGGAGTGACCTGCCTTGAAACCAGACTGGTGCGGATCCAGGAGGTTGTTCTGGTGGAGATAACAGGAGAGTTGTTTAAAGACAGCGCGTTCAAGTGTTTTAGACAGGAACGGGAGGAGAGAGACAGGCCTGTAGTTTATAACATCGGACGGGTTGAGAGTGGGTTTCTTTAGGAGAGGGTTCACTCTCGCCTCCTTGAGACTGTTTGGAAAGTGACCAGAAGTTAGAGAAGTGTTAATGAAATGGGTGAGAAACGGTAGAATATCAGGAGCGATAGTCTGAAGGAGGTTTGAAGGGATGGGGTCCAGAGGACAGGTGGTAGGGCGGGCAGAGGTAATGAGGGTAAGAACCTCACTTGGAGAGAGAGGGGAAAAGGAGGTTAGTGAGTGGTTGAAAAGAGGGTCTGGTGACCCAGCGGTGAGTAAAGGTGAGTCAGAAAAAGAAGAGCGAATATCATCAACCTTTTTTTCGAAATGGTTAACAAAGTCGCTTGACAGAAGTGAGGAGGGGGGAGGGGCTTTGGGAGGGTCCAAGAGGGTGGAGAAGATGGAAAATAGTTTTTTGGGATTGGAATAGGAAGATTGGATCTTATCTTGAAAGAAAGTGCTCTTTGCCTGAGAGATGGAGGCAGAGAAAGAGGAGAGGAGAGCCTGATAGGTTAGGAGGTCGTCACGGTGTCTGGATTTCCACCATTTCCGCTCCGCTGCCCGAAGGACGGTTCTATTAGCACGCAGTGCGTCATTTAGCCAGGGAGCAGGAGGGGACTGACGAGCCTGCCGAGATGTGAGAGGACAGAGAGAGTCCAGAGAGGATGAGAGAGTAGAGAGGAGAGTTTCTGCAGCAGAGTTTGGAGGCAGGAGTTGAAACGAATCAGAGGAAGGGAGGGCTGAGAGCACCGATGAGGCAAAGGTAGAGGGGGAGAGGGAACGAAGGTTACGGCGGACAGGTGCAGGCTGAGAAGAGGTTATTTTGTTATGTTTGGAAAGAGGTAGAGAGAATGAAAGGAAGAAGTGATCGGATGTGTGGAGCGGGTTAACAGAGAGGTTAGAAGTAGTGCAGTTCCTTGAGAATATGAGATCAAGGACATTGCCAGCTTTATGAGTTGGTGGGGATGGAGACAATGAGAAAGCAAAGGCGGTTAACAGAGATATTAGTTCGTCTATCTTCCCCGTCTGGAGGTTGAAGTCTCCGAGAAGTACAGCCGGAGGGCCAGTTTCAGGGATGTGTGAGAGAAGATGATCTAACTCCTCCAAGAAGTCCCCCAAGGCGCCTGGCGGACGGTAGAGAACAACAATGGTTAATTGTATAGGATGGGTTACTGTGACTGCATGGAATTCAAAGGTGGAAGGAGTGAAGTTAGGAAGCTTGAAGAGGGAAAAGCTCCATTTTGGAGAGAGCAGGAGACCAGTGCCACCTCCTCTGCCAGTGGGTCTGGGCGTATGTGAGAAGGAATATGCTGTGGAGAGAGCTGCTGGGGTGGATGTGTTGGATGGAGTGATCCAGGTCTCCGTGAGGGCAAGGAAATCCAGAGACTGCAGGGAAGCGTAGCCAGAGATGAAGTCAGCCTTAGGAACAGCTGACTGGCAGTTCCACAGGCCACCTGAAACTAAGTGTTGGATGTCAGAGGAGCATGAGGGATAGACCAGAACAGGCCGAATATTTCGATTACGAGATACACGGGGCCAGTGATAATGGCGAGAGGACACATGAACGGGAATGGAGAAAATACACATGATTATAGCATGCGGGACTAACCCAAATGAAATAAAGTACCAGCGATACTTAGCTCAATCAGAGTAGGATTTGCCTCCTCTTTGCCTCCCTCGTGACTCCTGTAGGACTCCAATGTCTTTGTCAGTCTTCGTCTGTCTGACGCTGAAGCTGACGCTCCAGGAAATAGCTACCTAAAATGGAGCCTGATTGATGAGTTCACACAGCAGTGGGGCCACGCCCCTCTAATTAGTTAACTCTCTACAGCTGATGGGCGACAGCTGGGCAGGGCGTGTATATTCTCACGCGGTTTCGACTGGGCTTTAGAGAGCAGCAGAAATTACAGCTTTCCTCTGAGCCGATCTGAAATGTACAGATCTCTACCAGCTAAAATGACTGCAAAACAATTGAAAGAGTCAACTGACTGACACAGAATAGTAGAATTAACCAAGAATATACCTTACAGTGGTTGCTGTTTCAAATCGATCTTGTCACGACCGGATCGCTATGAAGACTGAGTTATTGTCAGTTTTTAAATGCGTATTTAAATGCTTTTCAGCTGGCAAATAATTAATTCACAGCGTGTATGTACTTCACGCTATCAGCTGGGCAGGGCGTGTATATTCTCACGCGGTTTCGACTGGGCTTTAGAGAGCAGCAGAAATTACAGCTTTCCTCTGAGCCGATCTGAAATGTACAGATCTCTACCAGCTAAAATGACTGCAAAACAATTGAAAGAGTCAACTGACTGACACAGAATAGTAGAATTAACCAAGAATATACCTTACAGTGGTTGCTGTTTCAAATCGATCTTGTCACGACCGGATCGCTATGAAGACTGAGTTATTGTCAGTTTTTAAATGCGTATTTAAATGCTTTTCAGCTGGCAAATAATTAATTCACAGCGTGTATGTACTTCACGCTATCAGCTGGGCAGGGCGTGTATATTCTCACGCGGTTTCGACTGGGCTTTAGAGAGCAGCAGAAATTACAGCTTTCCTCTGAGCCGATCTGAAATGTACAGATCTCTACCAGCTAAAATGACTGCAAAACAATTGAAAGAGTCAACTGACTGACACAGAATAGTAGAATTAACCAAGAATATACCTTACAGTGGTTGCTGTTTCAAATCGATCTTGTCACGACCGGATCGCTATGAAGACTGAGTTATTGTCAGTTTTTAAATGCGTATTTAAATGCTTTTCAGCTGGCAAATAATTAATTCACAGCGTGTATGTACTTCACGCTATCAGCTGGGCAGGGCGTGTATATTCTCACGCGGTTTCGACTGGGCTTTAGAGAGCAGCAGAAATTACAGCTTTCCTCTGAGCCGATCTGAAATGTACAGATCTCTACCAGCTAAAATGACTGCAAAACAATTGAAAGAGTCAACTGACTGACACAGAATAGTAGAATTAACCAAGAATATACCTTACAGTGGTTGCTGTTTCAAATCGATCTTGTCACGACCGGATCGCTATGAAGACTGAGTTATTGTCAGTTTTTAAATGCGTATTTAAATGCTTTTCAGCTGGCAAATAATTAATTCACAGCGTGTATGTACTTCACGCTATCAGCTGGGCAGGGCGTGTATATTCTCACGCGGTTTCGACTGGGCTTTAGAGAGCAGCAGAAATTACAGCTTTCCTCTGAGCCGATCTGAAATGTACAGATCTCTACCAGCTAAAATGACTGCAAAACAATTGAAAGAGTCAACTGACTGACACAGAATAGTAGAATTAACCAAGAATATACCTTACAGTGGTTGCTGTTTCAAATCGATCTTGTCACGACCGGATCGCTATGAAGACTGAGTTATTGTCAGTTTTTAAATGCGTATTTAAATGCTTTTCAGCTGGCAAATAATTAATTCACAGCGTGTATGTACTTCACGCTATCAGCTGGGCAGGGCGTGTATATTCTCACGCGGTTTCGACTGGGCTTTAGAGAGCAGCAGAAATTACAGCTTTCCTCTGAGCCGATCTGAAATGTACAGATCTCTACCAGCTAAAATGACTGCAAAACAATTGAAAGAGTCAACTGACTGACACAGAATAGTAGAATTAACCAAGAATATACCTTACAGTGGTTGCTGTTTCAAATCGATCTTGTCACGACCGGATCGCTATGAAGACATAAAATACACATTCTGGTACTCTCTTGAGAAGAAAAATAAATAAATCTATTACTACACGACATATTAAAAAAAATGAATGCCATTTTAGTTTTTTGTTACTTTGTTCTGAAAGCTGAACCTGCTGCTCCTCACAGAGAGAAGAGGGAAGAGGCTGTGTGAGTTACTTTACATTGTGGATAAGGGTGGATAGCCCCCATTGTTCTGTGTGTCAAAATGAAAGACAGCCCACACACCTATCAATCATCAAACCGTGGGGTCTTATGTCATTACGTGTTGATTTCTATCAACACGTAATGATTTCTATTGTATCGATGCATAGAGATGTACTACAGCAAAAGTATTCTCCGTGGGGACTTCCTGCAACAACACCACGCCGTTATCTTGATTCTGATTGGCCAGAAGACATTATCAAAGATGTTCTATTGAGAAGACGATCACTACCTGACAAAAGTTTTCAAAACCGTTTCTAGTCTTCGGTATTCTTGTTTTTGGCGTGAGAATAGTTTGGGCAGCGTGAGAGCGTGAGATTGAGAGTGAAAGCGTGTGTCACACGCCAGATGCGTGAGAGTTGGCAACCCTGCTTTATATCCACTTTGCTATTAGCATGAAAAAGAAATGCTCATGTGGCTTTAAAAGTATTCCTGGATGACTTGATAGCCAATCAGAGTGCAGCGCTGGGGCTAATCACAGTATCAGATTATTCATATTTGGAGAGTGCACAGGAACAAACAATTAAAACTAATGCATTTTAATCAGCAATCACATGAGTCAACTCTCCTCCCCTTCCTCTCCCTCTCAGGCCCATATGTTAGTCCGCTTCATTTGATCTGAGCAGCTTCTTCATTTAAATGCTGTTGTTGTGCACCATGTTGCGGGGCACTTTAGCACTGCAGAGAGTGATTGACTGGTCTGCTGTTTGTGGACTGCAGGGAGGGGCGTGCCTGCCATCTAGTGGACACACTGAGAAAATAACGCTTAACCTCGTAAACAAGCTCCATCTGTGATGTACTGCAGAAGAAAGCAATACAAATATATTTAAAATAAACAATTTAACTTTCAATATTTGTAATTTGTATTTTGTATGGCAGATACATCGCTGTTGATTTAAATGGCATGTGGCTTACTTTTGTTGCTGAACACCAGGAATAGAAAGCAGTTAATGAGTCAGCTTGTCATAAATCAGATCCTCCGTGCAGGGACAGTGCAGTGTAATTGCTCCTTAGTATGCACGGTGACGCATTAGTGTGCACAGCACTGCATTATGGTCCAGGGCATTAGCTGGCAATGACATCCTCTGCCCTGCGGCGTGCGGCTGTAGTGTAGCATGTTCCAGGGTTAGTGTTGGAACAGTGCAGAGGAGAGGACAGTAGATAAGGAGGAGGAGAATATTGCAGATGTTGGTCTACAAAGATATTATTCAGATGCTAGGGAGATGAGTCAAAGAAAATATTACAACTATTATTTCAAAAATAAATATAATATTTAATAATCTTATATATTGTGTATTTTGTCATTTTCTTTCAGCATGAAGGTATAGTTGCAAATGATTATCCTTATTACCAGGGATAATAAGTCTGGTGGGGAAATATTAAATACTTTATATATTTATTTTGGCTAGCCTAAGAGAAAGGACATTTGTTTTGGTTGACCTAAAAGGGGGTGCATTTAAATAAACTGAGATTATTATATTTAATACATGGATTATCTTTGTCCCTTCTTGGTTTTCCTGGAAACATTTGTGTTCATGGCTTCAATAGGTCATGCAGTGGAGTCTGTTTATGCCCATGACTGAAGTATACTATACTTGGTGTATGCATAGGGATACGTAATTGAATAAAAAGAAGAAAAAAAACATGACTTCTCAGCTATCAGTTCTATTTTGTCTATCATTTTGCAGCAGAAACATATGATAAAAGTACTAAGAGTTCAAAGCTGATTTGACCAGTTCAACCTATCCGTCCCTCTCTTCTATGTTTGAGCTTGATTTGAGCTGCTGTATTAAAAACCTGCAGTAAAAAGCATGCACATGTATTTAATAGTTGTGTGATTGCCATGTGTTTCCTCCCCTCTCCTCTCAGCTCCACGCCTGATGTTAGTCTGAAGCCCCGTGTGTCAGAGGCCCCCGACCTGCAGGCCCAGCAGCACAACGGGGCCCCCTACCTGCCGCTGTCCCGGACCCCCTTCCCCGCTGTCACCGTGGACCAGTCCATCTCCAACTACTCAGGTATGAGACTCAGAACACGACACATCGGCCAACGCTCTTACGTCATCAGCCCCTCACGTCTCTAAAGATTTATGTTTAAATGAAGCACGTTTTTCAAGATAGAAAATAACAGCTGTTGATCAAATCAAGCGCTCCCTCAACCTACAACCAGTGTTGGAGTGGTTTTTGGACTTCCCTTTTGGAGAGCTGTCAACAGCTGTAGTTGTTTGTAGCTGCTCCGGCTGTGAGCCCCTCACCCTCATTGCACCTCACTATATTCTGGGTTATAATCCACTCACATATGATATGGTGTTTACTATCAAACGTTTGCAAGAGCACAATATTTGATATCCTATTCATGATCCTCTTGATCTCAAAGTAGTGTAATTAACTTCATTGAAACTTGTTTCCGTTTATGACAAATTGTTGTAAAAAGTGATGTTGCCTTTTTTTGATCAGAAGCATTGCAGCAGATTATGGAAGTGTAAACAATACTAGTCAAAATAATGGTGATTATATATTGGCTATCATCACACATGATCATTTGTATCCCACCCATCCCACCCAACATAACAAATCTCAATTCAACCCCATAACTCAAAAAATTAACCGTTGACTTTAATGAAATGTATTTTGTCAACAGATTATTGTATTAGGTTAGTTGAACCTAATTTTGTTTTTGTTTGAACATAATATTATTGCTTCCAACTAACCTAATACAATTATGTGTAATCTTTTGCCAAAATACACCGAAGTCGACGTTTTATTTATTTATGAGTGTGGGTATGACCGAGTGCTGCTGTTGAAATGCATTATAAGTGAAGTTCATTTGCTAAACAAACGTCTACACCTGACAGGAAACCCAATCACAGCCGTCTACGCTATATCTGCCAACCGCCCCGGGTACTCGGATTACTTCGTCATGTCGCCGCCGTCCTCATACCGGAGCCCGTCCTGGATGTCCTACCCCCCCGAACCAGAGGACCTGCCGCGGCAGTGGAACGACACACCAGTGAGACACTCACACTTATTTTAATGTTGTACTTTAATACACGACAAGCTGTAAACACTGGTGTCTGCTCAGTGTGTGAAGCATGTCCTCTCTTGTCCCCGCAGAACTCCCGTCATCTTGAAACCATCTGTTGAAGCTCTGCGGCGACACTGAGGGGGAGGAGCACAGACATCGGTGGGTGGGAACATCTCAGCACTGCTGTGTTAGGTTGTCATGGTTTATATTGATTGGAGAGGGGTTTTTACATACAAAATGCAATCTACAGTATACCTCAGGATGCTGGGCACCTAAGGTGAACATTTTGTTAAAGTTAGGTATATTCGTTCATTCATTATTTTAGGAAATGTTCTCCATTTGCAGAAAGTAAAAAAAAACGTTTTTCAAAACTCTGAAATATAACCCTTAATTTGATGCAACAGGCTGCGGAGATTATGTACCTTTTAAAGTGTTGTAAATAACAAACAAAGAATATGCTAATAATCGCATAGCTACACTTATAGAAAAATCGATATGGTAATAGATCACTACTTTATTCAAATTTAGCAATTTGACTGATATCATTTTACATCATTAATGCGATAAGGAGTTTTGTAGAGGGAAAACACAGCTTCCAGCGCTAACAAACTTGCTAATAGTCAGTTTTCAAACTCACAATTAGTCGCTAAGGGGACACACAGTTTATTCAAAGAAGTATTCTGCATCCATTATTCTTTACTGGAGCAGTTCAAACAGAGGAGTAGATATAAAAATGGACAGTGGAACTAAGTTAAAAATCCAATTAAGCGTATTTTATTTTGGACTCTCCGGTTCTCCATCCCCCAATCTCCAGCACTGTCAGCTTGCTATTGGTCAACAACACCATTTATAAAGGTTCAGAATCAAAAATCCTTTATTCATCCCACAGCGAGAAACACTTTCATTATTACAACAAGGGGACAGAGCAGACAAAGCACTTTAAAGATTAATAGCTAAACATATTAAATAAAAATAATTAGGAAATCTGGATAGCTCAGTGGTCAGAGCTGTCGTCCAATTGCTGAGTCCGTTGCCCAGTAAGTGGGTTTGACTCCGGCTCACAGAACTATGTGGCAATGCCCCACCCCCCCTTTCAACACTGCATCTATCAATAAAGGCACTCTATGGCCCATACAAATATCTTAAAAATAAATAAATACATTCAAAATAAAAGAAGAGGCACATATGAATGAAAATAAGTATAAATCCATGCTAAAAAATAAGTAGCAGCATAATGAAAGTGAATGTATACAAGTAAATGAAGGGGCAGCCAGTGATAACATGAATAACTTGTGGAAATAGGATTGTATGTTTCACATAGCAGTGAAATTGGTTACTAAAGCTGTTACCTTTTTAAACTCTGGTGTGTCCAGGCTTTTTACTGAAAGGACACTAATAGAAAACTGCATGAACAAACATGTTATATTTGACCGATGTGTGTTTCTTCAGGTGTCTCTTTGGACTTCCCTCTCACTGAAAACTCTCTGGAGCTTTACCCCCCCACCCCCCTCCTTCAGTTCGGCCTGTCCTCCTGTCGGATTTATTAATCACCCCTCCCCAACCCTCTCTCTTCTCAGCCTCTTCACCTGCAGCTCGCAGCGTTTCTCATCCTCCAGAAAGCCCCTTCATCCTGACAAAGCTCTGCTTCAGACTCCTGCTCCCTGAGCCTCCCAGCCTCACTGGCCCCTCTTTATAGACCGGCTCTTTCCATCGTACGTCCCCCTCACACTGCTGAACTGAGCTGCGTGAAGCTGCACAGGGCGACGTTTGAACTCGCTTTTTCTGCCCCAGCAATCATCTTACAGTACCTGCCATCTGCCCAGCAAACGAAGGCCCCCAGCGCTGCGCTACAAGTGCTCGAGGGCCCCATCTGTGGCCCCCAGTCTGCTCCTCCTGAACCGGACTGGACCATCCTGGACTTGACCATCCTGGACTTGACTCCAATTTCCACCAGAAAGCCAGGAAAAGCTGGACTGACTTAAAACTGTGCTTTTTTGATGAATCCACAATTCCTACTAACATTCTACAGCTGGTTAATATGTGTATTTTAGGTGAGAAAAAAAAATATTTATGGGAAAAAGGGGAAAAAAAATCTCTCGTCTTGAGCTGTCTAAATTTCTGTTTTTGGATATTTGTGTGCTTTTGTCTTTTACTTTTATGCATTGATTATTATCAATGGATTACTGTACAAAAAAAACATAGCGAGTGCTTCTCTTTCACCTTATTTCAAGGCAAAAAATATATTACATTCTTCAAAATAGAGAAATCGGCGGCTTAGTTTTCTGTGGTTATGATGGCATTTCTGTACTTTTGAAAAATAATGACTTTGTTTTCTCTTCATCAGAATCAGTGTTGAAAACAGGAATGAGTCACAATGTTCTGTCCATCATCTGATGCAGTTATGAAGTTTTTGTCTGCTAATCATTAGGCAGTCAAATATTCTGATTGAAATCACAAGCAGCTCTGTTGTAGCTTTGGGTTTGTTATATACGGTGGCCGACAGGTGCAAACGTGCTACAACGGCCCAAAATATTTCCATTAGGAGAAATGCACTGCAGTTTAAAAAACAATGCAAATGTAAAATCACAAATGTGCTAAAACATGCAAATAAAGAAACGTCTTCACCAACTTGACGAAACATGCGCAGCGTTTACTAAAAGCGCTTTATATACAAAATGCTGCAAGAAGCTAAAAATACAAAGGTAACAGGAGGGGACATGAGTGCTTGTTGACGTCGGGGATTATGAAGTTGGCCAACTATCACTCTCTCAGAGTTAGTCTGTTTCATAATTGTAAGTGTTTTGTCAGTGGATTTGTAATGACCTGGTTAGCTACGTTAGCTAACTAACGGCAGATCTGCAATAATACCGGCAGGCAGGGGCACCGCCAGGGATTTTGGGCCCCATGAAAATATATCACATTGGGCCCCACCACGAGGCACAGGCCACTTTGTTTATAAATTACCTCGAGGGCCGTACCAAATGGTCTAGCGGTCCGTATACGGCCCGGGGGCCAGAGGTTCCCCACCCCTGCTTTAATATAATAACATTAGTATTAATATCATAACCAACATGTCTGTGATTAACATTTTGTTTACAGACTGATCACTCTGCTTCAAACTGTCCATCATCCTAAATAGACTAAAAGCAGTTTTTTGTTTTATATAGATCATTGGTTATGTGGGAAAATACTGTGTTTGAAATGTATAATTTAAATTAGATGTTAGCTTTTTGTTATATATATATATATATATATATATATATATATATTGTATTCCAGTCTCCCTTCAGATATGTTAAGTGGCATTCAACACAATGCTGCTCACCTCCTTCAGTTGGGAGAAAAGCTGGTTCAGGTTCAGCCGTATGGGGGGACAGGGCTGCTGACCCTATAGATGGATCTGTTGGACCTGGCACCAGGGGGAGGGACAACTGATTTAGTATGAATAGGCGCTAACAATGTGTCTGCATTTATTAAAGGTAGGTAGGTAAGAATGGAGAAACCAGCTCGAGTGCGCTAGAATTTGAAAATACACAACCCCTTCCTTCAGACTTCCTCACAGAGCCCCTCCTCCAACACACACGAACGCGCACATGACCAATGAGGGCACAAGATAAGTTTGTGCACAGATGGAAGGCTGACAGGCAGGTAGGCCATCCAGTCATTTTTGCCAGGCCAGCTCAGATGATTGGTCGTGCATTTTACAGCGCCACAGCTTCCACAGATGACATTTTTGTATGTATTTATTGTCAAAGCATTTAATATATTCATTACTATCGGGATGTTAAGAGCATTCCATGGAATATAACAAAAAGTGCTTCTGAAGTGAATTACCTACCATACCTTTAAATGTCAGCTAAAAGAGCAGTGAAATTAAAGACTTCTGAATTTTCTGTAAAGATATTAACAGTACTTAATGTCAGCTTAGTAAACAAAAAAACATTAGCTAACAGACTAATTTCCACCACTCATGGACCACACCCACCTTTTCTTGTGAAAAACTGGGTGACAAGCCCTCATTTTAGTAATGTCGACATAATGCAGCAAATCTGGATCTGGTCCCTCTTTCTTGTCTTTCTCTCCTTTCTCTTCTTTTCTTAGAGCCTGACTTTGTTGGTCGTTGAAACATGGTACACGTATGTAGGCTAAGTACTAGCATCCCTCTTCACATGCTTTCACTCTCTGGTGCCGCACCGCGTTTGGAGGCAGGACCAAACCATTACATGTAAATAGAAGGGGGTGTACAGAGGCTTTGGGTAATTAACTTTTGGAAGAAAATAAGTTAAATGAATCGTAAGTTTGGTAAGTGATTTATCAATATCACCTTCTATTAATGTTAATTATTGAGGATTGATGAAAGGTTACTTACATATTTTTTCTTAATGTTCTAAACATTTTTGGGACCCCTGTCAGTCACAGGCTCTTAGAATCGTCCTAACTTTTCACCCCCTTACTGCGCCCCTGCCGGCAGGATTCATGTGATTACATTTTTTAAATAAGCCGATAAAACTTAAAGTTTTCCGTGACAGTTGGCAAACTTTATATTCCCCAAATGTCAACAAGTGCTCCGGCCAAACTGTGTGCATCACTTTTTAGGTTCCCAGTTTCCGTTGTGTTTTGAGCTTCAAGCAGCGTTGTTGTATTTTGCAGTGTTTCGTAAACGCTGGGCATGTGTCTTCAAATAGGTGAAGATATTTTCTTCCTTTGCATGTGTTTTGGCACATTCCTGTTTTTATATTTACCTCATCTTTAAAAGTACAGCGCGTTCCTCCTCATGGAAGTGTTTTGGACCACTGTCGGCCACCGTAGATTAGGAGATAAAAACATTTGATGACTTGGATTTTAACTGATTTCACTTCTGGTTTGAGTCAGGTCTGTTTCAATTATGTGAACACACCAATTATTCTTAGAAAGATGTCTAATGTATTTTACTGTGTAAGGAAACTTTGACCTTTGGTTCTTTTGGTCTTGATGAAGAGGAATATTGGCTCACTGGTGTAGTACTTTTGGAGAGACTCGCTGGGCTCCGATGAGACGTATATGTAACGATTAAATATATTGCTGTATATAGCAGAGGATTAACGGAGAGTTTTATGCAAGTACCGTGGGAGGGACGCTTCGCTTTGACATTTATTCTGACGCAATTTTTTTTATTTCAACTGCGTTTATGATGAAAGACTGTTTTTGAATTTCCTAGACTTTCTGAAGGATGCGCACATTTCAGTTTCATCTGGATCATGTTTTTTCACTAACATCACAGTATTACTGAAGGAACGGATGGAGTGCTTAGAGTGGCATGCAGCAGAAAGGCAGACTGCATTTACTGAGCTTTATGTTTGAACAAAGCTTATATAGCCATAAATAATGCAATTTTTTAGTACAAAGAATGTCTAAATTATATTTACCCTCATTTTTTCTGAGTGGAATCCTATAAGCGCACTGTATGTTAGGCTCCTCATCATTTAGATGGTTCTAAAGGAGATTATAGCCATATGTTTCTCACCAAGTGGACCGAAAACAGCTAAGATATACAGTGTTGTGTTAAAGTGGCAATTATAATATATTAGATAGAAAAGATAAAGCAGGGAAAAGAGACTAGTATAGATAGAAGAGGTTAGTAAGTATATTTAAAAAAAAACTTTAACAAAATAAAGCCCAAACCATGGCAGAATTAACTACATCAATGCAAAAATGCTGTTGTATAGCATTGAATATTAAAATACTATAAATATACAAACCATCTTGAAATGACCTTAAACTAAGACCGAACCTGTAAATGCATACAGTAGAAAAATGTGGAATATACCTTTTCAACTAAAATACTATACACTTTATTGAACGCTTTTTCCCCCAATTCTTCAATATGACTGCATTAGACCAAAAAAAATGCCCAGTTTAAAATACTTAGACCGTTCAGACAGTTATATAGGTTATATACAGTTTGCATTAAATCTATTTTGACAGCAACATTTATATAGGATAAATACATTTTTCAGACACTTTTGGAGTCAACATTTCTTACAGGGTGGAGAATTTACAATTTCTACGGCCCTGCCTCTAGATTTATGACTCAAGTTTGAAAACTATGCGAAAATAATTTAGAATATACATTTAATACTAAGTCTATGTAGAAAGTAACACTGATAATCTTCTCCAGTTCAGACCTTGTTCAAAATACCCCCCCCTTTCTAAATGTAGGCCTGCGCATGATAAATATTTGATGTGGATGCAGAAAGCAAAGGAATGAGATGACAGTACTGGAGCGTTGTGAGCGCGCACGGTGCTATTGGTTTTTTGAATAATCATTTTCAACACTAGATCTGCAGCAGCTAGCATATTTAAAGTCATATTCAGTGTATAAACCCATTTAATGTTGAAAAGAAAACACTTCCACTCATGTATATTGTTTTATTTGAATCCATTGTTGAAGAGACGGGTGGGTGGGTTTTGGTTTTTCAAGCAGAAATGAATTTGAAGAACAACTGATGCTATAAGTTGATGTGCAATGTTTGTGCTTTACACGGGTAGCGGCGAGATGCTTTTATTGACGAACGGACTCTGGGATGCACTGACCGTTTATTTTCTGCCGTTTGAGCCACACCATGATGCTGTGACATCATGGCAGCGCTGATGATGTCACACTATCGTCACTCGGGTGTTGAGGAGGTCACAGTGACGACAACAATAAATGCTGTTGGATGTAGTTATGCAGAAAACTTTTTGGTGAATTTAAACAATAAAGAAAAATTACCATTCTGGGCTTGTGTGTTTTTTTTTCTCTTTGTGTGTCTGCAACTATTTACAACTACTTTCCTATTTTGGATAACTTATATTTTCAAGTTATTTGGTTGAATCTGGTCTTCAAAAATAGTGAATTTGGAAGAAATCATTGTATTATCCTTAAAATCTCTCCCATATTTATTGCATTCTTTATAAAAATTGTACTCAAAATCTCAATAAAAAATCTAAATAGCAAAATGAGCCCTATATTTATATCAATATCTACGTTATAATATCTATGTATGTGTTAATTTTATCTTTTTCTTTCTCGCTCAGTTTGTATATATCCAATCCAACTTTATTTCTACCGCACATTTAAAAACAACACAGTTGAACAAAGTGCTGTACATCAATAAATATATAATACAAAAATAAAAACCAGGTAGGACATAAAACAAATGTAAAACGCCAATAAAACCATACTTAAAGACACAAACTGAAAACTCTCATGATTAACGTGATGAATATGGATGTGATGTGCCTTTTTTAATGTTTGAAATGATTGTTTAATTAAGTTGAAAAATAAAGGATTTCATTCAGTTGTGCGACAATACATAATGTCTTGTTGATTTATCCTTATTTGAATATATATTCTCATGACCACTAGAGGGAGCCAGAAGCAGAGAGTACATCTCCTTCAAACTACTTCAAACAGCCTCTCCCGTCTGAAAAGTGTTCTAACAAGTAATCAAAGGTTCTTGTTGTTTCTTCCGGCAGCCACATGCAGAATAAGTAAAATACATATTTCCAAGGTGAGGCTGTTGTAAAATGAATAATTCATTTTTGGAGAGTCATTTCTGTCCCTGATTGAAAGCTGAACTGCTCTGACCTTGACTCTTCAACCCCAAGCAAACAGGGGGAACTGGGGCTTTTTCTTGCAAATTAAAACAGAGACAGTCATGAATGTCAGTAAACCTCCCAGTGGTGGTTATAGACCAATTGTACTGGGGGTGCCAGGCTGGGGCCAGTTATTTCATGAGAGGGGCACAATAAAAGCGGGTTAAAAAGACATTATAAAGTAATTGTGTAAAATAAATGTAAAATACAGTAATTGGTATTTGTTTTTGTAAAAGTATTTGTTATAGTAAATGTAAGTTACAGTTCTTTGTTTCAGTAGTTTCAGTAGTAGTTTTTTGTTTTGTTTTAGTAACTTTAAGTGACAATTTAATTAAGAAACATAAACGGTATTTCCTTTTTTAAGGTAATGAACAGTTTAATCTCCACTGTACATCCGGGTCTCTGATTTGATTTAGTTCCAATAAATCGTAATATTGTAAAAAAAAAAAATGCAGGGGTGCCACACTGTCAGTGTTATGGGGGCACTGGCCCCTGTTGGCCTCCCCTAGAACCGCCACTGAAACCACCCCTGCTTTTAGGCCTTTGATTGTTGGCTGAAAGCAAAGGTAATATATGAATGTAAAGAACATACTCGCTACCACCTTTACCTGTCCATCAACACTTAATGCACCATAAACATACATAACAACAACCAACAGGAGCAAAGCTCATCAAACCAAAATACCTTCCAAAAGCGTGCCAAACATCATCTTATATGGACGCCTCCTGCATGCCTTCAAAGGTCCAAATTATTAAAGGGGTAGATGGGATAGTTTGAAGTTGGGTTATGTCACCATAGCTATCGGCACACTCTCAGTTCAGAGAAGCTGATGAGAGAACACAGAAACTAAGGAATGTAATGCTGACTATAATATAGCCATCTAAGAGAAAGGGCCACCTAAAAAAAACAATATATGTTCAACTGATGCTATATTTAAAATATTTACCTAACCTAACGTGCCCTCAGAAAGCTCTTTCCAACAGGAAACTGAATCCGTTATCTCTTTTCAAAGCCACAAGACTCCATTCACTAAACAGTCATTTTATCTCTCAGATCACAGGAGCTGCTGGTCTCCCGCTACCTCCATCTGTTAGTTACTTTGTGATTTTGACTTAAACTTGTTAGTTTGGATTCACCAAAGTCACACAGTAAGTCTTGCTGCTTCCTACATATATCACTTTAATAATGTTTATTTGTTCTAACCACTATTTATATGTCTCTACTCCTCTCTATCACCTGAGCGCCTGCTGTCCAGGGTTACCTTGGCGACCATGATGACGCAGGACGAGCTTTGAGCAGACAGTGGTAACAAGCTGATGACAGCTTTCACACCCGTCTACTGCAAGTGTTAATATTGATCATTTAATAACTCAAATATGATTAATGTCACTGTGTTTATTCATTTCTCATAAAGAGGCTCAGTGTTCCTGCAGGTCATCTGGTTTCCTCTTCAGAGCGCTGGACAGAGGCTCTCCTGTGCTTCACTCACTGAGTAAGTGTCGCCAGTAGGGATGGGATTTTTTGTATGTCAAATGATGATGCATTATATTTACTGTGTGTATATGTATTTTAAGCAGAAGTGGGGACAAATGTGTGTTTCCATTCATAAAAGGGTTAGCCTGTCAGGTGGGCGGAGTATGTGTGTTGTCGCAGCTGGTGTGAATCAGCGGATCTGAGTCGGACGCGCTCCGAACTATTGGGAGACGCACGCCAAGTCTCCAACTGCTGTCTTCCGACCAGATTCCTGGGTCGCTCATTATTGAAACACGCTGCGCTTAAGGAAGGGTGAGAGAAATAACTTTTAACTCCTCTCGGTCTGAGGTGTTCCTGACCGAGAGCGGACCCATAACTATTTTAATTCGGGCCATGTCTTGGCAGGCTGTCACTGGTTAAATGAACCAAGAGTGTATGGAGTACAAATAGTGCCACTCGTTGTCATTTGCCCACCAGTGCCAGTGACTGTTCCATTTTACTCCTTAGCGGCCAGTGAGTGGGAGAGCATGTTCATTGTGTGTAGTGCTTTCTTTAAATAGACATGTCATGTGTGTAGTGACTCCCTGATAGAAGTGTCATGTGTGTAGTGATTCCCTAATAGAAGTGCCATGTGTTTGCGTTATTTGCATGCTTTGTGATATTTTACTGTTAGTTGTACCATTGATAGTCCCTCCGGCCAGCAGGGGGTGGGGTAGAGCAGTAACAGCCTGAATGACGGGGTGGTCTATAGCAGTGGTTCTCAACTGGTGGGTCGCGACCCAAAAGTGGGTCGCGGAACCGTTTGGAGTGGGTCGCGGATGTGTGAGTGAAGAAAAAGAAAAAAAAAAAAAAAAAATAGAATTGAATTTTTTTTTTTGGGGGAAAAAGTCAAACTTTTATTTTGAAGGCCCGATTTTCTAACGCTGTGCATGCAGTCGGCGTTGGACTGGAATCACCGGAGACCATAAACGGTTTTGAAAACTTCTGTCACGTAGTGATCATCTTCTCAATAAAATATCTTTGCTGATGTTTTTTCGAGTCTTCTGGCCAATCAGAATCAAGATTGTTGCCGGAAGTCCCCACGGAGAATAACTTTGCGGTAGAACTCATGAAATATGACCCCCGGTCTGATGATTGACAGGTCACAGAACAATGGGAGCTATCTACCCTAACCCACAATTTAAAGTAAGTCACACAGACTATCTCCTCTTTACTCTTCTCGCAGCAAGATGTCAGAACAAAGTGAAAAACAAACAATGGCATAACATATTATTAACATGTCGGGTAGTAATACATCTATTTATTTTCTTCTCAGAGTGTACCAGAATGCATAGTTTATGTTAGTATTTCTAAAAATCTCCTGGGGGAAAATCCCCCCAGACCCCCCAGCTGGGGTTGGGCTTTCAGCATGCGTGCCATTTTATATAGTTCAGCTTTGATTCCATCATCTTATTAAGCCTTTTTTAAAAGCATACTTTAGGGATATAAGGGATATATGCACTGTACTTCACATTTATTAATATTGTATGCTGAAAAGCGTATATTACAGCACGTTTTTTTGTTGAATAGATTTGAGTGCTTCAAAATGTTGGGTCGCGATGTATTGACCAAGTAAAAAGTGGGTCCCGAGGCCTGACCAGTTGAGAACCACTGGTCTATAGGTTCTGCATTACTTGGCCTTGTGATACATTTCCATGTGAGACGCTTGGCTGATATGGTCCCTTACTATTAACTTAATTTATAATAAAGATTATTGTGTTACCTGATATCTGCCTGCTCCTCGTGTTTGTGTGGATTAATAGAGAACCGCAGTGAGGCGTCATAAAACCCGGAAGTAAGTTAGCATGTTTAGCACTTCCGGTTCCTTCGTCAAAAAAGCAATGCATTTTCTCCATGGGGTTTTGGAAAATAGTTCGAAATAAGGTTTGTGGTTGACACAAATTTAAGAGATAAATCACGTTTTGTTCTATGACATTAAATACATCAGCAGTGACCCCACTGGTGATTTTTGAAGAGTTTACATGCCTGAAAAACGATGCTTGATACCGAGTGGCTGAATAGGACTACAGAAATTGTCGAGGCCGTTGTACGTCATTACGCCTAACACGTAAACACTCCCTGCTAAATTTGTTTTCCTCTGTGTTCTGCTTGAAAGCAAGTACCTGCCTACCTGCCTATCTGTATATCTATATTTGACCATTAGAATCTGTATTTTTGAAATTGTCGTGTTTAACACTGTAGTTTTACAAATGATAGAATTAATTAATTACCAGTGTTTTCCAATTTTACTCGGCAGTTTGTTTTGTTAGCTAAAGCTAGCGCTACTAGTTGGCTACGCAATGGTTTTTTGCTTTGCTCTGGGTTGCAGCCACAGGTCTTTGCATGAAACGTGCTCGTTCTACCGTTTCCCGGCCAATGTGTTCCAAAGGAGAGTCTGGATTCGTGCCATGAGGTAAGCTGACGTTACATTTTTGTCCATGTCACGGTGAAATGTAAATGATGGGTAGTGACTGTATCGCCGTTTTAGAGATGGCGCTGCTGAAAAGACCGCAACATAAGTAAAGATACTGAATACATCCTATTAAAACCTGTGTGGCTTATATGATAAGTCTAATTAGTCCAAGCAGCATAACGTTTCACCATGTAGCTAAAGATTGTAGTCAGGGAAATCAGTTTGACATATTGAACTAATAACAAATCACCTCTGGCTGGCAGAGAACTCTCTGCTCCATAGCTTCTCTTGGACATAACATCACATGTACATTTTACATTCAATTTCATTTAGCTGACGCTTTTATCCAAAGCGACTTACAATTACCAATTACAGGGACATTCTCCCTGGAGTAACTAAGGACTAAGTGCCGTACTCAAGGGCACACTAGTGGTGGTGTTCCTGGCGGGATTTTAACTCACAACCTTCCGATCCTCAGCCCACCTCACTATCCATTAGACCACCACTATCCCATCCCTCACACAGCCTGACTGTGTCCCTGCACCCTCTCCCAGCTAAGTTGTCCTGATTGCTGTCTTGTTTTTTGTTTGGCTTAGACTTTCTGGTGACTACAGTGTTCCCCTTCCTCTCGCATAAAGTTGCCCTTATTGTGCTGGAGGGTTTCATCCCTCCTAATATTATATTATGCGCTAGTGTGTAGCCGTTTGGCTCACACTTTTAAGCACTGGCCATGGTTACTTTCGTTAAGGTTAATTATTTAACCCAGCTGGTGAAGGCAGCGTGCTCGCTCCCGCTCCTGGTAACGTATTGTTTTGATTGTTAGCAGCAGCCACTTGGCTAATATCTTTCGTACTCGGTTGAGCGCATTGTTTAACTCAACCAGTGAAGGCAGTGTTCTCGCCCCCGCTCCTGGTAGACGTGTGCTTGATTCTAGGAGCAGCCGCCCGGCTAAGCTGTCCCGTTAAACTTCTTTATTTAATCCAGCTAGTTGAAGGCAGTGCTCTACTCTTTCCGTTCAGCAGGTAGCTGGTGAAGGCTGTGTTCTCGCACCCGTTCCCGGCTACGCTGTATCTGGCTACCTACAGAATGGCTCATTCATGTAGCGCCTGTATGGCTTCTCTTGAGCCCGAGGATGACCATGACCGCTGCCCCTCTTGCCTTGGCCTCGAGCATTCGAGGGAGGGTCTCACGCAAAGCGCCTGTATGAACTGTAGCTTCATGCCTTGGGCGCTCAGGTTGGCTAGAGTCGCAGAGGTGGAGCGTCTGGCAGCAGCCAATGGACACCTCTCCTCGTCAAAACTTCCTCCAGCTCAGTCTGGCCGTTCCCGGCGACTTGATGGAGTGATGGCTATGGGTTCGCCCCCCAACAGGAGGACTAGAAACAGGCTGTCCTCTAAGGTTATCGGTTAGCTGCCATCATGGAGCGGATGAGGTCGCTCCTCTTGGCCCTTCAGCCAGGGGCCGGTGTGGGGGCTACTAGCTTGCCGCCTGGCCCTCCTTCGGTTGCCGCACCTCTGCTTGAGGATGCTATGTCACTAGCGGCTTCGGCTAAACCTCTTCTATGAAGGGGTGGAGGACGGGGCCCCACTCACCCCCGAGGAGGCTTCCCACTACTCTACTCAGAGCTTTCTGCAGGGCATGGAGGACGCCTCCATGGTGGCCACTAGTCGTGCGGCCCTGGCTTGCAGCCTCAGGTTCCGCAGGTCGACTCGGCTCAGTCTAGCACCTTCTTCAGACATAACCCTGTCCCTGCCACTCCCAGCAGGCCCAGGGGCCCCAGCCGCACTCAGCCACCAGCTTACAGTGGTGGTCTGCGGAGGTCCCAGCGGCCCACTCATCCGCCGCCCGGGGGCTTTCGTGCCCCCGGTCGCTGGCCTTCTAGGCGGCCTCGTGCCTCAGAGCCTTACCGGAGCCCCCTGAGCTGGGGGGCTAGGCCCCGATGTCTCGGGGCCGGTCGTCGGCTGCTTTCCCAGCAGCAGCTCAGTTACTGGGCTGTCTGTTCTTCCGGCAAGGGTCTAAAGTAGAGGTGCCCAGTACGTCGACCGCGGGGGAAATGCTGGTAGATCGTGAGTCATTCATAAAAAAAAAAAATCCAGCTCCGTTAAAATACACAAAACAGGTTTTGATCCCTCCTCCCTTGGCCTCCCTGCCACTTAATTCAGGAGTTTACTTGATTGACAGAAAAAGCGACCTATCGCTTTCCAGTCTGTTAACCCAGAATGCAAAGCGATACAAAATCAGTCAAGTGCCGGGAAAACTCAAATTAAGTTAAAGAGACAAACAAGAGACAAACAACAAAATGAGTGCGGGACCGAGCAAGAAGCTAAAGACATACCACTTCTACCCAGAATGGGAGGAAGAATATTTTTTTGTGATGTCACATTCAAAGGTTATTTGTCTTATTTGTAAAGCAAGCGTCGCTTTGCCAAAGAAAGGTAACGTGGAGAGGCATTATCGGAGTGTTCACAAGGCATATGACAGCGACTTCACTCCGAGTAGCGAGTTAAGAAAGAGAAAGGTCATGTATTATTGCTACACAAACATTATCTCGCAGTCTTAGTGACGCCAACTCGTTTCTAATATGCAAAAAGACAAAACAAATGTGTCTATGGTCGGTGTATTTTTGATCTTTCCAATCGAGACGAGATCTCTCCCTCCCCCGTCTGTGTGCGAGGGGGCGGGGCAGTTTACACACACGCAGCTGCTACATGCAGCAACACACGGCTGGGATGGCGGAGAGAAGGTGTGATTAAATGTTACCCGTCTTGAGGTGGACAATGCTCGTTGCAATAAGAGTTTAGCATGTAAGGGCGTTAACACGAGCAATTTGTCTAAACATTTAGCAAAAGTGCACCACATTCAGACGGAGGAATGCACCGGGTTCGACTGTCTTTCTAGTAGCTCTGTAGCCCCATCCACGAGTAACATTTCCACGTCAGGTGTTATGTATGCTAGCAGCAACACACGGAGTTAACTCAATTATACACAGTGGCGTTTTTATATGTACAAAGATGGTGGGGCACAACAAACTTAGATGTCTATAACCTTCTGCAGAGAGGTTCATGGCTGGTGAGGCACTGGCTCTGACTCTTCAGGTTTACAAATATTATATTTTGACCTAAATCAAAATATATTATTTTCAAAAGCTTTTTTTGGTCTGATGCTTCGATTAATTTTAAACAGACAGTTCAACAAAAGGATACCCAAAAAATGTAACTTTATAATTTAAATATTGAATTGTTCTCTCTTAGTAAGATCCCATTTTCAATAAAATTGCGGTCTTACCTTGACTTGAAGATTAAGTTCATTTGCCTATCCTTCTGGACAAAAATCTCTATTACTTTTTTGTAAAAGTCCTCCTTATCTTCTTGTAGTTTCAAAAGTCAATCATAAATCTAATCAATAGATTTAAGATTCGAAAATTATAAAAGTAGGGTAGACATGTGGATATTATCCGGCTGAACAAAACGTGCATTTATCTAACAGGTATGTTTCACACAGATCTTATTTAGAGCTATTTTCTAAAATCCTATGGAGAAATCTCATTGCTTTTTTGTGGAGGGAAGCCATGCGCAGCTTACTTCCGGGTTTTAGGACGCACTTTTCACACACCACACTTTTCGCGGCACACGTACTTACAGCCAATCAGCTCTGAATTATGTCAGATGTCGTATGGTGGGGATGGCAGCTCTATGCCCCTATGGTCATTATTTTTTTGCCACACACATTAAATGGGACAATACTCTGAGCATGCGCAGTGTAGTTTTTAAAGTCACCGTTTACTTAGACAGTGAGAGGGAGGGGCATGATCGGGTTTTGTCCCACATGGCTCTAAACAAACAGCTCAATAGGCACACACTGTAGACACTAATTATAAGAACACAGACTAAAACAGCACTGTACAGACTAATCAGATGATTAAACATGATCTTAAAATATATTTTATATATCTTTTAATTTATTTTTTGCATTTTTTTGTAATCATTATTTTTAATACTTTCTGCTGACACTGAGTTATTTAGTTTGTTAAAGTTTCAGCTATTCTGTTTACAGTTCCGTCATCAGATTATTTAATACGATTTGTTAAAACACGGTTTCTTTTGATGTGAAATATTATTTATTTAATTTAAATAAAAAGCAATGTTAGTTTTGTAAACAATTTGTTAAGTTAATTTAATAATATATGTATTTTTTAATCAAGTATTCATCTTTATTGTCTTCATTGTTAGTTTCCACATGCCTAAAACAACCTCAAGCTAAATCTAAAAGCTGATGGCTAAATAAGAGCGTTTGAGAAATTGTGCAAGGCATAATAGTCCGAATAGTCGATTAATCGTTTCATTAATCGATAGATTAATCGATTATCAAATTAGTCGTTTGTTGCACCCCTATTGTAGTTATCCCATGTATAAATAAAATGTGTTATTCAGCAACCCTTGCAATTTGGGATTTTATTTTTGGTTGGTAAACCTCGGTAAGCTGGTCATTTCAAAAGTAGCTCACCAGCCAAAAAGTGTGGGCACCCCTGGTCTAAAGGGAAAAAAGTTGAAATATAAGGTACTATATTTTAAGTAATCCTATCTACTATTCGAATAATGTATAAAGTATTTAAAACATACTTTATGAAATCCTATGTTATGTTATAAATATTAAAATAAAGAACTAAATGAATAAATAAATAACTAAATATATAAATTAATACATAAATAATTAAATAAAAGCCAGAGAAAAAAAGTGAGTCTTAAGTGTTGATTTAAAAACCCCCAGGGTCTGGGCCGACCTCACATGGAGGGGCAAAGTATTCCAGAGCCTAGGGCCAGCCGCTGCGAAAGCTTGATGCCCTCGGGGTTTAAGCCTGGTCTTAGGCACTATCAACAACAGCTGATCAGCCGACCTTAAGGCTCTGCCTGGGGTGTAGCGATGGAGGAGTTCGGCTATATAGGCAGGAGCCAGCCCATTTAGGGCTTTAAAAACAAATAAAAGGAGTTTAAAATCTATTCTTAACCCGAACTGGAAGCCAGTGCAATGAAGCCAGAATTGGGGTGATGTGGTCACGCTTTTTATGGCCAGTGAGAAGACGTGCAGCTGCATTCTGAACTAGCTGGAGGCGTCTAATTGAGGCCTGGTCCATACCTACATACAGAGCATTGCAGTAATCCAGTCTCGAGGTAACAAAGGCGTTAATAACCCTTTCTAGGTCTTTAAAAGATAAAAACGACTTGGTCTTAGCCAATAGTCGTATTTTGAAAAAGCAGGTCTTGACAGTGCTAACCTGCTTATCAAATGTAAAGGCGCTGTTGAAGGTCACTCCAAGGTTCATGACAGAGGGGAGAATATTTTTATTGAGGGAGCACAGAAAAGCAACTGTTGATTTTGTTGTATTCATACTATATATATGTCAAACCTTTTTTTTTTTTTTTTTAAATGAAGCTCAGCGCATACCCAGTCTTTTAAGGAAGACTTGGTATATATTCATTCACTCTGCAGCTGCATATAATCAGCTCATCACGGACGTTCTCTTTAACCTATTACATTTCACCTCAATCTCCAGCAGCCAATCATCGTGCTGCAGTCAAACTGTAAAATGGTTCTCCTCTCTCCTGCAGTGAGCTGTGATTTCAGGTGTTCTTGCTTCCGCCCGCCTCCGCCCCACCTCCTTTCATCATATCCAGTGCCAGGAGAGCTAATCCAAAGACCTTATCACACCTCCTCTTCATCCCATCTCCTCATCAAATCCAGATCTTCAAGATCACTACCAGTGTCTAGACCCCGGGGGGGTTTCCTATATGCTCACGGCTGCATTTCTCCCTTTTCAGTCCCGGAGTTGGGGACTAGCTTCAGTCGAAGCTGAAGCCTTCCGAGTAAATCGCCAGAGCGCCGACACCTCCTCATCACTCCACCGCTCCCATGTTTTCTTTTGTGTTGCCATAAATTGGTCTCTCTCCGTTGTTGCGCTGGGCTAATGCTAATGGCAGCAAATACAATGGTGGCTTCACAAAAGTTTTCTCAGTTTTACGGGGCGTGGTTTACAATCCGCCCAGCCAATCAGAAATGGGAACCTTTTTCTCCCATGAAAGTACCTGCTCTCTAGCAGGGACTAAAAAGGAGGTGAAAAGGTTCTAGTTCCGGATTTTTTTGGTGTGAACGCAACATTTTACGAACTATCGGACCTATACTGGGAAAAGTACTCCGGTGTGAAAGCGCCTATAGTGTAGTATGTTGAGAAAAGTGATAGAATAGTATGTATACATTTTTGGAAAAAAAATTGTAGTGATAGGAAAACTTAATAAAAAAAGACACAGTATAATATGTCAACAAGATGTCACAGTATAGTCAAAAACATCAGAAAAAAGCTTTTGTAGTTAAAACAAAATAACACAGTATAGCATGCCGAAAATGCTAAATGAAACAAGATGGTGTAATCTGTATGAAAAGGCAGAAAATAAAATGTCGTAAATGTAAGAAAAAAAGACACATTATAGCATGTTGAATAATTAAGTTGAAATAGTATGTCCGAATATAATTATAAAAGTAATTGTACAGTATGTTAAATATATCAGAAACAAACAACACAAGAACAAAACATGTAGTCAAATATAATTAAAAATTAAAAAACTAGATATCGAAGTAGATGTCGAAGATATCTGAAATAAATATATATATTGTAGTATTTTGAAAAAAGTCGTGGTATATTATATCAGAAAAACCAACAGAGTATGGTTTGTTAAAAAGATATGAAAATATGACATAGTAAAGTATGTTGAAAATATACTTTATAAAAAACAACATAGTATGGTATGTTGAAAATATGAGAAACACACTGCAGAAGAGGGGAAGTGTCTCTGAGCTCACATTGAAGCCTAGTTTGAAGTGAGGTAGAAACATGAAGCTGACATTACATCAACTGCTTTGGAAGCCAGTCATAGTCCAGTATTCATTTAATTTCAAACCTTTATTTATCCAGGTGTATCCCATTTTCAAGGGAGACCTGCTCAAGTAATAATAATAATAGCTTGGATTTATATAGCGCCTTTCAAGGGACCCAAGGTTGCTTTACAAGTAATAGGGCAAAAAACAAACATAACAAAAGTCAGACAGGCAAAACAACAGATCGATTTAGGGGCCGAAAGCCTTGGCAAACAGATGGGACTTGAGGGCCCTTTTTGAAGGCGTTGAGTGTGGGGATGTTGCGAATCTCCGCAGGCAGAGCATTCCAGAGGGTGGGGGCTGCCACACTGAAGGCTCTGTCCCCGAAGGTTCGCAGTTTGGTGCGGGGGGGTGGTAAGCAGGCCAGAGTCTGAGGACCGCAGGTTCCGGGGTGGGGCATGTGGGTGAAGGATGTCCGATAGGTACTGGGGGGCAAGGGCATGGAGGGACTTGTAGGTGAGGAGGAGGACTTTGTAGGATATGCGGGACTTGACCAGCAACCAGTGTAGGTGGATGAGGGTGGGAGTGATGTGCTGCCAGGGCTTTGTGTGCATCAGTACCCTAGCAGCACAGTTTTGGACATACTGGAGCCTGTCCGGGGTTTTGTTGGGAACCCCGAACAGGACACCATTGCAGTAGTCCAAGTGGGTGGTGACAAAAGCATGCACTAGGGTTTCGGCAACCGACTCCGAGAGACGGTCGGAGACTGGCAATGTTCCTTAGGTGGTAAAAGGCCGATTTGGTCACAGATTTGACGTGGGAATGGAAGGAAAGGGTGGAGTCGAGGATGACACCCAGGTTGCGGGCTTCAGGAGATGGGGAGATGGAGCAGCCCCCGACCTCGAGGACGAAGTCACCAACCTTCTGGAGCAGGGCCTTGGGTGCCACAACCATGAGCTCTGTTTTATTGCTGTTCAGCTTAAGATAGTTGGAAGACATCCATGTTTTGATGTCATGCAGGCAGTTGATGAGAGACTGAGGGGGGAGCTGGGAGGATGGAGTGGTGCTGAGATACAGTTGGGTATCATCAGCGTAGCAGTGGAAATTGAGTCCATGATGGTGGCTGATCTGGCCGAGGGGGAGCATGTAAATGGTGAACAGGAGGGGGCCAAGCACAGAGCCCTGGGGTACACCGTGGTGGACTGGGGGTCAGTGGCGGCCGGCCCATAGGGGCGCTAGGGGCCCCCCCCTCTTCCCACATTAAAAAATAAATAAATAAATACTTTTAAAAAATATTTTTTATTTTTAATAAACAAGGTAAATATTATATAATTGGTATCAGTCAAATGTATAATCTACAATAAAATCTCGTTTAAAATTGTGTTACGATGTCTAAAGTTACTGATAAGTCACATGTTTCCTGCCTGGCCTTGCCCGTGTATCATTACCCTCTCTCGTCTGGGTGCTATGCACAGCGCCCAGACGAGAGTGCAGCAGAAGCCAACTGTTGCTATCTTTAAACTATGCCGCCAAAACATAATTTCAGCCAATCAGCGTTGTCAAATCTGATGGTCATAGGGCGCCTACGTCAGCGCCCGGTGCAGTCTGTGAGTTGTTTGTTTGGACTCGTATCCACGGAGACAAAGCAGGAAGCTGTCATTCACTCTGGAAGCTATCATTAGCAGCTAATGAAAACTCAGTTTTTGACATAAAAATGGAATTATGGATTATCAATATTTTTTCAAAGTGACAGAAACATTGGATTAACCTATGGATTAACCTTTTGCCGTGTTTTTCTCGTTTTTGATCAGAATAACAGCAAAAGGTGAGCATATCTCTGTTTTGCTACCTAAAGCTACATCGTGTGAGGTCTGTATTTGCTTCCCCTGTCGCGAGTTCTGATCGCTCAGTGATGATACTTATATTTCTAGAATCTGTAGAATCTCAGTTTGTTAGCTAAACTTGTTTGTGCAAATCCGATAAGTGTATCGAGTGATTTATACCTAGAGTGCGTTAGCATTTTTTCGCTCAGGGCTCATTTAGACGCTTCTTGTGAGACTTGTGTTTTGTTTCGGTAAACATGGTTCATATCATCAGTTAGCTGAGTTTCTTCCCGTTAAATGAGTAGGACACATGAATAGTTTATTACATTTTAAGAAGCCCTGAGACACAGTTTCGTGAGAAAAAAAACGGGGGAAAAAAAGCCCCTTAACATGTTAAATGGGAATTCAATCATTTTAAGTAATTTGAGTGTTCCCAAAGCCCCGGTGTTCTGCAGTTTGTGTGGGCCTACTGTACTGTTGCACAGTTTATACTCTAGAAACTATGTCCAGGACAAGGTGTTTGGAAGTTCTGGAAGATTCATAGCTAACCACACGGAAGATAATGGAGGTATTGATCAGTCTTCTCATATTTTTAAGCCTCAATTTGTCCTTCCCCCCCCCCCCCCCCTAACATCACCAGAAGAAGAATTTTAAGGGGTCTTTTCTTAATTTGTTTTACCGGGGGAGCATCCCTCCGGACCCCCCTGGTATTGTTTGGTCACCATTTCCACAGCCCCACCTCAAATATTTTCCACCAGCCGCCACTGCCGGGGGTGAGTTTGAGCCACTGATGGAGACAAACTGTTTCCTGTTGTGGAGGTAGGATGTCAACCAGGACAGCGCTGTGCCAGTGACACCTAGGAGGTCTGAGAGGCGGGTGAGGAGGATGTTGTGAGAGATAGTGTCAAACGCTGCAGAGAGGTCCAGGAGGATGAGGATGCTGAGGCGGCCAGAGTCAGCAGCAATGAGGAGATCGTTGGTGATCTTGATGAGGGCGGTCTCAGTGCTGTGTTGTTGTCTGAAGCTGGATTGGAAGGGCTCATAGAGCTCATGCTTGGACATGTGGAGATGGAGTTGGCCGGTGACCACTCTTTCCAGAGTAGGTTCCACATAAAACATAAAAACATAAACAGAACAACAAAAAGGACATCATACAGCATCATTACAGGGATTTACAATTTACATATCCACATGAACAGGTACCAACAGCTTCCGATTGAGTAGCATCCAACCGAGCTTTAAAAACATTTAGTGGCACCAGATTGCTCAGTTTCCATTTCAATTGCAGACTATTCCAAGACAGTGGAGCATACAAGTTACAGAAACATAATGTGAAAACTTGAAACTTCCAATTGATTCTGACCTCTACAATGGGAAACAAGGGGTCAAATTTATTATAATAGCTTTAAAGGAAATTATTGCACATTTTTGGTGCGGTGTATTTCACATTTTTTTTAATTATTAATGACATTGGATAATTACAATTGCACTAATTAAAAGGTAACTATCTGACTATTTAGCCACATAATCGAGATAATTCTATGTGTTTGTTTCTGCAAGCAACTCATTCCACATGTGTACAGTGCAGATTTAAACTTAATTTATTTCACCTCGGGAGCAGAGCAACAAGCTGAAAACACACATTTAACATATCATTACCATATTTGTATTAACTTTATATAATTATTTATCGAGACGGGTAATCTCATTAAGATCAGCATTTATTTTCAAGAAAGACCTGTATAAATACATACAATCTTACACTAACAGATCATTCACATTACAATTTCCATAAGTGCAAGTGAGATATGACTAACATTAGCTTCCATTTGTATCGACAAAACATATCTATCTCCTAATATGCTGCTCTACTTTGTTCAACAGAGTTAGCATTTTAGCACTAACAGTTCCCTCGTCTCAAAGTGAACAGTATTTTGAACGTGTTTGTGTTATGTGGTTAACACAACCTTAAGAGATTTGCCAGTTTTGTTCTACGACATAAAATATGTCAGTAAATACCTCACGCACGAATGTCCGAAGCTTCTATGTGTCATAAAACGGTAACAAATGAGTAAATAAACTACTAAACATCATCACGCAAAACATTATCCGCCTTTAGCTTAGCAGCAGTGATGCGCAGTCAAGCAACCGTGATGTATTTCGTAATAGCATTAAGTTAGCTTTTTATTTCTGACGATTGCATTGCTTTAAAAACCACAAAGTGTTATTTTATTATCGTGCTGACTAAATCGTTTTTTAAGTATGTTTGCCACAGAGCTTATACCCTTCAATACAGTTGCAAGAAAAAGTATGTGAACCCTTTGGAATTACCTGGATTTCTGCATAAATTGGTCATAAAATGTGTTCTGATCTTCATCTAAGTCACAACAATAGACAAACACAGTCTGCTTAAACTAATACCACACAAACAATTATATGTTTTCATGTTTTTATTGAACACACCATGTAAACATTCACAGTGCAGGGTGGAAAAAGTATGTGAACCCCGAGGCTAAAGACTTCTCCAAGAGCTAATTGGAGTCAGGAGTCAGACAACCTGGAGTCCAATCAATGAGACGAGATTGGAGGTGTTGGTTAAAGCTGCACTGCCCTATAAAAAATACACACCAGTTTTGATTTTGCTATTCTTAAGAAGCATTTCCAGATGTGAACCATGCCTCGCACAAAAGAGCTCTCAGATTTAGAATTGTTGACTTGCATAAAGCTGGACAGGGTTACAAAAGTATCTCTAAAAGCCTTGATGTTCATCAGTCCACGGTAAGACACATTGTCTATAAATGGAGAAAGTTCAGCACTGTTGCTACTCTCCCTAGGAGTGGCCGTCCTGTAAAGATGACTGAAAGAGCACAGCGCAGAATGCTCAATGAGGTGAAGAAGAATCCTAGAGTGTCAGCTCGAGACTTAAAGAAATCTCTGGCACATGCTAACATCTCTGTTGACGTAAAACATTGAACAAGAATGGAGTTCATGGGAGGACACCACGGAGGAAGCCACTGCTGTCCAGAAAAAACATTTCTGCACGTTTGAAGTTTGCAAAAGAGCACCTGGATGTTCCACAGCACTACTGACAAAATATTCTGTGGACAGATGAAACCAAGGCTGAGTTGTTTGGAAGGAACACACAACGCTATGTGTGGAGAATCCAAAGGGTTCACATACTTTTTCTTGCAACTGTATATAAAAATCCAATGGAGAAATTATATTGTTTTTTGTCGAAGGAGCCCTTGCAATGCTAACTTCGGGTTACCCTACAACAAATATGTCATCACTGCACCACTCAATAACTGTATGTATAAGAATATTAGCTTAATGTTGGTCAGAAAACTAAAACAATTAGCTAAAAATACTTTTTATAGTTTAAGTGAATAACAATCATATTTGCGTCAGTCACTATTTGCAACCCCTTTTACATTGACATGCTGTAATTTCTCCCATTTTTAACATGAACAAATGCATATTTAGGACCATATTTCGATGTTTAATGTTACTGCTCTATTTTGCTCTCAAAGGGTCAAAGGTCTAATTTGAAGAATGTGAAATGAAGCGCAACATGATGTTATGGCCTTTGGAAGGCTTTGATGTGCTCTGTGCAAGCACTGAACAGCCTGCCTTTGTGCTGGCTCAGGTGCCTTGTGTTTGTGATATTCTTCACCCTGTCTCGGCTTTGGTCAGCTTGTCTCTCCGGTGCTAATCCCTTGCGCTCTCATGCAGGAGGTTGATGTTATACTCAGCTAAAACCTGCCAGATTTCGCCCAGAACAGCCTCTTTTGGATTACAGTTCCCTAGCTGCAGCTGTGTGTGTGTGTGTGAGGCCGGTTAGACATTGCTATCTCAGCTCTATTTGCCTTTGGCCCCCGTTCATGTAGGTAATGAGGACTATTTAACAGCTCTACAGCGCACTCTGTGTGAGGTTGTGCAGTGTGCTTTCTCGATGCCAGTAATTAATGGCTAATCTCTCTAAATCAAACAAATGGGAATTAAGAGAGGGAGCTACTCAGCCGGAGATCAGAGCACGATTTAAGCGCTGACACTGCTCAGCGGAATTAGATCTTCACACACACACACACACACACACACACACACACACACACACATACCATGTATACATCACTTCAGGGGACATTACATTGACTTACATGCATTTCCTGGAGACTTATCCTAACCTTAACCATAACCAACACATGCCTAACCCTAACCCTTACCCTTACCCTAATCCTAAACCTAACCAAGTCTTCACCCTAAAATTAATGATTCCCCTCATGGGGACCTCCAATTTGTCCCCATAAGGGAGGCGAGTCCCCACACGTGACTGTGTAAACAGATTTAGGTCCCCACAAGTATAGTAATGCTAGGCCACACACACACACACACACACACACACACACACACACACACACACACATGTAAAGTAAATTAGCACACACAATAGAAGCTATAACCCCACAATGCTATTTAGTGTTGTCTGAGTCAAGCCTTTGTCAAGTCCAGCTTTCATTTTACTGCACAGAGCTTTCTACTAGTCGAATCACTGCAGGAGGGATCATTCTGCCTGCAGCTGCTATCGTCTAATAACAGAAAGGGTGAGGAGGGGAGAAGGAGAGTGTGTGAGGGAGAGAGGGGACTGTTTAGCCAGTGGTAATTAAGTTTGGACAGGTTCTCCAGGGAACCATTATGGAAGTCTTATCTGCTAATAAGAAAAAGAAGACACTGTAATTACAGTTCTATATGGAGTACAGGAGAGATGCAGAGAGAGCAGACAGGACTGAAATATTACTCATTTACACTTTACCTGCTTTGTGTCCAGTGCTTTTAGAGTCAGGAGCAAAAATGGATTGTGGTTTAAAGCCAAAACAAATGTTTTTAGAAGATGTCTGGGTAAGTCATCACATGTCAGTTGGTCCCCAGCAGATATCATACTACGGGAAATCAAGTGTATTATGGTTAACACAAATATAATCCCTCACTTTCATCTTGCAGTATTTGGTTTGGTTTGCCTATAGGTTTTGCAATATCTCTGAGAGATCTGCCCCCACCTCAATACTATGAAAGCGAGAAACATTTAGCCTAGTTTATGAAGGAAAATTTTACAGTGTATAAATAATAAAAATTTGAAATGGTAAATCATTTCAAATTTGGAGCATACATATGGTCTAATGCAGGTGTTGGCAACAGGCGGACCGCGGTCCGGATCCGGACTGTTGAGATCTCCATATCAAGTGAATACTTCAAACGAAAGTTAATTATAAATCAAATATGATCAATCATATTCTTGTATAAACCCATAATGAGAATGCTTCTTGATGGTTTTTGAATATGTATGTATGCTTACAATTTTATTTGTTGCTGTTTTGATAACTTTGCGTTTTAAAAAGAGGGTGTTGAGATCTCCATATCAGGTTGAATAATTAAAACGAAAGTTAGTTATAATCAAATATAATCAATTATATTCTTGTATAAACCACAATCATATTTTAGGTTTTTCTATATTTACAGTATAAACAAAACCCAAGTGGTTTGTTAAATTGAGTGTAAGGCCTATAATGATTTATGGGTGTCACTGAGAAGGCAGTTTCTTCCCTCTCCCCTCACAGCAGTACACAGGGAGGGGGGCTCCGGACTTAAGGAGAAATACATCGAGGCCTCAAAAAGGTGGTTATGTCATAGCCGAGAATAATATTTTGCAAGTCCTACAGGGGTCATATCCTTTTTACACAAACATGGGAAAGTGTGTCTTATGCCATAGCCAATAGAATATGTCTGGTCATGTCCAGTCCTGTACATCAGAGGCCATGCCCAGTTTTCCACAAATATGGGTGTGGAGGAAGTGTTTTTGGGGTTTTCTATCCGGTTTTCGAGCATAAAGACACTGGCTGAGAGGGAACAAGCTGAGAGAGAGGGGGGGGGGGGGTTCTCCTGGTATACTCTCTCCCGGTAAAAGCTCTGTCCCTCAGAGCTGGGTTAATAGCTCTCGGTAAGGTTCTCTCAGACTTGGTAATTTCTTGGTTGAATACTGAGTGAATTTCTTTGTGAAATGAGTGGAATGAATTGATGTTTGTTGAAAGTTAGTACCCTGCCACCTGTGAGGACGGGTCCTCGAATTCATGCGGGACTAGTTGAAGTATACGAATGTGAATTGTGGAATGAATTGATGTTTGTTGAAAGTTAGTACCCTGCCACCTGTGAGGACGGGTCCTCCGAATTCATGCGGGACTAGTATATGAATGTCGAAATGAGAAAATTAACTGTTTTGGTGGATGAAAGTTTGAATGTGCTTTTTATTATCACCAATCTTTTCTGGGGAAATGCCTCTAAATTCTATAGGGAGATTTAAAAATCACAAACTGAATTGGGCAGTTGAAATGACAATTTTGGTAATAAATGTAAAACTCTGAATTAAAGTTTCATATTAGAACATGATCACAACATGATATGTTTTGTAGGATTATAATGTTGTAAAGAGAGAAGGTAAAAACCCTGTATTAGTTTGGACCTATTTTTCTTCAAATAAACTGATCCCACCTTTTGGATTGGGACAACTTAAAATACATCTGCGCTCTCCTGCTTCAAAGATAAGATTGCACCCTGCCACACTCACACTTAGGTAGGGCCACATCTCATTTACTGATATCAAAATCCTTCGGGATCGTTTAAACAGATTTAGCGGGTCGTATGAATTGAAACAGCAGTTAATTGAACCTGGTTCTTCAGGGAGTTAATAGAGGTGAGATCTTGCTGACGTTGGTGGATCTGAGCCAACCAGTAAACTTACATAGACTCAATAACTTCGGTCAGGTCAATTAGTAGGTCTGAGTAATTTCCCGGAATAAATTATCAGCCCTCACCGACTCTTAAAGGTGACCTATCATGCTATATTTAAATGATATAGTGTATGACCATACCTATATAAGGTATATTTATACATTTTATTTTTCAAAATACCAAACAGATCATTTTTTAGCCATGCCTCGTTTCGCTCATTTTCGCTTTATTCCAAACCTGCCTATGAAAATTCTGAGCAGCAGCTGACCACGCCCCCAGCAGAAGAGCCGGCGAGAGTCACGTTACCATGCTTGCTGTGATTACGAGTGTGGAATACACATGTCATCTCAGAGCAATGCATGTGTTCAAGCATATTATCAATTTGATCCAGAAACTGAAGCAGCGGAGGTTTTGGTGGAGGTGCAAACATCTCGGTTGCAGCAGGACGTTTCTGAATGGTTAGTTGACAAGCTGTTGTCCCTATTTATTTTTACTCTGTTACGATGCTTGCTACTTATTCCATTCATATTTTGGCTAATTAGCAAGAATGCAATGTGTACAGTTTGTAACTTAGAGTTTGTAACGCAAACACAGCGATACATATATATATTTATAAAGGGAGACATTCATATTTTCAGCATATATACAATGGCCTCATTGCGTTTAATAGTTTACAGTCCTTTTCTTCCAACATCGTGCAACAACCGTTGAAAAGTTCAATAACTTAGGGTGATAAAAAGTATAACTCCAACACCTCAGTTGTCAGCATTATGTGTTTCATGTGTTTTAAAAGCTCAGTTATTGACTTCTTTCTAAAGGGGTACATGTGCAACTTGCGCCACGATGCCTTCTGAACCGGAGCATGTGCTGCATGGAGATGCCACACGTAACATTAGCTTCACTAAGTTGTCTGTTTAGAGAATACATTTTTCACATGTCATTCAATATATGTTTATCACACTAGGTGTAAAGACGGATGCAGGAACATGAGGACTCTGTAACCTGTGTGGTGGACCATCCTGGATTTGGTTTTGACTGAAATTGTAAAACGAATGCTAATATTGTTCATGGAAATAAATACTGGTGTATATGGCTTTATGCAATCTTTCATTCTGTCATTGTACATGTACTATTATATACTACACAGCAATGGCATAACACACCCATGTGTACGACAACAAGTCCACACACAAACTTATGCTTTTGAAATCAGAATATTCTTTACCCATCCAAACATGAATAATCACGACACATTTGATATCAACTCGGAACTTTATTGTCAAAATCAACGGTTATTTGAATCAGGATCAGAGTGGTGATTCCGGCCTGCGTTGTCCTCTGATCCGTGAAATGTCTATGTTGGGTTCAGACAGCAGCCAAATTGAACCGTGTAGCATACCCGGCGATGACCTCCTCCCTGTCAGGTTGCTCATAATGGTGCAGGGTCCACAAAGACTTGGTCGAAGATGAGGTCCATCAAGTTGGCCACGTAGCCTGTGCAATGTTAAAAAAAGCACAACAAAAAAAGTGGTTTAGATTAGTATGCATGTCGTCAACAACAACATACCAGGGCTTTAGCTCCGTTTTACTTGTGGTGTGTGTCCCCTCGCATACATACATACAGTGTTGTATCCTAACACACCCCCATTTATATTCATGTGCGCAAACAAGTAAACATGCAAAAGCTTTTCCATATAACGCTGCAAAAAACGGCATGTCTCATTAGCTTAGCGTAGCGTAGCTTAGCGTAGCTTAGCTTACAGATCGATGATATATGATCGTTCTTACAGACTACAATCACAAAAGCTTTTACATAACGCTGGAAAAAACGGCACTTACCTCCAGAAGATTACGTTTGTTATTATAACTTACTCAATATGATTTTTTAGAGGATACAAAATACTAATACATAGGAGAATAAATACTTGTGTTATCGGCTAGGCTAGGCGTGGCTTTACAGCCTTCACACAGATCGCCATTACGGCAGTCTGAACATGTTCGCAAATGCCTGATAATTAAAATAAAAGACAAAGCAAAGACTGCGGAGCGTACAAAATAAAATGTTACAAGAACATATAAACACCTAACCGATTACTAGTTGGGGTTGAGGCGACATTGATACGGCGAAGCTACATGCTACATGCTACATACTACAAGCTAGAGATAGCTTTATCAGGAAAAACACCGCTAAATAAAAACTTACAGCTTCAGAATTGGATGTGTCCTCACTGGCCTGGTCCCGGATGGTTGGTATTGATCCCGGGTGTAGCATTAGTTTGGAGGCATATCCGTGTTGGACTTGAGAGAAGTTCATAAACATGTCCGTGGTAAAATGTTTGGAACACACACACAGAAATCTGCCGGGGTCCTCTGGCACATGTCCCTTGAAAATGAAGTCTAGCCACAGATTATTTTCTTTTTGCACTGATGGCATTGCATGCAGTCCCCTGTTCCGAGTCTTGCAGCCAACAACAGCACAACGTTTAACTGGCTTAGACATCCTAGCAAGAGCAGGCAGAAACACAGATGTGACTGGGGTAGCCTGCCGATAGCCTATATGCGAATGAGAGGTTTGGCAATGCACGTGGCCGTGGCTCATTCCCCTGATAGGTGGAGAGTTGACCAATAAGCGGAGTACGCATTTGTGACGTAGAAAAGTGTCGGAATGTGGATCCATTTTTTTCAGATCCGTTGCAGCCCCTTTTTTAGAGATTTGGCGAAGGAGGAAGGAAAATAGAGAGGGTTGTGTTTTCTGACACTTGGCGAGTTCCCTGGAACACCGGGGACACATAATCATGTATAAAAGACGTACAAAGGTGCATTTTGCATGATAGGTGCCCTTTAAAGGACCCAGACGCCGACCTATACGGACCCGGACCTATAATCAATACATTAATAAGGGATTTCAATTTTGACCAGGCGATTCTATTTTAACCGCTGCCGACAGGGGGCGAAAGAGACGAGTGAGCGATACAGGGAGAGAAACACAGAAGAAGAGATGAGAGCGTGGCAGAGAGAAGCGGAGAGGAAAGTGTGAAGAGGATAATTAGCGATACAGGGAGAGAAGCGGAGAGGAGAGTGAACAGGCATGTTAGCGGCAGACAGGGAGAGACAAATAATTACACGTGGCGCTCTCCAAGAAGAGGAAAGTGGACAGTGAGAACAGACTTTTTAACCCTGAGTGGACGGACTCATTCATGTTCATCCTGCCCACTGGGAGCACAGAACCAGTGTGTCTCATTTGTTCAGAGACCGTGGCGCTCATTAAAAGTGCCAAAGTGTTTGACCAAACATTCCCTCTCAAGTCAGAACTGAGGTCACAACAAATAAGCAGTCTCAGAGCCCACTATGATCAGTCCACCAGGATCAAAATTAAAACTAAATATCGTTCCAGGGCAGGCTAACCGAGGCTAACCAATGAGCACCTGCATGTGTGTATGAGAAATGGCCCTGAAACCATTTCAGCCCACATTTCTGACCCTAACTCCTGGCAGGACAAGCTCGAGCTCAATTCTCGCACTGAATAAAACAAAGTGAGTGAGGGACTGCAATATAAGAGGGAAAGAAAGAGAAACTTTAAAACTGTTCAATTGTTATGATGTGTAAAGACTGATATTGTTCTATAATCGTCTGAAACTGTTAGGTCATGATGTGAAACGGTTAGCAAAGAAAAAGGGAAACTCAAGCTGCTGCTACACTTTATTTTATTTATCTAAAATTAAGCACTTTTAAGATGCACATATTTTCAAAAGCTATTTTATTTATTTTCTCCTATTTTATTTTTAAACGCAGCCCGAGAGGAACATTACACATATCCACAGTATTTTACTGTATATCTGTATAGTTCAATGTTAATTGACAATAAATGTTGTTGTTTTTGAATTGTACTTTCTTTATTTGATTCGCCGCATTCACACCGCAGGACTTTCCCTGGTACTTTGGTTCTTTAGTTCCGTTAGTACCAATAATGTCGCGTTCACACCGCCGGGACTACTCAGTGCTGGTAACTCTTTTGGCCATTTTCAGTCCCTGCTAGAGAGGTGGTACGAACCTAGTGATAAAAGAGTGCCAATTTCTATTCTATTTCTATTGGCTGGGCGAATTGCAAACCACGCCCCGTTAGACTCTGAATTTTTTTTGGTAGGCAGTAATTTTTTTCCTCGCTACAAAACCACATCCACACCTGAGCGAGTAGTTTTTTTGTACTTTAAAGCAGTTATGACCACACGTACTACAACACCGGAGCGGTGGAATGATGAAGAAGTGTCGGCACTTCTGGCAATTTACTCTGAGGACGGGATGCAGCAGCTTCTACAGAAAGCAGTTCCCAACTCCAAATGTTTTGAGCGATGTTCGCAAAAGCTACTTGAGCTGGGAATCGTGCACAGTGCACACGGATGCCGGGTAAAAATAATGAAACTCAGGCAGGACTAAAAAAAAAAACTAGAAAATGCATTTCCTGCAGAAAATGCGTGCGAATGCTGTAAACTGTGAACATTTATGGCTGAATTTAGCTGAAAATGCAGAAAAAGCTGAATGTGTTATTAACTTAATGGTAGCTGCTTTTAGCTACACAAATGCAGAAAAAGCTTAATATTTAAAAGAAAAGGTTTAAAAAAAGGTATACACAACATGTATAGCCTTGATGTCCTGAAATAGCTGAATAATGTAATAGTTGAATGGGTTCTGCAGCTGAAAATAGGCTGAAGGAGTTAAATATCAGATGTATGTAGTAGTGAATGAATTTGTATTAAGATGAGAAAAGAAAGTAAAAAGGCTTGGGAAACTTTTGAACTAACTTGATGGTGAATGATCTGTCGCCATGGCAACGGCATTTGATGACATCCCATAATACATTTAGATGTGTTGATGGCTGCATTGTTACCAAACCTGTGAAGTTTTGGGCCATTTCGAGTATTTTCACTGAAGTTATGAGAAAACCGTGTTTCATGGTGAGCATTGTGTTGCCATGGCAACGGCATTTGAAGAAATCTCAAAACTGTCACGTAGATGTCTTCACGGCTGGACTGTTAGCACACATGTGAAGTTTGAGCACTCTTTGAACATTTGCATAGGAGTTATTGTGACATCATATTTTATGGCGAGGGATGCGTTGCCATGGAAAGGGCATATGGTGAGATCTCAGATTTGGCGTACAGCTCTTGAGGCATGGACCGGTGATATACAAGTGAAGATTGGGGGACGATTGGACAGTGTCGATTGGACTTACAGCCTCATCGTGTTTCATGGCGAGTGGTCTGTCGCCATGG